>HG992042.1:12861290-14288185 GCA_905220475.3 Ennomos fuscantarius
GCCCAATAAAAAGACTGAATGGAGACGCGTTGTAATGAAGAAGAAGAAGAGTATAGTCTAGGTACCTTAAATTGTAGCTTAACTTTATTGTTCAGTTGAAGATATAAAATTTTACGCCCAGGTTAGGATACGTAGAGTTTAGTACGGCGGTATGCACTAACTTTTATATTTTGGCTGATTCGATACATAAAACTAAACTTTAGTAGCACTATTGTTGATTGTTTATTCATTTGAGCATGGATTCGACTACGGCTGGATACGTTTCTACAAATGTAAAACTAAAATTTACTGATTATACAAGCACAGGCATGATTACGAGAAAGTGGTATAATGATAGTGAAATGTTTCTGTTCTTGTTGCCATTACTTTACTAGGAGTACCAGACTATGACTTGACCTGATGACTTGAACTGTGACTGGACACATATCTGCGTTAAATATCATTAACTTGAAAAATTATCAATTACTTGACACTGGCTAAATAAATAAAAGTGTAGAGCCAAAACATAAAAAAATACTTTTTGTTTGTAAATACATACATAGAATATGACGGCGGCGACGTCCAGTCATAAACTCTATGCGCAGCGGGCAGTACCGTAATTTACCCTGTGGCAGCATTTAAATTTATTACAGTGGCAACACCAGCAACTGTCGTCACTGCCCCACCCATCTGGCTATATAAAGGGATCGATTGGTGCGCTAGGGAATCATTCTTGTTCCAGACACGGCGCGGTGCGGACATGCTGAAGGCCTATAGTTATATAGGTTGCAACCTACCCACAACACGTTTCCGCTTACAAATACAATTTAACACTCAAACACAGACCAAACATTATGTTCATCACACAAATAATGTTTGTCCTGGGTGGGTGGGAATAGAAACCACAACCCACACGTCAGAAGGCAGAAGCAGATAAAGAGAAGTTACTACCAATTGAGGTATCAGGCTAGCCAAAGTAATTATCTAGCGTATTCAAATTTTACTATACGCTATAACACTTTTGATATTTTCACTTGAACTCATATTGTAAAGATAATATGGGTCTATTTGCGCCCAAAAATTATCAAAAAATTATATTGATTAACCTCAATGTTTCGACCAAGTTACATTGGCCGTGGTCACGAGGGGACTGGAGTAGCGAATAGACCCGTTTTATCTTTACAATATTACTGTACGCTATCTAGCTTCCGATGATTTCTCACTTTTTATGAGTAAGTGCTTAGAGTTTATTACTAAGTTGGTGATTTCGTATAGAATGGACTATCCTGAATTCAAATTATCGTTGGACATAGTTTCCAGCGGCTAAATTTTCGCCAAACGATACGTACCTACATATTTTGGCTAACTTATCTATCCACTTAGGGCGCAAGTTGAGAGCAACTGAATATTGTAGATTTTAGCAAAGCTTCAAGGTACAACAGTTTGTTAAGCACATAGGAATATTGTATCAAATCAGATAAAAATTAATTTAAAAAAGCGAATTTGCTTTATCCACTCGACTGAAGTAAAACTTCTTTAGTTTAGCTCCATGTATCGGCCGGCTTTATTTTTGCTTTGTTTAACCTTAATGTCGCCAT
This sequence comes from Ennomos fuscantarius, assembly GCA_905220475.3. Lineage (NCBI taxonomy): Eukaryota > Metazoa > Arthropoda > Insecta > Lepidoptera > Geometridae > Ennomos > Ennomos fuscantarius. Next base: position 12,862,868 of record HG992042.1, read on the forward strand.
CTTGAAAATTGTAAATTACGTTCACGTAGACCAACTTCAACTTCCGTTCGCAAGCTTACTCCTAAAGTCAAGCGTGCGTAAAGAAGTTTTACTTCAATTAAATACATTCATCTCAAAAATGTGGCCAATAAAGAAGCTAAGATCAAGCCACCTCTCAAATAAAAAGAGAAAGAATATACTTGTACACACTGCAGTATGCTTTGTCAGATATTTTACCATTTGGAAAAAAAAACCAACTTACCAACTAATAGTATATTTATTTCCTACGATTCTTCCACAGGGTTACAAATGGAGTCATTTAAAAAGAATACGTATCTATAAGGTTTTTAGGTCGGCAACGCATCATCATCTCCCGCGGTGTCGGAGAATTCTATCGGTGACCACTTACCATGAAGTGGTCATTCTGCATGTTTGCCAATCATAATATAAAAGAAAAAGTTTACGTTGTCATTCGTCTTCAGCTTTTTTTTCTTCATGTTTTGGCTCATCACTTTTGTGTATTTAGCCAGTGTCAAGTAATTGATGATTTATCAAGTTAATGATATTTCACGCAAATATGTGTCAAGTCATAGTCAAGTCATAGTCTATAGTCAAAGTCATACTCCTAGTAAAGTGGTGGCAACTTTACTTGAAGCTTCTATGGAGTTTTGGAAACAACACAAAAAGAAACGTTTCACCATCATTATACCATTTTCCCACACTCACGCTTGTAATCCAGCACTTAACGAATATAATGCCACCAATTTTATGCACTAACACTGAAAATAACACAAGTTTTGGAAAATAATACAATGCGGTGACGCAATCTTTTTCGCTTTCCCGCCAAAACTGAGGTCTTTAGCTTTACTAATCTAGGGAATTTTGATTGCAGTGCAACGGGAGAAATTCCATTCCAAATTTGAAAATTTTCATAGTAACTATGCACATTAACTACGTAGTGAAACTGTTAAATCTATACAAATTTTGGTTTCATTGGACTGGTTGGACATTTGGTTTGGATTGACTGACCCGATAGGTCAGTTGGTAGAAACCCTACCTTCTGAACTGTGGGTTGTGGGTTCGATTCCCACCCAGGACAAACACTTGTGTGATGAACATCTGTGTCTGGGTGTTATATTGTATTATATGTATGTATTAACAAACAAAAAATACTTAAGTATTGTATCAGCTATCTGGTTCCCATAATAAAAGCTTGGCTTAGTTTGGGGCTAGATGGCGTTGTGTGAGATGTCCACACATCATGACGATATCTTAGGATGTAACACGCTTGCCTAGAATACCTGCGACTAATAATAATATTCTAGGCAAGGTATTCTAGGCAAGCGTGTTACATCCTAAGATATCGTCACTTCCCATCAGGTGAGCTAGTGGTAAAGCGCTAGCCTAAACAATAACAAAACTTTCTTCTTTTTAATGTTCATAGTTTATAATTTATCTATATTTACATTATCTATAAATTGTTTTACACCGCCGTTTATTCTTCTCTACTGCTACTGTCCATCCAAAGGTTGTCTGGAAGAGATCGCTGTCAGCGATAAGACCACCCATTGTTACACTAGTTCGTAAATATTATAGTTATTCCTGATTTTGTACTTCATTGGTGAGACAATAAAGAGTTCTCTATCTCTATCTATCTATCCATAAGGTACCTATGCAAAAATATGTCTTGTGCATAAAAAAATGTTTCCACACACGACTACGTTCCTTCTACATAAGGTATCAAGTACAATGCTGTGTACATTTATGTGTCAAATGAACAAAACTGCAGCCTCACTGCAGTCACTGTGGGAAAAATTCTATTTTCGCGCTCTGTCTTTATGTAGTGGTGCAAGGCATAAAAGGTACCGTTTTAGTGACAGTTCATTCACTAGTGGGAGCCATTGGATACAAAAGGTAAGCAGCCGTCAAATGGCATGTTAGAACTGAAACTATTTATAATAATAATAATAATATATGAGGACATTTCACACAGCGCCATCTAGCCCCAAACTAAGCAAAGCTTATACTATGGGAACTAGATAACTGATACAATACTTAGATACTTTTTTTTTAATACATACATAGAATAGAATATAACACCCAGACACAGAACAAACACCTATGTTCATCACACAAATGTTTGTCCTGGGTGGGAATCGAACCCACAACCTATAGGTCAGAAGGCAGGGTTGCTACTAACTGAGCTATCGGGCCAGTCAATTTTAATGTAACAATAAGACCTAGAGTGTAACTCTTGACAGCAATAAATTAATTTGAATTTTAATTTGAAAGTGGCGCTTTATGGGGGCCAATATTCATCAGTGGACGTCTTCCGACTGACAATGATGATTTATTTTAATTTAGTAGTATAACATTACTGAAAATTTCGTTTATTTCATCTAAAACTTTGTTAAGAATCGCAATTAATGCATTATTTACTAGCTTTGATTGAACTTTAGGTTTAGTTACAAATAGTCGTATAATAGCAACATTGGCAGGAGTATTGTGGCAAATATTATTACTGTATGTGCCACGCAGTTTCTCACTATTTTCGCCGTCTTCCCGCAGCCCATTCAAGTAAAATAATACATTTGCGGCGTTTATTATGGCCTCAAAAGTATTTGCTGTGTGTATTTTTACCTGTATGAAAACTGTTTTCAAATCGTTCAGCCATTTGTAGTATTATTTGTTGTTTTTCTGATTATGCACTCATACTCTTTCATTCATCTTTCACTAAAGATAATAAATATACTATACTATGCCATGTACCTTCCACGTTCACTTTTTGTGCAAAAATCCTTCCTTATTATCATATTATAAGCGCGCAAATTGGTATACATTGATGTTTGTTACGGTTTCACGCAAAAAGTACTGAATAAATTTTGATGAAACTTGGAATTCGCAGAATATGGAGGCAGCTAATGCGCTGAATTAGCACATAAAATACTTTTTATACGCAGGTGAAACCACGGGGCGCAATTAGTACTAAATAAATAAATTGCTATACATGTGGTGAAAGCAACATAAGCTCTAAATTTCCACCAAGAACAAAATCATACGTTTAAGGATAATACAATGATACTTGATACATGCTACAATGAGCCTTCTTTATATGTTTACTTTTCTATACGTGTACCTAGCTGTAAGTTTCTTAAAATCTTAAAATAAAATAAAATAAAAATACTGTAATATTATTACACCCGATATTGTTATGACTTGTCCCAAACAAAAAGTACAACTTTAATTTTATAGATCAAAAGACAGTCGCGAGATAGTACTTTTCAGGAGGTTTCCTTTTGTAATTCGTTGCAGATCTTTCTGCATTTTCATTTTTTCAATTATCCTATCAAGTTTTCAAAGAGTTTAGACGAGAAATCGAAAAAATCGCGTTACCACATTTTGTTATTTTCCAAAACTTGTGTTTTCAGTGTTAGTGCATAAAATTGGTGGCGTTTTATCGTTAAATGCTGGATTACAGGCATGAGTGTGGGAAAGTGGTATAATGATAGTGGAACACTGCTTTTCGTGTTGTTTTCAAAATTACATAGAAGCTTCTGGTAAAGTTGCCACCACTTTACTAGGAGTATAACTTGACTAGACTAGACTAGACTATGACTTGAATTGATGACTTGGACTGTGACTTGACACACACATATAATATATAGTTATATATCAATGAGAAATTGATTACTTGACACTGGCTAAATACACAAAAGTGTGGAGCCAAAACCAAAACAACAAGTTATCAAACTTAACATACTCTGAATGCTAGGAAAAATGTCGTAATAGATACATAGTGTACCAACATGTGACTAAATTGAAGGTAGTCGAGAATTAAATTAAAGCACGCGCTTGTAAGCTTGCGGTCGGGCCGGGCAGATCATAATCGTAGTACAGCAGTTCAGTCGTATAATTTATACAATCATCGTGACCCTTTCGCCACAGTCACCAAGTAAATACAGTTAAAAAACTTGTAACTTGTTTATTTGAAGTAAAACTTCATTACGTACACTTGACTTGAGGAGTTGGCGTTGGCGAATGCATAGCGAGACGAATCGAAGTTGATTCACGTAGATTTCAATTGCCAACATCACAAAGTCATGTCAAAGTTTTATTTTCAAAGTCAAAATGCTACAGAAAAATTGTGGATATTTTACTAATAATAATAATATGTGTGGACATCTCACACAACGCCATCTAAGCCCCAAACTAAGCAAAGCTTGTACTATGGGAACCAGATAACTGATACAATACTTAGATACTTTTTGTTTGTAAATACATACATAGAATACAATATAACACCCAGACACAGAACAAACACCTATGTTCATCACACAAATGTTTGTCCTGGGTGGGAATCGAACCCACAACCCGCAGTTCAGAAGGCAGGGTCACTACCAACTGAGCTATCGGGCCAGTCAATGGCGGATATTTTACTGAAGGAAGCCTTGAAGAGAATAGGAATAGGCATGGTTTTAAAACTTGGAACCACTCATTCACGTTCATGAACACTTAACGGATAATAATCCACCCTTATCGTACATTAAAATTAGAAAATATGCGAGTTATGGAAAAAACTCAAAATTTACAACCGCCATTTTCGGATTCTTTTCAACCAACGAAGTTTTACTTCAAAAAGTAACTCATATTCAAGTATTTTTTTTAGTGTTTTGGCGGGAAAACGAAAAAAGATCGCGTCACCTCATTGTATTATTTTCCAAAACTTATATTATTTTCAGTGTTAGTGCATAAAATTAGTGGCATTGGTACATTGTTAAGTGCTGGTTTACATGCATGAGTGTGGGAAAGTGGTATAATGATGGTGAAACTTTTTTTTGTGTTGTTTCCAAAACTACATAGATGCTTCTGGTAAAGTTGCCACCACTTTACTAGGAGTATGACTTGACTAGACTAGAGTATGACTTGACTTGATGACTTGATCTATGACTTGATTTGACTTGGCATATATACATATAAATATTGATCAACTCGAAAAATTATCAATTACTTGACACTGGCTAAATACACAAAGTGTGGAGCCAAACCAAAACATAAAAAACAATTAAATTTTTTACTGAATCTGCCTGTCTCTTACACTGTGTCATCTTTATGCCTTGCGTATAATCGTAACATTACTATTTAGATACGGCTCGCCTAATGCGCGGCAGCCGCCATTAAAGACATCTGACTGTGCTTAAATAATAATCGAGGCGCCGTATTAGCAGCGTGCGGGTAGTTTGAAATAGTTTACCTGTAGTTACACCAAGTAGAGATGAAGTTTTGCGGAGAGATTAGTTGATGTTGCAGTAAGCTGTAATTTTGTAGCTCGTTACGGGGTATTAAAAACTATACTTTCTGTTAGCTCATTCCTCTCTACCTATTTTTTTTAATGTGTAACATTTTCAATTGTTCCTTAATAAGTTTATTAAAGACTAGCCGCCCCACTTTGGCTTTGCACAGGTTAGTTTCAACCCTTTCTGAAGGAAGAAAAGACGAGCATGCTTTAGAACACACGACTGAAGTAAAACTTTTTTAATATAGCTCCATCTATCAGCTGGTATAACTTTATTTAATGTTAAAGTCGCCATCTTGACAATTGTAAATTGTCATTTTACCAGACATACCAATATAATAATACAAATTTTAAGTCATTTTTAACTTTGTTATGTTGACAATGGAGATCTACGTTAACCAACAACTTTCATCTTCCGTTCGCCCCTCACGCATTCACCAGCTTTCACTTGCTTTTTTACTGCTTGCTTTTTGCTTTGTTTAATTTGCTTTGTTGATGTCGCCATTTTGACAATTATAAATTGTCTTTTTACCGGACATACCAACATAATAATACAAATTTTTAACGTTGTTATATTGACAATAATGATCTATTTGAACCAACTTCAACTTCCGTTCGCCTCGCATTCACCAGATAATTCCCCAAGTAGGCGTGCGTAAAGAAGTTTTACTTCAAAAGAAGGGAGGGGAAAAAGATAGGGGTAAAGCACTGAGCTGACCACGAACAAAAAACAAAATAAACCTTCAGGACAAGTGCAACCTACCTTTTTATATATTCTTTTAAATAAAGCTTGGCGTCCGTACGTCACCTTTAAAACAGTTCTCGATAGCTTCGACTGACGTACGGGCGCCCCGAAATATTAATTTATTATTTTCTTTCATTGCACCCACTTTCCGCGTTTTGGTGACCATCCTCATCGCATCGTCTACAGTATACTACAATTGAACCTGTGCTAATCTATGCAATAACGCACTCGTTAGACAAGTAAACTGTCGGACAAAAGTACCATATTGCAGTTTTACTGCGGACAAATTGTCCATTGTCTGTTCAGCGCTTTACTATGCGCACTATAAGAGCAAGTTTACCTTAGCGATATCGTCGCATTCAATTTACTTTGTTTTATACGGATGACAACCACTCGCATGAGAAAGCAAGCGGTTAAGAAAAATCTTTAGAAATATCCGAAGCTTTCTACTGTCTCACAGTTCAGTTCAACGCTCCGGTCCCTGCATAATAATGTTTCTTATTTGCAAATGTTTTCAAGGAGCTGAGAAGTTGGCAAAAATGTTAGCAGAACGCTCGAGATTTTTTAATATAAGTTGAATACTTTACGTGACATGTTATTTAGCTGTTTGTGTAAAAAGTTAAAAATTAAAATCTTTTATTCTGTATTAAAATTCACAGAAATATAATGTGAAAAATGAAAAAATAGACAAATAGTGATAAAACAAAATTGTACGTAGAAGAAGTTATACATAAAACACACAATTTAGATCAGCTTTTGCGGGGAGCGTACCCAAAACGCTGGTTTACCCTCATTGAATAGCTAGTCTGATTCGGTGGCCGAGGTGCTTTTTGGTCGCGCGTCAGCTCAACCAAACGTCTGGACAGCTTCCTGAAAAGAAACCTCGTCTGCGGGCTCCAGGAATACATGATTTCAACCCCAAACGGAACAAATATGTAACCACGTGTGATTCATATGTCCTCCTTTTGAAGTTTTCTGCAGTTCTACCGCTGCGCATGCCGCTGCTGAGTTGTTAACGTGGGAAGGCGCTAGTGTGTCAACGCAGATTGCATCCCACACTAGTGGCCTTCCATGACTCCAAGAAATTAATGAATTGATTCTCTATTGGAATACAATTTAAGAAATCTATGACGTAGGCCAATGCTATTGTTTAAATCTAACTAAATCATAATCATGCATGTGCATATTTAAGCCTTCAAACTACCTTAAAAAAAACGATCTCGTGCCTATTCAGGTCTCTTTTATCTCCATTGTATGACAATCTACTACTATTGCAGGTATAACAAGGATCACAAACACGGTAAATTCCTAGTTGCCACCTAGTTTAACAAAAGCTAAACTACCCGCACGCGTCACTGACCCAATAAACTATAATTTAAATGCATTTAATTTAAACTTTGTAGCTGGCAACACAATGCGCGGGGCATGTGTCGGCAGTGCTGCCAACTTTGAGACAAAAAGATGTAAAAAAACAAGTGAATACGCGGACTGAAAAAGTGTTGTGGATGCAGGGAGCTATGTGGCGTTAGGTTGTATTTTTTTATTTTTGAAGTAAAACTTCTTTACGCACGCTTGACTTGGGGAGTAAGCTGGTGATTGCGAGGCGAACGGAAGTTGAAGTTGGTTCACATAGATCTCCATTGTCAGCATAAAGTTAAATTTTGTATTATTATGATTGTATGTCCGGTGGTTGGTATGTATTCACTCGAAACTCAGAGTTTCGCGTGACTACGCATGACATCCTGAGACATTGACAAATTACGTTATAAAGTCTCATTTCCCAAGTAATAGCTATAGTAACTAGTGTACTAGTGCCCATCAAACCAGATCAGGGTAGTACTTGCGCACTTCTTTTTGGCGGCAGAATAACTAGCGAAGCGGTGGTACCTACCTAGACGAACTTTGCAGAAAAGTCCTACCACCTATAAGTAATTATATTAGACATCTATCATTTTATAAGGTCCTATGCTTAATCTTTATCCAGTAAAGGCGAGATTATGCATGGCTATTAAATTTAACGGTGCACAGTAAAGCACTGAGCTAAGTCTGCGCGCACACTGTGCGGCTATAACTTGCGTGCCACGTGTAACCACCAGCTTATAGTGGCACGAAGGCGGGGTAATTTTTTCGTACTGGCAAGGATTTGTTTGGTATTCAGGAAGTTTATTTAAAACATTTGAGAATGCATTTCGAACAACGCTTAATGTTAAAAATATTGTTTTTTTTATTAGTACACAATTTTTATTAATTGTAAATTTTTATTTTTGATATTCATAAACTAAATTTCATATAATGATGTTGTCGTGTGATGTGAAGATTCTGAATCTGAGTTACGATCATCATTTTTTCGCTTAACAAATCTTTACCAAATTTCAGCATATTTTCCCATCTCACGTAAATAATAAATTATCCACGACACAAACTCCGTCGTAAAAATGTAAATTAACTATATACATTATGTAAACGCGAAGTAAAAGAAATAATCATAATTCAGCTAAAGCGAGTTAAAATGATTGCGTCATCACGCCTCTTTGATGTCTGAGTGTGTGGAACGGAAATTTTTCGCGTACATAATGTGTAAATTCTGTGCCAGAGGTTTAATCAATAAAATCTGTTCACCCAATCGAAAGTTCTGAGGTAATAAACATTAAAAAAACAAACAATTGAATTGAGAACGTCCTGCTATTTTTAAAAGCTTCCATATGCCTGTAGGAGGATAATACTCCAACTTACCAGTATGGCCAAGTTTGGCTGATTAGGTAGGTACTAGGTTGTCAGAATGCTGGAACTCATCATCAGTCGGATTGCCACTTCCCCATGGAACGTCACTATGACTTGCATCCAACGGCTATCACGATGTTGACTGGGCTGTTGGTTCACTATACATTAATAATAATATAATAATAATATGTGTGGACATCTCACAAAACGCCATTTAGCCCCAAACTAAGCAAAGCTTGTATTATGGGAACCAGATAAATGATACAAGATACAGATACACTAGATACGGCGTATATTTGCTGCATCTTCATAGTCACAACTCGAGAACCTTTCTTTCCCATCGATTGTCGGTTTGCGAGCGATGTGGTTATTATACAATTTGCTAATTTTAAGGGCTATAGGTGACTTTAGTTTTTCTGGGTAGGTATCTTATCGATCCGGATTGTATCCTTCAAAAAGCTCAAAAGCCTTCTCAATAACTCGTTGTGCGACCGTACTTATTGACAAAGCTAGCAGTATGAGACCACTTTTCAGTGTCTACAGTCAGAGCCAGTGCATTTACCGCATCTTCATTTAAGTAAAACTTCTTTACCCACGCTTAACTTGGGGAGTAAGCTGGAGAGGTGAACGTAAGTTGAAAGTTGTTGGTTAACGTAGACCTCCAATGTTAATATAACAAAGTTAAAAATTTGTATTGTTATGTTGGTATCTCCGGTAAAATGATAATTTACAATTGTCAAGATGGCGACGTTAATACTAAACAAAGCAAAAACAAAGTTATACCGGCCGATAGATGGAGCTAAACTAAAGAAGTTTTACTTCAGTCGTGTGCTCCTTTTTTATTTACTATAGCACAAAACAATGTACCAGCAGGACTTAATGTTATGAAGCATTATCTACCAGTCACCTTGTCACAACAGACGAAAAGACAGATTCGATAAAATATGGTAACACAAATAGAGCAATATGTCTCCATTATAATAAAATGTCATAATAACCGTTTCAGTAGTCCCGCTTTGGATCAACCGAATCAAAACATTGTGGGAAAGGACGTTGCCTTTTATGTTTATTTGGGGTTGAGCCCTTCTGTAAGCGGGTATTAAAAAAGTAGGCACCACAAAATAAATATACAATAATAAACTCAGTTCTAAGAAGTATTTTTAGAAAGTGAAGCTAAGAAGTCGTACAATTCCGATTGCTTGATTGATTAATATTAGCTTAAAAATACCTATTTTTAAAAGCTTCATGCGTGAGGACATCATAGAAACTTTTTACTGAAGGTAGACCTTCAGTAAAAAGTTTCTATATATGAGAGTTAAAACAATCTCCATATAAAATTTCATCACAATAATTTAGCCATTTAGTAGATTGATGGTAAAAAAAATATGATTTCGCTAGATAGAGTCGAGTTAGATAATCTTACACACGCATTAAACTTGCGACCTAAATGCAATCTATTCCAGGCAACCTTTGACTGGAAAAGGTTTATGTAGGTGGTAAAGTTTGTCACACTGCTATCATTAATTCAAAAGTAACTTTAGGGTAAGTCTATACCAGCAGGGAGAGTAAAAAAATATAGTTCACCAGAAAAATTAGTCGATTTAGATAATCTCTTATACATAAAAATAATAATGAATTGGACGATCTAGAAACAATTTCTCCAATTCCAGGCAACTTCTGGATGGAGAAGATATATCTATGTGGTAAAGGTAGACAAACTAGTATCATAAATTTGACAGTAGGTATTGCCAATACTCATAAATTACGGTACGTAAAAATATTTGTTCGAATTCTTAATTGATATTTTGAGCCACACCCAAACAAGCAAGCATAGCGGAATCGGTAGCCGCTCTCAAACGCACCCTACCCGTTCATGAACTCCAACGACTCATGCGCAATATAATTTTTATCACGTCGGCGTTTCCTAGAAAGTGACTTATGATTTACAAGTCGACCACCATGCTGTCGCCATATGGCAGTGCTTTTGAGAAATGCTTTATGGTGAAAAGGGAAGAGCTTAGATTTGTTCTATGGTGGAAAATATGGCGTATTTCTACCAACTTAACCAGTACTGAAGATCCAAATTCATTTGCCCGTTTAACACAAGCCAATAAAACAATTGACTGTTCTATTACTGGTGGGTGATTATGAAACTTTGATTGCAATGCAATAGGAAAAATTACATTCCTATTTTGAAATTTTCTTAACTAAGGGTGGACCAAACTTGGATTTATACACGAGTAATTATACCAGTGTCACCGCCGCGATCTCGCTGCGTGAACTGACCTCCTGAGGAAGAGCATCGGATATGCTCGAAACCTGGTCGAGAAATCGACATAGGTACTATTCGTGAGTAACAGTCGGGAATACATTAATTTAAAATGAATCACACTCATGAGAATTTTAATACCAGAATAAATCTATTCCATGATATTATACTCGAGTAATTCATTCTTCGTTTTTCCACGCAATACTAAGTTTAGCTACGCTTAGAATTACTATACACGAATAGCGGAATAAATGATGAACGAATCTATTACCCTGTTAACAATTGTTGTTCTACAACGACACGGTATTCAAGCTTATGTCATATCAACTCACTTTTGTCGTATTATAGTGTAGGAAAGTAAATGACAAAATACATGGTCGGACGTCTTTTTTATCTTTGTCTATTTTGAATTAAAATATTCTCGGAATAACTCTGTTATTCCACCAAAAACGGCAGTATAGTAATAATACTCGAATAGACTTGCTATTCTTAGAATTGTAGATGGTAAAATGCGAAATTGATTTACTCTCGATCAATGGCGATTTATTCTAAGAATAAAATTTAGTCTCGTTTGGTCGAATCCACCCTAAGTCATAAAGTCTCATTTGCCCAGTAATTAAACTAGCTACAGTGCCCTACAAACCGGAACACAGTAAAGGTAGCGCACTACTGCTTCGCGGCAGAATAAATGGCAAAGCGGTGGTACCTACCTAGACGAACTTTGTAGAAAAGTCCTACCACCTAGTAAAGGCTAAATTGGGAGGCAAAAACATTTTTTTTAACAACGACACACTTTCTTCTATATTCTTTCAATAGACTCTATAGCCCGGGAGCTCACGTTTCCGCGAGACGTCAGCGCCGTGTGGAGCGAACTCGATCTGACAAGTGCAGTGCTCGAGTAGAGCTTGGGTATAGTTTAAGAGGCTAAGTTTAGTTTTTCTTTTTAGTGTTTAAAGTCTTCACTATCACTATCACTACATAGTATAAAATAAAGTCGCTTTCTCTTCCCTATGTATGCTTAAATCTTTGAAACTACGCAACGGATTTTGATGAGGTTTATTTAATAGATAAAGTGATTGAAGAGGAAGGTTTATATGGTGTTAATATTTTCTCTGATTTCCGGCTTATTTGGGTTACATGTTGCAGTTATAAATAAATCAAGTTTGCTGTAATTTCTGTCATTTTTTTCAGTGAATGACATATATATTTATAAAATAGACATATATATTTATAAAATACATATGTCATTTTGTCATGTCATCCCGTGCGAAGCCGGAGCGAGCCGCTAGTATTTTAATAAAACACGCTTTAGCAAACTGTATATTTTTTTTGCAATAAATAAATGTAGTTTTTTCTTAAATCTTAAATATATATTGTTATAACATTAATAACGAAGCATGTAGAATTAGAAAGTCAAGTTAAATTAAAATGAAAATAATAACGCCCATCTTGGACCCTAACTTGGATTTTCTGTATCTACACAGTCAAGCGTGCGTAATGAAATTTCACATAAAAAAATAAACATTTTTTGCCTATTAAATCAAATTATACTCATTAAAAAACACTGTACTACAGTACGTACGTACCTGTTGACCCGCAAACGTTCAGTTCATCCCATCTCAACCAAATCCGCGCGGTCAATACCAGCTTTTTCAATGCTGGCACGCTGCTTGCTAGTAATCCTTTGTAACCCCTGAGTAGGGTGACTATCTATTATGCAATTTGCAATTTCAAGTGCTGGAAGAGAGGGCGTACGGGGAGTCATGAGAGAGAGAGAGAGAGAAAATGTGTGTTGAAAAGTCATCAATCAACATATTATTTAGATATATAGATTGTGTATGGCACACTCGTTACACATACCACATACCCGCGTTCTCCTGTATATCTATATATATAAAACTCAAAGGTGACTGAGTGACATAGTGATCTATCAACGTACAGCCCAAAACACTGGACGGATCGGGCTGAAATTTGGCATGCAGGTAGATGTTATGACAGAAGCATCCGCCAAGAAAAGATTTTTTGAAATTTAACTCTTAAGAGGGTGAAATGGGTGGTTGAATTATTTTCCCATATGCCACGCCGCGGGCAAAGCTGCGGGCAGAAGCTCGCTTCTTATAATATTCAATATAATACGCTACGCCGTTTGGCAATATTTCGACTTAATAATGATTAATCGATCTGCTTTTTAGCTAAGTTGTCGGCGACCGGTATATTTTCATTGTTCGATAATAGCGTGCAAACGCGGCATTCAAAAACTCCAGTCTGGGGATTATCATTGTCTAAACTACATTGCACGATGGACCCACCGAACACACGCATCGCACTGGATCCAATCGGTTATAATGTCTATATGTGATGAATCATGGCCACAGTACGCACTGTGATAAATTTTCGTTTGCCTCCTTATCATAAGATTTTTTTTTCTTTTTCTGATATCTACCATCAAAATGGCTAAATTCGTTTTTAGTTTTTTTATTCCATTGTTCTTCCATACAAGTGTTCAATTTTAATTGCGTTGTAAGTCTACTCTGAGTATTTTATTTAAATTTTCTTTATAGATGGCTAATACATCAGATCTAACTTTTCTTATGAATTGCGTGCATTTGAGATTTTTTTGTCCGTCAAGAGTTAACTTTTTTAGTTGTCCGAAATAATTTTCTACCAGTGAATTACTCGTCCTTTTTGCTTTCATTAAATTTGTCCAAAGAGGTGCCAGCCACAAATATAATATTCCAAATTTGAGGATTGTAAAAATAATTTCTTTTTTCGCCACATTCAAGTATTTCAATGGATTCGCAAATTTTTTTGATCGTTCATAAAATAGACTGCTTTGGTACTGAGCTAGATTTTCTGTCTTACTAAATTCGACATCCACCAGGTTTTTTTTGTAATGGAGCTGGATCCAATTGGTTATACTCGTCTGCTAGTGTCAAGTTCTCCAAAGCATTAGCTGTTTGATTTGATCAGTCATTGTTTGAGAATTTGTTAACATAAACAAATTTTTGACAAAATGGTCAAATTCTGCTTTACTTCTGCATAATGTGAATTGAGCCAAAATATCTTACAAAGTCATTTTTTTTGTTGAGGAATTTTTGTCTGCATCTTGTGTCATCATTTTGATGAAATGTGCACAACAAAGAAAAATGGGTATCATTGCTTTTGGTGCGATGATGTTCTTTTTATTTGTGACCATTTCGTAGCAAACATTTAAATAATCTATATTAATTCACATTGGTTGAATGACTTAGAGATAGCATGAATTGATGCTGATGATGATGATGATGATGATCTCTGTGACTACTCCGCTAAATGCAGGAAAGTGCCTATTCACTTCACAAAATATTTGATATCGTTTAGCAGCTTAGAAATTCTGTCGCGTTTTTCAGACAGCATTGCCAAAACAGGGAAAATTCTATTTGATGGTAACGCTAAAGACACTACTCCTGCATAATATAATATCCTTTTTGTTTTTTCATTAAGAGGTCTTACTACACTTCCCGTAGCATCGAAATGAAGTAAAACCGGACCGTTTTGTTTTAAAATGTCGAATTGCTCCAGACTGAACCTTTTAATACGAAATAGAAAGCTCACTTCTTGAACATACTCCTTATGGTCTTCATAATATAATAATTACATCAAATACATCATTATTTGATCTATTATTTTTATTTAGAACTTAGGCTCTTATTTTCTTATAAGTGGCGTCTGATTTGATGCCTTGTAAATTTTTAGTGTGCTGCAATTTAGCACAGGTTTTTAATATCTATTCAGTATTCATTTTCAAATTATTTAGGAATTTTATTTTGTAATATTTGCTTTAGAATGTCTCCCTCTATTGAGGATACAGGTAATGTTAAATATTCTTTGTGGCCTCCGGATTTTCGGCCAATTTGGGTTACATGTTGCAGTTATAAATAAATCAAGTTTGCTGTAATTTCTGTGAATTTTTTCAGTGAATGACATATATATTTTATACCCGTGCGAAGCCGGAGCGGGCCGCTAGTATTTTAATAAAACACGCTTTAGCAAACTATATATTTTTTTTGTAATAAATAACTGTAGTTTTTTCTTAAATCTTAAATATATATTGTTATAACATTAATAACGAAGCATGTAGAATTAGAAAGTCAAGTTAAATTAAAATAAAAATAATAACGCCCAATGATCACATACATAGATCTTGGAGCCTAACTTGGATTTTCTGTATCTACCCAGGAGCTACGAGAACCATGGTCCCACAACACACAGACACAAAACAAGTATTTGACCTTTTTCTGTTCACAAACGCTTTGTCCTGTCACGGGAATCGAGCCCGCTGCCTCCGGGTTATCAGCCGACCTGCTCAACTACTACACCATAGAGGCTGCCATTGACCTTTATTTACCTTATACCTTTTCACCCGCACTTTTTATCAGATAGAGAGAGAAATAAAGATACATACCTATTCCTATCACTACCTTCGTTCTTAGTAAGTTAGCATTACACAATTATTTTTAATTTTTTGTTAGGTTGTTTGTTTGGCATTCACGACGAAGCGGCTACACAAATTTGGAAACAATTTAGATGAAAAATGCACACAGATTACTTATACCACTAAAATTAAAACATAAACTACACTAAGACTTTACACTAAAACACGGAAGAGCAAAAAGTATCCATTTCTTGTGTAGTAAATTAAAAAAAAAAACGGGTGTGCTTTTACACCACACGACTGAAGTAAAACTTCTTTAGCTCAATCTATCGGCCGGTAACACTTTGTTTTCGCTTTGTTTAATGTTACTTTCGCTATCTTGATAATTCTATTATTATGTTGGTATGTCCGTTAAAATGACAATTTACATTGTTGTAAATTTTCATTTAACATACCAACACAATAATACAAATGTTTAACTTATGTTAATATTGGAGATCTATGTGAACTAACTTCAACTTCCGTTCGCCTCGCATTCACCAGCTTTCTCCCAAGTCAAGCGTGCGTAAAGAAATTTCACTTCAAAAAATAAACATTTTTTGCCTATATAATCAAATTATTCTCATTAAAAAACACTGTAGGTACTACAGTACGTACCTGTTGACCCGCAAACGTTCAGTTCATCCCATCTCAACCAAATCCGCGCGGTCAATACCAGCTTTTTCAATGCTGGCACGCTGCTCGCGAGTAATCCTTTGTAACCCCTGAGTAGGGTGACTATTATGCAACTTGCAATTTCAAGTGTTGTAAGAGAGAGCGTACGGGGAGTCATGAGAGAGAGAGAGAGAGAGAGAGAGAGAGAGAGAGAGAGAGAGAGAGAGAGAGAGAAAATATTTGTTGAAAAGTCATCGATCAACAGTTCTTGGATTTTGTATGGCACACTCGTTATACATACCACATACGCGGGAAGAATTTTTCGAAATTCCACCTTTAAAAGGGTAAAATGGGTGGTTGAATTATTTTGCCATAGGCCACGCCGCAGGCGAAGCTGCAGGCAGAAGCTCGTATTCTTATAAAATTAAATATCAGCAACTAAGCCGTTCGGCAATATGTCGACTTGATATTGATCGATCTGCTTTTTATCTAAGTTGTCGGCGACCGGTATGTTTTCATTGTTCGATAATAACGTGCAAACGCGGCATTCAAAAACTCCAGTCAGGGGATTATCATTGTCTAAACTACATTGCACGATGGACCCACCGATCGCACGCATCGCACTGGATCCAATCGGTTATAATGTCTATATGTGATGAACCATGGCCACAGTACGCACTGTGATAAATTTTCGTTTGCCTCCTTATCATAAGATTTTTTTTTCTTTTTCAGATATCTACCATCAATGTTGGAAAGTATGTTAACACAAACCAATTCAGTGCGTAGTTGTCTCTCATCTATCCATGTATTCTTGCTCTACGGAATATAGTCTACGACCTTGTTTCTCTGCTAATGGTTGATAAAAACTTTCTCTATGATTTTTTGATCGGTGTGTCATCCATTAAAATTAAGACTGATTGCCTTTTTGCTTTTTGTGTGCTAAGAAATAAATCCAACTTTACTATTTTGATCCCTGTGTTTTTGTCCAAAACCCTTCAGGTTATGGGCTCAGGACAAAATTCACTGCGGTTTATCAGTTATATTTAACATTTTCACGAAATACATTTTACTACGTCGAAAAATAATTACGATGCATGGACGTATTTTAGTAAATATTGAAAATGAATATGATGAACTCAAATGCGTTGCCGTTGGAAAAACTACGAGGTGTAGACGATTACCACAACTGGAAATTCTCAATAAGGAATCTACTAATATTAGAAGATCTTTGGGATTGTGTGGAATCAATAACCGTGGCGGCGGCAGACAAGAAAAGGGATCAAAAGGCACTTGCAAAAATTTGTCTATCGGTACAAGCACCGGCGTTCCCATTCGTAAGAAATGCTCAAACAGCCTAAGAAGCTTGGAATAACTTAAAAAGAGCTTATGAAGATAGGGGTTTGTGCAGACGATTGAAT
The DNA here is from genome assembly GCA_905220475.3 of Ennomos fuscantarius. Taxonomy (NCBI): domain Eukaryota; kingdom Metazoa; phylum Arthropoda; class Insecta; order Lepidoptera; family Geometridae; genus Ennomos; species Ennomos fuscantarius. The sequence goes on from HG992042.1 coordinate 12,880,361, forward strand.
CTTCTGCGATCGTTGTTTTCGGCAAAACTGAAAGAAAGTGACAGCATGGAAAACTACATATCTAAAGTGACAAACATGGCGCAGCAGTTGAACGACATTGGTTCTCCGTTAGAAGATGATTTTATCGGTGTCATCATGTTGAGTGGGTTGACAGCAGACTATGACCCACTCATTATGGCATTGGAAAATTCTAATGTAAAACTTGGCAGTGAAACTGTAAAAGCAAAATTGCTTCAAGAGAACCAACGACGAGAAGACAAATGTGAGTCTGCCACAGCTTTTGCAACCAGACAACAAACAAAAAAGATAATAAAATGCTTTAGATGCAAGAAGCCTGGTCACATCATGCGAGATTGTCCCATGAAGAAGCCACAGTCGATGGGTAAACCCCAAGACAAGGAAAATGCAGTGACAAACAACAAGACCTTGCTCACCGCCCTTTCTGTTAGTGTTGGGCATGATGTGTGGTGTGTAGACAGCGGAGCCACTAATCATATGTTTAATGATCGTGCAGAAATGTGTAATTTTATGGAAAGTTCCCCAATTAAAGTGCGTGTTGCGAATGGTGAAAATTTGTTTACAAGTGGATATGGTCAAGTCAAGCTACAACTTAAAGACTGTTTAAGAACAATAGAAAATGTATATTTTGTTCCTGATTTAACAGCTAATTTATTGTCGGTTAGTGCAATGGCTAAAAAGGGTTATAGAGTTGTCTTTACTGATAAGGTATGTAAAGTGTATGATGGGAATGATATTATTGCCACAGCTAGACAATGTAATGGTGTCTATCAACTAGATACGATGTATAAGCCTCAATTGTCATGTAATGCAGTGTCAGTAAAAGCCATAGAACCGCTAGGTTGTGTTAGTTTAGGCAACCCCATTGACTTTTCTCAGGTAAACGGTGAGAATCCATTGGCAAAGGAGGCTGCTGCTGATGTAAAGGTGCAGCAATCCTCATCAGAAAATGTGTCTGCCTCTTCAGCAACCACTTCTGGGTCAGTGGTGTCCCAAACAGTATGGCATCGTCGGCTTGGCCACCTCAACTCTCGCAGCATGAACGTTATGAAAAAAGGTATGGTAACTGGTATTGATTATAGTGATAGCCAATATGAATCATGTGTTGCGTGTATCCAGGGAAAGCAGTCAAAACTTCCTTTTCCATCCAAGTCCCATACAAGAGCCACAGAAATATTAGGTCTTGTTCACACAGACCTCTGTGGACCGATGCAGAAACCTTCCTTTAGTGGAAGTAGGTACTTCATGACCTTCATTGATGATTATTCCAGAAAGACATTTGTTTATTTTCTCCGAACAAAAGATGAAGCTTTTGAAACATTTAAACACTTCAAATCTCTTGTTGAAAATTAAACAAATAAAAGGATTAAAATAATGAGAAGTGATGGAGGTTTAGAATATGTTAATTCTAAATTCCAGCAGTACCTCAAGGAGTGGGGCATCAGACATCAAACAACAGTGCCGTATTCACCGCAGCAAAATGGTGTTGCAGAACGCGCTAATAGAACAATTATGGAAAAAGCGCGATGTATGATGATGGATGCTCACTTGGACAACAGATTCTGGGCAGAAGCTGTGAATACAGCGGTGTACCTTAAGAACAGAAGTCCTACAAAGGCTGTTATGGGGGTCACTCCAGAAGAAAAATGGACAAACAAAAAGGTAAATGTTAATCATTTACGTATATTCGGATGTCTGGCTTACAATTTAATTCCAAATAGAAAGAAATTGGACTCAAAGAGTAAGAAATATATATTTGTAGGATACTGTCAAGAAACTAAAGGGTACAGGCTAATTGATCCCCAAAATCCTACAAAATGTGTTAAAGCAAGAAATGTAATTTTCTTAGAGAGTAAATTTCACTCTGAAACATTATCAAACAATGAAAATAATACAATGAACTGTGAGTTCATACCTAGCTCTTTCCAAGAGGATGAACCTATTGATTATGGTAATACATCACAAGAAAATGTGCCTGATGTGATGGTACCTAGTGAGAATGATGAAATTACTGATCAATCTAGTGGAAGTATATTGTCAGGGTGTAAGGTTGTTTCTGGAAGAACTTGTCAGGAAACATTGTACTTGACAGATGATTCTACTTATTCGGAAATGTCTACCTTGGATGATCCTGCGGATGAAACATATGTTCCAGGAACATCCTATTTAGAGAACTGTGAGTTTGAAGACTGCAATGAATCACACTTTGCCAATATGGCCAGTATGATGCATAATGGTGATCCCATGACTGTCAAGGAAGCATTGAGTGGAAATGATGCTGAAAAATGGAATGAAGCTATGAAGCTTGAATATCAGTCATTTTTGAAAAACAAATGCTGGACTCTTATAGATAGACCTGTGGATCAGAAGCCTGTCAAATGTAAATGGGTCTTCAAACGAAAAAGAGACCTGAATGGTGAAGTCTTACGTTACAAAGCAAGATTGGTAGCCAAAGGTTACACACAGAAAAATGGAATTGATTACCAGGAGACTTTTTCTCCTGTAGTGCGATATTCTACCATAAGAATCTTACTAGCAATAGCAGTGGAATACAATATGAAGATTGACCATTTAGACGTAACCACTGCCTTTCTGAATGGTGACTTGCAAGAAAATGTTCTGATGGAACAACCAGAAGGTTTTATACAAGAGGGAAATGAAAACAAAGTATATAAATTAAACAAAGCTATATATGGCTTGAAGCAAGCTGCCAAATCCTGGTACGAGAAAATAAATGCAGTCTTAGTACATAAACTAAAGTTCAAAAAGGTCACTTCAGAGCCATGTGTCTATTATAAGACTGTAGAAGGAAAACTTATTATAATAACACTTTATGTCGATGATATTTTGTTATTTACATCTTGTTCTGCAGAGGAAACTAACAAGTTGAAAGAAAAGCTCATGAATGAGTTTGAGATGAAAGACTTGGGACCTGCTAGCCATATATTGGGAATGCGGATTATAAGAAAGAATGATCAGATCAACCTTGATCAAAGTGGTTATATAAAAACTGTTTTAGAAAGATTTCAGATGAGTGATTGTAATGCGGCAAAAACACCGATGGAAGTGGGACTAAAACTTACAAGATCTGACAAAGGACCATGCAACTATGATTACAGAAGTTTGATGGGGTGCCTCATGTACATTGCAGTGTGCACAAGGCCCGACATTGCACATGCAGTCAGTGTCCTCAGTCAATTCAACGAGTGCTTCAATGAGGTGCATTGGAAAGCAGCAAAGAGGATCCTTAGGTATCTCAAAGGTACAGTACAATATTGTCTGGCATTTAAAAAGGGAAGTTTCGATTTAAGCGCTTTTGTTGATGCAGATTGGGGTGGGTGTGAGGTAGATAGAAGATCTTATACAGGGTTTGTGTTTAAAATAGGTGAGAATGTAGTCTCATGGGAGAGCCGCAAACAATGTACCGTTGCACTAAGTAGTACTGAAGCGGAATATATGGCTTTATCTGATGCTTGCAAAGAGGCATTATTTATAAGTTCTTTTTTGCATGAATGTTTAGGTATTAAGCTATGCCCGGTAACTATGTATAGTGATAATCAGTCTGCACAGAAACTATGCACTAATCAAATGTATCATGCACGCACAAAACATATTGATGTAAGACATCACTTTATAAGAGATAAAATTTGTGAAGGAATATTATGTACTGTGTACTGTCCTACTGAAAGAATGACTGCTGATATTTTTACAAAATCTCTCAGTACTGTAAAGCATTGTAAATTTGTAAGTGATTTAATGTTGTTGCAGAATGCAGATGTGTAAACTACTTATGTAACAATATGTTTAAGTATGTAATTGTTTTGTTCTCAACATGTTCAATATGTTTGGTACATTTTCATAATTATTTTTGATGAATTGGTTTGGTTTAAGGGTGACTGTTGGAAAGTATGTTAACACAAAACAATTCAGTGCGTAGTTGTCTCTCATCTATCCATGTATTCTTGCTCTACGGAATATAGTCTACGACCTTGTTTCTCTGCTAATGGTTGATAAAAACTTTCTCTATGATTTTTTGATCGGTGTGTCATCCATTAAAATTAAGACTGATTGCCTTTTTGCTTTTTGTGTGCTAAGAAATAAATCCAACTTTACTATTTTGATCCCTGTGTTTTTGTCCAAAACCCTTCAATCAAAATGGCTAAATTCATTTTTAGCTTTTTTATTCCATTGTTCTTCTTCACAAGTGTTCAATTTTGATTGCTTTGTAAGTCTACACTTAGGTCTTTTATTTAAATTTTCTTTATACCTATTCCAAATTTGAGGATTGTAAAAATTTTTTTTTTCGTCACATTCAAGTATTTCAATGGATTCGCATTTTTTTTTATCGTTCATAAAATAGACTGCTTTGGTACTGAGCTAGATTTTCTGTCTTATTAAATTCAACATCCACCAGGTTTATTTGTAATGGAGCTGGATCCAATTGGTTATACTCGTCTGCTAGTGTGTCAAGTTCTCCAAAGCATTAGCTGTTTGATCAGTCATTGTTTGAGAATGTGTTAAAATAAACAAATTTTTGACGAAATGATCAAATTCTGCGAGATTTTTGCATAATGTGAATTGTGCCAAAATATCTTTGAAGTCATTTTTATTGTTGATGAATTTTTGTCTGCATCATGTGTCATCATTTTGATGAAATGTGCACAACAAAGAAAAATGGGTGTCATTGCTTTTGGTTCGATGATGTTGTTTTTATTTGTGATCATTTCGTAGCAAACATTTAAATAATCTATTTATTCACATTGGTTGAATGACTTGATGCTAATGCCATGTCTGTAACTACTCCGCCAAATGCAGGCCAGTGCCTATTCACTCCACAAAAATATTTGTAATCGTTTAGCAGTTTAGCAATGCTGATGCTTTCGTGTTTTTCAGACAGCATTGCCAAAACAGGGAAAATTCTATTTGATGGTAAAGACACTACTCCTGCATAATATAATATCCTTTATGTTTTTTCATTAAGAGGTCTGTCTTACAACACTTTCCGTAGCATCGAAATGGAGTATAACCGGACCGTTTTGTTTTAAAATGTCCAATTTCTCCAGACCCTTGAACCTTTTAGTACAAAATAGAAAGCTCACCTCTTGAACATACTGCTTATGGTCTTCATAATATAATAATTACATCAAATACATCATTATTTGATCTATTATTTTTATTTAGAACCTCGGCTCTTATTTTCCTATAAGTGGCGTCTGATTTGATGCCTAGTAAATTTTTAGTGTGCTGCAATTAGAATCACAGGCTTAGAATATCTGTTCATTTTTAAGTTGGTTTGTGCTATATCGCACCTTTAGGACGGTAAAGACCCAATCCAAAAAAGCTACTTTTTGGGAATTGATAAGAGTGTTGTAATATGTGACCCTGAGGTATTATTTAGGTAATTGTAGCTGTATTGCTCAAAAAAATTACAAAAAATGGGCTGCAATACTGAAAATGATTATAAATCTAAGATAAAGTTAAAAAAAAAATGCCAAAAAATTTGGTCTAACGTAGTAAAAAAATATTTTATTTTATTGAGTCACTTTTCGACCGAAAACAATAACTTAAATTTGACCCAGTTTGAATTTTGTCATTGTGATATTTACAGATATTTATCATAGGTAGTAAGTTTTTGACGTTTTCAGTATTGAGTGTGTTTTGTACTAAAATTATACATTCCTAAGTAAAAAAAAGTAATGTTACAAAAAATATGCTTTATTTAGGTTTATCAGAGCCATTTTCAATCAATCACTTTTAGTAACAACAAAATTGATACCACTAAGATGATGAAATAGTATTTTCATTCTACATAATTCAAACATTTCATTAGTAGTTGTTACTTATAAAATAACTTTTATCATCGTTTGATATTCCACAAGTAACATTTTTAGGATCATTATTATCCTTAAGTACTAAATCGACACTGAAAATTAGTAACAATCACACTGCGCATAATTTTGAGGTCTTTATTCCTAATAACTAGGTACATCTCCGCTAAAAATATTAATAATTGAATTAAAAATCAACACTTCTTCACAACCAAGACATCTTTAAATCATCACTACCCCTAAGAACTAAGTAGATACTGAGTTCAACACATGAATAATAGACACTGAAATTTAATAAAAATCGACACCTTGGGTATCTCGAGATCTTTGTTCATAATAACTACGACACGCTTTCATCATACTTTACTCAAAATATTTTTGAATTATATATCAACACTCAAAATCAATTAGACATCTTTGTTTATAATAAGAAAATTACTATTATCCTGAGGCACTAAAAACAGATACTCAGCCATACTTTAACAGGCACAGACCAATCGGCACCAAACATCGTAACTAAATTAAAATTAACTTAAATCTCAAACCACATCTTAAATCTCTAAGATACGTTTGTATATATCTGTGTAGTGTCCAGGTATTAGATTCTTTTGCAACAATTCACCTAGACCGCATTTTTACTTTCAGTGAGTTTAATACTTCCTGTAAATACTTCAGAAATTGAAACCTCTTCTAATCTTGGCATTCTTTTTCTTTTGTTTCTCATGTTCACACGTCCAAAATCTTCTTGGGCATATGATGTCAATTTCCGGATTAATTTGCTCATTTTTTATTTTCGATGTCTCTCCAGAGATCTGTCACCGTTTTACTTCCATCAATGTAGGTACTCTCTAGTAGTGTTTGCCCTACGGTAGTGATGATTTTTTAAGTGTTCTTATCTGTCTGCCCGTAATATCTAACGTATTGATGAAATAAGTTTTGCAAACACTAACTCTCTGTCCATTCACTCTAAAAAAAGGTTGAATAGGTAATCTGGGCTTTTAAGCGTTTGTATACTTATACTTCAGTTGGATTTCCATCATGGATCCAATAAATGATCTTTGAGGTTCCAGATTTTCAAGGCCCCAATACGATTCAAATAAGTCAGCTCTGTGGTCTTGGTCTATGTTCTTGAAGCATTTTAATCTACAAGATCACGAGGGTTTCATATTGCGGGCTTTTTTACATTTTGATAAGGACGTATAGGCTTTTCCAGTATTATTCAGAGTCTTGGCGATATTTGCTTCCATTCTACTGGATTACGTTTTCATTTTCTTGATTGTTTTTGTTTTGTGTTAGATTTATCAGTTCGGGGCTGGGTCACAGCGTCACTTAAAGGAGAGGGATTTCTTGAACGATTTCAAATTTCGTCGTTACCTGGAAATGTAGAATTCTCGTCACTTAAGTCAGGGTCACTTTCAGGAGCATTAACAAGCAATATACAATAAGACTACACATAAACAGTTCTGCACCTTTCTGTAGTATTAATTTATTCACTTGTACTAGCTTCTGCATTGGTATGAATGCCATTGGATGTTAAACTTGATGAACTGGAACTAGAACTGCCAGTTGAACTGCTAGTTGCACTATTTCGAGATGAACAATACACCTTCTGTTCACTTACCAGCTTTCTAGCTAATTGAAGTTGTCCATTATCATCTTCCACTGGCGATTTTATCCGGTTATTTCCTGAAGTGTTGTTATGTTGCTATAAATAAACAAGCAGAATCATGTACATAAGGCAGTATGTGTATGTCACGTAAATTTAAAATTTTATTAGAAACTCAGCGTTACAATAAGCTTTTTGTTAAAAAGATAAGTCTGAGTCTCTCTATCTGGTGAATTTTTGATTATAGAAGGACTTGTGTCCTAATTCTCTGGCCGGTGATACCTTTATCTCTAGATTGTGACGCGGACTCTCCATTATATTTTTATAAGTATGATATAGGTATATAATATAAAACTTACCATTTCATGCTGACTAGTATTATGAACGCGGCAGCTTGTAATCTCTTTATTTGGTGAGTTTTCAATGATGCAAAAGCTTGTCTATAAATTGTCCACTATTTTGCTAGGCGTTGATACCTGGCAAAACATCATTGAATCAGCATACATTTATTAGATACGTATATCATACATTAATACTAAATAAGTTCAAAATACATCGATAAAATTCATACTCACTGGTCCAAGCTGATTGGTGTTACAAAGATTGCTACTTGTCGCTTCATTTGGTGAATTTTCAATGTAAGAATAATTGAGAGACAAATTTTCTTTCATTTTACTGGCCCCTGGTTGCTGATAAACGATAAACAAATAATGCCATTTCATTTTGAGTAGGTAGTTCATAAATAAAATATAAGTACCTATTACATTACTATATAGACATTTTACATAACAACATCTAGCCCCAAACTAACCAAAAATGCTTGTATAAAGGTAACCTGGTGTACAGAAAGCAATATAATTGTATTATGGGAAATATTATACTTATGTAGGTGGGTAGGTATTATACTCATGAAGGTACCTAGTTTAGTCGCTACCTATGTCGCGAAAAAACTAGATACCTTCTTGAAAAATAGTGACTTGAAATTTAAATTACATCACATCCTTTTTGTAGAGCATAATCCAAAATGTAATCCCTTCTTCTTTTCATGATTTTATTCTTGAAGTGACCTTATACTTCAATGTTTAGTTGGGAAGTAAGTAACAAAGTGACTCATCAACCAATAAGTTCTTCTGTTAAATCTAACAAGAAAAAGCAAACAGGCATAAGAATAGATGAGGCATAAACAATAACACTTTGTTAAATAAAGTAGTGGCTTATTTTTGATTAGGTCAAAACAAAGTTTTTGTTATTCATAAAATGGCTTAAATATAAATAAGTCGCTTAGATTTTCGATAGTTTCGGAGATAAAACAGGTATAAAGTTAAATCAGTCATTTTAATAATAAAACAAAGTTAAGTGAATTTACTTTTCGTATTGGAAGAGTCATGACAATTAGTGTTAGGTCACTGTATTTTTCACGGCGTAACACCCTTCTAGTAAAAAACCAAGCACAATGCTATAAGCAACGCTTTCGTTCCGACGCGGGCGGCTATATTCTTTTAGCAAGAAAGAGACCGATCTGTAAGTTTGTCCTGTGTTCACGCCTAAATGCGGCGCTTTAAAAATTTAGTAGGAGTTCAAACAGATGATGAGCGTTACATAGGTCAATTCTATGAGGTGGCCCTTGATACTTTGTGACTGAAACTCTTGCGTGTTTTAAAGATTGAGAACGCCATCTAGTTTCGTTTAGTGAAAGCTCTTGATCGGGGTGTTACAGTCTCTTTTATAATTTTAGTAAGTAATTATATAGGTAGTTTATTTTTCTCTATAATGATTATGTTGTATTATTTTATTATTGTTACGTATGTTTATTATAATCACGTATGTATGTTAACTTTGTATCGAATACCGTTTTTTAGTATTTATACAGTTTCTATTGGTGGCAATTTTATTGGTGTATGTATTCCTATGTAAAAAGTATTCTAATGTATATTGTAGAATGTTTGTGCCTTAATAAAAAAAAACTTGGTGAAAACCAATTGAAAATCAAATTGATAGTTTCAATGCACAAATGCATGCACGATGAGGGAGCCTATGTTCAGCAGTGGACTTTTTTCGGCGGCATATGCATAGTTACTTTGTAAATGTTTGAATTAAGAAGACCATTCCAAAAGTTTTGTTGTAATCAAAATAGTGACAATCCAGTTGGGTTCAATTAAGTTTGAGAATAAAATAGCCCTCGTTTTTACTAAGAAAAACATTATTTTAACAAATTCAATGAATTCTTATAACAGTTTACGTTATTCAAAGTCAAAGTCAAAAGATTTTATTGCAAATAGGCTAATTTTAGCAATTTTACAAGTCAAAATTATATTAGGTACTTGAAATTAAGTTATTTCACTAAGCATATGAAATAACAAAGTGCTTATTGTCAAATAGTATATAGCAAGCCCATTACAATATATGAGTTTGAAAAAAAAAAGCAGTTCTCTTTCTCACTACTGGTGCAAGCAATCCGGCACAATGCAGAACAGAAACCTCCGATCCGAAGCTTCGATTACAACTGTAAAGAAGAAGCTACAAGAAACTTTACAGTGATGTATTTTTTTTCTTTCTACTGTCTTTTACAATGTATATAATTTATTACAGTTGAGATAATGAATATGTTAGAAAGTAACCACCACGTCACACCGGTGCAAGAAAAACACCGTGATTATCTTAATAAACATTACAAATAGAAACTGAAATTATAGATAGAAACAGGCAATAGGCAAAGTACCTAAGATTTCATATCGTTAAGCTTGGGATATTCAGGTCAAGCTTTTTTGTCCGACACAATCATTTATTGTGTAATAAGCTTTATTCATTAGGTTTGACTACATGAATAATTTAAATTTACGCATTGACAATTGTTCGATACCGTCAGGCAACTTGTTATAAAAGCGTTACGTATACAGTTCTCCATGATAGTTTAATAACTAGTAAATCATTATCTAGCTTTATTTTCCTTGTATACATTTATCTTGTACTAATGGACAAGGCTGCGAGATAAATTACGAGAAGTAATCCTTCGAATAGCGTCAGAAGAGACTAGATCACTTTGAACATATAAAAATATCAATTTTCTCTCGGAAAGCGAAAATCACTAAACTCATGGTACCCCTACACCACACACCTGTAATCTGATCGTGACTTGTATAAAACAATTTGTTTAGAACGGTTTTCAATTTGCCTTGCAGTGATAGGGTTAAAAAAAATGTACCCGGTTTCCGGATTAGTAATGTAATGAATAGAAAAAGCTTTTCGTTTACGTTTCCGTTAGAAATTCTGTTTGTAATTTAGATTTTCATTTAGGAAAAATATTGTTTTGCTAGTGTTTCATATATTTGATATGTAGTGTTTTTTACACATATTTTACGAGCTTCTGCCCGCAGCTTCGCCCGCGGCGTGGCCGATGGGATAATAATTCAACCACCCATTTCACCCTCATAAGGGTGGAATTTCGAAAAATCCTTTCTTAGCGGATGCTTACGTCATAATATCAACCTGCATGCAAAATTTCAGCCCGATCCGTCCAGTGGCTGTGCGTTGATAGATCACTATGTCAGTCAGTCAGTCAGTCACCTTTGAGTTATATATATTTAGACTAACAAGCTTATATAAATCACTGGAGAATGTATTGCAAAAAAAACATGTTTTATGTGAGATATTACGAAATATTAAGGCACAATAAATGAAACTTTGGAGTCCGGTGAACAACTGATTTATTTTCGAACCACCTTCAAGTAGTATAATCCGCATTAATATATAATTACCCTACATTAAATAAACTTATTGAGTTTAATAAAACACTTTCCTAAGTATATAAATACTCTATATATATTGTTAAAGCGTTTATTACCCGGCAGTATTAAGGCTCAGATCTTCTACGCCATCGCTCTTTCTGAGCTCTGAATCATGTTTCAACATTATTCGTGAAAAAAAAAATGTGTTTTGTAAGAGAGGGCGCACGGGGAATCAAAAGAGAGAGAACGCTTGCTTTGTTCGAAAATATTACTATTACTAGATCGGCCGTCCCAACGAGGCGGAAGCGGTCGATTGGGTGACCCTCATGTAACTGGATGACGAGTGTCTCAAAACTATTTCTGTGAGGTGGCCCTTGATACTTCGTGAATGAAACGCTTGCGTGTTTTAAGGGTTGAGAACGCCATCTAGTTTCATTTCGTGGAAGCTCTTGGTTGGAGTGTTACAGTTTTAATTATATATTGTAGGCAAAACTTAACAACTGTATTCAAAAGTAGGTTCTTATATGATCACAATTATATCTTTTATTTACCTAGAAAATGGGCGGAAATAAATTACAACACACATTTTCCACACAAAGAAATTGTTACAAATTACAATTTGGGTTTCGTGGTGTTGTTTGTGTGAATTATGTATTTGATTGTGTGTTTTGTGTATTTGTTTTATATTATGCGTTGAAATAAAATTGTAACCGTAGGTTTTAGATTGACATGCGTAGCGTAAGCGATGTAAGACTCTGACATACTAAATTTTAACTGTAAGGTTTATAGTTGACAGCCTATGTGGTGCGGTGGTTGAGCGGGTCAGCTCATAACGAGTCAGCGAGTTCGATTCCCGCGACAGGACAATGGACGGACGTGGGATCACGACCCTCGTAGTACCTGGGTCCAGGATCTATACATGCATGTGGTCATTGGGCGTTATGATAATGTTGATTTTATTAATACAGTTGATATTTGAAACGTTGTGGGAAATGTCCACAAATGTTTGTTTTATTTTTTATTTATTTGTGATCAGGAAAGTATTCCGTGACTTCTTGACTTACATAGTGTGTTTACCAGCAATCTTTTTCCGTAGCTGGTCTTAAAAAATATTGGTTTGGTGAAACAAATATTTTTGTTTAGAAATATGCCTGATACAAATTGTCCTCTATCTCTTAGACTATAAGATTGAATCGTTCGATGTGTTATCGCTAACACTTGCTAGTGTCATCCAACATCGGAAGAAATCTCAAAGTTTTATTTCAAGTCATAAAAATATTGATTTTATTATATTTCATTCTATAATAGTGTATTCGACAGAATTTTCCAGCATATTTTATTGAAAATGAAACGAGATCTAGCTATTACAATAAGTAAAATTTAAGCTGATATCTGGAAATGAATTACACTGAAGCAGTGTAATTCATTTCCAGATACAGACTAATACTTTTTTTTAATTTAAAAAAAAATATTAGTGAATGATATGACGAGCTAATCGTTCACCTGATGTTAAGCGACACGGCCGCCCATAACAGAACAGAGTAACTCGGAACTCAGAAAGTTTCGCGTGACACTGCACTGCGCACGTAATCCTGAAACATCAGCACGGTCTGGCAATAAGAGTACTCGACTATTAAATCAGATCACAGTCTCATTTGCCCAGTTATTTCACTAGTTGTAGTTCAAACCAGAACAGAGTATTGCGCGCACTACTGCTTGGCAGCAGAATAACTAGTAATACGTATCTAGACGAATTTGCAGAAAAGTCTTACCACCTAGTGACGTGGTTCCTTTAACAAACATAAAACAAAAAAACAATTTGTTGGCCGCTTGCAAGGCATATTAGCTCATAAAACGTAAATTTTTATCTATGCTAATATTAGAAAGAGGAAAGATTTGTATGCAAGTATGTTTGTGACGAATTGGCTCAAAAAGTACTGGACCGATTTAAAAAATTCTTTCACTATTTGAATGCACATTATCACTGATTAATATAGGCTATTTTAATTGCAAGAAAAAATGTTTATGCCAAAATGTTTAAAAAATAAATGTTCACCCGTGCGAAGCCGGGACGGGCCGCTAGTACTATATATGTACGTCTGTACTAAAGTTCAACAGCTCTCCCTCTATGAAATACCTACTGTAATGTATTTAGGTATGTTACAAATAAATAAGTGCGGACTTATGAGCTGTCAAACTTTAGTACAAACGAGCATTAAAGTTAGAACTTAGTATGACAGTTTGTCGTAGCATACGTTACGCGTGTAAGTAAATTCAAAGGTATAGGTTTCCGTTTATTTAGAACGCCTAACTCTAGAAACACGATTGGTTAATATCTAAGGTTACCACACCTTCGTATTTAACAACTAAAGGATGTTTTCCTCTCCATTACATCAAGGTGACAACCTTAGTTATCAGCACAACCCTAGCAACCCGCAAACCACGATACGTGGTTCGCCAGCAATTAATTACCGTATAATTACATATGTATGGGTAAAGTGTGTGTGAACGATACGCAATTACGTTAGTGTGGGTAGAGTTACGGCTTTTGTGTGGGTTGCTTTGCATGTGTGTAAGCTAAAGGCTTTGAATAAAGTTAAAACTGGAATAATACACTTGGAGTTTTGGCGGGAAAGCGTAAAAGATTGCGTTACCGCATTGTATTATTTTCCTAAACTTGTGTTATTTTCAGTGTTAGTGCATAAAATTGATGGCATTCTATTCGTTAACTGCTGGATTACAGGCGTGAGTGTGGGAAAATGGTATAATGATAGTGAAACGTTTCTTTTCGTGTTGTTTCCAAAACTCCATAGTAAAGTTGCCACAACTTTACTAGGGGTATGACTTTGACTAGACTTGACTTGATGACTTCGACTGTGACTTGACACATATTTGCATCATATATTATATCATATCATTAACAGCCGTGTCGCTTAACATCAGGTGAACGACTAGCTCGTAATGGCATTCTTTAACATGAAAATATACATTTATAATGATGCAAATTTTAAGGAATATTAGATATGTTTACTAGTGGATATATTTAGCGCAAATCCAAACGTGTACTTCCGACTGACTTAAAATTGCTTGATCTAATAAAGGAAACTATTCTATTATCATTTTTTTTCTTTAAAAATACGCATTGTCATAATAAATAATGGTGTTTGCATGTGCAAATCGTTGATTACTTTGTCAAAGAAAATTTGCCAATTTGCTGATCATGATCGTAGGCTGTAACTATGCTTGATTACAGGGTATATAGATATGTTTTTATATCTGCCGATAACTTTGATCTATTTTATAAAAACAATAATATGTTTGGACATCTCACACAACGCCATCTAGCCTAGTCATCTATGCCAAAATAAGCAAAGCTTGTACCATGGGAGCCAGATAGCTGATGCAATACTTAGACACTTTTTGTTTCTTAATAAATAAAAAAAAACGATTGTGCTTTAGACCACACATCTGAAGTAACACTTCTTTAGTTTAGCTCCATCTATCGACTGGTTTAACATTGCCTTTGTTTAAATGTCGCCATCTTGACAATTGTAAATTAGATTGTCATTTTACCGGACATACTAACATAATAACACAACTTTTTAACTTTGTTATGTTGACAATGGAGATCTACGTGAATTAACTTCAACTTCTTCTGCCTCGCATTTACCAGCTCACCCCCCAAGCCAAGCGTGCTTAAAGAAATTTTACTTTAAAAAATCAGTAGTAAAATTAATTCACTTCATTCATCAAGTCATCATAAATTATCCTATACAAAGGTCTTCGTTTCCACCCAGATAGCATCGTACAAACTAAAAGCTCTAACCTATCAAAGTAATTAAAAGTTCTCACAGTTTTTATTTGTGATTGGCAGTTTTTCTTTCAGCTGATTATATGGTAACACTAACTCGGAATTGTACCCAGACATGAAAGCTGTCGTTTCCATGGAAAGTTCCTAATGATCTTGTAGTTTTTGCGAATATAAGAAAGGATCAGCGACTGTCTCAGTGTTCCTAGTTAAAAGTTTTGAAAGGTATAGTGTAGACGACTTGCGGTGCAGGGATCCTCGAGTTGGGTATGGAGCAATAAATAACACGGCGTTTCAGGGCACAAGGACGTTTATTTGGCGCGAACCGTGCGTTCGGCTCAGAAGCTCGTCAAAGACTACATTTTAACTTAAAACTAATTCAACACATAGATTCGGCCCGTAGCAAACAAAAGGGCACCGCAGCTAGGTACCTGCTTACTTCAAACAAAGAAAGCTTTCGGTACCTCTTTTGCCTGCTACGGGTTACAAGCGCAATTTAAAAGCAACATACTTTCTTAAAATTAACACGCTTAAAATAATACAATTTACCTAAACTACTACTTACACCTGAAGCGTGTGAAGCATGTATGCAGCTCGTGGTGCTTCCGTAACATTCTTCTCCCCTGTAAGAGGGTTCCACCGATTACATATCAATGTCTGTAGGAAGCACCACAAGCTTCACTACGGGTCGACGCAGGACCCCACATGCTGTTCTCACATCTACTACGCGAATCACACCGTCTTGACCGTGATAAACACTTTTTATCACACCTTTAAGCCACTTGTTCCGGTTTTTAGTTTCATCCACTAACACTACCACGTTACCCACTTTCACATTTACTATGTCTCTGGACCACTTACTCCGCTGTTGCAGGGTCGGTAGGTATTCGCGAAGCCAACGCCGCCAGAAGGTGTCAGCCAGCGCATTGACTCTGCGCCACTGGCGGCGTGCGTCGACATCCCCAGTGCTTTCGGGCGCGTACGGTGTGCTTCCCGATGCGGTACCCAGCAGAAGGTGGTTCGGCGTCAGGACCACAGGCTGGTCCTTGTCGTTGGTCACGTAGCAGAGAGGGCGGCTATTTATGATGAGCTCCGCTTCGGTGAGGAGGGTGTAAAGAACCTCCTCACGTGGGGCTTGCCCGTTCAGGGTCGCCTTTAGAGCGTTCTTTATGGATCGTACCAGCCGCTCCCAGCATCCACCCATGTGAGGTGAGGCAGGTGGGTTGAAGTGCCAGTCAATGCCCTTGACCGTGGCTTTGTGTTTCACTGCATCGTGGTCAAGCTCCTTCAGTGCTACTCGTAGTTCGGTGTTGACCCCGACAAAATTGGTTCCTCTGTCGGAGTACATGTGCACCGGCTGCCCGCGGCGCGCTGTCAGACGTCGCAGGGCCAGGATCGCAGAGTCGGCGCTTAGTGTTGACGCCAACTCGAGGTGTATGGCGCGTGTGGTGAGGCACGTGAACAACACACCCCACCGCTTTTCCCGGCGCCGTCCAATGGCCACTTCCATTGGTCCGAAGTAGTCCACTCCGCAATGGACAAAGGCTCGTCTGCCACCCTCCACTCTGGCGGTAGGAAGGTCTCCCATCTTTGGTGTGCTCGGAACGGCTCTTTGAATGCGGCAGTGCTGACATCTGGATACCACGGTCTTTACGGTGGATCTGAGATGCGTGATCCAATATCTCTCACGGATGTTGTTGACCACGGTCTCCTGGTTGGCGTGAAGTGCTGCTCTATGGTACTGATGTACCAACATCCTGGTGAGAGGGTGATGACCATCCAGGATGATAGGATGCCTCTCGTCGAAGCTCAGCTGTTCGCAGGCCCTTAGTCGACCTCGAACTCGCAGCAACTCATCATTGAAGAACATCGGGTCCAAGGCGCGCAGCTTGCTGCTCGCCGGCAGTGCTTCTCCCCGTTTCAAACTCGTCAGTACCTCGGGGAAGCTCTCGGCCTGGGTCCTCTTCAGCAGATGCATCTCGGCTGCATGCAGATCTTCCATCTGGATTTCACCTGTCGGGTGTCGTTTGCGCCACCGACCAACGAAGGCGAGCACTCGCGCCATGGTGCGCAGAGCGCGCGTCCAGGTGGAGAAGCGCGTGAGGTCCAGCAGAGGTGGGGCGAGTGCGGATATGACATGCACTCGCTGTACTCGCTCAAGGTCTTCCTCTGCTGCCTCGGGGATCTCACACGCTGGCCACTGTTCCTGTGAACAATAAAGAAACGAGGGACCCGAAAGCCACTCGTCGCAGTTACTAGGCCAGTTCAGTCTGGTTGCTTTGTCAGCTGGGTTCTCCGCCGAGGGCACCCAGCGCCAGTTGCTCCTATTTGACCTTTGATCTATTTCGGACAACCTATGCGAGACAAACCGTTGGAACTCTTGGGCGTCTGACGATATCCACTTAAGTACCGTCTTACTGTCGGTCCAAAGAAACTTATGTTTGATTGGCAGCCCAAGCTCCTTTTCTACTGTACATGCCAATCGGCTGGCAAGTACTGCAGCCTGTAACTCCATCCTCGGGATGGAAACTACTTTCTGGGGAGCTACCCTGGCTTTCCCAATCACCATGGCGACTTCCCTTTCTCCATCTGCATTCGTACCTGCAATATACGCCACTGCTGCGTAGGCCAGCTCGCTCGCGTCACCGAATACGTGGAGCTCTAGGTCTACAGGCATGAGCCTGTACCATCTCGGGACCTTCACGTCTCGCAGCATGTGCAGGTTCGAAATCCATTTAAACCAACTAGCGGCCTCCGATTCATGCAGACGTTCGTCCCACTGGACTCCTGACTTCCAAACCTTCTGCATGAGTATCCTCGACTGTATTATACATGGATACAGGAATCCCAATGGGTCAAATATCGACATGATAAAACGGAGGAACTCTCGCTTAGTCGGTGTTACCTTGCCGGACACTATGTCCGCTGGGAGCCGCTTGAACGACAAATCAAAGGCGAGATGATCTTGTACTGGCGACCAGATCATTCCCAAGGTTCTCTCTGTGAGATTCTCACCTTTTTCAAGTGCAACCCGTTGCGGCATATCGGTCTTTAGCTTCTCTCTCAGTTCGGTCGAGTTCGTGACCCACCCCCGTATCACAAATCCGCCGGCGGCATGTATCTGGGTCACCTCCTCGATGAGCTTGTTAGCTTGCTGTACTGTCGAAGCACTGTCCAGATAATCATCCATGTAGTGCTTGGACTGTACAGCTTTGACGGCTTCTGGAAAACTCTCTCTAAATCTCTCAGCGTTTTTATTTAGAATGTAAATAGCAGTTGCGGGGGAGGAGACAGCGCCGAATATCATTGAGTTCATCGCATAAATATCAGGGTCTTTGTTACGCGCGGTACCTCTCCATAAAAAGAGTTGTGCGCCCTGATCCTCTTTCTTGATCTGAATCCTAAGAAACATATCGGCGATATCTCCCGCGAACCCAACTGGTCCGATTCTAAATTTAAAAAGCACACCAAGCAGAGAATTTAGAAGGTCTGGTCCAGCAAGTAAGTTGTCGTTGAGGCATGTGCCTTGGAAAGTGGCGGCGGCATCGAATACTAATCTCAGCTTGCCCGGTTTGTTAGGATTCTGTACACCAAAATGCGGTAAGTACCAAACCGGACTCGCCACGAGGCCGTTGTCAACTTTCCGGGCATATCCCTCGTTGACCAAACGTTGTACCTGTGCTGTGTACGCCTGAGCAAAGGAGGGATCTCGGTGCATCTTTCGCTCGATACCCTCAAGGCGTCGTCGGGCACTGCTGTAGTTGTCGGGTAGTTCCACCGCGTTCTGTTTCCAAAGCAACCCCACTTCCCATTTCGTTTCGTTGGAAACGAGCTTGCTTGTGTTATCTAAGATCGCGTTGGCTCGCTCGATATCACGGTGCTTGCGGATGTTATCGGTGATGCCTATCGCCTCTAACTCAAACTGCGCCTTTACTACGTCATGCAGATCGGGAAGAGAAACCGCCATACAATTTACGGTTTGTCCCGCGCTATCCCCGCTACCTATGGGACCATGAACCACCCAGCCTAAACTAGTATAGGAAGCAACTGGCTTACCGGATTTACCGCGTCGAATTTCCTGACTGACGAGAAGCTCCCAGTTGTCCTGTCCTATCAACAGCAACGGCTTGGCGTCCCTCATTTCCTCGCAGCCCAAGTTGCGGAGGTGCGCGTTGTTCTGCATAACAGCGGCGGGCACGGTCTGCGTAGGCAAGTCCAGCCGCTTCAACGTACGGCATTTTATCGCGTGGCACTGTCCATTAGGTCCTTGTATTTTCACCGTCACTATTCGCGAAGATAAGTCCGTCACTTCGTTTCCGCGCGCACTTTTTATCACTAGCGGTACTTTGCGTCCTTTCGCGTTTGTCACTACCGAACTATCCACTAACGACACTGTGGCACCGTCATCTAGTAACACATAACATGGCGTACATTGCGACTCACCATTAATGTCCGTTATTGTTACCGGGAGCACCTTTAGCAATGCCTTTGCACGGCCTTCACCCACATTCGTGACACTTTCTTTCACATTGTCCGTGTGAAGAAGCACATGATGCGACAAACCACATTTATCACAGTTTTTCGCACGACAAAATGTTCTTGAGTGCTTCTTCACTATACACTTAAAACACAGTTTCCGCACTTTCACTATGTCCCACCGTTCTGTCACACTTACGTCCAAGAACTGTTTGCACGTCACTAGCGAATGTTCGTCCTTGCATAGTGCGCACTCACTTTTCGTGTTCGTCGGGGGAACTGTCAACTCACTTTGCACATTCACTTTCTGCACTTGTCGCGAAAACTTCACATGTCGAGCTGGCTTCGGCACAGTCCTTGCATACCTCGCGGCTGAGGTCGATGTACCTGGCGTTGGCTGGAGAAAACTCTTCGGTGCGAAGAACGCCGAACGCTGAGCCAATTCCACCAAAAAGATAGAGAAGGCTTCTAAATTCGGGTTGACACTCAAGTCCTCTCCGTGCTCCACCATGTAATCCGCTGCGAAATCTCCATACTTTGCGCGCTGAATCGGCGTAAGCTTCGACAGGAGCTCTTCTACCAATAGCGGATTATTCAGGTAGCCGTTGGCCCGAATATTTTTCAGCAACGCCACACAGTTTCGTACTGTAGTGCTGAATTTCTTGACTTCCCGACCGTTGTCCGACATTTTTGGCAAACCACTGATCTTCTCTAGAGCGCACCCGAGTATCAACGTCGGATGTCCAAACTCCATCTCCAAAGCCGTCATAATTGAGTCCGGATCTGACGAGGAGCTCAACAAATCTTCGACGGCGGTCTTCGCCTCTCCATTTAGAGACGACTTTAACCGAGCTAAGTTCTCGTGAGGCAAGAAATTATAGAGCGTCGATGTATCCCTATACATGTTTTTGTAAGAAATCCAATCCGACGGGTTCCCGGAAAACGGCGGCAACTCGTACGCTTGGCGAGGAATGGGTCTCGGTCGCGCAAGCGCCGAGATTGCTTCCGCCAGTTGGTCAATCTTCCAGTCTCTTTGTTCGAACGATCGCTCCTTCCATTGTTCTGAAACCGGGCCGGTCGGCACGCTAATGGCCGATGGCGGTAAGGGTGCAGACCGCTGCATGAAAGAGATACCGGATGTAACGGGCGCGTCGGCCGCAGCTGGGTCGTGCGGTACGTGGGGTGCAGGTGGCGCGCGGGCCGCTGGCGCAGGTAGCGCGCTTCTACCGGGCGGCACGCGGGCGGAAAATACCATGCGCGTGGTATTTTCATTGTTCACTTGTTGTACTTGCACTGGCACTTGAGTCAAAGTCACATCACTTAACTCGGGCGCCTTGTAATTCGGTTTGGGAATTTCACTTGACACGGTCACTGGATCGGGCCGTGTCACTAGTGGCGTCGTGTCGATCCATTCTTCGACACGGCGTGCTGTCCCTGTTACCGAACCGCATTCCACTTCGGCGCGCTTGTTAATTTTAGCAATACTGACCTCGAACTTCTTCTTGGCGATGCTCTCTCGTGTCTCGAGCACTTCCTTTTCCATACGCAGCAACTCGCACTCGGCTTCGTACTCCATGCGCTTACGAAGCAACTCGCGCTCGGTTTCGTACTCCATGCGCTTACGGAGCAACTCTGCACTATTCCTGCTGCTTCTTGAGACACGGCTTGAGCACACACTGTTTGAGCACACACTGTTTGAATGCGACCTTCTCTCCGGTCGCGTCAATTCCCTGGCCGGCGCCGTATCCATATTACTGTGGTCGATAACGTGACCACCGGGGCCAGCCAACGGGATCGTTGCGGAAACCGACGTGGCAGTCTGCATTTCCGGCGGTGAGCTTGACGCTGCTTCTGACGGCAAGCCAGGAACGTTCCTCGTTTCAGCTGTACGGCGCTGGAGATCCACAGCTAACTGGCGTAGCTGCCCTCGCGTCGTAACAGCGCTCCTTTCGCTTATTGCTTCCATACTCAAGGATCCGGCTCGAAGGACCAGAATGTAGACGACTTGCGGTGCAGGGATCCTCGAGTTGGGTATGGAGCAATAAATAACACGGCGTTTCAGGGCACAAGGACGTTTATTTGGCGCGAACCGTGCGTTCGGCTCAGAAGCTCGTCAAAGACTACATTTTAACTTAAAACTAATTCAACACATAGATTCGGCCCGTAGCAAACAAAAGGGCACCGCAGCTAGGTACCTGCTTACTTCAAACAAAGAAAGCTTTCGGTACCTCTTTTGCCTGCTACGGGTTACAAGCGCAATTTAAAAGCAACATACTTTCTTAAAATTAACACGCTTAAAATAATACAATTTACCTAAACTACTACTTACACCTGAAGCGTGTGAAGCATGTATGCAGCTCGTGGTGCTTCCGTAACATATAGAGAATACATAGTTCAAACAAATTGACATTTTGTTAGGCTGACTAGAGTTTGCTCTGGCAACGGTTCTTGCCAGTATAGAATATTCGAGCCTCTTCTACCTTCCTTCTTGTAGACAAGTGAACGATGGAGTTTTGGCGGGTAATCGAAAAAAAAAAAACGCTCATTGCTTTGTATTATTTTCCAAAACTTGTGTTATTTTCAGTGTTAGTGCATAAAATTGGTGGCATTTCATTTTTGAAGTCCTGAATTACATGCGTGAGTGTGGAAAATTGGTATAATGATGGTGAAACGTTTCTTTTCGTGTTGTTTCCAAAACTCCATAGAAGCTTCTGGTAAAGTTGCCACCACTTTACTAGGAGCATAACTTGACTAGACTAGATTATGACTTGACTTGATGACTTGGACTGTGACTTGAAACATATATATATTAATTAACTTGAAAAATTATCAATTATTTGACACTGGCTAAATACACTAAAGCGTAGAGCCAAACAAAAAAGAAAAAAAGTGAACGCTGTGGTGTCAATATTTCTGCGCAAAGGCTTCTTGACATTATGACTTGGCCTCCGAAGTGCGGTAACCCTTAGTTATATATACCACTTTTTGGTGCCGGTCATAGTGTTGTCTGTTGCCGATCGGTTATGAATGCTCATAAAGCCTCTCTATAAGTGCCAAATGAGTATGACAATAGCTTTTTATGTTAAGGAATGACGTGATGAGCTAACCGTTCGCCTGATGTTAAGCGACACGGCCGTCAGTTGTAGTGTCACTTGGAACTCTAAAGTATAGAGTTTCATGTGTTTCACTGCGCACGTCATCCTGAGACAGCACAATCTAGTAATAAGATTACTAGACTGTGAGATCAGGGGGGTGGTCACAAAACTTTGATTGTAATGAACCAGGAGAAATTTCCATACTAACTATCCACATAAACTGCGTATTAAAATGTCAAATGTCAAATCTAAAAAAATTTGTGTTTCTATTGGTTGCAATCGAGTTACGTGATCGCCCAGCAGGTCATAAAGTCTCATTTGTCCAGTAATTTCACTAGCTACAGCGCCCTTCAAATCCGGAACACAGTAGTGCCTGCCCACTATAGCGTGGCGGCAGAATAACTATAGCAAAGCGGTGGTGCCTACCTAGACGAACTTTGCAGAAAGTCCTACCCGAATATCTCGAGCTCTCTGAAGTATTATAGTCTATATAAAATAATAATAGTAAGCAAGACTTGATGAAATACCAAACACACACAAACCAGTTTGACAGCTTCCGTGGTGTGGTGGTTGAGCAGGTCGGCTCATAACCCGGAGGCGGCGGGTTCGATTCCCGCGGCAGGTCAAGTATTTGTGCACAGAAAAAAAAACCGCAAATACTTGTTCTGAGTCTGGGTGTTGTGGGAGCATGGTCCTCGTAGTTCCTGGGTCCCTAGACACAGGGAATCCTAGTTAGGGTCCAGAATCTATGTATGTGATCGTTGGGCGTTATTATTATTATTATAGTTTACATCAGTGAATAACTTTCCCGCAGTAGGTAGAGTAAAATATGAATGCCTTATGGAGCCCAATTTATCAGCACAAACAAAACTGCTGACTTATGGGACTCCAACTGTCTCAATATTAGAAATGAATGTAATAATTGAATTCAAAGCAGTTAGGAGTTGCACGCCGGTTCACCTGCGCTTGGCTTGTCTCCAGGTGATAGAACTTTGTAATTGAAACTTCGCCTCAATCTGGTTCGATGTGATATATTGCTTTTACACTATTACCAGTGCATAGAATTTACGAGTATTATGTTAATGTTCTAGCTGTACAGCTAAGTTCGACAAAGCTCTGCCTTTTGCGCTCAAAGTAGTGTCCTGGGTGGGAATCGAACCCACAACTTACACCAAGCACCAAGCCGCGAGACCGTTCATTATTCAAAAGGATTATCTTGTGATGTTCCGTTTACTGTATAAGCTTTGTGTGGAACTTGTTTGGCAATTTACGAAGGTCAGTGTAGAACGCTGAAATACGAGCTTCTATAGAAATTGTTTGTGACTGACTGACATGACTTTCTATTTTTTGTATTTTGTATAATTGTATTGTGAGATTGTGATATTTGTAAGATTGTGATTGACTGGCCTGATAGCTCAGTTGGTAGTAACCCTGCCTTCTGAACTGTGGGTTCGATTCCCACCCAGGACAATTGTGTGATGAACAAAGGTGTTTGTTCTGTGTCTGGGTGTCATATTGTATTCTATGTATGTATTTACAAACAAAAGTATTTAAGTATTCAGTCAGTTATTTGGTTCTCATAGTACAAGGTTTGCTTAGTATGGGGATAGATGGCGCTGTGTGAAATGTCCACAGATATTTATTTATTTATTATTTATTTTATTTGTATAATATTAAATACGTTCACATTCACAGTGTGTTAGGATAAGTTTTTCGCAAATTAATTAATCATTCATTTGTTCATTCACTGAGGTCAGGATGGCCACTGAATGTTAACAGTGTATTTTTTATAGGTTACGACGTCAATTAAAGTCAAATTTGACGTCACACTATAGTGTGACGTCAAATTTGACTTTAATTGACAGCCTCTGTGGTGTGGTGGTTGAGCAGATCAGCTCATAGCCTGGAGGCGGCAGGTTCGATTTCCATGATTTCCATTAGGGTTATGTATATGATCCTTGGCCGCTATCATTATAATTAAATTGTTAATCAAAGAAAAAGACAAACGGCAGTTATCAGTAACAAAAAACAATGTACAAAAAGACACATTTTTTTTTATGTTAAGGAATGACGTGACGAGCTAGACGTTCGCCTGATGTTAAGCGAGATAGTAATATTAATATTATTACTTATTTAACATTACCAGAGATTATAAAAATAGATACGTTGCTATAACGTATTTGAGATTGCGTAAAATGACCGGATCAACACCAAACGTTTACGTTTTTCAAATTTATGTGAACTAAAATGCGTTATCGACTGACTAACTACCGCATTCGTGAACTTAAAGTTGACTTATTGGGTTGTTTTCAATACAAACCACCTGTCTACCAAATGTTCACCCTCGGATCATGTTTACAATAAATGCTTCAAAATTGACATGTTTAACAAATAACGTTGGTTTTCGCAATGTACAAACAAGTGTACCAAGCTGAGAATTAAAAATAAAACAGAGTACTCGCGATGATATGAAAAACGAAGCCAATGAGTAATACCAAAAATGGCATTGAATTTAAGAAATCTCTTCCTATAACCAGGGGTTGATCTCGAAACGTTCCATACCAACTATGCACATAAATTGCGTATTCAATTCGTAATCTATACAAATTAGTGTTTTATCAGTTGCAATCGAATTGCGTGATCACCCAGCATATCCTATAGTCAAATCTTTAAATTCATCATTCAAATTTTCGGGTAATGATCCCATCTTTTGATCTTTGTCATGTATATTTCGTATAAAATTTGATGAAAAATTACTTCTAATTGCTTCTCGAGACTATGTTATCAGCACAATACTTTATTATTGCTGGGTTTCTATTTATAGAGATGGTTATGCTGGCCAAGTGCGGGATGATGAATAGCATAGCAGTAGTGTGCAAGCACTACTGTGTTCTGGTTTGGCACTGTAGCTAGCGAAATTACTGGGCAAATGAGACTTTATGATCTGATCTCACAGTCGAGTAATTTTATTACCAGTCTGTGCTGATGTCTCAGGATGATGTGCGCAGTGCAGTGTCGCGTGAAACTCTATCTTTTCGGGTTCCGAGTGACACTATTCTGTTATGGGCGGCCGTGTTGCTTAACATCAGGTAAACGTCTAGCTCGTCACATCATTCACTCATATAAAAAAAAAACATGTCCTTGAATTTGGAGATTCTTAAACATGCCAATTTTTGTATGTTTCTCTTTACGCCTTTGTAAGAGCAAGCGTAAAAAATCATTGGTTGGCTTAATAATGGTATTTGATATATCTTTGACTGGCCCGATAGCTCAGTTGGTAGTAGCCCTACCTTCTGAACTGTGGGTTGTGGGTTCGATTCCCACTCAGGACAAACATTTGTGTGATGAACATAGGTGTTTGTTCTGTGTCTGGGTGTCATATTGTATTCTATGTATGTATTTACAAACAAAAAAGTATATAAGTATTGTATCAGTTATCTGGTTCCCATAGCACAAGCTTTGCTTAGTTTGGGGCTAGATGGCGTTGTGTGAGATGTCCACACATATTATATTATATTATATTATTATTATTATATCTTTAAATAAAAAAATGGCATACATTTGACTTTAATTTTGAGCGCAATCATTTGCAAGCGTAGTCTAAGCCCATAAATATAAGTGTAATGACTGCAGCGGCCGATATCATATAATTATCTGCTTTCACGCGCTCCTTCCAGTTTACTCTTTTAGTCTGAGATTCCAAGATATTTCTATTAGTCGTACGGAGACTCACCTGGTTAAAGACATGTTTGTAGTTCTGTTGAAAACATGTTGAAACATGATGGCTGCAGGTTGAAAATGATGCTGTTGATGGAACAGCTTAGATTTGGCTATTCCGTCGGTGATTGTCGCGACAGGACAAGTATTTGTGCACAGGAAAAAAGCGCAATTATGTACTTGTTCTGTCTGACTAGGTATTGTGGGACCATGGTCCTCATAGTTATTGGGTCTTTAAATACAGGGAATATTGGTTACGGTACAGGATCTCTATATGTGGTCGTTGGGCGGTATAATTACATTTATTTTATTTATATATTTAACTTACTATTACTATACTTTACCAGCTAGGCGATCATGGAAAATGATTGCAACTAATTAAAACACAAATTTGAATGGATTTTACAGTTTCAGTACATAGTTGACTGGCCCGATAGCTCAGTTGGTAGTATCCCTGCCTTCTGATCTGCAGGTCGTGGGTTCGATTCCCACCCAGGACAAACATTTGTGTGATGAACATCGATGCTTGTTCTGTGTCTGGGTGTTTATAAAGTATACTATGTATGTATTTACAAACAAAAAGTATCTAAGTATTGTATCAGTTATCGGGTTCCGATAGTACAAGCTTTGCTTAGTTTGGGGCTAGATGGCGCTGTGTGAAATGTCGACACATATTTATTTATTATTTAGTTTATGTGCATAATTACCATGAATTAAAAAAAAATAGAATGAAATTTCTCCTGTTGCATTGAATCAAAGTCCCGTGATCACCTCCAAGTCTAAAACAAATCAAATCCTGAATAGAAAAGTCATCGGCATCGTCTGAATCAATCTTTCAGCTCCAAACTTCTTCGAACAAATCTCAAAATGTACTTATTAAGCCTAATATCCACTACACCATAAGGTGCTATTTATGCCACCAAGGGCAGTACACACACGCGATACTTCGTGACAATCTTGGTACACCATGCTATTAATAAGTAGCAAGCATTTGGCAAAGATTACTTTAGTACAGATGTGTCAAATATAATCATTAAATACCTACAGGCAATGTATGTGAAAATTATAATAACTTATGACAACTACAACTATTACACGGCTAACACTCACGAGATGCAGTCGAATAACTCGACCGGTGTTCGGGCAATATAGATGCCCATCGGCATGGACTACGCGCGGCTCGGCGCTGACTACTACATTTGACTTTCTGTAATTTATGTGAAACATCAAATGCAAATGGGAAATCTCTAAAACCTTTATTAGTGCCAAAGTGCATGGTAAAGGTTTATTTGTCGCAAGTCTGTTGTCAATCACTGAGGTTATTTTTTACAAAGCAACAATTTACACCAATCGACTGACAAAAACTACTTTTGACTAAATAAAGGTTTTAGGGCTAAATTTTTTTTTGTGCTTTCATTGTGCGTGCATTCACCAAAGTTTATGTGATGGAAATATTACTCTTTCTAGATTGAGTTCCTACATAAAACATTTTATGTTTGCACGCTGATGCAGAGAGCATTGGGTTTATCTTCTGCAATAAAACATAGCACGAAATTAAAATAGCGCGTTCAAATTTCTGCACGTGGTTTTAAATTAAAAAGTTAAAGAAGCAATTCGAAATAATTTAAAAAATAATGTTTTACTGTTCTAAAATATTTAAATTTGTAGTTACTCAAATAAAATAGATCCAAATTTTATTTAAATTGACTACTGTGCAACACAATACAAACTTAACTTAATGAGACAACTAATAAGAAACGACGTACCCAATTTTTTAAATAAGCTTGGCTTCTAACTTATTCATTCATTCCAAGTTATAAATTTGCCATTCACCGAATAATTATAATAAATCCAATTACAACCACCTAATAAAATTAAACTACCTACTACAAAACTGAAACTGTATTTTTGTCTCTTCTCTCCAAATAATCTATGTCCAGACTCACGCATCGTTCACAAATCAGTCGTTGCTGTGTCGATACAAAGAAATTCTTTTCCAAGATATTTTCTCAGCATTCCTGCCTCAAACCTACCTTGTTTGTGTTAGGGGATTTCTTCGGCGGCTGCGATTAGTTCTCTTCTGGTTTTATTTTTACTCTTTAGTATTGGAGTAAGAATTTAGTTTAATCTTTGTATAATAAATAATTTTTTAGTAGTCTTTTTGTTTAATTGTTTTATAGTAAAAATAATTACCGCTTATTGGTCTATTTAGTAGTTATTCGTCGTGGTATGACGTTTTTCCAATAGCGCCAATTTAAAAAGTACCATATATACACAATCTTGGCGAAAGAACTAAAAGAAAACTAATTATAAATCAGGATTTCGTCACTCACCTAGTAAGGGTCCAGGATCTATATATGTGATACTTTGGGCGCTATATTTATTATGTATTTTGAGTAGATATTTAAATTCACTATAAATTTAGTTTTCCCACGGGAATATTCTGCATAGTATTTGAGAGAATTATGTGGGCTTATACGCTTGGTAACTTTGTCTGGAGGTGTTTTGAAAGACAAACTAAATTTCAAATAATTTTACCTAAGTATTAACATAAATTTAATTTCAACGAACTGAAACTTTCAAACCATACATTACTATTGAATTTCATACAAAAGAAAAATGAGCTTGGGTATGGAGCTTACTCACTTATTTTATATTTTTTTTCATTTTTAATAAAGTTATAATACAATTTAACACCTTTCATTCCCTATTTAAATTGCTTGAAATGTTGATTGATGATGAAACTTGATGAGTAAAATTGATGGAACTTGATGAAAACATTTTTACAATCATTGTTTTGTTCACACAAGAGCTGCAGAGCAGCGGAGCAATTGACGCTTACCATCAAGCAGCATAAATGGGGACAAAAATCTTTTCTCCCCATTTAAGTGAAAAAACCTAACCTTCCTTTGCTCGCAATTTAAATTTCAACTCATTACAAATTGACAATGGACAATGAAAATAAGAATTCCGAATGGAAATTACAAGATCTCTTGGTAACTTTCCGCCAGTTTCATGTCTGGCTGGCTCCGAACGCGTTTCCATTCCAAATGTTTGATTGAATGGATCCAACGTTACGAATGAGTAATTATTGCCTGTCTCGCTAATTTCGGATGAAAATGTGCTTAATGACATTTTTGAGACCATTTTTTGTAAAGATGTAGTTCGATAACGATGAGAAATGTTTATTGTTTTGATTAAATTTCATTTGAACACAATGGACCACTGACATTTTAATTTTTTGGCTTTGAAGACCGTACTACTACAAGTACATAAACAAGGCCTAGACAAACGTCAGACGTATGTTTAACAATACAAAACAGCAGTTTAACACTAGTTTAATACTTGTTTAAATCTTTTGTGGTTAAAACCATATTCTTTAATTATGCTGAATTTAGTTAATTAATTTGTTCGTTTGTGGTCTTTTTTTTTGTTCACACACTCACACAGCTGATACACAGTTTTTATAACAGTAATTGAGTTTAAAAATATTATCTATGTGCGCAACCAATTATAGACAAAATGCATGCACGCTTTTAAATGTAATATAAATAGATCTAAAAGAGGTATAGGAGAGGTCACGGTAAAGTTTCTTGTAGCTTCTTCTTCACAGGTTTTTTTTTGAACGAGCTATAGCTGTTGGTCTTTATCGACCTTTACAGCGTCACCGGGCGGGTCTTCTTCACAGGTGTAATCGAAGCTTTGTCTCGGAGTTTTCTGTTCTGCGTTGTGCCGGATTGCTTGCACCAGTAGTTTGAAAGGGAACTTTTTATCAAACTCGCAAATTGTAACCTAATAAGCTTGCTATATATATTTTTTTCTCGGTATTGTTACTGTTTCCGTGCTGTTTGTTAATTTTTTTGTTGAATTGTTTTATTAATTCTGATTGTACACGAAGGACATTTTTTTTTTATTGCTATACGAGTTTTAGTATACTTATTTTTAATTGTGCGCTATATAATATTTGATATTAAGCACTTTGTAATTTTTTCAGGAGAAGATGTGCACAGAAAAAAACATGTAATACAAATAATTGTTGTGAATCTGAGTATTGTGGGACCATGGGTCTCATAGTTCCTAGGTCTCTAGACACAGGGAATCCTAGTTAGGATCCAGGATCTATGTATGCGATCGTTGGGCGTTATTATTATTTTTGACCCACCGGCATTTGTATCAAGTATTCAAAAATATGTCTCACGGAATATCTGGATAAATAAATAAAAAGTCAGCGTACAAATGAGCGTATCGCATGACCGTATACGCCTAACAGCTACACGGCGTAATCCTGAAGTTATGGAACATAATTATTATGAAGTTTATTGATAGTTAAAGTTACACTGTTGGTGTTGTAAAAGAAATAAAGTTGATGGAATTATCGAAGAAAATTATCATTATTCAAGCCACGAAAACCTACGCGGTAAGACTTTATGTTACTTAGAATTACTACTTACTAGTTGACCCGCCCCTGCTTCGCACGGGTGAATTAGTAAAACGCGGTCGAATTGGATAAAAAGTATCTTATGTCCGTCTCCTGACCAACTACAACGTCTAAGCTACCAACTTTCAGCCAAATCGGCTCCGCCGTTCTTGAGTTTCATATATATAGACTAGCTTCTACCCGCAGCTTCACCCGCGTCGTGGCCTATGGGAAAATAATTCAACCACCCATTTCACTCTCTTAAGGGTAGAATTTCGAAAAATCCTTTCTTAGCGGATGCCCACGTCATAACATCTACCTGCATGCCAAATTTCAGCCCGATCCGTCCAGCGGTTTGGGCTGTGCTTTGATAGATCACAGAGGCTGTGAAAAGGACAGTTGTATTTTTAATTTAGTAAATTGACGTTTTATCAACTGGACATAGATAGCTCGAGTAACCCGGTTTCTCCCGAAGAGCAGGACACTGCTCTAAAAGAACTAAACTATCAAACAATCAATGCCATAGACCTTCATCTAAATATATCACATCTATTGTGTACGTCTGTCCGTCTGTACTGTAAACATTACCCTTTATTGACGGCGTAGTTTACAAGTTGGCTCGTTGATACAAACTACTGATAAATATTTATCTGTAAGATAGGACAAATCAGTAACAGTAGATAGTTAGCATACCACCACACATAAACAATAAATACATATACATGGACATTTAGCTAAAAACAGTAAAACAGGAGATTGAACCTTACAGCAAGAAATATTAACTGAGTCTCGACAAACACAGAAATGAATTGGCCGCTTGCAATTGCAAGAGATAGGACAGTGTTAAATTTTCCAGACCAAAGAGACATAGCATACAATACCTAGCGGCTAGCAGTCAGAGAAAGAGAGATATATTTAGACGTATCTCTTTAAAAAAAAACAGCTTGAAACAGCCAGCGCATTGGATTATTGTTCTGTTGAACAAATTGCCAAGTAGCAGGTATTGAAAAAAAAGATGAGTTTGCTTTAGATCACACGACTGAAGCAAAACTTTTGCAGCTCCATCTATCGGCCGGTATAACTTTGTTTTTGCTTTGTTTAATGTTATTGCAGGCGGGGCGCGCGCGCCCGGAGGTAGTTGTCGGGAACGAATAGGGAACACTGGGACAATACAGTGGGGTTATCAATTTTATTATTTAATAGTAGATAATAGTGTAACATGAGCGCGCATTTTCGCCGAAGCTCCAGCGTGTCAACTCCCACCATACCATTTACAAATAACGACGGATATAGAAATGGATAGTACCCATACATTTTTTTGTACAGATGCCGAGCGAATTTTTTTTGTATTCTTTCTTACATAACTGTATATTTAGCTTCGTGTGGGTCCCATATTATCGCATTAAATTCTAATTTGCTGTGGACAAATGCGCAAAAAAGATATAGAATGGCTTGCCTGTCTGTAATTGAGCCGTCTGTCTCATGAAAAATTCTAAAGATTTATTAGCTCGCTTGCACAGCTCAGTGATATGCGGATTAAAAGTGAGTCCCACGTCAAGACTGAGACCTAAGTCCCGTATCTCCGTGATGCGCTCCAGCACAATTCCAGATAGACTGTAATTGTAAACATGCAGCGAGCAGGATCTGGTGAAAGTGATGGTTTTACACTTAGTTGCCTTAAATTCTAACTTGTTATTCTCACTCCACGCGACACCATCTATTTCGCGCTGAAGCGCCTCACAATCTTCTAAGGGATGGAGAACCCCGGATTTTTTGTGGTGATATCGACCATTCTGGACGGAGACTCCCACAGATCCACCTTGCCCCATTCAGGGCAGGTGGAATCCATAATAAATAATAAAAAATAAAAAAAGGACCGAGAGGGTGAACCTAAGTGCGTCGGTAAATATGAATTATGACTTATTAGTAAAATACTATCGGGAAGTGGTGAAACAGGTCTGTACTGCAACTGTACCGTAACTGTATAACGCGTTACAGATACACCGTTTTATGCCCGGCATCTGTTTTATTTGATTATTCACGTTTATTTGAACGATAGCACTATTTGGCAATGTGTACGGAAACGAAGGAATTCAGATCAACGTGTGAAGTCCGATTTACTTATTTCATAGTTAAGATATCGTAGACTGAATGATTCTTCAACGATTACAAGATCCGGGACCCTAACTAGGATTTCGTGTCTACGGACTCAGGAACTACGAGGACCATGGTTTCATAACACCCAGACCTGACCCACGCTTTTTTCCCCGAGCACAAATACTTGTCCTGCCACGGGAATCCAACCCGCCTCCGGGTTATGAGCTGACCTGCTCAACCACCACACCATAGAAGCTGTCTCTTCTGTTCTGGGATTCTTATTTATTTTATTTTTTTTGTGTTTTGGCTCCACACTTTTGTGTATTTAGCCAGTGTCAAGTAATTGATAATTTAGCAAGTAAATGATATTTCACGTAAATAATGTATCAGGTCACAGTCGAAATCGTCAAGTCAGAGGCAAGTCATAGTCTAGTCTAGTCAAGTCATACTCCTAGTAAAGTGGTGGCAACTTACCAGAAGCTTCTATGGAGTTTTGGAAACAACACGAAAAAAAACGTTTTACCATCATTATACCACTTTCCCACAGTGATGCTTGTAATCCAGCACTTAACAAATAAAATGCCACCAATTTTATGCACTAACACTGAAAATAACACAAGTTTTGGAAAGTCAAAGTCAAAAGATTTATTGCAAATAGGCTAATTTTAGCACTTTTACAAGTCAAAATTATACTAGGTACTTAAAATTAAGTTATTTCACTAAGCATATAAAATTACAAAGTGCTTATTGTCAAATAATATAGCAAACCCATTACAATATATGAGTTTGAAAAAAAAAAGCAGTTCTCTTTCTCACTACTGGTGCAAGCAATCCGGAACAATGCAGAATTGAAAACTTTGATCCGAAGCTTCGATTACAACTGTAAAGAAGAAGCTACAAGAAACTTTACAGTGAAAATAATATAATACGGTAACGTGATCTTTTTAGTTTTCCCGCCAAAACACAGGGATACTTACTTACTGAAATAAGTATCAAATCAAAAGAAAAAAGAATCAAAGAAAGAGTGAGAGAGAGAGAAAGAGAGACCATTTGTTCAAAATGTACCCAATAGTCGGAAGACGTCCTTATCTGAACACAGGCATCTCCCATAAAACGCCAGTTTGGACGCTTTTCATAGATTGCTATATCACCACGTTTGGCTGTCGGCTGGTGATCGCAGATTTTAATGCACCTAGATGAATAACATGATGGAGTTATGATGTAACAAATGTTAAAAAACATAACCGAATTAAGAACCTTATTTTTGAAGTTTTTGTTTCTGTTTTGGCTCTACACTTTTGTATATTTAGCCAGTATCAAGTAATTGATAATTTCTCAAGTTAATTAATATTATGTATATTTGTGTCAAGTCAAGTCACAGTCCAAGTCATCAAGTCAAGTCATAGTCTAGTCTAGTCAAGGCAAGTCATACTCCAAGTAAAGTGGTGGCAGCTTTACCAGAAGCTTCTATGGAGTTTTGGGAACAACACAAAAAGAAACGTTTCACCATCATTATACCACTTTCGCACACTCATGCATGTAATCCAGCACTTAACGAATAAAATGCCACCAATTTTATGCACTAACACTGAAAATAACACAAGTTTTGGAAAATAATATAAAGCGGTGACGCGAGTTTTTTCTTCCCGCCAAAACTCCTGAAGTCAATTGAAAAGAGTGCATTGCAAGGCATTCTAGGAATAGATAAAAATCTAGATTATATTTATCCAAGACGCAAAGTAATCATAGAACAATGTTAATTAAACGCAACGAAGAACAAACACAGCCAGTTGACAATTGACACTAAAGCAGTGGTCAGCAATCTGTAGTACTTGCATTAACTCGTGAATAAACGTACAGATTGAAGACTTTGTAGAATGATTTGTTGAATATCTTTGTATCAACCGAGCAATGGTAGGTTAAAATGAAAATTTAGTTAATGTGAAAAAAAAAAAGAAAAAACGCACGAATAAAAAAAATAACAAATTTCCACAATTTCTCATCAACTCGATGGCACCACAGAGTAACCAATTGATTTTTCTCTAATGTATAGATGGCGCTGAATGAAAATTGTTTGTTGAAAGCACAGATTGGAGAAAAAAACAGTTTATGATACGGTCATATATAGCAGTAATTTATTATTTAGTATTTAGAAAATACAGTTATTGATATCAATTAAATTACATAAATACTACATCAGCTATTAAAATCTAAATGACATTGACAGCTTGACAGAAGCAGACAAGCCTCATTAGCAATATCAACACCGAAATCCCTTTTTAAAGGTTAATAAATAAAATAATTAACACTCAACGATCACCCCTTCAACGATTCCCTGTATCTAAGGACCCAGGAACTACGAAAAGAAAAATGTCATTGTCTAAAGCACAGAGTAAAACCGGCTTTAAAAAGAGTAACTAAAGAGTGTAAGTTCTGTGTAAACAGAACCTAATAATAACTATGACTGGCACTTTGTATTATTATTGTTGTCATTTGTTGACGTTGAAAGGCAGAATATTTGAGAACTACGTGCTATGTTAAAGAATGCGCTACATTTTTTGTATCACAGACTAGACTATAAGTGTTTCACCTGATGAAAAGTGACGTGACCTGTCAAAGGAGTATAACACGCTTGTCTGGTTAATATCTATCTAGGTCGTTGAAAAGAATCCGAAAATGGCGGTTGTGAATTTAGATTTTTGTTCCTTAGCCCGTTTGAATTTTAATACGTGATAAGGGTGGATTATTATCCGTCAAGTTTTCATGAACGTACACGAGTGTTGGCAAATGGTTCCAAGTTTTAAAACCATGCCTTTTCGTTTTCTCTTCAAGGCTTCCTAGAGCCTCAGTAAAACATCCACTATTTTACTGTAGCATTTTGAATTTGACAAAATAAGACTTTGACATGACATAACCGGTCAAAACTTCCTTACTTGGTATTGGCAGAATTATCGCTAAAAAGCGATAGAAAGCCATTAAAAGAAGAGAAAAAGAAGAATATGACGTTCACTCTTGACTTGGACTGACTTAGAAATGAAATATAATTAATTTACTAATAAAATTTTATAATAAAGTATTTTTTACTTTTAATTTTTGCTTGCATTTAACACTTGTATCACCTGATGGTAAGAACCGACGCGGTCGAGGATGGGACACGCTTGCCTAAGAAGATATCGGTTCACTCTTGACTTGAAAACTCCTAGATTATATTTTTCAGGCAACAGAGACGCTGTAAGTTGTTCCATTCCTTTATTGTCCGCGCAATAAATGTTGAAGTGAAATTCTTTGTGCGGATTGGAGGAATGTCCACTACATACGGATGTTGTGATTCCGGGCGTCGTGTTGTGCGGTGGTAAAAAGGACATGGGGAATTAAGTTGTGCAATTCCATCGAACACTCTTTGATGTATTTTCGTATTATAAAAGTAATATACACGGTACACACATTCAGTTCATGCTATAGAAGGCTCCCATATAACTAAATAAAAAAGTACTTATGAAATAAAACTTAAATCTAGGTATTATTAAATTTAAATTCTAAAGAAAAACCTTGCGACATCGAACAAAGTAAACACCTGCTTTGCCTACTATTGCCTACGTAACATTTACAAAGCAATCAGCTGGTACCCGTGCTGTGTTTACCGTTAAATAAACATTTCGGCTGTCATGCAGTTATTTTAGGAGGCACTAAATACTAAAAAAAAACATTTTATTTTAAATTGGCCTTGTACGAATATTTTATAGCATGGTCTGAGTGCATACATTTAAGGTAAAGAGCGAATTCAATTCCACTGTGCATATCACATACAGAGACTAAGCTTTTTAATACTTTCCAGTATTATATATTTTCCAGTGGACGTAGTCTTCTC
Organism: Ennomos fuscantarius; assembly: GCA_905220475.3. Lineage (NCBI taxonomy): Eukaryota > Metazoa > Arthropoda > Insecta > Lepidoptera > Geometridae > Ennomos > Ennomos fuscantarius. Next base: position 12,917,016 of record HG992042.1, read on the forward strand.
AATCCTCTTCTCCCGGAAACAGCCCAATCCGTGGCTCACACCCCAAGGGTGCCCTTGGGCTAGTTGCTTCCTACTTTTGACAGCTGGGCGTATTAAGTGCCTACCCTTCGGCTCGGTGACGCTATAAAGATCGGTAGAGATCAACAGCATAGCTCTTTTAAAAAAAGAAGTTTGTTAATAACTATCACTGTCTGAATTTCAGACCGATGTGTCATCATAAGCATCAAGAAGAGAAAGACAACGCATCTAGTTAGAAGAGTTACGCGATATTTCTTATAATAATCGCAGTAGCAAATTGATTCAACTAGCCAGGCGTAAATTGCTAGGGCTCGCGATCACGACAAAATATTTACTTAACAGTACATGATCTTGCGCAGATGCAGTTGGTCTCACTGTTAAAATCATCTGTAATTAAGGGAGTTTACTGAGTTTAAACTACTTATACATTTTATTGAAAAATGTTAGTTTATAAAACAATAGTGAACGCGATAGAATTGTAGTGAAATACTTAATCATTGAAGGTTTTTTTTTGCACAGAAACCATGTGACGAGCTAACCGTTTGCCTGATGTTAAGCGACAGAACTGCGCATATCAGTTGCAGTGTCACTCGGAACTCCAATATAAAGTTTCGCGTGACACGCACATCATCCTGAGACATCAGCACAGTCTTGTAATAAGATTACTCGACTGTGAGATCAGATCATGAAGTCTCAATTGCCCAGTAATTTTACTAGCTCCAGTGCCCTTCAAGCCAGAACACAGTAGTGCTCGCGCACTACCGCTTGGCGGCAGAATAACTGGCAAAACAGTGGTACCTACCTAAACGAACTTTGCAGAATAGTCCTACCACCTAAAAAACTGTTTGTTTTGTGATGAATTGAACCATATTTGAATTACTATAACAATGAATTCAGATAAACTTACTCCGCTCTGTGTAAATACCATGAAATAGTTGGCTTTTGGCGGCATTTGTTTTCAAATCCACATGTCCAACTCAAAATTTAATTGTAACAAAAGTCCTACTGAATTTGTTTTTGGAATACGTTTTAATACGCAAAGTTGTATCGTCCGCGCCGCCCAAGATACCCTACTGACTCAAAATAAGCTGTGCCACGATTGCCTCGATATCAAGTTTAGTTATATTGCGTCTAGTTGATCCAGTTTGTGTAATTAGCGTTACGACATTTTAATACGTGCGTGTTTGCTGACACATTGCTTAAAGGAATTTGATAAGGTTTTGTGTCATAGAGTACTACTCACATACTACATAATATGTAGAGATTGAAACCATGGAACTTGGTTACTTGAATTGTAAACACAGGAATGTTATAAACGTCGATAAGGATCAACAAAACAAATGCGGCTAGGGAGTTTTGGCGGGAAAAAGAAAAAGATCACGTTACCGCATTGTATTATTTTCCAAAACTTGTGTTATTTTCAGTGTTAGTGCATAAAATTGGTGGCATTTTATTCGATTAGTGCTGGATTATAGGTATGAGTGTGGGAAAGTGGTATAATGATGGTGACACGCTTTTTTTCGTATTATTTCCAAAACTCCATAGAAGCTTCTGGTAAAGTTGCCACCACTTTACTAGGAGTATGACTTGATTAGACTAGAATATGACTTGACTTGATGACTTCGACTGTGACTTGTCACATATTTGCGTGAAATATCATTAACTTGATAAATTATCAATTACTTGAATTTGGCTAAATACAGAAAAGTGTGGATCTAAAAAATGCGGCTACGTAGATTTTTAACTCCCAATGCAAACAGTGGGTTATTACAAGTTTAAAGTTTGTATCCATGTGTGACATCGTATTCAGATTCAGATTCATTTATTTCATTTTCATTTTGCAACATTACAGTTTCATCCAAAGCGTCACAAAAATATAGTCATTATATACATTATACAACCAAAAAATTAAAAAAAAAAGTATTATTGATGTCATTTCCTTATTGATAATATTATAGTGTAAGTATACAATTAGATATATAATAATTATACATCATGTATAAAATAAAATAAAATAATTACAGTCACCCATTTCAATAATTTCATTGCAATAATTAAAATAAAAATTGCACAATCAATACTTAAAATGATAGTCAAAATGTCATAAATAAATAAAAGAAAATCAAATATTTAAACTTGACTTTTTGGTGTTCGATTCAAACATCCTCTGGCACTCATCGATCATATCTCCTAAACGGATGTATGTATTTAATTCAGGTATTAGAATATTTTTGTGTCGTGGGTGCTTTAACTGTTTTGTTGATGGGAAGTATACTTATAATAATAATAACAACGACCACCGATAGATCCTGGACCATAACTCGGATTCCCTGTGTCTAGGGACCCAGGAACCACGAGGACCATGATCCCAAAACACCCAGACACAGAACAAGTATTCTTTTTTTTTTGAGCATAAATACTTTGATAGGATAGGATAAGACCATGATCCCATAATACCCAGACTCAAAACAAGTATTTGCGGTTTTTTTCCTGGGCACAAATACTTATCCTGCCGCGGAAATTCAACCCACTGCTTCCGGGTTATGAGTCGACCTGCTCAATCACCACAGAGGCTGTCAAAACTACTACCCTGACCAGACACTGACCCAATTTCTCAATCTTCATATGATTGCTTTTGGCTAATTTATCCATTCTTTTGTATACATGAAGATTTGAAACATTGACCGCACAGATTTCTAAAAATACGAATTTGTATCCAAATAAAAAAGTGGTATTATTACAAAAAACATTCCACGCGTAAAATATTCAATAACGAATGAGTTCGATTTGCTAATCCCGGTGGGAAGGTAGAATATTTTTGTGAATTGTTTACAAATGTTTATGCCAAAATATACAGAGCTAATGTAGCTGTAGTATTCGACGGTAGCTAGCACACCTGTCACTATTATATTGAGAAGAAAGATCTAACAGCAGTCAGTCCTCGCTGGACGGCCGAGACGTCAAAACATAATATTATGATTGTAAAGATTTTTTTGTGGCCATTAGTGAAAGAAATACAGAGAAATCAAAAGGTTTTTTTTTTAATCATTTACTTTAGTTCTGTTAAAAAGACTTTTAAGAGACAAATTAACATTGCATAATATGAATAAGATAAAAAAATGAGTGTGCTTTACACGACTAAAGTAAAACTTCTTTAGCGCCATCTATCGGCTGGTATAACTTTTGTTGTTTGTACTTTGTTTAATGTTAATATTGCCATCTTGACAATATTAAATTGTCATTGTACCGGACATACTAACATAAAAATACAAATTTTAAGTAATTTTTGTTATGTTGACAATGGAGATCTACCTTAAAGAAAAACTTTCAACTTCCGTTCGCTTCGTAACACGTTCACCAGCTTACTATTCAAGTCAAGCGTGCGTAAAAAGTTTTACTTCAACAGATTAGATTGTATCGAGACAATAAACAATTTATAATTTTCTACATAAAATTGCTCCACTTATAAAACAAAGCTCAAATAAAAACAAAGAAAAAAAAAATGGTGCGGCTAATGTTCTTGTTTATAGCCACACAAACATAGACCTATTTGTTCGTCGAAGGCCATTTTCAGCTACATTACCTGCCTTCCCTTGAACTTCTAAAACATTGGTATCAAAGGCGCCCAAAAGTTTCCAGTAAATACGACTGTAAACTGTAAATCAACCGGCTCCAAACGCTGGACTAACATTTGTAAATGTTGATTTTTATCATGAATCATCACGAGCATCTGTTTTGCTGTTAAATCATTCACGATTCAAGTTTCATGACGTTTAGGTTGTTTGGAAATCGCTATTACTTACTGTAGATTCTAAAGAATACGTGGATACACACAGACCGCCACCGTAGACTATAATTACGTAGGTACACAGTAACTCTATTAGTGGAGTTTTGACGGAAAAACGAGAAAGACCTTGTCACCGCATTATATTATTTTGCAAAACTTCTGTTATTTTTAGTCCTAGTGCATAAGATTGGTGGCGCTTTAAGTGTTAAGTGCTGGATTATAGGCATAAGTGTGGGAAAGTGGTATAATGATGGTGAAACGTTTCTTTGAAACGTGTTGTTTCTAAAACTCCATAGAAGCTTCTGGTGGTGGTGAACTCACGGTGGTGAACCTCAGAACTTTCGTTACCTCAGAACGTAAAAAACAAACAGCAGAATTAAGAACCTCCTCCTTTTAAAAAAAAAAGATTTTTAAAAACACAGCCTTTTAAAACGAAATACCGTATACGTTAAAAAAAGCGTCTACCAATAACCGTATATATTCAGGCGTTAGAAGCTATTTTAAAAACCATTTTGCGTCAATTTAACACGTTAAGTGCGAAGCGAGGCCTAAATCACCCCTGATACAACTTCCCTGTGGTGCGGCAAGCAAAAAAGTGAATTTCTCTGTCGTGCGAATGGCATAGCTTTGGTTTGGTCCAGTGTAGGAAAGAGATAAATATATATTTGAGATCACTAATGGTTCCGGACTCGGTGGTGTACCTACCTTGGTACCGGATGTCTTAGGCCTCGTGCCGCACTGAATTAATATAATTTTAATGCAGTGCGGAACGAGGCTAAAACGTCCCATATCCCCCCTGACCTCGTACCGCACTCAACGCGAGCTTCCCGCGACCAGTGTAGTGCATCACGTCGATTGGAGAGCACGTCCTTTTACAGCGCCGAACATGTCTAAACGATGTCGGAAGAAGTTAATTTTAAAAAACCCAGAAACAGAGCCAAAACAGGTAAGTTATACCTACATTATCATTGTTATTCTCATCTACGATCTAACCTAAGTAACAATGTCAGTTTTATTACGTTATCTTTACATTTTTGTTATTTTTCAGCACCTGAAAGCGCACGCCATTGCCTCGAAAAGGGTGAAAAAAGGTTGGTTGTTACCAAAAACTACGCACATTTTTACCATCTCGTGAAGCTGATAAAAAATCCAAAAAGATTTTGACTCAGTGCACTCAGTGCAAAAAATCTTATTGTCTACCCTGTTTCAATGAAAAACACTCATAAATAAGTACAACATATATATTGAGATTTTTATAAAAAAAAGTATATTGATACTGATTTTTTAATGTTAATTCAAGTTCTAATAATTGTATTTTTAAAGCCCGAGGCAGAATAATTAGGACAGTTTCTTTTCTACTTCTGGTTGCCTTTTTTTTTTATTCTGTGAACCGCATTAAGATTTTCATATACAAATAGAAAGATAAACCTTATGCATAAACCGTAATCCATTATTTTCCAATAATAAGTTTGTAATAGGTGCCTCTTAATGGTATAGAATGGAACGCTTCGTGCGCGAGTCCGACTCGCACTTGGCCGGTTTTTTTTCTTTATGGCGCCTTCAAGCACAATTTAGATTATTTAAAAAAAATGTATCCTTTGATAGCTTTGTGTTGTTTTGCCAGGTTTTGCCCTTAAAACGATCTAATGAGATATAATTGATCAAAATCGGTCAAGTCGTTGCGTAGTTAAGACAGTTTAAAAACGTCGATATTATTTTTCCCATCACTAATCGCAGCGAAAATTTGCCCTATTTCAGTGCGTTACGAGGTGTATAAGATCCCATATTTTGTTTTGCTAATAATTCCTAAACTAGCCATCAGATCCCGGGGCGACGGTGGATTAGGGTTCATCAATTCACTGTCTATATTAATAAGGACCAAAATTCTCATTTATCTTTGATTTCGCGCCAGAAAATGGATTTTAGTCTGTAAAAGGAGGTGGGGTCTAATAGACCGCGTGTCGCCCTAACGTCTGGTCACGGTACGGGCCGATTATACCTCGTGCCGCAGGAACGGAAAGTATGCAAAAATTGGTGCCGCAGCTAACGTGTTAATCCGGGCTATATCAAATCACGGGTGGCTGTCAAAGGCAGATTTTTGAAGTTTTTTGGCCATTTTTAAATCAAGTTTAAAATGGTGATGGTTGGAACTATGATAGTTTTTGATGCCCAATGGAGTCGAAATAGAAACATTTTATTTCTAGAATACTCGTACACAGTTTAACTTTTCCTGACATATAGTTACGACCTTGCAGAACAATAGTTTCTAATAGAACCGCATAAGAATAATGAATTACAAGCCAACCCCAAGTATAGTAGAAAGAAACACTATTGCGTACTGCTACCTATTCTGTGCCCCGAGTAAACGGAATATAGATGGTTTCGGTTTAACCAGAAAAGATTTAAAGTAGCTTTAAATTAGTTATAAACTCTTGTTTTGTATTGTTAAACATACGTTTGACACCTGACTAAGCCTTGTTTATATATTGATCATAGTACGGAATATTTTCGTAAGCACACTATGCTATATATCATATCGGTCTTTTGTTTTATCAAAAAACAAAAAAACGAAACTGCTTGCAAAGTCAAGCAAAAATCGACGGGTCAAAGTGAAATTAATTTCATCTATTCCCATAGTTTTACGAATCGCTTCGCCCCAAATTTGCAGTTACTGCCGACATGCAGTATTATGCAACCGGTTTTGTAATTCAGGCGCGCTTTCAGATTTTTGTGATTTATGATCAGCCGGCAGCGCCGGTGGTCTTAGGAAATCGTATACGGGATATGGAAAAATATTACCATTTTTGTATAAACTTACCCGTTTTAAAGTGGCAACATTTTTTTTTCACTCCCGACAATCGCATATATAGATCCTGGAACTTAACTAAGATTCCCTGTGTCTAGGGACCCAGGAACTACGAGGACTATGGTCGCACAACACCCAGACTCAGAACAAGTATTTGCGCTTTTTTCTGTACACATAACTGTCCTGCCATAGGAATCGAACTCGCCGCCTCCGGGTTATGAGCCGACCTGCTCAACCACCACACACATAACATGAATCTTGTTTAGAACCTTCATAATCTACAACAAGACGGACTATGTATAAGGCACTTTATAAGGTACAGATAACAGGGCTTGTTAGATAAATGCGGTGTATTAAACAATGGTATCGTACAATCATTTGATATAAGCGAGTATAGTTAATCTCAGGTTCAAATTACCATAATGCTGGAATATACGGGAATGAAATCTGGAACAAGAGATACGTCTCTTGAACAAACGTCAAAAATGCTGGGATCAAATACATATAGTGTATGTACACGCCCGACCTATACAGCCTTATTAATAAACACGAAATAGCTTTGGATTAGTTACACCATCTTTTGTTTTTTTTTCGATCCAGCTAAATTTTCCAGTAGCCAAAAAATGACAAAAGCTGAAGTAACATTTTTTTTTTTTCAGGGGGGGAAGGGCCCTCGCACTTCCCTGCCACCACGGGGGTGGTAGCGGGGGTATGTGGGACTCGAACCCACTAAAACCCCCCGTGAGCCCTCGTCCGCCGTACCGGGGCGAGAAGGGGTCGCGACTGCAGACCAGCCAACTCGCCCCCGGCGGCAGGCCCTTTCGGGCCTCTCCGCGCCAATGGATGGGTAACCTTGCTCACCAAGGTCACCCACCAGACGCGTGGGGCCGTGCAAGCGGCGGAGAGTCCCCCAACTCTCCACCAGTGGCCCCACTACGGGGGAGGGAGGAGGTGCGCGTAACGCCTCCTCCTCCCTCCCACTCGTCTGCGCCGGAGCGGGAAAAGCTGAAGTAACTAACCCAAGGCTACTACCCGTTTATTAATAAGGCTGATATAGTCTAGCCGATGTACTGATATGTTTTATTAGGTGGTAGGAGTTTGTTGCAAAGTTCGTCTAGGTAGGTACCACCGCTTTGCCAGTTATTCTGCCGCCAAGCAGTAGTGTGAAAGCACTACTGTGTTGCGGTTTGAAGGGCACTGTAGCTAGAGGAATTACTGGGCAATTGAGACCTTATGATCTGATCTCACAGTCGAGTACTATTATTACCAGACTGTGCTGATGTCTCTGGATGATGCGCGCAGTGCAGTGTCGCGCGAAACTCTATCTTTTGGGGTTCTGAGTGACACTGTTCTGTTATGGGCGGCCGTGGCTCTAGCTCGTTACATCATTCACTAACATAAAAAAACGTAGCATATTAGTTAGTACGTAGTTAGAGTAGTCATCATGTAGAAGCAGACCAATACACTTGTCTACCGCAACACCATCTTTAATTACCAATATGGTGCACAATCAACCCTAGGTCTAAACAACCTTTACAACATAAACAAGACTTAGCTCCGTATTACACGATAATTCTCAGTCGTCGATCGGTGCTCAAGCAGAGATTTATTTATTTATTCATTTATTTATTTTATTTCATTCACTATTGATCACTTTATGCATGAAATCTCTGCTTGAGCACCGATCGATGACAGAGCATCGTTCTACAAAAAGGACCTTAGATTTGACTGTGTGTATACTATCTGCATCCCGAGGTTTGACCCGCGGTTAAAAAATATCATATGTGTTAAATCAGCGTAAAAACTACATAAATAAATAATAAAATAAATAATTTAAATAGTTTTTAGCTCATCCCACTGGAACTTTTCACTTTTCCGGGATGAAATGTAATTTATATTTTCATCCAGTATATAAACTATCTTGGTACCGAATTTTATCCAAATCCATACAGCTGTTTGAGCGTGGAGGTGTAACAAACATACACACATACAAACCTTTATAATATTAGTGTGAAGTGTCATAGTCCGAATAAACTATTATGAGGTGACAGGTCCTTGTAATGATTCTTGATTAATACAATAGTTTCCAGGAGAATTTGGATCCAATATGGACAACAAAAATTAACTATATGTTTGCATATTACCTTCACTTAATCATCAAACTACATCCGAAATTTAGTCTAACTTTCTAACCAGTTGAAACTCAAAATTAGCCCCAAGCGTTTACGCCACCAAATTGAAACCCCTTATGTTTACAACCCCTAAGTATCAAACATTCGCTACCGTTGCGATTCGTATAATTAACACGCACACATTACATTTACACACATAATTAATTCAAAGAAACGACTCAATTTACAAGAGGTAATGGAGATCGTGTGTTTGCAAATAAAATTATGTTTTCTGTTTAATTCTATGTAAAATTTGTTAGAAAATATAATTTAAATTTGAGTTAGCCAAGCAAGCACTGGGGTACTTGAACTGGCCCGATAGCTCAGTTGGTAGCCTGCCTGAGATGTAGGTTGTGGGTTCGATTCCTATCCAGGGCAAACATTTGTGTGATAAAGACCGATGTCTATATTGACAAACAAAAAGTATCTAAATATCCTATCAGTTATTTGGTTCCCATAGTACAACTTTGCTTAGTTTGGGGCTAGATGGCGCTGTGTGAAACGTCCACCAATAGTTATTTATTTATAGTTTACGAGCTTCTGCCCGCAGCTTCGCTCGCGGCGAGGCACATGAGAAAATAATTCAACCACCCATTTCACTCACTTAAAGGTGGAATTTCGAAAAATCCTTTCTTAGCGGATGTCTACGTCATAACATCTACCTGCATGCCCAATTTAAGACCGATCCGTCCAGTGGTTTGACCTTTGAGTTATATATACGAGTATTAAGATTCTATGATAAAGCCCGCGGGTAGATTAAGTTACTTTTATTAAAGATTTATTCCGTGGTTATTTTAATTGATTTTTTTGAAATAAAACTTTATTAAGTATGCTTGATGTCATTGTCGGCTCATAACCCGGAGGCGGCGGGTTCGATTCCCGTTGCAGGACAAGTGTTTTTGCATTGTAAAGAAATGCGCAAATACTTGTTCTGTGTCTGGGTATTGTGGAACCATGGTCCTCGTAGTTCTTGGATCCCTAATTACAAGGAATCCTAGTTAGGGTCCAGAGTGTATGAATTGAGCTTTATTATTATTATTTTAATATTGTTACCATTTCAACTTGCTAATTCTAAGAGTTATTTTTACGACTTTACGTCTCCTGCGAATTTCCTCATTTTGAATCTTATCTCGCAGCGAATCTCCGAGCATAGCTACTCTATATAGAGCATAGCTCATTGCGTAACTATAATGTAATAGCTTAGGTGTAAAATAATTTCTTTAAATTTAATTTCAACATTATTCTGCCCCGCCTAGTAAGTATTCCATATTCCCCGAACCACAATTCGTCACGGGTTCCTTTGTTTCGCCTCTTTTGTTTCGATTTCTGCGGTTTTCTTTTATTATTTCCATTAAAATCTCTTTATTTAACGTCAGCCAAGCTTTTTATGCCAAGTTACGTTTGCTGCTTTGTCCTTTCGCATTAGCATAGTTAATGACAGAAATTGATTTGAACAACTGTAATTTTAAGTTGGTTTTGTAAATTTTATTCATAATCGTTGTTTTGCGTATCGATTATTGCGAAAAAAGTCGGACTTGTGATTTTGCTTGAAGTATTTACCGGAAATTAACGTTTTGTTACAATTTGTAAAAGTTGCGTTTATTATTTGCTCTTGATAATAACTGAACTTCAATATTTTGCTCTTATAGACTAGGCTGTTGTTTTTTTTTTATTGTTAGATATGCTTGCATTTGACAATATGATATAGGTCTAAGGCAGTCTTGCAGTTTACTTGCAAAGTTCGTCCTGGTAGGTTCCTGTGTTCCCGTTTGAAGGCACTGTAGCTAGTGAAATTACTGGGCATATGAGACTTTATGATCTAATCTCACACTAGTAAAACTATTACTAGACTGTGATGTATGTTAGGAAGTCGTGCCACTGCACGACATCCGTCGCGTGATATTGAGTGCAATATCACGCGAAGCTCTATAGTTGAGAGTTCCGATTGACATTGCAACTGATATCGGCAGCCGTGTCGCTTAACATCAGGTGGACGACTAGCTCCTCATGTCATTCCTTAACATAAAAAATACCTACATAAAATAATATGATGACGATTATAAACTAAGGCTAAATATCTTTAGGACGCAGATTTCTTAAGTGAATTTGTAGAGTTTTAAAAGTATGTGAGTATGATACATTTTGGGAAATTAATAACCGCAAAAATGGACGTGCTGACGCTGACGTGCCGCAGGGGCTCGCGAAAGCCCCTGCGGCTTGCGTTAGTAACTGGCTCCCAGAAGAATGACATCGAATATGTCCGAAACCTGGTCGGAGTAATTTCATCTTTTAATTGACATGACATGACATGTTTTCTATCGAGTGCATTTTGAAGAATGCGCATTGGAGTTGCATAACCTGATTCCACCATCACCTTTCCACCATAGAACAACCAGATGTACGAAAAAACGCCACCGTTACATGGTCAATATCCCCCATGTGCGAACAAAGCGATTTGGCTCCACATTTATCATGCGAACAGCCAAAGAGTGGAACGCTTTACCGGCGTCTGTATTTCCCGACAACTACAACCTTAGAGTCTTCAAATCGAGAGTGAACAGGTATCTTCTAGACAAGCGCGCTACATCCTAGACCGAATCGTTACTTACCATCAGGTGCGATAGTGGTCAAACGCAAGCCTATCTAACAATAAAAAAAAAATGAGTTTCCAAATTTGCAGAGCTAGTGGATACTAAGTAATAAAAGTAATTTATTTAAGTGTAACCCCAAAAAAGAGTCAATATAAATAAATAAATAAATAATTACACTGATATCGATAAATTAATATGAATATGAATCAGTTGTGCAAACCTTTATTGCTGAGACAGATTTTTTAAATGTACATTTTTAAAGGCCTTTCATAATAGGTTTATGCCAGTCTCATTTGAGAGCAGAAATATAACTTTCTATTAAATATACTTCTGATGTATTTTGATCTGTTAGGTTGTAAAATCCGAAGTGGGACGCTATCTACGTACTGAAATATTATACGCCTTAAAATATCCTATCTCCGATCCAGCAGATTTAATAATACACAATTCAGGGCTTCCATTTAAATTTGGCTGATAGCAAGAAAAACAGTTAACTTTCGTCCTCAATTAGGTACATTAGTACAATATAGACACAGTAAGGGCAATCGCTTACTTCGCAACTATTGGTAATTATTTTATTTTTTACTAGCTGGGCCTTTGTTGCACCCACAGATTAAAATTATCTGATATATTGTATTCTTTCTCATCATCAACAGTTTGAAGACATAATCAATTAATCTACATATATAAAACTCAGAGTCCTGACTGACTGACTGATTGAATTATATATCAACGCACAGCCTAAACCACTGGTCCTAGAGACTTGAAATTTTAAGGGCGTGTTATTTGTTAAGTGTAAATATCCACTAAGAAAGTGTTTTCGAAATTCCACCCCTAAGAGAGTGAAATAGGTGGTTGAATTATTTACAAAAAAAATTCTTCCTCGTTTCCTTGTCATGGTCTCATCTCATCATGGTCATGCGGACGAAGCCGTGGGTAGAAGCTAGTTAACTATATGTAGTAATGTGGATTTAAAATAAATAAAGCTAGCAAATAAAAATATCATCAAAATCGGTTCACGAATTGAGGACCTCCTTCTTTTTTTTAGTCAGTTGATAATTTAATGAAATATATCATGATAATCATGATAGTTCCCAAAAAGAGCGGTTTAACAGAATGATAAGGTGAGTTGCAATGAAAAAAAGTTTTATCCAATATAGTAGTTTAATTATCTGTAAAATTTGTTAGTGAGCGATGAAAAAAGAAAAAAAAAAAAACTTATCAAAAAGAAAACTTTGCGCTGCAAGAGACGCATCAAAACTCATACTGTCTCTATTGTGCAGCATTTAGCTACAATTCTACATTATGAATAAAACTGCTCCGAATGTCCTTATCTGGGCAGTAAAACCGGGACATTATTGTTTTATTATGAATCGTTTACCATTTGCAGAATTGCGTGGATTTGACCTACGTCATGATAGTGATGAGAACGTCGCGGTCCTACTGCGAGCTATATTACTGGACTGAAAAACAAGACTGAAGCTATCTTCAGTGACTTCAGTCTTGTTTTTCAGTCCAGTAATTCTTCTATAAGATACTCGTAATTAAGAACGTAGTTTTTTTTTGTTGGTTATAAGCAAAGCACACAAATCACTGTCTGATGTTAAGCAATGACATGGTCTACGAAGGAGGTAATGCTTGCCTAGAGACCCTTTTTGAGGAAGAGAAAGGGATTTCTCTTCCTCAAAATTGAAAAAGGATTTGGGAAACTCAGTATATATTAAGGAAATTTTTCATCAAACCAGTTTATGAACATTTGTCAAAGTTGGCATGGGCAAACGAAAACAAAAAAGATTTTCAGTTTGATCTCACGATGTCTACAGCTCACGGAGCCAGTATTTAATTTTCAACTGACTTCAAAAAAGGATGAGGTTCTCAATTTGACTATATTTTTAATGTTTGTAATCTCAGAACTTTTGACTGGGTGAACCGATTTGGACGATTCTTTTTTTATTTGAAAGCTGGTGCATCCCGCATAGGTCTATTTCAATCCAGTTTTGACAATGGCATCTATAAGTCTGAAGTCGTTTTTTACATTTTATGTTTGTTATGTTTAATCACAGTAAATACGGAAATCCTTGTTAGAGTCCAAAGTCTATGAATGTGATTTTTTTTTATCAAATCATAATTTAAATTCAATGAAATACAAAAAAAACTTGAGTGGTGTCAAGGGACACCCGGATAGAATGAAGTTCCTTTCGATTATTTAGTGAAGGAATTATAATAATTTTTTTTAAAAGTTATAATAATACTTATTTTTTTAATCATTAACAAATATAATGTAAATAAAAAGAATATTAATATAATATGAATGCGAAATAGAAAGACGAAACGAAAATAACTGGTTTTCTAATTGCTTTCTATGAGAGAGAGAGAGAATGAGACAGACAGAAAAACACACGCACGCCGCACGGCTTCAAAAAGTGTCGTTTTACTTTTGGTCTTATTTTTTTCCGTCTAGCCTCCTTTCGCACCGCGCGATAAGGAACTTCGTTCCAAAAATTATATCCTTACAATTCAAATGCCATTAGGCAATTGCGGCTAAAAGAAAAAAAATCAAAAGCAAGACTATTTTTTTTGATGAGGGAAATGTCCTCGCACGTCATTGCTATCACGGGGGTATGTGGAACTCGAACCCACTAAAACCACCCCGTGAGCCTCGTCCGCCGTACCATGGCGAGAAGGGGTCGCGTTTTCAGTCCAGCCAACCGCCCCCGTCAAAAACAAGACCAAGTCTGACATCAGTCAACCCTATCAGTCCCCTTCGATCATGCTGACGACGCATTTATGGTCATCCTAATAAAGAATAAGTACCTCGTCCCTAATATATCCCTTATGTCAGTTTAATGATTTCTTACTTTGCCATTTCACATTTGGGGATTTCTGCAGCTTATGGGTTGGACGTGCTTGGTTTTGCTAATAGATTTTTTGCTGGAAGTGCTATTATTTGCAAGGTATCTTTTGAAAATATTTATCACTAGTGCGTCCTGTGGTTTTACGTGCATATAAAAAGCAACTTGTGTACAAATTAATCCAGTGTATAAACAATACAAATTTCATTTCAGCGTTTTCAATTCGTCCAGCCGTTTGAAAGAAGAAGCCGAGTGAAACATACACAATAAATTATCACATTTAAATAATATTAGTGTGATTATGTAATTTTTACTATGTGTATTGTGGTGTGTGTGTTTAGGGCTACCTAAAGCGGTTGGGCTTTGAATCCTATATGACTCTAAGAATCCTACAATAAATTACTTATGTTACTATTTTGGTAATGAAAACATCTGGTAATAACCAGGCGGTTCCACTTACCACCAGTACCACACACAGCGGTACCACCGCTTTGCCAGATTAAGTTGGAGGTCTCTAAAAGGCAGTATAGGTAGAACACTGGAATGATAAGCTATAAACTATCGCTATCGCTACGGTAATATATGTTTGTGCCGCCACTTTCTATTTCTTTGCATTTTGTAAAATTGTAGTGTAATATTGTAATATTTGTATTTTGTATAAATTTACTTAGATATTCTCTCGCCAAGCAGTAGTGTGCAAGGACTACTGCATTCCGGTTAAAAGGGCACTACAGATAGTGAAATTACTGGGCTAATGACACTTTATGATCTAATCACCACAATTGTTCACATACTAGATTGTGCCGAGGTCTCTGGATGACGTGCGCAGTGTAGTGTCACCCGAAACTCTATACTTTTGAGTTCCAAGTGACACTGCAACTAATATGGGCAGGCGTTTTACTAGGTGGTAGGACTTTTCTGCAAAGTTCGTCTAGGTAGGTACCACCGCTTTATTTTATTTTATTTTTCTTTATTAGGAATAGTAAACAGCACACATTATCAATATTAAGCTAAAATATAACTATGATAAACTTAGTAATAATGCAGCCCACAACACTATCCTCAGATTGTTAAATAGTATAAATAAATTTAATGCTAGGGGAAGATGACATGCTAAACACAAACATTCGTATTTACTTAAAATGTACACAAAAGAAATAAAATGAAATGAAATGAGGTGAAAAGAAGTAATAAATTATGTTAAAAACTAAAAAATTTAGATATTACAAAATATTCATTATAAGTACTTATTGTGTACTTGTAATGTTACAAAATATATAACATCTGATAAAATTATATAATAAATATTCATGCGATAACAAAAATTATTATGAAGAAAGATTTTGAAAAACTGCTAATTTGAATTGAATCATGTTACAGGCAAAAATATCAATATTAATAAAATGTTTATTATATGTTTCTACCATCCGGCGAATAGGAACACGTAGGCCAGCATTCGTGTGACAAGTACCAACTGCGAACAAACGGCCAGCACGCGCCTCTCGCCTGTGTATAGTTCTCGGTACAATATAACAAATACGTCTCACTAAATCTATGCAATCGAATTGATTACTTATAATTTTATACAAGGTGGTGACTTCAAGATATTTCCTTCTTGATTCTAATGTAACCATGTTGTAAATGGTGAGCAACTGGGAATAAGGTAAGTAGCCTCTATGACATCTATAATGCACTGTAGGTAAAAACTTTTGCCAGTTTGCCAGTTATTCTGCCGCCAAGCAGTAGTGCGCAAGCACTACTGTGTTCCGGTTTGAAGGGCACTGTAGCTAGTGAAATTACTGGGCAAATGAGACTTTATGACCTGATCTCACAGTCTAGTAATCTTGTTACTAGATTGTGTTGATGTCTCAGGATGACGTGCGCAGTGCAGTGTCACGCGAAACGAGTGACACTGCAACTGATATGGGCAGCCGTGTCGCTTAACATCAGGCGAATGGTTAGCTCGTCACGTCATCACTTAAAAAAAAAAAGGCGTGTCGTTTAATATTAGGCGAACGACAAGCTCTTCATGCCATTCCTTAATATAATAAAAATGCTGTTTATATCAGGGTTTATTGTATTACTACAAATTGATTTAAGTCAATACATTTAAGCCAAGGTACAAAGCTTAAAAGTTATAACATTAGTATACTATAAGCAAATAAGTTAGCTGATAATTATTTCACGGTTTAACCACAAAAGATTTAAACAAGCCTGAAACTAGTGTTAAACTTCGGTTCAGTATTGTTAAACTGACGTTTGACGATTGTCTAAGACTTGTTTATGTATCGTGCATGTAACACGGTTAATGTTTTATACTAGACTAGCTTCTGCCCCTGGCTTCGCCCGCGTGGCCTATAATAGGAAACGAAGATTTTTTTATAGATAATTCAACCACCCATTTCACCCTCTCAGTGGTGTAATTCCGAAAAACCCTTTCTTAGTGGATACCTACACATTACAAAAAAATCATCCTCCAAATTTCAAGTCTCTAGAACCAGCAGTTTAGGCTGTGCGTTGATATATAAATCAGTCAGTCAGAACTTTGAATTTTATATGTATAGATTTCTGCTCGAGACAAAAATAGTCTAAATTTGTTTGGAAAATATCACCTTAATTTATCATTGATAAAAGTGTTAGTTTCAAAACGAGTGTTTACTTAGGACGTTTTGACTGTATGAACTGTCTCCATTAAGAGAAAAACATTATAAAAATATCGAAGGACCAATACGTAGACACTGAAAAAGGTTATTTTTCGCTATATTTTGGTAACTACGCTAAAGCCGTTGAATAAATGTCTGCCTTTCAGTCCAGGCCGTTTGAATTAAAAGAGCCTGTGATTTGCATAATAAAACAGTTTTTCGTTGAAAGAATTCTTTTTTAAGTTTTGTTACGCATAAATAGCTTTTAACTTAGGTATTTTGTATAATTTTAAACTATGGCAATTTTTTATTTTGTGAGTAGGTACTTAATTATAATACATATAAAATATTATTTACCAACGGCATATTAAACATGTAATTTATTAAAAATGCTATTTATAGTAAATAGTATTTTATTATGAATAGCGTTTCTATTGGGCAGGCTAAAATCGAATTATAATATTGCTTACTACAATTATTTTATGATAAAAATCTTTTACTCAACAGAAACATTAATATGTACAAATGTTCAGGCACTTTTTTATGTTAATGAATGATGTGACGAGCTAGTTGTTCACCTGATGTTAAGCAACACAGCTACCCATAACAGATCAGTGTCACTCGGAACTCTAAAATATAAAGTTTCGCGCGACACTGCACAACGCACATCATCCTGAAACATCAGCACAGTCTAGTATTAGGATTACTCGACTGTGAGATCAGATTATAAAGTCTCATTTGCCCAGTAATTTCAGTAGCTACAGTGCCCTTCAAACCGGAACACAGTAGTGCTTGCACACTACTGCTTGGCGGCAGAATAACTAGCAGTATTAATAATTTATGGCCAAGAAGTTTAAATAACAGAATTGATTTGATACAGACATAAATCAGTGAGAAAAAGAAAAGAGAAACTTCGGAGGTTGTAGGGTCGAAGTGATCTATTAGAAGAAAGGTATTCTATAAACTCTGTTTTAGGTTGAGACATTGGCATATAGTATCCTGGAAGTATCGTGTTAGGGGTGAGCATTCTACATTCTTAAATCATGTACTTATTACCTAATTTTAATTCCACCTTTACGAGCTAATTATTAAAGGTATAAACCTAATTATTATTCGTTTAATAGACACGTAAATGCTTCTTTATGTTTGTACTTAATTACGTAGGTAAGCTTCTATGCCTTTTACGGCTAAGCCTAATCCTGGATTTAAATATCTAGTTTGAGTTACAGTCAGAGTTTCCTTTTTCGTTTGTCGAGACAAAAATAAAAGATCTTGACAAGAATATTCTGATAAAATGATAGATCATTTTATACCAAAACAAACATTAGAATGTTGCTGAATTTTAAAACCCTATTTGATTTATTAAATTCGTAATTAAAAACTTTATAAAACAACCTGCTTTTTTGTTCATGTATTTTTATATTATTTATAGTACATGTGAATTTTTGCTTTTTGAACTAACTTTAAATGAAGAGATAAGACAAAACAAAAAAATAATAATAATAAAGCCCAGCTATCACATACATAGATTCTGGACCCTAACTGGGATTCCATGTATCTAGCTAGGGACTCAGAAATAGTATTTGTGCTTTTTTTCGGTGCACAAATACTTGTCTTGCCGCGGGAATCAAACCCTCCTCGGGGTTACGAGCCGACCTGCTCAACCACCACACCACAGAGACAGTCGAAAAATAAATTAATATAGTAAACTGAAACTTAAATCTAATAACATAAGAACTAGATCATCATCAACAGCCTGTAGACTGCTGAACTGCTGATCATAGGCCTATACTATGAGCGGTTTTTTATTCATTGGTTATAGGCAAAGCATTTGACTACTGCCTCGCCCGATTCAAGCTATGATGTAGTCTAAGATGGGGCATGCTTGCTTAGAAAATACCCGTTCACTATCGACTTGAAAATTCCCAGGTTATGGTTAACAGGAAACAAGTGGACGCTGGCAAGCTGTTCCATTCATTAGCTGTTCGAGCTGTAAAGTTAGCAGTGAAAAGCTTTGTGCTGGTTGAAGAAATTTCAACATGGATGCCGTGTTTTTGTCCAATGAAAGAAGATGGCGGAATTAGATTGTGTAATATCGCACACTCTCCAAAGTGCAGATTTTAAAACACTGATAAGCCAGCTTTCAGTCAACTTTACAACGGTGATCCAAGCTCTGAAGCTTAGCTTCCACCAACGCGTCGTCACCGATGGGTCTTTTGGCCATTCTCTGAATGGAGTCCAAGACTTTTCTTCATTCAACGGCTCCCCACAGTTTTGATCAAGTCATCAGTCTACCTCGCGAGGGGTCGCCAATGCAGAACCTTTCTGCTCCATCAGTTGCTGGATCCATGAGATGCGGCCTACCATGCCCATGCACCATAGCAAGCACCAAGTAAGTAAAACTGCCAAACACTACACAGTTCAGCAATAAACCCAAAATAATCGGCGTCAAAACGCGTGACATAGAACGTAAACCAATGCCTTTGGAGTACGTATGTGTAAATGCGTGCGTGCGAATGACACCGTTAAAAGAATTATTTATAGTCACCCATAGATAGCTTTTACTATGACTCGAGTTACGCACAGGGCTCTGTATATAAACAGTAAGGGCACCAACTACGAGTAAACGTTTTGAGCCTGCATCCGTAAATAGAATAACCTGTTTTTGTTATTTTCACACAATTCATTTTTTTCTAAAATGTAACAATCAATACTAGCTTCAGTTTAATTCAGTAATTGGTCAATTGTGATAAAAGCACTGTCAAAACCTAGTATTAGTGTTCCCACTATGATTTTGCAAAACAACATAAAATATAAATCATCATATTTTTTCGTGTGATCGTAATTGATGGGGACGAGAGGGAGACGATTTGAATAGAGACCACGTTGTAACAGAATCTCTACATACATCCCTAAAGTTCCGACGAGTTGGGATAAAAAAAAATCCACACAAAAAGGTGTAGTTGATTATTATTTTATATATTATGAGAGCGCCTGGTTCATGCTACGCGTGACCAAAATGCTGTCACTTATTTGACACAACGAAACGGCATTGCAATGCAACGGGGCAATGCTGCCTGCTGGCTGCATGTTGGGTACGCTACCTACTGGTAATGGGCTGGCATTTGGACTGTCTATAGCTCATCGCGGCCAGTATATAGTCATGTTTTTTGTTTTGTAGAATGTAGTGTTTAGTATTAGTTATTATATCGTTGATTATATAACGTATTAAGTCAGTTTTTAGTTTTAGTTGTTTATACATCTCTCTGCAAATGTGAAGTTTGGACCGATTTTTCTTCTTAAAACTGTCCAAATCCTAAGAGATATGAAGGAAAACATTGGACAGAAACCGGCATTTACAAGAATCACATAATTCGGGAACATGCATTATCCCAAACCCAAAATTGGCCAGCAAGGCCGATTATGGCCTACATTTGGTCCATGTGAGAGAAGGCTCGTGTCCCAGCTGTGGGATCGTTTTGCGATGATAATGAACCCTAAAATGTGTATTACGGTATATAAGATGTTGTGGTACCATGGTCCTCGTAGTTTCTGGGTCCCTAGACACAGGGAATCCTAGTTAGGGTCCAGGATCTATGTATGTGATCATTGGGCGTTATTATTATTATTATATATACCATTGAGGACTGGGCTAAATAGTGTGCACTTGTGAAGTTATACACCACAGAGTACTTACAGTACAGCCTAGCCTGCACAGCAGTATTCATAAGAATAACATAAGCCCATACTGTTTAACAAACGCAAGGCCCGGTTCGACTAGGACGAATTGTGGAGAGGTTATAAAAAACTTTTAGGTTATAAACGGCCCTCGTAATGTTTATGTCTTCAGCTGAGCTAGGGATTTTGTGATGTGGTTAAGGTGCTCATTGATTTTCTGTTCTTTAATTGGTTGATATTGTTGTGGTTTTGGTGTTTTGTGGTGTATTCGGGTGGGAGGTACAATAAATAAATATTTGTGGACATTTCGCATAGCGCCATTTAGTCCTAAACTAAGCAAAGCTTTTACTATGGGAAGCAGGTAACTGATACAATACTAAGGTCCGTATTACAGAACGATGCTCAGTCATTGATCAGTGCTCAAGCAGAGATTTCATTCGCTAATTGATCACTTTATGGATGAAATCTCTGCTTAAGCATCGATCGATGACTAAGCATCGTTCTGTAATACGGACCTTAGATTCTTTTTGTGTGACACAGATTAAACACCGATGTTCATCACACGAACGTTGGCCCTTGGTGGGAATTGAACACACAACCCCCAGTTCAGATGGCAGGGTTAGTACTGACTGAGCCAAGGGGCCAGTCAAACAGATACTCAAAATTTTCTCTTGTTTTATCTTTGCCTATTTTAAACTTGTTAGAAAGAAACAAAACACAATTACCATTCCTCCGCATGTTTAATAAGGAGGTAAGGTTTTACTCACGTATCTGTCACAGTTATATTTCTTTTAAAATAACAGCTAAGTGAAATGTAAAGAAGACGGTTTAACATTGAGGACAACAAAAATATTCTATTGTATCAAAATAAGGGACAAATATATATTCTAGCAGAAACAAGGTCAAATTTGTATTTGAAATGCAACCTTATAACATAATGCAATAAAGGTCACACGTGGCTTTTCTCAAAGCATTTCCCTTGTTCAAGAAAACAGAACAAATTATGTATCTAGCTAATATTTGTATGACAAAAGCGCTGAGTACGATGTTCCGTAGCTCATAGAATTAACACTTTGGTACCATATCACATTTTCGACACAACAATTTCTTCTAAATATCAATGAACTCATAATTGTACTTTTTACTGTGGCAAGGTTCTAAAGGTGTTTGCGTAATATAACTGCGTACGGCTGAAAATTCGATTCATAAACGTTACACTTCTTTTGAACTGGTATTACCATCACAATACTTTGACATAGTAAAGTCACATAGAAATCATCGCAAAAACACGTAAACGTTTCACAACTATGTCGCAATAAATGTGTAAAAACTTTTTTTTTTTATATTTTGGCCCCACTCTTTTCTGTATTTAGCCAGTGTCAAGTAATTGATAATTTTTCAAGATAATGATATTTACGCAAATATGTGTCATTTCACAGTCGAAGTCATCAAGTCAAGTTATAGTCTAGTCAAAGTCATACTCCTAGTAAAGTAGTGGCAACTTTACTTGAAGCTTCTATGGAGTTTTGGAAACAACACGAAAAAAATCGTTTCACCATCATTATACCACCAATTTTATGCACTTACACTGAAAATAACACAAGTTTTGGAAAATAATACAATGCGGCGACGCGATCTTTTTCGTTTTCCCGCCAAAACTCCCGACATAAACTTATGCAACTGAAAAGAAATAAAATATCTTCCAATAAGCGGCAAAGTACTAACACGTCATCATTTTTGACTATTAGAAATTTTCACCTTCAGAATTTAAAAAAATTCTCGCATTGCATAAATAGACTCTATCCATACATGTGTGTTTCTATTGGTTGTAATTAAGCTCCGTGATTTCCTAGCAGTTTGAAATATAATAATAATAATAATATGTATGTTTCCAAAAAAGTGACAACAGTTGAGAGTATAGGTGATGACTATGACTACTGCGTAGTCAAGGAGAAACTTAACGTCTAAACATGATTTTCTAACTAAAAAATTTTCAAACTAGGTGATAGCTTATGTCTTGAGATTCTGACATACGAATACCTATAAAATATTTATGAATGATGATTTTTGTTCTTGTTTTGTTTTTTTTTTTTACTTCATACTTGTCTAGCATTTGTCCACGCTCTCACCTGATGGGAAGTGACGATGTGATTGAAGGTGTAGCATGCTAGCCAAGTAAATACATATTCACTCTTCTCTTGAACACGCCCGGGTCATATTTCGCCGGAAACACAGACGCTGACAGGGCATTTCATTCCTTAGCCGTTCTAATTAAGAACAAAACATAATAAGAACAAAATATTTTTTTTTAAACCAAGAAAATATTGGTTTTATTCATATAACAATGAGAATTTCACTAATAGAACTATAGAATAAATCATTATAATATAAATATTATATTATGATATTTTGTATAGAAATGTCTCATTGTACATGTTTGTATTAATATTATGTATGTATGTATATGGAGACTCTTCCTATCTTCCTAATCTATACCTTAAAACTCTTCTTTGGGTACAAAGCAAGACAGTATTTTCCTTTGATTCAAGGTTTTAATGTTTTGCAACTGCTTGGCGGCAGAATAACTGGCAAAGCGGTGGTACCTACCTAGACGAACTTTGCAACAAAGTACTACCACCTAGTAAAATTTCAATTCAATTATTTATCAATTTTGACGCTTGTGTAATGATCTATTAAAAGAAATGATTTTGAAACATTTCGATGATTTTGTGCTTAATAACCATCCAAAATATTAGTTAAAAAATTACTCAGGATGCCTGGAAGAGATCGCTATTAGCGATAAGACCGCCGATTGTTGCACTAGTACCTAAAAAAAAGTACCTAAAATCTTAGGATTTATTCATTCCTGTATGATGTACATTTGGTGAGCCAATAAAGAGGTATCTATCAATCTACTTACTCAAATTTAACCAGTTTAGCGGGGCAAAGTCAATATCGGCCATGACATAATTAAATTCTGGTGTTTCTACAAACCAGCCTGTGTAGATAAACTAATATATATATATATATATATATAATATAAATAACATATTAAAGCTACTCACTTTACTACAACACAATAAAGAATGATATCATGTAACAACATGAAAATGCATAACAAATTATCGTAACAAGAAGCTACGGAACGCAGAACACCCACCAGAAAATCTCGGCATTCTTCCGCCACAATCATCACATTGTATGCCTACTACGCATTGACAATCGCTCTCAGCTGCGTCCTGCTTATTTTTAGCGTAACGTGTAAGCCGGACTTAGCGCGTGAAATCTTCAATTAGTCGATTCCTAAGCTCAGACGAGCGAAGCGGCGCGCGCGCTCCCTCCGCAACTATGCTAGGCCTTGAAAACGCGCACTCGAATTTCAAACGTTAAAATCTACGTTTCAATAATTTGCATAACATTCGAAAAAAATAAACAATAAATCTAGTACGCCATGGTTTTGTGAAGTTTGAATATCGTGTTCGATTTTCGAATTGAAAAGTTTTGTTGGGATGGATTGAAAATCTTTTGAAATTGTAAAGAATGAAGTATTTTCAGTTGTTTTTTTGTATGTGAACGGTGAACCGGTCAGTGTTGTGAACTAACGGATGTTAATTTGGCTTCAGTTTTATTGCAAAAGGTAACTTAATTGTTTTTTAAAATGTGTTTTGCATTTATAGATTTCATTGAAGTAAATCATTTATCAATAATTATAAGTATAATTCTTTATCAATAATTAAAAAAACTATGTTTAAGACATTACGTTTTTTACGGGGTCTGTATTAGGCCTCTGTTTAAAGTTGAAAATCGCAGATTATAATTTGATGTCAAACTAGGTCTGCGCACAAAAATATGGTAATTTTTTGTGTTTTTTTGGATTTTGTTAAATATGAATATCAAATTAATATATTAAATAGTTATTCCGTAAAAACATCAGAAGTGAAAAAATGCGCAATTATTGTTAAAAAAATTTACTATGTTCATAAAGTGTGTTTTAAGGTCTTTGAAATATTTTATTTTAGAAAACTAAAGTACTTAATTAAGTCTTGTTCGGTCATGCCTGTTTCTCGTTTTATTTCTTACGAGCTTCTGCCCGCAGCTTCGCCCGCGGCGTGGCCTATGGGAGAATGATTCAACCACCCATTTCACCCTCTTAAGGGTGGAATTTAGAAAAATCCTTTCGTAGCGGATGCTTACGTCATAACATCTACCTGCATGCCAAATTTCAGCCCGATCCGTCCGGTAGTTTGGGCTGTGCGTTGATAGATCAAAAAAGTGCTTTTTGTTAATTATGGGCTTATACCACGCCTATTTACGTAGGCAGATATATCACTAAAATTAAATAAATCATAGTAAAGCAGATCCAGCAAAAATAATCACCATTTATCTAACAAGATGATACCGAGTATTTTTTATCAGCAACTTCACAATAAATAATCGCACACAACATCACGTCATTTCATAAGTTATGGGGTTTATTCCGGTTTGACACCCCAAAACAACGCCATCAGTTTTTCATATGAAATTCCTATTTGTTACTTTGTCCCAATCATTTTCTGTACTGGTAAGGTTCAGTGCGGCACGAACCGTACGGCAATAAACCAACAAATGTAATGACCATCTCATCTTCTCTTGCCATTGACCAGTGGCCACAGTAAGCGATACATCACACTCCGTCACAACACGATCAAACAAACGGCAGGTTGATAAATCGACACATCTTCAATTGAGTTGGTTGGTTGGTTGAGCAGGTCGGCTCATAACCCGGAGGCGGTTCGATTCCCGCGATAGATCAAGTATTTGTGCACCGAAAAAAAAAAAAGACGTAGATACTTGTTCTATGTCTGGGTGTTGTGGGACCATGGTCCTCGTACTTGGTGGGTTCCTAGACAAAGGGAATCCTAGTTAAGGTCCAGGATCTATGTATGTGATCGTTGGGCGTTATTATTATTGAAAAAGCAATGTTTCAATTGAAGATGTGTCAATGGAAGAATTGCAATTACGAAATAACATCATTATCAGTATTACCAGTTCCGCGTTTTAGGTACAAAGATAGATGAAGTCTTTATTTGTCCACATAGAAATATTAAAGTTTAGAAAAAAAAACCACAAAAAGCGTAACTAAGGGCGACTCAAAAGCGATCCCTTAAAAGATCTCTACCAGGCATAGTTATTTATTGACACAGAACTCGAAGCAATCTCTTCCAGGCAATCTTTGGATGAAGATAATCAACTATCATGTTTAAACGTTCATAACTTTAGAAGTTATAAAGTTATAAGGCTGTAAAGGATTTACACGGACAAATAGACAAAAACGGGGAAATCACAAGTAATCCTTAATGTACAGGACCCTATAAAGACAATAAAGCTTTTGTAAAACAAAAGAAGTTCTCTTTCCCACTATTGGAGCAAGCAATCCGACACAACGCAGAACAGAAAATTCCAATCCAAAGCCTTGATTACACATGTAAAGAAGAAGCTACAAGAAACTACTATGACGCCATTCATCTTTTCAAATCAATGTTCATATTTTTATAGGTGGAGAAATCTGAGAACTTTTGACGTGAGTCAACGTGTATCGAATTATGATCAGCAACTTATTTTGTTTTGCAATTGAAGCACTAGAGAGTATTACTATGAGTATACCTATAGTATACTTTACTTTGCGTCATGTGCTTGTCACATAGCATTGTAGTATGTTTAGTCTGTCTCCTCATTAACTATTATTTTATTTTGAAAAGTAGCGTTTCAGAACTGACCAGTTTTGTTGCTCGGGCACGAAACATGGTAAAATATAATTACAATAACTTATTAAAAATCTAAAGCATTCTGCGGTAAGTTATATACAAAAGGATTTTGTTGTAGAATATTTTTTGGACTAATTCGGTATAAAGCATTCCTACAATAGCGCCGATTTTAGTGTACCTACAATCAATGGAAAATGCATTGCCAAAAACAATTTGAAGCATAAGGAATTAAAACGTGTCACCCGTAGGTAAGAGAAAATAAAGTGTATATTCGACCACACGACTGAAGTAAAACTTCTTTAGCTCCAGCTATCAGCTGGTATAACTTTGGTTTTTGCTATGTTTAAAATGTTAATGTCGCCATCATGACGATTGTTAACTGTCATTTTACCGGACATACCAACATAATAATACATATTTTAAGTAAGTTTTAACTTTGTACGTTGACTATGGAGATATGCGTGAACCAACAACTTTCAACTTCCGTTCGCCTCGTTCCGCATTCACCAGCTTACTCCCCAAGTCAAGCGTGCGTAAACAAGTTTTCTTCAAAACATAAGAAACGTTATTCAAGGACACATTTCCTTGAAAGCGTTGTTCACAATACATTCTCCAGCCAGCTTATATCAGCTTCTTGGCCACTATTTAAACCATTTCTCCAAGACTTAGTATTAATCGCGCGGTTTACGACCTAGACACCAAAAGCATAGAAACTAGATACCTATCATGTACATAAATGGCACGGTAATACACGACCGCGCCACGGGAAGTATCGAATTGAGCCAGGTAAGTGGGCCCCTATCGTGCGACCTGATAGTGCTGGGAGGTATGCAAATTGATTTAGAATCGTATCTGATAACGTGAAATAGCAGATTGTAAGCATGGGCTGGAATTGTGGGACAGAAACTTATTACTCTTACATAAAATGATTGATTCAGCTGCTCCCAAACAAATTATTTTCTTATAACTTCGACACAGATTATATTAAAGCTTCTGTGGTGTAGTGGTTGAGCAGGTCGCCTTATAGCCCGGAGGTATTGGGTTCGACTCCCGCGACAGAACAAGTATTTGAGCTCAGAAAAAAATGCGCAAATACGAATTCCGTAACGAACGGAAGTTGTTGGTTCCCGTAGATCTCTATTCTCAACATAACAAAGTAAAAAATAACTTTAAATTTGTATTATTATGTTGATGTGTCAGATAAAATAACAGTTTA
The DNA here is from genome assembly GCA_905220475.3 of Ennomos fuscantarius. Lineage (NCBI taxonomy): Eukaryota > Metazoa > Arthropoda > Insecta > Lepidoptera > Geometridae > Ennomos > Ennomos fuscantarius. The sequence goes on from HG992042.1 coordinate 12,944,521, forward strand.
CCGTTTTTATAATAGTCAAGATGGCGACATTATCATTAAACAAAGCAAAAACAAAGTTATACCGGCCGATAGATGGAGCTAAAGAAGTTTTAATTCAGTCGTGTGGTGTAAAGCACACTAATTGCAAACAAAAATGTATCTTATCTTATAATTATTTATAATGGTCATGCAAACAGGATGCATGTAATTTAATAAAATAATTGTTTTAACCAAGGAGACATGTTTATACCCACCAGGTCATCCCCAGGACCTTATTTTTTATTGGCTAAAGTAGCTCTCTACTTTATTATGACTACTTCTAATTATCACTCGCTAATAGTACTACACTAAACAACTATTTAGTTGCTGGCAGATAGACACTGACAGCCTCTGTGGTGTGGTGGTTGAACAGGTCGAATCATAACCTGGTGGCGGCGGGTTTGATTCCCGCGACAGGACAAGTATTTGTGCATAGGTATTTACTAGGTGGTTGGTTTTACTGCAAAGTTTGTCTAGGTAGGTACCACCGCTTTGCCAGTTATTCTGCCGCCAAGCAGTAGTGCACAAGCACTGCTGTGTTCCGGTTTGAAGGGCATTGTAGCTAGTGAAATTACTGGGCAAATGAGACTTTATGATCTGATCTCACAGTTTAGTAATCTTATTACTAGATTGTGCTGATGTCTCAGGATGACGTGCACAGTGCAGTGTCACGCGAAAGTCTATACTTTAGAGTTCAGAGTAACACTGCAGCTGATATGGGCAGCCGTGTCGTTAACATCAGGCGAACGGCTAGCTCGTCACGTCATTCTTTAGCATAAAAAAAAAAAGAAAAAAAAAAATGCGGAAATACCAGTTCTGTGTCTGGGTGCTGTGGGACCATGGTCCTCGAAGTTTCTAGACATGGAATCCTAGTTAGGGTCCAGGATCTATGTATGTGAGCGTTGGGCGTTATTATTATTATTAGTTACTCGCTAGTAGTACTAAACCAAACAATTGGCACTATTTAACTGCTGCGGGCTTAGAGATGGCAAATACTACGAGCGTATTAGAGTGACCGGCAAATTAAGGTTGAGCTCTTGCATTATATTCATCTTGAATTGTTCACATTCATTGTTAAATTCTTTGCCCGTTACGTAATAGTACTCGAGTACTTCCAGAATCACAAGCTTTAAGGACAAGTTTGTATAATGTGGTCAAACGCAAGCCTATATTATATCGTTTTAAAAAACATCCCTGTCTCCAATCAGAAATGAGTTCCTATGTGCTGCTAATGATGCTTTTTGAAATTAAGGAATGATATGACGAGCTAGTCGTTCGCCTGATGTTAAGCGATACGGCTGTCCATATCAGTTACAGTGTTACTTGGAATTTTAAAGTATAGAGTTTTACGCACGTCATCTTGAGATATCAGCACAGTCAAATAAGATTATTAGGTCCGTATTACAGAACGATGCTCAGTCATCGATCAGTGCTGAAGCAGAGATTTCATTCATAAAGTTTTCAATTAGTGAATGAAATCTCTGCTTGAGCATCGCTCGATGACTGAGCATCGTTCTGTAATACGGACCTCAGACAGTGAGGTCGTTCATTCGTCTTTCTTTTACCCAGTAATTTTGCTAGCTACAGTGCTCTTTATACCGGAAAACGGTAGTGCTTGCACACTAATGCTTGAAGAACTTTGCAGAAAGTTCTACCACCTAGTAAATGGATATTATTCCATAAGAATATAATAAAGTTAACGTTGTAATAGCTCTTTCTGTCTCGGTTTCTTTTTTTGCCTTCCAAAATGATTAGAAGAAAATTCTCGATTTTGACCAATTTTAGAGAAATTTACGCGTCATTGAAACCTAACTTTAGGTTTCAATGACGCGTAAATTTCATACAAATTGGTCTCAAAATCGAGAATTTTCTTCTAAGGGTGCTTTCAAAACTGAAACCTTAAAATTTCGAAGAGTTACACGAAGGTTGTATAGCACAAGTAAAGGAAATTATGAAAAAAACATCTATTCCTAGGTGGAATCTCGAGGCATCTTTTTCATAAAACATACCCCTAACTGCCTTATTAATAAACGGGTATTAGTCTCGGGTTAGTTACTTCAGATTTTGTCCTTTTTTGCTACTGGAATATTTAGCTGGATTGAAAGAGACAAAAGATGGTGTAACTAGTCTAAAGCTAGTTCATGTTTATAAATAAGGCTGTAACAGCCTTATTAATAAACGGGTATTAGTCTCGGATTAGTTACTTCAGCTTTTGTCCTTGTTTTGCTACTGGAATATTTAGCTGGATCGAAAGAGACAAAAGATGGTGTAACTAATCTAAAGCTAGTTCGTGTTTATTAATAAGGCTGTAAGGGTTTAGTAATTAATCTACTCTGTGGATATAATATTTGTTGGCTTTACACAAGAGATGTTCAGGAGGTATCGAAACCTTCGAGACGCAAGTTTTACGCGCTTACTCTCTTCTTACATTAATATTTTCTTATTCAGTAACAACGCTAAATAAAATAGAAATAAGCACATGAAACTCCTGAAAATTGCTTTAAGATAAGCTAAAAACTTTTGTTCTTTGACGTTGGTGGCTTAATCTTTATGACAGCTTTCCATTAGCGGTGAAAAAGAAACAAATAAAATGTTGTAGATTTTCGTTAAGTGTGACAAATCCCACTTTACCCGGGAGATTTGAGTTTTTTGTTTAGTTATAAGTGCAAAGCCTTTATAAGGATAATAAATAAAACGTTTGTAATTCGGGAACATATTTGTTTTACTACTTTCAACTTGTCTTTCTCTCGACCATGAAGTAGCTGTTGCAAAAGCCGGTGGTTTTAATTTTGAAAAGACTCGTTTTTTCTCTTGAAGCTTTTAAGGATAAGAGATTATAAGAAAGAAATATGACGTTTTATGAAGAAGAGAGGCGAGTGTGGAGTGATGACAGCAAAAATCGTTCATTTCGAACAAGAAATAAAAAGTCGAACATTTTGAAAACATATTACTATTTTTATTAGTAAATACGAAGATCAACAAGTACTTTCCTTAAAAAAAAGTCAATACAAAATAAATAAATAATAAATAAATATTTTTGGGCATTTCACGCAGCGCCATTTAGCCCCAAACTAAGCAAAGCTTGTACTATGGGAACCAGAAAACTGATACAATACTTAGATACTTTTTTAGTTTGAAAAGTTTTAGCTTGTTTTTGTAGTTAGTTTTTTTTAGTTTGGAGTAATTTCGACTTTTAATTGACGTGATTTTTAGCCGTTATTTATCTTACAAAATAGATACTATTTGTTTGTTTTTTAAATACATACATGGAATATAATATATCACCCAGACATAGAAATATAATATTTAGAATACTAATAATTAATCCCACAATCGATTTTCAGTGACGCATTATCGAATTTGGGAATCGTACCCACAACCTGCAGTTCATAAGGCAGGGTTACTACCAATTGAGCCATTGGGCCAGTCACAAAATGAATAAGTTGCAGGTTAAATGGTGTACCTTAACAATTAACAATAAAAACTGTAAAAGTACTATTAAATGTAGGGTTCCGTAAATCTATCTAAATATATATAACACAAAGGTGATTGACTGACTGACTTACATAGTGATCTATCAACGCACAGCCCAAACCACTGGACGGATCGGGCTGAAATTTGGCATGCAAGTAGATGTTATGACGTTGGCATCCGCTAAGAAAGGATTATTTGGAATTTCATCCTTAAGAGGGTGAAATGGGTAGTTGAATTATTTTCCCATAGGCCACGCCACGGGCTGCGGGCAGAAGCTCGTTTAAAATAAAACTACTTAAAAATTTACATTATAACTAAATCATCGAAACCTCACCAAATGACAGTAGTCGTTTCGAAAATAAGTTATATCAACACCGCGACGGAAACCGTAACATTCAATTAGAGTAATTGACGTCTGCTTCCGGTTTTAAAATAGTTTAATGTCCCGTGAGTGAATTATACAAAATGGTCCAGTAAATGGTTTTATTGTAATGTAATTTTGATTATATGAATGATGATAAAATGAACGCATCACTTAAAGTTTTTTGGTTGAATTAATATATTTAGGGACTTTTTTATTTATTACTAGCTTCTGCCCGCAGCTTCCCCCGCGTGTCCTATAGGAATTGAAGAAGAAAAATTTTCATAGATAGTTCAACCACCCATTCCACTCTTAGGGGTAAAATTTTTAAAAACCCTTTCTTAGTGTATACCTACACATTATAAAGAACACACTTTCCAAATTTCAAGTCTTTAGGACCAGCGCGGGCTTAGGCTGTGCGTTGATATATAAGTCAGTCAGTCTGTCAGGACTTTACATTTTATATTGTCATTATGATTATTAAATATCAGACTTGGTGTCGTTTGACCACATTTTACTTGATGTAAAGTAAAAGGTGAAATTAAAACTATCATAATAATATTTGTTAACAAATACCTACCTTCAAAGCGCGGTTCCCAATCCATTCTCCAGTGTTTTAATACGAGCATAAGCTTTTTGGTTAAGAGCTTTTGACCTGTATACTCAATGGGTGTCAATGAGACTCTATTGTTGCCACCAACCCTAAATATGAGATAAGAGAGTAAAATAAAGATTAGTTCTATAGAAACAAGGGCTGCTAACGAGAACCTGTTTATTTTACTCTCGCGCTTCTGTGGTACTGAACCCTAAGTGCACGAGTCCGACTAGCACTTGACCGTTTTTAAATCTTTGGGCCATACGAAGTTATTTATTTTCTTTTCAAAAAACAGAATAGTTTTATTTTTAATCTAATAAATAAAGTACGGTTACATTTTGCAGAATTGGGAAAATGAACACAAACATTATTCCATTTGTTTCCCATTTCATCCCAATAAAACGTTAGGGGGTGAACACAATAACAAATAATATTATTGACCGTAGGAAGGCATTAATCATTCGTTTAGCGCCCGCTTGGTTTCCACTCGTGTGCACTGCCCTTTATTGTTATTAATTGTTCGGACGATAACTTAATTAATTTTACTTGTCTGTTTTGAATGAACACAATTTTATTATATATTTTTTTTACAGAAAATATAAAAAAAATATCCAAATCATGGAACAATACACATAGATTGTATCTAACAGTTTTGTACAAATTAAATAAACAAAAAATTTCAACCATATTAAATGTGATCATTAATACGTATAAGTGAGTAATAACTAATTCTGTATTGAATTTATGTTCATGATTAGTAATAAGCTAAAGTAAAAAAAATAATAATTTAACAAAAACATGAAACCAGGTGTAAGTGGTAATGCAGCGAGAAAAAAACTTATTAACTTATACGGTAAGGTTTATTTAAGATTGCTTACCCCTCTTCCTACTATAGCTGGATTGTAATCATTACTTTATAATCGACTACTTGACCCGCCCCCTTCGCACGAGTGAATTAGTAAAACGCGGTCGAACTGGATAAAAAGTCCTATGTCCATCTCCTGGTTCTAAGCTACCTCCCCACCAATTTTCAGCCAAATCAGTTCATCCGTTCTTGAGGTATAAACAGTGTAACTAACACGACTTATATAAATATTATAACTTATACTTATTTTATGTATATTAAATAATATTATGTTGTATGTTTCAAAATAAAATAAATGTTGTTAATAATTATGTTAACTTATACTTAATATATATATATATTAAATATTATAACATATACAATATATCATGTCATACTAGGGACAAAATATAGTAAACTGAAAAAATTATTAATTCACAAATCTTACTACTCTTTAGATGATTATTTTAATGACAAAATGCTTCAATCTCATAAAACAACATATTAATACTATCTTGTCAACCCATTTACTTTTTATACTACTATTATTACTCATAATTATTATTACTATAACTATTACTTACTTATTACCTACTATTACTTGTTACTTTACTTATCAAATTAAATACCTTTAGCTTACATCATAAGTTACTGTTTGCCTTAAAAAATTGCAACACTCTTGTCAGAGTATATATTTTAGGTTACTTTAAGTGTATACTTAAGCACCAAATATATTTAAGCAATAAATAAATAAATAAAAAATACTTCGCGGTAAACCAACTGTGTACTAGTAAGTACTGATGGTACTTGTGATGAGGTAAGTCTTGGCTTTCCCGTAACACATAATGATTTTCCATTCCTAGAAGATTATGTTCATTAGTGTCAACAACAGCCTGTGTGGTTTTCTAAGCTTTTAATATACGTTTCATGATTTATATGAGACAATGTTGTTTACTTGGAAATTAGAAGCGTACTGCGTATAACATTCTTGAATAAAAATTGCTTTCTTATTGCTTCGTGCAACCTACAGTTGGAAAACAAAAATTATCCTAAACCAGCACCCCGCGGTTTCACCTGGGGATAAAAAGTGGCCCATGTTGTTTTTTTTTTTTTTACTTCAAACTTGTCTAGCATTTGACCGCGCTCTCACCTGATGGGAAGTCACGATGCGATCGAAGATGTAGCATGCTAGCCAAGTAAAAAGTTGTTTTTTATGTTATTTTATTTATTAATCCACTATATAAGTTGATTTTGAATATACCCAAAATTTCAATCAAATTCGTCCAGCCGTTTGAGTGTGAAAGAAAAACATACATCCATACATACAAAGTTTCGCGTTTATTATATTAGTAGAAAGTAGGATAGGATACTAGGATGTTATTCCGAAAAATCTGCTATAATCTTAATAAGTTTCATTACAAAGCGTCTAGTATTAACGTTATGCGCGCTCAAAGGGACATACAGACAAATGGTTAAAAAAATGTTTTGATTTCTATATTCATAATAGAGTAAACTTAAATTAAAATTTCCTAAAATATTCATTTTATAGAGTCCAGTTACAGTCGTATTATGAAGATAGAAATCCATGCCAACGCAATATCTTTTGGTACATTGTATAATGTAAGAAAGGAATGTAGCCAATACCCATGCTCCCATTAGCATCATTTTGAATAGAGGCTCGCTTTACCAGTTCGTTCGTTCGTTCTAGCCGTAACCGTAGGCCGTAGGAGTAACTACCTATTGATACTCCTTGGTGCTTATCCAAGGAGTATTTTTTCGAAGACGTAATTAATAAGGTTAGACATGCATGTCTAGCCGTGCAGTCGAAATTGGAATGCACGTCTACGTTGAACTGAGCGTGAAGGCTGGTTTAATTAGTCTAACCGAGAGCTTTCATTGTATTTAAAGTCACGAGTCACATTCTGTGAAAAAGTCTGAAAATACCTTATTAATTACGTCTTCGAAAAAAGATTTCAAAATAATATAAAGTCAAAGTCAAAAGATTTTATTGCAAATATGCTATTTTTAGCACTTTTACTAGTCAAAATTATATAAGGTACTTAAACTTAAGTTATTGTACTAAGCATAATAATATAGAATAATAAAGTACTTATTGTCAAATATTATATAGCAAGCCCATTACAGTATACGAGTTTAAAAAAGAAACAAGTTCTCTTTCTCTCTACTGGTGCAAGCAATCCGGAATATTTGCGCACATTTCACACAGCACCATTTAGTTCTAAACTAAGCAAACCTAGTACTATGGGAATCAGATAACTGATACAATACTTAGATACTTTTTTGTTTGTAGAATACAATATAACACTAGGACACAGAATACACATCGATATTCATCACACAATTGTTTGTCCTGGGTGGGAATCGAACCCACAACCTAAAGTTCGGAAGGCAGAGCTATTACCAACTCAGCTATTAGGCCAGTTATATCAGGGCTGACGATTTGCCTACATACACGAGAGGAAAAATTAATTTCATTTATCAACTTTAATCCCGCCTTCACATCGCTAATACATCAATCAAACGAAGATATAATAAAAATAAAACCCCAAATCTCATTGAGTTTGTTTTAAATTAGGTGCTAGGCATTGGTCCTAGAGCGCTTGTAACAAAACGCTTGTGTGTTTTAAGGTAGTATAGCGCCATCTAGTTTCAAATTAAAGAACTACCTATACACCTATACAATAGGAATATTTTTTAAATCATCAGAAATCATAAAAATTTTGTATAAGTGAAAGTATGTATTAATTAATATTTTATATAATACGATTTTTTTTTAATTAAAAGTCATACAAGTACTATTTACTAGGGCTTAATAATGCAATTATAACAAAATAGTCAAATAACGTTAGAAAAAAGGCAGTTTTGATGTTTAATCTGTGTTGCTTAATACAATATTTCACACCCCATGAGACTTAATTAGGGGTTGAACTTAAATTCTTTATTTTATAACACAAGACAGTCTGGAGTTGGGTGGCTTATTTGGGCCCCATGGGACAAACGAATATGATGCTTAAAACATATGATTTATCTTTTTTCTCCAGGACAAACCGAAGATACTTTACCCACATTAAAAGTACCAGCTCACAGATAAAAATATTTTTGGTAAGTATAAAATGTTGTCTGTAGGTTTTTGGCGGGAAAACGAAAAAGATCGCATGGCCGCATTGTATTATTTTCCAAAACCTGTGTTATTTTCAGTGTTAGTGCATAAAATTGGTGGCGTTTTATTCGTTAAGTGCTGAATTACAGGCATGAGTGATGATGAGTGTGGGAAAGTGGTATAATGATGGTGAAACGTTTCTTTTCGTGTTGATTCCAAAACTCCATAGAAGCTTCTGGTAAAGTTGCCACCACTTTACTAGGAGTATGACTTGACTTGACTAGGCTAGACTAAGACTTGAGAAACTATCAAATAATTAGCTAAATACACAAAACCAAACGAAAAAAAACTTATGAAATAAAATAAAGTTTTATATCACAGCTTAATGAGAAAACCTAAAAACAACGAATTTCGATTACTAGGTGGGATTACCAGATTTTCACAAAACTTGTGTCTGTTTTGAGGCTAGACACCCATTGTTGTACACATACCTCAATTTTTAGTTTTATATTACTCAGAGGGTAGATATTGCTGATATAATATTAATTAACTTGAGATATTATCAATTACTTGACACTGGCTAAATACACAAAAGTGTGGAGCCAAAACCAAACAAAAAAAAACGTTGTCTGTACTTCTAACTAAATAGAGACCAACAAGAAAGCACTTAGCATTTCAACCGTATTACGCTATGAATAGTTAAAGAATTCTTTTATAATGTAAATAGTTTTGGTACCCACTTAAAGCGATTGTCAGATAAATAGGTCAAGCGCGAGCCGTCTGCCATCGTGGGATGCTAATTTGTAGCAGAAAGGCCACAGTGTGGTCAGGAGCAGTAAGGTTTTTCCATACTTTTCAACTGTTAAGACATAGGCTTAGAGAGGAAGTATGTATCACTTGACCACGTCGTAAGTATGGGTTGGGAAGCGGTACAATAGGGTATTTGACTAATTTATTTTATAAAACAAATATTTTTATATTAAAAAATATAAAATTTTGAAAAAAAAAAAATTGTTTTAGTTCGTGTCCTTCTCGACGTACATCGTCATCAGCAAAAAACCCCTGTTGCTGGGACATGGGCCTGCCCACATATGGAGAAAGTGGCCAACAATGGTAAAGAAAGAAAGAAAAAAAGAAAAAAAAAAAGACATTTATTCAGGACATCATATAAAATTACATAACAATATAAGAGACATACAGTATACTCAAATACCATGAGTATTTGATATACCTCACAAAGTTCAGAGAATCAACAAATAAAAAAAAAAACACAACCAAGAAATAGCACAATAAACACAAACACTAAATCACAAAAAAACGATTACGACTAAAACGACGATTAATGAGTTTTATACCACGCGATTGAAGTAAAACTTCTTTAGCTCCATCTCTCTTGCTCCTACAGTAATGGGTATACGAAACGTATCTCTTTTCTTCTATCTTCACGTAGAGAGGGAAATATCTGAGGGAGATATAAGTATATCTGTATATCTCGCTTTCAACTTCCGTTCACGTCACCAGCTTACTCCCCAAGTCAAGCGTGCGTAAAGAAGTTTTACTTAATAGGTACATGTAACTGTAAATTTTCGGAACATGAGTTGTCCTACTGTGTATCAACTATACTGTGTATGCTATTACTCGACTACTTTGAATACGTCAGTCTAAATATCCGCTATACGTCGACAACTCTAGAGAATAACTTACATTTCTAAAGGCTCTAAACTTTAACTTTTATTTCTTTCATTTTTAAAACAACCTCTTCTTCTTGTTTAAGAGTCCTGCTTTTGTCGGTAAAGTGATCGCCATTGTTCTCAGTCTTCAGCCAATGCCCGTACGAAATGAGATGTTTTGGTTTTTGATCTGTATAATATTAATAATGCTTGTTGGAGCTTGGTATTTCTTTTCCTATTCCTTACCTTATACCTCGGCCAATCACAACGAAGATTTGGATCGCGCGCCGCATAATGCGCTGTTCGCCTAGGGCTTACGTTCAAAAAAAGGCAACGTTCAAGTCACGCCAATGCTCTTCTAGGAATTTATGAATATATTTAATAATAGCAATAATAATAACGCCCAACGATCAAGATTCTGGACCCTAACTAGGATTCCTTGTGTCTAGGGGCCCAGGAACTACGAGTACCATGGTCCCACAACACCCAGACTCAGAACAAGTATTTGAGTTTTTTTTTCCTGTGCACAAATACTTGTCTTACTGCCGCAGCCTCCGGGTTATGAGCCGATATGCTCAACTACCATACCACAGAAGCTATTTATCTATTTAACACTAATTCGTATATATATTTAAGTGTATGAAAGCAATTATGTTGTTTTATGCATTATTTTTATTTGATTGTGGTATCAGTATTATAATAATTATTAGCAGTTATTTGTGTTAAAACAATAGCATAAAATTCACATCTTTTGCAGACTTTGGACCACTACGTGATTACTGTAAATAACTAACTAACGACTAATATTCATAAATTTGGACCACATATGACTGCTATTAATTATTAAAATATGAAAGCTTCCGTAAAAATAAATCAACTGAAAAAACACTGCAAAGTCCTTGAGGTACCCAGTTCCATATCACCGGAAGCTTTTTATGGGTCATCACGATCACAGAACACTGTTTGTAATAAAGAATGTTTATTTGTCTACTTTTAAAACCGATGTGCCACTGAAGAAGCTTATAAAACTGAAATAGCTCATTGAGAACTGAGAACATACTGAAATAGAGTATTTATTTAGTGTTTCTGTCGTTAACACATGAGCATCATAAAATAGTAATCGAACGATCAATTTGTTAAAATGCCATCAAAACGTTGTTTCATTTTCCCGAAAATCGAGTGGAAGAGCCAGAAAATTAGACACGTGACAATAAAAAATATTAGAAAAGTCTATACTAACCTGTGACAGCCCAGAACAATACCGAAGCTGCATTACGGAGGTACGACCACAGATAAACTATGAACATGACCAGGAAGAAGAAGAAGAATCAAATAACCAACTCGATAATAACTCAATTAGTAGTGAGGTCGACTTGAAATCGGCTAGAGTTTTGGTTGAAAGAAAACATGATGACAAAATTAATAGCATTTGTGGTAAGGCTTTTTCTAGTGCTTGTCTGACTAGCTATCATTCTCAAGTTAAGAATCCTTCAATATGTACGTAGAGATGTATTTTGGCAGCCTCATTTATCTAACCCAGGCGTAATGTTACACCACCTCTGGTCATATCATCTCTTAACATCAGGTAAATAATTGTGATCAAAGCGGGGCAGGTATTATAATTTGTATTTTCTTAACGAGGTCTTAGTCATTTAAGAATTCAAAGATTTCTAAATCAGAATAGCACATTGTTGTTATTAAGCTACATTGAACTTACAAAAAGTATAATAAGGTGACAACACCATCTGCTAAGATCAGAGAAAGTGCTCATTTAACTTGATTCCACACATAAATTGGACACGGAGGGGTGTTTCCGAAATAGACTCCAATAAAAAAACACATCAAGAGTGTACAAAATACACGTCAAGGGAATTATAAACAACGTATCATTAGGGAATATATTAGAGTTTAAGTCCAACTTTGTCGTCAAGCTTAAAATAGATGAAATAAATCTGAAGACGTTGCTGTAAGAAACAATCTCAAAGCGATTGAAACAGGCAAAAATGAACTTAAATTAAATGATAATTTAAGAGGAGATAAAAGTGCGTGGCTAATTATACTAACGTTTGATGTAAAACTCTTTGAAGTAAGTGACATTTAGTAAACTGTAGATGATTTGCTGCGCTCGGCAGCACTTTCTCTAACCGAGAATGATGTTCCACACATTGTTCAAGTCATTGTTTAACTAATTATAGATTTTAAAGAGATTGATGTGTGAAATGATGAGGATGCAAAGGGGAGAAAGAAAGTAATGACTGAAGAAGCTATAAATAAAGAATGGTATGATTAATGTAGCGTGCACGTCAAAACGGGTAATAGATAACTTTTTAAATGATGTAATGAAAACTTGAAAGTAAAAAAGGGTCCGGTGATTTATCTTTTCTATTACTCCAGTCACATGTTTTGTATAAAATGTTTAAAAATTCTTTGTTTATCGTTTATTACGCTTATCATGATGTAAGATGCCAAAACGTTTTCTTTTTTTTTTCACTGTTCTTGTTTGTCTATTTGGTTTAAAATAGTGTATTGTTCCAATAAAATTGATGTTATTTTTAATTTCCTCCACAAAAACGTTAATAAAAGGAAAGGGGTTAAGATCTTTGCAAGAGCTTCATCTTCTGTCTTCAATCTGTTGGAAATATTTTGCTTTGGCAACGACATCAATCAGCTTAAAAATAGATTAGTTTATATGACTTCGTTACGTATGAACCAAATCGACTCATACTAAATGTAAATTCAAATATTTATCGAATAGATCTAACCCCGCATATGAAAACTAAAACAGAGCATTCTTATATTTATAGAAAGATTCCATGTAAGTACGTAGTTGAACAGATTTCTCGGAAACTCGGTGGTGTTTAAATATATATTATTCTGACCTGGCGCCATTGCAATTAGGATCAGAGATGACAGTGTTAAATGAAATGGTATGAAAGGATCTTTAGATTTGTCAAAGTGGAATTGTGTAAAAATAGTTATGGCTAGGTGTATCCTGCGGTTTTACCTACGTGGTTACTCAATTTCGCGGGAACCACACAATTTCTTGGATAAAAGTACTCTATATATTGCAAGGTATAAAAACAATCGTGTATTTCAGTGGCTTTACGTCATTTATGTTTAGTTATGACGTCATCTAATTTAAATAATTACGTGAGATTGGTTTGAGCGGTTGCCACATGTTTGTAATAAAAAATAGGGCTCGGAGTAATAATATGGAATTTTTATAACCATCATTTGTCATAAATATAATCGCGTTCAAGCATTACGTTTAGGTGATTCTAAATCAGTCAGATTTATTTTTATTTCACGTATGGATGAAAAGCGAAAAGTGATGTGTTGCCATAACGCTGGCTGTTGTATTGTTTACTATAGATCAACGATGTCGTAGCTTGTCAGGTAGTACGCACCGACCAAATGCTGACATATTACATAGCAATTGATTTACAAGTTGGTCGGTAGATTAAATTTCCGTACGAGCGTCGTAATTTCGACGTTCCTTGGATCATATATACTAGTTGCGCCCCGCTATTTTACCTGCGGATAAAAAGTATTTTAATTATTTGCTCATCCCACGGGAAAATTTAATTTTTCCGGGAAAATGTAGCCTATAAGTTAATCCAGTGTATAAGCTATCTTAGTACCGAATTTCATTCAAATCCATTCAGCCGTTTGAGCGTGAAGGAGTAACAAACATACATACATACACACATACAAACTTTCGATATATGTGTCCGTTACAGTATATAACTAAAGGTTTTAGTGTCTAAAAATCTTTTTATAGACTGATGAGTTCCTAATGAATTTATTCAGATGAAATATGTAGTTATTATATTTTAGAAACATCAGTGGCCATGGCATTTTTTCTATCCTATAACTTATATATAAGATGATGAATGATAATAGTCCAAAAGTTTTTTTTTTGTAGCTAATGTAGCTAGTAGCATTTGGTAGTAGCTGTTATGTTATTGTAGTAGATAGAAAAAAAATATAGACAATTTTTCCGTTTAAAAAAAGAACGTGCATACACGTTCTTTATATAAACGGAAAAATTGCAAGACCTTTAAATAGATTAATGCCATGTTGAATCCGTAGATATTTTTATTATTGTATGTTTGTGTGTATATGTGGGTATGCGTGCGTGCGTGCATTTGTTCCCTCTTCACACTGCAAAACTTGTGAAATTAATAAAGAAATATGTGATAGCTTACACTTGAATAACACATATTAGCCGCGGCCGAAACCGCAGGGCGCAGCTAGTATATAGATAAAAATATACCTTCATGTTAGTTTTAAGATGAATTAATAAAAAAGGGTACTTTAGTAAACGGCGAATAAAGATTTCAAAGCAAGTGAAGGGATTTGGCCCTAAAGCCTAGGTTTTTCAGGTCCTAAAACAATATTAACTTCTATCTCTCAAACTGGACATCCAAATGATTGTGTAATATTTTTTCTCAGAGGGATAAAGCGAAGACAGTGTAGCAAAATTTGCAGGAGGGAACTTAGCTTTTACAGTGCATTTTGACAGCCTTGGTGTGGTGGTACAGCAGGTCGGCTAATAGCCCGGAAGCGGCGGGTTTGATTTCCGCGGCAGGACAAGTATTTATTTCGTGCACAGAAAAAAAGCGCAAATACTTGTTCTGAGTCTGGGTGTTGTGGGACCTCGTAGTTTTTGGTTCCCTAAACACAGGGAATCTTAGTTAGGCTCTAAGATCTATGTATGTAATCGTTGGGCGTTATTATTATTTTAATTTATGAAGTTCTCTATTTCTTAATTTTTATTTTTTATAGAGGAATCATTTGACCACTATCTCACCCGATATAAAGTGACGACGCCGTCTACGATGGTGCATGCTTGCCTAGAAGATTGTGTGACCTGTTCACTCTTGACTTGAAGACTCCCTGATTGTAGTAAGGTGGAAACAAGGACGTCTGCAAGTTGTTCCACTCATTCGCTGTTCGCACTATAAAGTGCTTAGCAAAACGCTTAATGCGGGTTGATGAAATTTCAATCTGCACATATAAAATTCAAAGTCCTGAATGACTGACTTATATATCAATGCACAGCCTAAACCGCTGGTCCTAAAAACTTGAAATTCGGAAGGTGTGTTCTTTGTGAAGTGTAGGTATCTACTAAGAAAAGGTTTTTTGAAATTCCACCCCGAAAAGGGTGAAATGAATGGTTGAATTATCTATAACAAATTTTCTTCTTTGTTTCGCCACGCGGGCGGTCATATTATAAGTGCCGTGTTTCTGTGCGCTTGTCAATGAAGGGAGATAGAGAAATAAGATCGTGTAATTCCTTCGCACATTCTCCAAAATGTAGTCAGCGTGTGCAATAGAGCGTTACGCGAATCTTTACTAGAAATTGCTTAACATCGGGCAAAAAACAAGCTCGTCACGTCATCCCTGAATAGAAAAAAGTACCAAAACTCTAACAATCTTAACTCATTTTAATTCTCAACTTTCGCAAAATAAAGTAATACCTCGTTAAATTTTATTTGTAGTAATATTCTCTGCTGATATAAAATAATGTTCTGTGATAAAGGTCATGTTTTTCTTACTAATAAAAATAATAAATATTTTCGTTAAAGCAGACTAGGTCTAAGCCAAATGGAGTTGAGAGTTAATGGTTCTCTGGCTCTCTTCATGCCTATTCTAAGGGATAACAGTTCGTGATGGATGATAAAAAATATCAAATTGTATCTTACATTATTTTCTTTGACTTGAATAATTTAGTGTAGATAAAAGCGAGTTACCTAGTGAAATTTATGTAGGTGTTATTGCGTGTTATTTAAATTCATGAAACAAACTCTTTTTAATGTGTTAACAAGTTTTATTGGTTCCTGTCTAAAATTATAAATCATTATATTTTAATTAATTATTAATAGATTTATTAACATAATCAGAAGTCTAACATTTTTAATTTTTTTATAAAAATACCTATAAAAAAAACAAATATGCTTATGTAAGTATGCGACCACATTGACTAAAGTAAAACTTCTTTAGTTGAGCTCCATCTATCGGCCGGTATAACTTTGTTTTTGCTTTGTTCAATGTTAATGTCGCCATCTTGATAATGGTAAATTGTCTTTGTACTGGATATACTAATAAAATAATTCAAATTTTAAGTAATTTTTAACTTTTTATGTTGACAATGGAGATCTACGTTACCCAACAACTTTCAACTGCCGTCCGCCTCGTCACGCATGCACCAGCATACTCCACAAGTCAAGTGCGTGTGAAGAAATTTTACTTAAGAAAAAATAATTTAAAAATAAGCACATATTTTATTTTCAGTTACCTGTTAACGAACACCTAGTAACACTAGTACCTCAAATGTGAAGCCATACAACCAGTCACTTAATGAATAGAATTAATTCCTTCATATACGAATTTCTCATAAATATAATAAATAGGTATTTTGGTGGTGTTTTGTAAACGTGATCGATTATTGACAGTGCATTTAGCTTGAATATTATTTTGTTTATTTAATGGTAACAATTATTAATCGATAAGCGTATCGTTTAAGCCGAGTTTATCTGTGGTTCGTTGGTTTTTCTCTCTGATTCTTATGTGAATAATTATATAGTCTGAGATGTTAAGATGGATTGACAGAAGAAGGATATAAATAAAAAGTTCAAGCGGTGTTTAATCCAAAACCCTCCAAAACCACTCTATCATACTTTTTTAATACCCATATCATCAAGTAATAGTATTCTGTGCATATCATGACGTGCACAAACATAACCAGTCCTTCATTAAAATAATTAAATGAATAATACAAAATGTAACCAGTCGAAAAAAAAAAATGTTTTTAACAAATCGAATTGTTTTTAATAACGTCACTTCCCATCAGGTGAGAGCGTGGTCAAATGCTAGACAAGTTTGAAGAAAAAAAAAAAAAAAAAAAAAAAGCAATAACGGGTAAGTACCGATATCCTAAATTCATATTCCCTTAAAGATATGCAAATTTTCTATCATGTTCATACTAATTTTAATAAAACCACATCAAATAAGCGCGTACTAAGAAATACAGCGTAATAAATTCCTCGTCAGCTTAAAAGACTCGAGTCAGGGTAAAAAGACAACCAAAAGGATTCCATTCTCGGATTAATTAAAACCAGTGTGTTCGTAATTACATATGAACATTGTGGTAAGCACAATGCATCCGAGGGTATATTTTACTTTGCCGATTAAATAATATTTGAGAAATGAATGTATCCGCTGATGATTTTTCTTTAGGGATAGTTTTATTTTTCAATTAAATTCACCATTCAATTTACCATCTGGTAGGACTGTTCTACCTATGTATAGGCTTATTACGGGGCAATTAAGACTACGATACTCGAAGTCTAGTAGGTAATTTTACTATTGAACCGTTCTTTTGTCTCAGAATCTCGGGTAAGCACTTCAATGTCACGCCAAACGTTATAACAGTTCCGAGTGCAACTTTTATTGGCGACAGTGTCGCTTAACATTAGGCTAACGACGATTTTGTCACGTCATTAATAAAAAAACTTAGGTAAAAGAAATAATAATCATAACGCTCTACGATCACATACATAGATCTTGAACCCATAACTAGCATTCCCTGTATCTACGCTACGCCAGTAGAGGAACTACGAGGGTCCTGGGACCATGGGGTCCTCGTATTTCCTGAGTCGGGTGGGGTACACTTCGGGAATGGTCCCACAACTCCCAGACACAGAAGAAGTGTTTGAGCTTTTTATTTCTCTGCACAAATACCTATGCTGTCGCGGGAATCGACCCCACCACCTCCGCTCATAACCCGTGGCCTTATAAACACTGTGGTGGCTACCACACCACAGAATTTGTCAAATGTCGCCATTATGGTGTTTGAAACGTGTCGTTGTCGTTGGGTGGTATCGGATGGCACTGGGTGTTACAAAAGTATTTCTAGCTAAGTGCGGTGACAGTGCGTGACGTGATCTTAATGAACAGTACTTAAGTGACACTAACCAGCAAAGGGAGGGGTTATGAAATGAGTCGACGTTAACGAATTTTTTTTTAGCAGCGATGGCTGGTTATTTACTTTGTATTCTTGCGGCTATAGGTCTTTTTCAACCGACTTCAAAAAAAGAAGAGGTTCTCAGTTCGACTGTATTTTTTAATTTTTGTTTGTTACTTCAGATATTTCGACTGGGTGAACCAATTTTAATGATTTTTTTTTTTTTTAGAAGCTAGTGCTTTCCGTGGCTATTTAAAATTGATCAACATCTGACAAATGGCTTTTGATTTATCTTTAATAATGATTTGATTTTGACATTGATGACGTTCTCATTGGGATTGAAGTTGGTTAAAACACTTTTTTGAAGGAATCATATCCGAATTCCAAGATGATGCTCTCAATACCGTTTTCCTTCTTTAGGAATAAAAAAGGAATGCGAGGCAATGCTGCCCGCATTTTTCGTATAGCAGGATGTTTTAATATTTAATAGTAGTTGGTATTACTTTAGTAGTTATTTTTAAGAACAAAGTTACTTTTACCGTTAAACTAAAAATATTTAAATTTGTTCCTAATTGAAACACCATTGTTATTTTGTACGGTAACGAATGTACCAGGATAACATTAATTAACAGAGGTATTTTTATCCGGAGCAATTCAGTTTAAGTAATGACGTCACCAAAATGTTTTCCAAATAAACAGTGGTCCAAAATAGTCTAAAAACGTTTGCAAATAAAACAATTCAAAGTCCTCGCCTCGCATTGAATTCCTGGATCATTTTCTGCCCGGTCTATCCAGCCAGTAGTAATCACCATTCCAAGTTCAATTATCGATTTCGGCTTGTTAGAGTAAATTAAACATTGAAATTTCTAATTAACGGCTAATTTGGGACCAAACAAGATTGTTTGTAGAATAGCTAGCGTCCATAAACTATGGGTATATTTAATAGTGTAAAATAAATAACAAAGTTCATATACATAAATTCGTCATCAGCCCAATGTGTTCCCACTGCTGGGACACGCTGCGTTCTCTCGCTGGGGAAGAGTGGGCAAATTATAGGACGTGCCTTCTCTCTACTGCTTGGCGGTAGAATAACTGGCAAAGCGGACGAACTTTGCAGAAAGTCCTACCACATAGTAAATCCCCGGCCGATATAACTTAATTTTTGCTTTGTTTAATGTTAATGTCACCATCTTGACAATTATTTCTAAATTGACATTTTACTAGACATACCAAAATAATAATACATTCCGACCCCGTTATCACCTATAAATCAACGGTACAGGCAAATAGCAGGGAATGTTCTAATTAATTAATTTTGGGATTAAAGGTTATGAAATTTAAAAGTAGGTATATTATTTTTATTGACATCAATGCATGCAATAAGCCGTTATATCACGGACATACCGAATTCTTTTCGTTTTGGCCATAAGCTAAACTTCATTTTTAGCGCAGGTGTTAACTTTTTAAAATTCTAATTGAATGGATTTCAAAATACCATAGACAAAATTATCAATCTATACAATAAAAATATGACATTCCTTGTCATTTTGCCTGTGCCCTTCAAATGGTAATATTCCCTACTCAACCATTATGTGAAGCTCCTCACATTGTTTCCAACTTCGACACATTCCATTAGAGTTAAAAACTCAATTTTACATCCCGCGGAGTTAATTTAATCAGTTAATTAAGGAATTCAAGGTAGAGGAAGCCCCCATTTCCCCCCGTTGGAGGGGGCATATTAATAGAACGGAAGTGACGCATGGCGCGCGGCACCATGTGATATTTGGGCTCGGTTGCACCATCTATAATTAAAATTATACTACAGTCAAATTTGGCGGTTATAATTCTTGTTACACGGAAATACGTTGCACCATTCATTTGTTTCTTATCATTATTCCATTTGAGGGCAAAAAGACTTGCATCCGCCCAGTTACGCTGTAAAGGTCGGTAGAGATCAACAGAATTAGCGTTTAAAAATAAATAGACTTTCAAGTGCTTTGGCTCAGCGGTAACCCATGCGACTTTCAAACAGACGCACGCAGGTTTAAAATCCAGTCGGCCCTTCACCAATGACTTTTTAAGTTATGTGCGGAGATTGCACTCGCTATTATAACTTCGCAAAGAAGAAAACTGAATGTTCAAGAATCACCGAGACAAGGTTCAAGTACATGACCTTTGCCACCAACCTGCACTTGGCCAGCGTGGTGACTTATGGCCTACATTCTAAAAAACCGCATGTTTAAGTTCGAGAACTAGTTTTGGCGGGAAAATGAAAAAGATCGCGTCACCACATTGTTTTATTTTTCGAAACTTGTGTTATTTTCAGTGTTAGTGCATAAAATTGGTGGCATTTGTTAAGTGCTGGATTAAAGGCATGAGTGTGGGAAAGTGGTATAATGATGGTGAAACGTTTCTTTTCGTGTTGTTGCCAACTCCATAGAAGCTTCTGGTAAAGTTGCAACCACTTTACTAGGAGTATGACTTGACTAGACTAGACTATTACTTGACCTGACACATAAACATATAATATTAATTAACTTGAAAAATTAATTACTTGACACTGACTAAATACACAAAAGTGTGGAGCCAAAACCAAAACAAAAAAAAAATCAAGCATATACAGAACAAACACCGACGTTTGTCACACAAATATTTGTCCTAGGTGAGAATCGAACCCACAACCTACAATGCAAAAAGGCGGGCTACTACCAACTGAGCTATTAGGCCAGTCAAATATGTAGATGTCTAATAGTTTGAGTACCTATGACAATTCCATACTCTTCAGAATTTTTCGTTTGACATTGAAAAGTAGATAAATAAAGTTGTTGACACAAATTATGAAGTAGGTTTCATAAGAAGTTATTTGATATTTTTGATCATTCAGAGTTCCAGTTATTTCTGTAACACAAACATTTATCATTCTCTAATATTAGCTTCCATTGCGTGGGCACTTGCGTCTTAAACATTATATTTCATTAAATTTAATCAGATTATATTATTTTTGTTTATAAATATAATATTTTTTGTTACAGACCCAGTTCCGGCAAGAGAAAAATATTTTGGATGAAATTGGAATGGATCCAAGCGCCTTGAGATCGCACGCAAAAAATTTAAAAGTTATTGTTGATATTCAGTGAAATAATTTCAATTTTAATTTAACACTTTGTTATTTAGAATTGAGCAAAAGTAATTAGAACCAATCGCAAAACAAAAGCCAAAATGTCAGTAGTTGTCATACGACAAAAATACAGAGTGAAAATTTAAAACAGTACACCAACTCACTAAATTTAAATCAATGTGGCCATTACACTACATACAAAGAGATGTGACAGTGTGCGTGCGGACGCCGTATGTACACTATGGGGAGAGACAATGTACTTGTGACTTTATTGGTGTTGGTGCTCCTGTTGGTAGACACCAGTGTGGAAATTATAGATTCACGTAAGTAACTAATTTTAAAACAGTATAATATTGTTCTTGTTAAAGCTAGTTCACGATAGCAATTTACGGCTTATTATGCGTTTGCATTTGAGGTTTTATCTATTTTAGTTTATTTTATAATTACACTATTACACTAACAGTTACATAACTTTACAATTACATAAATTCACTTAACAGATCATAGACAATAATTTAACAAATAACATGATTTAAAAAGTACAAAATGAAAATTTCTACAATTCAATCACACATGCACTCTTCCAAAACAGTGATACACACCTATCATAAAAACAAATAAAGATCACTCACAATCTAGTAAGATTACTCGACTGTGAGTTCAGGTCATAAAGTCTCATTTGCCCAGTAATTTAACTAGCTACAGTGCTCTTCAAACCAGAACACAGCAGTGCTTGCGCACTACTGCTTGGCAGCAGAATAACTGGTAAAGCAGTGGTACCTACCTAGACAAACTTAAGATTTCATTATATATAATAATAATAATTAAGTATTATTATAAATATTTGTACACATTTCACACAGCGCCATCTGGCCCCAAACTAAGCAAAGCTTGAAAAATGGGAACCAGATAACTAATACGATAGAAGAAGTGAATGGGTTTTTGGCGGGAAAACGCAAAAGATCGTGTCACCGCATTGTATTATTTTCCAAAACTTTTGTTATTTTCAGTGTTAGTGCATAAAATTGGTGGCATTTTATTCGTTAAGTGCTGGATTACAGGCATGACTGTGGGAAAGTGGTATAATGATGGTGAAACGTATCTTTTCGTGTTGTTTCCAAAACTCCATAGAAGCTTCTGGTAAAGTGGCCACCACTTTACTAGGAGTATGACTTGACTAGACTAGACTATGACTTGACTTGATGACTTGGACTGTGACTTGACTTGACATGACATACATATATATTACTTAACTCGAAAATTTATCAATTACTTGACACTGGCTAAATACACAAAAGTGTGGAGCCATACCAAAACAAAAAAAAAACTAATACAATACTTAAACACTTCTTCTTTTGTAAATATATAGAACACCAAGACACAGAACAAACATCGATGTAAATCACACTGTTTGTCCTGGGCCTACCCAGGACAAACATTTTTGCCCAATCGAACCCACAACCTACAGTTCAGAACTGGGCAGGGTTACTACCAACTGAGCTATCGGGCCAGTCAAATAACTTATCTAATACATACATAAGTTTTAATAAATGCTTGAAAAAATCTTATAACTCAGCACCAAACTAAGCCCCTATCTATTTGAGAAGTGTCGCATTCGACCCAATTTCACCGTTTCTGGCTACACTCCAAATTGCACGGGATAATACGAGTGCGCGCACGATTTTGTCGTGCTTTGTCAATATGATGATAATCAAAATTGATATTATTGTATAATAGAAATAAATCTGAATATTGCTTAAATTGTCTTCATCGTGATAAGCCTACTAAACTGATGTATATAATAAGGTGCTCGTCTATTTAAAGTAATGTCTTATTACTTTTAAGCGATAATTAGGAATCAGTTACTAAAGTACTTTTTATCAGTTTTAGGAAAAATATATGTGTGACAGTGACACTTAAAACTCTAAAGTATAGTTTTGTGTGACACTGCACTGCACACGTCATTCTGAGACATCAGCACAGTCTAGCAATAAGATTACTTGACTGTGAGATCAGGTCATAAAGTCTCATTTGCCCAGTAATTTCACTAGCTACAGTAATTTCACTAGCTTTAAAATTAAAATAATGTGACCCGGATCTTAAGTCATCTAGTTTTTAGACTAAAGCTTGGGTAAATTGAAGGGGTGAGAACAAAAAGGGTTTAACTGATTTTTTTCACAAAATGACTTATGGGTATCGTTGGATTCAGCGTGAAATTATCTACAATAATACATTCTTAAAATATCTAAATGAGGCTTAAATCTCGAGATTGTCAGTCTAAAAACGGTTTATCTGTCACAGGAATACAGTTCGCTTAGCATAAAAACATTATTATAATTATTTTATTATATTATATTTTTACAGTAATTAGTATTATATTTAGTATTTTGAAATATAATTAATACATTTTCAAGCCACTGATATTTACATAAACCTTTTCTATTACCTTATAAGCACTCTACATTAAAATGAAGCCGTTGAAGTTTAAAGTCAATTTTCTCGATACGATCAATTTGACAGTTAAACCCTTTTTATTCTCAACCCTTCAATTATTATGCATGTAAGCAAGACTATGTATTTTGGTCTTCTATGCTCTGTCGTTATTATTTTGACCTTACTGTGAATAACGTAGTTCTCAATACGTAACGAAATTACTGATTCGTCAGATTGGGCCGGCGTGTAAATTACCACAAAAGATAAAAATGAAAAGCCATGTATAAAAAAATTGACTAACTGCCTCTGTGGTATGGTGGTTGAGGAGGTCGACTTATAACTCGGAAGTTGCGGGTTCGATTCCCGCGACAGGTAAAGTGCGAATAACTGTTGTGTCGGGGTGTTGTGTGACCATAGTCCTCGTAGTTCCTGGGTCTCTAGTTACAGGGAATCCTGGTTATGGTCCAGGATCTATGTATGTGATCGTTGGGTGGATTACTAAAGAAAAGTGTAGTAGTAATTACAGTGTAGGTAGAATAAAAGTATGTGTATAATGTATATATAGTATAAAAACAATTTTTAAAAAATACTTATGAGTTATTTTAAGCAATAAAACTAAAAAAAAATAAAAACTATGCATTAGCAAAACTTAATCTAAGAAACCGCTACCAGTAGACAACGTGCCCAAAATGCAGGCGGCATTGCCCCGTTGAATGGCAATGCTTAGTCTTTGGACCAGTAAGTGCATTAATTTATATCTATAAACAAAATCAAATAATAAGTTCATTAATATCCCTGATTAGTAAACTGGAAGCATATAACGTCAGCCGCTTCGGCGGGCAGTTAATTAAAACTTTACACGAAAAACAGGCCAATATTTGAAAACGTTCTAGTACCTTGTCGCTTTAAGATTATTTGAGTAACTTACATTTTTGAATGACCATCAGGATTGTTTTATTGCGACAAGGTTTTAATAATATATCAGTTCCCGAAATGCGGTGTGCACACACAAAGTCGGATTCATTAAAATTGCAAAGCTGAAATACATGCTGTAATGAATCAGGATAAGCTCAAAATATGGCTTTGGATACGATTGGATTGTAAAAATATTAATGCTGTTTGTTAGTAACTGTAATTTGGTAGGATCGCAGATTATTACCGCATCGTATTCTATCTGTAGAGGGCAGTAGGTTTAGTCTTTAAATAAAATACGATAATTTGACGGAAACGTGTACTTCATACCTAAAGACAGAGAATTGGTAAGAAGTACAGGGTACGGTAAATAGTTTTTTTAAATGTTTTGGCTCCACACTTTTGTGCATTTAGCCAGTGTCAAGTAATTAATTGGTAATTTATCAAGTTAATGTAACACGCAAATATGTGTCAAGTCGTAGTCGAAGTCATCAAGTCAAGTCATAGTCTAGTCAAAGTCACACTCCTAGTAAAGTGCTGGCAACTTTACTTGAAGCTTCTATGGAGTTTTGAAAACAACACGAAAAGAAACTTTTCACCATCATTATACCATTTTCCCACACTCACGCCTGTAATCCAGCACTTAACGAATAGAATGCCACCAATTTTATGCACTAACACTGAAAATAACACAAGTTTTGGAAAATAATATAATGCGGTGACGCAATCTTTTTCGCTTTCCCGCCAAAACTCTCAAAAATAGTTGTTAACTTTTAAGCTTATGGCGAGCGAGTGGCGTGAATACTTAATTTTTTAACACTATCTGAGTGTTATGCCTATTTGCCGGCATCTACTCCATCTCTAACTTTAGCTTCTTTGCTATAAGATTAAAAATGTAACACACACCGAGACAAATATTTGTGAACATAAAAAAATCGAGAATAGTTGTTCTGTGTCTGGGTATTGTGGAACCATGGTCGTCGTAGTTCCTATATTTTTTTAAAATGTTATTTAATGATGTGACGAGCTAGTCGTTCGCCTGATGTTAAGCGCCACGGCCGCCCATAACAGAACAGTGTCACTCGAAACCCTAAAACATAGAGTTTCAAGCGACACTGCACTACGCACATCATCCTGAGACATCAGCACAGTCTGGTAATAAGATTACTTGACTGTGAGATCAGATCATAGAGTCTCAATTGCCCAGTAATTTCACTAGCTACAGTGCCCTTCAAACCGGAACACAGTAGTGCTTGCACACTACTGCTTGGCGGCAGAATAACTGGCAAAGCGGTGGTACCTACCTAGACGAACTTTGCAACAAAGTCCTACCACCTAGTAACCAATATACAAGAAATCCTAGTTAATGTCCAGGATCTATGTATGTAATCGTTAGGCGTTTGATGATTTTTAAAAGGTACAATTACTTCAAAATTTATGTCAAAAGATAATTTTTGAAGGTATTACTGAACAATCTCTTTCGCTTGATGGTCAATCTGAATACACGACATTGGCGAAGTTGTGATAAAATTACCGCAGAAGCCACTAAGAATCAATTCAATTCAATCTAGACAAGAAATCACACTAATATTATAAAGGCGAAAGTTTATATGTGTGGTTGTGTGTATGTGTGTATGTTTGTTACTTCTTCCCGCTCAAACGGCTGAATGGATTTGGATGAAATTCGGTACCAAGATAGCTTATACACTGGATTAACATATTTTATCCCGGAAAAGTGAAATTTTCCCGTGGGATGAGCAAATAATTAAAATACTTTTTATCCGCGGGTGAAACAGCGGGGTACAACTAGTCACTCATAAATGCGATTTTAACTAAGGTCTGTATTACAGAACAATGCTCAGTCATCGATCGGTGCTCAAGCAGATATTTCGTTTACATAAAGTGAAATAATTACTGAAATCTCTGCTTGAGCACCGATCGATGACTGAGTGTCGTTCTGTAATACGGACCTAAGTATCTAGCAAACTGTATTTCAGTCGATAAAATTATTTCAAATCCGTAAATTGCTCTAAAGGGAAATCGGATAATCTTAGCAATAACAAAACCCGACCACATTCAGTTCTGGACTAATCCAAATGCTATATTTTATCTGGTAGCTTGTGCCACAGTTTAAATAAATGGTAAATCTATTTTAAGTATTATATTATCGGATTTTTAAAAGTAAAATTCCTTCAACGTTTGACTAAGGGATTAAGCTGGTAAATGCGAGGCGAACGGGAGTTAAAGTTGGTTCACGTAGATCTCCATTGTCGCCGGGGGCGAGTTGGCTGGACTGCAGTCGCGACCCCTTCTCGCCCCGGTACGGCGGACGAGGGCTCACGGGGGGTTTTAGTGGGTTCGAGTCCCACATACCCCGTGCCACCACCCCCGTGGTGGCAGGGAAGTGCGAGGGCATTTCCCCCCCACAAAAAAAAAAAGATCTCCATTGTCAATATTACGAATTACTTAAAATGTGTATTATTATATTGGTATGTCCGGTAAAATAACAATTAACAAGGGGCAGTATGACTGATTTTTAGATCAAATTTTGGATTAAGAATTGATATTTGCGATATTTTCCTTTACTTTGACTTTAATATTTGTGATAAGTGTAACTTTATAACAGATTCTCAATACAATAATAAAAATAATGATAAAAAATATTTGTGGACATTTTACACAGCGCCATCTAGGCCCAAACTAAGCAAAGCTTGTACTACGGGAACCAGATAACTGACATAACATTTAGATACTTTTAGTTCGATAGCATACAACATAACACCCAGACATAGAAAAAAGATCGATGTTCATCACACAAATATTGGTCCTGGGTTGAAATCAAATCCACAACAGTTCAGAAGGCAGGGTTAGTAACCAACTGAGCTATTGGGCCAGTCAAACCGTAACTTCCCCCTCTGCATTCACCTACGCTGTGGTAAATGCAGCCACGCCAGCCTGGGGATTCGGCGCCTTTATCTCCACAGTTAAAATAGTTTATTGTATCTCCTTTACCGTACTGATTACACGATATTAATTTCGAAAGCTTTGCTTAAAATTTAAGATGATTTGTTTTAGATGAGTACATAACGATACGATATGAGTACATAAGATAACGCCGTTATTTCAGGTTTTCTTTTTGGTTTAGCGTGTGGGTGTTATAATATATTTGACGGTGGCAACGTCCAGTTATAAACTCTATGCGCAGCGGGCAGTACCGCGGGCACTGTGGTGGCATTTAAATTTATTACAGTGGCAACACCGGTAACTGTCATCGCTTCCCCACCCATCTGGCTATATAAAGGGAGCGCTCGATGTACTGCGGATCATTCTTGCTCCGGACACGGCCCGGTGCACATGCTAAAGGCCGATAGTTATATAGGTTGCAACCTACGCATAACCCGTTCTGCCTATATATTCTATATATTTATTTACATACAAAACTTGTATAAGTATTGCATCAGTCATCTGGTTCTATGCAGCAACAACTACTCTCAAAAAAATAAAAATGATAAAAATTCTATGTTGTATTCTGTCGTGTAAGTAACCTTGTATAAAAGTTCCGTTTTGGCCTAAAATCCAAATTAAACAAATAGTCTGCGTTTTTTCCCCTTAAATTTACTTATTGTGGGGATGTAGTAAAAAAGTATGTATACCGCATACCTCGAAATGTATGCCAGGTCTTCTCTTCCATTAGACCATAAAATTATATGTATGTGCAGAAGCAGAACTGTATGATAAATTACCGAAACCTATTAAAGAAGCTAAATCATTCAAATCGTTTAAAAAACTATTGAAAATCTAAATTTTAATTGATCCTACTTTACATTTGTAACCTAAATAATTTGTTGTAGAATTTACGCCTACAAGCTCAAGGCAAACTATGTTCCATATCATATATTTAACCAGCTATAATTTCTCAGCGAGGGAACTATGCATGTTCTTTGAGAAATAAAGAATCTTAAACCAGAAAATATTCTAATATCTACCTATATATATAAAACAAATTCGTGTTAGTTACACCACTTATAGCTCAAGAACGGCTGAACTAATTTTCATAATTTTTGGATTTATCTTTGTTTGGAATAGGATAATATATATATAAAAAAAAAGTCGTGTTAGATACACTATTTATAACTAAACAACGGCTGAACCTATTTGGCTGAAAATTGGTGGGGAGGTAGCTTAGAACCAGTAGACAGACATAGGATACTTTTTACTCCCATTTTTTTAGAGTAAAATATAGATAGCTTATATATAGGCTACCTTTTATCCGTGGGTGTAACTGCCGGGTGCAACTAGTAAGTAACAATTTTGACGTCAAAGAATAAAAAAAAACCTAAACTTGCACATTCATTGACAGTTAAAGGGAACAAAGTTCACCATGTCAGCGAGTTAATTATAAAAAAAACTGTTACAAAAAGGTCGCATTGTTAGTTTCAAGTGACATTTTCATAAGAGAGCACTAAACAGGTGTCGCGTAATCTAATTCAGTCAGCTCGGAGCTAGGTCGTAAACCCCGTCTTATTACGCTTTGGTCTAACACATTGCCAAACACTAATTTGTCAACATTGCTTGGTCTATTTTGAGGTAAGTTATTTGCAGAAAGGTATTACATACAGACAATACTATCAAATCATCTTCTGGCCCGTTAGCTCATTGAAGTTGGTAGTGCCTTCTGAATTGTGGGTTGTGGGTTTGATTTTCATTACGGACAAAAATTTATGTGATGAACATAGATATTTGTTCTGTGTCTGGGTGTTATTATTGTATTTTATGTATGTACTAGTTGCGCCCCGCAGTGTCACCCGCGGATAATAAGTATGTTAATTATTTGCTGATCCCCGGCGAAAATTTCACTTTTCCGGGATAAAATGTAGCCTATATGACAATCCAGTGTATAAGCTATCTTGGTACTGAATTTCATCTAAATCCATTCAGCCGTTTGAGCGTGAAGGAGTAACAAACATACACACATAAAAACATACACACATACAAACTTTCGCCTTTATAATATTAGTGTGATTTACAAACAAAAAGTATCTAAGTATTGTATCAGTTATCCGGTTCCCATAGTACAAGCTTTGCTTAGTTTGGGGCTAGATGGCGCTGTATGAAATGTCCACAAATATTATTATTATTATCTATCTTCTTGGCTGACCGACAGATAACACACAGTCCAAACCACTCTGACTCTTTGGTGTGATGATTGTCCAGGTCAGCTCATAATCCGGAGGCGGTGCATTTGATTCCCGCGATAGGATTTGTGCAGAAAAAAAAACCGCAATATAGATGTGCGTCTGGGTGTTGTGGGACCATGGTCTTCGTGGTTCCTTGTTCCCTAAATATAGGGAATCCTAGTTAGGGTCCAGGGTCTACATATGTTATCGTGGGGTGTTTATTGTTATTATTATTATTATTACTTGATGTTTGAAGGGTCTTTCTTTTATGCCGTAAGGGGCATACTAAAAACGGCATTTCCACGAAATGATATATGCAATTCCTCTCAGAACTCTACATCATAAAGTAGATTAAATACTTGAATAGCTACCATGATTAGTAGATTAAAGAATTCAGAATCCAAGGATTAGTGTATGTGAATTCGTTCGAACGTTTGAAAACTTTAATGGAGAGTTCAGATAATAAAGTCAGCCTAAGAAAATCGCAATGAATTTTCACTTAAATGTACTTCCAAATAATTCCATATTCAAAAACAGCTTCCAATCTAATTAAGATACTAAGGTACTAATTTATATTAATTAGCACTGCAAAATTGTTTCGCAGAATATTTTTATTATTAGATATTATCGTTCAGGAACTTTTGACATGTACTATATGTCAGTAGCAGCCCCTGCCACAGGGCGGATTATCCCGTTCCCTCTAAAATCAACGCCTAAATCCCCGTGACACTTTGACATCTTGACATCTGTCAAAGTTTTAGAACACCGTACAAAGTGGCAGCTTTCGCCATGTGTGGTCTATATTAATACGACTTGAAAACGAAGTTCACAAAATATTTACTCTTATGTATCAGGAACTACACAAAAATAATTTCATTATAAATAAAATTGAATTGTACCAAGTAGTTAGGTACATAATTATAAAAAAAAACAAACAAAATTCCTTTATTCTATTAGAAAATATCTTTTTGACTGGCCCGATAGCTCAGTTGGTAGTAACTCTTCCTTCTGAACTGTGGGTTGTGGGTTCGATTCCCACCCAGGGCTAAGATTTGTGTGATGACCATAGGTGTTTGTTCAGTGTCTGAGTGTTATATTGTATGTATTTACGAAACAAAAAGTATCTAAGTATTGTATCAGTTATCTGGTTCCCATAGTGCAAGCTATGCTTAGTTTGGGACTAGATGGCGCTGTGTGACATGTCTAAACATTTTACTATAATATTATTATAACTGATTATCTTTAAACAATTCAATAGATTTTTAGAATTACCCTCTAAATCAAGTTCATCAAAAAAACATCAAAATCGATTAATTCATTTGGGAGCTACAATGCCACAGAATTGTAACATCCCACATTTTTTCACTTTACGTAGACAGTTAAAAAATTATTGTTCGTATTTACGTATAATAAATTGTTAATCTTTTTAGTGACGAAAGCCTACTTTGAATTTTTAACTGACAAAAACCTGTTATTTCAATTTGTACAATTATCAGACTATTTAATTATGATTAATGAATGATTTAATATTTTTGTATTGATAAAACTAAAGCAGAGCGCAGTATTATAACTTATAACATGTGTCATATATAGTAAATAAATAAAATTGAAATTATAAAATTGATAACTTTTAATTTAGTTGCTTAATTAACATACCCATAAATCATTTTTTCCATACCATTCCGGTAGTGGGTGACTTAAATCATTATGTTGTTATCTTTGTATATACCCAGGCATTTAAAGAATTGAATTAAATTTAAGTGTCGATCTATGAATGCATTGCAGCCAACGAAAGCTTCATAGTCTTTAGCACCTTATGCAATGTTCCAAAATATTAACAAAATCTGTTACAGTATTTTTTATAACCACAGTAACACCTATATACACGAGATATGATTGATTGCCTAGAAAATTCTCAATATTAACTAATCGTTGTTTTGTCGCATACTTGTGACCTACCTTTGTTGCTGGTTCTCAAGTCAAAGTCAAAAGATTTATTGCAAATAGACTATTTTTAGTACTTTTACAAGTCAAGATTATATTAAGTACTTAAAATTAAGTTATTTCACTAAGCATATAAAATTAGTGCTTATTGTCAAATAATATAAAACAAGCCGATTACAATATATGAGTTTGAAAAAAGGCAGTTATCTTTCTCACTACTGGTGCAAGCAATCCGGCACAATGCAGAACAGAAAACTCCGATCCGAAGCTTCGATTACAACTGTAAAGAAGAAGCTACAAGAAACTCCACAGTGATGTTTTATAACCTATTCACTAGATGGCATTGCTTCGACGGGCCTATAGTTCACTCAACTGTTTTTTCTCTTATCTGTGATACAGCCTTAATGATGACACCTGTCGCCATTTTTAAAGGACTCATAGTATTACCCAACGCTTTCACTGTGTATTTTCAGCGGTCTATATTGGTCTATTCCTGGCTTCGTGCCAATGTATACTGTGATATACTTCCTTCTTGGACTTGGACGACTTTTTCAACTGGGTCGTTGACTTTCGAAAATATGATTGAAGCGGAAAATACGGGTAAATATTTTGTATGTATTTTTGGACTTGACTTTAAAAAATATGATTGAAGCGAAAAGTACGAGTAAATATTTTGTTTGTATTTTTGGATGGCAGGTATGATGATTTAAATCTGAAGAAGTCTTGCACGTAATTTTCCTTGCACGCTTCCACTCCTCGACTGCTTCGAAATAAAATTTTGAAGGCTAAGCAGCACAGATCTGGGTATTATATTGTATTGTATGTGTGTATTTAAAAACAAAAAGTATCTCAATGTATTCTATCAGTTATCTGGTGGGTGATCAAGAAACACTGATTGGAATGCAACTGGATAAATATAATTCCTAATTCGAAAACTTCAATTAAATAGTAACTATGTACATAAACTACGTATTGAAACTATCAAATTAATATGATGGCGGCAACGTCCAGTTGTAAACTCTATACTCAACGGGCAGTACCGTTTTTACCCTGTGGTAGCATTTAAATTTATTACAGTGGCAACACCGGTAATTGTCATAACTCCCCCATCCCCCACCCATCTGGCTATAAAAAGGGAGCACTCGGTGTACTACGGATCATTCTTGCTCCGGACACGGCCCGGTGCGCATGCTGAAGAGTCATAGTTCTATAGTTTGCAACCAATGCATAACCCCAAGCCTATACATACAAATTTGAGTTTCTATTTATTTCAAACAAGTACCGTAACCACCTAGCTAGTAGCTATAGTAGAAGCTTCGTTTGGGTTGTGTAAAATAACCACAAGTATTCATTTATTTACATTTTTTATTATTTATAAATCATTGGTTAAATTGCGTTGCGTCAACTTTTACAGACAATGTATTGGTAGGTTAAAATGACATGTTTTATTTTTTATGATCATAATATCATCAGCCTGTTTGGGTCTACTGCTAAACTTAGGGGTTGCGGGTTTTTAAAAACCACTACCTTGGCAAACGTCTTTATGATGGTAGTAGATTATAATGCAGAACTAGAAGGACGCTTCTGCCTTTTCTCTAAGACGGCTCTAGCTGCACCCGACAGAAATGACGTGGTCCTATTGTGTAATGATATTATCTCATTTTAAAGAAAAAAGGCACAGTATTATTGAAGTAAACCTTCTTTACGCACACTTGATTTGGAAAGTAAGCTTCGCGAGGCGAACGAAAGTTGAAGTTAGTTCAAATAGATCTTCATTCGATTTGTGAATATAACAAAGTTAAAAAATTGTATTATTTTGTTGGCATGTTTGGTAAAATGACAATTTTAAAATTGTCAAGATGGCAACATTAACATTAAACAAAGCAAAAACAAAGTTATACCGGCCGATAGATGGAGCTAACCTACAGAAGATTTACTTCAGTCAAGTGGTCTAAAACACTCGTTTTTCTTGATTACA
Organism: Ennomos fuscantarius; assembly: GCA_905220475.3. NCBI lineage: Eukaryota > Metazoa > Arthropoda > Insecta > Lepidoptera > Geometridae > Ennomos > Ennomos fuscantarius. Next base: position 12,978,135 of record HG992042.1, read on the forward strand.
AATACTTTTTTTTATTTTAGTGAATCATGTGACGCCGCCCATAACAGAACAGTGCCACTCAGACAGAACTCTCAATAGAAAGTTTCTTGCGACACTGCACTGCGCACACCATCCTGGGACATCAGCACAGTCTAGTAAAAAATATAAAATAAATAACGCTGTTCAAACACATATCAAACAATAATGTTTCGTTCAAGTGCCGAGAGTCACCCATAGCCCTTAGTTCTACTATTTAGCTTTTTTCCGGTGGCGCTTAGGCCAATGCTAAATTAGTCGCAGTGATCTTTGGCCCGTGTCCAATAGATGCCGTCTTCTAATTTTGTCGCCGAGTGCAATTCTGTATTTAGTACACTTTTGTTGGGGGAGCCGGCCCTATAAATAAACTAAGGGGTTTTGGATGCGGTGAAATCACGAAAACGTGGTTTGATCCGGATATATGGTGTGGCGTGCTCGCCCATGAAAATGTTTTCATACCAGCCTTCATAGAGAACCTTTGCTGCTGACGTTTTGGCGGGAAAACGAGAAAGGTCGCGTCACCGCATTGTATTATTTTCCAAAACTTGTGTTATTTTCAGCGTTAGTGCATAAAATTGGTGGCGTTTTGTTGGTTGTCAGATTACAGGCACGAGAGTGGGAAAGTGATATAATGATGGTGAAACGTTTCTTTTCAAAAAAAAAAAATCTATGTATTCTATCAGTTATCTGGATCCCATAGCTTTGCTTGGTTTGGGGCTAGGTGCTGTTTGAAATGTTCACACATATTTATTTATTCATAAAGTGACTTATACAAAGGCGGGTAAAGCATCATCACTTCAAACTAAAACAAACAGGTGCCTACCCTTTTCCCGTCCAATTTGCTACATCATCAGAACAAAAATCGATGGTTGTAATAAATACAAACCGTCAAAATGAGAGCATCAGCTATGTTGATCACGTGCGTGCCGATTCAGATGCTTCGATCTCATCCGATTATGGTAGTCCTAGGGGAATTTTAGATGACTTTGTTTTAAAATAAATATGTTAAATGTATTTTTAAATCTATGTGGTAAGCATAATACTATTATTAAGTAATTTCGACAAAAAATTTGAATAAGTTTTTGAAAATCTAGGTTACAGAATTAGATATAGAAAGGGAATTTAAAGATAATTTATGGGGTAAGCCTGTTATTAGATATCATTAAGTAAACTCGAAAAAATGTTTATACATACAGTCTTTTTGAAAATCTAGCTTACGGAAATAGATATAGATAGGTAAAACTAAGGTTTTAGGTTGGATTATATACTAATGGTACACTACCTATTAGTTACCAATTTGTTTCATCCAATCTACTAAGCACTTTTAGTAGTAGTGTAAAATATAGTAGAAAAAAAATTAAACAAAAATGACATCACTATAACCTTTCTCAGATCGGAGTTTTCTGTTCTGCATTGTGCCGGATTGCTTGCCAGTAGTGGGAAAGAGAACTTTTTTTCAAATCTTATATTTGTACCTAATGGGCTTGTTATACAATATTTTACACTAACTTTCTTTTTGATATTATATGCTTGGTACAAAAACTTAGTTTTAAGTACCTAATATCATTTTGACATGAAAAAGTGCTATTTGTGATAAAATCCATTGACTTTGACTTACCTATGATGTGTAAAAAAATATTTATTATTATGTAAATTTTATTTGTTTTTTTTTTTTTTATTAAAATGAATGTTGTGACGAGCTCGCCGTTCACCTAATGTTACGCAACACGGCTGCCCATAACAGAACAGTGTCACTCGGAACTCTAAAATATGAAGTTTCGCGTGACACCTGCACTGCGCACACCATCCTGAGACATCATCACAGTGTGATAACAAGAGTACTCTACTGTGAGATCAGATCGTAAAGTCTCAATTACCTAGTAATTTATCTAGCTACAATGCCCTAAAAACCGGAACACAGTAGTACTGGCGTACTACTGATTGACAGCAGAATAACTGACAAAGCGGTGGCACCTACCTAGACAAACTTTGCAGAAAAGACCTACCACCTAGTAACGTATAATAACTTGTCAATTAGACGTTATGAGATTAATATTTTTTATGCGAATTACTTCAAAGAATGTAGTTTTGTTTTCTACTTCCGAAACATAGCAGTTGTAGCAATGTCCCTCTACAAAAGCGGTTTCGCGTCTGTAAACACTACCACATGCATGACATATGCATTTAATTTGTATTCACGTCGGAAGCAACATTTGTAGCTTCCAGAAACACAACTTAATTTAATGCTTTGCTGCTTTACACAATCATTGTTAAGTATTAAAGTAATTAAAATAATATGCATAAAATAGCTTTTCCACTGAGTAAAGTAGAGCCAAGATACTTTTCATCATGATAAAATATGTATTTGGTTAGAATTTAATGATTGTGAATGATGAAGCTGACATAATCGCTATGCGAATAAAGCTGTCAAAAATTATAGATTATAAAAAAAAAGTAGAAATTTAAAAAAATCGCCATAAGGGTTTTGGCGGGAAAGCGAAAAAGATTGCGTCACCGCTTTGTATTATTTTCCAAAACTTGTGTTATTTTCAGTGTTAGTCCATAAAATTGGTGGAATTTTATTCGTTAAGTGCTGGATTACAGGCATGAGTGTGGGAAAATGGTATAATGATGGTGAAACGTTTCTTTTCGTGTTGTTTCCAAAACTCCATAGAAGCTTCAAGTAAAGTTGCCACCTTACTAGGAGTATGACTTTGACTAGACTATGACTTGACTATGACTTAACTTGATGACTTCGACTGTGACTTGACACATATTTGCGTGAAATATCATTAACTTGATAAATAATCAATTACTTGACACTGGCTAAATACACAAAAGTGTGGAGCCAAAACATTTAAAAAAATCGCCATAAATATTTTTATAACCTATTCATACAGACCATCTGAATGAGCCCAAGCACGATAGCTCAGCTTTTGGTTGATGAAAAGTTGAGTATTCTGTAAATTCTAGATGATGCTGTAGTATCAAGTCAAGGTTACCATTTTCTTGCAATAGTATTCAAGTAAAAGTATGACAAAAATAAATAATTAAAATTAAACTTTTTGACTACTACAATCGTACTAAATGATATTAAGAAAGAAAGAAAAGAAGAAAGAGACACTTTATTTGTAAGAATTGTACACAACATTACATAATTACACTTAAATAAACAAAACATAACCTAGTGTAATTTGAAACTTTCTTATAGCTCTAACCTATTCCTTGCTGTGTGCGAACATCGTTGCTGTGTACAGTGCTGTACAAAACTGTCTGGGCTCAGCATGTGCCGTGGACTAGTCCAGGATGCTGATTTTATCTTAGGTACGTTACCTGCTATAAAAACTTTTTTAGTGTCCACCCAGACCTATAGCCGTCACATAAAGACATTAGCACTGTGTACTAGTCGCGATGACCTATAGATAGCCCAAATGCTCCAGCCCACTGCCAGTAGGTAGCGTACCCAAGATGCTGGCAGCATTGCCCCGTAGAATTGCAATGCTGATTCGTTGTACTATATAAGTACCCGAATGCATAATTCATGACTTTTTGGTATTACGATATTGCCGTAGACGGTCATCGCCCTTGGTTGACCATTACCACAGCTTATTTGTTATTTATTCCAAATAAAAATATTTTAATATCCTTACCAAAGCAGTAATTTAATATTTAATTTACTGGATATCTGCGTTCAACGTTTTGGTACATTAATTTCAGCTCATTTTGCCAAAATTATATAAATAAAACTTAATGTTTGTTAAGTAGCGTCTGGGTGTTTCGCTTTCATGGTTAATTATGCAGAATTGAGTTTGTATTTACATTTTTCGTGGTTTAAAAAATTCAGCGTTAAAAACGAGTCTATGCCCTTGAATACCTTACAAGGTTATTTTATTGACCGACTTTAAACAAGAACGAGGTTCTAAATGTCTCCAAACGACTTTTTTCTTGTGTGAATGTTTGTTACCTCAAAACTTTCGAGTGGGTGAACCGATTTTTATGATTCTTTTTTATTTAAAAGTTGGTGCTTCCCGTGTGGTAAATTTGGTTCAGTTCTGACAATGGCATCCATGATCCTCATCCTGTTATGTTCAGTATGATAGTTATCGACTAGAGTTGTAATGAGGATCTTTGGTCATCAGCCCTCTCCGAGATACGGGCCTTTTCTCATCAGAGAGCGAGTGCAAGCCATAACCCGTCACGCTGGCTAAGTGCAGATCGGTAAATGACACATTTATCTTCCAGTAGCGCTCTATTAGAAATTTGACAGCCTCTGTCGTGTAGTGGTTGTACTGGTTGTCTCATAACTTGGAGGCAGTGGGTTCGATTCCCGCGATAGGATAAGTGTTTGCACATGGAAAAGCGTAAATACTTGTTTTGTGTATTGTCGGACCATGGTCCTCGTAGTTCCTGGGTCCCTAGACACAAGGACTCTTAGTTAGGGTCTAGGTCCTACTTATTAAGTAGTGAACGTTACCAGTTTCAGATTTGGTAAAAACTTTTTGAATTTGTATTAATTTGTAATTATATTGTTGGTTTTGCGTGATCTAAAGGTCCAAACTATACTAAATACCAATAAAATTCAAAACAAAACACACGCTCTTGTTTGCTACAATACTCGTTAAAAGAAAACTGTACAATTTTGTTTAAACGCTTTGAGATAAAAAAAGAAAGAAAAAATATTGATTCATAACAAACAACTGATAGCAAATAATAATAATATGTGTGGACATCTCACACAACGCCATCTAGCTCCAAACTAAGCAAAGCTTGTGCTATGAGAACCAGATAACTGATACAATACTTAGATACTTTTTCGTTTGTAAATACATACATAGAATACAATATGACACCCAGACACAGAACAAACACCTATGTTCATCACACAAATGTTTATCCTGAGTGAAAATCGAACCCACAACCCACAGTTCAGAAGGCAGGGCTACTACCAACTGAGCTATCGGGCCAGTTAACAACAAAACTAACCCAACAACAAAAATAACACCAAAAGGACAAAACAATGTTACGTGGTGTCACGAATGGGCTTCGACTCAGCATAAAACTAAGGTCCCGTATAACAGAACGATGCTCAGTCATCTATCGGTGCTCAAGCAGAGATTTCATTTAGTGATCACTTTATAAAGGAAATCTCTGCTTGAGCACCGATCGATGACTGAGCATCATTCTGTAATAAGGACCTTAAGAACTCATTTGTGGCACCACGAACGTCAATGGTTCCTATATCTACAAAAAAATCTCTTTCAATTTACAAGCCAATTCATCAAAACAGTTCCGACCCTTGTAAATATAATTGCAAATAAGGGTGGACACCTCGAAAGTTGCGATAACCTGACACCAGAAACTACCCCGTATCGTAATAGGGGTGCGGTACGCCGTATACATAAAACATTGGCGCCTTTGCCGCATCCCCGTCAATGATCTAATAACGGGATGCGTAGTGCTTGGCGCGGTTCCATTGTTACACGTTGTTATATTATATTTATTCTCTACTATATAAAAATAAGTCGGGTTTTCCTTCCTGACGCTATAACTCCAGAACGCACGAACCGATTTCCACGGTTTTGCATTCGTTGGAAAGGTCTCGGAGTCCGTGAGGTTTATAGCAAAGAAAATTCAGGAAAAATTCAGGGCAAACCAACATTTTAAGTAGATGGCGCCGGTGCGTGATACATTGTTTATCGTATATTATAAAATGTTTAATAAACAAACGTCCACCCGAGCGAAGCCGGGACGGGCCGCTAGTATATATATATACATATATGTTATATTATATTAAATACTTACTCCTTAGTGGTCGGCAGAGAATCATCGGTGCTTTCGGTGTTACAAATGTCCATAGGCGATGGTTACCACTAACCATTAAGTGAACTGTCTGCTTATTTCTCACCCATAGCTTAGAAATATATTTGAAAATTGCTTTACAAGCTATCACAATAAAATTTACTAGGTGGTAGGACTTTGTTGCAAAGTTCGTCTAGGTAGGTACCACCGCTTTGCCAGTTATTCTGCCGCCAAGCAGTAGTGCGCAAGCACTACTGTGTTCCGGTTTGAAGGGCACTGTAGCTAGTGAAATTACTGGGCAATTGAGACTTTATGATCTGATCTCACAGTCGAGTAATATTATTACCAGACTGTGCTGATGTCTCAGGATGATGTGCGCAGTGCAGTGTTGCCAGAAACTCTATTTTGGGGTTCCGATTGACACTGTTCTGTTATGGGCGCTTAACATCAGGTGAACGGCTAGCTCGTCAAATCATTCAGTAAAAAAAAATAAAAAAAAATTACCAGTCAGTCCTAATGTTAGCGAATTGGTATCGATAGCTTAGCGGGACCTCGAACCCAGAATATTAAACAGTCTAAATCTCTACTAATATACAAAAGTGAACTGTTTGTTTGTTTGTACGGCTTTCACTGCAAAACTACTGACCAGATGCGTATTAAATTTTGCACATCAGGAAGGTTATACTCGTATCAATATGAATTTGAATAGGATCTCTACTTTTATTCTAAAAAAATAAGGGTTTTTGTGAATAAACGTATGAATTGCGGAACGATTCGTGGGATGCCTTTATTATTTTATCTACATACATTAAAAAACTTTCAAAGCAATCATTACCATAATCGGATACTAAGGACCTGTCAAATATCTGCTATAATAACTAAACCATTTTTTAACAATATTTTCAACGATATTGCCGTAGTACAATGGTCACACGTCCACCTAACTTAATTCTCAATGCTCTCGTCTCATGATGTAGCACCTCCTTTTACCACGGGACAATACGAGACGCTAATGCTGCATAGGTTATCGAGTATACCACTTATTTAGAAAACAATGGACTTTATTTTTATCTCAATTGTGCACATTTTTGATAAAAAAACAATATAAATGATAGAATCAGGCGTAACTTGCGGAAGTTCATCTTAAATACAAAATGAAATAGGAATATCCACAAGATATTATTTTTTCATTTTGTATTGTAAAACATAAAGTTTATTTAACATAGCGTTCGTTAATGGTTGCTTTTGTCTACGGTACTATTTTTTTATATTTATTTTATGAAAATAGTACTTTATCATTGAAAAGCCAAGTCTTTAAAAAGAATCACATTAATACTAAGGCATTTGATAATATTAATGAATATAATAAAATAGCATATTGTTTTCTCTCTAGATGCTTATAAAATTTATTATTATTATCCACTTATAATATATAAAATATTATTTACTTTCATAGCTGCTGATCTGCTTTATATGTTATCACACTATCACACTAATATTATAAAGGCGAAAGTTTGTATGTGTGTTTGTGTGTATGTTTGTTACTCCTTCACGCTCATACGGCTAAATGGATTGGTACCAAGATAGCTTATACACTGGATTAACATATAGGCTACATTTTATCCCGTAAAAGTGAAATTTTCCCGTGGGATGAACATATAATAGAAATGCTTTTTGTCCGCGGGTGAAACCGCAGAGCGCAACAGCTAGTTTAGAATTTTACGATTATATAAGTATTAGGATGTATGTACCTATATTTATTGCTAAAAATTAAGTTAATTTTTAGCAATAAATATACATACATCATTTTGTTACTTAATTTGTAATTTAATTATTGTTATTAGATTCTTTTAAATTGTCACACGCCACCGTCTATTCTTATGCATTTGATACGGTTCATCCAAAGGTTGTCTGGAAGAGATCGCTGTCAGCGATAAGATCACCTATTGTGGCACTAGTCTACAAGTTTTTCTTGATACTTTTATATTTCATTGGTGGAACAATAAAGAAAACTCTATCTATCTTATACAGTGGGAACGTAAGTCTGTGTGCAGCATGAACTTTCCAATTTTTGCCCCTTTGAACTATCATAAAAGCACCTGCCCGTCTAGCCACTATTAACTGATACCCAATACACTTTGCGTTTGCTTTCATTCCAATGTTTGAACATGTTTATGCGATTTCAATCCAATCTCGTCGGTGTTTCAAAAATAATCCAGAGTCACTGATCTATTTTAGTTTTAAATATTTTTGTTTGCGGAGATTCCGTTACATGGAGATTGGTGTGAATAGAAATGCATTCGGTGCTTACGGCTTATTAATAAATTATCACGAACTTCATATTATTTATATTTTTGCGCAAATCTGCTTTATTTTTATATATAATATTTATTCATTTAATACTTTATGCACAGAAAAAGGACCAAGGAGGACTTAATGCTTACAGCATTTTCTACCAGTCAACCAAGGCGTACAGAGAAACAATTAGATTAGGCGTGCACATAAAAAAATGAGCATAATTTTTGAACATTATATAAATTAAAATAAAACGATAAAAACAATATAACTATTAAGGTACAAATATACATATATTTACAAATTTAATAAAATACAAATATTAATGAATAGTAATACTATGATATAGATTAATATATATATAATTAAATAAAATACAAACTACATAATAATAATTCTATGTTCTGTAATTCAAGTTTTGAGACTTTTAAGCAAATGTGTCTGTTTTATGTTTTACTAGCTGCGCCCCGCAGTTTTACCCGCGGATACAAAAATAGCCTATGTGTTAATGCAGTATTTAGGCTATCTATGTTCCAAATTACATCCAAATCCATCTAGCTTTATACTAACTCTTTATACAAACTTTCGCGTTTGTAATATTAGTAGGTAGGATAGAATTCTGTGAAAGTGATTTTTTAAAGGGAAAGGGAATAGATTAAAATTATAACAATTTAAATGGTTTGTATAGTCATAAAATATTCTACAACAAAATTCTATTTAAAATTATGCCAAGTGTTTAAATTATAAACGTTTGTTAAATTTAATCGGTGTTTAACATGTCCTGTCAACTTTTCACGCGCGTGTTATCAGGAGCGAAAACGAACAGCATAATAAATAATTATAAATAATTAGGTAATTATTTATAATTATTTATTAGGTAACAATATCAAAATGTATAAAAATAATAACATCTAAGTACAAGCCATTTTTTTGATTTTCACAGTGCATTTTGGAGAGTGCGCATTAGAGTTGCATAACCTGATTCCGCCATCACCTTTCCACCATCGAACAACCAGATGTTCGAAAAAACGCCACCGTTACATGGTCAATATCCCCCATGTGCGAACAAAGCGTTTTGGCTCCACATTTATCATGCGAACAGCCAAAGACTGGAACGCTTTACCGGCGTCCGTATTTCCCGATAACTACAACCTTGGAGTCTTCAAATCGAGAGTGAACAGGTATCTTCTAGGCAAGCGTGCTACATCCTAGACCGCATCGTTACTTACCATCAGGTGCGATAGTGGTCAAACGCAAGCCTATCTAAAAAAAAAAAAAAAAAAAAAAAAAAAAAAAAGGGTAGGATGTGTGTGTGTGTGTGTGTGTGTGTGTGTGTGTGTGGGTGGAGTGTGTGAGTGGGTGGAGCGTGTGTGTGTGTGTGTGAGTGTGTGTATGTGTGCGTGCGTGCGTGTGTGCGTGTGTTTTATTATAAATAATAATATGTAGAACAATATGTACGTTACCTACTTCACCCTGGCATTAGACCGCTTCCCAAACAATTAACCATCGACATATAAATAATGATATCATAGATTAATGGCCTATTAATCAAGTATGCCCTAATTTATCACCATATGTCTGCAATTAACGGCCCATTGACCGACGCTGGGCATTGGCAAAAATATTGAGTAGTCTGACAGATGTTGAATGATATAATTTCGGTTGTGAAACACTTTGGTAAATAAGTATAATGAATAGATGAACTCTGTACTGCGATTTACATGAAGTGGGAAATAATGGGCGACCTTATCCTTAAAAGCAACCTATTCCAAGCAACTTTTTAATGGAGAGGATTTATCAAAGTCGAGAGTTAAATTTGAAATGTATTATACACTAGCTTCTGCTCGCGGCTTCCCCCGCGTGGCCTATAGGAAACGAAGAAGAATATTTTTCATAGATAATTCAACCACCCATTTTACCTTCTTAGGGGTTGAATTTCGAAAAACTCTTAGTGGATACCTACACTTCACAAAAACACACCCTTCAAATTTCAAATCTCTAGAACCAGCGGTTTAGGCTGTGCGTTGATATATAAGTCATTCAGGACTTTGAATTTTATATGTATTGATTTCCACTAACGCTAATGGAATAAGTTTCCACTAGAGTTGTTTCCCCAGCGCTCCTCAAAACATGGAGCATTTTAAAAAGAGGGTCAAAGGAATGTCCTCTTAGACGTGTCCGTCTATGGCGAACCCTGGTAACTTCGCTGATGTGCATGAAAGGACTTGCATAGCTAAATTTAAATAAATAATGAATAAATAGTGGTCGACATTTCACACAGCGCTATCTAACCACAAACTAAGCAAAGCTTGCACTATGGGAACCAGATAACTGATACGATACTCAGATAATTTTTGTTTATATATACATACTTAGAATACAATATAACGACGTCAGAGCACTGAGTAGTAATAATAATAACGCCCAACGATCACATACATATATCATAGACCGCTAATTAATGTAACATTAACATAACTGTAACATAACATATTAACATAACTGGGATTCCCTGTGTCTAGGGACCCAATACTATATGAGGACCATGGTTCCACAACACCCAGACATAGATCTTGGATCCTAACTAGGATTCCCTGTGTCTAGAGACCCAGGAACTACTAGAACCATGATCCCACAACACCCAGACTCAGAATATGTATTTGAATATTTTTTTCTGTGCACAAATACTTGTATTAGCACAATTACTTGTACTTTGAGACATAACCAAACAAGTACCTTTAGTCATCAGTCATCAATCACAATTAAACCTCCAGATTAACTAGTTACAACACATGACAGCTCGTATCTCGTCCTTAAAATAAACAAATTCCTAGAACATCTCCACGTAGTCATGTGGCGGTCATTACTCATCGTTTTTGACCAATTTGCTTTTATTAATTCCGCTTTTGGGTGAGCTTGCGTTTTTTTTCTGAGAACCTTTTCAAGCGATGACACGAGTTTTTATTACGACTCAATCACTGGAAAAAGACAAGAAAAATTTACTCACATTGTATTCTATTCTGAATTCTTAAATATATATAACTCAAAGGTGACTGACTGATTGACTGACTGACATAGTGATCTATCAACGTACAGTCCAAACCACTGGACGGATCGGGCTGAAATTTTGCATGCAGGTAGATGTTATGACGTAGAAATCCGCTAAGAAAAGATTTTTCGAAATTCCACCCTTAAGAGGGTGAAATGGGTGGTTGAATTATTTTCCCATAGGCCATGCCGAAGCTGCGGGCAGAAGCTCGTTATTTCATATGCTTAAAATCAATCCCAAAGTTTTGCATACTTCCCAATTAAGGCTTACCGTGATGTTACTGATGTTAAGTGATGCTGCTTGAAACAAGAGGAAAAAAATAATATCTTTTTTTTATAACATAGACAGACAAACAAGCAGACGGCCCGCCTGATGGTAAGCAGTTACCTTCGCTTATAGACACCTGCAACACCGGGGGCGCTGCTGATACGTTGCCTACCTTTAAAATCTAGTGTGATTCCGCTAAAAACAAACTATAAGATCTACTATGGAACTAATTAATGATAAATTAATTAATTAACTAATTAATTTGCCATTCAACGGGGCAATGCTGACAGTATTTTGGGCACGTTGCCTACTGGTAGCGGCTTCTTAGATTAAGTTTACAAAAATACTATCTAGTGTAATTACAAAACTTAATCTAAGAGGCTGCATAGTTTTTAATTTTATTTTATTAATGATAAGTTACACCTAGAATTTACCTAACATGTTTATTTAAACCAAACAATATCAAATCAGGGACTAGTTTTTAACGTACATTAATAAGCTGAAAGAACAGATTTGTTTTTTTTTTAAGGAATATAGATGATCTATTTGGTTGTTTTTAGCGGAATCTCAGTAGATATTTTTATTTCATTTTGTATTTATGATGTAATTCCGTGTAGACCCGTCTGAGTCTATTAATTATGTTAACTGCTTGGTAACACTTTCATAGGTAAACTAGTTTAAAATATAACAGTACTTTATTAAAACCTCAAACATAAACATATTCAAATGGATATCAGATAAAGTCTAGAAAATACCTCAAAACATTTTCGAGATTTTTTCCTTTTTCCAACAAGAAAATCATTGAATGAGGTTCGTTCGGAAGCTCTCAGATTTCAATTTTTATCCCAAGAAATATTATGCTAAGTCGTTCGATGACCTCGGTAAGCAGAATTTCTATTCATACTGTTATCACAAGTTTCACGATATATGGCTGAAAAAATTTATAAAATTAATGTAATACGGATCTAACATTACGCTATTTAAATCTATCAATGTAGGTGGATGTTTGTTTATGCGATTAAGTTTTCTTATTATTGATATTTATTCTTTTATTCTTTTTTTTTCCTATTTAGGTACAATGTTTTGATAGGATATATCCTAGGATATACTAAGAATGTTCTTAGCTAACAGAAATGATTTTGAGGCTTTGTGGAATATATACAATATTCACAAGTGGACGGTAGTTGTCATCCGTATATAACAAAGATAACAAAGTGTATTATAGTCAATGGTATATAACCCGCTCCTCAGGCAACTTCAGACTTACGAGTAAATACCCGTTAACTCTTTTTTTATTTGAACAGGCATACTTTCAGAATGTTACCGTAGAAATTTCATCAAGTTCTAATTAATATAACCGGAAAAATAACGTAAGTAGTATATTATCATCCAAGAATATGTTCAGTTTTTTTTTAACCGGCAAAATGCATTTATTCTTTCAACTAAATACTACAGTGATAAAATAATTAATACTAAACTCTACCACCTACGAAAAAGAAAAAAAAAAACATTTATACTATATACTGACCGCGATGACCTAGAATTTTTTTTTCTTTGTATTTCTTATTATTTGGTGTGTACAATAAAAAGTTCATCTATCTATCTATCTAGACAGTCCAAATGCAGTCCACTACCAGTAGGTAGCGTACCCAACATGCTGACAGCATTGCCCCGTCACAGTCCAAGTCATCAAGTTAAGTCATAGTGTAGTCTAGTCAAGTCATACTCCTAGTAAAGTGGTGGCAACTTTACCAGAAGCTTCTATGGAGTTTTGGAAACAACACGAAAAGAAACGTTTCACCATCATTATACCACTTTCTCACACTCATGCCTGTAATTCAGCACTTAACGAATAAAATGCCACCAATTTTATGCACTAACACTGAAAATAACACAAGTTTTGGAAAATAATACAATGTTACAAAAACTCCCATTGCTCCGTTGAATTGCAATACTGATTCGTTGTGTCAAATAAATGCCAGCATGTCGGTCACGCGATGAGCTCCCGGTTCCCACAGATCCAGGGTCTCAACGCCAAACGGCTCAAATATGTTGTTTGGGAAATTAAAAAAGAGCGAAAATTACAGTGTGCTTAGGGCGAAGGTTTTATTGTAAGAGGCAGAGACAACAACTATTGACAGATACGTTTTTAAATGTCATTCCATAGCATAGATAATAAAAGTGGACTGAAATCAATAAGGTGTTGTTGGAAATCCTAAGTGGTTTTAGTTTAAAAAAAATAAGTTTACAATCAAGCTAAGAATATTTATTAAGATTTACTAAGAACCGACAATAATTAATAGCGTGATTTTATAAAACGTCCGTCGCCTCTGAGCGCTGCCTGAAAAGTGAGCCCGAGCCTTTTTTTTTTTTTTTTTTTTTTTTTTTTGAACGAGCTAATGCTGTTGGTCTCTATCGACCTTTACAGCGTCACCGGGCGGGAGGGCGGGCGCTTAGGGCGCCCAGCCGTCAAAAGTGGGAGGCAACTAGCTCAAGGGCACCCCTGGGGTGCGAGCCTCGGCTTGGGCCGTTGCCGGGATAAGAGGATCGAGAAGGCTACGTCCACTGGAAGAGTGGACCCTATTGAAAGTCGCGACCGTTCTAGCTAACCTACGGGGGGTACGTCGACCTCGCCGGCGGGGTCGGTGTCTGATTGTGTTACGCTGGTATCCTATACCGGTGCCGAAAGCGGTACCTGAGCCAGAAGGGCTAGACTGGTCCGGTGATCCTAGCGCAGCCGATACTACGGCTGCTATAGGATCATCCGGGTCGCTCAAGACGTGTCTCGGGCGGCGACGACGGGGTGGCGAGTCTGTCGTGTCTGTACAGTAGTTTGAAGCTCTGACTACGAGAGGGTTGGGGTGATGAGGTGCCGCATCAAAATAGCGGCGGGATGCATCCTTCATAAATTGACGGATGGATGGGAGTTCGAGATCGCAGTGGAGGTCGGAGTTTCGCTGGTACCAGCGAGCCCCGACCACCTTGCGGACAAAGCGGTTCTGGATCACCTGAAGTCGATCCAGATGTACTGAGGGAGTATGAGCAAACGCGACAGATGCGTAGGTCATAATGGGGCGAACGCAAGTTTTGTAAAGCGTCACCTTATTTCTAAGGGACAGCTTACTACGCTTGCAGATGAGAGGGTGGAGGCGGCCTAAGACAAAGGCAGCCCTATCGCGCACTCGCTTAATATGGTCCTTGAAGTTGAGTTTGGTGTCAAGGGTAACCCCCAGGTATTTGGTAGACGAAGCCCAGGGAATGGGCTTGTCGAACAAGGACAGTGGTTTCGCTGGCGGACCACGCTTGTAGTCAGAAAAGTACATCGCTGCACTTTTATCTGGGTTAACCGTGATCCGCCATTTCCTGAACCAAGCACCGATCTCGGTGAGGGCTCGTTGGAGGCGACCACGCATGTGAACTCTCTGCCATCCGGAGCAGTAGATAGCGGTGTCATCCGCAAAGAGTGCGAGCTGCACACTGGGATGAAATGACCGCGGGATATCGCTGGTGTACAGCGAGAAAAGCAAGGGGGAAAGCGCGGAGCCCTGGGGCACTCCGGCTCTGATAGGATGGGGAGACGATCGCTCCCCCTCGACGCGGTAGCGAAAGCTTCGATCCCTAAGGAAGTCTTGTATGATGTGCACAAGACGATCTGGCACGCCGATGTGGTACAGCTTGAAAATCAAGCCGTCGTGCCAGACTTTGTCGAAGGCTTTCGCCACGTCTAAGAAGACTGCGAGAGTCCCTTTCGGTTTTGGATTCGCGTTGAAGCCATCTAGAATGTGCTCCGTGATGCGGTGCACTTGTTGAACGCAAGAGTGTCTAGCTCTAAAGCCAAACTGCTCGTCGGGAAGGAGTTTATGTTCGTGGATATGGGACCAGAGACGCCTCCGAATGAGACGCTCGTAGATCTTCCCCAGAGTACTGAGGAGACTGATGGGCCGGTAGCTAGAGGGCTCGGTAGCCTTCTTGCCTGGCTTGTGGATGCCGATGACGTCGGCGGACTTCCACGCAACGGGGAAAGAGCAGTTGCTCATGGCCGCATTGAAGATGCTGACTAGGAGATAGATTAAGGGGACAGAAAAGTGTTTGACCACTTTGTTGCTGATACCATCAGCGCCGGAGGCTTTACGGATAGCGAGACCCTTGATGACAGACTCAACTTCGGCGGCCCTAATAAGCTCGAGCGGGGGGTCGGAAGGTGGTAGGGAGCTGCGACGTTCGACTTCACTGACCACCGTATGGAGGTGGGCAGGGTCAACGTGATCGGGGGAAAGGTTGCACTGGGCCTCGAGGCTCTCAGCCAAACACTCGGCTTTTTCCTCATCATCGAACGCGGGGACTTGGTTTGGCCTATCAAGAGGGGGCATCGTTCTAAGTGTGTCACTTTTCAGAGTTCGAGCCAGCCGCCAGTAAGCCTGGTGGGTTGGCTCGAGCCCTGAAAGTAGGTCTGTCCAGTTCTGGGCGCGAAGATCACTTATGCGTTTCTTAACAGCACGCTGTAAGAAATTCAAAGTGGATTTGTTATCACGGGAGGGAGCCGCGTCATATGCCCTAGTGGCGGCGTTCTTTGCTGTCAGCAGTCTCCTCACGTCCTCGGGCAAGTCCCAGCGGTGGTCCACCACCGGTACCTGCTTAGAAGACTCACCGATCACAGTGCGGAGGTGACTAGTGAGAGCATCGATCGCGGTGGAGACGTCATCTAGTGTCTGTATGTCGTCAGGTACCTTGTCTAAGTCTGGTGAACTGATAGCTTTCAGGGATTCCCCCAATCGCTTCCAGTCCACCACTGTCTTAGTCTGGGGTATCAGTTCAGTTGGATCCGAGCCTAGTCTCATGAGAACGGGGCGGTGGTCAGAGTCAAGTTCGTGGAGCACTTCTATCGAGCTTAACCTGAGGGCTACGCCTTTTAAAAGTGCTATGTCGAGTATGTCTGGTCGTTGGTCGAGGTTCCCGGGGAACCTGGTCGGAGTCATGGGTGCGATAATGTCAAAGGTGTGGTGGTCTGTGTCTGGTCGTGGGTCAGTTAGCTGTTCAAGTATCCTACCGTTGGTGTTGGAGGTGTGACAGTTCCACATGACGTGTTTGCTGTTGAAGTCTCCCGCCAGTATGACGGAGCTTCCCAGAGAAAGTAGCGCGTTGATATCACTACTGAGCAAACGTTTATCAGGGGGAAGGTAGCAAGACGCTAGTATGATCGGTTCGTGGCCGTTCATAGCTAGGCGACAGCAAGACGCTTCTAAGTTGATTAAAGATGAGGGAGTATCAATTGGGATGCAGTGAAGAGACCTTCGGTAATAGATAAGCGTACCGCCTCCGGCATTGGTAAGCCTATCATTACGAACCACTACGTAATTGGCGATCTTAGGATCCCGCTTACTAGGTTTCAGGAGGGTCTCCTGTACAAGCATCACATCGACCTGATGGGTCTTACAAAAGTTATGAACCAAGTCGCGTTGACGAGTGAGGCCGTTTGCGTTGAAAAACGCTAACGCTACGGAGCGAGGTTTAACCTTTTTTGGTGTACTATCCATATTAGATAGTACTAAAAGAAGGTAAGGGGCAGCGCATGATAGCGTCGAGAATGCCATCGTGCTGGACCAGGGCACAGAAACGGTCCTCGGGAGTGGCGGCTGAACGAAGTTTGTGTGCTAGCACACGTACTTCCTTCAGATCGATGGCTGATAGGCTCTGCTTAATCAGAGCCAGATCTTCCATCAGGGAAGTTGTAGCCTGGCCAGAGGGACCAGACTTAGAGGCGGGAGGGCTAGTGTGGGCTACAGGCAGCGCTTCAACAATAGCTGGAGCGCTGCTAGGTGTCGCTGGCGCGGCCTGCGCCCGGACCATGCTCGGGGGCTTGGACCAGGCGTTGACTACGGGAGGCGGTGCCTGAGAGGGCTGTGTGCTGCTTGCCGAGACAAGGGATAGCTTAGAGCTTATTCCTTGAGCGCCAGTGGTAGGTGGATTGGGGCGTGATGGCGCGCGCCCGCTAGTCCTGCGTGTGCTGCGCGGTGCCTTCGGGCAACCACGATAGTTCGCGGTATGCCCTGAGTTTCCGCACAGAACGCAGCTTGGCGGGTCTGGACTGTCCCGAGTGCGGGAACAGTCGGCGGTGCCATGATCCCCAAGGCACTTAACACAGCGGGGCCTGGCGTAACAAAAACGTGCCGCATGCCCATAGAGCTGGCAGCGATGGCACTGGGACGGAGTACCGTTTCGGTGTGGGGCCTCGACCGTGACCGCTGAAAGTTTGTCTACCTCCTTCAGATTGAAGATAGACTTCCCCTTTGCGGTGCGGTCGAGCACAACCAAGACAAGGTCGAAGGCAGTTTTGGTACGACCACTGTATAGGCGGTGAACTTCCCGAACCGGGAACTCCTGGGCTTTGAGGTCCTTGAGGACAACCTCTTCCTTCACCTCCTTCGGTATTCCGCGTAGGACTACACGAAGAACTTTCTCTTCCTCGAGAGCATAGGTATGAAAACCTATTTTCTCTTGGCGGAGAATACGGGTGAGGAGACGATGGTCGTCCGAGGTTGCCACTTGGACTTTAATGCCCGAGTTGGTCGGTCTGGCGGACGTGTAGTTCACCTTCCTGGTGGTAAGGAGAGATGAAACATTGCTCCATTTCTCCTTTTCCTGGACGTACAGAGGTGGAGGTCGCTCCGGTCTCGAGGCTGATGATCCCGAGGAGGGCACATCTACCTCAATGGCGGGTGATCCTCTGCGGTCGGAAGGGCCGCTTACTGCCCCAGGACTGGGGCAGGCTGCCTTGGACGGGGGAGGAGAGGAAGCTGTCGCGGGGCGCTTCCTTCCTTTAGTGACTGTGATGAAGCCATCATCATCAACAGGGTCAGGAGAGGCGGGACTTTCGCACTCCATCAGTGAGGAAATTACCTCTACCGACGGAGTGGTAAAAATAGGCGAGCGGGAGCGCGGTCGCTCGCGGGTTTCGCTGTCACAGCTTCGCGGTGACGGGGTCGGGGGGGGTCCGCGGATGGCGGGGGAACGGGAAGTGTTGCGGGAAGCAACCTTCTCCGTTTTGCGTGCGCGGGCAACGCTAACTGAGTCAGCGGGTGGCGGAGGCATCACCGGTGATGCGGGCTCACTGGTAGCCAGTGCGGATGGAGTAGGAGTCCTAGCAACGAACTTGGACCAAAGGTTTTTAAGATCGGGGTTGAACCGGATGGCCCAGTCGAAAAATTCGAACAGTTGCCTTGCGGCAACGTCCGACGGGATAGACTCCATCCCGGCGTGCTCCGGGATGGAGTGGGGAGTAAGCAGTAACGCCCCGCCTGTGAAGGCGGAGCGGTGTGTACCTAAAGTGTAGCCCTAATTAGCGTACCGTCTGCAATGCAGCACGGGTGAATACCTGAACGCGGATCCCTACGTCTTCTGCAGCTCCTGCTGCGCCGACGAGTGTACCCGGACGCGGCGGCAGCCAGTCACGCGCACGAGCGCGGAGGCTACGCGGCGACGACGACAACGCACTCGGGCCGCGGCACACGCTCGGACGTGGCGACGGCGAAACGCGCACAACACTTCACTCGCGGCACTGGTAGCGACGGCGCTAATTGTCTATAATGTCCAGCAAACAGTCTCTTCACTCACGGCACTCGCGAGACGGGTGGGGCCCGGGAGGGGCCGTCGGAGACGCGCGGGGCGCGCGGGGGCGGCCGCTCGGCGCGGCGGCGCCGGGCGGACTGCGGTTGCGGTGTGCTGAGCACAGCGCGGAGGCGGGGAGCGCGTAACGGAAGCGCTCAAAGACGACCGCTCGGGGCGGTGTCGAGAGTCGGACTGAGTGTCGAGAGTCGGACTGAGTGGTGAGCCCGAGCCTTCTTCATCGCTCGTATATATACTACGCCGCTTGCATCAGCTCCCGAAGTGAAAGTATTTTGTAACACGGCCGTTCCTGCTTGCGTGTTGTCCTCAACAGCTGCTTCATCTTCAAGCGGCACATTTTCGTCGACCTCGACCGTTGTGTCTTCTTCTATAACACAACAAAACATGATTTTAGGACCTGATGTACAGGCATAACGTTGGTAACTGAAACCATTTCAAAATTAAAATGAAGCTGTTGCTCAATTCAAAGAAATTTTAGTTTAGAGAAATTCAACAGGTACTTGTAATAATCATTGAAAACGGAGACTGCAAAACAACTGTGTTAGAAGCACAAGCGTGCACTCAAGTACAACCAACACAGGTCTCACATAATAATTTTATGAAAATTTGTAAGAACACGTAAGGTTCCAAGCGCATGCAAGAAAGTACTTTAGTACTTTAGCATAGAAAATAAAGAAAAATAAATATATTGCGAATTTCAGAATTCCGGACTTCTAAACTTCGCCACACATTGTAATAGAAAACGGCAACTGTATGATATGACACTCATTAACACGTCATATATTTCAAAAACGGCAACTGTATGACGTGACACTCACAAATCACGCTATACATTGCAAAAACGGCAATGGTATGACGTGACACTCACAAATCACGTCATACATTGCAAAAACGACAACTGTACGACATGACACTCACAAATCACGTTATACATAGCAAAAATGGCAACTGTATGACGTGACACTCACAAATCACGTCACACATTGCAAAAACGGTAACTGTATAAGATAACATTCATAAATAACGTCATACTTTGCAAAAACGGCAACTGTATGACATGGCACTCACAAACCATGTCATACATTGCAAAAACGGCAACTGTATGACACGGCACTCACAAACCATGTCATACATTGCAAAAACGGCAACTGTATGACATGACACTCACAAGCCACGTCATACATTGCAAAAAGAAAGAAGGCAACTATGCGAAATGATCACACATTGCAAACGACGCCACACGAAGTGCAGTCATCGCTGAGACAGATTTCCGCAGTGAAGAACGCAGAACAAGCGTCCAGCGTCCATTTGCCCCGCCAAAACACCATGTGATCGGCGGCCGCTTGCGTTGTCTTGCCATAAGACCCGCCGAGAAGTTTCAAGCTACAGCGGTGGGTGGCAGCACATGCAGGACCTTGTAGGGCCCCAGCATGCCAGAGTCCACCTTTCCCGTAGATTGTGACTACCTGTTCACGAACACAAAATCGCCGACGGTGAAGGTTCGTGACTGCTGACGACCTTTGTTGACGACATAAGCGTCTTGGAGTTGCTGGTCAGCGTCTGGTAGTGTGGACGCAGTATTATTCATCACCGCATCTTAACGGTACACCAATGCGAGTTCTGTTTTGAATGAATAACCGGGGATGTACCGTCTAAAGTAACAAAAACTAACTTAGTAGCATTAAAAATGTCTAACCTCTTTAGACATTGCTTGGCACTTACGTGTTAACAGAAGCTTCTACCTTATGCTCGCTCGGTCTCAGCTGACCATTAGTAATCATTTGACCTATTTCAGTTTTAAGAAATTCACATTTCTTAACGTTGATGGAAAATCCTGCCTCAGTCAAAGTCTTTAGAATCACTATACTCGCGTTTTCGCTTGTTTTGTTGAACATAACCTTTGCGAAAAACACCACGACCTCGAACGGGTGTAATCTGATGAGGTTTCACATAAATGGACAGAAAACTCGCTAAATTCATAGCAGTTGCGCGAATTTGAGGATCAGTAACACCAGCGTGTAACTATCGCTACAATGAACTCGTCACTCAAATCGTTAACAATGCGTAACGTAACAACAAACGTCTAGCGTATTCTGCATACGTAGGGTAGTTATCGGAATTAGTTTTCATAACATCAAATAAAATGTTCGCGATATCTACTCGTATAGGGGACAATGCTTGAATTTGCGCTTGAAATTTGACCAACTACGGTCGTTACTATCCCACTCGTATAGCCACGACCTCGCGTCACCTTTTAGACAATTACCTATACGCGCTAAACACTCACGATCGCCCCATCATTTAGTTTGCGCACATGATCAATTTGACCACACAACGAATCAAAATCATGCAAAGACAGATCGAAATTTGACATAAATACATGGTTCGATCTTACCGGCATGGCATCATAGCATTAACGAGCTTTTCGGCTACTTATAACCATATCCGCGGTGGGCGGAGGCGTGCTTGTACACGGCACGGACAGGTCTAGACTGGCAGGGCAGTCCAGACGGCGCAGTCAGCGGGCAGACGGCTCGCACGACGCGGCTGGCGTGCCGGAGCATCCGGTGCAGGCACCGACATGGCGCGCGATGTACTCGCAACAACACATGCACTGCGTGTCCTGGAATCTTCCAAAACACCTAAGCAGCTTATGAAAGTTTGAAGCTGGGCTTCTAAACCAGTAATAGACGATCGATTTCGCTTACGACTTTTACGTTTACTAGTCTCAGACATAGCTACAAATATGTTAAGCGGAAAATCTTTAAAATCACAACAGCAAAATCAAAACAATATTTGAAATCAGAATAACCAAGTCAGAATTGAGTTAGATCCCACTTCTGATGTTGGAAATCCTAAGTGGTTTTAGTTTTAAAAAATAAGTTTACAATCAAGCTAAGAATATTTATTAAGATTTACTAAGAACCGACAATAATTAATAGCGTGATTTTATAAAACGTCCGTCGCCTCTGAGCGCTGCCTGAAAAGTGAGCCCGAGCCTTCTTCATCGCTCGTATATATACTACGCCGCTTGCATCAGCTCCCGAAGTGAAAGTATTTTGTAACAGTGTATTTACTCGGTCAAGCCTCAATTTAAGATGCGTTTAAACGGTTATGCTTTTGTGTCAAACATATGTAACCGGCACCGAGATTACTATAGTTGTGCTCAGTATGAAACTTAGGTCATTAAAGTCAACGGTCGTGTATTACCGTGCTATTTATGTACATGATATGTAATGGTATCTAGTCTCTATACTTTTGGTGTCTAGGTCGTAAACCGCGTGATTGACACTTAGGTCTTGCAGATATGGTTTAAATAGTGGCTATGAAACTTATATAAACTGGCTGGAGAATGCATTGCGAACGACGCTTTCAAGAAAGGAAATGTGTCCTTGAATAACATTTCTTATGTTTTAAGTAAAATTTCTTTACGCATACTTGACTTGGAGTTTAAGCTAGTGAATGTTAGGTGAAGTTGAAGTTAGCTCACGTAGATATCCATTGTCAACATACCAAAGTTAAAATTTTGTATTATTATGTTGGTATGTCCGGTAAAATTACAATTTATAATTGTCAAGATGGCAACGTTAAATAAAGCAAAAACAATGTTATACCGGCCGATAGATGGAGCTAAACTAAATAAGTTTTACTTCAGTCATGATGTCTAAAGCACACTCGTTTTTTCTTGAACAACTGATAATGCATACTCTCAACTATTCACAACATAAAAACAAAACACTGTTCGAGCATATCAAACAATAGTGCTTCGTTCAAGTCCCAAGAATCACCCATAGCTCTTAGTTCTACTATTTAGCTATAAAACATACCTGTTTTTTAAGCATAGTATTATGGCATTCATTATCTTACCATACAAAACATAATTTACAGTTCCAATAACAAGCATCCTTGGAATCATGAAATTGGAATGGAAAATGGCGCAAACGGTGTCGCAATATGGCGCTGCTCATCCACTCATAGTGCGGCAATTTCCTCTCTGGCAGATGACGGGCACTGTGCGAAATGTCTTATTTTATGAACTCTCGCGACATATGCGACTCGCTCGTTGAATTATACTGATGGGGATTTTTAGTGGTGATTTGTGGGGAATTAACGGAGTTACGACAATGGAGATTTTATTATTGTGGGTGAGATATAATATAATCCATTGATTGGAGAATTTTCGGTGGGATGATATGAAAAAGAGATTTGAAGTATTTTCTTTTAAATTTTTATATTTCAGTATGCATAATTCTATTTTTTAATATATTTGCTACTAGTAGAGTGTTATGTCCTATACTAGTGATTGACAAAAAAATAAGTGTGCTTTAGACAACACGACTGAAGTAAAACTTCTTTAGTTTAGCTCCATCTATCGGCCGGTATAACATTGTTTTTGCTTTGTTTTATATTGCCATCTTGACAATTATAAATTATAATTTTACCGGACATACCAACATAATAATACAAAATTTTGAGTTTGGTATGTTGACAATGGATATCTACGTGAGCTAACTACAAATTCACCTCGCATTCACCAGCTTTCTCTCCAAGTCAAGTGTGAGTAAACAAATTTTACTTAAAACATAAGAAACGTTATTGAAGGACAAATTTCCTTGCTTGAAAGCGTCATTCGCAATACATTCTCCAGCCAGTTTATATAAGCTTCATAGCCACTATTGAAACCATATCTCCAAGACCGAAGCGTCTCTTTCTATCTTCACTTAGGTACTTACCCTCTCAACTTCCGTTCGTCCCGCTCGATCGATTTCCGCAAAGCTTCACGAATTAACCAACACGAGCACAAGTCCAGCATAAATAAGTTTACTCTTCAAAATGAAAGCAGAAGTTCTAGTTCTGTTCTGGTTCAGGATTCTCAGGAGTGATTTTTTTTATTTGAATGTTATATTTGTCGTGATAGGAGGAATTTGAATCACTGCAGGCTTAGCACGGCATGTGGAGAAATTGTCTTTCCCCCGATTTTTTCCACCTGTCAGTTAAAATAATCCCCCTCTCCACCTTACGTAGCACGGCAACGAGGAGAGGGAAGAAATATTTCCCTTTGACATTGTCGTAGACATTATATCCCGCTACTCCCCGCTTCAGAGCACGGACTCCGAAAAAAGTGGATAATATTCTCTTGAATTGACACAAAGCAGAGATTATTTATCTTCGACTCTTGTAGGTGGGTATAAGGAAGTCAAAGTGTTTTAATAGGCACAAAAATGTCGCGTGCCTATTATAACTACGTTTAATCGCGGGGACTCGAATTTTGGAGCGAAAGTTACACCGGGAGGAGCATTCGGAATGCAAGTAATCCCTTCTAAATCCCGGGAAATTAGTTTCAATACAAAAAAATACAAAGCGAAATATTCGTGAAAATACAATTATTAGTTTAGTTTTAATAAGGAAATTATTTAATTTACGTAATTAACTTAAATGATGCATATATTTTTTGAGTATATTTTATTATAAAATAAATACATATAAAAAATTTAAAATATAACTACTACACAATAATTAATCACGTTATTCCGCTCATATTACAAACAAAATAAAATTTAATACAAACTATTCACTTACTCTCAGTCATATACATAGTAGTCGTTACATACTCTTTGATTAACACAAGGACACAGACTCAAAAACCTTATTTTTTCTTAATTTTTATATTTTGTCTTGAATCCCAGTATATTTAGCCGAACAACTATCGATGGTTTGATGGACTGAACAAAATATTGAAGCATGCAATGTCATTTTAGTTAAATTTTCTCGTACTGGCAACAATACGGTAGAGAAATCTAAAAACGCTACTCCCGCCGTTTATCCCCCGGATAAAGCTTTCCACTGTCGCGGCCGTGCTCGCAGAGTGGAATAAAGTGACAGTGAGGATAAGTTTGTTATCTACTCCCTGGGGAGATGTTGTCCACCGGCCGTGCTAGGCCTGCTGAAGTACATAAAAATAAATTGTGAACATTTCAAACAGCGCCATCTAGCCCAAAAATAAGCAAAGCTTGTACTATGGGAACCAGATAACTGATACAATACGTAGATGCTTTTTGTTTATCCATACATAGATTACAATATAACAGACATAGAATAAACATCAATTTTGTGAACGAATCGAACCCACCGCTTTCGGGTTATGAGCCGACCAGCTCAACCACCGCACCACATAGGCTGTCAGAGAATGCAAAGCTTTATCGTGTTACGATAATCAAATACAGAACTTTCTTCACCATCGTAATTCCAGAGTATTATGCAAGCAAAAGACAGTGGGAACGGCTGTCAATACAGTATTGTTGGATACAGTACCTCGTCTTGCACCATTTTAGTTATAGCTCATTTTACCAAACAAAAGTACTGTATGTTTTACCTAGCCAAATTATCAATCTTGAACATATATAGGGTAAATTACGGTACTGCCCGCTGCGCATAGAGTTTATAACTGGATGTTGCCGCCGTCATATATCATCCAGTTATAAACTCTATGCGCAGCAGTACCGTAATTTACCCTGTGGTAGCATTTAAATTTATTACAGTGGCAAAACCGGTAACTGTCATGGCTCCCCCACCCATCTGGCTATAAAAAAGGAGCGCTTGATGTACAATGGATCATTCTTGCTCTGGACACGGCGTGGTGTGAACGTGTCGAAGGTCTATAGTTATATAGGTTGCAACGTACGCACAAGCCGTCAGTACACAGTTACGACAGCCGTCGTAAGTATATATATATATATATATACATATTTAGTAGTAGCTAGTAATCATAAATATATATTTATGATTACTGGCTGTGCCCTTCACCCGCGTGGTGATGAAAGACGGTGATGATGATGATGACAAATAGATAACAACCTATTTTCAGACCTACAAAGTGGATATAAAATTTCATCAAAATCGGCTTAGCTGTTTCGGAAGAGTATGGTAACAAAATTTTTGGTACAAATAATAATGATAATAATAGCGCCCAACGATCACATACATAGATCATGGACCCTAACTAGGATTCGCTGTGTCTAGGGATCCAGGAGCTACGAGGACCATGGTCCCACAACACCCAGACTCAGATCAAGTATTTGCGCTTTTTTCTGAGTACAAATACTTGTCCTGTCGCCGGAATCAAACCCGCCGCCTCCGGGTTATAAGCCGACCTGCTCCACCACCACACCACAGAGGCTTGTTGAAACTTTGGTTGTTCGCATGATAAACGTGGATGCAAATCGATTTGTTCGCACATGTGGGATGTTAACTATGTAACAGTTGCGTTTTTTCGTATAGGCTAGACCTTCACCACTCTAATATACTGTAGTTGTCAATGTGTATAGCTGTAGTGGATAAAGCTATCGGTAGCTTTCAGCTGCAGACCGGAGTCTTGTGTAACACAATGGAAATACGTTTGTTGCTGTTTATTGTAAAGCATTCGATTCATTTCCAGTGGGATTTCTGTTAATTGTGAACGTTCTGATATTTATTGGAGTCAGATCTTGTTTGACCTAAATGTTTATGCAAAGTTCTCATGTTTATAAATTTATCAGCGCTTTGTAATTCTATATGCTTAGTACAATAACTTTTTTTTATGTTAGTAAATGATGTGAGCTGGTCGTTCGCCTGAAATTAAGCGACACGGCCGCCCATAACAGAACACTGTCATTCGAAACTCCAAATTAGAAGGTTCCGTGTGACACTGCACTGCGCACATCATCCTGAGACATCAGCACAGTTTGGTAATAACATTACTAGACTGTGAGATCAGATCATAAAGTCTCAATTGCCCAGTAATTTTACTAGCTACAGTGCCCTTCAAACCAGAACACGTTATGCTTGCGCACTTACTGCTTGGCAGCAGAATAACTGGCAAAGCGATGGTACTTACCCAGACGATCTTTGCAGAAAATTCGTACCATCTAGTAAAAAACTATTTGTCAGATCTTGATCAAATTTAAATGGGACGGGAAGCACCAGATTTCAAACTTAAAAACATTCATCAAAATCGGTTCACCCAGTCAAAAGTACTAAGGTAGCACACATAAAAAAGTGACAGTCGAATTGAGCCTATTTTTTGAAGTCAGTTGAAAATAATCACAGTTTATCAAAATTAATCAACTCAAATGTAAAGTACCAGGCGAACATAACACAGCTAGAGATTTCGCTAAAAGCTACAAGCGTCCATGCAAGAGAGAACCATCTGCACTCGTCTCCGGAAATTGCGCAACAACTGCATTTCTCGCCTTCATTGTACGAAATGTAGAATGGGCTTTAGGTTGTGAACGGGCGCTAACTCCTTTACACCTAGAAAATTACTATTTCTTTAGCGATTTACTTAATTGTATTTCTAGTATAGTACTTAGTACGCAAATAGTATATACTAGTATCTAGAATAGTAGTATGTGACTAGTATATAATAGTATCTAGTTTAAGTATGCAACAAGTATATACCACTATCTAGTATAGTAGTATACAATAAACGTATTTTTAAATATTTGGACTGAAATTCTAATTTCAATGTGTGATGCAAAATGTTTTAAAATATGTAAATAAAAGACCCTTTAGATGGTTTTAGAATGATTATATTTGTGTGAAAAAATTCCTTGAATCTTGAAGACATAACACAAACACACACACACACACATACACACTCATACTCACACACACACAAACGTACGCGCGCGCCAAGGCAAAAACAAATTCACAAACAAAAAAAGTTTTCATCGACTATACCACTAAGCATCTACGAAAAGCGGCAAGTTAAATACACAAAACCTAAGCCTCCGTTAGAGAATAATTAATTTTGAGACTCGTATAATAAAGCACCTACCCGAAAAACGGTAATGAGAGCGCCATCTATTTTACTTAGTCTGAGGCAAAACGCCGAGAAAATGGACCTACGATTTTGTTCTGGGAATATTATAGCTTTCAATTTGTATGTGTCGGTAGATAGTGTATTATTTTAATGTTAGTAAATTAAGTGACGAGCTAGTCATTCACCTGATATTAGGCGACACGGCTGCCCATAACAAAACAGTGTCACTCGGAACTCCAAAATATAAAGTTTCACGTGACACTGCACTGCGCACATCATCCCGAGTCATCTACGCAATTGATTGGTCCGATAGCTCAGTTGGTAGTATCCCTGCGTTCTGAACTGCAGGTTGTGGGTTCGATTCCCACCCAGGACAAACATTTGTGTGATGAACATTGATGTTTTTTTTGTGTCTGGGTGTTATATTGTATTCTATGTATGTATTTACAAACAAAAAAGTATCTAAGTATTGTATCAGTTATCTGGTTCCCATAGTACAAGCTTTGCTTAGTTTGGGGTTAGATGGCACTGTGTGAAATGTAGACACATATTTATTTATTTATTTATTATTTATTTAATTTACCCTGTCACGTGCTGCCATTGCAGTTCCGTAATGCAGCGACATAAAACGTAAAACAGATAAAAAGTCCCTCACCAGTTGAAATGGTGTAATTAATCTTCATGGCTAATTGTTTGTTTGTTTGAAACGAGCGTGTACTACACAATTACAAACACGAATTAGCGCTACCTACGTACTATCGGTAAATATAATTAAACCTATTCTGTAGTAGGTAAAATTAGGCACATGAAATTTTCTAATGGGTTGGCGATTCTGTGAATTGCAGTACGCTTTGTAAATTGAGCTAACTGATGAGGATACCTGGGAAATGTGTGAGTGATTTCGTAGTTCGGCACAGCTGGTGTGGTACGACAGATTTTTGTCCAAAAATACTCATTATTTCTCGTAACAAGTAATGTAATTAGTAATGATAGCAGGATAACCATTTTATAAAAACCTACCAGGACAATTGGGAATTTTAGTCCATGTCACTGCAACACACACTGTGGTGCTTTTGAGAATTTTTTCAACTCTCTTATTCAGTTTTTCAGATTAAATATCATGGAGTTAGATAAAAGGAAACCTTATATACCAAGTTCAAGGAACCCTAAATAAAGTTATACCAACCTTAAGTAGCATAAACACGATGCCTTAGTATTCCCGGTAAAGGCGCGTCCGGACTAAGATCAGATTCTCGGAACTTTTCCAATTTGCGTTGGAAAAGTCCTCAAAAGTAATACTAAGTAAGGTGGACTCTCAGCTTGTCTATATGAGGTACACCTTTTTATTTCTGTTTTGTATTGCGGAATATTAACTGAACTAGGTTTTTCTGGAAACTACTTTCGTATTAAAGAATTTGCTACTTACCTACTTTGGCTCTGTCCCATCTTCATTTAATTACAGTTCAAGCCGACGCAGCCGCCATCAAAGCCGAAAATTTCAAACGACACAAATTAATATCTTTGATAGGGCCTGCATATTTGTACCGTTTGAGGTGCAGACAATGGGCACGCGGGGATTGGCTGCCATGGAAACATACAGGGTCTTAGCCAAGTGGAGACATCTATTGACCGGAACGCTGGCTTTTATTTTGCAGAAAAAAAAACATTGCCATTCAGCGTGGTAATGCTGCCAGCATTCTGGGCACTTTTTTCGCCCCCAACGGGTTATTATGAGTTTTTTTTAGTTTAACCTATTTTAAGTTTTTGGGTACAGTTTAGTTTTTTAGATCTAGTTTAGTTTAGTATTATGTTTATATACAAATTGAAGAACTTTAAGAACTAAAAATCTAATTAGTCTAATTGGTCAATATTATATATTTCTATATAATTTATTATATAGAAATATATAATATTGATTCCTAGGCCTTGACAATCATAGAGAGATGAGCTCGTTGGTTAAAGCTAGATTGCAAAACATTGAGCTCATCTGTGCATCCGAAGAGCTAAAATTCAATGTATTCAAGATCGAATGGGTGAACGAGTAATCAAGTTTCATATAGGCGAGCGCGCTACATCGTCGGCCACAGTTTCTTAACATCAGGAGAAATCAAACACAAGCTAATCTAGAATGAAAAAATCCTATATGATATGTTATACAATTACGACTAAGTCATATAGCTTCATTACCTTGAAATCAATAAAAATGTATCCCTTAAACTAAACACTATCTTAATTCAGACTAACAAAGAACTAAAATCTTATTTTACGTGAGAAATAACGATAATAAATTGACAAACGAACCATGCAAAACAAAACAAGATGGCGGCCATCTCTCGTCTCCATCCACTGGAATAATGAAACACTTCTATTCATGAACGAAAAGGCTTGAAACACAACGTCATTAAACAGGAGCAACTCAAGAGGTGGCCCACTTCACAACGTTCCAGTAAAAATTATTGTTCCAGTTACTGTCACTGTTCAATGCAAATTGAATGCACTTCAAAGAAGGGAGGACAATCGTATCGGACGCCCGGATGTAGAGATAGGAAATTTTAGAATAGGCCATATTGAGGAAAATGGTTTAGACATCAGTTTGAATAATTATTATATGTTACTAGCTGTGCCTCGCGGTTTCATCTGCGTGGTGAAAATTTGCTAATTTTCCGCTCAACTTTTTAATTTTGTTTTATTTCCTAGGAACCATCTCTTAACAATAATAAGCATAACAAAAAAAAAAGAATTAGCGAAAACGTTGCGTTCACGACCAAGTGAAATAAAGATCCATTTTTACATATAAAGATGATTAGCAAATTAACAAACGTTCGACCTGTTGTGTTATTTATATCTAATTAAAACTAGTAGCTCTGTGATCTGTAGAATTTGCAAGTCTGTTTATGCATGGCTTAAAATTGGAATTTTTTTTATCAAACACAACGGCTGTGCCATTTTGAAAACTAAAAAAAACGAAAACGACTTAAAACCTCATAATTATCGTAACTGTAAACAAAATTTCACGAGTATTGGTTGAGAAATGTGACCCGTAGAAGAGAACACCCGGACATCTGCCGGACATCCGATATCGTTTTTGCCCAAGCTGAAACAGCGATGCCTCTTGTGCTTCAGCCTCTAAAGGAAACTTCATATCTATCACTGATCCATATATCACTGAAGAAAATAGAATAAGGTATATTATGTAAAATTGCTTGTTTGACCGATAAATAAATATATAATAAAATATGCCTTCTTTGATCTTTTTTAGTAGAAGCTTATAGAAAAAGCATCATGTAACTTTTTTGGATCGTATATTTAGATAATGATTTCCACAGGCCTGTCTATTCGTCTCTAGCGGTATGTAAACGCGGACAAAGATAGCGGCCGGCGACAGACTCTGAACAGTATCAGTAAATGAACATTCTCATTCACAAATATGCATTGTTTGCATTCTCATCATTTGGAATCGGATCCAATTTTGTCTGTGGCGGAAGGAAATCGAAGAGTTCTTCATTAGAGATTTTGGTTTGACTTTTCTGTATATTCCGGTACCGCAACCCTAAGGCCATTAGACTTTTTTTATTGAATGATGTGACGAGCAAACGAACGAGTCGTTCACCTGATGTTAAGCGACGCGGCCGCCCAAAACAAAAAAGTGTCACTCGGAACTCCAACACGTAAAGTTTCGCATGACTGCTGCACTGCGCACACCATTCTAAGACATCAGCACAGTCTGGTAATAAGATTACTCGGCTATGAGATCAGATCATAAAGTCTTATTTGCCCAGTAATTTCACTAGCTACATTGCCCTTCAAACCCGAACACAGTAGTGCTTGCACACTACTGCTTGGCGGATTGATTCGTTTTAAGTGTATGGTAGGTTTCATATTAGTCTTAGAAGTTGACTCTGTTGTACTGAGGTGGTATCATATTAGTTGATTTGCCAGAAAACTAAAGATATCGACGTAGCTCAGAAAATTAGCATGCTCAAATGGCTTTGGGCAGGTTGTAGTGGGCCAGATCGTGTCGTCTAAAAACCGATTACCGTTGAGGTAGACGTGTTCTATTCGAGACCAGGAATCAGTAAACAGTGGACGAGTGGATAGCTGGCAAGAGCTGCGGGCTTAGCACGGCATGTGGAGAAATTGTCTTTCCCCCGATTTTTTCCACCTGTCAGTTAAAATAAGCCCCCTCTCCACCTTACGTAGCACGGCAACGAGGATAGGAAAGAAATATTTCCCTTTGACATTATCGTAGACATTATATCCCGCTACTCCCCGCTTCAGAGCACGGACTCGGAAAAAAGTGGATAATATTCTCTTGAATTGACACAAAGCAGAGAGTATTTATCTTCGACTCTTGTAGGTGGGTATAAGGAAGTCAAAGTGTTTTAATAGGCACAAAAATGTCGCGTACCTATTATAACTACATTTAATCGCGGGAACTCGAATTTTGGAGCAAAAGTTACACCGGGAGGAGCATTCGGAATGCAAGTAATCCCTTCTAAATCCCGGGAAATTAGTTTCAATACAAAAAAAATACATAGCGAAATATTCGTGAAAATACAATTATTAGTTTAGTTTTAATAAGGAAATTATTTAATTTACGTAATTAACTTAAATGATACATATATTTTTTGAGTATATTTTATTATAAAATAAATACATATAAAAATTTAAAATATAACTACTACACAATAATTAATCACGTTATTCCGCTCATATTACAAACAAAATAAAATTTAATATAAACTATTCACTTAATCTCAGTCATATACATAGTAGTCTTTACATACTCTTTGATTAACACAGGGACACAGACTCAAAAACCTTATTTTTTCTTAATTTTTATATTTTGTCTTCAATCCCAGTATATTAAGCCGAACAATTACCGATGGTTTGATGGACTGAACAAAATATTGAAGCATGTAATGTCATTTTAGTTAAAATTTTCTCATACTGGCAACAATACGGTAGAGAAAACTAAAAACGCTACTCCTCTCATTTATCCCCCGGACAAAGCTTTCCACTGCCGCGGCCATGCTCGCAGAGTGGAATAAAGTGACAATGAGGATAAGTTTGTTATCCACTCCCTGGAGAGAAGTTGTCTACTGGCCGTGCTAGGCCTGCTGGAAGAGTTGAGTCAGTGACGTGCCTTATAAGTTATAAGAGACTTAATATATCCATTTTGTAAGATAACGGCTAAACTCACGTCAGTTAAAAAGTCGAAATGACTCCGACCAGGTTTCGGACATGTTCGATGTCATTCTTCTGGCAGCCAGTAACGAAAGCCTCAGCACGTACGCGACTTATGTCCAGCAGTGGACTAGTATAAGTTGATGATGGTGATAACGGTATCATATTTAACTTAACGGTGAACGAAACTAACTTTCAATTCCAAAAATATTCTAATAATTTTAAGTACATTTTTAATCTTAACTCGGTAAATTGTTATTTTTCCTATTTCAGAATTCTTTCTTCTATTCTTATATATATATTCTTCATATTTTATTCAGACAGATAAATATATAAAAACACTGCAACGTTTTACTGCAAATAGTCAAATATTTTTTTGTGCTAAGGCACCCATTGCTTGCTGCGTTGAACCAGTGTAAGAGTCTAGATAGATGTAAGATGCATAGATAGATAAATAAACAAGGTTATGAATTAAATACTCCAGAACTACAACAAATCTTTTATTATCTTAATGTCTTTGCTTATTGAAACTTTATATTTTTCTTTCAAACTTAATTGACACAATTTTAGCTGTACTACAAATATCAAAGTTCTGTCGTTGCCCATACAAGATGTCGACTTGCCGTCCCTAAGTCAAACATAATTAAGTTTCCAGCAGAAGACGGAAACTCTATATATAATTTTCTACTTGACGAGATAGCTTGGGAAGTTAAAGCCGGATTACACGTAGCAAGTTCATGGAGCGAGTTAGTGGATAGCAAACAAGATTGAGTGGCTATCAATTTGCGTTTTAGTTTGAAGTATATTGAAGATTAGTGCTGGTAATTCGAGATTAGTGTTTGTAAATCGAGGCCTATCGTTAATAGAATTTCAGAATTTGTAGTAGGTAACACACAGTAAATCTTTTAAAAAAATACGTCATTTTCAAATTTCAAATGTAACATTTCAAATTTCGATTATTGGAATGCTTGCAAATGCAGAAGCATTGAAAGTTCTGTTCTCACAAAAAGTAAAGTATTGTAGTTAAACAGTTAGTACGAGTATACGACAATATTATATTTACATGTCACTAAAAATATGGACTAAAAATGCTCTTTAAGTAAGCAGATCGTTTTCCAAAAACATACCAGCTACTATCTCCAAGACTCACCTACTGCAATTCACCGAACAAATGGATAGACATGTGGCATGGCATGATATATTAATTTCGACGACAATGTTAGGTAAATTGTTGTACAACAGTTTGTCAGAGTGTCGTACTATATTTACGGTCAGTGAAAATTTCTGCGAATTTCTGGGAATTTCCCGGGATTTCCTGGGACGTGCCTCTCATTAGCTCAAGTCTTCATTGGAAGGTGGAATTACGGTTGTGGTCGCGATAATTATGTTGACATTTGTAGAATGTGGTGCTATTTATGTGTGGTGTAGAGTGGAGGGAAAATAAGCATTATTTTAGGGACGGGCTCAGTATTGTGCCTTGGACGAGGCTTACATAATATTAGGGGAAACCAGCCGATTCGCCTGCGTTTTATCTACTAATCTTTAAACTGTATAACACTATCACACTTCACACTAATATTATAAAGGCGAAAGTAGGTATGTGTGTTTGTGTGTATGTTGTTACTCCTTCACGCTTAAACGGCTGAATGGATTATGATGAAATTCGGTACCAAGATAGACTGATGGAAAGCGTGATGAGCTCTGTCCCCATGGACCTAGGTCTCAAAATCAACCAAACGGCTCAAATATGTAACCGCTACCAAGATTACTACTACATATCCGCCGTTTCAGCTGCTCAGCCGAATTAACCGCGGCGCCAGATTGAAATCGACTAAAATATTTAAGTATACAAAAAAAAAACTGTTTGAATGGCATTGTCCTAACGAAACTTCTCACTGTCTGCTTCCATTATAGTCAAATACTGTCCATTCAAAGGTTGCCTGAAAGAGATCGCTTTTAGTGATAATTCCGCCAATTATATTACCTAAAATTAATAAAGCATGTGAGTTTGTATTGTATTGTCTAATAAAATAGGCCACATTTCTATCCAAACTTTCGATTTTTAATCTCCACAAAAACAAACAAATACCTCCTGTACCTGTTTCCCGAATCGAAATTACTTTCCAAATCCGGGGAGTTTCATTTGTCCAGCCTGAACCAGTCTGAGCCGGTTAGAACCGGATCAACTGTGATCCCAGTTTATCCGAAACGAACATTTATTGTGTGGAATCCAGGCACGATTTACATACAACCTGCGTTTGTAATCCTGGGGACTGACGGTTAAAGAGTAAAGGTGAAAAAGTTGGTGGATTTACAGATAATTCTCATTGGTTATGTGGGACTGGTTGATGGCCGTGGAAATGAAACGATACGGGCTTGAAGCAACGAAATTCCGGCTGTAATTCTCCAACAGCTTAATTATAATTTTTAAACAGTAGACAAATCTAGCACCTTTTTTTTTAATGTTTTGGCTCCACACTTTTGTGTATTTAGCCAGTGTCAAGTAATTGATAATTCATCAAGTTAATAATATTTCACGCAAATATGTCACAGTCGTAGTCATCAAGTCAAGTCATAGTCTAGTCAAAGTCATACTCCTAGTAAAGTGCTGGCAACTTTACTTGAAGCTTCTATGGAGTTTTGGAAACAACACGAAAAGAAACGTTTCACCATCATTATACCATTTTCCCACACTCACGCCTGTAATCCAGCACTTAACGAATAGAATGCCACCAATTTTATGCACTAACACTGAAAATAACACACGTTTTGGAAAATAATACAATGCGGTGACGCAATCTTTTTCGCTTTCCCGCCAAAACTCATCTAGCACCTTCATTATTGATTATCCTTTCGTCTCTTTCTCTCTCTCTCTCTATTTCTTTCATACTTTTTTCGTTCACAAATTATAATACTTTTAAAATTTTATCTGTTCTTAAATTCCATAACTTTAGGATATTTGCTATTTTTAATCATACAGCTATTAGTAACAGTCGTAGTAGAAACAGTGCAAACGTTTAGGACGCATTTGAGGTTGCATCTCATGAATGAACAAAAGCTGCAGTAAAAGATCTGTCTACTACTCACCTGTCTACTGTGTATGTTAACCGTGTAGGCAGGAATATCATTATTCAATTACGACACTTGTTGAGTACTTAATTTTCTTTTTCTATTTTGGAAGTAGGTAGACCACTATGTTTCACTTCTATTCTTTTTCACTCGACAACTATTTGTCACTTGTTTTCTTTAGTAAACTTTAATAGTGTATATTTTATTGTATTTCATTGTGTGGTATATTATTTATGTTAGTTTTATGTATAAACACAGACCAAGTAGAGGATACTATGTATTGTATAAATATATTTGCTGTAGGTGTGTAATGTGTCACGCGTTTGACGTCTTTTATGTCATGTTGACGTTGACAACCCCCTCGAATTTTCATATTGTTCAACTGCAATGTCGTTTAATTTTTATTCTTTTTGTTTTTCATCTGTACTCGTTTATTCGTTTTATTTTTAGTTTGTATGAAATCCGTCCATGATGTCATGAATTAGGGTTTCGGCTGAAAATCAGTAACTGAGGTTGTAATTTTCTTCCTCAGTTGTATGCTGAGCCGGAACCTATTCCTGACATCACATAATGTGACACTTAATTATGTTCTTCTCTCTTATTGTATTGCTTTCATTTGTATTTATATTATTGTGTTACATTGTGTGTGTCTAGAATAAATATATTTCATTTCATTTCATTTATTTATTTCTTTTGTTTTTACTGAGTTTTGTTTGCTTGTACATTTCTGTATAGGTAGAATCTTAATTAATTATCATCTAAAGAATATAATTGTAATATAATTCATAAGACTCATAATAATACGTAGCGAGAAAAACGGAAGTTGATTCACGTAGATCTTCATTGCCAACATAACAAAGTTAACATTTTGTATAATTACGTTGGTATATCCGGTAAAATGGCAATTTACAATTGTCAAGATGGCGACATTAACATTAAACAAAGTTATACCGGCCGATAGATGGAACTAAACTAAAGAAGTTTGACTTTAGTCGTATGGTCTAAAGCACACCTTTGATTTTTTTAAATATTCATACTCAATCTTCTTATCTGCTGTCTTTTATCTTCGATCAAAACCTATTAAAGTTTCGACTAATTTAATGGCTCTCTATCGAGTCAAACCCTATCTTTTCTTGCCCAACTAGTATCCACACCCCTGGCTGCAATTATCCTATTCTAATGTCCCAATATTTAAATTTGTCCAGTGGGAATATCTTCTGCCTATTCAAATCGCAAAAACCCCGGTCCGGGATTGTGAAATATAATTGGCCAACCGCGACGTGCAAAACTATGGCACAGTATATTTCTTTACAGGGAGTAAAGAAACTTTGAGTATGAAATGAAATGGAATGAAATTGAATGGAATGGAATAAAAATGAACAATACATTTATTTGGATAAAGCCATAAAAGTAGTAACAATACATTTATTTGGATAAAACCATAAAAGTAGTAACAAGTAGTAGTAGGTATTCGAACCCCCGCGGCCTCGTTAAGAAAACATAATCTTCTTTTTACTCCCACAGTCAAGCGTAATTATAGGCAAAACAGCTATTTAATTAGAGCATGCAGGTGTTATAATACAATGGCGAAAGACCTAGATTTAGATTTGTTTAATATGTCAGCGTCCAAGCTGAAGCGATGCATAAATAATAGTTTTTTTAACTCCTGAAACAGCCTTGTTTAAAAATATTTAGTTTTTTTTTTTTTTAATATGATTTTGGTAGTTCTTTTTTTTTATTTGTGTTTGGTTCATCATGAATTTAGTTACCTAGTTGTGAAAACTTTTAATTAGCCATAAGTATATTACGTGTATATATATTGTATTATATTTAGCTGTTAGTTTTCCGAAGAAAATAAAATAAAATAAAATAAAATAAAACAATACATTTATTTGGATAAAGCCATAAAAGTAGTAACTATACATTTATTTGGATAAAGCCATAAAAGTAGTAACAATACATTTATTTGGATAAAGCCATAAAAGTAGTAACAATAAATTTATTTGGATTAAGCCATAAAAGTAGTAACAATACATTTATTTGGATTAAGCCATAAAAGTAGTAACAATACATTTATTTGGATAAAGCCATAAAATTAGTAACAATACATTTATTTGGATTAAGCCATAAAAGTAGTAACAATACATTTATTTGGATAAAGCCATAAAAGTAGTAACAATACATTTATTTGGATAAAGCCATAAAAGTAGTAACAATACATTTATTTGGATAAAGCCATAAAAGTAGTAACAATGCATTTATTTGGATAAAGCCATAAAAGTAGTAACAATACATTTATTTGGATAAAGCCATAAAAGTAGTAACAATACATTTATTTGGATAAAGCCATAAAAGTAGTAACAATACATTTATTTGGATAAAGCCATAAAAGAAGTAACAATACATTTATTTGGATTAAGCCATAAAAGTAGTAACAATACATTTATTTGGATAAAGCCATAAAAGTAGTAACAATACATTTATTTGGATTAAGCCATAAAAGTAGTAACAATACATTTATTTGGATTAAGCCAAAGCCATAATACGGGCCATAATACGGGCCCTAGACTCAGGGCCCGTATTATGAGGTCCAGGACTCTTTTGCCGGAAATAATAAATGAAATGCCTAAGCATGGTTATAAAATTAATTCTAGTCGACTGGCCCGATAGCTCAGTTGGTAATAGCCCTGCCTTCTGAACTGTGGGTTATGGGTTCGATTCCCACTCAGGACAAACATTTGTGTTTTTTTTTTTTTTTTTTTTTTATATGTTAATGTATGACGCGACGAACTAACCGTTCGCCTGGTGTTAAGCGACACGGCTGCCCATATCAGCTGCAGTGTCACTCGGAACTCTAAAGTATAGAGGTTCGCGTGACACTGCACTGCGCACGTCATCCTGAGACATCAACACAATCTAGTAACAAGATTACTAGACTGTGAGATCAGGTCATAAAGTCTCATTTGCCTAGTAATTTCACTAGCTACAGTGCCCTTTAAACCGGAACACAGTAGTGCTTGCGCACTACTGCTTGGCGGCAGAATAACTGGCAAATGGTGTGATGAACATAGGTGTTTGTTCTGTGTCTGGGTGTCATATTGTATTCTATGTATGTATTTACAAACAAAAAAATATCTAAGTATTGTATCAGTTATCTGGTTCCCATAGCACAAGCTTTGCTTAGTTTGGGGCTAGATGGCGTTGTGTGAGATGTCCACACATATTATTATTATTATTATTATTTATTATTATCTAATTGAAATTCATTTTAAATAAAAAAATAATTTAACAGTATTTGTAAAACTTATTATATGATAATTCTGCCATTGTCAAGTAAGGATTTTTTACAGCTGTTATGTCAAATCAAAGTCAAAATGCTACAGTAAAATGATGGATACTTTACTGAAGGCTCTAGAAAATAAAAACACATGGTTTTAAAACTTGGAATCTTTTTCCAACACTCGTGCACGTTTACGAATACTTAATGGATAATAATCCACCTTTATCACAGATTAAAATTCAAAATATCTGTGTATTTTATGGAAAAAAAAAACAAAATTCACTATTCCATTTTCGAATTCTTTTCAACGACTGTCTGTAACTCTGATGTAACTCCCATTGAATACTCTTGTAGGGACACACGTTTGTTTACGTTGACGTCGCCAGCGCCGACCTATTTAAGGGGCGCGTGATTAAATTAAAGCAGAGTCGCGTAGGAGTCGCGTAAGAGTAGCATTCGGAGACGCGTGTCCTCACATACTCCGGGCTAGCTCATTTTATATTGTTAATTGTGTGTTCGGTTCGCGAGGACAATATATGTGGTAAAAAGTAACAATTAATCTTTAATTTATCCCATTCCGGTAGTGAGACTATTAGTGCACATTAAGGACCCTGTAAACTGGTGACCCCGACGTGATTTGAACACGCAACCTTCTGAGTTCTACCAAGTTCACCTACTGTCAAAAGCACAGTGGTCCCAGCCCGGCTAATTGTGTCCGTGACTGGAATATGCATGAGCTTCGATCGTCCCTAACGAATATTGAGGGTGACGTCATCACATCAACAAAAAGGAACAATGGAAAAATGATGGAAAATAATGAAGTACGAAGAACGGTTTTGAATGTCGAAAAATAATGATGAATGCTGGTGAGATTTAAATCTGAACCTTATGGACTTGACATAAGAGCGCCCATAAGCATGCCAGCATCGTTTTGTATATCAAGTTCTTGAATTATAAAACGCTAGCCTCCTTATCTTCTGGTATCCTGGTGCTTCGATTCAATTTATATCACAATATAAAAAGTTACAAATACTTAAAATGGTAAATACCCAGATCATTATATTTTTTGTTCTTCCCTTAGTACTAAGGGCACTTAAAAATATTTATTCAAGAACAAATTATAATTTAAGGTATGATTTAGATTGGTACTGATTTTATAATTTTTTTAAAGTACATAGTACCAAGCGATCAGAAATAGAGGGGACGTTACATTTACAAAAAATATAATGATCTGGGTATTTACCATTTTAAGTATTTGTAACTTTTTATATTGTGATATAAATTGAATCGGCTTAGTACTAAGGGCACTTAAAAATATTTATTCAAGAACAAATTATAATTTAAGGTATGATTAGTACTAAGGGAACTTAAAAATATTTATTCAAGAACAAATTATAATTTAAGGTATGATTAGTACTAAGGGAACTTAAAAATATTTATGCAAGAACAAATTATAATTTAAGGTATGATTAGTACTAAGGGAACTTAAACATATTTATTCAAGAACAAATTATAATTTAAGGTATGATTAGTACTAAGGGAACTTAAAAATATTTATTCAAGATCAAATTATAATTTAAGGTATGATTAGTACTAAGGGAACTTAAAAATATTTATTCAAGAACAAATTATAATTTAAGGTATGATTAGTACTAAGGGAACTTAAAAATATTTATTCAAGATCAAATTATAATTTAAGGTATGATTAGTACTAAGGGAACTTAAAAATATTTATTCAAGAACAAATTATAATTTAAGGTATGATTAGTACTAAGGGAACTTAAAAATATTTATTCAAGAACAAATTATAATTTAAGGTATGATTAGTACTAAGGGAACTTAAAAATATTTATTCAAGATCAAATTATAATTTAAGGTATGATTAGTACTAAGGGAACTTAAAAATATTTATTCAAGAACAAATTATAATTTAAGGTATGATTAGTACTAAGGGAACTTAAAAATATTTATTCAAGAACAAATTATAATTTAAGGTATGATTAGTACTAAGGGAACTTAAAAATATTTATTCAAGAACAAATTATAATTTAAGGTATGATTAGTACTAAGGGAACTTAAAAATATTTATTCAAGAACAAATTATAATTTAAGGTATGATTAGTACTAAGGGAACTTAAAAATATTTATTCAAGAACAAATTATAATTTAAGGTATGATTAGTACTAAGGGAACTTGAAAATATTTATGCAAGAACAAATTATAATTTAAGGTATGATTAGTACTAAGGGAACTTAAAAATATTTATTCAAGAACAAATTATAATTTAAGGTATGATTTAGATTGGTACTGATTTTATAATTTTTTTAAAGTACATAGTACCAAGCGATCAGAAATAGAGGGGACGTTACATTTACAAAAAATATAATGATCTGGGTATTTACCATTTTAAGTATTTGTAACTTTTTATATTGTGATATAAATTGAATCGGCTTAGTACTAAGGGCACTTAAAAATATTTATTCAAGAACAAATTATAATTTAAGGTATGATTAGTACTAAGGGAACTTAAAAATATTTATTCAAGAACAAATTATAATTTAAGGTATGATTAGTACTAAGGGAACTTAAAAATATTTATGCAAGAACAAATTATAATTTAAGGTATGATTAGTACTAAGGGAACTTAAAAATATTTATTCAAGAACAAATTATAATTTAAGGTATGATTAGTACTAAGGGAACTTAAAAATATTTATTCAAGATCAAATTATAATTTAAGGTATGATTAGTACTAAGGGAACTTAAAAATATTTATTTAAGAACAAATTATAATTTAAGGTATGATTAGTACTAAGGGAACTTAAAAATATTTATTCAAGATCAAATTATAATTTAAGGTATGATTAGTACTAAGGGAACTTAAAAATATTTATTCAAGAACAAATTCAGTTGCGCGTGGCGCGTCATAGCGAGCGCACGGATTGCGATTAGCCTGTTATTGTCGCGAACTTCTTTTTTCGGTCTACCTGCAATTTGTGTGAGAAAAATGGACGAGGTCATTAGACCTCGATCCACGAGCCCAAGTGACATGAGTGAAGAAGAGATACTTAGAAGCAATAATATTAATGAGTGCGAGAAGATAAATGAAGGGAACGTCGCAGGTGCACGCGGCGTAAGGCCAGAGAAAAGGACAAGAAATGAGAGTGACGAACAAGATATTTTGGAGGATAATGAAGGATTTACATTAATACAGAGAAAGAGTAAGAGATTTGCAATGAAGAACTCATTTACGAAAAAAAATACATCGATCAATAATAATAATAATAACCGAAATAATCATAAATTTAAAAGAAATAATACGTATGCCGATGACTTAAACTCGATTGAAGTGTGTGTGACATCTCTGCAAGAGCTGCCTAAACAAATTGGTCTTGCTAAACTATTGAAAGGAGAAAATATACTAAATATTACACAAATAAAATACAAGAGTCCGTACAAAATATTTATGAAATTTGAAAACAAAGAGGATGCGGATAAGTTAGTTAACAACAGTAAATTTACAGAATTAGGGTACAAATGTCGCCTTACAAATGAAGTCAGCTTTACCTATGGTGTCGTGAAATATATAGAGTTGGATGTGTCAGAAGAAGAACTCATGAAATCTTTCAAAAGCGAGTCTGAAATTATATCTGTTAAAAGATTAAAGCGCCTGACGGACAATGGTGAGTGGAGTGACAGTGAGACAGTACGCTTCTGTTTTAAAGGTGCATTATTACCACAATATGTGTTTGGATATGACTATCGTTTTAAAATAGAACCATATACATTCCCAGTAACACAATGCTCTATGTGCTGGAAATATGGCCACCAAGCTCGCGTGTGTCCCCACAAGAAACCCACATGCCCCAAATGTGGCGGAGAGCACCCAAACTGTGAAACTACAGACTACACTTGTGTAAACTGTAAAGAAAATCACGTGGCGTTTAACAAGAACTGTCCCTTATTTTTGAAAGAAAAAGAAATCAGGAGAATAATGTGTGTGCAAAATTGCACCTATAAAACTGCCTTGAATAAATACTTGGAAACACGGAAAGATAGAAAAGAAACTGAGAAAGAGAACCAATTAGAAGAAAACGGTAGGTATTTGTCAGAGATAATTAACAGAGATGAATTTCCACCTTTAGTGGTACAAGAAACTACAGAGGCTGAAATACATGAAGATACTTACCAAGAAAAACAAACAGAGTTTGAATATAATGAAAACAGCGAAGATAGTAGGAGTAGCGAAGAAGAGAGACCAGCAGAAAAGACATTTAAACAAAAGAAAAATAAAAAGACAAGAAAAACAACTAATGCTGGAAATGGCACAAAAAATACCACAACCTTTATGGAAAAGACCAAAATGATAACCCAAAAACAAGCAAATACATCATCTACAGTACAAAAACAAAAGAAAAACAAAGAAAATCGTTTGGAAGATAACAGAGATAACGATAACGGTAGAGAACAAAACAAGTTTATGGACATTCTACATAGTATACAGAAAATACTCATTACAAGCACTAGTTTTGAAGTAAAACTGAAACAGATAGCCAAGTTGCTCCTTAATGAGCTAATGTATTTTATCACAAGAGCCGTAAGTAATGGAGATGTCATGAGACTAGTAACTAATATGTTTCATGATGGATGACAACCGTACAGATAGCCGCGTTCAATTAGGCTTTGGGGGTTCCACTGCACACTACCTAGGTATTGGACAGTGGAACTCTCAAAGCCTGATGCCAAAGAAACAGGAACTTGACTTATTATTAAATCAAGAGAAAATTGGTATATGTTTGATTAGTGAGACTTGGCTTAACGAAGATAAAACCTTAAGGATAAAAGACTACAATGTTTACAGAAAAGATAGGCAGGACTCATACGGTGGTGTAGCCATTATAATTCACAAGTCTTTTAATGCATGTTTGTATCCTTTAAATGTAAACAATTTAGGTATTGAGATGATCTGTTTAAAGATTACCAACTGTAAATATTTGAAGTTTATTGTTTCAGTATACTGTTCACCGTCTGTAAGGACATCACAATGTGATTGGGATTATATTTTTTCCACGTTTGGGGACAAAACAATCATAGCAGGAGACTTTAATGGTCATCATTCAAACTGGTCCAATAAGGTTGACTCGAGGGGTATACAGTTGTTTGACTCTAGTATAGATAATAATTTTGTATCTTTAAATAATGGTGAGCCAACTAGGATCAAACTTGTCAATGGCCTACTGCAAGAAAGCAGCCCAGACATAACATTTGTTTC
This sequence comes from Ennomos fuscantarius, assembly GCA_905220475.3. NCBI lineage: Eukaryota > Metazoa > Arthropoda > Insecta > Lepidoptera > Geometridae > Ennomos > Ennomos fuscantarius. The sequence continues at coordinate 13,022,791 of HG992042.1, forward strand.
TTCTGACATTGCTGTACTTTTTAAATGGAATGTTACGAAAGAGAACTTGGGGAGTGACCATATGGTGATCAAATTTCGTTTGGATTATAATGATGTAGCAACCTATGTTAAAAAGCGGAATTTTAAGCGTGCTAATTGGCAACTGTTCCAAGATAAATTCCAGGAGAGTATTGTCAATGATACTAGACTGACCTCAAATGATAATATTCAAGAGCTGTATGATCTATTTATTCAAAACTTAAACAATTCTGCCGATTTGAGTATACCTTATGTAAAATGTAATACTAATCCAACTCAGTCCTTTGAACCTAAGCCTTATTGGTCTCCATCTATATCTCAAGCAATAGCAAAACGTCGTTTAGCTCTCAAAAATTTCAGGAAAAACCCTACGCCGAATAATTTTGACTTATTAACCAAACAAATAGCTGAAGCTCAAAAAATTGGAAGACAAGCTATATCCTGTCACTGGGAAAAATACTGTGGGTCAATAGATGAGACAACAAAATCTTCTCAAATGTGGCAAAAGATGCGTTGGATGAAAGGAGTCAAAAACAGTAAAATGCGTGCTCCTGATGATAAAAAAGAGCAGTTACTACGTTCTTTGGCGCCAGACTTTGTAGAACCCCCTTCACCATTATTTATTTCTACGAATCTCCAACTAGAAGAGGAATTTTCCCTTCAGGAATTTCTCAGGGCTATTAAAAAGAAAGATACGGCACCAGGTGAGGATAAAATTACATACTCTATGATTTATTATCTTCCTAAAGATGGCAAAATTCTTCTTTTAAAAATATATAATTTGATTTTTAAACAGGCAATGGTACCCAAACAATGGCGTAACATAAAAATAATACCTATTCCAAAACCAAATGGCAATGACCCCTCAATTAATTTTAGACCAATTTCCTTAATATCATGTATATGTAAAATATTGCATACAATGTTGACCAAACGATTGGAATGGTTCGTAGAACGAAATCGACTATTAGCGCCAACAACATCGGGTTTTCGAAGAGGTCAATCCAGTGTTGATTGTGTAGTACGATTAGTGTCCCATATACAAACAGGGTTCGCCCAAAACATGCCAACATTGGCATGTTTTTTAGACATAGATAGTGCATACAACAACGTTTTGATAGATCAACTCGCTATGATCCTAGATTCATTGAATGTTGGAGCGACCATATGTAGGTATTTGTTTGCCTTTCTTAAAGCGAGATGTTTAAAGATTATTGAAGATGGCGAGGATAGTGTTTATATGAGATGGACATGTAAAGGCTTGGCCCAAGGGGACCCGATTTCTCCTCTACTTTTTAATATAATTACATCTAGGTTATACGAATCTATTGATAGCAATAGCATCAACTCATTACAATACGCCGATGATTTCGTTTTTTATATTCAAAGCAAAAATGTCCATAACAATGTTATCCAGATTCAAAACAGTGTCACTTCCATGTCTGAATTACTGGGACAAATAGGGCTAGATATTTCTTTGAAGAAAACAAAAATATGTTTATTTAGTAGAGGAAGAAGAAGAGACCAAATAATCGTATCGATTGATAACCATATTCTATCGGTGGTAGATTGCGTAAGATACTTGGGAGTATGGCTGGATAGGTCACTGTTGTGGAACAGACACGTTAATGAGACGCAGGCAAAATCAATGAAATCTATTAATATACTGAAGATTTTAGCTGGTTCGTCTTGGGGAGTACATCCTAAACACTTGCGCAGAGTGTATATATCTTTGATTAGAAGCAAAATAGATTATGCATGTTTTGTTTACGATAATGCTGCAAAAACACACCTACTGAAGTTAGATAGAGTCCAAAACATAGCCTTACGTGTCATAGGGGGTTTTATCAAGACAACGCCAATTCACGTGATGGAATACGAGTTATGCTTACCACCACTTCACTTAAGACGAAAGTATCTAGCTACAAAGTATTGCCTCAAATCTCAATCATGGTCTAATAATATTACGATTAGTAATTTAGAATCCCTCTCCAGATATAGTGACTCAACCTATTTTCGTAGAAAAAAAAAGCCTTTGCTCACTACCGTTTATAATGATACTAAATTCGAAAAAATTAATACTTCCAATCCACTAAATATGTTTAACTTAAATACATGGGTGTCTAACATAAATGTAGAAATTATCCAAACGGAAATTGAAAACCTAACACAATCTAAAAATAAATATGACCCTACACTCTTAAAATTAAACACTCTATACATGCTAACCCAGAAATATAGTGGCTGGCATAAAATTTATACTGATGGCTCGCAAACACAATTCGGTCGAGGTGCAGCCTACTATAATCCCAGTTACAATGTGAAGGAAACCTTTAAAATTGTGAATGACTCAAAATATTCTATTATGTACGTTGAACTTTTTGCGATCTCGGAGGCTCTCTCTCACGTCATTAGTACGGGACTACAAAAGGCAGTAATTCTGTCTGACAGCAGAAGTGCCTTACACCATATAGCTCGGTGCGCCTCTGGACACAGAGGCGCATCGATAGCTTATAATATTTTATCCAAAGTCTTCGTGCTGGCGTCGCGTGGAGTGACTCTGGGAATCCAATGGGTTCCATCACATGTCGGCTTGAGTGGTAATGAGGAGGCTGACAAACTAGCTCGAGACGCAATATCAAATGGAACAGAAGTTTTTATGAAAACAGAACACTCCGAGTTACTCATAAAATACAAACAATCTATGCTACAAAATCGGAAAGAGTATTTTGATATTGCTTCTCGAGAAAAAGGCATATGGTATCGAACAATGCAAAGTGAGCCTCCTCATATACCATGGTTTGAGAACATTAATTTGAATCGCCAACTAATTGTAATCGCTCATAGACTTCGCTCCGGACACATCCCTTCAAACAGTTTTAAGCATTTAATGCGTATTGTAGATAGTCCTAATTGTGACCTGTGTGGGGTCAAAGACGACCTATATCACTTTTTGATGGAGTGTGCTCGGAGTGCTCCCATGAGAAACGATTTATTTAATCAGCTCAAACTTAATCACCTAGATGTGGGTATTTTTCAAAGCATATTATCCGCACAAACATCCAACGCGGCTACTCTGCTGTATCGGTCTGTGTACAGACTGATACACAATGTAACATAACTTTATTTTTCTGTCAATTATACCATTTTTGTACTATGGGGCTGACATAGTCGTTGGACGACTCAAAGTCCCTAAAAAAAATAGATTAAAAAAAAAAAAAAAAAAAAAGAACAAATTATAATTTAAGGTATGATTAGTACTAAGGGAACTTAAAAATATTTATTCAAGAACAAATTATAATTTAAGGTATGATTAGTACTAAGGGAACTTAAAAATATTTATTCAAGAACAAATTATAATTTAAGGTATGATTAGTACTAAGGGAACTTAAAAATATTTATTCAAGAACAAATTATAATTTAAGGTATGATTAGTACTAAGGGAACTTAAAAATATTTATTCAAGAACAAATTATAATTTAAGGTATGATTAGTACTAAGGGAACTTGAAAATATTTATGCAAGAACAAATTATAATTTAAGGTATGATTAGTACTAAGGGAACTTAAAAATATTTATTCAAGAACAAATTATAATTTAAGGTATGATTAGTACTAAGGGAACTTAAAAATATTTATTCAAGAACAAATTATAATTTAAGGTATGATTAGTACTAAGGGAACTTAAAAATATTTATGCAAGAACAAATTATAATTTAAGGTATGATTAGTACTAAGGGAACTTAAAAATATTTATTCAAGAACAAATTATAATTTAAGGTATGATTAGTACTAAGGGAACCTAAAAATATTTATTCAAGAACAAATTATAATTTAAGGTATGATTAGTACTAAGGGAACTTAAAAATATTTATTCAAGAACAAATTATAATTTAAGGTATGATTAGTACTAAGGGAACTTAAAAATATTTATTCAAGAACAAATTATAATTTAAGGTATGATTAGTACTAAGGGAACTTAAAAATATTTATTCAAGATCAAATTATAATTTAAGGTATGATTAGTACTAAGGGAACTTAAAAATATTTATTCAAGAACAAATTATAATTTAAGGTATGATTAGTACTAAGGGAACTTAAAAATATTTATTCAAGAACAAATTATAATTTAAGGTATGATTAGTACTAAGGGAACTTAAAAATATTTATTCAAGATCAAATTATAATTTAAGGTATGATTAGTACTAAGGGAACTTAAAAATATTTATTCAAGAACAAATTATAATTTAAGGTATGATTAGTACTAAGGGAACTTAAAAATATTTATTCAAGATCAAATTATAATTTAAGGTATGATTAGTACTAAGGGAACTTAAAAATATTTATTCAAGAACAAATTATAATTTAAGGTATGATTAGTACTAAGGGAACTTAAAAATATTTATTCAAGAACAAATTATAATTTAAGGTATGATTAGTACTAAGGGAACTTAAAAATATTTATTCAAGATCAAATTATAATTTAAGGTATGATTAGTACTAAGGGAACTTAAAAATATTTATTCAAGAACAAATTATAATTTAAGGTATGATTAGTACTAAGGGAACTTAAAAATATTTATTCAAGAACAAATTATAATTTAAGGTATGATTAGTACTAAGGGAACTTAAAAATATTTATTCAAGATCAAATTATAATTTAAGGTATGATTAGTACTAAGGGAACTTAAAAATATTTATTCAAGAACAAATTATAATTTAAGGTATGATTAGTACTAAGGGAACTTAAAAATATTTATTCAAGAACAAATTATAATTTAAGGTATGATTAGTACTAAGGGCACTTAAAAATATTTATTCAAGAACAAATTATAATTTAAGGTATGATTAGTACTAAGGGAACTTAAAAATATTTATTCAAGATCAAATTATAATTTAAGGTATGATTAGTACTAAGGGAACTTAAAAATATTTATTCAAGATCAAATTATAATTTAAGGTATGATTAGTACTAAGGGCACTTAAAAATATTTATTCAAGAACAAATTATAATTTAAGGTATGATTAGTACTAAGGGAACTTAAAAATATTTATTCAAGAACAAATTATAATTTAAGGTATGATTAGTACTAAGGGCACTTAAAAATATTTATTCAAGAACAAATTATAATTTAAGGTATGATTAGTACTAAGGGAACTTAAAAATATTTATTCAAGATCAAATTATAATTTAAGGTATGATTAGTACTAAGGGCACTTAAAAATATTTATTCAAGAACAAATTATAATTTAAGGTATGATTAGTACTAAGGGAACTTAAAAATATTTATTCAAGAACAAATTATAATTTAAGGTATGATTTAGATTGGTACTGATTTTATAATTTTTAATTTACTTGAGTAAGTTATAGTAACATAATTTACTAATCTATGCGTTAGTCGCCAATTGCTTTTTATTATGTTTAGTCAAAACGAATTTTTACGATGATATAGTAAACGAATTTACCAAGGATCAGATTTAAGAGAAAATAAAAAAATAACGTAAGTATGACAAAGATCGGAAACACTTGTAAACTATTCTGAATAAGTACTACGCATAATAAGAAAAATGACAAAATATATACTTGGGGTAATTTACATTCAGTATGTAGTACTATGTAACAATCTAATCAATGAAAAAGTATCCGCACAGCAGTAGTCTCTTTATATTAATTACTAGTTGCGCCCCGCGGTTTCAACCGCGGATATAAAGTATTTTAATTATTAGCTCATCCCACGGGAGCATTTCAATTTTCCGGGATAAAATGTAGCCTATATGTTAATCCAGTGTATAAGCTATCTTGGTACCCAATTTTATCCAAATCCATTTAGCCGTGTGAGCGTGAAGGAGTAACAAACATACACACATACAAACTTTCGCTGTTATAATAATAGGTCTTTACCTATGAAATAGGCTATTTGACTAATTTTGGAAAATCGTTTAAATCTATTCTTTGCTACATTATATGTACAGCACATTGATATTTCCAGAATATTTACTGTATTTAGCATTAAAAATTAATGTTAAAGTTTAAATTTACATAGCCGCGCCAAAAACGCTGTTTCTGTAATGGCGCTGATCACGTGACACGTGTGACGTCACACACATGTGCCCATGTCAATTTTGTATCAATATCCTTAGAAAACAGTGCAGCTGAAGTGAATTTTATCCTTATTCTTCGATTTTTTTGGATAATATGGTGTATAAATGGTGTGTAGTGCCACAATGTACAAATACGACTATAAATAGTCCACAGAAAGACTTTGTTTCTGTTCCAACGAATCCCAAAAGACGAAAATTATGGTTACAATTAGCTCGAAGAGACCCAAAGAGCATTATGTCCCATTCAAATGTTTTTATGTGTGAAGATCACTTTGATGTAAGTAATATTTAATGTAATTATTCTACCTAGATAATGCCCAAAAACTAGAGGTTTTTATATAAAAAAAAATAACATCTTTGACACCCTAACCTCCTATGTAATATGGTACTTTTCAACCCTACGTTGCAGCACAACGCTCCACTTTGAGGGTTAAAAATGTTTTCTGTCATGTTCTTCGGATATATTTATTGTCTGTCTAGCACAGAAAACTATAATGTATGTCTTGTCAATCATAATATATATATACTTCACTTTTTATATCAGCAATAATTTTGAATTATAGATGGAGAAAGACACAATTAACTACATGAAGTACAAAATGGGCTTCAGTCAAAAGATACTTTTGGCAGATAAGGCTACTCCAACTAAATTTCACTGTCAAGAGGATCGCAAAAGGCGGATATCTGATGCTGGATTTTCTCGGGAAGTCTTTTTGAAAAGGCAAAGAATTGATCTTATTAATGAATGTCTTCAAAGTCAAAGTACTACTGAAAGCCACAGTGAAAGCTTACAAAATGATGATAATACAATACCAGAAGTTATTGAGCCTAAAGGTATGTTATCTATTTGTTATAAAATATCATAATAGTTATTGTTTTAAATAATCAAGTTCATGTTATGCACATTTAAATAAAGTAATTCATTTTATATTTTTGTGTTTCCAGAATCACCAAAAAATCAAGACAAAGAAACAATCACTAACCCTATCATAACTGTAGAAAAATCTGTTCAAGTAACAACAAAAGTGAATAAGCATTATAGAAGCAAAGCTGTGCAAACAAGATGGCAAAATAAAAGTGTATCTACTTCACCATTGCAAGTTTCTACAACATCTTGTTCCACTTCACCATTTAAAATTAAACCATGCCATCTTGAACCATCACAGTCAGGAGTTGTTAAAGTAGTTAAGAAAAATATTGCCCGTGAAGAAAAATCAGATAGTGATATTTCTTGGTGTGAAAGTGGTCAAAATTCATCACATTTTGTAGCATCATCATCATCAAAGTTTACTGATTCTGATAGTAATGTTACAGATACCAATGAGGATATTGAAAAATTGCACTGCCTCAAAAGTACTATGCATTTAATTAATAAGAAACCTTTGATGTATGTTGGTGTTCCCAAAGAATGTTATTTTTTAATTCAGTTGTTGCATAAACATACAAATATAAAAACAGAACACATTTTGCTATGCTTGAAAAAAATTAGATTGAATAGTACATTTTCTGAATTGGAAGATAATTTTGGTGTATCATTATCTTACGCCAGTAAATTATTTTTAAGAAATATACCTATAATAAGTAGTTTTTTAAGACCATTCATTGTAAACTTAGACAAAAATTTAACAAAAAAAGAATCTTCCTATTGCATTTAGACATAACTACCATAATGTTAGCTGCATAATTGATTGTTTAGAAATTGACATACAAAAACCATCAAAGGCTCTTTATCAGGCACTGACTTGGTCAGAATACAAGAAAGGGAATACTGTGAAGTATCTCATATCATGCACACCTAATGGTTTGGTTAATTATGTTTCTCAAGGGTTCGGGGGTAGAACAACTGATGTTACCATAGTAGAGAACTGTAACTTTCTCGATGGATTGCAACAGGGAACTTGCATTTTAGCTGACAGAGGCTTTAAGCACCTTGAACAGATACTTCATGAGAAGGGCATGAAACTATTAAGACCACCCAGTGTAAATGCTGGTGCAAAGTTATCAAAAACTGAAGTTCGACAAACTAAAATAATTGCTAGCTTGCGAATTCATATTGAAAGGGTAATTAGGCGATCAAGAGAATTTCACATGCTAAAGCAACATTCAGTGATAAATACTAACATACTTAGAGTCCTTGATCATGTCATTATTATAGCATGTGCTCTAATAAATTTGCAGGATTCTCTTATTAAATAAAGAATAAAAAAATCATAAATAAATGTTTCAATCTGTCCATGTCATAAAGATATTTATAAAAAGAATGTACTGTAAAATATGAATGTATTAACTTATAATAAATAACCAGATGATGTTAAAATACTCCAGGGGAACATATAAAGCTGCTTGCAAGCTGGATAGTGACTGACATTTCCTGAAATCTAAAATGTAATTTGTTTTGTGTGTATCCTAGCAAATAAACGATTGATTATGATTTTAATAAAACAAGAAATGTAGAATTATTTTTTATTTAATCATTATCCCTGACTGGTATTACAATACAAAATCGGATATATATTTGCTTTCCAGAAAAGAGTTAGCTTTTGTACTAAATTATTAACATAATTACTATCATATGTCACTAATATGATGTCTACATTCTTTGTTTCTTCAAAGTTGACATCGGCAACACAAAAATAACACTTTTTTACACCAGTTGCATACATTTGCAGTTGTACCTGTGCCTTACATTTCTCTGTGATAACACCATTTTTCAAATAACTTTCTTTGGCTTTTGCTTTAGTAGGGCATTTTATTTCAATAACAGCATCATTAATTAAACCATCAGGTGATGCTGCAATCATGGGATTCTCTTGGCATACATAAGGCCCACATGAAGTGATTTTTTTTTTCATTTTATTAGCTACCATCTTTTGGACAGATAATTCCAATTTTCTACCTCTTTTCATTGCAGCTGTATCCGGTATTTTTGCACCCATTATAGTAGCCACCAATGAACCATCTGGTGTATGACAAACACTTACTTCGTGTGCCTTTGAAGCTGTGATACAGCCATATCGCATCTCATACCACAAGCTGCTTTTGTTCTGCCTCCTTGTTGCTTCTTCAATGGTTCTTATTACAGCTTCAGTGAATGTTGTTTTCATCACATATACAAACATATCTACATCTGTTCTAATTTCTGTAGATTGATCCATTGTAAAATGGTGCAATGAATACTGCATTATATTTGCATGTTTAAAATCATGCTGATATTTTAGCAATTCACAGTTGTGAATTTTTCTTCGTTTGGCTTCTGAAATAAATTCATTATAAAGTGCTAATGTACTTGGTCTGTGAGGTACTTCTTTTTTAGACATCTGCTGCACGGTGATATATTTCAGAGTAGTTCCTACTTTGGATAAAGTAGGCTTTTTCCAATAGCACTCTATAGAAGTACATGCAGGTTCCTCAGTGCGGCGATGGACCCACATCAAAAAAGCAACTGCATGCTTGCACCCTCCAGCTGAAGCAGCACAGTCGTGGCACTGACAGCTCATAATTTCACTGTCATTTTCATTAATTACCATCGTCACATTGTAAGCTTTTGTTCTTACTTTATGTTCTGGGCACATTTTGCACTTAACTGTGCAAACCCCACGCTCCCTATGTAGTTGGACATAGCCAATCGCATCATCACCATAGGATTCCCTTGCAGACCTGTGAAACAACAGCAAAGACCATTACAGGAGAATATGTACATGAAATTTCTAAGTATTTAATATCATAACCTACAATGAAATGTTTCAAAATATCTGACTGATCATACATAGTTTTGCAAATCAATAATCCCTACGTGGTACTTACACTGCTGTTTTTACATTCTTAAGTTCCGCAGAATAGTAATCAGCGTTATTATTAAAGAAAAGTGCAACCATAAATGCGTCTATTTTAGGTAGGTTGCTGTTATCGGCTCGCACAAAATTAGACTCCATTTTGAGATAAAATGAATATTTATGCCACTAGTTATAAGATTTAACAAAAACTGTTACAGAAATAGCTCAAAGATTGAAAATAACATACAAATACACAAAATGCGAACTACAATCTTCGTAATTTGTTACTACAATGAGTCGAAGCAGCCATGTTTACCTGCATGTGTCGTCACCAGAGTTTCAACCAATCACAGGGCGTTCACAATACGGAAAAAAAATTCAAAAATTATTATATTTTTAATCATGTAATTTGCAATTAATATACATATTTTAGTTTAAAATAAAGTGAAATATATATTTTAAAGCTATTATCTGATAGGATGACCACAATTTGTAGTATATTTTCAATGTTGTCAAGTAGCCTATTGCCGTATTGCAGTACAGACTTTTTCAAACAAAAAAAAGTTTTGATTGGCTATGAATTCTAAATTCAAATTAATTTTGTTTTAAAAATATGACATTCTATTTACAATATAAGTCTTTTGTTTATTGATTAGCGTTGTATTTTCATTACATTTCAACATTTTTCCTCATAATGAATACTTTGAAATTTCGTGTAATTATGGAATATGAGTTCCGTCGTGGCACCAACGCGGCACAAACGACACGTAACATCAACGACGTTTACGGAGAGAACTGTACAAACGAACGTACAACCCGTTATTGGTTTGCTCGGTTCCGTTCTGGGAATTTTGACTTGAAAAATGAACCTCGTGGTCGTCCGGAAACTTTGGTCAACAATGATGAATTAAAGGCGATTGTGGAAGCTGATGAATCTCAATCTACAGCTGAGCTGGCAGCAGCTTTTGATGTTAGCATCAAAACAATATTGGTCCATTTGCGACAGATTGGCAAGATAAAAAAGCTTGATAGATGGGTGCCCCACGAACTTAACGATCGCCAGCGCAACGTACGCGTCGAGACTTGCCTTGCGCTCCTTAACAGGCACAGAAATGAAGGAATTTTGAACCGAATTGTTACGTGCGACGAAAAATGGATTCTTTTTGACAATCGAAAGCGCTCAGCAAGTTGGTTAGATCCTGGTTCGGTACCAAAGCAATGTGCAAAACGAAAAATGACCCCCAGAAAGGCGATGGTCACAGTTTGGTGGTCTAGTGCTGGTGTGATTCATCATAGCTTTTTACAAAACGGCGAGAGCATTACTGCAGATGTGTACATTGAAGAACTGACCACAATGATGGCGAAACTCGCACGTCTGCAACCAGCTTTGGTCAATCGGTCGTCTCCACTGCTACTTCACGACAACGCGCGACCCCATACTGCACAACAGACCGTCTCTAAGCTGCCTGAGTTGGGTTTGGAAGCTCTCCCTCATCCGCCATACTCACCAGATCTTGCGCCTACCGACTATTACTTTTTCCAAAATTTGGACAACTTTTTAGCGGAAAAAAAATTCAATTCCCGAGAGGCAGTACAAAACGCCTTTGAAGAGTTTGTTGTCTCCCGTCCTGCTGATTTTTTCAAGAATGGCATCCATAAACTGCCACAGCGTTGGCAAAGATGCATTGATTGCAGGGGTGATTACTTTGAATAAAAGAAATAAATAAGTTCGAAAAAAAAATACTTTAACTTTTTTCAAACAAAACGGCAATTTCATAGGTAAAGACCTAATATTAGTGTGATTAGTGTGATTTATTACCTAAAAATAAGTGGAACAAAACAGCTCAAAATACGTATCCAAATAAATAATATTCTAAAGGATGATAGCGTGACGCAATTACATACAATAATTGTATGGGCAAACGCCCTCGTACATCAGATAGTATGCCCTGAGACATTTTCCGTAAACGTTATTACATACTGCTACAACAGTATGGTACAAGTGATAAAAGATGATTTTCGATTTTACTAGTCAAAACTGTGTACTCGTGAATCACAAAAAAAATGTGACTGCTTTCGTCAAGTTCCTTCTACTGCAAACTCGTCAATACTGCATATTCGTCAAGTAGAATCATAGAATAGAATATAATAGAAAAACTCTTTATACCAACATAAAACTTAATGTTAGAGTACTTACAATAGATAGCAAAACGGGCAGCCTTATCGCAAAAAATGATCATTACCAAACGACAGTATTTTTTTAAATTATTTTTTGGTTTAAGAAAATATTAAAAATACAGAGACCTTGTATTAAAATCACTTTGATTGTCTAAACGGCCGTCTATCCATCCGTTCATTCTTTCATCCATCCATGCATTTATCCACTTGTACAGGGTAGGGTACTAGTCTATCGTACTTAGAAGATACTTGTTCTCAAGAATGACTGATATTAAATAGAAATTGATTTTAAATTAATGAACATATACAATTAGCAAATAATGATAATGACGCCCAACGATCACATATATAGATCCTGGGCCCTAACTAGGATTCCCTGTATCTAGGGACCCAGAAATTACTAGACCATGGTTCTACAAAACCCAGACTCAGAACAAGTATTTATGCTTTTTTCTGTGTACTTTACTTTTCTATAAAGCATCGAACCGAGTTTACTGTATAATGTTGTAGCACCTTCGCCTCCTCGCCTTCTGCTTCTTGATCGTCCCACACGACATTAGGTGCTCTCACCAATTTATGTTTAGTTCGCATTAATGGCAGCGACAAGCGTAAAATGCGACAGAAATTGTCCCGCTTATATATTTACTCAGTTTATTTACAAATACTGACTAATTTTAATTTTGTAAATAGAGATAATGAAACCTACTAGGTGGTAGGACTTTTCTGCAAAGTTCTTCTAGGTAGGTACCACCGCTTTGCTTGTTATTCTCAGGCAAGCAGTAGTGCGCGAGCACGACGGTGTTCCAGTTTGAAGGGCACTGTAGCTAGTGAATTACTGGGCAATGAGACTATGATCTGCTAGGCGATCACTTAACTTGTTTGCACCCAATAGATACACACATTTGTATGGATTCGACAGTTTCAATACGCAGCTTATGTACATGGTTACTAAGGAAACTTTCAAATTAGGACTAGACTATCTCAGGATATCTCAGGATAACGTGCGCAGTGTAGTGTCACGCGAAACTATATTACGTGTGACACTAACTGTTACGAGCAGCCGTGTCGCTTAACATCGGTAACGCTGGCTACATAATAATAATAACGCCCAACGATCACATACATAGATCCTGGACCCTAACTAGGATTTCCTGTGTCTACGGACCCGGACTACGAGGACCATGGTCCCACAACACCCAAACTCAGAACAAGTATTTGCGCTTTTATTTTTACAATTAAGACTGGCCACTTACTCCTGCCACAGAATATATTATATACTATGTACTCATGGTCACGTTACTCAAAGAAAAAGATCAAAGGGACCGAAACGTGTGAATTGAGTTAGGAGGGGAGAGGGGCAGTCACAAAAGACTGCCAGTCCGATGTCATTAAAGTCGAGACTTTCCGGAGGCTTTCACATAGAACTTCCGAGACAATTATACTTCTAACCTTAAAAAGCCTGTATTTTTTTAATGCAGAAACAGGGCATTATTAATTTACAAATAATTTTTTTGTTATAAGCAGTCAAAATCCAAAACAATTGTCAAAAATGCAATTTTAATATCTTCTAAATATATACTCGTATAACTCAAAGGTGACTGACTGACTGACATAGTGATCTATCAATGCACAGCCCAAACCACTGGAAGGATCGGGCTGAAATTTGGCATGCAAAATGGGTGGTTGAATTATTTTCCCATATTATAGGCCACGCCGCGGGCGAAGCTGCGGGCAGAAGCTCGTTCAAGAATAAAATAAGACATCTCAAACACGGGACGGGACATTACAAATTAATTATAGTGTTTCAACACTATGCTATGGTACAAATTATTAATTTATAGTTTTTTAACACTATGCCATGGTACAAATTATTAATTTATACTCTTTCAACACTATGCCATGGTATAAATTATTAATTTAAATTTATAGTCTTTCATTACTGTGCTATGGTACAAATTATTAATTTATAGTGCTACCCATGGTCTGATAGCTCACTTGGTAGTAGCTCTGCCTTCTGAACTGTAGGTTGCGGGTTCGATTTCCACCCAGAACAAACATTTGTGTACACATAGGTATTTGTTCGGTGTCTGGGTGTTATATTGTATTTTATGTATGTATATACAAATCAAAAGTATATAAGTATTGTAAATGTTATATAGTACAAGTTTTGCTTAGTTTGGGACTAGATGGCGTTATGTGAAATGTCCACACATATTTACATATTTATTATACCTTTTTTAAATGGTTGTAAAAAATACACCAATGCGAAAGCCCCATCGACCGTTTTCCCTATATAAATGTGACGTGGGCATCGGACAACACCGGCCGTTTCTATTTCGAACGCAAAACTCAAGTTCTTTCGATGATTTCCTTTGAAAAATCTTTTATCTTTTGAATGTGATTTCGTAGTAATGAGAACGCCTTTTGTTAGAGGCCGTCTTGATTCTGTAGGCTCTTTGGAATTAGTAGGTTTTTCTTTTGTATTCCTGTCTGAGACTTATCTTTTCGTTAGGCTGTAAGAATCTCGTGTAATAATATTTTTAACATGAAAAGTACAGACAAAATAATTTATCATAGCTGATCTATAACTTATTTTTTCTGTTTTGGCTCCACCCTTTTGTGTATTTAGCCAGTGGCAAGTAATTGATAATTTCTCAGGTTATAAACATTTGTGTCAAGTCAAGTCACAGTCCAAGTTATCTTGATGACGTCAAGTCATAGTCTAGTCTAGTCCAGTCATACTCTTAGTAAAATGGTGGCAACTTTACCAGAAGCTTCTATGTAGTTTTGGAAACAATTCGAAAAGAAACGTTTCGCCATAATTTTACCACTTTCCCACACTCTTGCATGTAATCCAGCCCTTAACGAATAAAATGCCACCATTTTTATGCACTAACACTGAAAATAACATAAGTTTTGGAAAATAATACAATGCGGCGACGCGATCTTTCCCGTTTTCCCGCCAAATCTCCCAACTTAAAATTGTATTTATCGAAGATTTCTGTGCAGACAAGTTTACGACACTCCTAATGGGAATAGGTCACAGTAGCCTATGGACATCTGTAAATGTGGCACTGATCTCACCCGGTGACTCTGTAAATGTGGCACTGATCTCACCCGGTGACTCTGTAAATGTGGCACTGATCTCACCCGGTGACTCTGTAAATGTGGCACTGATCTCACCCGGTGACTCTGTAAATGTGGCACTGATCTCACCCGGTGACTCTGTAAATGTGGCATTGATCTCACCCGGTGACTCTGTAAAAGTCGGTAGACACCAACCTTAGCCCGTTAAAAAAAGTAAATCTTTTGGGGTGCCAGTCTACGCGATGCGTCTTCAGAAATAAATCACACTAATATTATAAAGGCGAAAGTTTGGTGTATGTATGTATGTATGTGTGTATGTTTGTTACTCCTTCACGCTCAAACGGCTGAATGGATTTGGATGAAATTCGATACCAAGAGAGCATATAAACTGGATTAACATATATGATACATATTATCCTGGAAAAAAGAAATTTTCCCGTGGGATGTGCAAATAATTGAAATACTTTTTATCCACGGGTAAAAGCACGGGGCGCAACTAATATTATACATATAGGATGACGGGTTGTGCGTAGATTGCAACCTATATAACTATAGGCCTTCAGCATGCGCACCGGGCCGCGTCCGGAAGAATGATTCGTAGTACACCGAGCGCTCCCTTTTTATAGCCAGATGGGTGAGGGAGCGATGACAGTTGCCGGTGTTGCCACAGTAATAAATTTAAAGGCTACCACAGGGTAAATAACGGCACTGCCCGCTGCGCACAGAGTTTATAACTGGACGTTGCCACCGTCATGCATATTTCAAAGACTTCTAAATTAAATATTTCTATTTTTCCAGATGTAATCCAAGTCTGGTCTGCTCCTGGAGGAGAAACTCGGCTGCCTTGCGACCTGGCGGCTCCAGCTCGAGACGTCGCCATGATGCTGTGGTTCAAAGATGGAGACAGGATGCCAATTTATACGTAAGCTACATTCTTTTAAATAATAACGCCCAACATTCACATACATAGATCTTGAACCCTAACTAAGATTCCTCGTGTCCCAGAAACTATGAGGACCATGGTCCCACAACACCCAGAGTCAGAACAAGTAGTATAGTAGTAGTAGTATAGTATAGTAACTCGTCAATATCTTTGAAGAACGACCTAAAGATAAATATAAATATGTGTGTGGACATTTCACACAGCGCCATCTAGCTTCAAACTAAGCAAAGCTTGTACTATGGAAACCAGATAACTGATACAATACTTAGATACTTTTTGTTTGTAAATACATACATGGAATACAATATAACACCTAGAAAGAGAATAAACATCGATGACATTCACACAAATGTTTGTCCTGGGTTAGGAATCGAACCTACAACCTACAGTTTAAAAGACAGGGTTACCAACCAACTGAGTTATTAGGCTAGTCAAAGAAAGTATAGTATTAGTGCCTTCTTACTTGATTTCAATAGATTTCAAAAAGATTTTAATAGAAATCTAAATTAACTTGCGGTTTTTTACGTCCGTAGCATAGGGCTCCGTCATTTTTGACCCAATTAAACTTTTTTTTTTAAACAATGTAACTTCTGATTGCAGGCCCCTAAACATTATCAAAATCGGATTAGTTTATATTTTTATTAAATTAATTCGGCTTCCTATTGACAATTTCACAATTTTGAATAATATTACTTATGAAACATAAATTTTTCCTTAATGCATTGTCTATTTAAAGGAAACACAGCATGCAAAAAATACCAGATAATTAATACTTAACCACATTGCAAATAGAAAAGCATTTAGTATTATTATATTAACTGAAAAAAATATGTCATAAACAAGTTAGGGCGATATAAAATTTTCAACCCCTTTTTGAAATGGGCATATTATGAATAGGATTATCATGTTAAGTTTTATGGTATAATCATTTCTACTTAAGTCCACTGCGAAATTAAAAGTCACAACGACTTGAGATAAAATAGCTCAGCGGTCATATTTGATGTAAAACAATCTGTGAAGCAAGATTGCTGTTCTTTGAGTATTCGTATAATTCAAAGTCAATTCATATTGGAAGAGAAACAAACAAAACGAACACAATTTTCCGTTGATATTTTTCTTTTTAATCTACCTATAAGTAGGGTAAATAACATAATCAGATATTAGGTTTTTAAACGTAGTTAAAACTTTTTTATGTTAAGGAATGACATGACCAGCTAGTCGTCTATCTCATGTTAAGCGTCACGGCTGCCCATATCAGTTGCAGTGTCACTTGGAACTCTAAAGCACAGAGTTTCGCGTGACACTGCACTGCGCAAGTCATCTTGAGACGTCAGCACAGTCTACTAATAAGATGACCTAGACCATGAGATTAGGTCATAAAGTCTTATTTGCTCAGTAATTTTGCAAGCTACAGTGCCTTTTAAAACCGGAACACATAACTTTATAACCAATTCTGTCAATAAATAAATTTGTATTGTAATAAAAATTTATATTGCAGTGCAAGTGCAAAATTTTATTTACTGTTTCCACCGAGTAACTGTTATGGCCGTGATGCTTATTGTTATTTAAATTCAATAATTAAAATATTATAATATATCATTAGCACCAAAACAAAAACAGCGCCGGTTACTATGGCATTTATTGCTAATAATACTCAGCTCTATCGTCGGGTATTACTTACGCTCACATTACAAGAGATTCTGATGGGATTCCCATGATAATTCGGCTCCCATACATTTATGGTTTCAGCGGTTATTTTCCTGTACTCAGCTTGGTTCATTTGTCTAATGGAATAGAGGGAACGTGGGCGTACTTAAGGTAGGATTAAGGGCGTAAACTTATTTATATAGAACAGCTTTTTTTAAAGGTAAGCTACTATTATATCTGTACGGTGTAGTCCGACATAAAATTATAAGTCCAAATAACAACATAATCCACCCTCTTTTTTTCCGTTCAGTGGTTTGGGCTGTGCGTTGATAGATCATTATGTCAGGCAATCAGTCACCTTTGAGTTATATACATTTAGATATATCCTACCAAAAATATGATATATATTGGTATGTTCTGTTTTGTTTCAACCTGAAGCCGATGTCCTGAGTTTATCCATGAATTTCCACTTGATTGGAGATCTTTGCCGGCTTTTATACGCAATGTGTATGTGTTAGTATATTTTTCGCGCAAGCAAGCGAAATGTTTTCTAAGATCGAGCTTACTCTTGTAATGAGTTTTTTTAGAAAAAAAAACTAGAATGTGTATTTGTTTACCACATAAAAATGATAACTTTTCAAAATGCGTAAAAATAAAGGAGGAAATGGAACTCTTGTCTTTCAGAAAGTTAAAAATCAAGCTGGTGAAATTACTGCACAAATGAGATTTTGTATCAAGACTATGCTGATCTCTGGATGACGTACGCAGTGCAGTGCCATGCAAGAATTTAAGAGTTCTGAAAGGCACCGGAGTTATTATAGATAGCCGCTTAACACTAGGTGAACAACTAGCCCGCTAATTCAGATTAAATGAGGCTGTCTTTGCAATATTTAATCAAAAACAAAGCCTCTGTGTTGTTGGGGTCGAGCAGCTCATAACCCGGAGGCGACGAGTTCTATTCCCACAAAAGGCAAATATTTGTGCACAGAAAAAAAGCATAAATACTTGTTCTGATTCTGAGTGTTGTGGGATCATGGTCCTCGTAGTTCCTGGATCCCTAGACACGGAATAAATTATTATTATTATCATCTTTCTCATGGCAAATATGCACTAAATTTAATTTAAAGCCTTAAATTTTTGGTTACTGTTTTAACTTGAAGCTTCGAGGTAATTAATTAATACACTGAACCGGATGGACACTTTAGTTTATTATTATATATTATTCACATAATACTACTACTTTAATACAACGAACACTACGCTAAAGCCCGCTACAACTGATCAATCCAAAGAGTATAGTAGAGTGAGTACTAATATAATAGGTCTTTACCTATGAAATTGCCGTATTGCAGTACAGACTTTTTCAAACAAAAAAAAAGTTTTGATTGGCTATGAATTCTAAATTCAAATTAATTTTGTTTTAAAAATATGACATTCTATTTACAATATAAGTCTTTTGTTTATTGATTAGCGTTGTATTTTCATTACATTTCAACATTTTTCCTCATAATGGATACTTTGAAATTTCGTGTAATTATGGAATATGAGTTCCGTCGTGGCACCAACGCGGCACAAACGACACGTAACATCAACGACGTTTACGGAGAGAACTGTACAAACGAACGTACAACCCGTTATTGGTTTGCTCGGTTCCGTTCTGGGAATTTTGACTTGAAAAATGAACCTCGTGGTCGTCCGGAAACTTTGGTCAACAATGATGAATTAAAGGCGATTGTGGAAGCTGATGAATCTCAATCTACAGCTGAGCTGGCAGCAGCTTTTGATGTTAGCATCAAAACAATATTGGTCCATTTGCGACAGATTGGCCAGATAAAAAAGCTTGATAGATGGGTGCCCCACGAACTTAACGATCGCCAGCGCAACGTACGCGTCGAGACTTGCCTTGCGCTGCTTAACAGGCACAGAAATGAAGGAATTTTGAACCGAATTGTTACGTGCGACGAAAAATGGATTCTTTTTGACAATCGAAAGCGCTCAGCAAGTTGGTTAGATCCTGGTTCGGTACCAAAGCAATGTGCAAAACGAAAAATGACCCCCAGAAAGGCGATGGTCACAGTTTGGTGGTCTAGTGCTGGTGTGATTCATCATAGCTTTTTACAAAACGGCGAGAGCATTACTGCAGATGTGTACATTGAAGAACTGACCACAATGATGGCGAAACTCGCACGTCTGCAACCAGCTTTGGTCAATCGGTCGTCTCCACTGCTACTTCACGACAACGCGCGACCCCATACTGCACAACAGACCGTCTCTAAGCTGCCTGAGTTGGGTTTGGAAGCTCTCCCTCATCCGCCATACTCACCAGATCTTGCGCCTACCGACTATTACTTTTTCCAAAATTTGGACAACTTTTTAGCGGAAAAAAAATTCAATTCCCGAGAGGCAGTACAAAACGCCTTTGAAGAGTTTGTTGTCTCCCGTCCTGCTGATTTTTTCAAGAAGGGCATCCATAAACTGCCACAGCGTTGGCAAAGATGCATTGATTGCAGGGGTGATTACTTTGAATAAAAGAAATAAATAAGTTCGAAAAAAAAAAATACTTTAACTTTTTTCAAACTAAACGGCAATTTCATAGGTAAAGACCTAATACCACACTCTTCCCCGTTTACAAAAAAAAATCTTAAGCTTGAATATTATTTAAATTTAATGTAGTATTAAACAAATTTAAATAAAGAGTTAGCATCCAGTGTTTATTATATAAATATCATACAGCTCAGTTATTATTTAGAGTATAATACTACTGCCTAATAAAGGAACTTATTATAACACAAATAGTTTTATTTTTTGTTACACCTATGTCATGTTTTGATTACAACTAATTGTAAATATACTAATATACCACAAGCACTATCTCGTGACTCCGTCTTTTTTGAACCAATTTGAAAAACACTTTAAGTGATACAAGGTTTGCACCAATCCAACTTTGCTTAGTTTTGGGCCAGACGGCGCTGTGTGAAATGGCCACAATATTTACTTTTTATTTTCCGTTTATTTATTATCTGAGTTCTTCTCAGTATAATGAGAATTTGTTTAAAGGAAAACTACTATATCAACTGAATTCAAAAAAAGAGATTCTCCGTGTACAATAGTATTAGTAGCTGCAAAGATAACGTAATTTCAAGACTGATATATGTAATTTTGATCAAAACTATGGTTTCCGCGAGTGGTAATTAATGAAAGCATGCATGCCGGCGACGCTTGACGCCGTGATGGATGAACTTGGCAAACAAATTGACTGTGCCATTCCCAGGCGTCGACATTCATCTTACAACGGATACAAATCTACGCATGATTATATTATAAATAATTATAGCTTCAGCCTGTGGCCCACAGTCGAGTAATGTTATTACCAGACTGTGCTGATGTCTTAGGATGATGTGCGCAGTGCAGTGTCACGCGAAACTTTAAATTATAATAGCAACAAATTGAAAATAACATTATTTTATTAGTAGGTAAACTAGCGGCCCGTCCTGGCTTCGCATGGGTGGACATTTATTTTCTAAACATTATGGCATAAACGTACAGTAAATTAATAATTGTATTTAAATAGCCTTGCTTGAGAAATCATTTATTTAGGTAAGGATTAAGGCAAACGTATAAATAACTTGGTCTGATTTTGGTCGTAATTAGTATTAAATTTTAAAATATTAAAAAGTAGTTATAGTGACATAACTACAATAGTAAGACACATGCTATCGCGAAATTTTTTGTAGATATTGATATGTTATTTAATATTGTGAAACATTTTTTTGTTCTATCATCAATAGTTTTCGCAGCGCTTGCGATGAGAGATATTTTAGACTTTTTTTATCTTGGGTAACATTATTGTAGTTTTGGTAGGGATCCTTATTTTTTCTTGAAATTAAAATAGCCCATATTAATCAAAGATGATGTAGCATTCAAATGCTAAAAGAATTTTTAAAACCGGTCCAGTACTTTTTGAGCCAATTTGTTACAAACATACTTACATACAAATCTTTCCTCTTTATAATACTAGTAAAGACTAGCATAGATATAGTATCATAGTACAGACAAGGATAGCTGACAGTTACTAGTATATCTGTGAACACAAACGAAACTTGCAGCCTCTGTGAAACAATGATTTCCCTATCGCGCCCCGCAGTACGCAACAATTGCAGTAGTTGGCAGGCTCACAGGCTATAACTAAGGACTACTCCGAGCATTCCTTAAGTATGATACGGGATGTAAATACCTAAATGTCTGAAATCGTAACCGTTATTTAGGTAATAGCAATGGTTGAGCCAACTTTTTCAAGTAAAACTTCTTTACGCACGCTTGACTTGGGGACTAAGCTGGTAAATGCGATCGAATGGATGTTGAAGTTGTTTCACTAAGATCTCCATTGTCAACATAATAAAGTAAACAATTATTTGTATTATTTATGTTGGTATGTCCGGTAAAATGACGATTTTAAATTGTCGACATTAATGTTATGACGACATTAATATTAAACAAAGCAAAAACAAAGCTATACCGGCCGATAGATGGA
This sequence comes from Ennomos fuscantarius, assembly GCA_905220475.3. Taxonomy (NCBI): domain Eukaryota; kingdom Metazoa; phylum Arthropoda; class Insecta; order Lepidoptera; family Geometridae; genus Ennomos; species Ennomos fuscantarius. The sequence goes on from HG992042.1 coordinate 13,045,069, forward strand.
GCTAAACTAAATAAATTTTACTTCAGTCGTGTAGTATAAAGCACACTTGTTTTTTTAAATTATTTTTTATTCATCAATGTATTAATACGTGTGTACGTGTGTAAGGTAACTTCAGCTTGTGTTACCTGTCTCCATTGAGTTGATCCAATTAACAGAAAATTGGATCAACTGATTGGAGACTGGCAACACCGGTAATAAACTAAACTGATTGGATATTTCATCGAATTTAATAACACCGGCCTCACAAAGAACATTAAACAGAGAAATGAAAGGTAATATCCATTTTCGCAGATAATTTCCCAGGATATTGACTGATGGCGGGCTGACGAAGCTCGCCCATCGATAATTGGTCATTCATTAAAAATTTATCGCGAGCGAAAATCATTTTATGGCCACATTTCCATTTGAACACTCTCGAAAATTGGGGTAATTATTTTTTATATTGTGCTGGTAATGAATTAAATTCCGATGGGGTTACTTAATTTGTAAGCCATGTGCTTACAATAAAAAAGTGACATGTCGAAAAAAAAAATTAAATTAATATCTGGATAAAAAAAAAAAAACTAAAAAACGAGTGTGCTTTAGACCACACGACTGAATTGAAATTTCTTTAGTTTAGCGCCATCTATCGGCCGGCATAACATTGTTTTTGCTTTGTTTAATGTTAATGCCGCCATCTTGACAATTGTAAATTTACATTTTACCGGGCATACCAACATAAAAGTTTTAATTTTTTTTAACTTTGTGAACGATGTGAGTGATGTGATGTGAACCAACTTCAACTTCCGTTCGCCTCGCAATCACCAGCTTACTTCCCAAGTCAAGAGTCCGTAAAGAAGTTTTGCTTTAAAAAGAGAAATAGATCATATTTCACTAAACTCACTTCACACTTCACACTCACTTTCACACAACGACTCAGCGTTATCAATACAATTATGAATTCTGTTACCAAACCAACTTTATTATCCGTACCATTAACAAAACAGCCAGCGATCTAGACTTTAACAAAATGGCGCGAAAGGTGTCACCGCCCTCAAGCCCTTACCCAAATAAGTTATTCCATACCCGAATGAAGTAATTCTACACCCTTTACCCAAATGAAGTAATTTGGGGCCCGCACCGAGATTTTTCCGAGAAACAATGAAAACGTAACAAATTTACAGGTGAGACGTGACGCTGTTAACCCACCGGCTGTACCATAAAGATGTTGCTATGCGTGGAGTCCACACATTTTTTTTTTGTTACGAAATGGCATGACGAGCTGGTCGCTCGCCTGATGTTAAGCGACACGACTGCCCATATCAGTTGCAGTGACACTTTAAACTCAAAAGTATGGTTTCGCGTGACACTGCACTGCACACGTCATTTTGAGACATCAGCACAGTCTAGCAATAAGATTACTAGAATGAGATTAGGTCATAAAGTCTCATTTGCTCAGTAATTTCACATAAATAACATAATCATAAACAATAAAATAATAAACAAAAATAATAAAATAATAACATCACATAAATAATAAACCTTTGTATTTGAAGTAAAACTTCTTTACGCAAACTTTACTTTGGGAGTAAGCTGGTGAATACGTTACTAAAACGTTATGAAAATAAATCGGGCAAGACAAATGGAAGTTGAAATGGTGGTATAAGTTAGTGAAGAGAGAAAGAGAGAGATTTTTTTTCAAGCGATAAGCTTGTAAAATAAACATAGGCCCATATTACAAATAGGTACCTTAAAGACTTACATATTTGGTTTTATACATTTCAAATATAACGAGTGCTATTTGAAGAGCGATTTTGAGGCAAGCTAGAAATTATTACTTACTAGTTGCGCCCCACGGTTTCACCCGCGGATAAAAATTCTTTTAACTATTTGCTCATCCCACGGGAACATTTCACTTTTCCGGAATAAAGTGTAGCCTATATGTTAATCCAGTGTATAAGCTATCTTGGTACTTTTTTGATCCAAATTTGAACATTGTTTTAACCTCACTAATACCTCCTGTTTCCTATTTAATCTCCTTCATTATACAATTATGATTCCATAGATCATATAAGAAAGAGCTAGGCTTGGGGAGATAGAAACCATAGAATGAAATAATGATATGAAGATTGGGCATGAACGAGTGTTTAGTGTTGTTTCCACTTTTACCAGAGGGAGTTTTAGCTTCCTGGGTTGTACACGCTTGCAAATGAGCACTCTATTGTGTGTTCAGTTTTTTTCGCTTCTTTGTTATTTTATCTGTTATGTTATGAATTGCTATTGGGTTATTGTAATATTTTGGAAGTTTTAGATGTGAATATTGTTTATATTTTCAAAGTCGATGAGTAATTCTTAAACAGAATCAAATGATTTATCGTTCACTTTAAGTTCATATTCTACGACACGGATAAAATTATATGATGTAATATTCTTAAATCTGTGATTAAAAGCTTTCATTTCAATTATTCGTGATGTTTTTTTATAATGGAAATAGAAATAATATTCTGATTTTATAAAACCTTCTAACTATAATAAACAAATAAATATAAATAAATAAAAACCTGTCGACATTTCACACAACGCTATCTAGTCCCAAACTAAGCATAATAATAATAAATAAATACGTGTGGACAATTCACACAGCGCCATCTAGTCCCAAACTAAGCATAGCCTGTACTATGGGAACCAGATAACTGATATAATACTATATATTTTTTTGTTTGTAAATACATACATACTATACCATATAACACCCAGACACAGAATAAACCTCGATGTTCATCACACAAACGTTTGTCCTGGGTGGGAATCGAACCCACGACCCACAGTTCAGAAGGCAGGGTTACTACCAACTAAGCTATCGGGCCAGTCAAAGCAAAGCATAGCAAAGCTATGGAAACTAGGAAACTGATAGAATACTTACATACTTTTTACTCTTTGTTTGTGAATACATACATAGAACACAGAAGGCAGAGCTACTACCACTTAAGCTACAAGGCCGATAAAATGATTATTATATTGACATAATAACATATAAATTAAGAACATTAATAATTATTTCTTGGTTATTCATAACGCAATCGATTTTGAATGAATAATACTTTATTATTATTTGAGTAAATTTCAAAAGTCACTGCCTTAGTAGGTATTTAAACATACAATTAACGAGTTATTTTAAGTAACAAGCTGTCAATTATTGGCATCCAATACCTCCAAAATAGGTCCCCGCAACCTCGAAGTTCATTTCTTCGTAGAATTAGGTCAAACTCGGTGACTGCGGTCCAAAGTCTGTCTTGTTATAATTTGGAACCGACTAATTGTTCGGGTTTGGTTAAAAGGAAAAGTTTATTATTAGTGAAATGTCAAACGTACTGTTTTTGTGTATACTCATTAATTGACTTAGGTACTACTTGGCATTTAAACAGTTACAGAAATGTTTTTAAAATTATTATATTTTGTTGCCTACATATGTTCCTATTACATAATTTTTATTATTATTACCATTTTTTTAATAATTTTTGATCAAAATATATTTTATTTTTTAAGTAATCTGGTGAATGCTTGTGGAGAGCGTTACGGAAATTGATCGGTCGTGGCGAACGGAAGTTGAGAGGGAGATAGAAGTTAGTGAAAATAGAAAGAGATAGAGTTAACGTTTCGTATAGAAGTTTTACTTCAGTCATGTGGTTAAGGCGTTTTTTATGTTATTATTAAAATTTTGCAAACCTAAATTTCCCAGTAAAAACTTACCATCAAGCAAACAACAAGCGCACTTCATAATTTTACAATAACAAAATATTATCACCTCCCACGGACCATTACGTACGCAACTATACGAATAAAATACAAAACTGTACTGTAACCCATTCCCAGTTTCCCAGGGGTCCCGAAAACGCGAGACTATCACAAATTACGCCACGGACGTGTATACCTTCGATATTTGTCAAAGGACGATGCTAACTAACGCCTTTTTCACAGATACCCGCACGGACTGACTGGTGTCGCCATGGGTTATGTTTTTTTGGCACACCCGAATTTTAACAGATAAATAAATATTTTACGTATTGTACACAGCGTCATCTAGCTTCAAACTAAGCAAAGCTTATACTATGGGGGAACCAGATAACTGGTAGAATACTTAGATACTTTTTGTTTTTAAATACATACTCGTACATAGAATATAACACAGAACAAACATCGATTATTTATAAGAAAATTAAATCTATATTATTAATGGTTATTGTAGGACATAAGTATGAGGGTAAGTGTGCATGTGAGAGAGTGTGTGTGTGTGTGTGTGTGTGTATGTGTATGTGTGTATATATGTGTGTGTGGGGGGGGTCTTTTTGTGTGTGTGTGTGTGTGTGTGTTTGTCCTACCCTACCCTCCTGGGTGTGTGTGGTGTGAGAGAGAGATAGGTGGCTGCTCAAATTGGCGCTCTATAGGGAAGGCCCGTTCAGCAATGAAAGTCTTTAGGGTGATGATTGTGGTTATGAAATAGCCAATTCTCATGTTTTTTTATGTTAGTGAATGATATGATGAGCTAGTCGTTTACCTGATGTTAAGCGACACGGTCGCCCATAACAGAACAGTGTCACTCGGATCTCCAAAATATAAAGTTTCACGTGACACTGCACTGCGCAGATCATCCTGGGACATCAGCACAGTCTGGTAATAAGATTACTCGATAGTGAGATCAGATCATAAAGTCTCATTTGCCCAGTAATTTCACTAGCTACTAGCACTAGCACTAGTGCCCTTCAAACCGGAACACAGTATTAGTGCTTGCACACTACTGCTTGACGGCAGAATAACTGGCAAAGCGGTGGTACCTTCCTAGATGAACTATGCAGAAAAGTCCTACCACCTAGTAAACAAATGTGCAACAAACTAGTCATAAAATCTAGGATAGTTTTCATCTAGCATGGTTACACTAACAGTACCAAATTACGGCTTCAGACTTTCCCGTCACGTTTCCGAATACATTGCAATTTTTATAATACAGCCCTGTTCTAAACGACAGCGGGAAATAGTGGAGTTTGTACTTTACACACAGAAATGGTCACAATTTTGTTTCTGGTTGTACACAGTTTTGGAACGTTTCTGTAGGAATGTATAAAATATTCTGTTCCAATGAACACAGTTTTGGGAACTTTTTGTTGCTGGTCGATTGTAGTTCGAAATCTAATGAATAACTTATGTATCAACAATGCGGCTCAATTGATTCCGGCTTTTCATAGAGAAAGAAAAAAAGAAAAAAAAGACATTTATATTGACTGCCTCTGTGGTGTGGTGGTTGGCTCGCAAGCCTGGAGATGGCGGGTTCGTTCGGTAGGACCAGTATTTGTGCACAAAAAAAGCGCAAGTATTTGTTCTGAGTTTGGGTGTTGTGGGACCATGGTCCTCGTAGTTCCTGGGTCGCTAGATACAAGGAATCCAAGTTAGGATGCAGGATCCATGTATGTGATCGTTGAGCGTATAGGCTTCCTGGTCTAAGTGCAATTATGGCTGCTTCTGCTTCGTGTGCCAATGGCAATTAAACATTGGCCACACCCACCTAGGGTGTGGCCAAAAAATTGGCCATGGCGACTGCATTATTTGTAGCTTCTAAGAGGTCCTGTTTAGCTGAAGAATTGCTCTAGTGACGTATTGATTGTCATAATTTAGACCAGTCCTAGTGGCGGAGGCCTATGTTTTTTTTTGCCTGTTTATGTAAACTGTAAGTGGAGAAGCCCTAACCACAGAACTGTCTCTATAATTGAATGCTAATAGTCTATGTAAGATATATTCTGAACGGAAATACGACATGGTTTGTATCGCATGCCAACTGAACATATCTCTGTACTAAAATATGATGGGTGATACAGCCCTATGGTATTTTATGGGTTATATAAACCAAGGCTGCTGACTGTTGTGGCCTGAGGATATAGCATGCTTGTTATTGGTTGGGTAATGGTCTCGAAAGGTAGAGTTCAGTTTATAAGCTTTTTCCAGTATTAGCTTATAGTTTGGTGACATTGAACTCGATCAAGTTTGTTTTTACACTACAACAACACTACAGGGTTATTATAGTGTTTAATTTTTAACAAGTAGTACTTAAAGTAAAGCTCGACTAGCTTATATAACAGACCTGTAAGCGCTAAATGTGATGATATCACTTAGTAAACTCAGTTTGATTTAAGACCAGACAATACTGAATTTTAATTAACAAATCTTTTTTTTGTAAAGATACATGTGACCCCAAAACACAATTGACAAAAATTGGATTGTTAAAAAGTCGCAGCCCATGGTTGTACTCATTTCAGTCGAATTTAGTAAAAACATTTATAAATTATAATTTCATTCCCAATTTGAAAATTTCCATAGTAACTATGCACATGAAATATGTATTGAAACTGTCAATACCATACAAATTTCAGTTTCTATTAGTTGCAATTAAGTTTCGTGATCGCCTAGCTGAAGGAAGAAATTGAATTTATGACACGGCTTGTCATTTTGGCTTAAAAAAAAACATAATTATTATGGCTTTACTAAAGATTCACGTTCAAATCTTGTTATTGATTCAAAATTTCTTTTACATTAAAATTAAGAATTATATAGTTATATAAGTTAATTATTTGAGTTTATCAGAGCACCTGGTCGCTAAACGCTACGCTACGCTACGCGTGACCAAAATGCTGGCACTTATTTGGCACAACGAATAAGCATTGCAATTCAACGGGGCAATGCTGTCAGCATGTTGGGTACGCTACCTACTGGTAGTGGGCTGGAGCATTTGGACTGTCTATAGGTTATCGCGGCCAGTATATAGTCCAAATGTTTTTTTTTGTAGTAGTAGTAGGTAATTTTTAGTATTAGTTATTATATCATTGTAGTATTTAGAAATTAAAAGAATTATATTGATTACGTAGGATAGCAATTATAAAATTAATCTTAATTTTCTGACTGTTAGCGCCAAACTCTTGAAATGTTGACCAATCAATTACAAAGGTCCTCCAATATAAACACACGTCCTGAAAGTTCCCGATGGTTACTTCCAAATGGATCTTTTGGGACCTCCACGGATTATCCGAGATTAACTTTCGTACGTCCCACATACGCTTAGTAGGTATTTGGTAGGTATTAGGCAGTTAATCCAGGTTGTGAGGTCATTCGAGTGATTCTGATGGGATCTTATCAAGAGTCTTGTTACTTTGGGAAATTTGTAATAGTAATTTAATAGTAATAGTAATTTTTATTTGCCAATAAGTAAACAACAATCTTGTGAGTAGATTTGTGAATATTCTTGACAAATAACTTGAAAACCTTGAGTCTTTTTATTGTATTTGTAAATAATAACAAAAAATTGACAAGAGTTACCTGTTGTTAATTACCTATGTGAAACATACTCACGACATTTTTCAAATTGAACAATATCGCTGACTGCCGAACTGACGATGGAGCTCTGCAACGTACTTTTCAACGGTATTACCTAATCTCAGAACCATCCGTTGCTGCTCGTCGAAGTGGAATAATAGTAATAATAATAATAATAACGCCCAACGATCACACACAGATTCTGGACCCTAACTAGGATTCCCTGTGTCTAGGGATCTAGGAACTACGAGGACCATGGTCCCACAACACCCAGACTCAGAACAAGTATTTGCGTTTTTTTTTCTGTGCATAATACTTGTCCTGCCGCGGGAATCGAACCCGCCCCCTCCGAGTTATGAGCTGACCTGCTAAACCACCGGATTGCTTGCACCAGTAGTGAGAAAGAGAACTGCTTTTTTTTCAAACTCATATATTGTAATGGGCTTGCTATATATTATTTGACAATAAGCACTTTGTAATTTTATATGCTTAGTGAAATAACTTAATTTTAAGTACCCAATATAATTTTGACTTGTAAAAGTGCTAAAATTAGCCTATTTGCAATAAATCATTTGAATTTGAACCACACCAGAGAGGCTGTCAAATACATATGAAAATGCTTAGGTATATAAAATAAATAAATAAATAACGCCCAACGACCACTTATCACTATACTGAACCCTAACTAGGATTCCTAGTTGTGGTCTAGGGACCCAGGAACTACGAGGACCATGGTCCCACAATACTCAGACTTAGAACAAGTAGTTGCACTTTATATTTAATCTGTATATCCAATTGATTTTGGAGTATTTTTTTTGTGCATGGTTACATCAGGGATTTTGACATCGCCCAATAAGGCCCTTATGCACTATGACGTAACTGAAACAAATTTGGGCACGTCCTAAAGAAATAAATGCGAAATTAAGAGCTTTCAAACTTTAGTGCACACGGGTAAAATAATCATTGTAGCGCACTCATTTGTGTTATAATCAATACGTAATATCATTCAATATAATGTTGATATCTAGATTTAAAAAGATTTAATAATGATTCTATCGCCATTAAATAATTAAATTTTCATTTTAGCCATGACAAAATACATTTCTTGTTGAATAGATCAAAACTAATGAATTTTCTGTTCAACATAAAGTAACTCAAAGATCTTCAGTAAATTAAATCAAAAGCAAAAAAAAAAAATCCTCAACTCTGAAAGTGTTCATATTTTTATGAATAAATCTTCGAAGCTAAATATTTATTGGCTAAGTTTTCGAAGATTGTGTCTTTTTGGATGGAGATTGAGTTATTATAGCTGATGAATATTTCAACTTTGAAATCCCTACTAATATATAAATAAAAGAATAAGAAGTAAAGTAAGTAATTAATATAGTGAACATAATCTGTTTATGTGAATTGCATGCATGCTTGCATGTTATAATGGTTGATTTCATTTCAATTAAGTTTTTAAAGTAAAAACTTAGCTAAGCTTAAGCTGGCGAGCCAAATGGAAGTTGAAAGTTGTTGGTTTACGTAGATCTCGATTGTCAATAAAGCAAAGTTGAAAATTTACATCATTATGTTGGTATGTCCGGTAAAATGACAATTTCGAATTGTCAAGATGGCGACATCAACATTAAACAATGCAAAAACTAAGTTATACCGTCCGATAGATGGAGCTAAAGTAAAGAAATATTACTTCACTCATGTGGTTTGAAGCACACTTTTTTTTATACACACTACCGAGATTAGTCGGCCTATAGTTCAGTTGATAGTAAATAAATTATAATAAATATTTGTGAACATTTCACACAGCGCCATCTAGCCCCAAACTAAGCAAAGCTTGTACTATGGGAACCAGATAACTGATACAATACTTAGATACTTTTTGTTTGTAAATACATATATAGAATACAATATAACACCCAGACACAGAACAAACATAGAGGTTCATCACACAAATGTCCTGATTTATTTATTATAGATATAGATACATTTATTATCCTGGGTGGGAATCGAACCCACAGCCTCCAGTTCAGATGGCAGAGCTACTACCAACTGAGCTATCAGGCCAGTTAGTAGCCCTGCCTTCTGAATTGTGTTGTGTGTTCGATTCCCAATGAAGACAAACATTTAAGTGAGTTATCGAACCTATAATTTACAATTTACACAGCTGAGATACGAGGCCAGTCTATACATGCATGTGGGTCAAAATAAATAATATTTTATCATTAATTAAAATGTCTACGTAACGTCAAGCGCCATAACAAAGGATTTTGTAGCATATAACCTTCAAATCATAAGGTTAAAATTTCATAAACAAATTAACCAATAATTAACATATGGAAACATTTCTTAAGCACCAATTCACAACTGAGTACCGATCTGTAATACGGGCCTTAGAGCCATTGGCGGTGTTCCAGTAAACTTCCACCAGTAGAGGCTGCCAATAGGTGATAGCGCTCTTAGGAACCATCTCTGGTGCTTTTATAATACTACTAAAGGCAGCCTGCGATTTCACCTGCGATTCTTTACAATCATAAATACATCAAATAACTTGAATTTTCAAAAAAAAACTTAGTGTCTACCTACGACATAAAAGTAAGACCACTTAAAAATCATGTCTCTATGTCTAGTGGTTTGGATTCTAAGTAATTAGACAGTCAATAACTCGGTCAGTAAGTAACTTAGTAAATCTGCTAGTCAGTCCACTCAGTCAGTAATTAACTCAATCAGACAGACAGTAGGTATACTGAGACAGTCAGTCAGTCAGTCAGTCAGTAGGTAGCTCAGTCAGTCAGTACTAAGTCAGTCGGTCGGTCTGTAGTTACCTCAGTCAGACAGTCAGTCAGTCAGTCATTTATGACCAAGTCTTTTATTTACGTAGATTTTCTTTTAAACCTGTATATTGTCTGGTCTTAAAGGATGGTTCTGTGTCCGGTACGTATAAGCCAAGTCCACCAACTGAGTTTTGAAAATGACATCTGGTTGTTCGTTAATCTCTCATAGTAACCTTTGTTATCTATGGTGTTAGATTTTTTAAGCCGCTCAACGGCGTTCTATCTTGGCTTAAAGCTATTGTCCTACGACACCGACACGACCGATGGCTGAAAGGGCGCTTCAAAGCATTGAATTGTGAAATCACTTTTTGTGGTGTCTCTGAGAGGAAAACATGTCATACATAATATTGTGGTACTTTAATGCCATAAATGTTTGACGACCTTTGTGGTATGGTGGTTGAGCCGATCAGCTCATAGCCCGGAGGCGGCGGGTTCGATTCCCGCGGCAGGACAAGTATTTGTGCACACAAAAACAAAGCGCACATACTTGTTCTGTGTTTGGTTGTGTGGGACCATGGTCTTCATAGTTCCTGGATACCTAGACACAAGAAATCCTAGTTAGGATCCAGGATCTATGTATGTAATCGTTGGGCATTATTATTATATTATTAACTAGCTTCTGCCCGCGGCATCGCCCACGTGGCCTATAGAAAACGAAGATTAAAAAAAAAAAAGATAATTCAACCACCTATTTCACCATCTTAGGGGTGGAATTTCGAAAAACCCTTTTTTAGTGGATACCTACACTGTACAAAGAACACACCCTTCAAATTTAATGTTACAAAATTTTGTACGTAATGTTAAGTCTAGCACCAGATTTAGGCTGTGCGTTTATATATAAGTTAGTCAGTCAGTTAGGACTTTGAATTTTATATGTATAGATAAAAGCCCGTATTGAACTAGTAGTTAATTGCGTTCGATCATACTTCGTACTTATTGCAAATATTGGTCTTCAAAGGTCCAATTATAAAATTCACAGTTCATTATGAGGTGAAATACTGCCAATTTAATTTAATCTTCCGAATCCAGACTTCAAAGAGACATCGCACTCCTACACTCGTTGTCTATTAAGTTGACACAGGGTAAAAATAAACAGAAGGGAAACTTGGTTTTTAGTTAAACTTTTTATTTTTCTTAGTACTCGTTTATTCTTGACATAGTAACGTAATTATGTGTATTATATAGAATAATACAATAGGGTATAGTAACATACTGATGTACGGGTGATGGGGTCATCCGATCAATTCTAAATACTTTTTGCTTATTTTAAAATCTAATCTAAATCTAGGGTTGTAGTGTAGGGCATTATCCTTTAATTTAAGAAATAAATTTACTTAATAATAAGTAATCATTGATTACACTAAGGCCGTTCTTCGTCAAAAAATAGATCAGTCAACATTTTTTTTACATTATTTTAATGTATAGTAATATTTTTTTTGCTTAAATTAAAAAAAGCTGATTAAATGCTATGTAGAAAACTTTGTTACACAAACAACAAATGTAGATACAGGGGCAAACTTATTGCTAGAGAGTATTATCTCCCAGTTAAACTAGATGTAACGTGGAATTTTTTTTGTGGAAGTGCAACGCAGCTGATATATAAACGAGCTTCTGCCCGCAGCTTCGCCCGCGGCGAGGCACATGAGAAAATAATTCAACCACCCATTTCATCCTCTTAAGGGTGGAATTTCGAAAAATCCTTTCTTAGCGAATATCTACGTCAATTATGATCCGTCCAATGGTTTGGGCTATGCGTTGATAGATCACTATGTCAGTTAGTCAGTCAGTCACCTTTGAGTTATGTATATTTAGATTGCTTTAATACTTAATTGCAGGTATTGTAAAATAATTGTAACGTTTCAATGGTTGTTAAAGTAAAACTTCTTACGCACGCTTGATTTGGGAAATAAGCTGGTGAATGCGGGACAAAGCAAACGAAAGTTCAAAGTTATTGGTCAATGTATATCTCCATCGTCAACATGACAACGTTAAAAATTACTTAAAATTTGTATTATAATGTTGGCATGTCTGGTAAAATGACAATTGACGATTGTCAAGATGACGACATTAACATTAAGCAAAACAAAAACAAAGTTATAGTCGTGTAGTCTAAGCACACTCGTTATTTATATATAAGTTTAATATTACTTTTCCTCTTTATTTTCTAATTTTCCGATGATAGCTGAAAATAGATGGCTGGAAGCGAGGCACTTTATAGTGCTTTGATTTTATGAAACCCGATAAATAATATTGATAATAAACTCCCAGCCAAGAATATCTTAGATTCCATACCTCAATCACTGTTATTTCTTGTCGCAAGGATGACTGTTCCAGGAAATTCCTTTCTATTGAACAAAACGCGATGCTTGGAATAGCTACAAAATTATATAGGTATGTTATTCATATGGTGTTATAATCTAAAAATTTGGTGATGTGTTTTTTACCTAATGTAGGCCTGAATTTGACACGCAATTACATAACAAAAAAGTATTGATTAAACAAATTAATAGTAACGCCCAACGATCACATACATAGATCCTTGGGACCCAGGAACTACGAGGACTATGGTCCCACAACACCCAGACTTAGAACAAGTATTTGCGCTTTTTTACTTACATAAGTATAAAAGTATACATATATAAATATACTAGTTACGCCCCGCGGTTTCACCCGCGCATAAAAAGTATTTTAATTATTTAGTCATCCCAGGGGAAAATTCCACTTTTCTGGGATAAGGTGTAGCTTATATGTTAATCTAATGTATAAGCTATCTTAGTACCGAATTTCATCCAAATCCATTCAGCCGTTTGAGCGTTTATTTTTTGCTTCCTGTTTATGTACTCCATGTCACTTTTCATATAACACTAATTTATAAAGGCGAAAATTGTATGTGTGTTACTCCTCCGTGCTCAAACGGCTGAACGTATTTAGATGAGAATTGAAATATAGATAGTTTATATACTGTATTAAAATATAAGCCACTTTTATCTGAGGGTAAAACCGCGGGGCGCTACTATATATAAATTTTAAAAATGTCGAAGCACTAATTAATATATCTAAACTGTAATTTATTTTTGAAAAATAAAACAATCTTTAACAAGATTAAATTTTCAAATAATAATTTTTACCTTCTACGTACCATAGAAGTTATACCGTTACGATTTTTCTACGATTTAGCTACTCTATGTACAGTAAGTATGAAATGTCAAAAGATTTCCTTCTGTACATTGCCCCATACTTTAATTTTTGCAAGTAGATCCCCATTAAAGAGATAACTCAATTTGAAATTTTGAATTAATTGTAGCATCGCTTCAAGGGACTTCCCCGAAATGGCGAAATTTAATTTTGTTGCGACTGAGTGGGACGACTTAATTGCAATTCGCTTGACTTATTACACGGTCGTGTTTTTGTACTGTAGGGAATTATGTACAATTTCATATCAGATTGTGAACCCTTTGACTGGCCTGATAGCTCAGTTGGTAGTAGCTCTGCCTTCTGAACTATATGTTGTGGGTTCGATTTCCACCCAGGACAGACATTTGTGTGATTTATATCGATGTTTGTTCTGTGTCTGTCATAAAATACAAAAAATATTGTATTTTATGTATGTATTTACAAACAAAGAGTAAGTTAAGGGTTAAGTATTGTACCAGATATCTCGTTTCCATAGTACAAGTTTTACTTAGTTTGAGACTAGATGGCGTTCTATGAAATGTCCACACATTTTTTTATTTACTTTATGAGTTATTCGAGTTGGTCAAAATTCTACGACATCTACCACCCCGGACTCGATCAGTAGAAGCAGGTTATGGAATAGAATAGAATAAATATTTATTCATGACAAAAAGGCAATGGCTTAAAAATCAAGTGTAACAAAGAATAAAATCGTTTGCCCGTTGCCACGAATCGGTCCCAACTCAGCATGTTGCTGGTCATGCAACCAGCGCTGGTCTTCCGTTGTCACACGTCACAGCACGGCTACAATCACTTGAAACTAATAATAAACTATAATGTAATCAGAAAAACATATACTATATGTACAAATATAACGTACAAGAGAAGAATAGTAACTACTTAGATTATATTGCACGCGCGTGCGTGTATGTGTGTGTGTGTGTCTGTTTGTGTGCGCGTGCGCGTGCGTGGTCGTGTGCGTGTGTGTGTGTGTGTGTGTGTGTGTGTGTGTGAATAAAATAAATGCAGCTAGCGGAGCCAGAAAAAAATATGTTATGTTATTGTTATTGTGTCTGCGCACCTCAACGATTCGAGGGTGCGTTATTTTAGGAGTGGATGTCCCAAAATAAGGGAAGTTAAATGAACAACAAAAATAGAGCTCAGTGAGAAGTAGGTAAGAATGTAAGCCAACTCAGCAGCAGTCCAGCTCGAATCCTGGTGACGACGGTACCGTCCAACTAGAAAGTAGCACAACAAGCCCTATCACAGTGGCAGATTTGGCAGCCTTCACGTCACTCGCGAAGTTGAGAAATGTCTTTCAATTGAGAAGAGATGGAGTTTTCAGATTTCGCAGCGTTCGTATCGCGCACAAAATTGAGACTGACGGGCGGTACCAGCGAGCAATACTAACTAAGTAATAAACTGAGTAATAGTATAAAAGTAACAATTTAAGAATGTGTACAACAATGGGTCTATAGCCTCAAAATAGACACTAGTTGTGTGAAAATCTGGTAATCCCAGCTAGTAATCGAAATTCATTGTTTTTAGGATTTCTCATTAAGCTGTGATATAAAACCTTATTTTATTCCATAAGTTTTTTTTGTTTGGTTTTGTGTATTTAGCCAAGTATTTGATAATTTCTCAAATCGTAGTCTAGCCTAGTCAAGTCAAGTCATACTCCTAGTAAAGTGGTGGCAATTTTACCAGAAGCTTCTATGTAGTTTTGGAAACAACACAAAAAGAAACGTTTCACCATTATCATACCACTTCCCGACACTCATGCCTGTAATCCAGTATTTAACGAATAAAATGACTGGCCCGATAGCTTAGTTGGTAGTAACCTTGCCTTCTGAACTGTGGGTTGTGGGTTCGATTCCCACCCAGGACAAACATTTGTGTGATGAACATCGACGTTTGTTCTGTGTCTGGGTGTTATATTGTATTCTATGTATGTATTTACAAACAAAAAGTATCTAAGTATCGTATCAGTTATCCGGTTCCCATAGTACAAGCTTTGCTTAGTTTGGGGCTAGATGGCGCTGTGTGAAATGTCCACACATATATTAGTATTATTATTATATTATTATTATTATATTAAATGCCACTAATATTATGCCCTAACACTGAAAATAACACAAGTTTTGGAAAATAATACAATGCGGTGACGCGATCTTATTAATTTTCCCGCCAAAACTCCGAATCATTCCATAAGTTATGATGACATACAAATCCATATAAATAACAATTTTTAATCTGCAACCTTAACATCCAACCATTTATCCGAAAGTAGACAAACTCTGTGGTCATTAGCACTCAAAACCGAGCACGTACCGGCACCGAACCCGGCACCGGCTGGACGGCAGCCAAATACTAACGCGCCCCTATGGCCTCCGTGATTTATACACCTTTATCTTCTCTGTGAAATTTAGCCGTGTTTATTAGTCAGGACTTGCTAAGCTGTTTTGCTGTATATATAAATATATATCCATATATATATATACTATATATATATATATATATATACATATATATATATATATATACATATATATATATATATATACATATACATATATAACTCGAGAAATTATCAATTACTTGACACTGGCTAAATACACACAAGTGTGGAGCCATACCAAAACAAAATAGGCCTACTGTAGGATTTGCACCGTTTTTAGGGGTAGGTGATGCATTAGAACCGCCCCTGGTGCTGCAGATATCCGCAACGTTAGCTGCCGTCAGCGTGTTTAGCCAAAAAGAAGAAAAAAATACTTTTCACAAATTTACATGGGTGCTACAAATCTATTGATATAAAAAGTCGAGGAATACTCCCAAAACCATGGTTCAGAAAGGATGCTTTTTAAAAAAAAAGAAAGAATAATAATTATTCATCACTCAGTTACAAAAATAAATTACAAGAATATAAATACAATTAAATAGAAACAGTACATAGTTAGGTATATACGAAAAGAGAAATAAAAGAGTAGATATAACTAGGAAGCAGTGGAGTCGAAAAGGGCTAACTCAGCATTCATGCCGGAGTACTCAACACCTGGCGATGTAAAAGTGCTAAAAATAGCCTATTTGCAATAAAAAGTTTTTGACTTTGACTTTGATTTTGATGGTTTTCAGTTAAAGCTCTAAGGCATATATAAATACAACACTGATAAGTATAAATAACTAAAATAATGACAGTTTCCTTTATTCGGATTCCCAGCCCGGTCTGTAGAAAGCACTCGGAAAAAGAAAAAGAAACATTTTTTTCTTTTTAGTACCTCCCCGCAAGAGTGAATAATAGGAATGAATTCAAGCATAAGATACATTGTCACAACATCCCGTCAAACAATACCGTTTTCCATATAAATCTTGTGTCTCGCCAAAAATCAGAACAAACCCGTCCAGACGTACCGTCTAGACATGTAAGTACTTCTTAATTTAAATGCAATAAAATGCATACCCAAATCGTGTACTCATTTTTATTATTCTTGTTTGTATTATAAAGTATGGATGATAGGAAAAAACAATATTTTTGTGAGTTACGCACACATACATATATTGACAGCCTCTGTGGTGTGGTGGTTGAGCAGGTCGGCTCATAGCCGGAGGTGGCCGGTTTGATTCCCTCTGCAGGACAAGTATGCACCGAAACAACGAAAATACTTTTTCTGTGTTTTTGTATTGTGGGACCGTGGTCCTCGTAGTACCTGGGTCCCTAGACATAGGGAATCATAGTTAGGTTCCAAGATCTATGTATGTGATCGTTGGGCTTTATTATTATTATCATTATTGAAGTTAACTAGCTGCGCCCCGCAATTTCACCTGCGGATAAAAAGTATTTTTTCAATCCTGACTTTAGTCATCCGTCGTCGGCAGGATAGCAATGTGCCTACTCAATATTACATTGTATTTTGTACACTGAGAGTCAACCAAAAAAAATAAATAAATAAATAAAACAATTGTATACTTGCAGGAAGACGTTGGCACCTGGGATACAGACTTTTCTAGTCCAGGTGTTCAACAAACCTACTTAATTATATTATATAACTATATAAACCTACAAACAAACAAACCCAACTTTAATATTGTACTACACTAGCATCCAGGAAACAGATGTTCTGGACTGGATGTTGGTGTATGATCTATAATTTTAGTTTAATTTTGCTTGTTTATTCAATTTCTTTTAAATTGCATGCTTTTGTTTTTGTAACGATATTGTTATGTAATTAGCTCTAAGAAATACCCAATAAACTTATTATAAACTTATTATTTTAATTATTTGCTTATCCCACGGGAACGTTTCACTTTTATGGGATAAAATGTAGCCTATGTGTTAATCCAGCGTATAAGCTATCTTGGCACCGAATTTCATCTAAATCCATTCGTCCATCCAGTCGTTTGAGCGTGAAGGAGTAACAAACATACACACATACACAGATACAAACTTTTGCCTTTATAATATTAGTGTGAGTGTGATAATATATATAGATATTTACGGCATGAATATGAAGTAAGCGTTATACCGCTGAATTTGAGTACATATTAAGGCATCTTAAGCAAATGTTATCTACAAAATGAATATCTTTTAATACTTTTACATACACTGATATTTCCGTGTCATCCTATTTATTATGATTTCTATAAAGTTATCTTTACAGATGAGGTAACTATGACATCAACAGATACCCGGCTGTGATTTTTGTTAAGGACTAGTTGCGCCCCGCGGTTTCAACGCGGATAAAAAGTATTTTAATTATTTACCCTAGGAATATTTCACTTTTCCGGGATAAAATTTAGCCTTTATGTTAATCTAGCGTACTAGCTGTCTTGGTACCGAATTTCATCCAAATCCATTCAGTCGTATGAGCGTGAAGAAGCAACAAACATACAAACATACACACATACAAACTTTTGCCTTTATAATATTAGTGTGATGTCTATCCAAGTAAAGTGTTTTTTACGAAAGGTTCCATTTTCGAAAATTGTACTATTGATATTTTCGTTCAATATGTTATGAGTACCCTTACTGTTTGTTTGGAGTGTTGTCGCATTGAATGCATTTCACTGGCTTCCTGCCAGGAAGTAGAATGGTCAAGAGAGGTGTATGATATTTAACCCTAGCTTGAAGTTACGTTCAGTTTGTAATAAATACGGGCGAAATTAACGAACCCAGTGTGCAGAAGAGTTATTACTGTGGTATATACCAAAATGGAAAAAAAAACGAGTGTGCTTTAGAACCACATAATTGAAGTAAAACTTCTTTAATACAACTAACTTTAATAAACTTCTTTAGTATAATTTTGACTTGTAAAAGTGCTAAAATTAGCCTATTTGCAATAAATCTTTTGACTTTGACTTTGACTTTAGTTTAGCGCCATCTATCGCCCGGTATAACTTTGTTTTTGCTTTGTTTAATGTTAATGTCGCCATCTTGATAATTGTAAATTGTCATTTTACCGGACATTACTAGGTGGTAGGTCTTTGTTGCAAAGTTCGTCTAGGTAGGTACCACCGCTTTGCCAGTTATTCTGCCGCCAAGCAGTAGTGTGCAAGCACAACTGTGTTCCGGTTTGAAGGGCACTGTAGCTAGTGAAAATACTGGGCAATTGAGACTTTATGATCTGATCTCACAGTCGAGTAATCTTATTACCAGACTGTGCTGATGTCTCAGGATGATGTGCGCAGTGCAGTGTCGCTTGAAACTCTATGTTTCAGGGTTCCGAGTGACACTGTTCTGTTATGGGCGGCCGTGGCGCTTAACATCAGGTGATAACTAGCTCGTCATAACTAGCTCGTCACATCATTCAATAACATAAAAAAACATACTATTATATATACTATTGTTGGAAATCCTAAGTGGTTTTAGTTTTAAAAAAATAAGTTTACAATCAAGCTAACAATATTTATTAAAATTTACTAAGAACCGACAATAATTAATAGCGTGATTTTATAGAACGTCCGTCGCCTCTGAGCGCTGCCCGAAAAGTGAGCCCGAGCCTACTTCGTCGCTCGTATATATACTACGCCGCTTGCATCAGCTCCCGAAGTGAAGTATTTTGTAACACGGCCGTTCCTGCTTGCGTGTTGTCCTCAACAGCTGCTTCATCTTCAAGCGGCACATTGTCGTCGACCTCGGCCGTTGTGTCTTCTTCTATAACACAACAAAACATGATTTTAGGACCTGATGTACAGGCATAACGTTGGTAACTGAAACCATTTCAAAATTAAAATGAAGCTGTTGCTCAATTCAAAGAAATTTCAATTTAGAGAAATTCAACAGGTACTTGTAATAAACATTGAAAACGGAGACTGCAAAACAACTATGTTAGAAGCACAAGCGTGCACTCAAGTACAACCAACACAGGTCTCGCATACTAATTTTATGAAAATTTGTAAGAAAAAGTAAGGTTCCAACCGCATGTAAGAAAGTACTTTAGTACTTTAGCATAGAAAATAAAGAAAAATAAATGTATTGCGAATTTCAGAATTCCGGACTTCTAAACTTCGCCACACATTGTAATAGAAAACGGCAACTGTATGGGATAACATTCATAAACCACATCATACATTGCAAAAACGGCAACTGTATGATGTAATACTCACAAATCACGTCATAAATAGCATAAACGGCAACTGTATGACATGGCACTCACAAACCACGTCATACATTGCAAAAACGGCAACTGTATGATATGATACTCACAAAACACGTCGTACATTGAAAACACGGCAACTGTATGATATGATACTCACAAAACATGTCGTACATTGAAAACACGGCAACTGTATGACGTGACACTCACAAATCACGTCACACATTGCAAAAAACGGCAACTATGTGGAGAGAATAATCTCGTCACATATTGCAAAAGGCAACTGCATGAAGAGGTATAGGCCACCTCACACATTGCAAATAGAGAGAAGGCAACTGTGCGAAATGATCACACATTGCAAACGACGCCACACAAAGTGCAGTCATCGCTGAGTCACATTGGTGAGACAGATATCCGCAGTGGAGAACGCAGAACAAGCCTCCAGCGTCCATTCGCCCCGCCAAAACACCATGTGATCGGCGGCCGCTTGCGTTGTCTTGCCATAAGACCCGCCGAGAAGTTTCAAGCTACAGCGGTGGGTGGCAGCACATGCAGGACCTTGTAGGGCCCCAGCATGCCAGAGTCCAGCTTTCCCGTAGATTGTGACGACCTGTTCACGAACACAAAATCGCCGACGGTGAAGGTTCGTGACTGCTGACGACCTTTGTTGACGACATAAGCGTCTTGGAGTTGCTGGTCAGCGTCTGGTAGTGTGGACGCAGTATTATTCGTCACCGCATCTTAACGGTACACCATTGCGAGTTCTGTTTTGAATGAATAACCGGGGATGTACCGTCTAAAGTAACAAAAACTAACTTAGTAGCATTAAAAATGTCTAACCTCTTTAGACATTGCTTGGCACTTACGTGTTAACAGAAGCTTCTACCTTATGCTCGCTCGGTCTCACCTGACCATTAGTAATCATTTGACCTATTTCAGTTTTAAGAAATTCACATTTCTTAACGTTGATGGAAAATCCTGCCTCAGTCAAAGTCTTTAGAATCACTATACTCGCGTTTTCGCTTGTTTTGTTGAACATAACCTTTGCGAAAAACACCACGACCTCGAACGGGTGTAATCTGATGAGGTTTCACATAAATGGACAGAAAACTCGCTAAATTCATAGCAGTTGCGCGAATTTGAGGATCAGTAACACCAGCGTGTAACTATCGCTACAATGAACTCGTCACTCAAATCGTTAACCATGCGTAACGTAACAACAAACGTCTAGCGTATTCTGCATACGTAGGGTAGTTATCGGAATTAGTTTTCATAACATCAAATAAAATGTTCGCGATATCTACTCGTATAGGGCACAATGCTTGAATTTGCGCTTGAAATTTGACCAACTACGGTCGTTACTATCCCACTCGTATAGCCACGACCTCGCGTCACCTTTTAGACAATTACCTATACGCGCTAAACACTCACTGTCGTCCCATCTATTTAGTTTGCGCACATGATCAATATGACCACACAACGAATCAAAATCATGCAAAGACAGATCGAAATTCGACATAAATACATGGTTCGATCTTACCACCATGGCATCATAGCATTAACGAGGTTTTCGGTTACTTCATTTATAACCATATCCGCGGTGGGCGGAGGCGTGCTTGAACACGGCACGGACAGGTCCATTTTTTTTTTTTTTTTTTTTTTTTTTTTTTTTTGAACGAGCTAATGCTGTTGGTCTCTATCGACCTTTACAGCGTCACCGGGCGGGAGGGCGGGCGCTTAGGGCGCCCAGCCGTCAAAAGTGGGAGGCAACTAGCTCAAGGGCACCCCTGGGGTGCGAGCCTCGGCTTGGGCCGTTGCCGGGATAAGAGGATCGAGAAGGCTACGTCCACTGGAAGAGTGGACCCTATTGAAAGTCGCGACCGTTCTAGCTAACCTACGGGGGGTACGTCGACCTCGCCGGCGGGGTCGGTGTCTGATTGTGTTACGCTGGTATCCTATACCGGTGCCGAAAGCGGTACCTGAGCCAGAAGGGCTAGACTGGTCCGGTGATCCTAGCGCAGCCGATACTACGGCTGCTATAGGATCATCCGGGTCGCTCAAGACGTGTCTCGGGCGGCGACGACGGGGTGGCGAGTCTGTCGTGTCTGTACAGTAGAACACGGACAGGTCCAGACTTGCAGGGTACGACTCGGCGCTCGACAGCGCAGTCAGCGGGCAGACGGCTCGCACGACGCGGATGGCGTGCCGGAGCATCCGGTGTAGGCGCCGACATGGCGCGCAATGTACTCGCAACTGCGTGTCCTGGAATCTTCCAAAATACCTAAGCGGCTTACGAAAGTTTGAAGCTGGGCTTCTAAACCAGGAATAGACGTTCGATCTCGGTTACGACTTTTACGTTTACTAGTCTCAGCCGTAGCTACCAAAAATTTAAGCGGAAATTCTTTAAAATCACAACAGCAAAATCAAAGCAATATTTGAAATCAGAATAACCAAGTCAGAATTGAGTTAGATCCCACTTCTGATGTTGGAAATCCTAAGTGGTTTTAGTTTTAAAAAAATAAGTTTACAATCAAGCTAACAATATTTATTAAAATTTACTAAGAACCGACAATAATTAATAGCGTGATTTTATAGAACGTCCGTCGCCTCTGAGCGCTGCCCGAAAAGTGAGCCCGAGCCTTCTTCGTCGCTCGTATATATACTACGCCGCTTGCATCAGCTCCCGAAGTGAAGTATTTTGTAACACTATCATATATTGTTTTTTCTTAAAAAAAAACTAATTTTTAACTTTTTATGTTGACAATGGAGATCTACGTGAACCAACTTCAACTTCCGTTCACCTCTCATTCACTAGCTTACTCTTACTCCCCAAGTCAAGCGTGCATAAAGAAATTTTATTTAAAAAAAAAATGGAAAAAAAGTATTATTTTGTTGGTATGTCCGGTAAATTGAATAATTGTCAAGATGGCGACATCAACATTAAACAAAGCAAAAACAAAGTTATACCGACCGATAGATGGAGCTAAACTAAAGAAGTTTTACTTCAGTCGTGTGGTCTAAAGCACACTCGTTTTTTATTATATTAGTTAAATTGATATGTTGTAAATAAAACCTGGAGCATCTCTTAATGTTTTGTTTATTCTTCATTCTTCATTATACATCGTAGCTTTTCAACAGTCAACCAAAGACTAAGACAGTGGTCGTTTTTATTCCTCAACTGTCCGATTCGCGCACCCGTCCATTTACCAGTCAGTGTTACCAAACGGAAAAAAAACAATCCACCACATTTTATTTCCAAATTTTATACAAAATTTATGACAATATTAAATTACACAGCTAAAATAATAAATGCTCAGGTTCATTATTATACTAGTACCCGCCGCCTGAAACTCAAAAAATAGGTAGATACAACACAGAATGTTTCGTCACATTTTTTTTTGTGGAAATTAAAATTGAAACCTAAGTAAAATCCGACTTTAGCCCAAACATCGGCAGTCCTTCATAACGTGCTCAGGTACCGACAATAACAACGCCAAGAGTAATATCCCATATGGCCGTCTTATTGATTTCTCAAGAAGAAAACACTCGGTATGTACAAATATTTTCCCTTTTGATTCAGTTGGTACTGAACTCCTGGAATTGTTCCAATGCGGAACCGGACCGAGGTATTCCATACTATTGCTTCCTTCCTTTAAGATGCGACTTGTTTAAAATGTGACTCACACACTGAACGTTCAGAGCGACGAGTCGTGCGTTGCAGTGGCAAAGATTAAGCTCTTTCAACATACAGACTGGGCCGATAGCTCAGTTGGTAGTGCCTTCTGAACTGCAGGTTGTGGTTTCGATTCCCACCCAAGACAAACATTTATGTGATGAACATCGATATTTGAGTGTTATATTGTATTCTGTGTATGTATTTATAAATAAATAGTATCTGAGTATTGTATCAGTTATCTGGTTCCCATAGCTATATCCCAAGCTTTGCTTACTATGGGGCTAGCATGACGCTGTGTGAAATGTCCACACATATTTATTTTATTTATTTCACACGTTATCAAAAGATCCCAAACAATAGACAATCTATTGTTATGGTGAAGCCGCAGGCAAAGCCTTAATAAAAAACTTATATCAGACACTTTAATTCCGTTTAATAAAAACGGTTAAACTGATTTCGATGAATTTTTGCACACAGGATGCACTACCGAAATGAACATAAGATACTTTAAATATCGGAAAATTTTGAGTCTCTTGGGAACACTGCGGGTGAAACGAGCAATACAAGTTGGTCATGTGGGCAAGAGGTGTTAGTCAATTTTAATGTATTTGATTGACATAACTTTGCAAGTTATGTTAAGTTAGTCGTTCGCACAAAGAATCAACTGTATCGAATACGTCTTTGTAGTAATATAGAGTACTGTCTCATTCCTCCACTGCTTCCGTAGTTTTGTTGGAATTTGGCACTGCCGCGACTGGCTCATGAATAAAACACAGCATTTTATTTCGAGAATACTTTTACGGACATTATGCTCCATTGACACTGCAAATCCATTAAATTTTGGTGATTTTTCATATCTCGATGACTGGTTGTCTAGTAAGCTTTTATCTCCTCATTTCCATTTTAACGCTGGTGGTGTTCATCAGCTGGATACTGTTTTGATCTAGAATACTTTTCATATGCTGTGTCTGCCCGCGTCTTAGCCCACGTGCTCTATAGTAAATAATTCAACCACCCATTTCACCCTCTTAGGGAGGGAATTTCGAAAACCCTTGCTTAGTAGATACCTGCACTTTACAAAAAACACACCCTCCAAATTTCAAGTCTATAAGATCAGCGGCTTAGGCTGTGCGTTGATATAAGTCAGTCAGTCAGTCAGGACTTCGAATTTCATATGTATAGATTTGAAGCAATTTATTTTTATCATTTCATTTAGGGATTTTATTTATATGGATTATTACGTCCAAGGTATCGGCGGCCGCAATCTTCTTATTTTCATTATTTTTCTGCCACTGTACATATTTTGAAAGTGACTGGAATAGCTCATTTTTTGTTGTTTTATTTTCGCCTGTCTCCCGGCTACATACACAGACAGATGTGGGATCGAACCGTGTTCATTTGCAAAATTTTGTTCATTCTTGGAAAATCGTGAATATACCTATTTATTACTCCCATCAAAAACCGAAAGGAACTGAAATTAAAAATAGGATATCTGATGCGCAAAAACTTTACCGTATTCCTCATTGTTCCAGAGTGGACTTCAGAAACGGCCCTCCCGTTCACTGGGCAGTCGCCGGGGAGTTCGGAACTCGAAGCCACTTCGCGTTGAACGAGTCTGACACATCATCAGCACACCTTGCCGTGGAGAAGGTGGCTCGGCAGGATGAGGGGCTGTACCGATGCAGGATCGACTACGTCAATTCACCGACCAGGAACTATCGAGTTAATTTGACTGTTATTGGTAACGAACCAGGTCTTTTACTGCTGGTCTTTCACACGGATACTAATAATAGTAACCACACAGCATAGACCAAGTAAAGGATATAACGTATTTGACGAAAATTTTAAAACAACAGAATTTTAAGTCTTTTGCTCAGTCTGTGGGGTCTTTATAAATATTCATGTGGAAGACCAGAATAAAATTTATGGATACTAACATTTATAATAGCACAGACCAAGTAGATGATATTACGTATTTGACGGGAATCTTAGAACAACTTAATTCTGAGTCTGCTTAGTATGTGGTATCTTTATAAGTATGCATGTGGAAGACCAGGATAAAATTTATTTGCACGTGCAAAATACCCCAATTGGCTTTATCAAACATGCATGTTGCTATAACAGTTTGTAAACTTTCGCGACTTGAACTCATTCAAAATAATGTTTTGATAATTTTTGTATGCGAATAGAACCGTTTTATCTTTACAATGTGCATGTTGCTATTTAGTTTTTTTTATATATTACTTACCATTAGATAAACAACCTAGGGGCTGATTCTCGGGAAAAATGCGAATAAATGACGTCACAATCATATCTAATGAAGCTTATACAAAATTATAATTTTTCTCTTGGCGTCTCATGCTTGACATCCTGCACATAATCAGTCAAGCTCGTCTCATCTCATCTTCATCGTTATTTAAGGACATTTAAATGAATGGCTTGCTTAACAACTGTTCCATGTTTCAAAAGTGCATAAATATTGCTTATGAGTTACCCCAAATAGCTAGAAGCTAGCTGTTTCCCACGCAGGCTTCTTTATAAAATCATTGCACAATTTGACATCCTTCAAATATCTTTTGATATATACTCTATAATATAAAGAAAACAAAATTTACATCCAGTCGTTGGGGATTAACGTTGTCAGTGCTCAGTCACTTAGGACGTGTAATTATATTTGTTGATGATTAATGCAGAATAATATGCCTTAATGTGAGGTAGTAATGATAATTTTCTATTCTGCAGTGCCACCAGAAACTCCTCGGATATACGACTACGAGGGAAGGGAAATTCTCGGGACACATGCTGGACCCTTCAGAGAGGGCCAGAAAATGCTTCTCTCTTGTCAGGCGGCTGGAGGTGAATGACATTTTTTTTTAATTTTACCTTTTGATGTCATGATATGTCTTATTTTAAAATTGGTCTTGAGAATACGTGCGGCTTTGAAACAGATTTAAAACAAATTAAAAGACAACATGTGGAACGTGCAACTTCAGTTTTTTAAAGACGTTTTTTGTGATGTTAAATATGCTTTAAATAAATAAAGTAGTAGTGGCATCGACTTGCAATCTGATTAGGTTTGGATTCTGCAATGAGTTTGAATCCACATCAATATAAACTGTAATTTTAAATAAAGACGAAATGACAGAAACTTAATATTGTTATCTCACTCAGGCAAACCACCTCCAGACGTATCCTGGTACAGAGGTGATGAGCTGCTAGCTTCCACAAAAGAAGGCTCAGTATGCCAGGTTCATTTCTCATCTCTGAACCGAGAGATGGCTGGAATGAAGCTGCAATGTCGAGTGGAACCACCGATGCTGCAGCCAATCACCAGAGAGGTCACTGTAAAGCTCTATTGTAAGTTCGACAAATGATGAGACTTGCTTATTGTTTACTTGATGGTAAGCGATTTCTAATAATTACTGTACAACGCTCCAACATCTCTGTGCTTTCTTTTTAATAATGTTTGTTTATCTTCGTTATTGACCTTTGTTTCACCTTTGAACATTATTAACAAATCTTTCACATCTCTTTTAACGCTTGATGTAATAATATCTTTTTCTTGCAGTCTTTTTATTAAATTGGTTATAGGCAAAACACGGTCACACCTGTTGTTAAGCAAAGACTTGGTTCACACTTACTTGAAAACTTCCAGTCTTAGCAGTGATTCTTTTTTAAAACGATTTCTTCTTCTATCTTCTTTTCTCCATTACCAACTAACACCAGTTTTCGTTCATCTACCAGTAAAACCCCAATTCGTTCGAGTGACGGGCAGCGGGTCTACTCACGCTGGTCAGGACAGATCTTTCGTTTGCACAACGCGAGGATCAAAGCCAGCGCCAAACATCGACTGGTTCATCAACTCGCAGCTAGTTGATTCCACTAATACACAGGTGAGAATGGATTTGTAGATTTAATTGGTTTTGTTTACTAGGTGGTAGGGATTTTCTGCAAAGTCTGGCCTACGCTGCGCACTAAGCGTTCCCTTACAAATGAACAGCCAATCGTGTAACAACTTGCCAGCGCAACGTAGTTACATCCAAATACACCATATTAACTAGGAGTTCTCAAGTCAAGAGCAAGCATGAACCTTTGTAAATGCCTGGCATTGGCAGATATCAAGCACGACCATTTTCAGATACTTTGCTTTACCCTATTTTATTTACTAATAACGAAAAATCAAATCTTGCCTTTAGATAGATAGATAAATCTCTTTACTGAAACACCACATTACAGGAACAATTTACAAGCACAAACTTAAAAATTAAGTGTCACAATGTGCGGTCTTATCGCTTGAAGCGATCTCTTCCAGACAACCAAAAAATGTAGGAAAACAACAATAAAAATAAGGATGGTGGTTTTTAGTTAAATGAAAAGCTATTTTTGTTTGTTTCTTTTCAAATTACTTGGATAAAATTTTTAAAATTAACAGCGATTTACATAGGATTTACTTATTATCCCGGAATACTTGCAGGGCAACGGATAAATTATGAGTGAAACCAATAAAAATAATTACTTTTTAATGGAATGCTTTTGACAGGTGGATGTAGACGGAGAAGTGACAAAGAGTGTGTTAACATGGCACGTGAGGAGAGAAGACAGTGGTCGCCAGCTCGTCTGCCGCGTCTCCAACCCCTGGTTCCCAGCGTACACCCTGGAAGACTCCGTGATGTTGGATGTTATGTGTAAGTCATTTCATATAGGTACATAAGTACAATGTCCTATTCTATACGAACAAATAACTACGGCTATCGGAAAGTTGTGAGTGGTTACCGTTTTATGTGATCAATGCACCAGAAAAAAATAATAGGTCTTTACCTATGAAATTGCCGTATTGCAGTACAGACTTTTTCAAACAAAAAAAAGTTTTGATTGGCTATGAATTCTAAATTCAAATTAATTTAGTTTTAAAAATATGACATTCTATTTACAATATAAGTCTTTTGTTTATTGATTAGCGTTGTATTTTCATTACATTTCAACATTTTTCCTCATAATGGATACTTTGAAATTTCGTGTAATTATGGAATATGAGTTCCGTCGTGGCACCAACGCGGCACAAACGACACGTAACATCAACGACGTTTACGGAGAGAACTGTACAAACGAACGTACAACCCGTTATTGGTTTGCTCAGTTCCGTTCTGGGAATTTTGACTTGAAAAATGAACCTCGTGGTCGTCCGGAAACTTTGGTCAACAATGATGAATTAAAGGCGATTGTGGAAGCTGATGAATCTCAATCTACAGCTGAGCTGGCAGCAGCTTTTGATGTTAGCATCAAAACAATATTGGTCCATTTGCTACAGATTGGCAAGATAAAAAAGCTTGATAGATGGGTGCCCCACGAACTTAACGATCGCCAGCGTAACGTACGCGTCGAGACTTGCCTTGCGCTGCTTAACAGGCACAGAAATGAAGGAATTTTGAACCGAATTGTTACGTGCGACGAAAAATGGATTCTTTTTGACAATCGAAAGCGCTCAGCAAGTTGGTTAGATCCTGGTTCGGTACCAAAGCAATGTGCAAAACAAAAAATGACCCCTAGAAAGGTGATGGTCACAGTTTGGTGGTCTAGTGCTGGTGTGATTCATCATAGCTTTTTACAAAACGGCGAGAGCATTACTGCAGATGTGTACATTGAAGAACTGACCACAATGATGGCGAAACTCGCACGTCTGCAACCAGCTTTGGTCAATCGGTCGTCTCCACTGCTACTTCACGACAACGCGCGACCCCATACTGCACAACAGACCGTCTCTAAGCTGCATGAGTTGGGTTTGGAAGCTCTCCCTCATCCACCATACTCACCAGATCTTGCGCCTACCGACTATTACTTTTTCCAAAATTTGGACAACTTTTTAGCGGGAAAAAAATTCAATTCCTGAGAGGCAGTACAAAACGCCTTTGAAGAGTTAGTTGTCTCCCGTCCTGCTGATTTTTTCAAGAAGGGCATCCATAAACTGCCACAGCGTTGGCAAAGATGCATTGATTGCAGGGGTGATTACTTTGAATAAAAGAAATAAATAAGTTCGAAAAAAAAATTCTTTCACTTTATTCAAACAAAACGGCAATTTCATAGGTAAAGACCTAACTTGAAGCTCCTATGGAGTTATGGAAACAACGCGAAAAGAAACGTTTCACCATAATTATACCATTTTCCCACACTCACGCCTGTAATCCAGCACTTAACGAATAGAATGCCACCAATTTTATTCACTAACACTGAAAATAACACAAGTTTTGGAAAATAATACAATGCGGCGATGCGATCTTTTTCGTTTTCCCGCCAAAACTCTCATGCTATATTGTTTGGATTTGTAAATAAATAAATAAATATTAGTGCTTTGCTTGGGACTAAATGGCGTTGTGTGAAATGTCGGCAAATATTTATTTGTCAGTTTTTTCATATTAGTTTAGGCGTTATTTTTTCTACTTATAATTATCAGTGCTGATACTTTTTTTAAGAAACAACTATAAATTTATTAGGTACTAACCTACGCCATAATTTACTCAGAATAATAAATCTAAAGTACTTTGAAGCATAGAAATGTAAAACTAATTACGTGTAAATTAAGTGTTATTTCCTTTAAGCCTTGAAGTATGTTTATGTAGGTAGTTGTTGTTGGCATTAAACAAATGAAGACAAACAAAACACTTTTGAATAGCTATACAATGTACAAAACATTTT
The DNA here is from genome assembly GCA_905220475.3 of Ennomos fuscantarius. Taxonomy (NCBI): domain Eukaryota; kingdom Metazoa; phylum Arthropoda; class Insecta; order Lepidoptera; family Geometridae; genus Ennomos; species Ennomos fuscantarius. The sequence goes on from HG992042.1 coordinate 13,075,368, forward strand.
AATGCGCAATACTTTGTCTGGTCGAATTCTTTTGTGTCAACCAGCCATAACCTTATTGATTTTATGAAACAAAGTTAAGCATATCACACAATTACAACAATAGCAACACACGGAGATAACTGAGTAAATGTAGTTAACGACAAAACGTAATTACTCGACAACAGCGCAAGCCGACCGTGTGTACACAACTTTGCCAAGTTTATCTCGTCAAGTTAAAATATTATCGTTCCCTGTCAAGTTGGGACGGTGTAAAGTTACGACTACATGTCGGGGAGTTGGCTGTTGGGAAATGTTGGTCAATATTGGGCAATATTCGTACATTGGGCAATGTTGGATGGTGTGGTATTATTGGGGGAGTTAATTTATTGGCGTTACTACTACTTTGCAGCCTAATACCAGTCTGAACTAAAACTTGACAGCTATTAAGTTTACAGTTATTCCTCCGTGACTACGCTCTCACCTCATGAGAAGTGACGATGCAATCGAAGGCATTATAGCAATAGCATGCTAGTCAAGTAAAAAGAAGAGTGAGCTGGTGAATGCGTGACGAGAGCGTTACAGAAATCCCTTGTGCGAGGCGAATGGTGGTGGAGAGGGATAGATTATAAGTTAGCGAAGATAGAAAGAGAGAGAGTCACGTTTCGTATAGTAGTTTTACTTGAGTTGTGCGATCTAAAGCATATTCTAAATCTTTCCCAATAATTGTACATACATTTTACCACAACATTATTAAAACCAAACGTAAAACATATAAAGTACAAATGAATTATCATTAAATTTCAGGAAAATCATCTACCTACTAATCGAACGGTTTTAATATATTGTTTCCTTTTTTTTATTTATCACTTATGTAGTTGATTGATAATAAAAGGTAAGGTGATGTAAATGCTAAAAAATGTAACAGTTATTATAAAATAAAATTTGATCAAAACCTTTTTGCGTGACATATTAGGTTATGCGGTTTCTATGGGCAAACATTGGGCCAACATTGCCCAGCTAGAAACTGGTGCGGCTCAAGCAATAACACTTTACTGATTTAACTTTTTGAACTTGTTACGGAACTTATATCGTACCGCGCCGTGCGGGGATGTAAAATAATTTCGTAACATGAAATGCGGGGCCCTGGTGACACGGACTGTGCTGAGGATGCCATGTTTATTGCTGAATGTTGGTACTATGAACGCTTTACTTCAAGTTATTTTGTGTGAATATGCTACGTGTTTTGGAAACGAGATTAAATAGGTTATACCGCACTTGGCATAACTTGGAACTTTCCCGGTATCTTTCTAACAATGCCGGGAATGTAACCTCGTTCGAAAAGGATGACGGAGGATGCAAATGCAAAAATAAGCGATTCTGCACAAGTGTGATTCATTTTATCGTTGGCTTTCTCTTCCTGAAATGAAAATTAGATTTAGGATTTTTTTAAGTAAAACTTTTTTACACACGCTTGACTTGGGTAGTAATTTGGATGCGAGGCAAATGTAAATTGAAGTTAATTCACGTAGATCTTCATTGTCAACATAGCAAAGTTAAAAAATTGTGTTTTTTTGTTGGTATGTCCGGTAGTATGACAACTTACAATTATCAAGATGGCGACATTAACATTAAACATAGCAAAAGTTATACCAGCCAATAGATGGAGCTAAACTAAAAAAGTATAAATCAGTCGTGTGCTCGATAAATTATTATTCAGCATTTAGGTCCGTATTACAAAACGATGCTCAGTCATCGCTCAAGCAGAGATTTCATTCATAAAGTGATCAATTAGTGAATGTAATCTCTGCTAGAACACCGATCTAAGCATCGTTCTGTAATACGGACCTTAGTATCGCACATTTAAAAATCAATCGCAATGGCTTTCTTGCAACGGGTTTTCGTTTGACTACCATCAATTGATGGTTACTTAAGTGACAGATAAAGTTGAAGGTAAATCAGAATAGCAGGTTTCCTTTAGACTTAAAGACGATTACATTATAATAAAAGAGAGAGTTTATTGATCAAACGGGAAAATGTCGATGTCATATTAAATGCGTTGTCCATAACCTTGCCAATCATTGCAAAATCTACGTTATTTCGTTTTTATCCTAAAAGATTTGTAAACGTCCATTACAGACATGTCCTCTTACAGACAAACCCTTTGTCGACGAATAGTCAACTGTCGAATATCCCGTCCGAGTGAACCGGGTCCGTGAGTTCGTGCGCCGAATAAACAACTCTGGCACTGTAGAAATATTCAGCTTTAGCTTTAAAATTAAGATTTTGATTTGATTTAATTTTATTTCATTGGCTCAGTTTCTATTTGAAGTTCTGTAACTTTATTAGCGGGGATACTGGACGGATTGTTAAAATCTTGAGAGTTAAGAGTGATAACAGATGTTTCATCTGTAATCTACTTGAATCTCTATATATCGAATTATATGGCCACAGATAATAATACACACCTGTGATAGCCTCTGTGGTGTGGTGGTTGAGCAGGTCGGCTCATAACCCGGAGGCTGGAGGTTTGCTTCTAAATAATTATAATAATTAAGTGAATAGTCACTGTTGTTGTGTGTTTAGTTAAAAATGGAACAATAAAACGTAGGTATGTTATATAAATAATTGTGAAAAGACTAAACTGAACTGAGAAAACGTTTACGCGTAACACCATAGCGCAAAATCGCCTGAATGCATTGTATGGTATGATAAACATAGAAAACGCTTAATTCATTCGATCATTGACTTTCACAAACAAGTGATAGATGTTTTCGCTCGCCAAAAAGACAGGCGAATGGATTTTTTGTACAAATAAAATCATTATTGGTAAGCAAAAATAATTTGTCAAAATATTTTTTTGTGAACACCCATTAAAAATTTTCACGAGCCGCCTCTGGTTCTGGGATCATGATCCTCGTAGTTCCTGGGTAGACGCATGGAATCCTAGTTAGGGTCCAGGATCTATGTATGTGATTGTTGGGCGTCATTATTATTATTTTTACTCTGATTGGCAGAACAAGCTGAAAAGTGATTGGACAAGATTTTAAACCAATGACGGTAGCGGCCTGGATTTTGGCGCGGAAAGGTCGAACAGCGGTTAGGTAGTTCCTATTCAGAAACTTATAAATTGACATCATATTATATTGTTGACTAGCCCGATATCACAGTAGTAACTCTGCCTTCTGAACTGGTAGGCTGTGGGTTCGATTCTCACCAAAAAAACAAACTTTTGTGTGATGAACATCGATGCTTGTTCTGTGTTTTTGTGTTATATTGTATTATATGTATATACAATTTACAAACAAAAAGTATCTTAGTATTGTATCAGTTATCTAATTACTATTGTACAAGCTTTGCTTAGTTTGGGACTAGATGGCGTTGTGTGAAATGTGTACATTATATGTATTTGTATGTGTTAAAAGTGCAAGTTTACTGCTTAGCATAATCACACTAATATTATAAAGGCGAAAGTTTGTATGTGTATATGTGTGTATGTTTGTTACTCCTTCACGCTCAAACGGCTGAATGGATTTGGATGAAAAACAGTACCAAGATAGATTATACACTGGATTAACATATAGGCTACATTTTATCCCGGAAAAGTGAAATGTTCCCGTGTGATGAGTCAAATAATTGAAATAATTTTTATCCGCGGGTGAAACCGCGGGGCGCAACTGGTAATAAATAAAATAATTTAGAGGTGTTTGTTTTATCATTTACTATTAACTGATTTCAAAGTACTGCCAGAAATGAAAAAAAAACCCATGCAATATAGCCTAAAATATACCAAATTACCGGTCTCATGTCACAAGCCGGACCCGTATGTCTGCTGATAACCAGATAACGAGATAAAGACCCTTGGAGACCACGCACATAATGTAATAGACTAGGGAGTCGAATGTAATCCGGCTATTTGTTGATCAATCGATTAAATGTGGCCGGATAAGATAATTATATTATAATATGTGTGGACATCTCACACAACGCCATCTAGCCACAAACTAAGCAAAGCTTGTATTATGGGAAACAGATAACTGATACACTAATTAGATACTTTTTGTTTGTAATTACATACATATAATACAATATAACACACAGACACCAGAACAAACACTTATGTTCATGTCACAAATGTTTGTCCTGTGTGGAAATCGAACCCACAACCCACAGTTCATCTTATTACCAGACTGTGCTGATATCTCAGGATGATGTGCGCAGTACAGCAGTCATGTGAAGCTTTACATGTTGGAGTTCAAAGTGACACTGTTTTGTTATGGGCGGCCGTGTCGCTTAACATCAGGTGAATGACTAGCTCGTCACATCATTCAATAACATAAAACAAAATTTCAGAAGGCAGGGTTACTACCTGCTGAGCTATCGGGCCGGTCAAAGTACATTTCACGTTATAATAATTGAATATTGTTAATAGTCAATGTCGTAAAGTAAATAACTTACTAGCGATATGATTTACTTACAATCTTGAATTCGGTATAATATTTATAGCATGTAACATTGTATAATAGACGGTAGGACCTTTCTGCTTAGTTCTTCTAGGTAGGTACCACCGCTTTGCCAGTTATTCTGCCGCCAAGCAGTAGTGTGTAAGCACTAATTTGTTTGCATTTGAAAGGCATTGTTGCTAGTGAAATTACTGGGCAATGATATTTTATAATCTGAGTTAAGTTTAGTAATCTTGACTTGACTTTTTGAGTATGGCCTCTGCGACTAACAGACGCATTTTGCCAGTGTCACGTACTATACTAGAACGACAAGTCATGGAAAATATCTGGAGGTAGGTACGGTGTATAATATGGGAGAATCAAATTCCGCACTTCAGATTCAAGAATTTTTTGTGTATAACAAATAAAATACAGTTGTAAACACAGTCTAGTAATCTTATTACTAGACTGTATTGACATCTCGGGATGACGTGAACAGTGAAGTGTCACGTGAAACTTCACATAAAAATAGAGTTCGGAGTGCCACTGCAACTGTTTTGGGCGGCTGTGTTGTTTAACATCAGGTGAATGACAAGCTTGACGGCGCTTCGATTATTTTAGAGTCAAGAAACGTCAGTGATAGCTGACAGCTGTCGACTGATGTTTGACAGCTGACGTTTCTCCACTCTGACGCAACCCCGGGCGCTAGTGTGCGATAAGCGCGAAACGGCAGGGATAGCGGCCATTACGAGAGGAGTCGTCAATCCGTTCGCATCGCGCTTGCGCATTACGTGTTCGGTGGAGTGTCTTACCGGGAGTATTAATTGGACTATAATCATTGTGCTGGTGATTGTATTTGAACTAATTATTGTAAATAATAGTTGATTATATTGTACTGTGTGAAAAGCTTGGTTTTTATTCTCCTCGCCCGATAAATCCGCGCCTGCATAAGAAATATGGACATGGAACGTCCTGGTAAAGATTCTGATATCAACCATGTGTCTATAAGCTTATCACTTCATTCATTAACAAAAAACAACGAATGCTTTGTACATATAACCGATATTTAAATCTAAAATTATCCGGCATAAACTCAAACATCTCTACAACATAATATTCCTAGTGGTTTTGTCCTTCAAGTACACATGCCATAGCTTTATTAGTTTTTCCTAAATGTTGTTTTTCTTGGAATATGATTTTATTATTCTGCTAGATAAGGATTCCCCGGAGTGACTTTGACCTCCATATTAAACGTCTAATGAAATAAAGTGAAATACTAAATTCCGAAAATAATAAATAAGTTAATAATAATAATAACGCCCATCAATCACATACATAGAATATATATAAGGACCCAGGAATTACGAGGACCATTAATGGTCCCGTATTCACCAGCTTATTTCTCAAATCAAGCGTGCGTAAAGAAGTTTTAGTTCGAAAACTATCGTGAATGTGTCACATTTTGTAAAGTAAATAACGGCTAAACTCACGTCAATTAAAAAGTCGAAATTACTCCGACCAGGTTTCGGACATATTCGAAGTCCTTCTTCTGAGAGCCAGTTACTAACGCAAGCCGCGGCGGCTTTCGCTACTGTCAGCACGTAACTGAATCCCTGGTCGGAATAATTTTGACTTTTTAATTGACGTGAGTTAAGCCGTTATTTATCTTACAAATTGTCTCTGATTATGTAAGAGGAACCACTTAGCACGCGGGCCGAGACTCAGAAACACACACTTTTGCATTCAAAATCACCCAAATATAAAAACGTCATGTCACAGTGTTTGTTACCATACTCCTACAAAACGGCTGAACTGATTTTGAAGAAATTTTTTATTCACACTTGGTAGGTTTGAGAATAGGTTGTTATCTATTTTTCATCCCACTAATTAATAAAGGCGGACCGCCCCAATTTTTTTTACGGAAATATTTGGTGAATGCAAACGGAAGTTGAAGTAGGTTCATTATCAACATTACAAAATTAAACATTTGTATTATTATTTTGGTGTGCCCAGTATAATGACAATTCACAAATGTCAAGATGGCGACATTAACATTAAACAAAGCAAAAACAAAGTTATACCGGCCGATAATAGAAAAGTTATAGATAGAGCTAAACTAAAGAAGTTTTTCTTAAGCCGTATGGTCTAAAACACGCTTGTTTTTTTTTCGTTACAGATCCACCTGTAGCCCAGATATCCTTGATAGCCCCGAAAGACCCTCGTCTCTTGCGAGAAGACGAGAACGCTGAGCTTCTCTGCTCTGCTGACGCCTCTCCTCCTGCCGTCAACTTCACCTTTTATAAAGGTGGCGAGGTAAACATTCAACTCGGAAAGTATCAAAATGGCAGGGCCAGTGGTCAAACGTAAATATATAGCTACAAAAAAATTGGGTGAAGTCAATCTTTGCTTAATACAGATTAAATATTAGGGTCATCATAATTATTATATTTACTTCTATACATATAAAAGTCAAAGTTCTGACTGACTGATTAACTAACTGACTGACTGACTTACATATCAACGTACAGCCTGGTCCGCTGGTCCTAGAGACTTGAAATTGGGGTGTGTTCTTTGTATAGTGTAGGTATCTATTAAGAAAGGGTTTTTCGAAATTCCACCCTTAAAAGGGTGAAATGAGTGGTTGAATTACCTAGGAAATCGTTCTTCGTTACCTGTAGGTCACGCGGACGAAGCCGCGGGCAGAAGCTATTCATATTATATTGTTGATTGACCCGATAGCTCAGTTGGTAATAACCCTGCCTTCTGAGCTGGGGTTTGTGGGTTCGATTTCCACCCAGGACTAACAGTTGTTCGATGACACAAGAGTATTATACGTATATATTTACAAATAAAAAGTATCTTAGTATAGTATCAGTTATCTTCTTAAACCTTAAATATGCTTGCATTTGACCACTGTCTCTGTTAGTCGTGTGGTCTGAAGCAACTCGTTTAAAAAAAAAAGACTATAGTCAAATAATTTTGCAACTGATTTTAGGCAATGACGGATTAAGTAATGAGGATAGTGAAAGTTGCCTAGAAAACTTTGATTTGTTTCACGTACCTACATCACAAATACGAAAAATATGCATAAAACATTTGATGCCGTATGCATAACTATAATTTTATTAGTATCACACTAATATTATAAAGGCGAAAGTTTGTATATGTATTTGTGTGTATGTGTATATGTTTGTTACTTCTTCACGCTCAAACGGCTGAATAGATTTGGATGAAATTCGGTACCAAGATAGCTTATACACTGGATTAACATATAGGCTACACTTTATCCCGGAAATATGCAATTTTTCCGTGGGATGAGCAAATAATAAAAATGCTTTTTATCCGCGGGTGAAATCGCGGGGCCCAACTAGTAATACAATAATAACATAGATAGATCTTATAAAAACACGTATTTTTTGAGTACTGGAAAACAAAAGTTGTTCAAATCATTGTAGTTTACTTACAATTTATTAACAAGTTTGATTTTCTTCAATAGTATGCACAAAGTTATATTCTTGCACATACAATAATAATAATTTCTACCGACAGGTTCATTTGATCCGAGACGATCCCATTGGTGGGATATCCGTAGAGGGCAACAGGCTCCTCCTCAGAGGATTGAGAAGACATCATGCCGCAGTATATCGATGCAGGGCAAGGAATACAGAAGGCAGTGCACTGAGCGAGCCTTTGACCTTGAACGTGTTAAGTAAGCTTTTTACTGTTAGAAGTAAAATACTAGATAGTTAAATTACTGGGCAAATGAAACTTTATGACCTAATCTCGCAGTCTAGTAATTTTATTACTAGATTGTGCTGATGTCTCAGGATGGCGTGCGCAGTGCAGTGTCGCGCGAAACTGTATACTTTAGAGCCGAGTAACACTGTAACTGATATGGGCAGCCGTGTCGCTTAACATCGGGCAAACGGTTAGCTCGTCACGTTGCTACCTTACCTTAACTTAAAAAAAAGTTAAGTATTGGAAAGGTTGATGACAGCCGCGTCATAGCGTGTGTTCGGTGGTTTATTTTTGTTTAGTTTTTTTGTAAATAGGCTTGGTTTTGACCACTATCGCACCTGATGGCAATTAACGATGAGGTTTAGGATGTAACACGCTTGCCTAGAAGATACCTGTTCACTCTCGATTTGAAGAGGGTTGGTGCTGTATACCTACATAATTAGACTAGACTAGATAGACAGCCTTTGGCGTGTGGTGGTTGAGCCGTTCGGCTTATAACCCGGAGGTGGCGGGTTCGATTTCCGCGGCAGGACAAGTATTTGTGCACAAAACAAAAGCGCAAATACTTGTTCTGAGTCTGGGTGTTGTGGGACCAAGGTCCTCGTAGTTTCTGGGTTCCTAAACACAGGGATTCCTAGTTAGGGTCCAGGATCTATGTATGTGATCGTTGGGCGTTTTATTATTATTATAATTATTGTTAAATTCTGGTCGGGTGGGCTAGAATCCATGCGGTCGGAGTATGTGTATGCTTGTTGGAAGATTTTCGGGCATGGTATTATTATTTCATCTTGTCGGTGTCAGCAGCGGCGAAACATCTGGTAAGGCTTAAAAGGTTTTGCTGTCATGAAGCTGACACTTTGTTCGTAATAAATATGGACTGATAGCTTAGTTCGTAGTAGCTCTGCTTTCTCAAACGTAGATTACGGATTCGAAAAATTTCTTTTTGTACCGAGTCAAGTAATTCTCATGAATCCCGCAGGGCACGGGCCCACGTATGTCCGACTCTGCCACAGCTACCTACGGACTAAGCCTCCCTTCCTTTTCTTCAACTTCTAAGACGTAAGGCGTCCATACTATTTTTACCCATTTTTTATAGTTTATGCGGTGCTCTTGAAACATCGGACTCTTTTGTAAAAGTTCATCTTTGTTCATGTAAATTGGGATGTGGGTTTTATAATTACTTTTGTGGAATAAATGCATGTTTAAATGCACTCATGGTAATTTGCAAACTTACGGTTTAACGAGTCTAACTCCTCTCAGCTCGTCCCGAATGCTCAGCCGGTTCTGTGGTGCAGCAGCTGGCTGGAGCTCCGGGTGGGGAAGTAAGGGCGAGGTGTTCCGTCACTGCACCTTCCACGCATGATGCTGGACCGCTTCGGTTCTATTGGACATATAATGGGACCAAGGATGTTTTGCCAGTAAGCGCTCATCATAATTTGCACCTTTTATTTTAAGTTACTCAAAGATAATTATTAAAATTATACTGGTATCTGGTAAAGCCAAAGTCGGTATAAATTGACGTGTTAGCCAATATTAGCTTAATATTAGGAGATACTGATTCATGCTAGCATTGATACTGGTGAAGCCCAATAGCTCAGTTGGTAGTAACCCTGCCTTCTGAACTGGGTTCTGGGTTTGATTTCCACCCAGGACAAACATCTGTCTGAGGAAAATCTTTTTTTCTGTGTCTGGGTGTTATATTGTATTTAATAATTAAAATTGTAAAAAGTATCTAAGTTCTATCAGTTATCTGGTTCCCGCCGTACAAGCTTTGCTTAGTTTGTGGCTAGATGGCCCAGTGTGAAATGTCAACAAAAATTTATTAATTTTATTATTATGCTCAAATGTTTAGTTTCTGAGACTATTCTTCATGGGACAAAATATGTGATGATTTATGATTCCTTCAGTAGTCTCTATTTGAGAGGTGAAATGGAAGAGAAAAATAAGAAAAAGAAATAATTTTAATGTATGATAAATTGGTTATAGCACCAGCAAATGTTGTCTATATACTATAAGCAAGCGTTTACAAGATTAACCTGACAAAAAGCATTACCACTATCCAGATACCAGCATCAAACGTAACGGTGACGGGTGGCAGTAGCACAGTTATTCACGGCCTCCCTTCTGATGAGGAAGAAGATCTGGGCTGGCTGGCATGCTGGGCCAGCAACGACGTTGGGAACCAAAGGGAACCTTGCCTGTTCAGGATTATGCCTGCTGGTACAGAAATTAATTATGAAATAGAAACAGAACTCAATTATGAGAGTATGAGTTAATTAAGAATGGTTATTGCTGATAATAATTTTAATGAAAGTGAAGATCAGACAGTTTTAATAATTATAAATTACTTTCATAAGTTATTATTTTGTTGTAATTATGTTTCTTTTTATCTTGCAGAAACATGGTTATCTTCATTCTTACTTTTTTTACCTTTCAAAAATTATGAGTTTTTAAATTTTGCAAGTGTATTTTGAAATAAGTTTAAGGTTTTAAAGTATCAACATTTCTCTACACTTTTTTCCTAAATCTTATTTAGTAAGTAAGTAAATTTCTTTGCTTGTACCTATATATTATATATCTTATCCTGATGATATAAACTACGGAAATTCTTGAATCCAGAGAAGGAATTTTATTGATTCATTTCTCCTTCAGCTATGGGGAGCAGATATTTTCACAGCCTCTTCAAATAAAACCTAATAAATAAGAAGAGAACTCATTTCACAACTAAACCTAATAGCTCTTGGATTAGCAAAATCCATCGTAATTTTCTCAACATTTCCAGCACTTCCCGAAGCACCAAGCAACTGCGAGATAGACAACGAGGTCTTGAGCTGCGAGCCGGGCCACGATGGAGGCTTATCCCAGAGATTCCTGCTGGAAGCGCTGGAGGTACGGAGTCGGGAGACCTCGAGGGACAATGAGATATCCACGTTGAACGACCAGGTGAGCGCGGCAAGCCGTGCATGCTGGAATGACCCAGGGGACCCAAAGGTTGCTAGTCTAATGAACTTGCATGTACGGAAAGAGTTATGATATTAATTCTAACCGATATTGACTTCTGCATTATTAAATTTGCATGCTTTATAAAAAAGGTTGTTTAATCTTACTAATTAATGTTATTATAAATGCAAATGTTTGTATAATTCAAAATGTATATAAGTAACAATAACAGCTCAGAATTTCAGTGCCTAAATGGTTATTGATTTCCATCAAATTTTTGTAGTATAGAAGTCTTGAAATACCTACTTGAATAAAACAAACACGTGGATGAACATAAAACAACAGAATAGTAGGATACTTTTTCACCCCAGAAAAATAATAAATTTAACTAGTTTCAAATAATCAATTTAATTGTATCCATGCAAGTAAAATTACAAGGCGCAGAAGAGTGCTATGTATTTGATTCATATTTAACTATTTTAAATAAATGTTATAAATGTTTGTCATGATAAAATTATCTAATGACTCACCCGTCAACCATAGGGCTTAACTGAAAATCAGCGCCAGTTGTTGGCCCTTTTCAACACCACTGCCTCCATGCTATTATCTACTCTTTTATTTCTCTTATTAAATACTATTAGCTAGGTACTGTTTATATTTCATTCTATTCTCTTGTTGTATGTATATTCTTATAAATTTTATTTTATTTAAGTGAGTGTTGAATAAATGTTTTTCTTTCTTTCTTTAATGTTATAGAAATTGACATTGATAGATATATAAAATATGACATGTAAATGAGTATAAAACTATTGATATAATAATAATAAATAATAATTTGCTAAATCGATGTGCATGCAACAATCTTCTTAAATAAATATGAATTCAGATTAACCTGATAATTTTAAACATCGTCTTAAATATGTTAGAAAACTCACCAATATAATAACTATTTTTATTTAAGTTGTAAAACTTACCAGGGTATCTCTGGTCGAGGTTTGTCCGAAGCTGTCTACCGCGTCAGGAACGACAAGCCCCAGTTTTCGTTGGACCCGTTATCACCTGGAGAATACACATTGCTGGTTTATTCTGAAACCCCGATGGGAAGATCGCGAAGACCAGCAGCGTTGCATAGCGTGTCAATACGATCAGATAATGATTTGGATAAACCTGGTGAGAAATCCTATATTTTATATTTGAGTATACTTAGCAAAAAAACTGTACCTACCTAATACTTGAGCTGCGTGCTAGGTTGAGTCAAGTCACTTAACCTGTGTTCAAACGTTTGGGACGTAAACAAAACTGGGACAAGAAAAAGACAAAATAATTGAGGCAATAAATTAATAATAATAATAACACCCAACAATCACATACATAGATTCTGGACCTTAACTAGTATTCCTTGTGTCTAGGGATCCAAGATCTACGAGGACCATGGTCCCACAACACCCAGACTCAGAACAAGTATTTGCGCTTTTTTTCTGTGCACAAATACTTGTCTTGGCGCGGGAATCGAATCCACTGCCTCCGGGCTATGAGCCGACTTGCTCAACCACCACATCACAGAGGCTGTCAATAATAATAATTAAAAATCTATATTTGTCTGTCCTATCTTTCTGATCTTTTCTTTTTATCCACCAGCATCACCAATGATCCTACAACCATTAATGTAACATGACGAGATATCAATTGAAACTGACTTTTCTCTTTTCCACATAAGGTTCTCTCCAAACCATGACTCCCGGTCCACCACCATCAACAACAACTGACAACAGCGTGGCTCTCTTGATTGGAGCAGTTTTATCGCTGGTGTTGTTGACTATACTGACGACACTCTGCGTGGCGCTCGTCGTCATGTGCAGGAAGAAGAGTCAGCCAAGACGGAATCCAGAAACCAAGTGAGTTAAGAACGAATATAAATACTCGACACGCAAACAAAAGAGGCGAGCATCAATGGAGTAAAAAAACACAAAAAGAAGGAGAGGGATATAGAAGTAAAGTTCAATCAAGGAAAAGTAAACCGAGTGTTTTCTCTATCTTTTTCGATGATATACCAGATCGTAGTTTCCAAGAGACACAGTGTTGCTCACATCCATAATCTAACGACAGTAAGTCTAGTGAAAGGTAACCTACATTAAGTTCAGGAGCATAGTTTTGTGTGGTATAGATGATCATCATCATCAGCGGAAAGAAGTTCACTGCTGAACATAGCATCCCTAAATAAGCCTTGGAACGGTAGCTTGCGTCTTTCATCTAACGGCTACCTCCTTGATCAACTTAATAGATGTAGAATTAATGGTCATCCCATGAAATTACTCTCAAGTAAACGCCATAAAGTAAAGGACTCTTATTGCACTAGACTCATTATCATAAGCTTATTAAACCCATGTGATATAGAAATATACATTCCATCTAAGATGAAAATATGATCAAAAATCCAATTGTACCTGATTTTAATAATTGAGTTTAAAAAGCAAAAGCATTCTCAATATAGATGTTATTTTTTGTTTCCAGTACAATAATGCGTAGAAATGTAGGAGTATCAATGTATGGTGGTTCCGTAACTTCGAACGTAATGCCAACTGTAGTGGTGAGAGGACACAGAGGGTCCAGGGTGCTGGCTGCGAGATGGTCGGGGGTGCTGGACGAGGCACCACTAGCTGTTCTTGCTTTGGACACAAGACCTCATGGTAAGGCTTTGAATAGGTTTTTAAGAATAAAAAAGGCATTATTTTGTGGTTGACTATAATTATAAGAATTAACTAACTGGCCAGTACCAGTTACTACTGGAACATGATAAATGTCTATACTAAAGTTTGACATCTCCTAAGTCCACGCTTATCTCACTAGGTTATAGGCTAGGCTTTTAACGTCCTAAAGAGATAAGTGCGAGCATAGCTTTCAAACTTAAACGGGCATTCAATCTTGTACCATTTAGTTAAGTCTTCTATGATTCTTTGTTTAAATGAATAAAGTTATTTCATAAATATTTCCTAAGTATTGGACTTTACAGATCAGACTAAGTATTTGATTTTTCCTGTTCTCATTATCTTTCAACTTGCAGGTGATACAGATTCAAGTCGAAGTGATGACGAACACCAAGAGACTGAATTAACCAGCCACATGGAAACGCAAACCGATTCATGAAACCAAAGAGGTCCTAACAAAAACATAAACCGAAAAACAATCTTATCTTGAAACTGGGATTCTCTGTACCTAAGGGACCCAGGAAATACAAAGACCATGTTCCTACAACACTCATACTCAGAACAAGTATTTTCGTATTTATTTATCTGCAAAAATACTTGTAAAACAAACCGTACGTGTGTGTGGCCTCATTTATAAAACCAGATTAGTCTTATGATTGTGAAATCAAGTCTATCGCGTTTCTTTCTGCACCGTAAGTCACCACACAAAAAGGCCTCCTACTTCCTAAATACCCACTCCTACTAAATTATTTATCATTCGGCTACTAATCAAAATGTAGAACTTATATAACTTTATTAGGTGATTCAGTGTATGCATTACAATAAACCCTGAAAATATGTAAGGAATAGAAAGCAACCCACACTGTTGGAGAACTAGCGTTGATAACTATTCAGGATAATATTGCCACTGCTAATATAGCGATGTTATAGATAGTATATCGAATTATCGGTATTATTTATAGTATATCGATATTATAGATAGTATATCGATAATGGACTATCGACATCACTAATCGACACATTATCATGAATAGAAATGGAACTTGGAGGAGAAATTGCATTAAATTATTATCTTTCAATGGATTAATAATCGTAATCTGTCAATTGAACCTTTACAGCCTTATTAATAAACAAGAACTAGCTTTAGACTAGTTACACCATCTTTTGTCTCTTTCAATCCAGCTAAATATTCCAGTAGCAAAAAAGGACAAAAGCTGAAGTAACTAATCCAAGACTAATACCCGTTTATTAATAAGGCTGTTTAAGTTTTCATTAGCCCTCATATTTAAATCGATAAAATTTAACTTAAGCATCAAAAATCAAGTATATTTTAGGCAATATCTTATCTATTGCTGTACAAATATCCTTGATTTAAAGATAACAACATTTTCAGTTAGTCATTTTGTGTATTCTTTAGATGTAAAAATAATCATTATTTAAGTGTTCCTTCCTTCTTGTTTAAGCAAGTGGTTATTTTTAGAAGGTGTTTCCATAGAAATGTGAAATGCATGCTTCAGTATTATTTAGAGTAGTTTTTGTAAACTTAATTAAGTTATTATCAGATTAAGTTCAGTAAGTATACATGTAAATTATTAAGGTTTTTTTAAAAAAACTGCCTATTGACTAATAGCAATAAATTTGTATAACTTCAACAAACCCCATTACCCCATTATAAAATTTGCTCTAAAAGTTGACGTTCAGTAAAGACCTCTTGTTAATATTTAAAGTAAAAGAAAAATTTGAATTATGAACCGGTTCGAATTTTAATATAAAGGATAAATTTAAACCACGAACGTGTTCGAATTTTATGTAAAGGATAAATTTGAATCACGATCGTATTCAAATTTCTAATGCAAAGGATAAATTTAAATCACGAACGTGTTCAAATTTTTCTTTACATTAAAATTTAATCTGTTGATTTCGCTAAGCAAAAAACACTGCTTCAAATCATAAATTAGATTTCTTCTTATTGCCACATTATATTTGACACTACAAAGGTAGTTAGTAAATTGTAAAATAGAACACAACAAACATTAATGAAGTATATTGGTTATTTTTCAACGATTGTTTAAGCTATATTAGTGTTGATTAAATCTGAAAGAAAAGAAAGAACCATTATGTTGAGATAAATGATCAATTAATAAAATATTTTAGCAAAGTCTTACTGATAATTGATGGGGTGAGAACAAAAAGGGTTTAACTGATTTTTTTTACATAATGACTTATAGGTATCGTTGGATTCAGCGCGAAATTATCTCATTCTCATATTAATTCTCAAAATACCGAAATGAGGCTTGAATTTCGAGATTTTCAGTCTAAAAACTGTGTATCTGACACAAGATACAGTTCGTTTAGCAGAAAAACATTATTATATTTATTTTATTATATCATATTTTTACAGTAATTGTACGAATTAGTACTATATTTTGTATTTAAAATAGAATTAATACATTTTAGAGCAACTGAAACTTACATAAACCTTGTCTATTACTTAATACACACTCTACATTAAAATGAGGCCCTTGAAGTTTAAAGTCAACTTTCTCGAAACTATTAATTTGTCAGTTAAACCCTTTTTATTCTCACCCCTTGAATTATGTTCAGGCATATCCAAACTTACTTATAATTCAACATATTTATGCACTACATGCGTTACATAATACGGGTATAACTTAAGTAGTTTATATTATTTACCGTAGCTTTGGTTATTTAGTTGAAATAGAATAGAAAAATAGAAAGAAATGTGATACATCTCACCGATATTTTAGTTTTATTTTTATTTTAGGTGAACAATATTATTTTTAGTAGATTCTCTCTGATATCGATATCGATAAATAGGAATAATAATATATATTTTATAATATCAGATGAATTATTTTAAAATAAAAAAAAACAGTTTTAATAAATCAAAAATATTTCAGAAAAAGATTTTTGTATTATCTAACGATATTTATGCCTATTTGTGCTAAACTTTGACAGCTCCTAAATAATTTCAGCAATTATTTTTCTGTGACCGTTCTCTACAGGCAATCGTGATGTCTGGATTCTCTCTCTTATCTGTGGTTATTAAAATTAAAATAGCTATAGATTTACTTTCTTTTGTTGTATAAAACAGTACTATTAAATTAAATGTATTTATTCGCATTTTGGCCAAATATACAATATTAAGTACATTCAGTTTTGGCGGGAACGCGAAAAAGATTGCGTCACCACATTGTATTATTTTCAAAACTTGTGTTGTTTTCAGTGTTAGTGCATAAAATTGGTGGCATTCTATTCGTCCAGTGCTGGATTACAGACGTGAGTGTGGGAAAATAGTATAATGATGGCGAAACGTTTCTTTTCGTGTTGTTTCCAAAACTCCATAGAAGCTTCAAGTAAAGTTGCCACCACTTTACTAGGAGTATGACTTTGACTAGACTATGACTTGACTATGACTTGACATGATGACTTCGACTGTGACTTGACACATATTTGCGTGAAATATCATTAACTTGATAAATTAACAATTACCTGACACTGGCTAAATACACGGAGGTGTGGAGCCAAAACATTAAAAAAAAGTATATTCAGTGTGTGATTGGAATATTAAAATGAACAGTGTCAGCCAAATATATTTCAGTATGTATGTTATAGATGAATAAGTACGTTATTTTAGTTCGTCAAGTGTAGGTAGGTAGTTAATTAAGGAGCTGTTAAAGCCACAGACGGGCACTAGTATAATTGCATTTGTAGCCTCAATTTTAAGCAAAATGTATACGTTTTAGTATAACATTGTAGATACCAATATAATTATCGCCAGTGGAAAATAAAGATCAACTTCAATATAAAATGTGTATTCTTTTTTAATTATTTAAGCTCTGTTAGAAACAATAAGTCTTCTCTGCACCCAGCCATTTTATTTCATTACCAATAAGTGATATCTCACATAGTCTAATACTGAACTGCGTTATAATGACACTAGCTTCTGCCCATGGCTTCGCCCGCGTGGCCTATAGTCAAAGTCAAAGTCAAAGTCAAAAGATTTATTGCAAATAGGCTAATTTTAGCACTTTTACAAGTCAAAATTATACTAGGTACTTAAAATTAAGTTATTTCACTAAGCATATAAAATTACAAAGTGCTTATTGTCAAATAATATAGCAAGCCCATTACAATATATGAGTTTGAAAAAAAAAGCAGTTCTCTTTCTCACTACTGGTGCAAGCAATCCGGCACAATGCAGAATTGAAAACTTTGATCCGAAGCTTCGATTACAACTGTAAAGAAGAAGCTACAAGAAACTTTACAGTGATGTATTTTTTTTTGTCTTCTTTCTACTGTCTTTTACAATGTATATAATTCATTACAGTTGAGATAATGAATATGTTACAAAAATAACCACCACGTCACACCGGTGCAAGAAAAATACCGTGATTATCTTATTATAAACATTACAAATAGAAACGAAGAAGAAAATTTTGCTATTTTTAGGGATGGAATTTCGAAAAACCCTTTCTTATTGGATACCTACACTTTACAAAGAACACAACCTCCTAATTTCAAGTCTCTAAGATCAGCGGTTTAGGTTGTGCGTTGATATATAAGTCAGTCAGTCAGGACTTTGAATTTTATATGTATAGATTGACGAGTACAAAAAGCATTCCTTTTAGCTACTCGAGCTCAGGTAAAGGTTACAAAAGTATTATAACGTCATACTATGTTTCATCATCAATGGCTTCAACTATTAATATTAATAAATATTGAACCTTTACCTTGTATTAAAGCAATAAGCGTTCTACTTTTAAACTGAGAATTTCCAAGACTTAACGCATTGAAGGCTTTCTTCATTTAACAAGGCAGCTCTAATACCCTGGACGTCATTTCCAGTCATAAAGTTTACGCAACAAAATAACCAAGTTAAGTGCATTTGCCGTAAAGCGAGCAGTAACTGTTTGTTTAGAGTCGCGGTGTTATGCTTTATGGGGCAGAAGTTTAGTAACAACAATGTAAGAGTATGCAAACTTGCCACGTAGATACTGATATCTTGAGACGAGCGCCTGGTGTAAAGTTATGAGAATTATAGAGAATGAAAAATGAACTTTTTGCAACAGATTTTAAGACATTCTGTAAACAAACTGTAATTTTTTTTTGTTTGGTTTTAAAGTGTCAAGTAATTGATAATATCTCAAGTTAATTAATATCATATAATGTGTCAAGTCAAGTCAAGTAGCAGTCCAAGTCATCAAGTTAAAACATAGTCTAGTCTAAAGTGGTGGCAACTTTACCAGAAGCTTCTATGGAGTTTTGGAAACAAAACGAAAAGAAACGTTTCACCATCATTATACCACTTTCCCACACTCATGCCTGTAATCCGTATAAAAATGTAATCAGCGAATAAAATGCCACCAACTTTATGCACTAACACTGAAAATAACACAAGTTTTGGAAAATAATACAATGCGGCGACGCGATCTTTTTTCATTTTCCCGCCAAAACACCCAACTGTCAAACTTTTTTTTTTTTTGTTAATGGCTCCACACCTCCGTTTATTTAGCCAGTGTCAAGTAATTGATAATTTATCAAGTTAATGATATTTCACGCAAATATGTGTCAAGTCATAGTCGAAGTCATCAAGTCAAGTCATAGTCTAGTCAAAGTCATACTCCTAGTAAAGTGGTGGCAACTTTACTTGAAGCTTCTATGGAGTTTTGGAAACAACACGAAAAGAAACGTTTCACCATCATTATACCATTTTCCCACACTCACGCCTGTAATCCAGCACTTAACGAATAGAATGCCACCAATTTTATGCACTAACACTGAAAATAACACAAGTTTTGGAAAATAATACAATGCGGTAACGCAATCTTTTTCGCATTCCCGCCAAAACTCCAAGTCAAACTTATTATTCTGTGAAAAATTGGGCATGAGCAGACAGAAAATGTCTACTGTTGACCACGTAGTGATTATAATAGGTCTTTACCTATGAAATTGCCGTATTGCAGTACAGACTTTTTCAAACAAAAAAAAGTTTTGATTGGCTATGAATTCTAAATTCAAATTAATTTTGTTTTAAAAATATGACATTCTATTTACAATATAAGTCTTTTGTTTATTGATTAGCGTTGTATTTTCATTACATTTCAACATTTTTCCTCATAATGGATACTTTGAAATTTCGTGTAATTATGGAATATGAGTTCCGTCGTGGCACCAACGCGGCACAAACGACACGTAACATCAACGACATTTACGGAGAGAACTGTACAAACGAACGTACAACCCGTTATTGGTTTGCTCGGTTCCGTTCTGGGAATTTTGACTTGAAAAATGAACCTCGTGGTCGTCCGGAAACTTTGGTCAACAATGATGAATTAAAGGCGATTGTGGAAGCTGATGAATCTCAATCTACAGCTGAGCTGGCAGCAGCTTTTGATGTTAGCATCAAAACAATATTGGTCCATTTGCGACAGATTGGCAAGATAAAAAAGCTTGATAGATGGGTGCCCCACGAACTTAACGATCGCCAGCGCAACGTACGCGTCGAGACTTGCCTTGCGCTGCTTAACAGGCACAGAAATGAAGGAATTTTGAACCGAATTGTTACGTGCGACGAAAAATGGATTCTTTTTGACAATCGAAAGCGCTCAGCAAGTTGGTTAGATCCTGGTTCGGTACCAAAGCAATGTGCAAAACGAAAAATGACCCCTAGAAAGGTGATGGTCACAGTTTGGTGGTCTAGTGCTGGTGTGATTCATCATAGCTTTTTACAAAACGGCGAGAGCATTACTGCAGATGTGTACATTGAAGAACTGACCACAATGATGGCGAAACTCGCACGTCTGCAACCAGCTTTGGTCAATCGGTCGTCTCCACTGCTACTTCACGACAACGCGCGACCCCATACTGCACAACAGACCGTCTCTAAGCTGCATGAGTTGGGTTTGGAAGCTCTCCCTCATCCGCCATACTCACCAGATCTTGCGCCTACCGACTATTACTTTTTCCAAAATTTGGACAACTTTTTAGCGGGAAAAAAATTCAATTCCCGAGAGGCAGTACAATACGCCTTTGAAGAGTTTGTTGTCTCCTGTCCTGCTGATTTTTTCAAGAAGGGCATCCATAAACTGCCACAGCGTTGGCAAAGATGCATTGATTGCAGGGGTGATTACTTTGAATAAAAGAAATAAATAAGTTCGAAAAAAAAATACTTTAACTTTTTTCAAACAAAACGGCAATTTCATAGGTAAAGACCTAATATACTCTTTGCTGTTGACCACATAGGCTATGTTTCCAACAGTACACATATCTTCTGGCTGTCCAAGCCTTCACACATGATATAGGCCTCCCCCGTAAAACGCTCATTTAGACGCTTATAAGAGCGGGATGTCTTCCATAAAAAAAAAGCTAACTATCAATTTTATTTTATACCTGTTTTGATATCCCCGAGAATATAATAGTAACAAGGCTTATGTAATCTTTTCACAAGATATTGTGAACTACCCAATCTTCTCCTCTCATGAGGTAATAGTATTCTATTACTCCCTTCTAGCAAATATTTACCGAATATGAATCTTAAGGGCAAGCATCATCGCAGACATACCCGAACCTCCCTTACGACTGCATAAACAATCTTAATATCTAACTCCATACATAAGCTTTGCCATTCTTACCTCATAAAAAAGGGATATTTTCTTACTAAACCATTCCATAAACACAACTTTTACACCACTAAGTTTGCGATCTTTATCACCTTTAACTTTAGTGTCACACGGTTTAGATTCCTGTATTACAGTGGTACTGTGATCCGGTGTTTGCGTATACAGCGTAATGTCCCCTAATTCTACTATAAAAGTATGGCACACTTTAGTTTATTGCAATCAAAAGTTAATAACTTTCTGGATGGTTCATGCATGCTACGTTGGCATATTTTTATTTTAATCCCTCCATAACTTTTGGGTTTGTCGTAAGTAAAATATATGATCCAATACTTGCTTACTACAACATGGGGAAGAGGAGAGATTGCAATTTAATATTATGGCTTATTTCTTCAGCTTTTCCGCAAATAATACTAACTTTTTTATGATCGTAGACATATTTTTCACAATTACAATGTTTATTATAAAAAAATCTTTTTATTTTTATTTTATCATAGTCCTACTCAAATGATTTATTGAAGAAAGGATATATTTGGCACACAAGTCAAAATGAAATTAGTTACTTAAAATTAAGCTCTCATACTAAGCATATAAATTATAAAATGCTTAGTATCAAAGATCATAATAGCACACTCATTAGGTACATTATGTGAGTTTGAAAAAAAAAAGTTCTCTTTCCCACTACTAAACAAACGTTTATACCTACATAATTTTTATATAGATGGGGTTAGGCTATGTTATTATAACATTTTTTTTTAACGCTGGAAATGTATTTTTTACAATTTTGAGTATTATTTCATAATTCTTTAATTAATGTGTAATTAAGGTGAGGTGTTGTCAAACGTGAACCCATTCAAACATAAGCATAAAAAATACGTAAATATTTTTATTACTAATATTACATACGTATTATAACTGAGAAAAGTACTTAGAAATATCGACGTACATCAAACGTAAGTAAAAATATCATTACAAATGTCTTGAACAAAACCGAAATCAAGAAACCGAAATCGAAAGCCACAAACTCAATAGCAATATATCTCGTCCAAGTCGAGAAAGAATTTTACCACAGAAATATTACTCTAACAATGTGTCACAGCTTTAAATTTACGATATACGCTTCAGAACATACAATAAATAAGTAGTGTTTAAGTAAAAACATGCTTTTACAAAGTAATGGTTTCTTCACAGTTTGCAGTGCAAAAATGCAGCAGTCGAGTGTTATTTCTTTAGCAATAGAGTTATTTACAGTACAAGATCAACATACAGTAACATTTTTAATTACTTAAATCTTTACCATTATTAAAATCATTTCCGAGCATTTCTTTCATACATCCTGCATTTTTCAGATCACACGTGAATTTTTTTTTTTACTTCAAACTTTTCTAGCATTTGACCATGCTCTCACATGATGGGAAGTGACGATGCGATCGAAGGTGTAGCATGCTAGCCAAGTAAATACCTATTCACTCTTCTCTCGAACACGCCCGGTTCATATTTCGCCGGAAACACAGACGCTGGCCCCTGCCATTCCATTCCTTAGCCGTTCTAATTATGAACGTGGAATCAAATCGCTTATTACGAATAGGTGGTATTTTGACAACGAAGGGATGGCGCCTAGCCGAGCGTCTAGTAGTTCGGTAATGGAATGGTGATGGGGGAATGAGATCATGCAGTTCTTGTGCGCATGAACATGGTACAAAATGTAACTTCTTTGTACTAGACAGGCTTGCGTTTGACTGTATTTCTCTCAGATTTTAAGCAGTAATGCAATCGATGATGTACCAAAAAGAAGAAACCTGTTCTCTCATCTTGAAAAAGTCCAGGTTATAACTATTCGGAAACATAGGCGCTGGTAAAAAACCAAAAGTACTGTAGTACTGAAAATCAAGAACTCAGAAATGATTCCAATCATATAGACCTCGTAATTTCTATAAAAAAATAGTGAAAAAATGTGCGGGTCTTTGGGGACTGCCGATAGAAGTTAAACTAAGTAAATTGTGACATACAGCTCATGGGAAGCGTGCGGTGACGATGACGCGAGTTTCTCGCTTTTTGTTCACCCAAAAAGTGCTCCACGCACCTAAAGAAGTTATCACTTCAACAACCGTGCAGGTTTAAAACAAACGTGTGAAAATTAAAGTTTAGCAAATGCTATGTAACGGTCCTAAGGTTCGTATATAGCTACGGTCATAGTACAAATCTACCCTTACGAGGCTTCCAACATTTGGAACTCGGCCAAATTCTGCCTTATACGTTCATTTCACTTGATTACTTCGTTGCTCGACCAAAAGAGATATGATTTTAATGACTTAATTGATGTTTTCCCAGCAAAATTCAAAGTGAAAATACATTCTCTTGGATCGTGTTTGGAAATTTATTAACTATGCTGGTATTGTGAAGTAATCTGTTTGTGAAGTTGGTATATATTTAGTATCTTTATATACTACATTGGTGACGGTTCATTCGATACAGCGATATTATTATGCAGAGTACAATAAACTTCTTTTTTTTTTACTTTTACAGCCTCTGCTGGTTGAGCAGGTCGGCTTATAACCCGGAGACAGCGGGTTCGATTCCCGCAGCAGAACAAGTATTTGTGTACAAAAAAAGCGCAAATACTTGTTCTGAGTCTGGGTGTTGTGGACCCATGGCCCTCGTAGTTTCTGGTTCCCTAAATCTTTGAAATCTTGGAAATCTTTGTTAGGGTCCAGTATCTATATAATTGATCGTTGCGCATTAAAAAAAATCAGTAAAGCTTGAGTATCGGAAGAATACATCCAGCCAAAATAGTTTTGCATTTTCTGGTAACCAAGCACTTTAAACAGAAAACTCCATTATATTTTCAATTCATCAATCAATAAATAAATGTTTGTGGACATTTTACACAGCGCCATCTAGTTCCAAACTAAGCAAAGCTTGTACTATGGGAACCTGATAACTGATTCATTAATTTCCGGTAATATTGGACTATATTGACTCATCTGACTAATCGATCAGGTGGCTTACTTACTGATCTACGTCCATTTAGCGGCTATTTTGTAGTTTGCTTTGGTCGTGATCCCTGGTTAGAAGATAAGTACCTGGATAATAACTTTTTTATGTTAGTGACGATGTTATGTGACGAGCTAGTCGTTCACCTGATGCTAAGCGACACGGCCGCCCATAATAGATAGCTCACTCGGAACTCAAAAATATACAGTTTCGCGTGACACTGCACTGCGCACATCATCCTGAGACATCAGCACAGTCTGGTAATAAGATTACTCAACTGTGAGATCAGATCATAAAATCTCAATTGCCCAGTAATTTCACTAGCTACAGTGCCCTTCAAATCAGAACACAGTAGCTTGCTCACTACTGCTTGGCGCCAGAATAACTGGCAAAGCGGTGGTTCCTACCTAGACAAACTTTGCTGAAAAGTCCTACCATCATAAAATATTGTAATTGTTGCTACTAACTAAAGAAATCTAATTATTATTTAGAATTTCAGCGGTAACATAAAATAAAATATTACATAATTTCATCATCGTAAATTAAATATTATAATTTATGTAACTTTATTTTAAAATATAAAACACTGTAGTCAACAAATCAAGGTGCATTCATTTAGTCCATGTTTCGGTAGCCCGAACTCCGCGGTCACCACTGGACAGTGGTCGGACTGACGCCACATAGACACAGTATGGACATTTCATAGAAACGACGCAAAAATAATACCAGGAAATGTTAGCCCTTGCTACTAAGGATTCAGAAAGAGCTCGATATTATTAACAAAGAATAGATTTAGGTGCATAATTATATGGAAAATAGTGAAACAATGGTTATTTTTTTCAACGTTACTGCTAAACGCAATTATGCGCACTTTAGTAAAAATAATAGAGAAAATAGATATATTTTCTTTGTTTTGTTTTGCATAACAGATCTTAAACCAATTATATAAATTTTAAATATGAAATTAGACAAGGTAGTTTATTTTATTAATCCTGACTATAATTATTCAGATCAATATTTTTTATATTTTAATTAATTGTATTACCTAATAAATTACTATTTTAATATTTTGAGAGGGCACAGCAATACGTTCTCAAATTTTTAGCTTTTATGTGGACAACAGCGATCTACGCGAACCAACAACTTTCAACTTCCGTTCGCCTCATTACGCATTCACCAGCTTACTCCTCAAGTCAAGCGTGCGTAAAGAAGCTTTGCTTCAAATATCTGTCTAACACGTACTTTTTGTATAATAGAATAGAATAGAATAGAAAAACATTTATTCAATACTTGTCTAAAATTAAAGTACAAAAACAGGTTAAATTTATACACATAATTATGTACATAACGAATAGAAATAAACAAGTACCGAATGGGCGTCGGCTCAGCATATTGCTGGTCATCAGAGATGTTCAGCGCTGACTTTCAGCCTAGACCCAGAGGGGGTGGAACCAATGCACAATTCGAACAAGATATGTTTATTAATGTTTAAAGAACGGATAAACAAGGATACCTATAAATGTGACGGCGGCTACGTCCAGTTATAAACTCTATGCGCAGCAGGCAGTACCATAATTTACCCTATGGTGGCATTTAAATTTATTACAGTGGCAACATCGGCAACTATCATTGCTCCCCCAACCATCTGGCTATAAAAAGGGACCGCTCGGTGTACTACGGATCATTCTTGTTCCAGACACGGCCCGGTGCACTTGCTGAAGGCCTATAGTTATATAGGTTGCAACCTACGCACAACCCGTTCTGCCCACAAATGCGTATTCTTCCTTTCACACCTACCCTTATAACAATTGATTGACAAATTAGACTAGAAAGCTAGATGGTCACCCGAAGTTTTCTTACTGTTATTGTTTGTAGTGTTACAATGCTGCCCACTGAACACTAACGCTCGACTTGCGAATTCAACTCAGATGGAGAAAATGGGTTTATTCAATACGAACCAGCCTGATTCATTCTGATTGGATCTTTGTTGCGTCCACTTTGTCCGTGTCCAAATTGCTTGATTGATTGCGTTACTGGCTAGGTTTTGCTTTGTTGTTTTTCTCACAGAAAACAATTTGTTTAAGTTTTGTTTAGATTTAAGTTTCATTTAGTCACCATTAAATTTTGGCTAAGTTGTATAGTCAAAACCAACCGAAGTTGGAGGAAACATTAGTTCAATAAACTATAACTGAAATATAAATTGCTTAATATAACTATTGTACGCATTTTAAACTCTTTAATATTTAATTAAATTATATAATTTTTAAACGTTTAATACATATATAGTTTTTTTATAAGGTATATTCGTGAGAGCCTTAAAATGGTATTTAAAAAAAAGAATATCTTTTATATTATAACAGGTAAAAAAACTCGTAATGCAGACTATATATTTAGTTGCTAAATTGCCATAAAAATTTCTACTACAGTAATACCCACTGCTAATAAATGCTACTAGCTACATTACCTACACAAAAAAGATAATTCATTAAAAAAAAAAGAGTCTAACCAACTTCTCCTGTATCTTCCGGTCCTTTCTTTCCCACCGGGTTTCAGCTGTGGCCTACCCATTACCATTTCAACTTGACAGGCCCGATAGCTTGGTAGGAGCCTTCTGAACTGTAGATTGTAGGTTGGATTCCCGCTCATGACAAACATTTGTATGATGAACATCGATGTTTCTTCGGTGTCTGGGTGTTATATTGTATTCTAGGTAGTATTTACATGTCAAAAGTATCAGTATTGTATCAGTTATCTGGCTCCATAGTACAAGCTTTGCTTAGTTTGAAAACTATAGTGAGTATGGCACTTTTTGTAAGATAAATAACGGTTAAACTCACGCCAGTAAAAAGTCGAAATTACGCTGACCAGGTTTCGGACATACGCGGCGGCTTAGTAACTAGTAAGTAGGCGTTAGTAACTGACTCCCAGAAGAAGGAAATCGAATATGTCCAAAACCTGGTCGGAGTAATTTCGACTTTTTAACTGCCGTAAGTTTAGCCGTTATCGTACAAGCTTTGCTTTGTTTGGGGCTAGGATGTACCGTGTGAAATGTCCACAAATATATATAAAACTTGCTAATTTTACAAGATCTATATCGGTGACTTTAGTTCTCCTGCGGATCAAATAAATAGTTATTTATTTATATGATCATTAATTTTATATCTTTTGTGGACATTTCACACAACGCCATTTAGCCTTAAACTAAGCAAAGCTTGTACTATGGGATCATTGAATTACTTCAAAATAATGAATGTTCAGTTTTATACGAAAAGTCCTGCTCACTGCTTTGAATAAAATATACTTATACTAACGACGTTAATACTATTAGTTATTCTGTAGCAATACATACAGACATACATACATAGGTATAATATTATGAAGGTTTAGGTGTGAAATGGTCTGCACACAATCCTAATTCTATTTACATGCATAATTGATCAGTGACTGACTTGATAATTAACCAAATGCAAAACAGCTGTGTGAAGGCTAGTATAGTATCATATATTTACTAGGTGGTAGGACTTTTCTGCAAAGATTGTCTAGGTAGGTACCACCGCATTTCCAGTTATTCTGTCGCCAAGCACGCAAGCACTACTGTGTTCCGGTTTGAAAAGCACTGTAGCTAGAGAAATTACTGGGCAAATGAAACTTTATGACCTAATCTCACAGTCGACTAATCTTATTACTAGTCTGTGCTGATGACTCAAGATGACGTGCGCAGTGCAGTGTCGCGTGAAACTATACTTTTGAGTTTCGAGTGACACTGCAACTAATATGGGCAGCCGTATCGCTTGGCAACAGATAAACGACTAGCACGTCACATCATTTTGTCTGTGGGATTGTTTATCAGCGAATTTCATTGCAACCAAAGAGTTAAAAAATACTTCACTACAACGTCGATCCTCTCAACGTCGTCGGAGTGATACGTGGACGCTACCCTATAAGAAGCCTTCGTCGGACTTTTTCTCTATAATTGTTTTTGTTTATTTTGTTGTCGTCCGTTTTGTTTATTCTACTTTTAATTTATACAATTTCTAAAGTAAGTTATACGTTAGCTTTGTATTTGGATATGCCACGTTGCGTCCAAACCACTGACCTGCTGATCATCCTACTGTGTTGCTGGACAACCTGGTGCAGTGCCATGATTATACTCAAGTACGCTTTTTTAAAGAGCAGAGAGACTTGAAAATCTACCAGGGAAAGTGCCACAAAAGTTTAATCATCCCCTTTTCAGCTCCAAATTTAAACCTAATCACAATTGACTAGGTGGTAGAACTTTGTTGCAAAGTTCGTCTAGGTAGGTACCACCGCTTTGCCAGTTATTCTGCCGCCAAGCAGTAGTGTGCAAGCACTACTGTGTTCCGGTTTGAAGGGCACTGTAGCTAGTGAAATTACTGGGCAATTGAGACTTTATGATCTGATCTCACAGTCGAGTAATCTTATTACCAGACTGTGCTGATGTCTCAGAATGATGTGCGCAGTGCAGTGTCGCTTGAAACTCTTTTAGGGTTCCGAGTGACACTGTTCTGTTATGGGCGGCCGTGGCGCTTAACATTAGGTGAATGACTAGCTCGTCACATCATTCAATAACATAAAAAAAAAAATGATTACAACAATGTTTAGGATCAAAATTCCTGCTTATTCTAATTTGTAGCTAGTAAAGTACTTAATTATGTAAAATAATTACTGTAAAATCATATTACGTTTTTTACTAGCTACTCAGTACTTTTAAATAAGCAGGAATTTAACAAAACCGTCCGTGCGCAGGTCTACAACCAGCGTTCTTACGTAACGGGACCTCGACGGCTTAAAAGTCGCACAAACTCTCTTGCTCTTTCCAATAACTGCTTATCCCAAAATAAAGTTCACAACGTAACAATCGAGCAAAGCGAAGCTTCTGCAAATCAAGACCGACTGTAGCGTCTGTAACCGATACATTCTCGGTTCAGAACAAATTGTTTCACAGGAAGAATGGATCGGGATTCCTGTTTTCTTTCTAACAATTTGTCCTTGTCGTTTTGTTCCATTTGTGTCACTTCTTTTCTTCGATACTGCATATATATCTAAAGGCCGTCTAGTACTGATCCCTGTCAGCGATAAGACCGCTCACATTTGTAACAATTTAGTTTATAAGAACAAATGTATACTTGTCGTTTTAAGTATTTTATACTTTAGTTCAGAATTATGTTAATGTTAAATATAATTTTTTTTATATCAAACATTTGACTATGCTTTCACCTGATGGGAAGTGACTACACTATTATAGTTGCCAGTAGCATTAGAATGACTTAAGTAAATATTAAGTACATTATTTTAATAATGATTTCTTAATTACAGTTCTATTAAAAACTTATTTAATTTCAATTTTATTCTTTGACTAAACTCCTTTTATTAAAAAAAAAGCCACAATTGTATTGAGGTAAAAATAGGATATAAATAAAACACAGATCAACTTCTGCGTGGAGCGTACGAAAAAGCTGGAAACATTCCTTCGATAAATTGCTATACTAATTTGTTGGCCGAGGTATGTAATATCACATCACACTAATATTATTATAAAGGCGAAAGTTTGTATGTGTGTATGTTTGTTACTCTTTCACGCCCAAACGGCTGAATGGATTTGGATGAAATTCGGTACCAAGATAGGTTATACACTGGATTAACATATAGGCTACATTTTATCCCGGAAAAGTTTAATGTTCCCGTAGGATGAGCCAATAATTAAAATACTTTTATCCACGGGTGAAACCGCGGGGCGCAACTAGTTAAGTATTTTTTGTTATTAGCTAATTACTTTAATAATTCTAATGCATATAAGCACACTAAATCCAAAAAAATATGTCTGTATATTGGTCGTTTTGACGTATTTAGACTAAAAGTTTCCTACTACCAGTATCGTAGCGTCGCCAAAATGCTGGCAGCACTGCAACGTGGACTTGCAATGCTAATTCGTTTTGCCAAATGATTACAGGCATTTGTGTCAACGTCGCATCAACCAAACACTAATGATTTTAAGAAAACACATAATTAAGTCAAATTGCTACTCGTATGTTTTGAGATATGAACTGAGATGAAGTCATTTTACGATCGAATCGAATCGATCGGATTCTAATACTAACCCAAATAAAGAACTTTTAAAAACGTGAATCCAATATCAATTTCTAGAAATAATAACAAGAAATGTATTTTCAAGTCTCTATTTATATATAATCAAAATCTTAATTTTTCGCTTCATAGGATTTCGCTCAGAATTTCCTTGTTTGTATTCCCCTTGATTGCTCTGCATCTTGTTTACTTTTGGCTCTGTCCACAAGAAAATTGAAGTCCCTGGTCATGTCCTGCTGTAAACATTTATATTTGCACGGCTTAATTTTGAATATGAATAAGGTTGGAAAATCATTTCCTGAGACATTTTGTATACATTTTTGTATAGCCTGGAATTAAAATACAAAGAAAAGTGCTATTATTGGATATAAATACATTAGTCAATTATGTGAAATTTCAGTAACACTGCTTAACACAAGTCAAAGTATAATAATTTTTATTGCAAATTAGCTATTTTTAGCACTTATCAAGTCAAAATGGGATTATTTAAAATATCTTAATTAAGTTATTGTACAAAGCACATAAAATTACAAAATGCTTAATTTCCAATATTATATGGACAGCCTATTACGATATCAATAAAAAGAAAGAAATTCTACTTTTCAGTTATAGGTATGACGTGGTGAGCTAGTCGTTCGTTTGATGTTAAGCGACACGGTCACCCGTGTGAGTTGCAGTGCCACTCAGAACTGTAAAACACGTAACTCCAAAGCGCACGTCATTCTGAGACACCAAAGAGTCTAGTAATAAAATTACTACACTGAGATTAGGTCATAAAGTATATAAATCTATCTTTACAATAAATCAAAATAATAATAAAAATAATAATAAATAAATAATATAATAAACAATCAATTAAATCTATCTTTTCTATCTTTTTCTAGCTAGACGAACTTTGCAGTAAACTCCTACCACCTAGTTAGTTAATTTTTTTAACCTCCACTAGGTTAAAAAAATTCAAATAAAATTACCATAACATATTGAAAAAAAAAAAAATTCATTATGCCTAAACAAATTACACTACATTGCATTTCAAACCGAAACACAGTATTGCTTGTGCATGGCGGCAAAATAAAATAACTGGCAAAACGCTGATAAGTATCTAGACAAACTCGATAATAATAATAATAATAATATAATAATATGTGTGGACACCTCACACAACGCCATCTAGCCCCAAACTAAGCAAAGCTTGTGCTATGGGAACCAGATAACTGATACAATACTTAGATACTTTTTTGTTTGTAAATACATACATAGAATACAATAAATTCGATAGAAATGTCCTACGACCTGGTGCAAGCAATCCGACACAACACAGAACAGAAAATTCCGATCCATCACACTTCACACTAATATTATAAAGGTGAAAGTTTGCATGTGTGTATGTTTGTTACTCCTTCACGCTCAAACGGCTGAACAGATTTGGATGAAGGTATCAAGATAGCTTATACACTGGATTAACATATAGGCTACATTGAATCCCGGAAAAGTGAAATTTTCCCGTGGGATGAGCAAATAATTGAAATACTTTTTATCCGCAGGCGAAACCGTGGGGTGCAACTAGTATGATAATAAAAGTGGTGCTATATCAAAGAGGCAAGTGTTTTTGTTAATATGTGTATACAATAAAGAGTTATCTATCTATCTATGTATCTATCATAAAGTTAGTTTTTTTTTATTGTTGCCACTAATTAAAATTGAAGGGGTGAGAACAAAAAGGGTTTAACTAATTTTTTTCACAAAATGACTTATGGGTATCGTTGGATTCAGCGTGAAATTATCTAAAATAATTCATTCATTCTCAAAATACCGGAGTGAGGCTTAAATCTCGAGATTTTGAGTCTAAAAACAGTTTATCTGTCACAGGAATACAGTTCGCTTAGCATAAAAAACATGATTATATTTATTATATTATATTATATTTTTACAGTAATTGTATGAATTAGTACTATATTTAGTATTTTAAAATAGAATTAATACATTTTCGAGCAACTGAAACTTACATAAACCTAGCACTACATTAAAATGACGCCGTTGAAGTTTAAAGTCAATTTTCTCGAAACTATCAATTTGACAATTAAACCCATTTTATTCTCAACTCTTCAATTGTCTTCAGTTTATTGTGTTTCTCCATATTTATTTTAGGCTTATTTACACCAGAGTCCCAAGATACAGGCTCTATACTTTGTTTGAGGCTCATTTAAGTGTAGTTTGAAGGAATGTTCTTTCTTGCACTGTTATTAACAAATTGTCGCAATTGAAATGTACTGTGATGTGTGTTTTGTGTTGTGGGACCATAATAATAATTGTCCTCGTAGGGTCCAGGATCTATGTATGTGATCGTTGGGCATTATCATTATTTACTACTAGCTGCGCCCCGCGGTTTGACACGCGTGGAGAAAATTCAACTTTCTCTTTATTTTATAAGAACCTTCTCCTGACAATAATAAACACAACAAAAAAAGAATTAGCGAAAATGTTCTATCCATTCCCACGTAATGCCATTGCATTACTTGCGGAGTCTTGGTCATTACCAAGGAATTGAGATTTATTTATGTCTAAATATATATAACTCAAAGGTGATTGACTGATTGATTGACTGACATAGTGATCTATCAACGCACAGCCCAAACCACAGGACGGATCGGGCTAAAATTTGGCTTGCAGATAGATGTTATGACGTAGGCATCCGCTAAGAAAGGATTTTTTGAAATTTCACCCTTAAGAGGTTGACATGAGCGATTGAATTATTTTCCCAAAATATATGTAATTCAAAGGTGACTGACTGATTGACTGACTTACATAGTGATCTATCAACGCACAGCCCAAACAACTGAACAGATCGGGCCGAAATTTGGCATACAGGTAGATGTTATAACGTAGGCATTCGTTAAGAAAGGATTTTTCGCAATTCTACCCTTAAGAGGGTGAAATGGGTGATTGAATTATTTTCCCATAGGCCATGCCGCGGGCAAAGCTGCGGGCAGAAGCTCGTTTATTATATATAGATTATCCTAATACCAATGCCAGCGCAATCTAAAGCTTTCCTTCAATTTCTGTCATACTGCCTCTTTCCAAAACATCTACGTTTTACCATTCACAGTTTAATTTAACAAGTCGCACTAAACACACGGTCCGCGGGGGCCATGCAATACGATATTTAGGAGTTCATTAGCCCTCGCACAGTGCAGGGCACTGCACAGTTTTGCAAAAGGCAAACTTTGTCGGCGGTACAAAGCTATGTTAATATGCATGGCGTTTGACCGTACCCCTGGGATGGTAGGGAAGTGTAATGAGTATCTATATTGCTTTATTAGTCTTGACAATAAAATGACTGGTGATACTCAATTTTAAAGCTACAAACCGTTGACGTTATACGAAAATTTGGTAAAGGTTTTTTTAACTTACTATAATATCCTATTTTTTTTATGGGATAAACCTTAATTCTATACTGAGATATACTAAGATGATATTGTCATCTTTATATATAATAGAAATTTGTGTTAGTTACACTATTTATAACTAAAGAACAACCGATTTGGCTGGAAATTGGTGGGAAGGTAGCTTAGAACTCAGAAATTAAACTTAGGAATCAGGAGACGGACATAGGCCTTTTATCCCGTTCGACCGTGTTTTCCTAATTCACCCATGCGAAGCCGGGGTGGATCAGCTAGTATATTAATATATTTTTTCCTCATTATTTTGATTTCAAAATCAAACTTCTGAAATGATTTTGACGACACTTCTGCGAGACCAATCTGAAAAAGAATTTCCCAAATCGGTTTATAAATGACGGAGTTTAGGGGTATAAGCATAAAGCAAATAAAGAGTTATGTAAACCAATTTTCCTTTAAAATACCTTTTCGACCGAAAGCAGTAGGTTATCAACTGCATTTTGTTCCTTTTTATGTTTGTTACATTATAACTCCGTCAATTATAAACTGATATGGAAAAATTTTTTTTAATGTGTTGAAAATAGTTTAGTTTCAACTATTTCAGTGATTTTAAAATTCATTTTAATAGATAAATAAAACAGAAAACAAATAAAAGAAAACTTAATCTAACAAACCACTACCAGTAGGCATCGTGCCCAATATTTGGTTACTAAAAACAAAAATATTTTTTCCTTTTAGATAGTAGAACAATAGAAAATTCCCCGTAGAAATTTCAGTTAAATAAGTCCAGTAGATTTTTAAATAGTAATAACTAGAAAATTTATGCGTAATGATATAATCAGGTACTTTTCAGAACGACGCTGAGGCGATAGAATTCTATTTCACCCCCTATTTAAAATGCATGTTATTTTGAAGTCGATTGAAAAGAGCGAATAAATGGATTAGACACCGTGAGTTGACGAAACCAAGACTTAAGGCACAATGGTGCGAGGTGTGGACAAAATAGACCTAGTTGAATAAATTATGAGTAATGGCTGTTTTGAATAGTAGAAAAAACAATTACTATATATATATAGTAGGTTGTAAGTTTGTATATTTTTTAAACGCTCAACGATCAATATACGTACGCGAGAGCAAGCATAAGATCTCAGACCCTAACTAGAATTCCCTGTACCTAGGGACCCACAAACTACAAGGACCATGGTCTCACAACATTCAGACTCAAAACAAGTATTTACGGTTTTTTTTCTGTGTACAATACTTGCTCCCGCAGGAATTGAACCAGCTGCATCCGGGTTCTGAGTCGACCTGCTCAACCACCACTCCACAGAGGCAAAACATTATATATACATAATTATAGTAGTAGTTTTTATATAATTTGATGACATTTGTCGATATTTTCTTTCATAGAAAGATTAGGCTAGTGAGGGTTTCTACGTACCCTTTGTATTTTGACTGGCCCGATAGCTCAGTTGGTAGTAGCCTGCCTTCTAAACTGTAGGTCTTGGGTTCGATTCCCACCCAGGAAAACGTTTGTGTGATGAACATAGATCTGTGTTTGGGGGTTACATGGTATTCTATGTATTTACAAACGAATACTATCTAAGTATTGTATCAGTTATCTGATTCCCATAGTACAAGCTTTGCTTAGTTTGGGGCTAGATGGCGCTGTGTGAAATGTCCACACATATTTATTATTATTATTATAACATACCCCCTTACTTACAAGCATTACATAATAATGGAGTAGTTACTTGCATATTATACTCATATATTACTACCTATCATATACTATACTATACTACTATACTATCATATTATTACCTATTCTAAAAACCTGGATTTCCAAAATTTAATACTTGCGCGGTATCCCATACTTTACAGATAGAAGGCTAAAGTTTATTTCTTCCATGATATAAAATACAAAAGCTAAGTCAAATTTTACCCAAGTACTGATTTTAGTAAATTTGTATTAAATAAAAAATAACTGTGCCTGCAAAAATATATTTTGAGCGGAATTTATTATAGTCCTCATTTTCCCATCCCTGAGCATACGTAGATCGATATGAGTTTGCTTTTAACGTAAAAGTTTTTGAATTAACTAAAAGGGCCCACCTTTGAATTAATCGAGGATAAAAAGGTCCGTATCGGCCATCGATATGGAAATTGAGTGTTATCCTTTTTCTGTTTTTACAAAGTTCATATTGCTTTTGTTCTGAGAAGGTAATATCTACTAAGTCGATGTGATTTTGTAACTAGAGGTCGAAATAAATACATTTATTTATTTATTTCAGCCTCTAGTAATAGTAATTGTAACAACTTAATAAAAAAAACTTTAGTCGTGTGGTCGTAAGCACACTCGTGTTTAAAAAATAATTTGTTTCATTTAGATGTAATTTTTTTTTTATAAAATAATTTTTCATAGATATGTTTTGTCGTTTCATAAAAACAGTACATGACCTGCATACTGGTACGCACACAAACATCATTTTCCAGCAAGGTTCTATTGCTACCCAATAATGCATTTCACTGCATTATTATCTGCGAGTGTGGCAACGTTATCGAGATGGGGTGGCTAGATTTATCGCACCCGACTGTTAGGGGTAGTTTTGGATTCAAATTACAGTAGTGAATGTTGGAACAAAGTACAGTGTTCAGGAAAACTGACTGCCTCTGCGTTCTCTGTGATATACGAGTCTAAAGTTTACTTAAACCTGGATACACCTCAGTCACAGTTTTTGTAGAAAAATATACCATTGCTTGTAAATTAACAATCAATGAGGAAGAAAAGTTTTAGAGTGGCGATTACAAGCTGAAAGATGAAATGTAAACTGGCTCATACTAGGTGGAGCGAAAATCTCAAAAATGAGTAACAAATGGCCGTTCAAAGTAGTATTCTATGAATCAGAACTGTGTTCCGCAGTACACATCTTTAAGCAGATTATGATGAAAAACTTATTGATTACTACGGTATAGTGTAGAAGGAAAATAAAAATAATAGGTTTCTATGAAATTTCTGTTCTGCTGTACTGTTTATGTACGTGTTTATTTTGTTTGATTAAGAATTCTACTATAGAATAAATTTATTTTAAAACCAGTTTTTTTATTGAAAATTGTTATGTTTTCATCTCATTCGAATCTTTTTCGTCATCATGGATACGTTAAATATTCAAGTAATTATTGAATATGAGTACCGTCGCGCGGCGGCAGCAATGCAAGCGGCACGTAACATCAACCACAATTACGGAGACCACTACAAACAAACTCACCACATGTGATATTGAATCCCATGATCACTCCGCTATTTCAAGAAGTTCGGATGACTCGGATAGATGCCGGCAGAGTGAAATGCGCAAAACCCCAAATGAGACATTAACGCAAGGACATCTCCACGTAGAATAGGAATAATGTCATTAAGTATTGTCATAAAATAGACAATAAAAGGCGCAGACGGAGTTTTGGGGTATAAAAAATTATAAAGAAGTATGCAACCCAATTTTCTTTTAAAAGAACGTTTCAACCATAAGCAGGAGATTATCAATCAGTTGCATTTTGTTTCTTTTTTATGTTTGGTACCTCACAACTCAGTCAGATCCGTAAAAGAAATCATTCGAGTGTGCAAGTACGCGGCAATAGGCACATAGCTTACAGAAGAAACCATATAGCGTTGACAGCCTCTGTGGTGAAGTGGTTGAGCAGGTCGGCTCATAGCCTGCAGGCGGCGGGTTTGATTCCCGCGATAGGATAGGTATTTGTGCACAGAAAAAAAGCGCAATTACCTGTTCTGAGTCTGGATGTTGTGGGACCATGTTCCTCGTAGTTCTTTAGTCCCTAGACACAGGGAATCCTAGGTAGGGTCCAGGATCTATGTATTTAATCTTTGGGCGTTATTATAATATTATTATTATTGTAAATAGTAAGTCCTTTAGTAATTGCAAATGGACTGAAAAGTGGTGATTTACCCGCACTAGATGATCTGGAAACCTTGAGGATTATAATAATTATCATAATTAATGATGTTTGCCTCAGTTCTTGACGAAATTAGACCAATTCATACCAAAACTGTACATGGTTTAAAGATCGAAGATTCCATACTGTACAGAAAACTTATGGACCAAGGGTTGCTTGTGAATTTTATTGCCGTCGGATATATAAAATATAAAGTGGTTGGTTATCATACGAGCTCTCGGGCAGTGGCAGTTTGTCTCGCTGCGGCTGATTTGAATTCAATAGATATGTCACTGATTTGTGAGGGTTTTTGAAAATACGAAAACTGCTGAAGTGTATTGAGTTGATAGATATACTTATTTATGATGGTAAGTGAACTTTTTAATTCACAAGCTGCGCGCTATGCAGCTACAACGATATTTTGAGATAAAATTGAAGTGAAAACACATAGAATGCCTCTCCCATTTTATATATTTCTTGCTTCTTATACACATTACACATCTTATATACTTCCAATACAGAGTCAACAGACAAGTGTGATATGTCTTGACGCTTCTGTCAATCAACGAGAATTGGCTGCTTTTTCGACCTTTTCGTCGCGCCCCAACTTCCCCCAACAAACTCAATTTTATTGAGCTGGAACAATCCATGATTGGCTGATGGTACCAACCAATCATGGCCCTTCTGGTAGTGCGGCCAAACAAAACAGTACTTTTGACATTCTATCAAAGTCAAAAAACATCATAGTTTAAAAGAGTAAGAATTAATTAATAAATTTCACGACAAAATTTAGTAAAAACTTAGCTTTCACAAAATGTTTGCCAATTAGAAAACATTCTTGACCAAATAGAATTAGAGTCTGTTATGCTTGGACATAAATATGTCGATGTTTTTTTATATCACCAGATGTGAACAATTGGTAACTTAAATCTTTCATATCTAGATGCTTACTATAAAAAATAAGTTATATATACAAAGCGAATAGCCAGGTCGCATCAATTTTTATGGTCTTTTGACTGTGGAATTACATTTATTACTGCTTAAAATTGTATGCGTCAAGTGATGATTTATAAAACCCATGCGTAACCGGGGCGGGTTGACTAGTGCATATGGCATTTGTTTAATTATAGATAACAGTATGGTAAATTTCATGTCTAGAACAAATCAGACCACTTATTTGTTAAACACACTATGCTAATCAGCGTGACCTTAGCCTTGGCAAAAATCTTTGTTAAGTTAAATCCGCATGCTTCGGTGACAAACTAGAGTCGGTAGATCAGAAATGAGTATATAAGCTGTGTAATATTACATGGAGACCATAACTCGGCAAACTTCGGTGGTAAAATCATCTCTTCAGTCCACTTAGGTGAGTAAACTGGTTACTATGTTAAGGGGTGCAAATGAGTATATCACCGCAGCCTATAAGCATAAGCAATGTGTACATTAGCAGAAATATCAACAATTTTGGCGGGAAAACGAGAAACATCTTGCCGCCGCATTGTATTATTTTCCAAAACTGTGTTATTTTCAGCGGTGCACGAAATTGGTAGTGTTTTATCCGTTAAGTGCTGGATTACAGGCAAGTGTGTGGGAAAATGGTATAATGATGGTGAAACGTTTCTTTTCGTGTTGTTTGCAAAACTCCATAGAATTAGTTGAGTATGACTTGACTAGACTAGACTATGACTTGACTTGATGAAATAACATTAACTTGAAAATTATCAATTACTTGACACTGGCTAAAAACACAAAGCGTGGAGCCAAAAAAGTAAGGGAAACATAAATAAGAGACCAAAATAAATGATACTTTTGAATATGGAAATTTAAATGTCATGAATATGTAAATTTGTCTATTAGTTTCGGTTAAATTGAACGAAATTCAGTTTCCCTCAATCAAACCTACTCAAGAGAAACTTGAAATTCAGATATTTTTGTTTCTATGGCCGGTATGATATGTGATGTATGATGAGGATATTGTAAATCACGAATGCTGACGTCAGCATAACAATGCATGCTGCTAGTTTGCAACATGTCATTTATATGCAGAATAAGCAGCGTTGATATAAACACGGACCGCTGAGGTATACCAGCATTGCTAGGCATACTTTTGAAACAGGAACCTTCAAGAACAATCTTCTATCTCCGTTTGAAGATAAATCTGCATAAGTTTGTCTATCTGGCATGGATGCGACAGGCATGTCGCGGTACCAATACCGGTTAGAAAATATGAACTCACCCTGACTGTACTTTTACTATTCTATGTGTATGACGATGTTTATTCGTGTTTAATGTTCATTAAGTAATTTGGATATTATCTTATTGCTGCTAAGTCAAACACGCAATTGGCTGATTTTTTAAATCTGAATTATCTTAAATATAAAAAGAAATGTAACCAACTTTTATCAAAATACTTTCTACACACAAAAAAGACGAGCCAGAGCGAGAGAGAGTTGAAAGACTGACAAAAATGTTTTCACATGTATATCGATGAAGGTTGACATTGACTACATTGAAATTTTATAATATCAATTGATCTGACCCCTTAGTTTCAATATACTGTAAGGATAACTTCACAAACTTACAGTTGTATATAAGCTAATATTTATTGAATTGAATTGAATTTAATTGTTATTGAATAAATGAATTATTAATTATGAATATTATAAAGGCGAAAGTTTGTATGTGTGTATGTGTGTATGTTTGTTACTCCTTCACGCTCAAACGGCTGAATGGATTTGGATGAAATTCGGTACCAAGATAGCTTACACACTCGATTAACATATAGGCTACATTTTATCCCGGAAGAGTGAAATGTTCCTGTGGGATGAGCAAATAATTAAAAAGCTTTTTATCCGCGGGTGAAACCGCGGGGCGCAAATAGTATAAGCATAATTATGATAGAATACAGTGTATTTTATTAATGTTAGGTTTAGTTTCAGATCCTTATATCCCAAAATGGCTCGCATGGCATTGATTTTCACATTCTTGATTATTGGAGCGATCCTTGTAAAGGCTGTACCAACGCCAGAAGAGAAAAGTGAACTGGATCAAGTGAGTAATTAGTTATAATTAGGTATCTACATTCAACATACAAGTAATTATAGTAATTTTATAAGCAGAAAATTAATAATATCTCCAATAGTTGAAAACAATACTAAGGAGTTTACAGATCTTAAATTTGATTTTGGCCGTCACCTATTTATGTTTATGTAAATAATGATCTGTAAAACTGTATTTAAAGAGAAAAGCGATATTTTTTTAAACTTTTTAACATGTTGGATGATATATTTTCAATAGGCCGTTTATGGAATTGGTATATTTTAGTAGGTTTTTCATTGTTTGAATTTTTCAAAAAGTTTGGGTCTGTCTTATAATTAAATTAAGTAACAAATGTTTATTTTACGATTTTACCTATTCGCTTTTATTTAAAATAAAGAGATCTATCCATATTTGCTTCTTTGTATCTGACAGTTTTATGAGACAAAAAAAATATGTGTGTCGATATTCACTGCCACATATTTTACATCTCTCTCCCACCCATCACCATGCTCTCTTATCATTTACCCATTGCTCAGACGGGCCCCAATTACTCAAAGTGATTTTTTGTTTCATTTGAATAATTTGAGACCCAAAAAAATCCAAAGATATTCTAAAACCTAATATGTGATTCCTCACTTTTGTATGAACTGAAAAAAAAAATGTTGAAAAAAATTGAAAAATTATAATGTTGAATGAAATTAAAAAACAACAAAAGTAATCGATGTTATAAATAGTTTCGTTGTGGGTTGTAAGATCGGTCAAATTTTGGATTTATCTAATTGATGTTGAAGAATACAAAAACCAGAGGTTTTCTATACTCATTACACTTTTCTATGACAGTTTCTAAAGTTGTAAAATCTAAAAGGTTAGGTTTCAACTTGTGGGTAGACATGAATTTCAAGCAGAATGAAGGCATAACAGTTTAGTAGGGCTGTAATTATCCAATATCTTAGCATTAACTTTTTTATGTAACAAGACAGACAGCCTCGGTGGTGTGGTGGTTGAGCAGGTCGGCTCATAATCCGGGAAAGCGGGTTCATTTCCCGCGGCAGGGCAAATATTTGTGCACAGGAAAAATAAAAACGCAAATACTTGTTCTGAGTCTGGGTGTTGTGGGACCATGGTCCTCGTAGTTCCTTGATCCCTAGACACGGGGAACCCTAGTTAGGGTCCAGGATCTATGTATGTGATCGATGGGCGCTATTATTATTGTTATTAAGCAATATACAATAATAGCGATAACAATAAAAATAGCGCCCAACGATCACATGTTATGTAAAAGGTTAATAACTACATTATGCATAACATAATAACCTTAGTTTCTAGTAAGATTTTCATTAACATCACAGCCAAAGCGCCCTTAATATTCTTGAGCCAGCTTTAAGCATCTGTTGTGGTACTCCGTCATAACCCGGGGCATTTCCGCTTTTCATAGAAATTAAAGTAAAAGTATAAGAGTAACTCCATGAGGAATGTACTTCTAATAACATTTCAATTATTTTCAGAATCTAAATGCAACTGCAAATGACGCTGAAAAAGTAAGTGGCAAATTTTTATAAATAGATATTTTGACAATTTCGATGTAAAAAGTGGTATTTTACACGTAATTCAATAAATAGATAGATAGATACATCAACGCTTTATTGTACACCGTAAAAACCACTTTACAAAAATAAAACTTAAATAATTAACTAATACTGATACAATGTGCGGTCTTATCGCCTAGAGCGATCTCTTTTAGACAACTTTTGTATTGGAGGGATCTGAAACTTAGGCTTTTGCGCTTCGGTGTACAGGTTAATTAAAAAAAGATAAGATTATTACGAAAAGTTGTCCACGGTGGTTGAGCAAGATGGCTCTTAACCCGGTTAAGTTAACCCGGTAGCGGGTTCGATTCCTGTGACAGGACAAGCATTTTTGCACATAAAATAAAAGGACAAATACTTATTCAAATATAATAATATAATATTATATTATCACGTGCGGAGAGTGTGTTTGGTGAGTTAAGTTCGTAGTACGTAGGCCAGCTTTACTCATCTTCGGTAGTTTGCCGTTTTCACTCGGAGTACTTCCGATATTCATAAGGAATTAAATACAATAACTATAACGGTAACAATATGAGTGAATTACTTCTGATAATATGTTGTTTATTTTCAGGACACAACAAAAACTGAAAAAGGCGCTCAGAGTGTAAGTACAACATTTTAAGACTATTTTAAAAGAAATTCAATAATTCAGTTACGATTACCAGAATTTAAAAAAAATTCGGATTTATAATGCTCTTTTCAACGTAATTAATAACATATTGTTCCAAAATTCAAATTTTGTTTAACTTAGTAGGGTCACGTGGGGCAAGAATGCATAGTGAGTTAAGTTCCTAGAAAGCACTTCGTAAATATCTCAATCACGGCATCTCATTATGTTCTCGGGCCAGTTTAGTCAACTTTGTCTTCACACGAAGCACTTTTGATTTTCTTAAATTTAACATCAAAATAATGGTAACATTATGAATAAATTACTTCTAATAATGTTTCATTTATTTTCAGGATTTACAAAAAACTGGACAAGAGGTTGTTGGTAAGTATAAAGTCTTAAAAGATTTTTTAAGAAAGTTAATTATTTTCTTTTGTCTTTTATGAATTTTAAGATATATGGTAATTTACGATTTTAAAGAGTTCTTTCCCACGTAATTTAATACAAATATATCAAATCAATACGGTATCAAATTTCAATTTTGTTAAATCAGTAGGGTCACATGGGGTAAGTGTACGTAGTGGCTTGAAGTGTGAAAACATATTATTTCAGATCTTGAAACAATGAACTGGAGCACTTTTATCCATTGCATAGACTTGCTTCATATGACTCAAAGTGCATTTTTTATTGTTTGACAAATTTAAGAGCCTGTAAAATGCAACGCAATTGAAAATCGGGTATTTGACAGCCTCTGTGGTGTGGTAGTTGAGCAGTTCGGCTCATAGGCCGGAGGCGGCAGGTTCGATTCCCGCGGTAGGACAAATATTTGTGGACAGAAAAAAAAGCGCAAATTCTTGTTCTGAATCTGGGTCTTGTGGGGCCATGGTCCTCGTAGTTCCTGGATCCCTAGACACAGGAAATCCTAGTTAGGGTCCGGGCTATGTATGTGATCGTTGGGCGTTATTATCTTATCTTATCCCCTTATATATATTTAATATATTTGGGTTTTCTAGAAGAGATCGCTTTAAGCGATAAGACCGCCCATTGTGACACTTAATTCTTAAGTTTGTACCGGTAAATTGTTCCTACAATGTGGTGTTTCAATAAAGAGTTTTGTGTATCTATATATCTAATATATTGTAAAAGTGCTAAAATTTGCCTATTTGCAATAAATCTTTTGACTTTATCTTGTTTGACGAAGTAAAACTGGTCAATATTCAGAATAATATTTTGAAATAATAAATATACGTAAACAAACTAAGCTATAAATGATGAGATGAATGAATCCATCCTCATTCATATTATAAATGTGAGTATTTGTTGTGGGCTATTTGTAACTCTACTTGTATGTAAAAACTTCTGAATGGGTTTAACGAAACTTGGAATGCAGATAGCTTATACGCTGAATTAACAAATACATTGCGAAATAACAGATACATTTTATCTGCGGGTGAAGCCGCGGGGCGCAATATGTTATTTAATAAATGAAAATTATTATTATTAATATTTTTTTCTATTATTACTGTACTGTAGTACTGAAACTAAAATTCAGGACCTAAATAAAATTTCCAATATATTTATAGTAAAATTGTTTTTTTTTTTCAGTCTAGTAACAGAAATGATTCAGCTCAGTAACTTTTTCCTGGAAACCTGCAATATTGATATAAGTTCTAATAATTATATGGAAACCGGAAACCTACAAAAAATTAAGATGACATCAAAGCCAAATTTTTATCAGATCCATAGATGACAGAAATCCTTAGTAATACGTTAACGTAATAACGTAGTAATAAGTAACTATTCAATATTTCTTTATCATCTGTA
The DNA here is from genome assembly GCA_905220475.3 of Ennomos fuscantarius. NCBI lineage: Eukaryota > Metazoa > Arthropoda > Insecta > Lepidoptera > Geometridae > Ennomos > Ennomos fuscantarius. The sequence continues at coordinate 13,120,310 of HG992042.1, forward strand.
CTTATCAATGTATATTTTTTAAATATTAATGCTGATTCATAGCCAATAACTTTTTTACCACTTTTGTCTAAATTAATCTAATAGTTTAAGTTTTTCTCTGTAACAGACCTGAGTTCGAATAAAATAAATTTTGAAGTTTCCTAAGTTCCAACTTACCTATCTGGGACGTACTTAAATTCTTTGGAGTAGGTAGGTACGTCGTTGACGGACAAGTATGAACTTAAACGCTGTGAAACTTTAGTGCAGACTGTGAATGGGAATGTGCCTTCATTCTTTTAGCAATCTGCAGTTTATTCATTAAAACAATTACGAGAAATACTTTGTTCAATTAATTTTCAATCAAATTTTGTTCAATTACAATGAAATGTAATGTATTCAATCACTAGTGATAGTAATATTCGTGTACTCAAATGTAAACAAAGCATTTTATTATTCCCTAAGCTCTAAGCCCATAGACCTTAAAAACAAATGAATTTGTTTTATATAACTTTTGTATAACGTTTTATATAACTATATATTTTGACTATTTTTTGTATAAAACTTAAAACTAAGAAACGTGGCCGAGCGAGTTCAAGTGCATGACCTGAGTATCTTGGGTTCGCAAGACTCGAGAGTCACGGGTTCGAACCCCAGTGCTGCCACAGAATAACTAATACTACATTACTGGTGTTACTGAGGCTCGGCTGACAGCTGACAGGAGTTAGTGGAACATCGACTGTATCGACTGAGGTTTTACTGTGATTTTCCTTAGTCCTCGACAAATGTGATACAGCAGGGATAAGACGGGCACAGCCGCAACGGGGAATAACAGGTTGAGGGGACATTACTGTAATAACTGTTAGCTGAACAATAAATACAATTAAATATCCACGTTTGTTTTTTATTTCACTATATTGTAATACATATAATTTCCATTTCCAAAAAGGATAGGTTAAGGTTATACGAACTTCAATCACCTTGGTATGAAAATACTGAAAAGGGGGTTATACTGACTTCTATCGCCCTTGGTATGAAAATACTGAAAAGGGGGTTATACTGACTTCTATCGTCCTTGGTATGAAAATACTGAAAAGGGGGTTATACTGACTTCTATCGCGTTTGTATGAAAATACTGGGAAATACATTATCATGACTAAAAACTTATGAATATGTTAAAAAATAATGGAAACCTGAGGAACGCCGTTTTTCAATGCTTTCAAAATTTGAAAATTGGCTTGGACTGAGTAAGATTTTATGATTGTAGGTATATATTATATTAATAGATATTGATGAGTTGTCTATGGTAGTTATGCGTCTGTACGTGGTGCTATTGTTAATTCTTTGTCTGAGATAGCAAACAAAAATATGATTAAACTGAAAATCCTTCGTCTTTTTAAATTCGGTTAAATATGAACAATAATTGTTCTAAATATAAATGAACTCGGTTTTCAATTGAAGGTCCTATAGAGAATTTCAGTCACGATTCGTGGCAGTTAAAATGATGTGCAATGGATGCTGTTAAAACGTAATATTTAGATCGTATCTAGTTAATAAGATTGTATTTAATAGCATAAAAAATTGAAAAAACTGACTTCAAAACCACAAATAATCACGCAAAAGAGAAAAATAAATTAATATAATTATGATAAGCGAAAAATAAATATAAGTTTGTCTAGGTAGGTACCACTGCTTTGCCAGTTATTCTACCGCCAAGCAGTATGGCGCAAGCACTACTGTGTTCCGGTTTGAAGGGTACTGTAGCTAGAGAAATTACTGGGCAAATGAGACTTTATGATCCGATCTCACAGTCGAGTAATCTTATTACCAGACTGCGCTGTCTCAGGATGATGTGCGCAGTGCAGTGTCACGTGAAACTTTATATTTTGGAGTTCCGAGTGACACTGCTCTGTCATGGGCGGCCGTGTCACTTAGCATCAGGTGAACGACTAGCTCATCACATCATTCACTAACATAAAATAGTAGGATGGCTGAAATACTATTAGTGTACGACAAAACCCGGATCTAATAGCTTAATGTGCTTTACATCAAAAATGTCGACTTTTATTTATTTGAAGTAGGTATTAGAGAATAAAATGATTATAGTATAAAAAAAATTACTATAATGTCGACTCTAAATTCTGAACTAAATTCTGAATTTTAACTCTAATACTAACCTGTATTTTAGGTTATTTTATTTTAGCTTCGTGATTTTTTTTTTATATTTTGGCTTATTTTATCGAGTTTTATTTTTAGTGATTGTAGTTTCATGCTGACAAGGGTTGTTATAAGATTTGAATTTTATTTAAGTAGTTACCATCTGCATGAATCTTCGACAGCCGTGTTTTAATTGTAAATAAACGATTTGGATTTGGAAATATGGTAGAATTCAAACTGATCGTATGCTTTACAGCTTACATTGTATAATTAACAGCCTCTGTAGTGTAGTGGTTGAGCAGAATGGCTCATAACTGGAGACTGCGGGTTTATGTCCCATAGCAAGATATGATTTTTGCACAGAAAACAAGCACAGACACTCGTTCGTTGTATAGGTGTTGTGGGCCCATGGTCCTTGTAGTTCCTTGGTCCCTAGATACAAGGCATCCTAGTTCATACGATTATTGCTACTTACCATCGATTTTAAATTGTATTGACCTCTTAAATTATATTTCATGTGGAATGTTTCACTAAAGATTGTTTAATCTTCGTTTTGTGCATTCATTTTATGTACCTTTAATTTCCGGTACCTTTGGGTTTGCAGATGACGGTACTGTTGTTGAAAGAGACATATCCAGTGCCTGAGCCAGTGGTGACGACGTCCGGATTGAGAGAGGGCTATGGTTGAGCGCATGAACCTGGCATTGAAAGCCGTGTCCAATTGGGGCGATGCTAACTTAACTAACTTAGCATCACCCCAATTGTGTGTGTGTCCACACACATAGTTAGACAGATTTTTCTAACCTAACTGGGTTAGAAAAGTCTTTTTTGTTCAAACATTTTTGAGAACCTGCCTTAATTAATTGCTTTTTCTTTTGAAGTATTATTTACGTGGGTGTCAATTACTAAAATAAAGACCAAGAAACCAAACTGTGAACGAAAATTAAAATTTTTAGACTGATTATTTAAAACATCACTTAATTTGCAAACATTTATGATTCATATTGAAAAACTCAACCATGATTTCTTACATAAGCACGGGCCCGTTTTACTACGGTTATTTTTATTTTCATCATCATTCCAGCTTCATATTAGTTTCAAAAGCTAAATTAATTATCTCGATGTGGTCCTCTCTTGTGTTTATTTCTACGTTCGTATACACTAGCTTCTTGGCACGACTCCACACGAAAAAGTTCATCAGGGTCAGATCTGGTGAACGAGCGGGCCAAGAGATGGGTCCATCTCTACCGATCCAGCTCTCAGGAAAGTAATTATCGAAGTATTACTTTATAAATATTTATATATTTATTTTTATTATTTGAGTCCCCTCGTGACCACAGCCAATGTAACTTGGCCGAAAGGCGAGGTTAGTCAAAGTAATGTTTAATAATTTTTGTACGCGAAAAGACCCGTTTTATCTTTACAATATGAGTTCAAGTCGCGAAAACTTAAAAAGTGTTACTCCTTTACATTTAATATCCATCATATGACCCATCCTATAGGTAGCAGTACTCCATGCACGATCCTCTCCGTGCCTATCTTGGACTTAAATCACTCTTCATTTTTGTACACACCTGTACCTAATCATTATTTATAAAATAAACATTCCGAAAGAATTTTACTTAGGTCTTTAACATCACATGACGAGGATAAACATCTAAATTAAATAAATCATTCATAGAAAATTATTTAATGTAGGCATTCATTTATAACATAACATTATTGTATTGTTTAATTTCACAGGTATGGAAAATTTCATGACTATAACAAATTGGAACACTTGTTTGTTAAAAACACCACGTTAGTCACCTTGGTAATCTGTTGTTAAGATTTCACGTATTTTCTGCTTCTTCAGGCAATTACAATCGGTGGAGTATATAAGCTGTATAAGGTCAGATGGAAAACATAATTCAGTGAACTTCAGCGGTGAAATCATCACTTCGCTGTACTCAGGTAAGAAACATTTATCTACATTTTTGAAGCAAAACTTTTTTACGCAAGCTTGTTGTTGCAAGCAAGTTGTTGGTTAACGTAATCTCTATTGTCAATATAACAAAGTAAAGAAATTGTACTTGTGTTGGTATGTCCCGGTAAAATGACACATACGTAAACCAATATCAACTTCCTTTTACCTCGCACTCACCAGCGTGCACTCTCACCTCACCTCACACTCACCAGCTTACACTCTCACCTCGCCTCGCACTCACCAGCTTGCACTCTCACCTCGCCTCGCACTCAAACCATACATGCGTAAAGAAGTTTTACTTCAATAATAATTATACAATTTTAAACAGATTTGGCTTATTTCAAGTTTTTATCAATCATGTATAATTATATCATTGAATTAGATGTGCGCCTTATCATAAAGGAAACACAAGAAGTTGTCAGGGATAAGAATTTTATTTCTACACCAAGACTCGAGTAGTCAACTAGCATATGGACGAAAATGCGCTAAGGCGCAGCCGTGCCACGCGATCGCAACTAGTGCACTGTTGAAAAAAGACATAAGCACAGGCATATGTAGGTGCGAGCGGGATGTTTGTAAGCACTAGATTAAACCAAGATATTACGGCCTCAAAAAGCACGGCGTGGGAAACTGCAAAATGGCTTACTATATCTTTTATTAAAGTTCAAAATAAAATTGATACTATGCATCTTGTGTGTCTCTAAAATGTGTCGCGTACTCTGAAGCTAAACGAAGTTAACATATTTCCTTCTTTTTCATTTCCTCTTTATCAGAAAAGTACCGCCATACTTTAAGTTTAGTTTTAGAGAATGCGACACAGAATCGACACCAATAATTAAGTTTTATTTAATTTCAGAACCTTACAATCACAAAATGGCTCGCATGACATTGATTGTGTTATTGTTGATAATTGGAGCAATTTTGGTGAGGGCTATACCAATTCCAGAAGGCAGTACTGATTCAGCTAACGTGAGTGATATTATAGTTATAATTCACAACAACTGTAGAGAAAGAAGAAAAACTAATCTTTTTAATATTTTAATATATTGTTTTAATTAAGCATGAATACTCTGTTTTCAATCAACCATTAAATAAATTTACTTCTTTTGATTAATCTAAATATATATAACTCAAAGGTGACTGACTGACTGACATAGTGATCTATCAACGCACAGCCGAAACCACGGGACGGATCGGGCTGAAATTCGGCATGCAGGTAGATGTTATGACGTAGGCATCCACTAAGAAAGGATTTTTTGAAATTCCACCTTTAAGAAGGTGAAATGGGTGGTTAAATTATTTTCCCATAGACATGTCTCTAAAAGTTTGATTTTATCATAAAATGAAGTTTTTAGCATTAAATATTCGCTTTTTTACGATAAAAAGATCTACAAAGACAAAATCCAGAGGTTTTCTACACTTATCAAACTTTTCTATGACAGTTTTTAAAGGTTGTGGGTAATCCTTGTGGCTGTTAAAAGGTCAGGTTTCAACTTGTGGGTAGGAGTAAAATTTGCAAGCCCGTTGACTAATATACTGGTAAATCATTTGAACAGTTGACATAACAGGCTAATAGAGCGAATTATGTAATCTCTTAGCATCCCTTTAATTTAAAAGTCATCAAAACATCCCTTAATATTCTTGGGCTAGCTTTACTCGTAAGCATATCTGGTGGTATGCCGTCTCCACCCGGGACATTTATGATTTTCATAGGAATTAAATTTAACAACTATAACAGTAATTTCATGAGGATATTATTTGTATTAACATTTCATTTATTTTCAGGATAAATATCATGAACATGTCGTTAAGGAGGTAAGTAACAATTTTTTTTTAATAGATTTATCGCTAATTTCGATTTAAAGGAACTATTTTACACATAATTAAATAATGTTGTTTCAAAATTCAGCCCCTGTGATGTAGTGGTTGAGTACGTTGGCTCCTAAGCCGGAGGTGGGGGGTTCAATTCCCGCGACAGGACAAGTCATTGTGCACAGAAAAAAGCGCAAATACTTGTTCTGTGTCTGGGTATTAAGGGACCATGGTCCTCGTAGTTCCTTGGACCCAAGATACAGAGGATCCTAGTAAGGGTCCAGGATATGTGACTGTTGGGCATTGTTATTATTATATTGTCCTTTTTATTTTTTATTAGATAATGTATATTATATATGTAAAACCGTATTTGGCTGTAAGTTTTGCTAATTAAGATATGTTATTGTTAAATTTTAAGAGCTGTAGTTTTTGTTTAATAAATAGAATAAAATAAATAAAACGGGGAATCTGAATTTTGTTGAATCTAGTAGTACCGCGTGGGGGTTATAAGATCGGTCGAATGGTGGATTTATCTAACTGGATCGTAAACGAATACAAAATTCAGAGGCCTTCAATACTCATTACACTTTTCTATGACAGCTCTTAAAGTTTGTGGGTAATCCTTGTGGCTATTAAAAGGTCAGGTTTCAACTTGTGGGTAGTAGTAAAATTTTCAATTCCGTTGATTAATATACTGGTAAATCATTTGAACAGTTGTTATAACAGGCTAATAGAGCGAATTATCTAATCTCTTAGCATCACCTTTTATGTAAAAGGGTAATTACTGCATTATTCCATGCTGCGGGTGCTTAAGTTTCTAGTAAGATCTTTGTAAATAACACAGCCAAACATCCCTTAATATTCTTGGGCTAGCTTTACTCGTAAGCATTAAATTTCAAATTTAATTTTTTAATTTTAAATGTAGGAATTAAATTTCACAACTATAACTGACTAGCCCGATAGCTCAGTTGGTAGTAGCCCTGCCTTCTGAACTGTGGGTTGTGGGTTCGATTCCCACTCAGGACAAACATTTGTGTGATGAACATAGTTGTTTGTTCTATGTCTGGGTGTCATATTGTTTTCTATGTATGTATTTACAAACAAAAAAGTATCTAAGTATTGTATCAGTTATCTGGTTCCCATAGCACAAGCTTTGCTTAGTTTGGGGCTAGATGGCGTTGTGTGAGATGTCCACACATTATTATCATTATAACAGTAACTTCATGAGGATATTATTTGTAATACAATTTATTTATTTTCAGGATCAAAACCATGAACATGGCCATACGCATGTACGTAACAAATTGTTTGAAATAGATTTATCACTAATTTCGATTTTAAGAAGCTATTTTACACGTAATTAGAAAAGGTTGTTTCAAAATTCAGCCTCTGTGATATAGTGGTTAAGTACATTGGCTCCTAAACCGGAGGTGGGGGTTCAATTCCCGCGACAGGACAAATCATTGTGCACAGAAAAAAGCGCAAATACTTGTTCTTTGTCTGGGTATTAAGGGACCATGGTCCTCGTAGTTCCTTGGACCCTAGATACAGAGGATCCTAGTAAGGGTCCAGGATATGTGATTGTTGGGCATTGTTATTATTATTTTATTCTTTTTATTTTTTATTAGATAATATATATTATATATGTAAAACCGTATTTGGCTGTAAGTTTTGCAAATTAAGATATGTTCATTTTAAATTTTAAAAGCTGTAGTTTTTGTTTAATAAATAGAATAAAATAAATAAAACTAGGGGAATCTGAATTTTGTTGAATCTAGTAGTATCGCGTGGGGGTTTTAAGATCGGTCGAATGGTGGATTTATCTAACTGAATCGTAAACGAATACAAAATTCAGAGGCCTTCAATACTCATTACACTTTTCTATGACAGCTCTTAAAGTTTGTGGGTAATCCTTGTGGCTGTTAAAAGGTCAAGTTTCAACTTGTGGGTAGGAGTAAAATTTTCAAGTCCGTTGATTAATATTTTTATTTTTTATTTTTTTTTACTTCAAACTTGTCTAGCATTTGACCACGCTCTCACCTGATGGGAAGTGACGATGCGATCGAAGGTGTAGCATGCTAGCCAAGTAAATACCTATTCACTCTTCTCTTGAACACGCCCGGGTCATATTTCGCCGGAAACACAGACGCTGGCAGGGCATTCCATTCCTTAGCCGTTCTAATTAAGAACGTTGAGTCAAATCGCTTGGTACGAATGGGTGGTATTTCGACCACAAAAGGATGGCGCTTAGCCGAGCGTCTAGTAGTCCGGTAGTGGAATGGTGATGGGAGAATTAGATCATGCAGTTCTTGAGCGCATTCACCGTGGTGTAATCTGTAAAAAACCGACAGACTTGCCGCCTTACGTCGATGTGCAAGGCTCTGGAGCCTTTCACCTACCAAAGTGTCGTCGTCAATGAGCCTTTTGGCACGCCGTTCAATCGAGTCCAGAGCCTCAAGCTGGTACTTGGCAGACCCATCCCACAGGTGGCAGCAGTACTCCATACACGATCGGACTTGTGCTTGATACAGATTTAGAAGCTGTCCAGGTGTGAAGTACCGCCTTACCTTGGACAATATGCCGAGTTTTTTTGAAGCTACTTTGGCTTTGGACTCGATGTAGGATCCAAAGTTTAGGTTTGACGTGAGATCAACACCCAAAAGCTCAAGATGGTTTGCTAAACTTACAGATACACCACGGAATGAAGGAGCCAGATGGAGTGGGCTCTTTTTAGCAGTGAATAAACACGCCTGTGTTTTTGCAGCATTGAACCTAACCAAGTTAGCATCGCCCCAATCGGACACGGCTTTCAAAGCCAGGTTCATGCGCTCAACCATAGCCTCTCTCTCAATCCGGACGTCGTCACCACTGGCTCGGGCACTGGATGTGTATCTTTCAACAACAGTACTATCATCTGCATACCCAAAGGTACCGGGCTTTAGCAAATCATTGATGTGGAGTAAGAATAGTGTTGCTGAAAGAACTGACCCCTGAGGTACACCAGCATTAATAGCTAATTGATCGGAAGAGCAGCCATCAAGAACTACTCTAAGCGATCGTTCCCTCAAAAAGTCTGATATCCAAGTGCACAAACCAGCAGGTAGTCCGTAAGATGGAAGCTTATTCAGAAGACCGTCGTGCCAGACCCGATCAAATGCCTTAGAGACGTCTAGAGATACAGCAAGTGCCTCTCCATGCATCTCTAAGGCTTCGCTCAATATGTGAGTGGCATACGCAAGAAGATCCCCAGTGGACCGGTTTCGGCAAAATCCGTATTGCCGGTCACTGAGGAGATCATTGTCTTCAAGGTATGCCAAGAGCTTGTTGTTAATTATACGCTCCATACTCTTACAGAGAATGGAGGTAATTGAGATGGGTCGATAGTTGGCAGGATCAGCACGACTGCCCTTCTTAGGTACAGGTTGTACGTTGGCTAGCTTCAACTCATAGGGACTATTCCGGTGTCTAGAGAGAGGCGAAATAGGCGTGTTAGAATGGGAGACAACTCGGGTGCACAGCTCTTAAGTACAATTGCAGGTATACCATCGGGACCACTGGCTTTGTTCACGTCTAGACTGCGTAATGTTTTTAGTACTTCCTTCTGACGTATGCGTATTTCCGGCATGAAAACACCGCATTGTGGAAGGCAGGGAGGTACCTCATTAGCAGTATCTAAACGCGAAGCTTCTGCAAAGAGAGTGGCAAACAAGTTTGCTTTTTCTTTTGCAGTGTGAGCCAGCGATCCGTCTGGTTTCAATAATGGAGGCAGTGAGGATCGACAGAAGTTCGCTTCAACCGATTTGGCTAGGGACCAAAAAGCCTTACTACCCGCTGGGTAGGAAGCAAGTTTAGTCCCTATTCGACCAATATGATTGAAACGAGCCTTCCTTAATTCCTTCTTACAGGCCTTGGCGGCAACGTTAAAGGCTTTCTTCTTAGCTCGAGTGTCCGAGGCCTTGCGTTTTCGAGCGTCAGCCCATGCCAGATATGCCACATGCTTCTGCGCTTCAGCACGTGCACATTCGGCTCCAAACCATGGGCTGGCTTTGCTGGTCACGGGTTTATCGGAAAATGGAATAAAATATTCCATAGCCCGACATACTACCTCAGTAACCGCATTCGCGCAGACTGTCTGATCTCCAGAAGAAAAACACGTTTGCCGCCAAGGATATGAAGCGAAGAAATGTCGCATCTCGTCCCAGTCTGCTAAGTTGTATCTCCAGACACGCCGATTGCTCTTAGGGCTTGGGTCAGGCGGGGAGTATACTGAAACGGACTTGACCAGACAGTGATCGGAACTACCAATGGGTGAGGATACCGCCACAGAGTATCGGTCTGGTTCAGTCGTGAGCAGAAGGTCGAGGCAATATACTGGTAAATCATTTGAACAGTTGTTATAACAGGCTAATAGAGCGAATTATCTAATCTCTTAGCATCACCTTTTATGTAAAAGGGTAATTACTGCATTATTCCATGCTGCGGGTGCTTAAGTTTCTAGTAAGATCTTTGTAAATAACACAGCCAAACATCCCTTAATATTCTTGGGCTAGCTTTACTCGTAAGCATTAAATTTCAAATTTAATTTTTTAATTTTAAATTTAGGAATTAAATTTCACAACTATAACTGACTAGCCCGATAGCTCAGTTGGTAGTAGCCCTGCCTTCTGAACTGTGGGTTGTGGGTTCGATTCCCACTCAGGACAAACATTTGTGTGATGAACATAGTTGTTTGTTCTGTGTCTGGGTGTCATATTGTTTTCTATGTATGTATTTAGAAACAAAAAAGTATCTAAGTATTGTATCAGTTATCTGGTTCCCATAGCACAAGCTTTGCTTAGTTTGGGGCTAGATGGCGTTGTGTGAGATGTCCACACATTATTATTATTATTATTATCATTATAACAGTAACTTCATGAGGATATTATTTGTAATACAATTTATTTATTTTCAGGATCAAAACCATGAACATGGCCATACGCAGGTACGTAACAAATTGTTTGAAATAGATTTATCACTAATTTCGATTTTAAGGAGCTATTTTACACGTAATTAGAAAAGGTTGTTTCAAAATTCAGCCTCTGTGATATAGTGGTTAAGTACGTTGGCTCCTAAACCGGAGGTGGGGGTTTATGTAAAACCGTATTTGGCTGTAAGTTTTGCTAATTAAGATATGTTAATGTAAAATTTTAAGAGCTATAGTTTTATTTTAATAAATAAAATGAAATAAATAAAACTAGGGGTATCTGAATTTTGTTGAATCTAGTAGTATCGCGTGGGGGTTATAAGATCGGTCGAATGGTGGATTTATCTAACTGGATCGTAAACGAATACAAAATTCAGAGGCCTTCAATACTCATTACACTTTTCTATGACAGCTCTTAAAGTTTGTGGGTAATCCATGTGGCTGTTAAAAGGTCAGGTTTCAACTTGTGGGTAGGAGTAAAATTTTCAAGTCCGTTGATTAATATACTGGTAAATCATTTGAACAGTTGTTATAACAGGCTAATAAAGCGAATTATCTAATCTCTTAGCATCACCTTTTATGTAAAAGGGTAATTACTGCATTATTCCATGCTGCGGGTGCTTAAGTTTCTAGAAAGATCTTTGTAAATAACACAGCCAAACATCCCTTAATATTCTTGGGCTAGCTTTACTCGTAAGCATTAAATTTCAAATTTAATTTTTTAATTTTAAAATTAGGAATTAAATTTCACAACTATAACTGATTAGCCCGATAGCTCAGTTGGTAGTAGCCCTGCCTTCTGAACTGTGGGTTGTGGGTTCGATTCCCACTCAGGACAAACATTTGTGTGATGAACATAGTTGTTTGTTCTGTGTCTGGGTGTCATATTGTTTTCTATGTATGTATTTACAAACAAAAAAGTATCTAAGTATTGTATCAGTTATCTGGTTCCCATAGCACAAGCTTTGCTTAGTTTGGGGCTAGATGGCGTTGTGTGAGATGTCCACACATTATTATTATTATTATTATTATCATTATAACAGTAACTTCATGAGGATATTATTTGTAATACAATTTATTTATTTTCAGGATCAAAACAATGAACATGGCCATACGAAGGTACGTAACAAATTGTTTGAAATAGATTTATCACTAATTTCGATTTTAAGGAGCTATTTTACACGTAATTAGAAAAGGTTGTTTCAAAATTCAGCCTCTGTGATATAGTGGTTAAGTACGTTGGCTCCTAAACCGGAGGTGGGGGTTTATGTAAAACCGTATTTGGCTGTAAGTTTTGCTAATTAAGATATGTTAATGTAAAATTTTAAGAGCTGTAGTTTTATTTTAATAAATAAAATGAAATAAATAAAACTAGGGGTATCTGAATTTTGTTGAATCTAGTAGTATCGCGTGGGGGTTTTAAAATCGGCCGAATGGTGGATTTATCTAACTGGATCGTAAACGAATACAAAATTCAGAGGCCTTCAATACTCATTACACTTTTCTATGACAGCTCTTAAAGTTTGTGGGTAATCCTTGTGGCTGTTAAAAGGTCAGGTTTCAACTTGTGGGTAGGAGTAAAATTTGCAAGCCCGTTGACTAATATACTGGTAAATCATTTGAACAGTTGACATAACAGGCTAATAGAGCGAATTATGTAATCTCTTAGCATCCCTTTAATTTAAAAGTCATCAAAACATCCCTTAATATTCTTGGGCTAGCTTTACTCGTAAGCATATCTGGTGGTATGCCGTCTCCACCCGGGACATTTATGATTTTCATAGGAATTAAATTTAACAACTATAACAGTAATTTCATGAGGATATTATTTGTATTAACATTTCATTTATTTTCAGGATAAATATCATGAACATGTCGTTAAGGAGGTAAGTAACAATTTTTTTTTAATAGATTTATCGCTAATTTCGATAAAGGAACTATTTTACACATAATTAAATAATGTTGTTTCAAAATTCTGCCTCTGTGGTGTATTGGTTGAGCACGTTGGCTCCTAAGCCGGAGGTGGCGGGTTCGATTCCCGCGACAGAAAAAGTAATTGTGCACAGAAAAAAGCGCAAATACTTGTTCTGTGTCTGGGTATTGTGGGACCATGGTCCTCGTAGTTCTTTGGTCCCTAGATACAGAGAATCCTAGTAAGGGTCCAGGATATGTGATTGTTGGGCATAGTTATTATTATTTTATTCGTTTTATTTCTAATTAGATAATTAGTGGAAATCTGAATTTTGTTGAATTTAGTAGTATCACGTGGGGAATTGTTCATTGTAGGGAATTCGTAAATAACTCACTCACGGCGTCTCATTGTATTCTTTGGACAGCTTTAATCATCTTTGGTAGTATGCAGTCTTCACCCGTAGCAATTCTGCATTTTATAAGGAATGAAATACAATAACTATAACGGTAACATTATGAGTAAATTACTTATGATAATAATATTGTTGGAAATCCTAAGCGGTTTTAGTTTTAAAAAAATTAGTTTACAATCAAGCTAAGAATATTTATTAAGATTTACTAAAAACCGACAATAATTAATAGCGTGATTTTATAAAACGTCCGTCGCCTCTGAGCGCTGCCCGAAAAGTGAGCCCGAGCCTTCTTCGTCGCTCGTATATATACTACGCCGCTTGCATCAGCTCCCGAAGTGAAGTATTTTGTAACACGGCCGTTCCTGCTTGTGTGTTGTCCTCAACAGCTGCTTCATCTTCAAGCGGCACATTTTCGTCGACCTCGACCGTTGTGTCTTCTTCTATAACACAACGAAACATGATTTTAGGACCTGATGTACAGGCATAAGGTTGGTAACTGAAACCATTTCAAAATTAAAATGAAGTTGTTGCTCAATTCAAAGAAATTTCAATTTAGAGAAATTCAACAGGTACTTGTAATAAACATTGAAAACGGAGACTGCCAAACAACTGTGTTAGAAGCATAAGCGTGCACTCAAGTACAACCAACGCAGTTTTCATAACAATTTTATGAAAAGATGTAAGAAGAAGTAATGGTTACAGGCGCATGTTCGCATTGTAAATAAAGAAAAATAAATGTATTGCGAATTTCAGAATTCCGGACTTCTAAACTTCGCCACACATTGTAATAGAAAACGGCAACTGTATGATATGACACTCATTAACACGTCATATATTTCAAAAACGGCAACTGTATGATGTGACACTCACAAATCACTTCGTACATTGAAAAAACGGTAACTGTATGACGTGACACTCACAAATCACGTAATACATTGCAAAAAACGGCAACTGTGTGACATGGCACTCACAAACCACGTGATACATTGAAAAAAACGGCAACTGTATGACATAACAATCACAAATAACGTCATACATTGCAAAAACGGCAACTGTATGACATAACACTCACAAATAACGTCATACATTGCAAAAACGGCAACTGTATGACATGGCACTCACAAACCACGTCATACATTGCAAAAACGGCAACTGTATGACATGGCAATCACAAGCCACGTCATACATTGCAAAAACGGCAACTATGTGGAGAGAATAATCTCGTCACATATTGCAAAAGGCAACTGCATGAAGAGGCATAGGCCACCTCACACATTGCAAATAGAGAGAAGGCAACTGTGCGAAATGATCACACATTGCAAACGACGCCACACAAAGTGCAGTCATCGCTGAGTCACATTGGTGAGACAGATATCCGCAGTGGAGAACGCAGAACAAGCCTCCAGCGTCCATTCGCCCCGCCAAAACACCATGTGATCGGCGGCCGCTTGCGTTGTCTTGGCATAAGACCCGCCGAGAAGTTTCGAGCTACAGCGGTGGGTGGCAGCACATGCAGGACCTTGTAGGGCCCCAGCATGCCAGAGTCCAGCTTTCCCGTAGATTGTGACGACCTGTTCACGAACACAAAATCGCCAACGGTGAAGGTTCGTGACTGCTGACGACCCTTGTTGACATAAGCGTCTTGGAGTTGCTGGTCAGTGTCTGGTTGTGTGGACGCAGTATTATTCATCACCGCATCTTAACGGTACACCATTGCGAGTTCTGTTTTGAATGAATAACCGGGGATGTACCGTCTAAAGTAACAAAAACTAACTTAGTAGCATTAAAAATGTCTAACCTCTTTAGACATTGCTTGGCACTTACGTGTTAACGGACGGTAAACCTTTTAACAAAAAACTACTTTACGTGGATCAGTCCGAAAACTCTAGGTGGCACACTGAGGTGGATCGCAACTGCAAAAATACGTCGGGCAAGCGATCCACCAGTGCGTTGTGATGCGGCCCGGTGCGACCCGGTGCGGACCGCCTGTAGTGTGTGATAGTTGTGAAGTCACAGTTCAAGTCATCAAGCTAAGTCAGAGTCTAGTCAAGTCATACTCCTAGTAAAATGGCGGCAATTTTACTAGAAGCTTCTATGGAGTTTTAGAAACAACTCAAAAAGAAAAGTTTCACCATCATTATAGCACTTCCCCACACTCATGCCTGTAATCCAAACCTTAACGAATAAATTGCCACCCATTTATGCACTAACATTGAAAATAATACCATTTTTGGAAAATAATACAATGCGGTGACGCTACCTTTTTCGTTTTCCCGCCAAAAAAAACCATTGTCATAATATAATAAATCTACGAATGTGATGGAACAGCATTTTCATTATGCAATCCGGTGCGGCCTGAATGGCGCTTTTACAAATAAAATAGAAAATAAATGGAAAATGTAAGGAAAAGAGGCAAACAACCAATCAAAACGCTTGTTCTGCATCATGTGAACGATTTTTTTTTAACATGAAACCTATGGTATAATTTGGATTTGATATTATAGTGTATGTTCCGTAGCGCAAGAATTACACATTCATTGAATATAAAAATGTAAATATCTAAATATATATAACTCAAAGGTGACTGACTGATTGACTGATATATAAAGCGATCTTTCAACGCACAACCCAAACCACTGGACGGGTCAGGCTGAAATTTGGCATGCAGGTAGATGTTATGACGGAGGCATCCGCTAAGAAAGGATTTTTCGAAATTCCACCCTTAAGAGGGTGAAATGGGTGGTTGAAATAATTTCCCATAGGCCACGCCGCAGGCGAAGCTGCGGGCTGAAGCTCGTGAATTAATATAGTTGAGAGAGAAGGGATAGGGATTCACATGAATACAAATGAATATATTTCATATTTATTTTATATTACAGCTATTATTACAATGTCCCCTCAACCTGTTATTCCCCGTTGCAGCTGTGCCCATCTTATCCCAGCTGTATCACATTTGTCGAGGACTAAGGAAAATCACAGTAAAACCTCAGTCGATACAGTCGATGTTCCACTAACTCCTGTCAGCTGCCAGTCGAGCCTCAGCAACACCAGTATGCTAGTATTAGCTATTCTGTGGCAGCACTGGGGTTCGAACCCGTGCCTCTCCAGTCTTGCAAACCAGAGATACTCAGAACAAAATAATAAGAAAAATGTACATTTCAAAAGTTAATAAAAAAATACATTGTTTTTGAGGTCTATGGGCTTAGGGCGTAGGGTATAATGTAACGGATCGGGCTGAAATTTGGCATGCAGGTAGATGTTATGACGTAGGCATTCGCTAAGAAAGGATATTTCGAAATTCCACCCTTAAGAGGGTGAAATGGGTGGTTGAATTATTTACCCATAGGCCACGCCGCGGGCGAAGCTGCGGGCAGAAGCTCGTGTAATATAAAATTCAAACATGGTCTATCTTCACGCCTAAAATTGCTATATTGCAAACAAGGTGATTTTTGCTCTTAGGGTATTCTTAGCTTATATGTTATATGTTTTCAGTTTCCGTGTAGAAATTAGTACTTCATCTCTTCTTTATTTCTCAATTCGTTGGTATAAGGGAAAAAAATATTGAGCTAATAGCTGCTGTGACCAAACTGAAAAAAAAAGAAAATAAATTTTTGTATATCATATTTGTAATTATGTTGAATATTTTATTCATGTACCTACAGAATTTTATTATCAGTACAACAATATACCATTAATGAATAATAGAAAGAAGGTTATTCATTACTAGCGGGCCGTTCTGGCTCCGCACGGGTGGATATTTATGTTTTAATTATTTTAGCATAAACATTTTTTTCTCGCAATTAAAATAGCCTATATTAATCAGTGTTAATGTAGCATTCAAATGGTGAAAGAATTTCTGAACTCGGCCAAGTACTGTTTGAGCCAATTCGTTACAAACATACTTACATACAAATCTTTCCTCTTTATAATATTAGTATAGATAAATGCAAAGGTGAATGGTAATTCGCTGGTTAGTAGGAGTGCGCAATATCCATACAACTATCTTTATAGGTTCAATCAACGAGTATAATATAAAATATACTTGTATTGGTGTCGATTCTGCGTCGCATTCACTAAAACTAAAGTAAACTTACAGTATGGCGGTACTCTTCTCATAAAGGGGAAATGAAAAAGACGGAAATATGTTAATTTCGTTTAGCTTTAGGCTTTGAGAGTATGCGACACAGAATCGACACTATTATTTATCTATACGTTCACTACATTGTCATGTAAATTTAGCACTATGTTTTGAAGTGCGTACCTATCTGCATATGTGCAACGGAGACCGCTACATGCGCCCTCGCGACAGTCGCGGACTCTAACGCGAGTGGTCAAAAAACTATATTGCGCTCGAAAATTTCGCATGGCCGACCGACCTCCGCTTTCGTCGTTGAATTTAGAACTTAGTGTGTGAAATTGTGGTGTATTTGGATGCCGCCGCATTTGGAAGGACTCTTAAAGGACCAGCACTATTGTACTATTAAGGTATTGTGCTCCTTTCCTATTTGCCGTGCCGTTGCCGTGGGAATTTTTCTTAGTTTGTCGGCTCCGCGCGATTAGTTCATTTAGTCAGTGCCATGTTGAAGTATACAGTTAATATAAAACATTAAACATTGTCAGCCTTATTAATAAACACGAACTAGCTTTAGACTAGTTATACCATCTTTTGTCTCTTTCGATCCAGCTAAATATTCCAGTAGCAAAAAAAGGACAAAAGCTGAATTTACTAATCCGAGGCTAATATCCGTTTATTAATAGGGCTGTGTATGTTTTTCAATAAAATAGTCAATATATCGAGTCCCAATCAGTCAGGTAGTTAAAAGTCTAGTCAGGGTCACGATTCAGTAAAGTGGTGAACGGTTTACAGGTTTACTGAAACTTCCGAAAGAGTTTTGTAGACAACAAGAAATGGCACGTTTTTTGCGTTTGTATCATTTGCCTACACTCGTGTATTGGATCGACGAGCAAATGAAAGAATAAAATTCAGTACTTCCTTATTTATTCCACTTCAGCAACCGATTTACAAATTCCGTCCGTCCCGTGTCGTCGCTGGCGGTAGAATGCCAACGTTGAGTCCGTTCCGTACCCTCCTTATTTTACATTTTTCCACCATAGAGTATTGACAAAGTTATACCACCTTTTTAATACCACAGAATATATATCGATTACAGGTAATATACTAAATCGTAAGTTGAATGCAGACTCTTATGTGTAGGTACCTACGGCTACGTTTAATCATAATTCTAACATTCGGCCTTTCCTGACACTAAGTTTGTCCTCAAACTTTAAATGTAGGTATTATTTATCTACTGTTACAATGATACTTAATTAACATCATGCATATCAACGCAATGATATGCTAACCAACAATCGATGTAAACACCCATCGATCTATCAACATGTTCTCGAGTGTTTTCAACATTCAGGCAAGTGACATACTAATGAGTATCAACGTGTTATAGAAAAGACCGACATCAAATAATTTACCTCTATTAAATACAGTCACATCTTAACATTAACTATTACGAATTGAAAATACCCATGGATCTGTCAACATGGTCGCTCAATATTTTCAATTTTTAGGTACGTAAAATACCGATTGGTCTATCAAAATCAAGTAATTTACAACCTTTTCCTATAATTATACAAACTTAGCAATTATTACAAAAGTTATTAATCGTTGAAAATACCCATGGATCTATCAACATGTATTTAATCAAATATTTTCAACTTTTGGGTCAGTAAAATACCGATTGATCTGTCAAAATCAAGTAATTTACTCCCTTATCATATATACAATCTTAATATATTACATACAATTCTCTAATACCAGATTATATTACAATCATTATATTGATTGAAAATACCCATGGATCTGTCAACATGGTTGCTCAATATTTTCAATCCTTTGGTTAATAAAATACCGATTGATCTATCAAAATCGAATATTTTATCACCATCAGTTCCATTTCACTTTATCAGTCACTTAAACCTCAGTACTCTTCATTATTTATTAAATATCTCATATCTCATAATTCAAGAATAAGGAAACAAGGAGGTAAGCGTTACCTCTAGCACTTTTGACAAAGGGCCCTAAATGGTCAACATGCACTGTGTCGAAAGGCTTATTGACCTTATGAATCGGATTTAGAAGACCTTCTTTAGGACCAGCTGGTTCTTTACTATATGCACATTCCAGACAAGAACGTACATATTTGGTTATAAAACGTTTCATTTTTGGAAACCAAAAATCTTTACTAATTTTGTCGATTGTCTTGTTTACACTAAAATGACCAATATCGTCATGATTGAGTTTACATAACTGGAATCGAGCCATTTTCGGTACAACCCACTTTAGCTCGTCTCCCACTTTGCGAAATAGTTTGTTGTTCTTGATAATATAATTGTTTTTGACTCAGAGAATTCAGTATCTTCTAAAATTTTTCTAATTCGTTGTGATTCTGTATCTTGTAACTGTAGGGTAAGTAACCAGTCCTCTTGAGATATCTTAAGAATGGTTGGAATTGAGTCTTGACCTATATCCGTTTCATAAGGTAAGGGATTTTTGCTCAGAGCGTCAACATGTGACATTGTACGACCGGGTTTATACTGTATCTCGAAATCGAATTCTTGTATTGCTATCCACCAACGTGCTATTCGAGGTATTAAATCTCTTTTGCTAAATGTGGCCCTTAAGGCAGCACAGTCAGTTACTAAAGTAAACCGAACTCCTATTAGGTATACTCGAAATCGTTGTAGAGAAGCCACAAAGGCCAGTGTTTCCAATTCATACGCGTGATATTTCTGTTCGTCTAAAGACGTTTTTCGACTAAAGTATGCTATGGGTTTCATTTGATTTGTATTATTTTTCTTTTGTAGTAAAATTCCAGCTAACCCATATTTACTGGCATCTGTGTGTAAAGACGTCTCGTGTTTAGGGTCATATATTCCTAATACTGGTCTTTGGACTAATGCTTCTTTCAATTTTTTAAATGATTCCTGTTGCTCAGTATCCCAACACCATGTTTTCCCTTTTCTAGTCAAATCAGTGAGCGGTCTAGCTATGAGAGCAAAATTATGAATGAATTTTCTAAAATAACTGGCCAACCCAATAAACTGCCTAATTTCATGTACATTGCGTGGTGTTGGGAACTATTCTACTGAACTAATCTTTTCTTTACCAGGTCTAATTCCGTGCTCGCTTATTTCATAACCGAGGTATTCTAATTCTTCTTGAAAAAAATTACATTTTTGTAAATTGAGTGTCAGTTTCGCACTTCGTAGTAATTTAAAAGAATTTTCTAATCTTTCGTATTCTTCATCCAAATCTTTACCGGGAATAAGTATGTCATCCATATAGGCGAGAGCGGAATTAAACCTTGAACTTCCTAAAACTTGGTTAATCGTCCGTTGAAATACCGCTGGAGAGTTGACCAAACCAAAGGGCATTTTCTTAAATTGATAGAGACCATCAGGAGTTATGAAAGCTGTGAGGTGTTTACAGTCATCACTTATTGGGATTTGATAGTAGCCGCTTGCCAAGTCAAGGGAGGTGTAATATTTATTTCCATTGAGCATATCTAGTTGGTCATCTATCCGCGGCATTGGAAAGTGGTCTTTATTAGTTTTACGATTTAACGCCCTAAAATCGACACATAAACGATACCCTCCCGTCCTGACAGAGTCTGTGCAAAGCAATCCCTATATTTATTTACTAAATCTAATATAGCTTGTTGTGTTCGTGGTTCTAGATTAGTGTTGATTTTAACTTCATTTATAGCAAATGGTGTTGGAGCATTACTATTTATCAGATGACAGGTCAATTTAGAGTTTTTACTGGGAGAATCTAATGTAACAATTGGTTGGCTACGTACTAAAACAGAGTTGGTACTAAAGAGAATAGGCT
The DNA here is from genome assembly GCA_905220475.3 of Ennomos fuscantarius. Taxonomy (NCBI): domain Eukaryota; kingdom Metazoa; phylum Arthropoda; class Insecta; order Lepidoptera; family Geometridae; genus Ennomos; species Ennomos fuscantarius. Next base: position 13,141,414 of record HG992042.1, read on the forward strand.
CTTTTGAAAAATTGCAAACGGCCACTTGGCACTCTCCATTATTAATGTTGTAAATACCGCCTATAACACAATAGTTTGAGTTTTCTAGTCTTCTAACACTAATCTCGATGAAAATATCGCAGTTGGGATTTTCATTATTCACGCATTGGATATAGTCGAACTTATCCACAACAGCATCTACTTTAATTCTCAAGACTACCTTGTTATTATTATGAGCGTTTACCTCTATATTTGGCAATTCGTCAGTTATCGTTCTTTTTAAAATATCTAATTTGTCGTGCGTTTTTATGACTAATACATCCTCCCTTTCTGTAAAATCTTGACCGACTAGCTAGGGTTCACTGAGCAATGAGGGTTCAATAATATAAGCATCGACCTCTGCCGTTACTTCGCCAATAGACAAAGTCAACTTTGTTCTACCTAAAGGTACTGACAGCCCATTACCAAAACCCCGAATGTTTGGAACGTCATTGTCTACTTTAGGTAGAGAGTATTTCTCTACAATGTCCTGCCGTATCAGCGTGCAATCACTTCCAAAGTCCACATAACTACCATGTATATTGATGTTATTATTGATAACAGCAGCCTTGTAATATTTTGAGTCAGATTTAGATTTTTGTGTTAACAAAGTTTTCTTTTCTGGCCTAGAATTGTTATGCGATTGATTATTGTTTTTGGGTCTGAAGCAATCGTTTGCGGTATGTCCAAGTCGTTGACAGTTATCACATCGAATTATTGGTTTGGGGCATTTATTAGATATGTGACCTTGTTCCTTACAATTGAAACAAAATACTTCACTCGTCGACTTATTTTGTACTCGACAATGAACAGCTCGATGCCCAATTTTATTACATTTAAAACATTTAATTTCGTTGGTTGTGGAATTGGAAGCCACTGCAGTGACTGATCGTCTAAAAAAACGAGAAGTATTAGTCTCTCTACATAGATCTTTGAGAAATTTCAATAAGTCTTCTGGACCTTGACACCTAGCCGTAGACGCACTAGCCCTAATCGTCCTATCCTCAATTCCGTATACGATACAGTCTACTGCCTTCTTCCCTACAATGTCACACGCGTTTAGTAACAACATCTTATCGTAGTAATATTCATCTATCGATTCACCTACTTTCATACGCCTGTCAAGCATTTCAGATAATAAAGCACCGTAATTACTTTCTGAAGGAAAGGCCTTAATGAGTCGATCCTGCCATTCGGTCCATGTCAAAAGTATAGTTTGAAGACCTTCATACCACTTCCTAGCATGACCGCTTAATTTGGGCAAAGCATAATGAGCAGTCTGTTCGTCCGTCCATCTATAAATTTTTGCGCATTCATTAACCTTAGCTATCCACCCTTCAATGCGTTGATTTTTCTGTGCTGGATCAAATATAGGTACAATATTTTTATCGTACTTAATTTGAGCATTTTGCTGCGTGAAACTTTGAATTAGTTGCGTAACATCATTAATACTAAGTAACAAACTCGATTTACTTATTGACGAGTCCATATGGGTAGCTGGCGTTGACTGCCCAGGTTGAGAAGGCTCAGCATCCATCGCAGGTGCAGGCCGCACTATGTTGCCGTGTAGCTCTGCGTTTTCGGACATCTGCTGATGCCCCAACAAACCGCTCGAGGTACTCAGCGGCCCTCGAGCTTGAGGTTGTGTAATCTCCTGCAATGTTACCGCCAGTGCAATATATATTATATGTATAAACGGATGTAAGAACCAAACAGAAAGATCGGATGATACGAACGTTAATATAAAATAATTTAACCTATCCAATAGTTATTATCATCAGTATGCTTATCATTACAAGATAGATGATAAAGAAACTACAATATAACCATCCTGCCTGACAGTGATAGAATAGTACGAAGGAATTATTAAGTTTACTCCCAAATAAATAATATTACTTTAGTACAGGGTAAGTGGTAAGTGCCATCAGCATCACATTTCCTAATTAATTATTATATTCTATATAATAATTTGTCATACTTTCGAGAAGCTAGTAACCTCTTCCTCGCTTTTAATTATATTGATGGACACAATTATAAATAATGGGTTAGATAACGGTAGGTACCTAAATTCTTGCTGATGCTAGCCATTACTACAATCATTCATCATTCATTTCGAACCTTTACCTTATTTTTTTTTTACGCACTCGGTGTGACCTACTTTGTGTGTAAATAAATGAATACCAATATGAACATGAAAGTAGACTTTTGAAACCGAAACAAAGAAATGAGAGAGAAAAAAAAAATTGGTACGGCCACTTGCCTGTGCTGCGTGTGTTTGGTCCATAGCCTGAGTAGAATCTTCGTGTCGCCTGGCCGAAGTATCTTCATTTCTAGCCTTAGACTTCCGTAAATGGCGTCTCTTGTGGCGGTTCTTATCGCGTTCGCCCCTTGTTCTACAATTTCGCCCCGACGTAGCAGATTCATTATCAGAGCTGGTGCTATAGCGGCGACGGCGTTTGTGGTGGCGGGAACGTCTTCCTCGGCTTCGTGAGCGTCGCTCGTGGCGTTCACTGTCGCTATCGCTGGCCATATTGATTCTTTATCCCACTTCGGATATTGGATCGACGAGCAAATGAAAGAATAAAATTCAGTACTTCCTTATTTATTCCACTTCAGCAACCGATTTACAAATTCCGTCCGTCCCGTGTCGTCGCTGGCGGTAGAATGCCAACGTTGAGTCCGTTCCGTACCCTCCTTATTTTACATTTTTCCACCATAGAGTATTGACAAAGTTATACCACCTTTTTAATACCACAGAATATATATCGATTACAGGTAATATACTAAATCGTAAGTTGAATGCAGACTCTTATGTGTAGGTACCTACGGCTACGTTTAATCATAATTCTAACACGTGCACCTTAACGAACACCTAAAGGTTAATATTCCACCAATATTACACATTAATGTCCGTATTACAGAACGATGCTCAGTCATTAATCGGTGCTCAAGCAGAGATTTCATTCACTAATTGATCTCTTTATGAATGAAATCTCTGCTTGAGCACAGATCGATGACTGAGCATCGTTCTGTAATACGGACCTAACACTCGCAGAAACACAAGTTTTAGGAAAATAATACAAAACCAACAACTTCACATGTTCGCTTTCCCGCCAAAACTCTAACATAACATTTGGTCATTAATATATTGGTGCTCTGTGGTCATTGTAGTCTCTCCTAAATGGTCTGTGGGTTATTGTCATTTGGCAAAGATGGCGGCGTGTCGGATGTTTAATGTCGCATCAAATACTTTTTTTTTTCATTACGATTTGCAGCTAGTCCGTGTTAAACAGATGTATGTAACTTATATTAAAAAAAAAACTAATTCTTATCGTGAATGTCCGATGCTGTTATCGTACAGGGCGAAATATGACATTGTTGAAATTTATTGCTTATGTTTATATGCTTTAGTGAGTACTTCCCATCAGATGGGCCGTATACTTCCCATCCCTTAACATAGGGACCAGCTTACTCACCTAAGTGGACTGAAGAGATGATTTTACCACCGAAGTTTGCCGAGTTACGGTCTCCATGTAATATTACACATCTTATATACTCAGTTCTGATCGTAGACTCTAGTTTGATCGACGACTTCCTTTTTTAGGCAAGGGCTTCATGTTGGCAATCTTCCAAGATTGTGGCACCTGTTCAGAGTCTAAAGAAAAACGAAAAAGGCGTGTCAAGATCGGAGTCAACTCAGGCGCGCATGTTTTCAGCACTATGGCTGTGATACCATCAGGGTCACTAGCTTTGTTCACGTCTAGATTGCGTAGCGCTCTACGTACCTCATTCTGGCGGATACGAATCCCCGGCATTGACACCTCGCATCTCGGTAGACATGGAGGTACTTCGCCAACGGTGTCTAGACGTGAATATTCAGAGAAAAGAGACGCGAACAAGTTCGCCTTTTCCTCTGCTGTATGAGCTAGTGTCCCATCAGGCTTTAGTAGCGGGGGCAGTGAAGGACGGCAAAAGTTTGCCTTCACCGATTTAGCCAGGGACCAAAACGCTTTACTTCTCGCAGGATATGAAGCAAGTTTGGTCCCAATGTGGCTAATATGGTTGAAGCAAGCCTTTTTTAGGGCTTTTTTGCAGGCCTTGGCAGGTTTATTAAAGGCTCTCTTCTTCGTGCTCAAATTCTTCGATTTGCGGGTTCTTGCATCTACCCAGGCTAGATATGCCTCCTGCTTTGCCAAACAACAACTTGTAGGAAGACAAGAAAGATCGCATCTCGCCCCAATCTGCTGACCTGTATCGCTGATGATGATGAGATGAATGAATCCATCCTTATTCATATTATAAATGTATTTGTAACTCTACTCGTATGTAAAAACTACTGAATGGGTTTTAACGAAACTTGGGATGCAGATAGCTTATTCGCTGAATTAACATATACATTGCGAAATAACAGATACATTTTATCTGCGGGTGAAGCCGCGGGGCGCAATATGTAATTTAATAAATGAAAATTAATATTATTAATATTTTTTCTGTTATTACTGTACTGTAGTACTGAAACTAAAATTCAGTAGGGACCTAAATAAAATTTCCAATATGTTTATAGTAAAATTGTTTTTTTTTTCAGGCCAGTAACAGAAATGATTCAGCTCAATAACTTTTTCCTGAAAACCTGCAATATTGATATAAGTTCTAATAATTATATGGAAACCGGAAACCTACAAAAAATGTAGATGACATCAAAGCCAAATTATTATCAGATCCATAGATGACAGAAATCCTAAGTATTACGTTAACGTAATAACGGAGTAATACGTAACTATTAAATGTTTTTTTTTTTGTATTTATCGATGTATATTTTTTAATATTAATGCTGGTTCATAGCCAAAATTTTTTTTACCACTTGTGTCTAAATTAATCTAATAGTTTAAGTTTTTCTCTGTAACAGACCTGAGTTCTACCAAAATAAATTTTGAAGGTTCCTAAGTTCCAACTGACCTATCTAAGACGTACTTAAATTCGTTAGAGTAGGTAGGTACGTCGTTGAGGGACAAGTGCGAACTTAGGCGCCGTGAAACTTTAGTGCAGACTGTGAATGGGAATGTGTCTTTCATTCTTTTAGCAATCTGCAGTTTATTCATTAAAACAATTACGAGAAAAACTTGAATAATCAAATTTTGTTCAATTACAATGTAATGTAATGTATTCAATTACACTAATGATAGTAATATTCGCGTACTCAAATGTAAACAAAGCATTTTATTATTCCCTAAGCTCTAAGCCCATAGACCTCAAAAACAAATGAATTTGTTTAATATAACTTTTGCAATGGATATTTTGACTATTTTTTGTATAAAACTTAAAACTAAGAAACGTGGCCGAGCGAGTTCAAGTGCATGGCCTGAGTATCTTGGGTTTGCAAGACTCGAGAGGCACGGGTTCGAACCCCAGTGCTGCCACAGAATAACTAATACTACATTACTGGTGTTACTGAGGCTCGGCTGACAGCTGACAGGAGTTAGTGGAACATCGACTGTATCGACTGAGGTTTTACTGTGATTTTCCTTAGTCCTCGACAAATGTGATACAGCAGGGATAAGACGGGCACAGCCGCAACGGGGAATAACAGGTTGAGGGGACATTACTGTAACAACTGTTAGCTGAACAATAAATACAATTAAATATCCAAGTTTGTTTTTTATTTCACTATATTGTAATACATATAATTTCCATTTCCAAAAAGGATAGGTTAAGGTTATACGAACTTCAATCACCTTGGTATGAAAATACTGAAAAGGGGGTTATACTGACTTCTATCGCGTTTGGTATGAAAATACCGAAAATGGGGTTATGCTGACTTCTATCGCCCTTGGTATGAAAATACTGAAAAGGGGGTTATACTGACTTATATCGCCCTTGGTAATGAGTATAGAAGACCTCTGTCCTCTTTTCAGTTCATACAAAAGTGGGGAATCACATATTAGGTTTTAGAATAACTGTGGATTTTTTTGGGTCTCAAATTATTCAAATGAAACAAAAAATCACTTTGATTAATTGGGGCCAGTCTGAGCAATGGGTAAATGATAAGAGAGTATGGTGATGGGCGGGAGAGAGATGTAAAATATGTTGCAGTGAATATCGATACACATAATTTTTTTGTCTCATAAAACTGTCAGATACAAAGAAGCAAATATAGATAGATCTCTTTATTTTAAATAAAAGCGAATAGGTAAAATCGTAAAATAAACATTTGTTACTTAATTTAATTCTAAGACAGAACCAAACTTTTTGAAAAATTCAAACGATGAAAAACCTACTAAAATATACCAATTCCATAAACGGCCTATTGAAAATATTACATCCAACATGTTAAAACGTTTAAAAAATATATCGCCTTTCTCTTTAAGTACAGTTTTACAGATCATTATTTACATAAACATAAACAGGTGACGGCCAAAATCTAATTTAAGATCTGTAAACTCCTTAGCATTGTTTTCAACTATTGAATATATTATTGATTTTCTACTTATAAAATTACTATAATTACTTGTATGTTGAATGTAGGTACCTAATTATAACTAATTACTCACTTGATCCAGTTCACTTTTCTCTTCTGGCGTTGGTACAGCCTTTACAAGGATCGCTCCAATTATCAAGAACGTGAAAATCAATGCCATGCGAGCCATTTTGGGATATAAGTCAAAGTCAAAGTCAAAGTCAAAAGATTTATTGCAAATAGACTAATTTTAGCACTTTTACAAGTCAAAATTATACTAGGTACTTAAAATTAAGTTATTTCACTAAGCATATAAAATTACAAAGTGCTTATTGTCAAATAATATATGTCAAATAATAATAAGGATCTGAAACTAAACCTAACATTAATAAAATACACTGTATTCTATCATAATTATGCTTATACTATTTGCGCCCCGCGGTTTAACACGCGGATAAAAAGTATTTCAATTATTTGCTCATCCCACGGGAGAATTTCACTTTTCCGGAATAAAATGTAGCCTATATGTTAATCGAGTGTGTAAACTATCTTGGTACCGAATTTCATCCAAATCCATTCAGCCGTTTGAGCGTGAAGGAGTAACAAACATACACACATAAACTCATACAAACTTTCGCCTTTATAATATTAGCTTATATACAACTGTAAGTTTGTGAAGTTATCCTTACAGTATATTGAAACTAAGGGGTCAGATCTGTTCCATTGATATTATAAAATTTCAATGTAGTCAATGTCAATCTTCATCGATATACATGTGAAAACGTTTTTGTCAGTCTTTCAACTCTCTCTCGCTCTGGCTCGTTTTTTTTGTGTAGAAAGTATTTTGATAAAAGTTGGTTACATTTCTTTTTATATTTAAGATAATTCAGATTTAAAAAATCAGCCAATTGCGTGTTTGACTTAGCAGCAATAAGATAATATTCAAATTACTTAATGAACATTAAACACGAATAAACATCGTCATACACATCGAATATTAAAAATAATTAATAAAAGTACAGTCAGGGTGAGTTCATATTTTCTAACCGGCATTGGTACCGCGACATGCCTGTTGCATCCATGCCAGATAGACAAACTCACGTGTTACCAGATTTATCTTAAAACGGAGATAGAAGATTGTTCTTGAAGGTTCCTGTTTCAAAAATATGCTTAGCAATGCTAGTATACCTCAGCGGTCCGTGTTTATATCAACGCTGCTTACTCTGCATATAAATGACATGTTGCAAACTAGCAAATTGCAATGCTGACGTCAGCAGCAGCACTCGGGCCGTTCCTACAAATTTTTTGGATCGCTTTTTTCATTTTTTATAATAATATTAACCTCTACCAGCATACCACACGATTACAATTCCTTCAATAAATGGCAGCGTTACGCCTACGATAGTATGCCCCGCGCCTGCTGCCTAAAATTTTACGTGAAATACTATCGCACTGGCGAGCGAGATAGTATTCCGCGGAACAAATTAGACGTAGTGGCGCTTAGGATAGTTTTCAACGGAGCTTATAGCAAGAGGATGTTTTGCGCGAATTTTAAAATTGATTTTTTAATGATAAAAATTGTGATTTTCTACTCTGTTGATGTAGATAGGTGCAAATACATTAAAGGATTCCAAAAATGCAATAAAAATAAAACATCCTAACCGCCATGAGGATAATATTCCGCGGACGCGACGAAGTATGGAAAATTTCATGACTAGAACAAATTGGAACACTTGTTTGCTAAAAACACGTTAATCACCGTGAGCTTAACCGTGGTAAAATCTATCGTTAAGATTTTACGTATTTGCGACTTCTGAAGATTACAATCAGTGGAGAATACGAGCTGTATAAGGTCAGGTGGAAGACATAACTCGGTGAACTTCAGCGGTAAAAGCATCACTTTAGCATCACTCAGGTGAGAAATATTTACCTCGTTTTCATTTTTTTTATATTAATGAATTAGGTGACGGGCTAACCGTCCACCTGATGTTAAGCAGCACGGCTGCCCATATCAGTTGCAGTGTCACTTTTCACGTGACCGCTTCTGGCAACAAAACAAAATAACTGGCTAAGCGGTGGTACTACCTAGACGAACTTTGCAGAAAAGACCTACCACCTAGTTTTTTGCTAAAAGATGCAAAAAACTTGAGAGGTGTCAAGGGACACTCGGATAGAACGAAGTTCTTTTCGATGAAGGAATTGTTATGATATATATTTTTTTTTTATTATTAAAAAATATAATGTAAATAGAAAGAATATTAATGTAATGTGACTGCAAAATAGAAAGACGAAACGAAAATAACTGGCTTGCTTTCTATGAGAGAGAGAGAGAGAGAGAGAGAGAGAGAGAGAAACACGAGCACGCCGCACGGCTTCTAAAAGTGTCGTTACAACTTCTGGGTTTAAGCGTCGTTACAACTTTTGGTCTTAATTTTTTCTGTCTAGCCTAAGCAACTTCTCCAATAATCATTTACTTATAAATGCGGCTTGCTTGCGCAAAAGTGCTTGCTATAAGATTAATGAGTCACGCCGCACGTGGTCTGCGGAGATGCGGAGTGACGAAGAGATTCGTTTGTAAAATCGCGTGCGTCGACGACCTCTGAGTGTGCCTTGACTCGTGGTCGAATCAACGTTATCAGCATCGCACACCTTATTTATAGGGAAAGGAGATTGCCCAAGTGACTATGGAACTCAGTATCGCTATCAAATCTGTTGTGCCATAATGTAATTGCGCTTAATTTGTAGTATGTTTTTAGTACTTTTGTAATATACAAATTTCTTTATAATTCTCGGCATTCAACAGCAATATGCTAATGAAGGACCACTAAAATCAGAATTTTTGAAATTGGTAACAAGCCGTTAAGTGCTAATTTACGTTTTTCTGAAACATTTCGCTATATTAGATAATAGTTGCCAGTGTGATTATTCATTTTAAGAAAGCAAGAAATTGAAATAACAAAATGAATCAAACACGAAATAATACTTATTAAATAATACCACGAGTATAAAACAAACTGTCAGTTATTTGACATTGTGATTAAGTACTCTGTGTAATGTGTTTATGTATTAGTACTAAAATATATCATTTATGATTCTCTATTTAATATAATCAGTATTTGACCAGATCTCAGTTGTTTCGCTCGTCTCCCAAAACACCCGTCCTTACATGGCGACCCTGCCAGTGAGTGACGCTGCGCGCTCTAATTTGATATCATCCAAATAAGGGAGTGAGCTTCATTAACATCAAACGAGTTCATGTAGTTAATCTAAATTGTGATCATGTTTAATTTAATTGTGTAATATAATAATAACCCTAAATTGGCTACAGTATTAGTTTCTTTTAAATGTTTGTTTTGACGCCAAAATAACCGGTCATACTTAGTAAAAGTTCATATTTATATAATAATCAATTTTACTGTCGATTGCTTATTCATCATATTACATAAATAATCGAATCTCACCTAAACTTATCGATTCCTTGATCCATATCATAATGGCAATTGGCAAAGATGGCGACTAAATAAATGGTCAAGACAACGAGTTTTACTTTGGTCAGTTTTTATCCGGAGAATTTGTTATTTCGTAATACTTACAAAACTTGTTTTAATTAATAATATGAATGACTGATTTCATGAAGTAGTGACACAACTTAGATTTAGCGATACCATCCGTGGGCAATCTCCTTTGGTAAGATATCAAGTACCTTATTTTATTGCATAGTTAGAACGACCATCGAGTACCGAGTCATTCTAATTAAGTTTTATTTAATTTCAGAACCTTACTATCACAAAATGGCTCGCATGACATTAATTGTGTCATTGTTTATAATTGGAGCAATTTTGGTGAGGGCTATACCAATTGCAGTAGGCAGTAATGATTCACCTGGCGTAAGTAATTAATTATAATCACCAACATTACAATACGTACAATTAACGTAAGCTAGTAAACCTAGCTTTTTTTTCTGTGTACAATACTTGCTCCCGCAGGAATTGAACCAGCTGCATCCGGGTTCTGAGTCGACCTGCTCAACCACCACTCCACAGAGGCAAAACATTATATATACATAATTATAGTAGTAGTTTTTATATAATTTGATGAAATTTGTCGATATTTTCTTTCATAGAAAGATTAGGCTGGTGAGGGTTTCTACGTACCCTTTGTATTTTGACTGGCCCCATAGCTCAGTTGGTAGTAGCCTGCCTTCTAAACTGTAGGTCTTGGGTTCGATTCCCACCCAGGAAAACGTTTGTGTGATGAACATAGATCTGTGTTTGGGGGTTACATGGTATTCTATGTATTTACAAACGAATACTATCTAAGTATTGTATCAGTTATCTGATTCCCATAGTACAAGCTTTGCTTAGTTTGGGGCTAGATGGCGCTGTGTGAAATGTCCACACATATTTATTATTATTATTATAACATACCCCCTTACTTACAAGCATTACATAATAATGGAGTAGTTACTTGCATATTATACTCATAATCATATTATTACCTATTCTAAAAACCTGGATTTCCAAAATTTAATACTTGCGCGGTATCCCATACTTTACAGATAGAAGGCTAAAGTTTATTTCTTCCATGATATAAAATACAAAAGCTAAGTCAAATTTTACCCAAGTACTGATTTTAGTAAATTTGTATTAAATAAAAAATAACTGTGCCTGCAAAAATATATTTTGAGCGGAATTTATTATAGTCCTCATTTTCCCATCCCTGAGCATACGTAGATCGATATGAGTTTGCTTTTAACGTAAAAGTTTTTGAATTAACTAAAAGGGCCCACCTTTGAATTAATCGAGGATAAAAAGGTCCGTATCGGCCATCGATATGGAAATTGAGTGTTATCCTTTTTCTGTTTTTACAAAGTTCATATTGCTTTTGTTCTGAGAAGGTAATATCTACTAAGTCGATGTGATTTTGTAACTAGAGGTCGAAATAAATACATTTATTTATTTATTTCAGCCTCTAGTAATAGTAATTGTAACAACTTAATAAAAAAAACTTTAGTCGTGTGGTCGTAAGCACACTCGTGTTTAAAAAATAATTTGTTTCATTTAGATGTAATTTTTTTTTTATAAAATAATTTTTCATAGATATGTTTTGTCGTTTCATAAAAACAGTACATGACCTGCATACTGGTACGCACACAAACATCATTTTCCAGCAAGGTTCTATTGCTACCCAATAATGCATTTCACTGCATTATTATCTGCGAGTGTGGCAACGTTATCGAGATGGGGTGGCTAGATTTATCGCACCCGACTGTTAGGGGTAGTTTTGGATTCAAATTACAGTAGTGAATGTTGGAACAAAGTACAGTGTTCAGGAAAACTGACTGCCTCTGCGTTCTCTGTGATATACGAGTCTAAAGTTTACTTAAACCTGGATACACCTCAGTCACAGTTTTTGTAGAAAAATATACCATTGCTTGTAAATTAACAATCAATGAGGAAGAAAAGTTTTAGAGTGGCGATTACAAGCTGAAAGATGAAATGTAAACTGGCTCATACTAGGTGGAGCGAAAATCTCAAAAATGAGTAACAAATGGCCGTTCAAAGTAGTATTCTATGAATCAGAACTGTGTTCCGCAGTACACATCTTTAAGCAGATTATGATGAAAAACTTATTGATTACTACGGTATAGTGTAGAAGGATATATAAAAATAATAGGTTTCTATGAAATTTCTGTTCTGCTGTACTGTTTATGTACGTGTTTATTTTGTTTGATTAAGAATTCTACTATAGAATAAATTTATTTTAAAACCAGTTTTTTTATTGAAAATTGTTATGTTTTCATCTCATTCGAATCTTTTTCGTCATCATGGATACGTTAAATATTCAAGTAATTATTGAATATGAGTACCGTCGCGCGGCGGCAGCAATGCAAGCGGCACGTAACATCAACCACAATTACGGAGACCACTACAAACAAACTCACCACATGTGATATTGAATCCCATGATCACTCCGCTATTTCAAGAAGTTCGGATGACTCGGATAGATGCCGGCAGAGTGAAATGCGCAAAACCCCAAATGAGACATTAACGCAAGGACATCTCCACGTAGAATAGGAATAATGTCATTAAGTATTGTCATAAAATAGACAATAAAAGGCGCAGACGGAGTTTTGGGGTATAAAAAATTATAAAGAAGTATGCAACCCAATTTTCTTTTAAAAGAACGTTTCAACCATAAGCAGGAGATTATCAATCAGTTGCATTTTGTTTCTTTTTTATGTTTGGTACCTCACAACTCAGTCAGATCCGTAAAAGAAATCATTCGAGTGTGCAAGTACGCGGCAATAGGCACATAGCTTACAGAAGAAACCATATAGCGTTGACAGCCTCTGTGGTGAAGTGGTTGAGCAGGTCGGCTCATAGCCTGCAGGCGGCGGGTTTGATTCCCGCGACAGGATAGGTATTTGTGCACAGAAAAAAAGCGCAATTACCTGTTCTGAGTCTGGATGTTGTGGGACCATGTTCCTCGTAGTTCTTTAGTCCCTAGACACAGGGAATCCTAGGTAGGGTCCAGGATCTATGTATTTAATCTTTGGGCGTTATTATAATATTATTATTATTGTAAATAGTAAGTCCTTTAGTAATTGCAAATGGACTGAAAAGTGGTGATTAAAATTACCCGCACTAGATGATCTGGAAACCTTGAGGATTATAATAATTATCATAATTAATGATGTTTGCCTCAGTTCTTGACGAAATTTGACCAATTCATACCAAAACTTTACATAGTTTAAAGATCGAAGATTCCATACTGTACATAAAACTTATAGCCCAAGGGTTGCTTGTGAATTTTATTGCCGTCGGATATATAAAATATAAAGTGGTTGGTTATCATACGAGCTCTCGGGCAGTGGCAGTTTGTCTCGCTGCGGCTGATTTGAATTCAATAGATATGTCACTGATTTGTGAGGGTTTTTGAAAATACGAAAACTGCTGAAGCCTATTGAGTTGATAGATATAATTATTTATGATGGTAAGTGAACTTTTTAATTCACAAGCTGCGCGCTATGCAGCTACAACGATATTTTGAGTTAAATTGAAGTAAAAACACATAGAATGCCTCTCCCATTTTGTATATTTCTTGCTTCTTATACACATTACACATCTTATATACTTCCAATACAGAGTCAACCAACAAATGTGATATGTCTTGACGCTTCTGCCGATCAACGAGAATTGGCTGCTTTTTCGACCTTTTCGTCGCGCCTCAACTTCCCCCACCAAACTCAATTTTATTGAGCTGGAACAATCCATGATTTGCTGATGGTACCAACCAATCATGTCCCTTCTAGCAGTGCTGCCAACCAAAACAGTACTTTTGACATTCTATCAAAGTCAAAAACACATCATAGTTTAAAAAAGTAAGAATCAATTAATAAATTTCATGACAAAATTTAGTATAAATTTAGCTTTCACAAAATGTTTGCCAATTAGAAAACTTTCTTGACCAAATAGAATTAGTCTGTTATGCTTGGACATAAATATGTCGATGTTTTTTTATATCACCTGATACGAACAATTGGTAACTTAAATCTTTCATATCTAGATGCTAACTATAAAAAATAATTAAGTTATATATACAAAGCAAATAGCCAGGTCGCATCAAATTTTATGGTCTTTTGACTGTGGAATTACATTTATTACTGCTTAAAATTGTATGCGTCAAGTGATGATTCATAAAACCCATGCGTAACCGGGGCGGGTTGACTAGTGCATATGGCATTTGTTTAATTATAGATAACAGTATGGTAAATTTCATGTCTAGAACAAATCAGACCACTTATTTGTTAAACACACTATGCTAATCAGCGTGACCTTAGCCTTGGCAAAAATCTTTGTTAAGTTAATTCCGCATTATATGCTTCGCTGGCAAACTAGAGTCGGTAGATCAGAACTGAGTATATAAGCTGTGTAATATTACATGGAAACCATAACTCAGAAAACTTTGGTGGTAAAATCATCTCTTCAGTCCACTTAGGTGAGTAAACTGGTTCCTACGTTAAGGGGTGCAAATGAGTATACGGCTCATCTGATGGGAAGTATACGGCCCATCTGATGGGAAGTATACGGCCCATCTGATGGGAAGTTCTCACTAAAGCATATAAACATAAGCAATAAATTTCAATACCTTAAATATCAATAATATCTAAAACAGGGATACATTTTGAAACATGGGGTCCAAAACAAATGAAGCTTTTATCGTAATTAATATGTAAATTTGCGTCTTAGTTGGATGAAATTGAAAGAAATTCAGTTTCCCTCAATCAGACCTACTCAAGGGAAACTTGAACTTCAGATGTTTTTGTTTCTATGGCCGGTATTTACGGTCGGAATATTGTGAATCACGAATGCTGACGTCAGCATTGCAATTTGCTAGTTTGCAACATGTCATTTATATGCAGAATAAGCAGCGTTGATATAAACACGGACCGCTGAGGTATACTAGCATTGCTAAGCATATTTTTGAAACAGGAACCTTCAAGAATTATCTTCTATCTCCGTTTGAAGATAAATCTGGTAACACGTGAGTTTGTCTATCTGGCATGGATGCGACAGGCATGTCGCGGTACCAATGCCGGTTAGAAAATATGAACTCACCCTGACTGTACTTTTATTAATTATTTTTAATATTCGATGTGTATGACGATGTTTATTCGTGTTTAATGTTCATTAGGTAATTTGAATATTATCTTATTGCTGCTAAGTCAAACACGCAATTGGCTGATTTTTTAAATCTGAATTATCTTAAATATAAAAAGAAATGTAACCAACTTTTATCAAAATACTTTCTACACAAAAAAAAAACGGGCCAGAGCGAGAGAGAGTTGAAAGACTGACAAAAATGTTTTCACATGTATATCGATGAAGATTGACATTGACTACATTGAAATTTTATAATATCAATGGAACAGATCTGACCCCTTAGTTTCAATATACTGTAAGGATAACTTCACAAACTTACAGTTGTATATAAGCTAATATTATAAAGGCGAAAGTTTGTATGTGTGTATGTTTGTTACACCTTCACGCTCAAACGGCTGAAAGGATTTGGATGAAATTCGGTAAAAAAAAAGCTTACACACTCGATTAACATATAGGCTACATTTTATCCCGGAAAAGTGAAATGTTCCCGTGGGGTGAGCAAATAATAAAAATACTTTTTCTCCGCGGGCGAAACCGCGGGGCGTAACTAGTATAAGCATAATTATGATAGTGGGAAGAATTGTGATATATAGTTGGAAGTGCAGAACGGAGTACCTACCTGGTGGTTTGGTTTGAAAGTCCTTCGATGTGGAGTAATCCATTCAAATCGTTACTGGTTTTGATGCACATATATCACACTCTAACAATGGTTTTTGCGTTTAGAAGTCCACACACTCGCGGCCGCGGGATATTTTTTTAGGATTTTATATATTTCGGGAGTAGCGTGCGTTGCGTTGCGTTTGTACCGTCAGACGATTACCACAGGCAATTGTAGACTGGAGGGTAGGATGGAAAAGAAAATGCGTAAAGAGTAATTGAGTGTGTGAGGTCTGTGTAAAATTATAGATAATAAATATAACTAATTAAGCGGCGCGTACAGATATAATACAGTGTATTTTATTAATAAAATAAAAAATAAAAATGATTTAATTCAGGCAATAGACCCATAAAAAATAAAATAAAATATCAATAATTAATGTAAGGTTTAGTTTCAGATCCTTAAATCCCAAAATGGCTCGCATGGCATTGATTTTCACGTTCTTGATAATTGGAGCGATTCTTGTAAAGGCTGTACCAATGCCAGATGACAACGGTGGCAATCTGAATCAAGTGAGTAATTTGTTATAATTAGGTACCTACATTCAACATACAAGTAACAACAGTAATTTTATAAGTAGAAAATTACTAATATCTCTAATAGTTGATAACAATGCTCCTTAAGTTTACAGATCTTAAATTTGATTTTGGCCGTCACCTATTTATGTTTATGTAAATAATGATCTGTAAAACTGTATTTAAAGAGAAAGGCGATATTTTTTTTAACGTTTTAACATGTTGGATGTAATATTTTCAATAGGCCGTTTATGGAGTTGGTATCTTTTAGTATGTTTTTCATCGTTTGAATTTTTCAAAAAGTTTGGTTCTGTCTTAGAATTAAATTAAGTAACAAATGTTTATTTTACGAATTTACCTTTTCGCTTTTATTTAAGATAAAGAGATCTATCTATATTTGCTTTTTTGTATCTGACAGTTTTATGACACAAAAAAATTATGTGTGTCGATTTTCGCTGCCACATATTTTACATCTCTCTCCCTCCCATCACCATGCTCTCTTATCATTTACCCGTTGCTCGGACTGGCCCCAATTACTCTAAGTGATTTTTTGTTTCATTTGACTAATTTGAGACCCAAAAAAATCCAAAGATATTCTAAAACCTAATATGTGATTCCCCACTTTTGTATGAACTGAAAAGAGGACAGAGGTCTTCTATACTCATTACACTTTTCTATGACAGTTTCTAAAGTTGTAAAATCTAAAAGGTTAGGTTTCAACTTGTGGGAAGACATGAATTTCAAGCCCGTTGGCTAAAATACTGGTAAATCATTTGAACAGGTGGTATAAAAGTTTAGTAGGGCTGTAATTATCCAATATCTTAGCATTAACTTTTTTATGTAACAAGACAGACAGCCTCGGTGGTGTGGTGGTTGAGCAGGTCGGCTCATAATCCGGGAAAGCGGGTTCATTTCCCGCGACAGGGCATGTATTTGTGCACAGGAAAAATAAAAACGTAAATACTTGTTCTGAGTCTGGGTGTTGTGGGACCATGGTCCTCGTAGTTCCTTGATTCCTAGACACGGGGAACCCTAGTTAGGGTCCAGGATCTATGTATGTGATCGTTGGGCGTTATTATTATTGTTATTAAACAATAATAACAGCGATAACAATAATAATAGCGCCCAACGATCACATAGGTATTATGTAAAGGTTAATTACTACATTATGCGTAACATAATAACCTTAGTTCCTAGTAAGATTTTCATTAACATCACAGCCAAAGCGTCCCTTAATATTTTTGAGCCAGCTTTAAGCGTCTGTAGTGGTATTCCGTCATGATCCGGGGCATTTCTGCTTTTCATAGAAATTAAAGTAAAAGTATAAGAGTAACTCCATGAGGAATGTACTTCTAATAACATTTCAATTATTTTCAGAATGTAAATGCAACTGCAAATGACGCTTAAAAAGTAAGTGGCAAATTTTTATAAATAGATATTTTGACAATTTCGATGTAAAAAGTGGTATTTTACACGTAATTCAATAAATAGATAGATAGATACATCAACGCTTTATTGTGCACCGTAAAAACCACTTTACAAAAATAAAACTTAAATAATTAACTAATACAATATGCGGTCTTATCGCCTAGAGCGATCTCTTTTAGACAACTTTTGTATTGGAGGGATCTGAAACTTAGGCTTTTGCACTTCGGTGTACAGGTTAATTAAAAAAACATAAGATTATTACGAAAAGTTGTCCACGGTGGTTGAGCAAGATGGCTCTTAACCCGGTTAAGTTAACCCGGTAGCGGGTTCGATTCCTGTGACAGGACAAGCATTTTTGCACAGAAAATAAAAGGACAAATACTTATTCAAATATAATAATATATTATTATATTATCACGTGCGGAGAGTGTGTTTGGTGAGTTAAGTTCGTAGTACGTAGGCCAGCTTTACTCATCTTCGGTAGTTTGCCGTTTTCACTCGGAGTACTTCCGATATTCATAAGGAATTAAATACAATAACTATAACGGTAACATTATGAGTGAATTACTTCTAATAATATGTTGTTTATTTTCAGGACACAACAAAAACTGGAAAAGGCACTCAGAAGGTAAGTACAACATTTTAAGACTATTTTAAAAGAAATTCAATAATTCAGTTACGATTTCCAGAATTTAAAAAATTTTCGGATTTAAAATGCTCTTTTCAACGTAATTAATAACATATTGTTCCAAAATTCAAATTTTGTTTAACTTAGTAGGGTCACGTGGGGCAAGAATGCATAGTGAGTTAAGTTCCTAGAAAGCACTTCGTAAATATCTCACTCAAGGCGTCTCATTATGTTCTCGGGCCAGTTTAGTCAACTTTGGTAGTATGTCTTCACTCGAAGCACTTTTGATTTTCTTAAATTTAACATCAAAATAATGGTAACATTATGAATAAATTACTTCTAATAATGTTTCATTTATTTTCAGAATGTACGCAAAGCTGCAGAGCTTACTGGTAAGTACAAAGTCTTAAAAGATTTTCTAAGAAAGTTAATTATTTTCTTTTATCTTTTATGAATTTTAAGATATTTGGCAATTTACGATTTTAAAGAGTTCTTTCCCACGTAATTCAATACAAATATATCAAATCAATACGGTATCAAATTTCAATTTTGTTAAATCAGTAGGGTCACATGGGGTAAGTGTACGTAGTGGCTTGAAGTGTGAAAACATATTATTTCAGATCTTGAAACAATGAACTGGAGCACTTTTATCCATTGCATAGACTTGCTTCATATGACTCAAAGTGCATTTTTTATTGTTTGACAAATTTAAGAGCCTGTAAAATGCAACGCAATTGAAAATCGGGTATTTGACAGCCTCTGTGGTGTGGTGGTTGAGCAGGTCGGCTCATAGCCCGAAGGTGGCAGGTTCGATTCCCACGGCAGGACAAATATTTGTGGACAGAAAAAAAAAGCGCAAATACTTGTTCCGAATCTGGGTCTTGTGGGACCATGGTCCTCGTAGTTCCTGGATCCCTAGACACAGGAAGTCCTAGTTAGGATCCGGGATCTATGTATGTGATCGTTGGGCGTTATTATCTTATCTTATCCCCTTATATATATGTAATATATTGTAAAAATGCTAAAAATAGCCTATTTGCAATAAATTTTTTGACTTTGACATTATCTTATTTGACGAAGTAAAACCTGTCAATATTCAGAATAATATTTTGAAATAATAAATATACGTAAACAAACTAAGCTATAAATGATGAGATTTTTTTTTATTGTTTGATAGGCTTGCGTTTGACCACTATCGCACCTGATGGTAAGTAATGACGCGGTCTAGGATGTAACACGCTTGCCTAGAAGATACCTGTTCACTCTCGATTTGAAGACTCCCGGGTTGTAGTTATCGGGAAATACGGATGCCGGTAAAGCGTTCACTCCACTCCACTCAGCCACTCTTTGGCTGTTCGCATGTTAAACGTCGAACCAAATCGCTTTGTCCGCACATGTGGGG
The DNA here is from genome assembly GCA_905220475.3 of Ennomos fuscantarius. Taxonomy (NCBI): domain Eukaryota; kingdom Metazoa; phylum Arthropoda; class Insecta; order Lepidoptera; family Geometridae; genus Ennomos; species Ennomos fuscantarius. Next base: position 13,161,183 of record HG992042.1, read on the forward strand.
TATGAACCATGTAACGGTGGCGTTTTTTCGTACATCTGGTTGTCCGGTGGTGGAAAGGTGATGAGGGAATCAGGTTATGCAACTCCAATGCGTATTCTCCAAAATGCACTCGATAGAAAACCGATAAACTGGCAACTTTGCGTCTATGGTCGAGGCTTTGCAGTCGGGCCTCAAACAAGTAGCTACCTATGAGTACTATGAGCCTCTTAGCACGCTTTTTGATAGAGTCTAAGGCTTCCAGCTGGTATTTAGCAGACCCATCTCACAGGTGGCAGCAGTACTCCATGCAAGATCGAACTTGAGCTTGGTACAAATTCAGAAGCTGTTCAGGTGCGAAGTACTGCCTAACCTTAGTGAGAACGCCCAGCTTTTTAGCAGCTAGTTTAGCCTTTGACTCTATAAAGGACCCAAAGTTGAGGTTAGAAGGCAGGGTCATGCCAACAAGCTCTAGGTGATCCGAAATCGGTATTGGTACACCATGGAGAGTCGGAGTTAACATAAACGGACTTTTTTTACAGTGAAAAGACACGCCTGGGTTTTATTTGCATTGAACTTAACCAAGTTTGCCTCGCCCCATGAAGAGACATCATTCAAGGCCAAGTTTATGCGCTCAACCATGGTCTCTCTTAGAGTCTGAATTTCGGCACCACTGGCCCTAGCGCTTGACTTGTAGCTTTCTACAACTGTGCTGTCATCCGTATACCCAAAAATACCGGGTTTCAGGAGGTCATTTATATGCAGCAGGAAGAGAGTTGCAGAAAGTACCGATCTTTGAGGTACCCCAGCATTAATCGCTAATCGATCAGACGAGCAGCCGTCAACAACTACTCGTATGGATCTTTCCCTCAAAAAATCGGAAATCCACTTGCATAGGCCAGTGGGCAAGCCATATGATGGAAGTTTGCTTATGAGGCTATCATGCCAGACTCTGTCGAAGGCCCTCGAGATATCGAGAGACACGGCAATCGTTTCTCCGTACTTCTCGATGGCCTCGCTCCATGTGTGTATGGCATACGCTAGAAGGTCCCCAGTGGACCGATCTCGGCGAAAACCGTGCTGTCGGTCACTTAAGAGATCATTTTCTTCTAGGTATTCCAAGAGCCGGCTATTCAGGACACGTTCCATAGTCTTACAAAGTATGGAAGTGACTGATATTGGCCTATAGTTAGCAGGGTCGGCACGACTTCCTTTTTTAGGCACGGGCTGCACGTTGGCAAATTTCCAAGATTTTGGCACCTGTTCAGAGTCTAAAGAAAGACGAAAAAGGCGTGTCAAGATCGGAATCAACTCAGCCACGCATGTTTTCAGCACTATGGCTGGGATACCATCAGGTCACTAGCTTTGTTCACGTCTAGATTGCGTAGCGCTCTACGTACCTCATTCTGGCGGATACAAATCTCCGGCATTGACGCCTCGCATCTCGGTAGACATGGAGGTACTTCGCCAGCGGTGTCTAGACCTGAAGATTCAGAGAAAAAAGACGCGAACAAGTTCGCCTTTTCCTCTGCTGTATGAGCTAGTGTCCCATCAGGCTTTAGTAGCGGGGGCAGTGAAGGGCGGCAAAAGTTCGCCTCCACCGATTTAGCCAGGGACCAAAACGCTTTACTTCCCGCAGGATATGAAGCAAGTTTGGCCCCAACGTGGCTAATATGGTTGAAGCGAGCCTTTTTTAGGGCTTTTTTGCAGGCCTTGGCAGGTTTATTAAAGGCTCTCTTCTTCGTGCTCAAATTCTTCGATTTGCGGGTTCTTGCATCTACCCAGGCTAGATATGCCTCCTGCTTTAACGCATCGGCGTTTCTGCATTCGGCTCCAAACCACATGAGGCAGCTTTTCCGGATTGCTCGGTGTCGGAAAAGGGAATGTAGTATTCCATGGCTTGCCGCAGCACGGCGTCCGCGCAAATCGAAGGTTCGCGAAAGAGAAACAAACTTGCCAAACAACAACTTGTAGGAAGACAAAAAAGATCGCATCTCGTCCCAATCTGCTGACCTGTATCGCTGATGATGAATGAATCCATCCTTATTCATATTATAAATGTGAGTATTTGTAACTCTACTTGTATGTAAAAACTACTGAATGGGTTTTAACGAAACTTGGAATGCAGATAGCTTATTCGCTGAATTAACAAATACATTGCGAAATAACAGATACATTTTATCTGCGGGTGAAGCCGCGGGGCACAATATGTAATTTAATAAATGAAAATTAATATTATTCATATTTTTTTCTGTTATTACTGTACTGTAGTACTGAAACTAAAATTCAGTAGGGACCTAAATAAAATTTCCAATATATTTATAGTAAAATTGTTTTTTTTTTCAGGCGAGTAACAGAAATGATTCAGCTCAATAACTTTTTCCTGAAAACCTGCAATATTAATACAAGTTCTAATAATTATATGGAAACCGGAAACCTACAAAAAATTTAGATGCCATCAAAGCCAATTTTTTATCAAATCCATAGAAGACAGAAATCCTAAGTATTACGTTAACGTAATAACGTAGTAATACGTAACTATTCAATGTTTTTTTTTTTGATTTATCGATGTATATTTTTTAAATATTAATGCTGGTTCATAGCCAAAAACTTTTTTACCACTTGTGTCTAAATTAATCTAATAGTTTAAGTTTATCTCTGTAACAGACTTGAGTTCTACCAGAATAATCAAATTTTGTTCAATTACAATGTAATGTAATGTATTCAATTACACTAATGATAGTGATATTCGCGTACTCAAATGTAAACAAAGCATTTTATTATTTCCTAAGCTCTAAGCCCATAGACCTCAAAAACAAATGAATTTGTTTAATATAACTTTTGCAATGGATATTTTGACTATTTTTTGTATAAAACTTAAAACGAGTCGTGGCCGAGCGAGTTCAAGTGCATGGCCTGAGTATCTTGGGTTCGCAAGACTCGAAAGGCACGGGTTCGAACCCCAGTGCTGCCACAGAATAACTAATACTACATTACTGGTGTTACTGAAGCTTGGCTGACAGCTGACAGGAGTTAGTGGAACATCGACTGTATCGACTGAGGTTTTACTGTGATTTTCCTTAGTCCTCGACAAATGTGATACAGCAGGGATAAGACGGGCACAGCCGCAACGGGGAATAACAGGTTGAGGGGACATTACTGTAATAACTGTTAGCTGAACAATAAATACAATTAAATATCCACGTTTGTTTTTTATTTCACTATATTGTAACACATATAATTTCCATTTCCAAAAAGGATAGGTTAAGGATATACGAACTTCAATCGCCTTGGTATGAAAATACTGAAAAAGGGGTTATACTGACTTCTATCGCCCTTGGTATGAAAATACTGAAAAGGGGGTTATACTGACTTCTATCGCCCTTGGTATGAAAATACTGAAAAGGGGGTTATACTGACTTCTATCGCCCTTGGTATGAAAATACTGAAAATGGGGTTATACTGACTTCTATCGCCCTTGGTATGAAAATACTGAAAAGGGGGTTATACTGACTTCTATCGCCTTTGTATGAAAATACTGGGAAATACATTATCATGACTAAAAACTTATGAATATGTTAAAAAATAATGGAAACCTGAGGAACGCCGTTTTTCAATGCTTTCAAAATTTGAAAATTGGCTTGCACTGAGTAAGATTTTATGATTGTAGGTATATATTAATAGATATTGATGAGTTTTCTATGGTAGTTATTCGTCTGTACGTGGTGCTATTGTTAATTCTTTGTCTGAGATAGCAAACAAAAATATGATTGAACTGAAAATCCTTCGTCTTTTTAAAGTCGGTTAAATATTAACAATAATTGTTCTAAATATAAATGAACTCGGTTTTCAATTGAAGGTCCTATAGAGAATTTCAGTCACGATTCGTGGCAGGTAAAATGATGTGCAATGGATGCTGTTAAAACATAAAACTTAGATCGTATCTAGTTAATAAGATTGTATTTAATAGCATAAAATATTGAAAAAACTGACTTCAAAACCCCAAATAATCACGCAAAAGCGAAAAATAAATTAATATAATTATGATAAGCGAAAAATAAATAATAGGTTTACCTATGAAATTGCCGTATTGTAGTACAGACTTTTTCAAACAAAAAAATGTTTTGATTGGCTATGAATTCAAAATTCAAATTAATTTTGTTTTAAAAATATGACATTCTATTTACAATATAAGTCTTTTGTTTATTGATTAGCGTTGTATTTTCATTACATTTCAACATTTTTCCTCATAATGGATACTTTGAAATTTCGTATAATTATGGAATATGAGTTCCGTCGTGGCACCAACGCGGCACAAACGACACGTAACATCAACGACGTTTACGGAGAGAACTGTACAAACGAACGTACAACCCGTTATTGGTTTGCTCGGTTCCGTTCTGGGAATTTTGACTTGAAAAATGAACCTCGTGGTCGTCCGGAAACTTTGGTCAACAATGAGGAATTAAAGGCTAAAATTGTGGAAGCTGATGAATTTCAATCTACAGCTGAGCTGGCAGCAGCTTTTGATGTTAGCATCAAAACAATATTGGTCCATTTGCGACAGATTGGCAAGATAAAAAAGCTTTATAGATGGGTGCCCCACGAACTTAACGATCGCCAGCGCAACGTACGCGTCGAGACTTGCCTTGCGCTGCTTAACAGGCACAGAAATGAAGGAATTTTGAACCGAATTGTTACGTGCGACGAAAAATGGATTCTTTTTGACAATCGAAAGCGCTCAGCAAGTTGGTTAGATCCTGGTTCGGTACCAAAGCAATGTGCAAAACGAAAATGACCCCTAGAAAGGTGATGGCCACAGTTTGGTGGTCTAGTGCTGGTGTGATTCATCATAGCTTTTTACAAAACGGCGAGAGCATTACTGCAGATGTGTACATTGAAGAACTGACCACAATGATGGCGAAACTCGCACGTCTGCAACCAGCTTTGGTCAATCGGTCGTCTCCACTGCTACTTCACGACAACGCGCGACCCCATACTGCACAACAGACCGTCTCTAAGCTGCATGAGTTGGGTTTGGAAGCTCTCCCTCATCCGCCATACTCACCAGATCTTGCGCCTACCGACTATTACTTTTTCCAAAATTTGGACAACTTTTTAGCGGGAAAAAAATTCAATTCCCGAGAGGCAGTACAAAACACCTTTGAAGAGTTTGTTGTCTCCCGTCCTGCTGATTTTTTCAAGAAGGGCATCCATAAACTACCACAGCGTTGGCAAAGATGCATTGATTGCAGGGGTGATTACTTTGAATAAAAGAAATAAATAAGTTCGAAAAAAAAATACTTTAACTTTTTTCAAACAAAACGGCAATTTCATAGGTAAAGACCTAATATAAGTTTGTCTAGGTAGGTACCACTGCTTTGCCAGTTATTCTACCGCCAAGCAGTATGGCGCAAGCACTACTGTGTTCCGGTTTGAAGGGTACTGTAGCTAGAGAAATTACTGGGCAAATGAGACTTTATGATCTGATCTCACAGTCGAGTAATCTTATTACCAGACTGCGCTGTCTCAGGATGATGTGCGCAGTGCAGTGTCACGTGAAACTTTATATTTTGGAGTTCCGAGTGACACTGCTCTGTCATGGGCGGCCGTGTCACTTAACATCAGGTGAACGACTAGCTCATCACATCATTCACTAACATAAAATAGTAGGATGGCTGAAATACTATTAGTGTACGACAAAACCCGGATCTAATAGCTTAATGTGCCTTACATCAAAAATGTCGACTTTTATTTATTTGAAGTAGGTATTAGAGAATAAAATGATTTTAGTATAAAAAAGTTACTATAATGTTGACTCTAAATTCTGAACTAAATTCTGAATTTTAACTCTAATAGTAATACTAACCTGTATTTTAGGTTATTTTATTTTAGCTTCGTGATTTTTTTTTGATATTTTGGCTTATTTTATCGAGTTTTATTTTTAGTGATTGTAGTTTCATGCTGACAAGGGTTGTTATAAGATTTGAATTTTATTTAAGTAGTTACCATCTGTATGAATCTTCGACAGCCGTGTTTTAATTATAAATAAACGATTTGGATTTAGAAATATGGTAGAATTCAAACTGATCGTATGCTTTACAGTTTACATTGTATAATTAACAGCCTCTGTAGTGTAGTGGTTGAGCAGAATGGCTCATAAACTGGAGACTGCGGGTTTATGTCCCATAGCAAGATATGATTTTTGCACAGAAAACAAGCACCGACACTCGTTCGTTGTATAGGTGTTGTGGGCCCATGGTCCTTGTAGTTCCTTGGTCCCTAGATACAAGGCATCCTAGTTCATACGATTATTGCTACTTACCATCGATTTTAAATTGTATTGACCTCTTAAATTATATTTCATGTGGAATGTCTCACTAAAGATTGTTTAACCTTCGTTTTGTACATTCATTTTATGTACCTTTAATTCCCGGTACCTTTGGGTATGCAGATGACAGTACTGTTGTTGAAAGATACACATCCAGTGCCCGAGCCAGTGGTGACGACGTCCGGATTGAGAGAGGGCTATGGTTGGGCGCATGAACCTGGCATTGAAAGCCGTGTCCAATTGGGGCGATGCTAACTTAACTAACTTAGCATCGCCCCAATTGTGTGTGTGTCCACACACATAGTTAGACAGATTTTTCTAACCTAACTAGGTTAGAAAAATCTTTTTTGTTAAAACATTTTTGAGAACCTGCCTTAATTAATTGCTTTTTCTTTTGAAGTATTATTTACGTGGGTGTCAATTACTAAAATAAAGACCAAGAAACCAAACTGTGAACGAAAATTAAAATTTTTAGACTGATTATTTAAAACATCACTTAATTTGCAAACATTTATGATTCATATTGAAAAACTCAACCATGATTTCTTACATAAGCACGGGCCCGTTTTACTACGGTTATTTTTATTTTCATCATCATTCCAGCTTCATATTAGTTTCAAAAGCTAAATTAATTATCTCGATGTGGTCGTCTCTTGTGTTTATTTCTACGTTCGTATACACTAGCTTCTTGGCACGACTCCACACGAAAAAGTTCATCAGGGTCAGATCTGGTGAACGAGCGGGCCAAGAGATGGGTCCATCTCTACCGATCCAGCTCTCAGGAAAGTAATTATCGAAGTATTACTTTATAAATATTTATATATTTATTTTTATTATTTGAGTCCCCTCGTGACCACAGCCAATGTAACTTGGCCGAAAGTCGAGGTTAGTCAAAGTAATGTTTTAATAATTTTTGTACGCGAAAAGACCCGTTTTATCTTTACAATATGAGTTCAAGTCGCGAAAACTTAAAAAGTGTTACTCCTTTACATTTAATATCCATCATATTATAACCAATCCCATAGGTAGCAGTACTCCATGCACGATCCTCTCCGTGCCTATCTTGGACTTAAATCACTCTTCATTTTTGTACACACCTGTACCTAATCATTATTTATAAAATAAACATTCCGAAAGAATTTTACTTAGGTCTTTAACATCACATGACGAGGATAAACATCTAAATTAAATAAATCATTCATAGAAAATTATTTAATGTAGGCATTCATTTATAACATAACATTATTGTATTGTTTAATTTCACAGGTATGGAAAATTTCTTGACTATAACAAATTGGAACACTTATTTGTTAAAAACACCACATTAGTCACCTTGGTAATCTGTTGTTAAGATTTCACGTACCTATTTTCTGCTTCTTCAGGCAATTACAATTGGTGGAGTATATAAGCTGTATAAGGTCAGATGGAAAACATAATTCAGTGAACTTCAGCGGTAAAATCATCACTTCGCTGTACTCAAGTGAGAAACATTTATCTACATTTTTGAAGGAAAACTTTTTTACGCAAGCTTGTTGTTGCAAGCAAGTTGTTGGTTAACGTAATCTCTATTGTCAACATAACAAAGTAAAAAATATGTACTTGTGCTGGTATGTCCCGGTAAAATGACACATACGTAAACCAATATCAACTTCCTTTCGCCTCGCACTCACCAGCTTGCACTCTCACCTCACCTCGCACTCACCAGCTTGCACTTTCACCTCGCCTCGCACTCGCCAGCTTGCACTCTCACCTCGCCTCGCACTCACCAGCTTGCACTCTCACCTCGCCTCACACTCACCAGCTTGCACTATCACCTCACCTCGCACTCACCAGCTTGCTCTCTCACCTCGCCTCGCACTCGCCAGGTTGCACTCTCACCTCACCTCGCACTCACCAGCTTGCACTCTCACCTCGCCTCGCACTCAAACCATACGTGCGTAAAGAAATTTTACTTCAATAATAATTATACAAGTTTTAACAGATTTGGCTTATTTAAAGTTTTTATCAATCATGTATAATTATATCATTGAATTAGATGTGTGCCTTATCATAAAGGAAACACAAGAAGTTGTCACAGTCTCGATACGGCATTCGGTCGAGGTGCATGTGTAACAAGTTAATTGTTTACGTCGCGCGCGCATCGGCTCCCGATACTGCCGGCGTAGGTATACCTGACGAGGCGTCGGGTTGCCTGCCGGCCGAAGGGTCGAATACAATGCAACTTGTTTACTTTAATTAAAATGGAAGATAATCATGGGAATGCGAGTAATTCGACGTGTAGCAGCCCTTTGAGTGAGCAAGACATGTTAGATTTAGAAGTAGAACAATACCAAGAAGAGCATAAAATACAGATGGAGGACAACAGAGATGGATACCTAAGACCGGAAAAGCGCAAAGGAGATGAGGAAGATAACGAATGGACTGTGGTGAAAACAAAAGAAAAGAGACATAAACCAGCAGTAGATATGATTGAGATGTATATATAGCAGTGAACAATTACCTAAACAGTTTGCGTTAGCTAATTTATTGAAGATTAATGGTATAACCGATATTCAGAAAGTGAAATATGTTAGCCCATATAAAGTACGTCTCGATGTCCAGAGCGAGGTGATCGCAGAAAGATTAGAAAACTGTCGAAACTTTACTGATAAGGGATGGCGCATACAAAAGGCGATGGAAAATAATTTATCATATGGTGTCATACGAGACGTAGATTTAGAGATGTCTGATGAAGAGATATTTGATAAAATAATGTGCCCTGTACCAGCCGAATTAGTATCTATATTTCGTCTGAACCGCCGTAGTCCAAGAGAGGGATGGGCTCGAAGTGAATCAGTGCGCTTATGCTTTAAGGGCGCTTTCCTACCTACGTACGTATCAGTAGATGGTTTGAGAATCCGAGTAGACCCATACGTTTTCCCGGTATCGCAATGTTCGCGATGTTGGAGATTGGGACATATGACTAAAAGGTGCCCGTCGAGTAAAGTTGTTTGTCCTAAGTGTGGAGACAATCATGACAATTGCGACACATGTGTTAATTGCGATGGTGTACACATGGCCATGTATAAAAGCTGCCCTGCGTATCTAAAAGAAAAAAAATTGAGGGAAATTATGGCTGAGTTTAATTGCACATATAGAAAAGCTAGCTCTCACTATTTATGTAGCCCCAAGTTCATCCTCAGAGATGGTACCTAAAATATTCACGTTTAAACCAATACCTTTGACATCAGTGTCATTCCCTCCGCTCGTGAAACGTGCGCCACCGCCACCCCCTCGTACCGACGCACCACCCCCGGCTAACGTCATCCAAACCAAAGCGGAGATCCACAGAGAAGAACCGGCGAAACATGACCCGCAATCATCTTCGAAAAAACCAAGACGTCGCAAAGAGGCAGATCCTTTCATATTTGACTCATCCCTAAACCCACATGCAGAGACCCAGAGCACGCCCATCCCAGTTGAGCAAACAGTTAATAGGGAAGTGAATTTTGGTGAACTATTAAATAGGCTTCAGGAGATTATCTTTCTAAAAGATGCGTCTATTCAATCGAAGTTGAAGAACGTTATAAAGTGTTTCGTCGAATGGCTGATCCTAGTCTTAGTGGATAATATTACGGATTGGCCAATATTAAAAAACACTTTTGATTTTTTTATGAACTATGGATAAAAACAAATCTACAGTTAAATTAACTATACTCCAATGGAACGCTCAAAGTGTAAAACCAAAGTTACATGCGTTTCAAAATATTTTACTTCGGGAAAAAGTCCACATTGCTGCCGTATGTGAAACCTGGTTAGAGCCAAACAGTCAAGTGAAGGTAACCCATTATAACATTTACCGTAAGGATAGGGACGACTCTTATGGCGGGGTAGCTATTTTTGTGCATAAGTCCATCATATCACAGGTATATGACATTCAATGCAGTAACCCTAGTATAGAACTTCTATGTATTAATGTTTATAATTGCAGTCAAATTGATTATATTGCGGCTGTGTATTGTGCTCCGTGGTGTTTTCTCTATTAAAAAAGAGAACTTTATTTCTTGGGGACTTCAATGGGCATCACACTAACTGGTCCTACAAGACAGATTTACGAGGTTCACAGATTTTTGATGCCATTTTAGATAATAGGTTTATAACTCTAAATGATGGACGGTCAACTCGCGTAAGACTAGTTAATAGCCAAATACAACAATCTGCGCCTGATATATATATATACTCCAATGGAACGCTCAAAGTGTAAAACCAAAGTTACATGCATTTCAAAATATTTTACTTCGGGAAAAAGTCAAAAAGAAATTAGTTTCCTCCGATTTGGCTTTGATTTTTGATTGGAATATTCTCAATGAAACACTAGGGAGTGACCACATGATGATTAAAATAACAACTAGATTTAATAAATTAAATAAAAATATTATACGTAGGAATTTTAAAAAAGCGGACTATACAACTTTACTAGAATCATTATTTACAAACTTTAACCAAACAGAAGTAGGAAACTTACAATTACAGTACGATAATTTTATTGAATACCTAAACTTATCAGCAGATGTTCATATCCCTTACATTAAATATAGCACAGATCCTGATACAAAATTTTGTCCTTAGCCGTATTGGAATGCAGACTTATCTAAATCCGTAGCAGAACGTAGGTTGGCCCTCGCAGCATTTAGACGAAACCCAACTCCAAATAATTTAGATTTTCTCAATGCTAAAATTCGCGATTCACAAAAGTTATTGCGCTGTGTACGAGATGAATCATGGCAAAGAGTGTGCACATCCGTAGATAGTACGACTACGCAAAGTGACATGTGGCGAAAGATGAAATGGTTTAAAGGTCAAAGTAGTGCCCGGCAGTATGTTGACTGTGCGAGAGCCAGTACATTACTTCGCAGCTTGACTCCTGATTACGCATCACCGTGCGAACCATCTTTTACATCTAGTAACTATAAATTGGAAGCCTCAATCACCATACAAGAATTGATCGCTGTATGAATCGCTGTATTCGCGCCAAGGACACGACTCCAGGCTGCGACAACATTTCGTATTCAATGATAAACTATCTGCCCGAGAACGGTAAACTAACTTTACTTTCACTGTTTAATGATTTTCTTCAAACCGGTTTTGTCCCTATCCAATGGCGAGACATTGCAATTGCTCCAATACCTAAACCTGGACGTGACCCGCAGTTACCTTCCTCACTCAGACCAATTTCAATGATTTCATGTGTATGTAAAGTTTTTCATAACATTTTAATCAATAGAATAGAATGGTATATAGAAAAAAATAATATCTTATCGCCGTATACTACAGGGTTTAGAAAATGTCGTTCCCCACTAGATAATCTTGCTAGTTTAATTACTCAAATTCAAACAGGTTTTACAGACAATAGTACAACAATAGGATGCTTCTTAGATATAGATAACGCCTATAACAACGTTGACATTAAGTTATTAATGCAGACTATGAACCGAATTGGGGTCGGTTCAAAAATATGTCACTACCTCTGGAACTTTTTAAAAGAAAGAAATTTGAAAATTTTAGTTAATAACAAGTATATATGTCGCACTGCTGGGCGTGGCTTAGCTCAAGGTGACCCAATATCACCGTTACTGTTTAACATAGCGACCATGAACATCTGCAAGTATATAGCAACCAATCGTGTATTTATCTCACAGTACGCGGACGACTTTGTTTTGTACTCGGTATGTAGAAATATAAAAGAAGGCACTTGCAATTTACAGAGCTCGTTAGATATTTTATTTAAAATACTATTAGATATTAGTTTAGAAATTTCATCATCAAAAGTAAAGTTTGCATATTCAAGAGAGGTTATAAAAGGGAAGATATTAATTTGCTAATAAATAACACACCGTTAGAAGTTGTAGACAACATTAAATATCTAGGTATGTGGCTGGACCGCTCACTTAAAGGGTCAAAACATATTGCGGAACTAGTCAATAGGTGCTCCAAATCATTAAAAGTTTTTAAAGTTCTTGCCGGATCGGGGTGGGGTGTCCACCCGGGCCATTTGAGAAGACTATACATTTCTATTATTCGGTCTAAATTAGATTATGGCAGTTTCTTTTATGATAATGGTCTTAAAAGTAGCTTGATAAAACTGGATAGATTACAAAACCAATGCATGAGAGTGATAGGTGGATTTGTGAGAACCACCTCTATACACGTGATGCAATGTGAGCTTCATATTCAACCTTTGCACGTGCGTAGGTATTATCTTGCAGGCAAATACTGGTTAAAAGCAAAGTCGTTCACGGATAGTGAGATAATCCTACTTATAGAACACCTGGCTGAATCAGCTGAGTTGAGTATGTATTGGACACAGGGAATCCTAGTTTGGAGGACTAGTGAACATAGCAAGATCAGAATCACGACTACCACCACAGACTATCTACATAATAGTACTACACAATTAACAAAATATGTAACGACTTAAATTTTTATTTTTTATGTTTAAAAAAAAAAAAAAAAAAAAAAAAAAAAAATTGGAGGCGAAGGAAAGACCCATTGTTAGTTACAATACATGAGTCACTTAACATCTATCTGATTTACTCGACGCGGCAGTTGGAACGGTTTTCACTAGACACATGGGTCAGCAATGTGGACCTATCCAATATAATTAGACCTAATATTGATGATGTACAAAAACCTAAACATCAGTTTATAAGTTACAATTTAAAACAAATTTGTGAACAGCACATACTTACATGTTACTCAAACTATTACGCAACTTATACTGATGGGTCACAAGTAGGGAATGAGTCGGGTTTTGCTGTGTTTGACCCGCAGACGAATTTGTCGATAAAATTTAAGCTAAATAGGAAAGTTTCCATAATGTATGTTGAACTATTGGCTATTGCAGAAGCTATTTCTTACATTGAGTCATTTGAGTCAGGAAACTATGTAATACTGACGGACTCCAAGAGTGCTTTGCAGCACCTGGCTCGATGTACTCGATAGCCTACAGAATCTTGGAGTCCCTTAGTAAGCTTCAAAATAAAAGAATTATTCTTCAATGGGTACCATCTCACACTGGGTTGTATGGGAATGAAGAGGCTGATCGTTTGGCGAGAGAAGCGGTCACAGATGGAATACCTCTAGAATGTTTACCTAACTCCAGCGATCTCATTTACATCGTCCGCGATCGGTGCATGGATTTGTGGCGTGAATATTTCGATGAAAGGTCACTGAGTAAGGGGATTTGGTACCGAACCATTCAGCCTTGTCTATCCCGCCTCCCCTGGTACGTGGGTGCAGATATGCATCGCAACGATGTGGTGACGGCCTTCAGACTTCGCTCCGGACACATCCCCTTGAATAGTTTTGCGTTCTTAATGAAAAAATGCGAATCACCCAATTGCACAGAATGCGGTGTAATAGAAGACGTGACTCATAATAGGTCTTTACCTATGAAATTGCCGTATTGCAGTACAGACTTTTTCAAACAAAAAAAAGTTTTGATTGGCTATGAATTCTAAATTCAAATTAATTTTGTTTTAATAATATGACATTCTATTTACAATATAAGTCTTTTGTTTATTGATTAGCGTTGTATTTTCATTACATTTCAACATTTTTCCTCATAATGGATACTTTGAAATTTCGTGTAATTATGGAATATGAGTTCCGTCGTGGCACCAACGCGGCACAAACGACACGTAACATCAACGACGTTTACGGAGAGAACTGTACAAACGAACGTACAACCCGTTATTGGTTTGCTCGGTTCCGTTCTGGGAATTTTGACTTGAAAAATGAACCTCGTGGTCGTCCGGAAACTTTGGTCAACAATGATGAATTAAAGGCGATTGTGGAAGCTGATGAATCTCAATCTACAGCTGAGCTGGCAGCAGCTTTTGATGTTAGCATCAAAACAATATTGGTCCATTTGCGACAGATTGGTTGATTGATTGTACACTTTTTTTTTAACCATTTCTAATACGCATGACATCATAATAGTGACATTATCAATTTCTTTTTAAAATTTAATAATGTACTTGCCTAAATTATATTATGTAATTCTTCTGACATTACTTACATAGTTATTTATTAATTAATGAATCTGCATGTATTTAATATTTTTTTCTCTAATCTATGATTTAAACTCATAAATATGTTTGTTATTTTAATGCATGGTCATTTTGACCAATGTTTTTTGTACGCCTAACCAGGCCAAACATGTGCGCTACTTTTATAAAATTTTACGACCTGCATTTTAAAAATAATCTACTTACCCATGTTTTACAATAAATGATCTTTATCTTTATCTTTATCTTTATCTTTATTGGCAAGATAAAAAAGCTTGATAGATGGGTGCCCAACGAACTTAACGATCGCCAGCGCAACGTACGCGTCGAGACTTGCCTTGCGCTGCTTAACAGGCACAGAAATGAAGGAATTTTGAACCGAATTGTTACGTGCGACGAAAAATGGATTCTTTTTGACAATCGAAAGCACTCAGCAAGTTGGTTAGATCCTGGTTCGGTACCAAAGCAATGTGCAAAACGAAAAATGACCCCTAGAAAGGTGATGGTCACAGTTTGGTGGTCTAGTGCTGGTGTGATTCATCATAGCTTTTTACAAAACGGCGAGAGCATTACTGCAGATGTGTACATTGAAGAACTGACCACAATGATGGCGAAACTCGCACGTTTGCAATCAGCTTTGGTCAATCGGTCGTCTCCACTGCTACTTCACGACAACGCGCGACCCCATACTGCACAACAGACCATCTCTAAGCTGCATGAGTTGGGTTTGGAAGCTCTCCCTCATCCGCCATACTCACCAGATCTTGCGCCTACCGACTATTACTTTTTCCAAAATTTGGACAACTTTTTAGCGGGAAAAAAATTCAATTCCCGAGAGGCAGTACAAAACGCCTTTGAAGAGTTTGTTGTCTCCCGTCCTGCTGATTTTTTCAAGAAGGGCATCTATAAACTGCCACATCGTTGGCAAAGATGCATTGATTGCAGGGGTGATTACTTTGAATAAAAGAAATAAATAAGTTCGAAAAAAAATACTTTAACTTTTTTCAAACAAGACGGCAATTTCATAGGTAAAGACCTAATATTTTGGCGGAGTGTGTCCGGAACGAAGCTGAAAGATTTTTGTTTATGTTAAAATTTAATTTCAATTTGAACGATGTTGGAATATTTAATAGTATTTTGTCCGCACCTCTGTCAAAAGAAGCCAAATATCTATACAGTGTAGTTAAGTTAGGTATTAAGCGTAGATAGATATTTAGAGTGCCCCTATGAGGGTGACATGATCTGTAAAGACCCAAACCCTCTATAATAAATGTTGATTAAAAAAAAAAAAGAAGTTGTCAGGGATAAGAATTTTATTTCTACACCAAGACTCGAGTAGAGTAGAAGACTCACGTAGTCAACTAGCACATGGACGAAAACGCGCAAACAGCCGTGCATGCGATGGCAACTAGTGCACTGTTGAAAAAAGACAACAGTGCAAGCGCATGTTGGTGCGAGCGATATGTTTGTAAGCGCTAGATTAAACTGAGATATTACGGCCGCAAAAGCGTGGTGTGGCAACACTTCAAAACGGCTTACTATATTTTCTTTAAAGTTCACAATAAAATTGATATGAATTTAAGATAGGAAATTGAAAGAAAGAAAGAAATAAATCACTTACAGTGCAAATAATAATTAAGTTTTATTTAATTTCAGAACCTTACAATCACAAAATGGCTCGCATGACATTGATTGTATCATTTTTGATAATTGGAGCAATTTTGGTGAGCGCTTTACGAATTCCAGAAAAGCGTATTGATTCAGCTAGCGTGAGTAATATTATAGTTAGTTAGTTCATAACAACTGTAAAGAAAGTGAAGAAATACTTATATTTTTAGTATTTTATTATATTGTTTTAATTAAGCATGGATATTTTGTTTTCAATCAACCATTAAATGAGTTTACTTGTTTTGATTAATTGGTTTATGTGTTTCTAAATGTTTGATTTTATCATAAAATAAAATTAAGTTTTTAACGTTAACTATTCGCTTTTTTATTACGATAAAAAGATCTACAAAGACAAATCCAGAGATTTTTTATACTTACTACACTTTTCTATGAAAGTTTTTAAAGTTTGTGGGTAATCCTTGTGGCTGTTAAAAAGTCAGGTTTCAACCTGTGGGTAGAAGTGAAATTTTCAAGCACGTTGACTAATATACTGGTAAATCATTTGAACAGTTGACATAACAGGCTAATAGAGTGAATTATCCAATCTCTTAGCATTCCCTTTTATGTAAAAGATTTAATAACTGCATTATTCTATGCTGTAACGTCCCCCCCCCCTAAAAGCACCCTTACCCGATATACTGAGGCCTAACCGGCCTAAACCTAACTGGTCTATAAGTATATTAAAGTTTATAAGCGTTAGAGGAATTAAGATTGTTTGATGTATATAAATGGCCAAGTGATATGTGATCGTCTATTAATGTGGTAGGACCGTACGTTGTGATTTTGTAGTAACCCTAGTTCTTTAAAGGTAGGGAGACAATTCCTAAGGCGACCTAACTAACCAATTTAGTGTTTATTTGTTTGTTCATTATTTACTATAGGATATTAGAATTAGTTATTAGGATTTTGTATCGATAGTATTTTAATGCTATTGTAAAATTTATATTTTCGTAAGTGAACTGAGTTATATATGGGACCTAATAACATTCATCTCACGCTTTCCGAGTTTACATTAAATATAGTTTGGTTACACTTATCAGCAAAACTACAGCATGTCATTTTCTGCTATAATTCTGTTCGAGGAGATCCTCCCCGCCCCAAGAATGTGGGATTCGACACCAAACTGGATACTCCCCTCTGATAAGTGCTTTAAAACTGCATATGGCAGTGCACTATGGTAAGAAAGAGGACATATTTTTTTATCAAAACAGATTTCTTTGTGGGACTCTTAGGTAATTACTGAATTACCATTACTACGTTACCAGAGAGGCCCTATTCCCCCCTCCCCGTCCTACCTATTCCTATCGCGATACGTTTAGATGCAATACAGACAACCGTTATTAGATATTAGAAAGAGACAAGAAATAATTACCCGTAGGTGTTTAATCAAGTTAATAATATTTATGGTTTATTTGTATAATAAAACGATTCGAGTTTATGATTAGATTATTTGAGTATAGATTTTATATAGATAATCAAGCCATACCTAGCTTTTTAGGACATTTATTTATATCCTTATGAAATATCATAACATTACCAGTCATTAGTTATTTTATATAGATAATCAAGCCATACCAAGCCTAGATTACAAGATTATCAGGATATTTACTTATATCCATATGATAATTCATGACATTACCAGCCATTACTTATTTTTATATAAGTAATCAAGCCATACCCAGCTAGATTTCTAGATTATCAGGATATTTACTCTATCCTTATGAATCATCATGACATTACCAGCCATTAGTTACTTTTATATAAGTAATCAAGCTATGCACAGCTAGATTACAAGATTATCAGGATATTTATTCTATCCATATGATAATTCATGACATTACCAGTCATTAATTAGATGTTTCTTGAATTTAAAACAATCTTTAATAAGATTGATTTGCTCCGGTTAAACCATCTTAGGTTGTCCCCAAGTTCAGATCGAGTATACTATCGCAGGTAGATTTATATTATATAAAATCCATGATAAAATCCATCAATTACACAAATGAAGATGAAGCTCTCTAATCTGTCCAGCATAGAGAAACCTCAGGGTACGGCTCCGCAAGACCCAATGTGCAGACTTTACCAAAGTAGTCAGTAGATATAGCCCACTTTATGGAGCATAATTAGGTTTAGTGAAACCAGATCTTTAACCAAATTCCAACCTTCAGATTTGATAACACAGATACAAACCCATCTGATTAATAATAACTATTTGTTACTAGAATTATCATAATAATAAGCTGTGTACGTAAGTGTAAATAATTACTCTGAGTAAGCATGGCATTTCATAAAGATTATGATTTAATTTAATATTATTTGTTTTGAATAGTATTCATTCAGATATTATTTGTTACAACATTATACTATTTTACTGGAAATTATTTATTATAGTTACGTTTTCACTATGTAAATTACTTGGATCATTGGTTTATATTTTAGTGTTTTATTTATAATGATTTAGTTGAAATAAGATTAATTATTATTGCCGTGGCGTGTACCTCGACTTACCGATGACTGACCCCACTTGTATTATCACAAAACACAAATTTCACTTCCTAACACTACTCTTAAGAAACGAGAGAGGACATCTAGCTCACTAACGCACCTAAAATATTAAGGGATCACAAATTTCTCGAGTTAATAACCAAATGAGTGAATTGTTGAATTATGCAAATTAGCCCGCGCTCCGAGTACGTAACTTAAAAATATTCTCCGATCCGATCTACTCCTACGACGAACGGATAAACACCGTATTATTCGAATGAAATCACAAATTTCACAAGTTAATGACTAAATATTCGTAATTACGAAATTATGCAAATAACCCGAGACCGATGCACCGAGAACAAGCAAAACGTAAAAATCCTATTTGTTTTCTTTCAACGCGACCTACTCCCTTCCCCCGGCCGCCATTGCTTCCCTCCAACTGTCCAAATTAATTTCCGACTCATCTCATCATCTCTTTCTAACGTTTACAATTCTGGCTCTTCTCTTCTCACTCTCACGCTCCACTCAACATGTCGCGGCTTTATTGCTATCTCCGGTGTTGCTTGCACTTTAGCCGATACATTTTTGTCACAGAATATATTATTTTGCAGACGGATGGGAAGTTATTGCAACAAAGGTTTAATTTAAATTCCGTGACGTACATTTCTTTGGGTATTTGGAGGTTTTAAGTACTTTTCTTTATTACGATGTAGTTTTATTAGTGATATCTATATATTTCGTTGAAATGCATAGTTTTAGTTAGTTAAATTACAGAATAGTGATTGTACGTGTATTATTTTAGGCGTATAGTATGATAAATCGAATATTAATAACTATTATTCTATAACTACAAGAAAGTAGGTATTTTAGCTGTCATTTTCTGTCGTAATAAGTATGCTGTCGCAATTTCCGTGTCAAGACGTAGATACTTTAATGCTCCGGTAATATTATATGAATGGAACTTATTTATTATGTTTTGTTTATTGTTCATTTAATTACTTAAATGCATTAATCAACTGCTTGAATGGAATTAGTGTAAAACTAATCTAATTTATTAGGTCTTTACATGTGAAATTGCCGTTTTGTTTGAAAAAAGTTAAATTATTTTTTTTCGAACTTATTTATTTCTTTTATTCAAAGTAATCACCCCTGCAATCAATGCATCTTTGCCAACGTTGTGGCAGTTTATGGATGCCCTTCTTGAAAAAATCAGCAGGACGGGAGACAACAAACTCTTCAAAGGCGTTTTGTACTGCCTCTCGGGAATTGAATTTTTTTCCCGCTAAAAAGTTGTCCAAATTTTGGAAAAAGTAATAGTCGGTAGGCGCAAGATCTGGTGAGTATGGCGGATGAGGGAGAGCTTCCAAACCCAACTCATGCAGCTTAGAGGCGGTCTGTTGTGCAGTATGGGGTCGCGCGTTGTCGTGAAGTAGCAGTGGAGACGACCGATTGACCAAAGCTGGTTGCAGACGTGCGAGTTTCGCCATCATTGTGGTCAGTTCTTCAATGTACACATCTGCAGTAATGCTCTCGCCGTTTTGTAAAAAGCTATGATGAATCACACCAGCACTAGACCACCAAACTGTGACCATCGCCTTTCTAGGGGTCATTTTTCGTTTTGCACATTGCTTTGGTACCGAACCAGGATCTAACCAACTTGCTGAGCGCTTTCGATTGTCAAAAAGAATCCATTTTTCGTCGCACGTAACAATTCGGTTCAAAATTCCTTCATTTCTGTGCCTGTTAAGCAGCGCAAGGCAAGTCTCGACGCGTACGTTGCGCTGACGATCGTTAAGTTCGTGGGGCACCCATCTATCAAGCTTTTTTATCTTGCCAATCTGTCGCAAATGGACCAATATTGTTTTGATGCTAACATCAAAAGCTGTTGCCAGCTCAGCTGTAGATTGAGATTCATCAGCTTCCACAATCACCTTTAATTCATCATTGTTGACCAAAGTTTCCGGACAACCACGAGGTTCATTTTTCAAGTCAAAATTCCCAGAACGGAACCGAGCAAACCAATAACGGGTTGTACGTTCGTTTGTACAGTTCTCTCCGTAAACGTCGTTGATGTTACGTGTCGTTTGTGCCGCGTTGGTGCCACGACGGAACTCATATTCCATAATTACACGAAATTTCAAAGTATCCATTATGAGGAAATATGTTGAAATGTAATGAAAATACAACGCTAATCAATAAACAAAAGACTTATATTGTAAATAGAATGTCATATTTTTAAAACAAAATTAATTTGAATTTAGAATTCATAGCCGATCAAAACTTTTTTTTGTTTGAAATCGTCTGTACTGCAATACGGCAATTTCATAAGTAAAGACCTAATATTTTGATACATTTCTTATTGATTTAATTATTCTAGTATTTGTAGATGTTCATAAATCTGAGTGAATTGTTTCTGCATATATTTCATATATAGTTTTCTAGCGTCCTGTAACCTTGAGCTTATCGTGGAATTATTTTACGTGATTTTCTTAGTGTTTTCATTCAATATTTAATCTTTACTATATTTGTGACGTTACGGGACTTCTGTTCCGTTACAATGCTGCGGGTGCTTAAGTTCTAGTAAGATCTTTATAAATAACACAGCCAAGCTCCCTTAATATTCTTGGGCTAGCTTTACTCGTAAGCATATTTGGTGGTATGCCGTCTCCACCCGGAACATTTATGATTTTCATAGGAATTAAATTTAACAACTATAACAGTAACTCCATGAGGACATTATTTTTATTAACATTCCATTTATTTTCAGGATCAAAATCATGAACATGGCATTAAGGAGGTAAGTAACAAGAATTGTTTCAAAATTCAGCCTCTGTGGTGTAGTGGTTGAGCACGTTGGCTCCTAAGCCGGAAGTGTCGGGTTCAATTCCCGCAACAGGACAAGTAATTGTGCACAGAAAAAAGTGCAAATACTTGTTCTGTGTCTGGGTGTTGTGGGACCATGGTCCTCGTAGTTCCTTGGTCCTTAGATACAGATGATCCCAGTTAGGGTCCAGGATATGTGATTGTTGGGCATTGTTATAATTATTTTATTATTTTTATTTTTAATTAGATAATTAGTGGAAATATGAATTTTGTTGAATTTCGTAGTATTGCGTGGTCAAAATTCCTAGTAGAGAATTCGTAAATAACTCACTCACGGCGCCTCATTATATTCTATGGCCAACTTTAATCATCTTTGGTAGTATGCAGTCTTCACCCGTAGCAATTCTGCATTTTATAAGGAACGAGCTTCTGCCCGCAGCTTCGCCCGCGGCGTGGCCTATGGGAAAATAATTCAACCACCCATTTCATGTCCAGTGGTTTGGGCTGTGCGTTGATAGAACACCATTTCAGTCAATCAATCAGTCAGTCACCTTTGAGTTATATATATTAAGAAGATAGATAGATAGAAGAAGAAGATGTGCCGTCTTCATCCGGAGAATTTCTGCTTTTCATAGTCATTAAAATCAACAACTATAACAGTAAGCCAATAAGGAAATTACTTCTAATATCATTTCATTTATTTTCAGGAACAACATGATGCTGAAATTGGGATTGACTACGTACGTAGCGAATTTCCGAAAAAGATTTATTGAAAAATTTTAATTTTATGGAGCTATTTTACACGTCATTGAATAATTTTGTTTTAAAGTAAATTTTTTAGTATAAATCTGAATCATGTTGAATTTAGTACATAGTATCACGTGGGGAAAGTGTGCATGGTGCATAATTGACACAAGGCGTCTCATTGTGTTCTTGGGCCAACTTTAATCATATTTGTTAGTATGCCGTCTTCACCCGGAGCACTTCTGCTTTTCATAGGAAGTCGGCAACTATTACACTTAATCCATGAGGAAATAACTTCTAATAACATTTCATTTATTTTATTTATTTTCAGAAATTAGGGCCAGAACAGTTTTCGGATTACATAGTAAGTGGAAAAAAAAGCCAATAAATACAATGCAATGCAATTCAATACAATACAAAACGGTTTATTGACACCAAAAATACACACGGAGAAAAGGGAATTACATAATATGATAGGTGCAATGGGTGGTCTTATCGCTAAGAGCGATCTCCTTCAGACAACCTTTGCCAATTTCGATTAAAGGAGCTATTTTGCACGTAATTCAATAATGTTGTTTCAAAATTCGATTTTTAGTGCAAATCGTAGTTTTGTGGAATATGTTATTTAACTATCACGCGGGGAGTAAGTGCAGTGTGTTAAGTTCCTAGTAAGCAATTTGTAAATAACTCAAGGCGTCTCTTTATATTATTCTTGGGCCAGCTTTAATCATCTTTTATGTCTGTTCATGTTTAATGGTTTTCTCCCGGAGCACTGCTGCTTTTTATCAGGAGTTAAACAACAATAATTATAATAACGCCCAACGATCGCATACATAGATCCTGGACTCTAACTAGGATTCCCTGTCTAGGGACCCACTAACTAGGAAAGGGAAAGGGTACTACGAGGACCATGGTCCCACAACAGCCAGACACTGAACCAGTATTTGCGCTTTTTTTTTATGCACAAATACTTGTCCTGCAGCGGGAATCGAACCCGCCGCCTCCGGATTATGAGCCGACTTACTCAACCACCACACCACAGAAGCTGTCTACAATGACACTAGCGACAATAACGGTACACACAATGCGGTAAAAACGATACAAATGTATGCGTGTATTGTGTGCATTTTATTCGTTAAGTGCTGGATTACAGGCGTGAGTGTGGGAAAGTGGCATAATGATGGTGAAACGTTTCTTTTCGTGTTGTTTCCAAAACACCATAGAAAGCTACTAGTAACGTTGCCACCACTTTACTAGGAGTATGACTTTGACTTGACTCGGACTGTGATTTGACACATATTTGCGTGAAATATCATTAACTTAATAAATTATAAATTATTTGACACTGGCTGAATACACAAAAGTGCGGAGCCAAAACATACAAAAAGTAATAAGCTTATACCTACCCACGGCTCGCTAGCATTCTTGTTGAAAATGTATTACTTTAGTAGGTGTAGAAATAACTCGTCATAAAAACCCATTACACCTAACATTATATGGACTAAAACCGTTCGCTTCGTTTCGTCCAAAGTGGACTTTCATATGTCTCAACGGTTCTTTGATATTTGTTCGAGAACACTTCGCAGTATGTGGTTGCCTTAATGTTGCTTGAACTTCAATATCGTAGTCTTAATGTGGAGTAACCCTGCGTTCTGAACTGTGGGTTGTGGGTTCGATTCCCACCCAAGACAAACATTTGTGTGATGAACACAGGTGTTTTTTGTGTCTGGGTGTTATATTGTATTCTATGTATGTATTTACAAACAAAAAGTATCTAAGTATTGTATCAGTTATCTGGTTCCCATAGTACAAGCTTTGCTTAGTTTGAGACTAGATGGCGCTGTGTGAGATGTCCACACATATTATTATTATTATCATTAATAGGATTTGGCGTAAATAAACACGGTCGGGCGGTTCAAGACTGATTTAATGCTTTGAGGGTAACTACCTAAATAACAGAAATTGATTACCCACAATCCACAAAATCCAACACCTCCCTATCAAATCAACAACAAGCATTCCGAGTGTTATCTAACAATATGACAACTGTTAAACGCATCTAGATAATAATGCATACATTCCTAATAAAATGAGTAGAGATTTGACTAACGTCAGTTAGGTACATAATATTATTCTCTCTGATGCGGTCCGTTGCGGTGAGGGAGCGGGCGCAGGCGCGTTGTACGCGTATACAGAGCATTGGACGACGGAGATGATCTCGCTAATTCGAATTCGGCGCTGTCGTCATCCTTTTCAGCTGGCGCCGCTGCCGGCACCGTAGTGTCGGACCCGGTGGCGTCCTGGCCGGCGGCGCGGGCGGCGGCAGCCAGTACCGGGCTACTTATACCGTTAGTGCCACTACTCGTCGCAACAGAACGATCGCAGGCGTCGTTATTTACATTCACGAACGCACTGCCCTTAGACGTGTTATTGGGCGTACATGACAATGAAAATCGTTTTTTAATCTTATGGCTTGTGTAACATCCACGCCTTCGGAGTACGCCTTTTTGATGCAATTTTTAACAGTTCTTACGGCGTTTTCCGCGGCTCCGTTGCCTTTGGGCCTGTACGGACTAGTTCGAGTATGTACTGTTGCATTTTGGTCAAAATAGCTCTTTAATTCTTGCAACGTGAAGGGTGGACCCCGCATCTGTAACGATCTGCAATAGGAGACCGAACCGAGCAAATAACTCTCTCAAAACATTAATCACAAATTTAGCGGTCGTACTCGGCATTTGAAACACTTCAATCCATTTGCTGTACGAATCGATCACGATGAAGTAATGTTTACCTTTACACTCAGCAAAGTCGGCATGCAGGCGTTGCCACGGGCGCGAGGGGAAGTGCCACGGCGTGAGAGGCACGTGCGGAGGCGCGTCGTGCTGCTGGCGGCACGCCTCGCAGGACCTGCACAGCTGTTCGATGTCCGCGTCCAACTCTGGCCAATATACATAATTACGTGCAATACTCTTCAATTTCGATGCTGTCTGTGCTAGTGGCAGCCGCGATAGACAGTCCACCGGGCCGTTCTGTGCTGAGCTCACCCATTCGACCTTGAAATCATATGGCATCGTTCTGTAAGCACAGTGAGTACTTGAACTCAAATAAATAAATAAAGCCGCCAGGCGAGCCGCGTATCGCTGCAATCTGCTTGCAGCTGTCTGCGGAATGCCAACCTTGTCCCCGAATATATAATACAAAGGTTTATGATCAGTGCGAATATTGAACGACCTGCCGAATAAATATTGATAATTTTTAACTACTCCAAAAAAAAATTGCTAGTGCCTCCTTGTCTAGCTGGCTATATGATTTCTCCGCCTCGTTCAGTGTGCGTGATGCGTAACAAATTGGTTTCTCAGACCCGTCGGGGTACCTGTGGGAAAGTACCGATCCGAGTCCATAAGATGAGCTGTCCACACTAAGGACGAGAGGCAAGGTCGGATCGTAGTGAGCTGTTCACACTAAGGACGAGAGGTAAGGTCGGATCGTAGTGAGCTGTCCACACTAAGGACGAGAGGTAAGGTCGGATCGTAGTGAGCTGTCCACACTAAGGACGAGAGGTAAGGTCGGATCGTAGTGAGCTAGACACTATCACTGGTCAACATTTGTTTTATTTCGTTGAACGCAACTTCACATTCGGTGTTCCACTGCCATTGAACCTTACTTTTTAATAAGTTATGAAGCGGGTGTAAAATCGTACTTAAACTCGGAATGAATTTTCCGTAATAATTTACCAGGACCAAAAATGATTTTAGCTACTTAGGACATCGATGGGACGCGGAGCATCTGCAATAGCCTTTATTTTCTTTTTATCAGGATGTAAACCATCCTTGTCAATAATATGACCTAAATAACATACAGCGGGCTTAAAAAATACACATTTTTCCAACTTAACTCTTAGCCCTATGTCGTGCAAACGCCTTAGCACCTCACGAACATTAAATATATTATTTACAATTGAGACGCCCCCTATACAGGCGTCATCCAAAAAAAACCACAGTCGTTGGCACGCCTCAACACAGTCGTTGGCACGCCTCAACACAGTCGTTGGCACGCCTCAACACAGTCGTTGGCACGCCTCAACACTTCTTTAGTTTGACCGGTATAACTTCGTTTTTGCTTTGTTTAATGTTAATGTTGCCATCTTGTTGTAAGTTGACATTTTTCCGGACATATCAACATAATAATTTTCAAATCAAATTTTTAACTTTGTTATGTTGACAATGGGGATCTACGTTAACCAACAAGTTTCAATCTCCGGTCTCCTCGCCAGCTTACTCCCCAAGTCAAGCGTGCTGTAAGAAATTTTAGTTTAACGCAAATTTCTTTTACCGCCAAACTGCCTTTTTTATTATTAATATGAAATAGACAATGGGTGATTCTGGTTATGTGTTTCTGAATTTACTCTCACTTTTACAACGTGTAGAAAAACTCATAAAACCGGGATTTTTAAATATCATAGGTCACCGTGGTAGATTATGACCTAAACTCTTTTTATAACGGCTTGTATCGCAGCAGTGGGAAAATATTGGGGTAATAGTGATGACGACGTATTTCTATTATAATATTCTATACTAGTTGCGCCCCGCGGTTTCACCCGCGGATAAAAAGTATTTTAATTATTTGCTCATCCCACGAGAAAATTTCACTTTTCCGGGATTAAATGTAGCCTATATATTAATCCAATGTATAAGCTATCTTGGTACTGAATTTCATACAAATCCATTCAGCCGTTTGAACGTGAAGGAGTAACAAACATACACACAAACACACATACAGACTTTTGCTTTTATAATTTAGTGTGATTTATATTTTCTTTTTTATTGTATTTATTTTGCAAATAAAGTTTTTTAGTTGTAACGATTAATTAATTGTCAAGTTAATGATATTTCATACAGTTGTGTCAAGTCACAGTCACAGTCTGGTCTAAGTCATACTCCTAGTAACGTGGTGGCAACTCTTGTTGGTCTGGTTGCTTGGAATCCCGTTTGCCGGGTTCATTCTGATAGATTGGAGAGGGTCCAGAAGAAATTTTTGTACCATATAACTTATATGGATAATATGTGCAAATCATTGCGGTCTTATAAGTCTCGATTGAAGCACTATAAAATTATGCCTTTGGACATTCGTCGCACTTCTTTTGACATTATCATGTTGTATAAATTAATTAGTGGTTTAGTTGATTGTCCCGATATGTTGCATAAAATATCATTTCGAGTACCTCGTCCAGGGAATCGCCTCTTGTCCAATAAGCATGTATTTGCTCTTCCCATTTGCAAAACGAATATGTTAAAGCACTCTTCATTTTACCGAATGTGTGACTCTTATAATGGAGTAAAGTATGATTTTGACATTTTTGATAAAAGTTCGCTAACCTCAGTTAGACGACGTGTCACCGATATACTTTCACGTAACTTATAACAATTGGTATTACCACAAATTTCTCCTTCTTGGTTATTAATTTAATTTCATTAATCTTTTTTTTTCAAACTTTATTTAGATTATTAATTTATTTTATTTAGATATTACATCTCTTAACTTAAAAAAAAGAAAGAAAAAAAAACTTAAGTATATTGTACGAATATTTTGTTGTGTGTTGGAACTTAATTTTATTGTTTGTGTCTAGCGCTCTAGCGTCTAGAGATAGCGTCATTTTTGTTAGCTACAAACGCAAGTTAGGTTTACATCCAGAAAGGAATATGTCCACCGCATGATTTTAGTAATTGAGGTTAGTTTTTAAAGTATCTTAAGTAACATATTCCCAGTTTTGTAAACTTTCAATAAAAAAATAAACTCTACTAGAAGCTTCTATGGAGTTTTGGAAAAACGCAGAAAGAAACGTTTCACAATCATTATACCACTTTCCCACACTCACACCTATAATCTAGCACTTAACGAATAAAAGCCACCAATATTATGCACTAACATTGAAAATAACCCAAGTTTTGGAAAATAACACAATGCGGTGACGCGATCTTTTGTCATTTTCCCGCCAAAACTCTCCTTTTATAGATTGCATTAAAATTCTATAAACAAAACACGACAGTGGCTCAAAAAAGTTTTTTTATGTTTGGGCTCCACGCTTTTGTGTGTAGCCAGTTACAAGTAATACAATGCGGTGAATCGATCTTTCACATTTCCCGCCGCTCCCGAAATAGTTTTAAGATATGTTTTAGGTTTGTTACAACACACGTTACGGGACAGGCACTTTAGCATACACGTTTACAATTTCGATCAACCTTCCCCGACCGCCATTACCACGAAGCACCCCGTAGATCATCCCCCGATTAAGACGTTGCCGTACGCCCATGGGTTCCGCACAATAAATAATATCGGACGGAGCGCGCTGAAATATAGACGCAATAAAGATCGCTACGTGGGTATGTACCTACCGATGTTGCGGGTAGACTACATAGTATTGGCAAGTGTCTAAAATTTAATAAATTTTATGTCACTTAAACTCACTGGGTGTTTGTGGGACCATAGTCCTCATAGTTCCTGGGTCCCTAGACACAGGAAATCCTAGTAAGGGTCCATGTATGTGATCTGTGGCGTTATTATTATTATCACATTAATATTATAAAGGCGAAAATTTGTATGTGTGTTTGTGTGTATGTGTGTATTTTTGTTACTCCTTCACGTTCAAATGGCTAAATGGATTTGAATGAAATTCGGTACAATCATAGCTTATACACTGGATTAACATATACGCTACATTTTATCCTGGAAAAGTGAAATTTTTCCGTGGGATGAGCAAATCCACGGGTAAAACCGCGGGGCGTAACTAGTTATTCATATGAGGATCTTAAGTCTTGTGCAGTTGAGTTTGTTAATACGATCACAAAGAAAAGACAAGTTAGAGAACCAAGAAATTTACTGTCTCATTCCACTTTCATAGCTCTGAATTCTAAATTGGACTTAAATTTATGTATTTTTTTCAATAATATAAATAATAATAACGTCCAACGATCAAATACATAGAACCTGGACCCTGACTATGATTCCCTGTATCTACGTACCCAGGAACTATGAGGACCTACACTATCTCCCCACAATACTCAGACACTGAATAAGTATCCGCGCTAATTTTTTTACGGACAAATGACTTGTCCTGCGCCGCAGGAATCGAACCCGCTGCCTCCGAGCTATAAGCTGACCTGCTCAACCACCACACCACAGAGGTTGTCAAAAAGATGAAGTATAAATAAATAATACGTGTGGACATCTCACACAACGCATCTAGCCCCAAATTTAGCAAAGCTTGTACTATGGGAACCAGATAACTGATACAATATGTGGGCAGGAACGTGTTGTGGGTAGGTTGCAACCTATATAACTATAGGCCTTCAGCATGTCCGCACCGCGCCGTGTCTGGAACAAGAATGCTCCGTAGCACAGCAATCGATCCCTTTATATAGCCAGACAGGTAGGGACGCCATGACAGTTGCCGGTGCTGCCACTGTAATAAATTTAAAACCACCACAGGGTAAATTACGGTGCTCGATCGCTGTGCATAGAGTTTATAACTTGACGTAGCCGCCGTCAAATACTTAAAAACTTTTTGTTTGTAAACACATATATATAATACAATATAACACACAGACACAGAAACAAACACCTATGTTCATCACACAAATGTTTGCCCTGGGTGGGAATCAAATCCACAACCCACAGCTTAGAAGGCAGGGTTACTACCAACTGAGCTATCGAGCCAGTCAAAATTGATAATGTCGTAATTGCAATGACAAGTTTATACACAAGGTATATATATATATTATATATATATACATATATAACATAAAGTATATGTATATATATATATATATTGAATGATGTGACGAGCTAGTCATTCACCTGATGTTAAGCGCCACGGCCACCCATAACAGAACAGTGTCACACGGAACCCTAAAACATAGAGTTTCAAGCGACACTGCACTGCGCACATCATCCTGAGACATCAGCACAGTCTGGTAATAAGATTACTCGACTGTGAGATCAGATCATAAAGTCTCAATTGCCCAGTAATTTCACTAGTTACAGTGCCCTTCAAACCGGAACACAGTAGTGCTTGCATACTACTGCTTGGCGGCAGAATAACTGGCACAGCGGTGGTACCTACCTAGACGAACTTTGCAACAAGTCCTACCACCTAGTAAATAAAATTTAATTTAGCAATTATGTAATTTTCAGACAAACTTCACTTTTCCCGACTTTTGACTACAACAACGTAGTACAACGGCAACCGATGCGATTGTGTTACACTAAGATGCTTCCATGAGTTATGTTATGTATCGACGGGTGTGGATGGGACCACGCCCCATTTGCCCCCAGGATGTAGTACCCTCGATACTATGTAAATAATGTATGCGGACATCGTCCAGCGTGTCCGAAATTTGTAGCGATTCAGCCGGATTTCTGTTTAGATAGCTGCACGTGAGGCTTTGAAGATCACATTTTGTACTTAAATTTGAAGGTAATAAAGCAAATTTTATAATATCAAACTAAATTTTTCACTTACGTCACATAACCAGCAGCAAGGCGTCTATCACTAAATTTAGCCACAGTTAATTTTGAAGCTTAGCAGGGAGGGGGGCATTTTAGTTGTCTTCATGGATAGAGATGAGGGTTGCTATAACACATTGTAAAGTAATAATAATAAATAAATAAATAAATGATTTGTTTTATTTTTATATTATTTATTGTGCTGGATTGCTTGCACCAGTAGCGAGAAAGCAATTTTTTTTTCAAACTCACATATTGTAATGGACTTGTATTAAATATTTGAAAATAAGCACTTTGTATTTTTATATGATTAGTACATTTACCTAATTTTAAGTTCCTTATATAGTTATGACCTGTAAAAGTGCTAAAAACAGCCTAATTGAAATAAATCGTTTGACTTTGACTTTGACACTATGAAGATCGAGAAGAATGCTACTGCCCACCTTTTAGTACGGTTTAGGTGCTACGTTTTTAGTACAGTTATCGTTCAGCTAAAAACGAAATGACAGTTTATAAACTATACCAATTTTCACATGTTAATACATTCTTAAACAAAAACGATGATACAATATTGAAGTTTAGTAAATAGTTCGTATTTCAATAGAATGCCTGTTCTGAAATAGTTGGGAATAGAGATGAGACCAACTTGTCCGCAACTGAGCTTTTCAAAGATACGGAAACTGACTTTTTTTAGACTTCTTTCATAGTCATTATTTTTAATTGTTGTAAATATATATACTATTTTTTTATGTTACGAAATGACATGACGAGCTAGTCGCTCGCTTGATGTTAAGCGACACGACTGCCCATATCAGTTGCAGTGACACTTGAAAATCAAGTGTAGTTTCGCGTGACACTGCACTGCGCACGTCATTCTGAGACATCAGCACAGTCTAGCAATAAGATTACTAGACAGTGAGATTAGGTCATAAAGTCTGATTTGCCCAGTAATTTCACTAGCTACAGTGCCCTTCAAACCGGACCACCAAGCACTACTGCTTGCTGGACTGAGCAAGAGAAGCACAGCTTATATATATCCTTAAAGACATCTGTAAATAATAAAAGACAATAAAGGCCAGTCGATCTGTACCCCATTCGAAAAATCCTTTCATAGCGGATGCCTACGTCATAACATCATCCTACATGCCAAATTTCAGCCAGTCCAGTGGTTTGGGCTGTGCGTTGATATATCACTATGTCAGTCAGTCACCTTTGAGTTATATATATTATATATAAGAGGGTGAAATGAGTGGTTGAATTATCTGTGAAACATTTTCTTCTTCGTTTCCTATAGGCCACGTGGGCAAAGCCGCGGGCAAAAGCTACTCTATAATAGACCACACGACTGAAGTATAACTTCTTTGGTTTAGCTCCATAATATAACATTGTCTTTGCTTTGTTTAATGTTAATGTCGCCATGTTGACAATTGTAAATTTTCATTTTACCGGACATAATGATACAAATTTTTAGTAATTTTTAATTTTGTTATGTTGACAATGGTGTCGATTCTGTGTCGCATACTCTAAAGCTAAACGAAATTAACATATTTCCGTCTTTTTCATTTCTCCTTTATCAGAAGAGTACCGCCATACTTTGAGTTTACTTTAGTTTTAGTGAATGCGACACAGAATCGACACCAATGGAGAACTACATTAACAACCAGATAGATAGAAAAACTCTTTATTGACACCAAGGTAACAAATACAAACACAGGAAATAACTAATGAGTAGGTAACAATGGGTGGTTTTATCGCTAAAAAGCGATATCTTCCAGACAACCTTTGGATGGACAGAGATAGATTAACAAGCAAGGATGGTGGTGCTAAAAAGTCCAGCTTACTCCCCAAGTCAAGCAAGCGTAAAGAAGTCTTACATCGAAAAAATATTATTTTACGGATAGCACATACGGGTTCTCATCCCTATTGATGCTCATAGTTGGGGATACTTCGTCAAAATGACTTATTACATTTGTTTTGGGTAGTAATCCAGCACTGTTACTAAAGTTTTGAATGCCAATACTAGAAATGAAATTGCGTAGAGGAACATAATAGGCTTTTGATGTCGGAGTTCGTTCAAAACTTTACTGACATGAATTTCAAATGTAAAAAAAAAAATCAAAATTGATATCGGTTTTTGTTTGAGCGTTGAGAAACTGGAGCACTGTAGCGAGAACTGTATTTCAACTTTCATTTTACTAGGTTGTAGGACTTTACTGCAAAGTTCGTCTAGGTAGGGGGGCGTCCATAAATTACGTTAGGTGTTTTTTTAAATTTTCTGCCCCTCCCTCCCCCCCTGGTGAGATGTCGTGAGATTTTATTCAACCCCCTCCCCCATCCCCGAATCTCACGTGAGATTTTTCAAAATGTGAGTGTCTTACGTAAACGCGTTGGATTGTTATTGTAAAAAGAAAAAAACAAATTTTCATCGTCCTTTTATTTACGACTAGTTAAGACTAGTAACTCCCCCCCTTAAACACCTCACGTAATTTATGGACGCCCCCTAGGTACCACCGCTTTGCCAGTTATTCTGCCGCCAAGCAGTAGTGCGCAAGCACTGCTGTGTTCCGGTTTGAAGGGCACTGTAGCTATTGAAATTACTGGGCAAAGGAGACTTTATGATCTGATCTCACAGTTTAGTAATCTTATTACTAGATTGTGCTGATGTCTCTGGATGACGTGCGCAGTGCAGTGTCACGCGAAGTATACTTTAGAGTTCCGAGTGACACTGCAGCTGATATGGGCAGCCGTGTCGTTTAACATCAGGCGAACGGCTAGCTCGTAACGTCTTTCCTTAACACAAAAAAAAAAAAAAAAAAACTGAGGTGGTATTTTTAAGTATAGTTTTTAGTGGTATCGGTATATTACAAAGTACTACAAAGTACTACTCTACAAACAGTTTCGTTGTTTTGAAATAATAGAGAATGTTTTTGAACTAATACTTTAGCCGCTTAAAGAGAGAGGGGGAGGATATATCTTTATTTCTTACGAGAAAATATTTCACTTACACAAGAACTATCTAGGAGTTTTGGCGGGAAAACGTAAAAGATCGCGTCACCACAATTTCTAGACTAGACTGGTCCGGTGATCCTAGTGCAGCCGATACTATAGCAGCTGCTATAGGATCGCCCGGGTCGCTCAAGACGTGTCTCCGGCGGTGACAACGGGGCGAAAAAAAAATATCATCCAAGTACATCTCAACGTAAAATTAAGACAGCCTTTGTGGTGTGGTAGTTGAGCAGGTTGGCTCATAGCCCGGAGGCGGTGGGTTCGATTCCCGCGGAAGGACAAGTTTATGCAAAGAAAAAAACAACGCAAATACCTACTTGTTCTGAGTCTGGGTGTTGTAGGACCATGGTCTTCGTAGTTCCTGGGTCCCTAGACACCGGGAATCCTAATTAAAGTCCAGGGTCTATGTATGTGATCGTTCATTATTATTATTATTAAAGAACCTCCTCCCTTTTTTGAAGTCGGCTAAACAAACATAAGCTTATCATCTTCACACTGCAGTTACCTCGAAACGGTCAAGTTAAGCTGCGGAAACTTAACCACTTACTTAGTAACCGAGTTATGTTAAATTTTTACCGCATTTTCCTACGTTATGACTTTCACGTACATCACGTGTACGTGGCCACGTAGAATATTGCCGTAGACGTAGAGGTGGGTTATAATTTTGCTTTTGAAGCAGTTTCTAGTTGGAATTGTTTTCGGGAAATGAGTATGCGTCTTCTTTAATATACCTGGGTATATGAATGGACTTTTGCTGCATAGAGTTGACTTTAACAGCAATGAGTTGCTGAGCTCAATTTTGTTTTAAAATAAATGGAGTCATTTATTTTCCACTCGCTCTTTTAACCCACAGGAGAAAGAAGAAAAAAAAAAATACATCACTGTAAAGTTTCTTGTAGCTTCTTCTTTACAGTTGTAATCGAAGCTTCGGATCAAAGTTTTCAATTCTGCATTGTGCCGGATTGCTTGCACCAGTAGTGAGAAAGAGAACTGCTTTTTTTTCAAACTCATATATTGTAATGGGCTTGCTATATATTATTTGACAATAAGCACTTTGTAATTTTATATGCTTAGTGAAATAACTTAATTTTAAGTACCTAATATAATTTTGACAAAAATTGTAAAAGTGCTAAAATTAGCCTATTTGCAATAAATCTTTTGAATTTGAATTTGAATTTGACATATCATATATACTTGTCGTAATATATTATACGGAATATTATTAATGATAGAACACCTCTTAAATTTCAGTTTATGCTTTATATATAATATTTTATTTTTCTAGCTGCATTACCAAAGACTCCTGAGTCCGTGCTTTTTGTTAAATTTATTACATAGATTATTATTAATCATGAACATAAAAATACAGGAGGAACAATAAAATTTTTTTAAACATAAGTACTTATTTCTAATTGTGCATACACCACGAGCTAACCAGCTTCCGCAAGCAGCGCCCGTTCACAAGCTTGACGCATGTTCCAGCCATCGTCCTCCTCGACCATATTTGAGGGAAGAGGACGACCCGACACACGACGCCGCCGCAAGAAGAAGCTTTTTAGTGAGCGTGAATGCTCCGGGTGTATACACAATTTTCATCCTAATTAAAATACCCTTATTACTATTTTACTCATACGAGCGGGATAATTGACAGGCTTCTTATTGCTTCTATTTATACTTACTGTAAATCTGAAGGTCTAATTGAACATTTAAGATATTAAATACAAAATAAAATAAGAATATAGTGTGATTCTGCTAAAAATCCGCCAACTGATTCCGATTTCGCTAAAAAGCGGATTTTTAGCGGAATCACATTCTTATTTCATTTTGTAAATATTTCAAGAGTTTCTAGTTTAGAAATTAGACATCACAACCCTCAGTAATGAAGTCCAAATAACTTGAAATTAGGAATGTACAAGAACCTTAGCACGATAAGGCTCATCTTAAGCTGGTGCGATATTTTATCGTATAGGCTCAATGGATAGACTTATTGCAAAAATTAGACCACTCCATAGAATTCAGATGTTGTCGAAACATTACCAAGTTATTTAATTTAATTCGCACAGTGTTTTAACGGTGTAATATAATACGGACAGCCTCCGCAGTATAGAGCTATGTAGTCACGTGATCCATAAGCTACGATAAAAAACTGTCGGCATGTAGGATAAAACCAGTCCTTATCCTGTACTACGGAAGAAAAAATGGAGATGACTGTGAAGGTAAGTAGCAGTATGCCGTACAATCCATTTTTCTTATTCTCTTGTTTTTCCTTCTCCCTTCTCTATTTTCTTGGAGAGGATTAGGGCGTAAAGTTAATTAACCTGTGTGTAGTGTAGGTAGGTGGGTCAGCTAGTTCTTCAATATACATTGTAACACTAGTAAGCCAGACTTTGGAACGCGTGCTGTTAGATTGCACAGCCACAAAAGAGACAAGAGAAACAACTCATCTACTTAAAGTAGATACAAGAACAACGACCACGGGATCGAAAGCAATTGATCTAAAAACCACCCATACCAACAAATGCGATACCCATACCATCAAATGTGACAACACTGGAACAGTTATGCCAGCGACCCCAAGGCAGTGCTCCGCTACATGAAGGAGTTGGGCTGGCATGAGTAAATGCTGGCGGGAGGAAATGCACAATACACCCCATGCGGGAGGCCAGTGCAGGTCTTGCCGCCCTCAAATATAATTAGAATCAGTATTATTAGCAAGTCAGACTAAGGCTCGTCTACTACGTTCAGTCGTGAAGCTCAAGGCGAGATTTCATTCACAAAATGATCAAATAGTGAAATGAAATCTATACTTGAGCATGAATCGATGACTGAGCATAATTCTGTGATACGGGCCTAAGAAGCTAGCCAGTTTTACTGCCGGGCCGCCTGATTCACCCTCTAATCCAATAAATAAATAAATAACGCCCAGTATAACTAAGGATAGCTAACTAGGATTCCCTGTATCTAGGGACCCGGAACTACGAGGACAATGGCCCCACAACACAACACCCAGACACAACAAGTATATGTGCCTTTTTTTCCTGTGCACTAAATACTTGTTCTGCCGCGGGAACCAGACCCGCCGCCTCCGGGTTATGAGCTGATCTGATCAACCACCACACCACAGAGGCTATCAATAATCTTTATAATTATACATACCTACTTACTTTGTCAGAGTTCTATTATGATCGCAGAGCAGAAAAACCTACATTAGGTACACTTCGCATCGGGAAACGACCGTATTTTTTTCCTGCTCTGTAATTATAATGATCCTAAAGTGACAAAAGAAATTGAGCCAATGTCAACTTGAATGACGTTGATGTCACTATACGGAGAGCCCACTACACAGCACTGTGCAAATTGCGCCTAACAAAACAGTGACAGCAATGACTCTCACCGCGGCAGACGAGACAAGTCCATTAGGCGTCATTGTTTCGACCTAGTCTCCTTGAATTTACGATGTAATCTAGATGCCCGTACGTACGCTATAATAATAAATGTTCCTAGTTTGGTTTTAGGTAGCAACATTCGGATTAGCTATTTCTGAGTAGTGTGAAATTATAGATGAATTTTTAATGAAATGAAAATGTAATGAAATGAGTTTATTTTCTAGACAAAAATCTAAACTTAGGTACTCTAATAAAACTAACTAACTTAAACTAAAAAACCTATATATTTTAGCACGGCATTTGCATATTTTAGGTGATGGGTGCGTGGTAGGATTGCCACCATGGGCGTAGTGGGCTCTGGTCCCAGTCTGGCACAGTATCCACCAGGGAGTTAATATTATCTTGAAACTTTATAATTTTTAATACATTGATATTACGATAGGTGCCAAAATATTTTAATTCGGTAAGATGTTTATTTTTAATAACAAGAGCTTATAAGGATAATATACTTTTTTTAAGATAAATAACGGCTAAACTCACGTCAATTAAAAGTCGAAAATACTCCGACCAGGTTTCGGACATATTCGATAATATACATTAATTTTATAAACTTTGAAGACCTCTGCTATTTACCAACAACCCTCTATATCCAGTTAGCTGAGGAATTAATTGCTTGTAGACTAGAAGTTCCTCTAATTAATTTAGATCACTTATCTTAAAGTTGGAGTTTAGAAACTCCAGCGCTTTAGACTAGATGATGGATAATGTTTTCATTAAAGCGCTTCAATTCGGGAATATAAATAGAGTATAGGAACAAAGAAAATTATCTTATGTTGATGATTAAAATTTATCATTATTCACTCGTTGTTTGTGATGATAATATTAAAGGTGCAGATAATAAGAAGGAAGAAAATAAATGACCTCTTCATTTCAGCAAAGTATTCAGTCTTCGTTCTTGAGTTATCTCTACTGAGATATATTTCGTAAATAATAAATGATCTTTGCCATGTTGGTATAACTCATATTGAACAATAAACTGTACACGTTTACATAAATTCTAATTAAAAAGTTATTATTTTACTATTCTCATGAGATATATTTGTCACCGTAAATCTATTTCAAGTACTTATTGTAATTATTGTTTTACATCAGAATCTATTGAAACACTATTTTCGTTAAAACTATTATAAATACTAACCACGGATTTATATTCACTTGCTGAACACAGTGGAGTATCAACTGAAATTGTTTCAGATAACATAGAAAAATCTACGTCATAATAATGATGTGTATTGTCACTGCTAATAATTGGAAGAAACCTGTGGCCCCACAAAATATCTTTAGTAATGTAACTAGTTTTAGCTTGCATAGGTTGCCCTGTAGATTCTATTAAACCTTCAAATACTGCAAGTATCTCAATCTCGCTACAAAGCAAATCCGCTGCTGATATATGATAAAGTGGACTTGTTTCATCTATTATATGTATGATAGTGACAGGCCATAAGAAAAATGTAGACTCACATCCATCCATTTCAACTTTTAGTTCAATTTGTTCAAAATCATTCAACATCTCATTGCTTACATCAAATCTCATCATATAAACTGAAGCATTAATATTTAAAATCTTTGATGGTCTTATATCTCCCACTCTAAATGCGAGACATAACTGATCGTTTCTTAAACTTATCGTCAATTTCTTGCTGAACAATATCGTTTGTGTTCTTGATTTAGGGCGAGTTAATTTTGCAAAAAGAATTCCAACCATAAAAGCTTGGAATATAGAACTGACTATGCATTGCAGACACATAGTTATAATAGTCTGTGGACATTCTAATGTGATTGCTCTTTTCCCATATGCTACAGTTGTGTGAACTTCAACACTGAAAAGAAACGTCGAGGTAAACCCGTAGATGTTTTTGACACAAGGAGTCCAATGCGTATCATTTTGGTTATTAGGCAAATGAGCATCGATCAAGTCACCATGAACTGTAGCGATAATCCAGTGGACGAAGCCGAAGAGTAACCAGTCCCCAGTAAATGCTGCGAAGAAGCTTATCAACGTCCACCTCCATTGCGCCTCGA
Organism: Ennomos fuscantarius; assembly: GCA_905220475.3. Lineage (NCBI taxonomy): Eukaryota > Metazoa > Arthropoda > Insecta > Lepidoptera > Geometridae > Ennomos > Ennomos fuscantarius. The sequence goes on from HG992042.1 coordinate 13,200,236, forward strand.
CTAAGGTAATAAACCAAGTTGAGAATAAGCTGAATGTGTTATTGTTTGGTTTCCATCTCTCTATGTTGAATTCTCCATTTTTTCTAACGATTCGTTTCGTTTTTGGTCGTGATGATTTCTGCCTATGAAACCCTGAAATAGAAAAACCAAATGACGGAAAAGTAAATTTGAATTTGAATAATAATGTGCACCTGCACAATTTTTGGGTCATATAATCCAGACCCTTAAGGAAAACTAATTAATGCTGACTGCAATAACTTACTGTGGGGTGGATAATAAGTTCCCGGAGTAACGGGAGTTGAACCACCGGATAAACTGCGTTTATATTGATTATCCGTCTGCACTTCAAGTTTACTCATTTTTCTTGCACTCTGAAACAAAATTAATTAATTTACAGTAAGCGTTTTCTTAAGAAGCAATCCCATGTCTTCGCATGGGCTAAGAGAATTCCAGGGAATGGGAAACAGTGTTATCTTCGTTGTACATTATAATCTAATGCGATCTCCAAGATGTCTGTCAAGTGTGGTGATTAGTAAGAGTAAAAGGCCTATGTTTTTATAAGAGGCCTATGTTTAGCACTTGATGCAAAAAGGCTAATGATGAAGTGATTACTGTTTTGTCAACTATAATTAGCAAGGAGTTGTTGTATTTTGAGATAAGTTTGAAAAAGAAAAAGAATAAGATTTATTTCAGCAAACAATAGTAACGATAACAATATCATTCTTACTTAAGTAGGTGTGTTAATTAATTTAAAAAAAAGTCATAATTATAGTCGACAGTAGATATTATTATTCGAGCCCTGGCCTCTACACTAGGATTCCCTTTGTTATGGAGGCCAGTTTTACAAACATTTGTTTTTCTCATTTTTGAGACGTTACAAAGTGATCGTTGAATTTTTTTAAATAGTTTTATTAATTAAAAATGTCTTCTAAATTATCTATACAATATTAACTATTGTTCCTTTTTTTAATTGTTTATGTACTTAGTTCAATTATTAATCTGATGCCAAATACACAAGCCAATTACTAACTACTTTAACAACTAAAATTGTGATTTACAAGCATGAAAATTTCATCTTGACTAACCCGTTAGCTCAGTTGGTAGTATCTTAGCTTCTGAACGGGGTTTGCGGATTCGATTCTCACCTAGGACAAACATTTGTATGTTTCACTTCGATGTTTGTTCCGTATCTGGGTGTTATATTGTATTCTACGTATGCATTACAAAAAAAAAAAAACTTGTCTCAATGTATAGTTCTATATGTCTGGTTTTCACAGTACAAGCTTTGCGTAGTTTGGAGCTAGATGGCACTCTGTAAAATGTTCATACATATACGTTATTATTATTATTTAACACCTATTAATATTCTAAATGTGATGACTAAATTGAATAATAACTTTGATGAATTTTTTTTTTAGCAAATATTGTAGCACAGAAACTATGTATCATTTTACATGTACTTACTTAATAAGTGTATGGGCTAAAAATGGCTATTTCTTCTAAATCCCTACTTATGTATGTGATAGTTGGGCGAATACATAATTTTTTTAAACTGTGAAGTTTCAAAACAGCGCATAACAGAAACTAAAGCTCACATGACACGCGTTGAGTTAATCCAAGTAATAATCTACGCGAACGAAACCACTTTAATATAGTTCTTCCACAGAAATATTTTATTAGCACTGTAAAATATAATTCAGTGAAGTTTTCGAGTCTTTTATACATCCCCCTGAAGCAGTGACGTGCTGAATTCACTTTATACAGAGACGGGTAAGCAAATATGCAATTTTAATGTTTTTCAGACCACGAGGCCGTAGTTAACAGCTATTGTATTGCATTATTTGCTGCAAAAATAGAAAAAACTAATAACGTGCTTAAGATGAACAAATGAAGATCAGCAACTAAGATAATAAAATGACACAAAGTTGACTTACCAATTTCCGTGAGAATACAAGAATAATTGCGTAATATCATTCCACTGCCGAATAATTCATGTAAGAGAACAGCGTGTGTAACATCTTTACAGATTTCACCGCGACTGTAGATATGGAAAGCCTCGGAGATTACTTCGCACTGGTAGTAGGTACTGTAACATAAATGTTTGATTACTTTAGAATAACCTCACGTTTCTCTGACGTCTAGGTACGGTTGACGTGATAATTTTGTCTTTACATAATAAATATTAGGTTGGAATTACTTTGAATGTTTACTAGGATATGATTGTAACAAATTACAATATACTGGGATCAAATACATTGTGTAAATGTGTTTTGCAATAGGTCTGTAATGTTAATTTATTTATTTCAGTTTGGAAGACCCACATCTGTTATAATAATATAGACATACATTTACAAAAAAGAAGCCCATTAAAAGTTCTCAGGGATAGACGTTATTAAAAAAATCTTACTTTATACCCTTACGGCCTTATTAATAAACGGGCATTAGTCTCTGGTCAGTTACTTCAGCTTTTGTCCTTTTTTGCTACTGGAATATACAGCTGGATCAAAAGAGACAAAAGATGGTGTAACAAATCCCAAGCTATTTCGTGTTTATTAAGGCTGTTAGAGAATTTAGCAAATGTTTTTGAGTGTAGTTTACTCTTAGTCTAATTAAGATATAGGTTCTGCGCCTAAATCGTTTTGAATGAAGTGGAAAGCAAAGATCAAACTGAAGAGTCATATCGCCTGATACTGCTGCTGGTGTATTACAGCCACAATAAAGTTTTTATAGTAAAATATGCTAATTAATATTTTCAAATATATAATGTTCGGGTTTCAATCCGATTGATAATATTATAGCAAAATAGTTGAGTAAATATGTTATATAAAAGGCGTAAGTATTCAGTAGCGGTTCCATAATATTATTGTGTAACTAGCTACAATAAAGATAACACTTGTTTGTTTATTTCCCAAACACTTTCTTGTCTTTTTAAATACCAAGATATGTCTTGTTGTATGACTGTTTAACTGATTTCTTTACTTAATTATTAAATTAAATCATAATTGGTAATAAAAAAAAGAAGTTGTTTGATGAAATTATTACGTTTGGGGTTGGTTCTGACAGCTTCTGTGATGTTTGAGTAGTTTGGCTCATAGTCCAGAGGTAGTGGGTTTGAGTCTCGTTGCAGGACAAGTATTAGTAATTATAAAAAAAACAATTACTCGTTTTAAGACTCAGTTTTGTAGGACCATGGTCCTGTTAGTCCCTGTGTCCCTAGATACAGGGAATCCTGTTCAGATTCCAGGATCTATATCTGTGATCTTTGGGGTTATTATTATTATTATAAATTTCATTTTGTTATTATTCAAGCCCATAATTATTTTAGCACTACGTTATACGTCATATTAAGGTTACACTGTAATATATTTTAGTTCAGATCAGATTAATTTAATGAAAGCAGTAAACAATCTCTAACGTTGCAATAACATAAAAGTGTGACCCCAGTGTAGAGCCCTAGGGGACTCCCCTAAGCTTACAGAGGATATCCATGTCAGTGATCGAACTACTTTATTTTCGCCCTTGCGTATTTTCTAATCAATATATAACATTAGCTATCGTAAGAAAATGTTTGCAAAACATTAGCAGGGTTGGTTGGGGTGGAAATACATAGTACCGAAAGCATTGGCCGTGTTTTCTATTAGTGAATCAAACTATTGTTTATTTTTAGTGAATCAGTTGAAGATTATTGTTTAGACAGAAGTAAAATATATTCCAAGCCTCTGTATGGCAATCGTCAATTTATATGTTAGTGAATTAATGTCATTATTATTAAATTGTTAAAATAACATTCCAGTACAAAATTATGTTGTAAGGATGCTTCTTTTTTTAATTCCACGTACACCCAAAAATAAGAAGCACTTCACACAAATGCTCAAGTGAGGAGTCCTACCAAAACATCGCATCAACCGGTCAATGAGACAACATTTTTCTTCGAACCACATTTTATCACGCCTGCTCGTAAGCGAGAAAATACGTTATTACAGTTATTGAAGTTTCAATCAGTAACAAATTTGGTCCAAAGTATTGATCGCAATGTAACGTTATTGCTACTTATTTATTGAGACGTGATCCCTATTAGGCCATGAATGTTTTTCATTTTGTTTCATTCTTCATGTTTACCTATCTAATTCTAAAACGGCTTCTCAATGAGAATTGTAGCTTTGTTGTTACCTACTGTTGTTAAATTTGTCACCGTTAATTTAACTGCCTCCAGCTCTTTGTCACAGGTACTCTTACTTGGCTTCGTGATACCAGCAAACTATTTAGCATTTTTCTTTGATTAAGTGAAATTTTCATGCTTTCCATTGGATTTTTGATCATTGAATGGATTGTAGGAAGCAATGTACGCTTTGATTCTAATAAATCAAGAATTTTATTTTTTTTGAGAATATAAGCCACTGACTATCCATTTACACCAACCACTCAGCACTATTCTTACTTCTGCAAAATATTCAAATTTATAGATGAACATAATGTAATGTGTTGGTAAAAAACAATTAGTCAAGACGTTTTTGTCCGTGCAAAGTTGGTGCACTGCATAATATGGATTTATGAATGAAAACTGCGTACCTAGCACGTCTCAGTCTTGCATTAAGTTGCATCAGCAGTGATGAGTGGGATATTTTCTTAAATGAGTTTGTTTAATTTAGTAAACAGTCAAAATTGTGGAGCTTTAATACTGTCGTAAACTACATCCACAGGGACTTTGGCTGAAAAGGGATTCTGACAGATGACAGCCCTGCGTTTGGTGTTTGTCATTCTATTAGCAAGGAAAACATCTTCGGTAGCAACGTGAGGTAAAAGGAGGAGATATTGTGGGCTACTTTTTCTCTTCTACGCAGCCGCGTGATTGTGTTTGTTGAGTGCATGTAGTAAGATACGATTAGTATTTATTTAAGCCTGTTTAAGCTAGATGGCGTTAGTATAAAAGTTAGCTCGTAAAAAAGGTAAACGAAAAGGTAAAAGGAAAAAGGTAAAAGGTAATGTTTCAATCGTAGAAATTAAATAGCTTTGTTAAACGCATATTTTTATTTGATTAATAGAAATCACAAAATAATGCTTTCTTTTCACAGAGTTTTTTGACTTGTTGGACCTTTTGTAATCACGCTTGAATAGTATGAATTTTTTGATATATATTATTATTAGATACAGGTGCAAAAAATCAATAATTTGCTATTATTTTTAGCTTGTTAATTAAGTTTTTTTAGTTTCATACGCAATAATTATGGTTATTTGGTAAAAAGATGGGAATGTATTTGAGTTTTAAATTTCAAACCCGTCCGCTTGTCTTGTCCATTCCAGAATCTCTACATAATATTTTGTTTGTTTTTGTTTGCTTACTTTGTTACAAAAATAGCAGCTGTTGTGTATTTATTTAATTGCCATGGTTGCCGTAAGAGATTGCTATCAGGAAATTGAGAGCAGCATTCTTCTTCTGCCGCTTTCTGCCTTCTTCTGATCACCAATACGAAGAAAAGATTTCAATCAATCTTGCTATTTTGTCCTGTTCTTTGCTGACTGGCCTGATAGCTCAGTTGGTAGTAACCCTGCCTTCGGAGCTATGGGTTGTGTGTTCGATTTCTACCCAGGACTAGCATTTGCATGATGAACATCGATGTTTGTTCGGTGTCTGGGTGTTAAGTTTTATTCTATACAGGGTGGCATTTCCTTAAATGTATGTACTCAAAACATGCTATAGAATATTCGTACAAGGTCCAATAAAAAAAAAATTGTTTTTGTTTTAGTATTTAGTGCGTCTTAAAATAACTGCATGACAGCCGAAATGTCTATTTAACGGTACACACAGCGCGGGCACCAGCTGAGTGCTTTGTAAATGTTTCGTAGGCAATAAAACACCTGCTTGGTTCAATGTCACAAGGTTTTTCTTTAGAATTTCAATTTGATAATACCTAGATTTAAGTATTATTTTTAAGTACTTTTTTTATTTAGTTATATGAGAGCATTCTATAGCATAGGCTGAATACATACATGAAAGGAAACGAACGAATTAAGTTCCACCTTGTATATGTATTTACAATCAAAAAAGTATCTTAGTATTCTATCAGTTATCTGGTTCCCATAGTACAGGCTTTGCTTAGTTTGGGGCTAGACGGCGCTATCGGAAATGTAAACGAATATTTATTATTTATTTATTTATTTACTGTTGATATGGAAAATTTATGGACTATATTATTCAGGCATCTATATTGCCCAAACACCGGTTGAGTTATTCGAGTGTATCTCGTGAGTGCCGTGTACTAATTGTAGTTATATTATTCAGATCTAAAATTACAAAAACTTTGAGGCAAATTGCTCCATCAAACAGTTTTGCTGTGTTATATCAGCAACAAAATTGTATAACCTGTTATAGTTTCGAATTTCAAACTTCAAATCATTAGCGACATAGAAGTTTCAGTCACTAAAATAACTATAGAAGGTAAATACATGTTCGACCTTTAAGTTGCTTATTAGCAAAGGTGAAGTTTCAAGTTCAGTTAAGCTTGAGTTTGCAAAAGCGCAGCAAAGCTGATTTTATTGGAGTAAGTTCTTCGGGTAAATTTCTTTAATACATGTTTGATTTTCTTTACACTTTATTGCAAAACTATTAAAAATAGGTTTTGAGGTAAATTGACCCTAAGTGAAGATTAAACCGCAAAAAATTAATGCATTACTACCGCAATAAAACGATTCATTGCGATTCCACTTTTTTAAGACCAGCTCAAGTGAAGAACATTACCAATCTTTGAATTTTAAACCAGGCCTATAAATTATTATTTCACCCCAGATTTTCGCGTCGAAATTCGCCAATACTTAAAATCCCGTGATATATTTAAATTCTCGTAATTTATTTAAACCCTATATCCTCACGGTGCCGTGACTTTCTGAATTATAAACGCCCCTGCGTTTAATGGCTCTAATTTCTAACTTTTTGAAAAATCTTCGCGGAAAGTTTGTCTTTCAAAAGTCTGTTTGGAACAGTACTACGGGTTTCGTGGAAAATATCCTCTCATTTAACGCGTGTTGTTTTAAACGAATAAATAAAATTCACTGAAATTTTACCATCTGCATTAGGCCTTTTATAATTATCAATGACTTGCTTATCTATTGCGATAGTTGTATCCAGTTTCATATTTTTGTCATCCGAGTTAGTGCAGCTCATTTCTTTTACATTATTTGGGTTTATATCTTTATCCAAAACGTTCTTCTTTAGATGACAAACTACCTGTACTATCTGTGGCCCTGTAGAGGATATACATTGCGTTTTGACGAAATGTGTGCGGAACGAAGCCCAACGCCGAGAAGTCTTTCACAATAGAAATGACATAGGTGGTTGCAACAGTGTCTTGGCTTCGCCAGCTTCTGAGGTAGCCGGGATACACTGATAGAACTATATTTCTAATTTTTTTTTTTGAACGAGCTAATGCTGTTGGTCTCTACCGACCTTTACAGCGTCACCGGGAGGGAGGGCGGGCGCTTAAGGCGCCCAGCCGTCAAAAAGTGGGAGGTAACTAGCTCAAGGGCACCCCTGGGGTGCGAGCCTCGGCTTTGGCCGTTGCCGGGATAAGAGGATCGAGAAGACTACGTCCACTGGAAGAGTGGACCCTATTGAAAGTCGCGACCGTTCTAGCTAACCTACGGGGGGTACGTCGACCTCGCCGGCGGTCGGTGTCTGATTGTGTTACGCTGGTATCCTATACCGGTGCCGGGCGCGGTACCTGAGCCAGAAGGGCTAGACTGGTCCGGTGATCCTAGCGCAGCCGATACTACGGCTGCTATAGGATCATCCGGGTCGCTCAAGACGTGTCTCGGGCGGCGACGACGGGGTGCATGTTTCTCATTTATGCAGAGCTTGAATGATTGGTTGACTGACATACGGGAGTGACATCTTCTTCTTTCTATATATAAAAATCAATTAGTTATATCTGTTCGTTAGTCTCGCTAAAATTCGAGAACAGCTGGGCCGATTTAGCTGATTTTGGTTTTAAAATGTTTGTCGTAGTCTAGGGAAGGTTTAAAAGGTGAGAGAAGAAGAAAAAGTATTCACTTGGACAGGGTTAGGGTGTAAAACTATTAACCCATGCGTAGCCGGGGCGAGTCAGCTAGTAATATTTATAATGTCAATAATTACTAAACATCGACAAAAATGTAAATAACTAGGTGGACCGACGATCAAATGACGCTCATGGGGACCATTGTTCACCAGTAGACGTCTTCCGACGATTATCTACAACATTAATGGCTATGGAACGCAAACTTATAAAGTGTTCTTCGTTTTATTTTATCTATCCAGGCTAAACCTTCTGTACTGCTTCTACACATTTCCATAAAGTGAGGAAGAAATTTTCAGACACTTCACGTGATTTCACTAAAAATGAATATTTAATTCGTTTCCTTTGTCTGCCAGGGTCATGAAGAAAATTCGGGCGGTAATGGTCGTTGTTTTAATTTGTGAGCTATGGTTACTTTTATTGCTGTTTACGAAGTTTTCACGTTTTAATTTTGCTAAAGATTGTTGTCCAGACTCTTGAGACTACGAAAAGTTTGAAAAAATTAACGTTGTAATAGCTGTTTTTATGTATAAAATCACACTAATTGGCTTGCATTAATATTTGATGGCTAGCTGACCAACCCCGGCTTTGCATGGGAAATTAGTTTTACATCCTAACCCTGACCAAGAGAAGAGGAAAGTGAGAGGGACAACCATATCCATAACCATGAGGTTTTTCCCCTACCGGGAGACAAAAGAAGATTTCACAGTATTGAGCTTGGGGCATTCAGACCAGGCTTTTTTAAAACATAAACAGACAAGCTAACGGCCCGCCTGGTGGTTTTACAGTAAAATGGGCATTCTTTTGACAACAACTCACCTGATGATAAGCAGTTACCGTCGCCTATAGACACCTGCAACACCGGGGGCTCTGCCAATGCATGGTCTACCTTTTAAGGCTTTCTCTTTTTGTCTTTTACATAATCATAAGGCATATTCATGAGTTTTGACTTAATGACTGAATTAAATTTACGCATTGACAAATATTCGATACCATCAGGCAACTTTTTATAAAATGAAATTATATTATAACTAAATTTGAAATAACGCTTTTTAAATTTGCGCGACTTGAACTCATATTATAAAGATAAATTCGGGAAACGTTGAGGCTAGTCAAAATTGTTTTGATAATTTTTGTGCGCGAACAGATCTTTATTACCTTTTTAATATAAATTTTAAATATTCAAAGGTTCATCATTATTATATATAGATGTGAAAAATTGAAATATTTGTCCTAATTAAAATGGTAGCAGCACCCAAAATTTTGGCAATATAATTATACTCGTATAACTATAGAAAGGTATAAGGCAACGAAATATTCTACTCGTAACTGAAAAATATATGAAAACTGCTCAGAGCGAGATGAAAACTTAATAGGTGGGTTATTCACGGGAAATTCAATTAGAGCCCTGTTCAGGTACGACTCACACCGGTTTAAGTCGGCACGAACTGTTGCGAACCAGTACTACTGAACTAGAAATTTCCAGATATATCTGAATTTTCAAATTACCATGCAAGTTAATTTATTTCTCGTAGAATATAACTTGACATAGTTTTTGTTTATCTCTGGGTGGTTGGAATTTGTCAAATTGAATTTATATTTCGCCAGTTTTGTTTTGATTCACTTTAACTAAAATAACAATTTATCTGTCTTTGCTATATCCATGCGACTCGCGCTCAGCTATAAATACCAACTTTTGTATCAGTCACCCATCCAAGGAAACTTTTTGAAGTAAAACTTCTTTACGCACGCTTGACTTGGGGAGTAAGCTAGTGAATGCAAGGTGAATGAAAATTGAAGTAGATTCACGTAGATCTCCATTGTTGTATGTCTGCATGTTGGTATGTCTGGTAAAATGATAATTTACAAGATGGCGACATTAACATTAAACATAGTTATACCGGCCGATAGATGGAGCTAAACTAAAGAAGTTTTACTTCGGTCGTGTGGTCTAAAGCACACTCGTTTTTTTATTATGCAAGTACTAAACCTAGTATAACCCGAAAACGTTTTTACAATCTCATATATACAGACTAAAATGAATTGAATGTGAAATTGGAAGCTGGTAAGTTAAGAAAATATAATATAAAGTAGGAAATTTGTAAACAATCTAGAAATTGAATTATTAGCTCGTCTGAAAGTCCCACACAATATGTGACCAACATCCAAACTACGTAACGGAGGTCGCAACAATCAAACTGTGATTACTTACAAACATTAGCGTGACACATGTTACACAACACACGGATAAAATGGGATGAATTTTGGACTTTTAATACTTAACAGTAGGTCTCTTTTACTCTATCGTTATCTCTGTCTACTAATGGGATGATTCTCAAGTGGTGACCACGAATCGGAAGACGTAGTTTGCCGGCCTCCCACTAGATGAAACAATGATCTGACGATGAATGGTGAGGAGCCATCGACAGTCTCTGTGGTGTGGTGGTTGACCAGGTCGGCTCATAACCCGGAGGCGGCGGGTTCGATTCCCGCGGCAGGACAAGTATTATATAGTATATGTAGCAAATACTCTTTCTGAGCCTGGGTGTTGTGGGACCATGGTCATCGTAGTTGCTGGGTCCTTAGACACAGGGAATCCTAGTTAGGGTCCAAGATCTATGTATGTGATCATTGGGCGTTATTATTATTATTATTAGATTCAAGCGGTAAGTAGCCGGTCTCAAAATGGTGTAGTAAGTGGCTTGGCGCGTTTTATGTGTTTTTTGAAATACATTTTTTATACGCACGTTTGACTTGGGGAGTAAGCTGGTGAATGCGAGGTGAACGGAAGTTGAAGTTGGTTCACGTAGATCTCCATTGTCAACACAACAAAGTATAAAATTTGTATTATTATGTTGGTATATCTGGTAAAATTACAATGATCAAGATGGCAACATTAACATTAAACAAAGCAAACGTAAAGTTAACAGGCCGACAGATGGAGCTAAATTAAAAAAGTTTTGCTTCGGTCGTGTGGTCAAAAGCACACTCGTTTTTTCTATATTGATTGCTTCCACATAGGACTGCATTCCCTCTACATGAGGTATCAAGCACAATGCTGTGTACTTTTATGTGTCAAATAAAGGTAAAGATCTATTTTTGCGGGTAGTCTTTATGTAGTGGTGCAAGATATAAGAGGTACCGTTTTAGCGAAAGTTTATTTTAAATGGGCCGTATGCTGGCCCACACTAGCCGAAGCCGTTGGATGCAAAAGGTAAGTAGCCCCCTCATGACCACGGCCAATGTAACTGGGTCAAAACGTCGAGGTTAGTTGAACCAATGTTTTGATAATTTTATGTACGCGAATAGACCCGTTTTATCTTAAAAATATGAGTTCAAGTCGAAGGTTTAAAAAGTGTTAAGTAGCCGGTTAATATAGCGCTCTAGGGGAGAGCCTGTGTTCAGCAGTTGACATCTGTCAGAAAGAGGATCACCATCTTCCGGAAGACGATAAAAAGTATGTGTCAGATGAGATCAGATGAGGAATCAAAATGTTTTCAATGACCTCATTTTAAGAATACAATACAATATAATAATATTTTATTGAACACGAACTAATACATAACACCTTAAAAAAACTTACAAAAAATGGTAGAACAAAGGGCGGCCTTATCACATTAAGCGATTTGTTCCAGGCTACATTAGGACAGGATTTAAAGGTCTAAAGAATTGTTGAACGAAGCTTCCGGTCCCAGAACTAGTTAGAAACTACCTATATATGTTTGGTGCTAGCGTCTTCTCGCATAATTAACTACAGTGTTCCGGTTTAAAGGGCATTGTAGCTAGTGAAATTACTGGGCAATTGAGACTATGCTCTGATCTCACAGTCAAGTAATCTTATTACCAAACTGTGCTGATGTCTCAGGATAACGTGCGCAGTGCAGTGTTGCGTGAATCTTTATATTTTAGAGTTGCGAGTGACACTGTTCTGTTATGGGTGGTCGTGTCGCTTAACATCAGAAGAACGACTAGCTTGTCACATCATTCATCAACATAAAAAGAAAAAGAAATTGAATACTAATCACATAAGTTGGTAAGTACATAATTATGACACAAGTCATACATAATTACTTAACAATTTCCATTCCGAAATATGCGATGATATGTGAAATTCTATTTGTTTCCATAATAGAACGTAATGAGCCGTACCTAAATAAATTATCCGAAGCGAGGCGACCTCAATAACTGAGATTATTAGCTTTTTGCCCAACAGTTATGTGAATATTTTGTTTGAAAAAAGTAGGAAGGGACAACGTAAGGCTGGCTCACACTAGCCGAAGCCGTTGGATTCATGAGGTAGCCGGAGTGGCTGGTCAAAGTGGCGCTCTATGGGGGAGGCCTTTGTTCGGCAGTGGACGTCTGCCCGGTGATGATGATGATGATTTTGATGGTGATGATGATGATGATGGTGGTGGTGGTGGTTTTGGTGATGGTGATAATGATAATGATGGTGGTGCTGGTGATGGTAGTGGTGATGATAATAATGATGGTGGTGGTGATAATGATAATGATGGTGGGGGCGATGGTGGTGGTGGTGATGGTGGTGGTGGTGGTGGTGTTGGTGGTGGTGGTGGTGGTGGTGATGGTGGTGGTGGTGGTGGTGGTGGTGGTGGTGGTGGTGTTGGTGGTGATAGTGGTGGTGGTGGTGGTGGTGGTGGTGGTGGTGGTGGTGGTGGTGGTGGTGGTGGTGGTGGTGGTGGTGGTGGTGGTGGTGGTGGTGGTGGTGGTGGCGGTGATGATAATGATGATGATGATGATGATGATGACGATAAATACAATTTGTCTATTTTTTTCTTTAACCTTTTGTTGCATTTGAAGGAATAAAAATGTTTTTATTGACACCATTTTTAAGTATTGTTGAACGAAGTTTCCGGTTCTAGGACTAATTGGAAACTACTTCAGCCTTATCAATAAACACGAACTAGCTTTAGACTAGTTACACCATCTTTTGTCTCTTTCGATGCAGCTAAATATTCCAGTAGCAAAAAAAGGACAAAAGCTGAAGTAACTAATCCGAGACTAATACCTGTTTATTAATAAAGCTGCTTAAGTATATATGTAGGTTTTGGCGGGAAAACGAAAAAGATCACGTTACCGCATTATATTATTTTCCAAAACTTGTGTTATTTTCAGTGTTAGTGCATAAAATTGGTGGCATTTTATTCGTTAAATGAGTGTGGAAAAGTGGTATAATGATGGTGAAACGTTTTTTTTCGTGTTGTTTCCAAAACTCCATAGAAGCTTCTGGTAAAGTTGCCACCACTTTACTAGGAGTATGACTTGACTAGACTCGACTATGACTTGACTATGACTTGACTTGATGACTTCGACTGTGACATGACACATTAATTACGTGAAATATTATTAACTTGCTAAATTATCAATTACTTGACACTGGCTAAATACACAAAAGTGTGGAGCCAAAACACAAAAAAGTATATATGTTTGGTGCTAGCGTATTATATAGTGAAATGATTTTTTTTTTGAAATAAGTAATGTTTTGATATTCTGTTAAACAATAATATAGCCTTACTTGGTGTAGCCCACTAGTTAACCGTTTTGCACTAGAGCACAAAATTGTCTGCCATTAAAATTATTCCATTCTTTGCCATGTTGGCAAATTTTAGTCCAAAAAAAGTATTATAGATAACTTTTTATATTAATTAATGATAAACGAGCTGGTCGTCCGCCTAATGTTAAGTGACACAGCTGCTTATATCAGTTGCAGTATTACTGAACTACGCACGTCATTAACACAGTACAGTAATAAGATTAATGAGATTTGGTTACAAAGTCTCATTTGCCCAGTAATTTCACTAGCTACAGTGCCCTTCTAAACTGTGAAAAAAGTGCGGCGTCTAAGCAAAACTTTTATATTTTGAGGCGGTTCCTAAAGGGTAAAAATGTCTTGATTTTGCGGGTTTTTTGTGAATTAAGAGCGATAGGCATATGATAGCATTGATATGGAATATAAAAAATATCTGGTGGTATATTAAGAACAAGCCTGGATAACAAATTCGTAAAAAAAATCTTATTGCTGAAAAAAGAGCAATGCGTTAAAAAAGTCTTTTTCAATGGTCATTCCACTATTATATTTAGAAAAAACGAACTACTATTGTATTCGGTCACCTTTCATTATAATAAATAAATAAATAAATATGTGTGGACATTTCACACAGCGCCATCTAGTCCCAAACTAAGCAAAGCTTGTACTATGGAAACCAGATAACTGATACAATACTTATATACTTTTTGTTTGTAAATACATACATAGAATACAATATAACACCCAGACACAGAACCAACATCGATCATCACACAAATGTTTGTCCCGGGCGGGAATCGAACCCACAACCTACAGTTCAGAAGGCAGATCTACTACCAACTGAGCTATTAGGCCAGTCAAAAGGCAAGTCATTTCCGGTTGATTTTCTATTTCAGATTTTTTTTTATCTGATTACTTTGTGAGTCACGTCGCACTGGGCATTCATAAATAGTGCATTTTAATCGACTTCAAAAAGGAGGAGATTCTCAATTCGACTATACTTTTTTTACATTTGTTACCTCGAGAACATTCGGCTGGGTGAAATGATTTTGATGATTCTTTTATATTTGAAAGCTGGTGTTTCCCGTGTACTCCCAATTTGGTCTAGTTCTGAAAATGGCATCCATGGGAAAACCATATAAGTCGGAAGTCGACTTTTACGCTTTTCGTTTGTTATTGTTGATTTTGTGATCAAACTCCGCCTTAACACACCCCACGCTACATGCGAAACCAATACATACCAAGCAAACACGAGTCATAACATGTTTAACGATATAATTTTCTGATTGGCGTACAGAAACATTTTCAGCTAACTTCCAACTTTGCATCATATAAAGTTTCAAACTCTGAACAGCAATAAACACACAATCGACAACACTCAGCGAGCTGCACAAAACATTTGGCGTCATTATCTGGATTGCAGCAATTATCGGCAACAGAAGCTCTTAAAAACTTGGAGCATTGTCGAAGTAAAGATGAAAGGGTATGGAGGTAGTTGGCTAGCGAAGCGACGCTGCGCGACATGATGGTGACACGTTACCTAGGCGATATATGATCGCTTGGCTCTTGATTGCAAGCTATATAGCTTGCAATCAAGAGAAACACAAAAATGTATGGATTAGGCAGTTTCAATACACAGTTTATGTGCATAATTACTTTGGAAAATTTCAAATATGAACTGAAATTTCTTCTGTTGCATGTATTTGACATTAACGATAAGTGGTTTATGTGTGTTTAGTCAGAAAATTGCCCCCTGAGGTCATCATTACAGCAATGTAAACAGAACTAAGTTAAGTGCTTCAAAAAACGCAAATAATAAATAATAATAATAATAACGCTCAATGATCACATACATAGATCCTGAACCTTCA
This sequence comes from Ennomos fuscantarius, assembly GCA_905220475.3. Lineage (NCBI taxonomy): Eukaryota > Metazoa > Arthropoda > Insecta > Lepidoptera > Geometridae > Ennomos > Ennomos fuscantarius. Next base: position 13,215,700 of record HG992042.1, read on the forward strand.
CTAGCATTCCCCGTATCCAAATCCCCGTGATCCAGGAACTACGAGAACCATGGTCTCACAACACCTAGACTCAGAACCTGTATGCTTTTTTTTCCTGTGCACAAATATTTGTCCTGTCACGGGAATCAAACCCGCTGCCGCCGGGTTATAGGCCAACTTGCTCAACCACTACACCACAGAGGCTGTCGAATGCTGTAAAAATAACGTCTCACAATAATCTATCAGTATGACGCTATAATATGCGGTTTTTGTAAAATTGTAAATGTAAGTCACCGCGGACGACTGCCATAGATCGCATCCCAGGCCGCACCGGCTTATTCCAACCATAACTGTTTCGGGAAATAGATTTCTTATTTCTTAAAACTACCCTATCAACAATAAACTCACCCCTTACAGTGGAATGCTACCCTTCAGGTTCGACAACCGGAAACAGTAACGGAAGTTTGCGAAATAAAATGCGGGTAGATTTGAAGTAAAATAAAAGAATCTGAAGCGTTCGAGTTCGAGTGTGTGTTTGATTTGAACTCGATCTGATCGTGAGTTCGGAAATGTGTTTGTATGGGAACGTGTTATTCTATGTTCTTTTTAAGTAGGTCAAAATTTATCCAGTTTTAAGTAAAATTTCTAAGATTTATAGTGACGTTGAAGATATGAAATAATTCAAAATTCTTGATATATTGCATATAATTTATTCAACAGAAACAATATGTACAGGGACTCTCTAGATAAAATGTTACAACTAATAAAACATTATTTACAAAATGAATATGCTATCCAACTCACCGCCGTGTGGTAAGGTTCCCAGAATACAATATGATATACAAGGTGGAATTTAATTCGTTCTTGTCCTTTAATGTATGTATTCAGTCCATGCTATAAAATGCTCCCATATAACTAAATAAAAAAGTTCTCATGAAATAAAACTTAAATCTAGGTATTATCAAATTTAAATTTTAAAGAAAAGCCTTGAGACATTGAAAAAAGCAGGTGTTTTATTGCCTACGAAACATTTACAAAGCACTCGGCTGGTGCCCGCGCTGTGTCTATTTAACGGTACACCGTTTAATAGACATTTCAGCTGTCATGCAGTTATTTTAGAAGGCACAAAATACTAAACAAAAACAAAATCTTTTTCTTAAATTGGGCTTTGTAAGAATATTCTAAAGCATGGTCTGAGTACGTGCATTTAAAGAAAAGAGTGAATTAAATGCCACCGTGTATATTGCGTAAAAGATATATTAGGCTTGTCAACTTTTGGAAAACTTAAAAAAATTTAGAAGTTTTCTTTCAATATCTCTAAATAATAATCACACTAATATTATAAAGGCGAAAGTTTGTGTATTTGTCTGTATGTGTGTATATTTGTGTGGTAGTTGAGCATGTCGGCTCATGACCTGGAGGCGATGGGTTCGATTCCCGCGGCAGTACAAGTATTTGTGCACAGAAAAGAAAAGTGCAAATATTTGTTCTGAGTCTGGGTGTTATAGGTCCATGGTCCTCGTAGTTCCTAGGTAGATGGGTAGATACAGGGAATCTTAGTTAGGGTCCAAGATCTATGTATGCAATCGTTGGGCGTAATTATTATTATTATATTTGCTAGTTTTGTACACTAACAAGTTGCGTCCCGCGGTTTCACCCGTCTATAAAAAATATTTTAATTATTTGCTCATCCCACGGAAAAATTGCACTTTTCCGGGGTAAAATGTAGCCTATATGTTAATCCAGTGTATAAAGCTATCTTGGTACTAAATTTCATCCAAATCCATTCAGCCGTTTGAGCGTGAAGGAGTAACAAACATACACACATAAACACAAACACACACAAACTTTCGCCTGTATAATATTAGTGTGAAGTGTGAGTGTGATGTGATAGTGTGATAAGGCTCAACGATTACATCGTCCAGCCCAGACTCAAAACAAGTATTTGTCCTGCCGCGGGAATCGAACCCGCCGCCTTCACCGGGTTATGTGCCGACCTGTTCAACCACCACACCACAGAGGCTGTCAAGCCTGAATGTGTCTTCCAAATACTGTAATTTGCAAACTAAATGAACAAACCATTTACATGGCTTTCTATGGTTTGGTGAGTGTCCTAACAATTTATTACCAAGTAGTAGTAGTACAACATAGTAACTTCCCACGTCTCATGCTGGCCACTTGTTACATGTTTGTTCGGATAAACGAGTGTGTGACGTATCGCGTCTAGAGATCGACTGCGGCCTTGCTTTAAGGATACAGAACAGGGACGTGTGGCTTCCACAGATAGGACAGTTGTTCCAGTAAAACTTCTTAAAGCACGCTTGACTTGGGGAGTGAGATGGCGAATGCGTGAGGAGGCCAACAAAAGTTGAAAATTGTTGGTTCACGTAGATCTTCATTGTCAACGTAACAAAGTTAAAAATTACTTTTTTTTTATTAGTATTATTATGTTGGTATATCCGGTAAAATGACAATTTACAATTGTCAAGATGATACCGTGTTTCTGTCCGTCTTGTAGTCCGATCAAAGAAACGAGATGTAATTCCTTCCTTCAAACCGATAAGCTAGCAACTTTCTGATGGTGATCCAAGCTCTGAAGCTTAGTTTTCAGTAATGCATCGTCGCCTTATTGGCCCGTCTCTAAATGGAGTCCAAGGCTTGGAGCTGGTAAATTAAAAGGTGTACTAAACAATTAAGTACTTACACTGTTAAATATTATTAAATAGTTCATATAATTATTTATATTAGTTATTACGTAGCTCTATAATGATTTTTTCATTTTAAAATAAATTTTTAAGTATTTAGAAATACTTATGGAGTGAATATGTGATAGGAAATTTGGTCATACATAAAAAAAATATAAACTGCTAGTTGCGCCCTGCGGTTCCACCCGCGAACCAAGAGTATTTTAATTATTTGCTCATCCCACGGGAAAATTTCACTTTTCCGGGATAAAACGTAGCTTATATGTTAATCCCAGCCGTTTGAGCGTGAAGCCGTAACAAACATACACACATACACACAAACACACATACAAACTTTCGCCTTTATAATATTAGTGTGATTGTGCCTCCTGAACGGTCACATCTGATCTATATTCTTTGCCCTTGCCCCGGGTCCTGCCTAAGTAAATATTAGAATCTCTGTTTAGTGTCCTGGAGAGCCACTTGCGATTGCTTGGCTTTCGGATGAGCATGAATATGGTGCTGATGAAATTCGAGGTTTTCTGGGTCGTTAGAATAACATTTAGAATAGAATATTTTTTATTGTAGGCACACGTTGTAGTATCTACAGTTTTGAGACGCATATAAGTAGGTACTATACCCAGTTCTCAATACCCAATTATTTATTGCCAACATATATTTTGATATATAGGTATCAGTACTACGTTGATATGCGTCGGTGAATTAAGTTAATGGCCTCAATTAAAAAAGATTTCAAGAAGAAGAAAAAAATTATACTTCCAAGAAAAAGAAGTCAAAAGACAAACCAATATCAAAATACTTAATTTATTATAATCAGTTTATAAAATTAAAAAATGCTTAATGTCAAATTATATAAAGAGTATTACAATATGTGAGTTTGAAAAAAAAAGAGAGGTTCCTTTTCCCCACTAAAGACGCAAGCAATCCGGCATAACGCAGAAAATAAAACTCCTATCTGAAGTTTCGATTACACCTAAAGCATTTTTAGGAATGGTGTACTAATACATAATAGAGTCTCGTAGGTAATTAAATAAATAAATAACGCCCAACTATCACTTACGTAGATCCAATTAGGATTCCCTAACTAGGATTCCCCGTGTCAAGAACCGAAGAACTTCGAGGTACATGGTCCCGCAACAGCCAGACTCAGAACAAGTATTTGCTTTTTTTTTCTGTGCACAAATACTTGTCCTGCCGCGGGAATCGAACCCGGAAATTGAAATCTCCGGGTTATGGGCTAACCGGCTCAACCACCACACCACAGAGTCAGTAGGTATGAGTGTTAGTATAAAACTAGGTTGTGTTCTAAGCAAATAATCACTAAGTACTGAAACAAGATAGTTGGTAAGCGCCATGTTTCAGAGATCAAAGGTTCAAATACAAACAACGGGTTCAAGTAGGAAACCTTTTAATACATTACCATACCAATGGCACGGAAAATATAAAGGCGTTTTGTAGTCCCGACGCCTTTGAGAGATGAATATTTTAATTTCCGGATCAGAGCCCTCTGAGATTAAGATGATCCAAGGTTTCTTTGCTTACAACATTTGCGCTATTAGAAGTGGGAAAGATAGGGCGTCGCTGACAAATTAATCGCGAGGAAGTGGTACTCATAAATAAGTAAGGTGTTCTTTAATAAATACTTAATAGAGTTGATTTTGGCTAGATTGATCGTTAAAGCTGTCTGCTTAGATACCATGGTTTGGAATAAGTGTTTGTGTAAAGTAGGTAAAGAAATTAAACGAGTCTATTCATATACAAGGTGGAATTTAATTCACTCTTTTTCTTAAATGTATGTACTCAGACCATGCTATAGAATGTTCTTACAAGGACCAATTAAATAAAAATAGGGTTTGTTTTAGTATTTAGTGCCTCCTAAAATAACTGCATGACAGCCGAAATGTCTTTTTAACAGTACACACAACACGGGCACCAGCTGAGTGCTTTGTAAATATTTAGGCAATAAAACACCTGCTTTGTTAAATGTCGCAAGGCTTTTCTTTAGAATTTAAATTTGATAATACCTTGATTTAAGTTTTATTTCATACGTACTTTTTTTTTAGTTATATGGGAGCATTTTATAGCATGGACTAAATACATACATTAAAAGAAAAGAACGAATTGAATTCCACCTTGTATATATATATGAACCTGGTAAAAATACTGATGATATTTTTTTTTTGACTGGGTTGATAGCTCAGTTTGTAGTTGCTCTGCCTTATGAACGTCGCGGTATGAGCTTTGCTTAGTTTATTTTATTTTTTTACTTTGACAAAAATGTATTGCAACTGAAAAAGTATTTGCACACAAGATTCAATTACTCGCAGTTACATAAAACACCTCATTTATTTGTATTTATTTACTAGCGTATTTATTATTCACAAAGTAATTCTTTGATAGAACTAAGTTCTACAAAATTACATTACCTTTGGATTATTTACAGTTGATATCTCAGTATCTGCCGCATTCACAGATTTCCCCATTTTTTCCTTATCTCCATTTTCCCTTTACAACACCCAAGATCATTGTTATTCTGCCACAAAAATATTATTCTCCTCAAAATTCCACCATTGTGTTGATAACCGGTGTAATAATTAGCTCCATCGTAAAAGTTTAACGTTGGCCCTCTGTAGGTATCATTTAAGTTATCTCATTAGATCTAAATATAAAATTTACCCCGCTTCTTTTGAGAGTTTTAAGGTTTTTAAAGTAAAACTTCTTTACGCACGTTTGACTTGGGGAGTAAGCTAGTGAATGCAAGGCGAACGAAAGTAAAAGTTGGTTCACGTAGATCTCCTTTGTCAACATAACGAAGTAAAAAAATTATATATGACGGCGGCAACGGCCAGTTGTAAACTCTATGCGCAGACGGCAGTACTGTAATTTACCCTGTGGTAGCATTTAAATTTATTACAGTGGCAACACCGGTAGCTATCATCGCTCCCCCACCCATCTGGCTATAAAAAATGAGCGCTCGGTGAACTATGAATCATTCTTGCTCTGGACACGGCCCGGTGCGCATGTTGAAGGCCTTTAGTTCTATATTTTGCAACAAATGCATGACCCGGGGCATATATATATACCTTCTGCTTATGAATATGTGCATAGAATACAATATAACTTTCAGATACAGAACACACATTGATGTTCATCACACAAATGTTTGTCCTAGTAGGAATCGAACCCATAACCTACATTTTAGAAGGTAGGGTTACTATCAACTGAGCTACAAGGCCAATAAAACTATTGAACTGATGTTACGAACTTTGACAGCCTCTATGGCGTATTGGTTGAGCAGATAGGCTCATCCTGGAGGCAGCGGGTTCGATTCCCGCGGCAGAACAAGTATTTGTGCACATCTCTGGGTGTTGTGGGATCATGGTCCTCGTAGTTCCTGGGTTCCTAGACACAGGGAATCTTAGTTAGGATCCAGGATCTATGCATGTGATCATTAGGTGTCATTATTATTATTATTATGTTGATGGTTTTATATAACATTAACGTCAGTAACTTTACTAGGTGGTAGGACTTTTCTGCAAAGTTCATCTAGGTAGGTACTGTGTTCTATTTTGAAGGGCACTGTAGCTAGTGAAAAGAATAATCTAGAAATAAGATTAGACCGTATTATTACTCGTCTGAATATCCTTATCTGAATATCAATAACCATTCATCTGAGTTTTGGCGGGAAAACGAAAAAAGATCGTGTCACCGCATTGTATTATTTTCCAAAACTTGTGTTATTTTCAGTATTAATGCCTAAAATTGGTGGCATTTTATTCGTTGCTTTGTGCTGGATTACAGGCATGAGTGTGGGAAAGTGGTATAGTGATGGTGAAACGTATCTTTTCGTGTGGTTTCCAAAACTCCATAGAAGCTTCAAACTCGCCACCACTTTACTAGGAGTATGATTTGACTAGACTAGACTATGACTTGACTTGATGACTTGGACTGTGACTTGACTTATCTTGACATATATATTACTTAACTCGAAAAATTATCAATTACTTGACACTGGCTAAATACACAAAAGTGTGGAGCCATACCAAAACAAAAAAAAAACTTTTCAGAAGTATGAAATAAAAACCGCAAAGATACATCTTCATTACAATGATAAAACAAACCCGTAAAGAAATCCAAGACTCTCGTTGGACTAGCAATTAGCTCCTCAGTTCATTCCCAAGTTTTTTCCGTTCCAACTCCACTAAGTTTCCGAACAAAGAGATGCCACTTCTATTTTAAAGGCAAATAAAAGTTCAACTTATAGAAATTCCATCCTGCTTGGTTTCTTGTCTGATTCGTACGTATGAAGTTAGAATGGGATAGGTTGGAGAGGAGCCAATTTTAATCAAACTGAGAAATGAATTTAAAATGCAAGAATGCATTTAAAGCTTTGAGTGTTCTTTATTTGATTGAGTTTTTGACTCAGCAGTAATGTTGGTGAACGTTATAGATAAGATTCTAAAGAAAAATGTTTTATTATGTCAAACTCTATAATTATTTTATTCAGAACTGACACAGCTTGATGCGCAGTCTGTGATGCGATCATTATATATACTTCCGCGACTTGGACTTATAATTTCTTATTCTTTATTAAAATCAAAACGGTTCTATTCGCATATAGAAATTAATGAAAATATTGGCTTCTTCCCGCGTGGACTATCCCGAAAAATTAACCAGAGCAGTGTAAAAAGCGTCATAAATAAAATAAAAAACGAGTGTGCTTTACACGATTGAACTAAAACTTTTTTAGTTTAACTCCATTTATAACTCATTCATCTTTGTATAATTTTGTTCTTGCTTTGTTTAATATTAGGTCTTTACCTATGAAATTGCCGTTTTGTTTGAAAAAAGTTAAAGTATTTTTTTTTTTCGAACTTATTTATTTCTAATCTAATCTAATCACCCCTGCAATCAAGGCATCTTTGCCAACGCTGTGGCAGTTTATGGATGCCCTTCTTGAAAAAATCAGCAGGACGGGAGACAACAAACTCTTCAAAGGCGTTTTGTACTGCCTCTCAGGAATTGAATTTTTTTCCCGCTAAAAAGTTGTCAAAATTTTGGAAAAAGTAATAGTCGGTAGGCGCAAGATCTGGTGAGTATGGCGGATGAGGGAGAGCTTCCAAACCCAACTCATGCAGCTTAGAGACGGTCTGTTGTGCAGTATGGGGTCGCGCGTTGTCGTGAAGTAGCAGTGGAGACGACCGATTGACCAAAGCTGGTTGCAGACGTGCGAGTTTCGCCATCATTGTGGTCAGTTCTTCAATGTACACATCTGCAGTAATGCTCTCGCCGTTTTGTAAAAAGCTATGATGAATCACACCAGCACTAGACCACCAAACTGTGACCATCACCTTTCTAGGGGTCATTTTTTGTTTTGCACATTGCTTTGGTACCGAACCAGGATCTAACCAACTTGCTGAGCGCTTTCGATTGTCAAAAAGAATCCATTTTTCGTCGCACGTAACAATTCGGTTCAAAATTCCTTCATTTCTGTGCCTGTTAAGCAGCGCAAGGCAAGTCTCGACGCGTACGTTGCGCTGGCGATCGTTAAGTTCGTGGGGCACCCATCTATCAAGCTTTTTTTATCTTGGCAATCTGTCGCAAATGGACCAATATTGTTTTGATGCTAACATCAAAAGCTGCTGCCAGCTCAGCTGTAGATTGAGATTCATCAGCTTCCACAATCGCCTTTAATTCATCATTGTTGACCAAAGTTTCCGGACGACCACGAGGTTCATTTTTCAAGTCAAAATTCCCAGAACGGAACCGAGCAAACCAATAACGGGTTGTACGTTCGTTTGTACAGTTCTCTCCGTAAACGTCGTTGATGTTACGTGTCGTTTGTGCCGCGTTGGTGCCACGATGGAACTCATATTCCATAATTACACGAAATTTCAAAGTATCCATTATGAGGAAAAATGTTGAAATGTAATGAAAATACAACGCTAATCAATAAACAAAAGACTTATATTGTAAATAGAATGTCATATTTTTAAAACAAAATTAATTTGAATTTAGAATTCATAGCCAATCAAAACTTTTTTTTTGTTTGAAAAAATCTGTACTGCAATACGGCAATTTCATAGGTAAATACCTATTATTAATGTCGCCATCTTTACAATTGTAAGTTGTCATATTACCGGACATACCAAAATCATAATACAAACTTTAAGTAATTTTTAAATTTGTTATTTTTACAGATCTGCGTGAATCAACTACAACTTCCGTTTGCCTTACATTCACCAGCTTGCTCCCAAAAGTAAGCGTGCGTAAAGAAGTTTTATACTTCAAAAAGGTTATTTTATAATTTTTTATAGTGGCTCCATGCACCAATTTCAAGGCTACAACCTCGCTCTCGCAGGCCGCAAGAAACTAAAATGCCAAGTTCTGCTACAGGTAACCTACGTTTCACACTCGCTCTTATGGGCCACTTGCGGCCCAGAGTAGAAAACAACCGCGAAAACAATTTCTACCTTCGCTTATTTTGCTTTCGCCGGTTGCTGTGTGTTTTGATATCTCATAGGAACTATTTCTGTTTCCTGGTTGGAAAATATTGAACTGGTTAATACATGATACAGTCTTTAATTTTACTAAATTTTATTCCATTAACTTGGATGATTACAAAGTGATTATATTTTCCCACAGGAACTATTAACTTACCATACATTGCGCCATACGTTGGATTAATATAATATCCGAGGGAGTGGACATTTTTAACTGCAGTTATATAACTGCAGTAATAATATTTATTATAAGTGGTAACATCACATTGGAAATATGTCTGTAATGATGCTACAATTCTGTTTATAAATAAATAAATAATAAAATAAATAAAAAATTCATAAATAATAAATAAACATTTTTTTGTTTATTTTGTTAGTGCATACTTACAGTATTTACCCTGTATTAATAATCTTGACCCTCCTCTTAAAATGCTTTATGTAGTAACTCTGGGAAAAGACCTCTGGTGGAAGTACATTCTACAATTCACAGGTGTGTGAAGAAATATAATTTATATTATTAGTTTGAGTTGTGTTGTTTTTTTCCACGACTTAATAATGCATAGATGAGATTTTCGGTGACAAAATACAAGTGGTATAGCTGAAATGTAGTGCCATTATCAGATCGAGTAGTTCTTAAGAGGACTCCCCGTTGTATATACGATGATATTTGTTTGTAAAACTTTATGTTAGAAAACTATCGTCAATATGACACATTTTCTAAGATAAATAACAGCTAAACTCACGTCAGATAAAAAGTCGAAATCACTCCGACCAGGTTTCGGACATATTCGATGTCCTTCTTCTGGGAGCCAGTTACCGACGCAAGCCACGGCGGCTTTCGCGAGCGTCAGCACGAACTCACTTTTTAACTTATTTTACTTTTTGACGTGAGTTCAGCCGTTATTTATCTTACAAAATGATAATTTGTTTACTTCTAACTAATCTATTAATGTACATTTAGTAACAACCGCTCTCAATTTACAAAGCCCAAATAAATGCACATATTTAGCGGATTGCTACTTCGGTTTAATTGATTTCATACTAATTTTCATGGATTGGCGTTTTGATAATATAGAACATAGATTAATTTTATAGAAGTGGTTGGTCAGTTTCATTCAGTATTCTTTTTTGCTGATTTTCATAGAGATTTTTAATAATTGGACAAACTAGCTAAGAGCTTTTGGTGGAGCTTTCAGGCCTATTCGCGCGTACGTCCAAGTCAAAGTCAAAAGATTTATTGCAAATAAGCTATCTAACACTTTCACAAGTCTAAATTATATTTAACTTTTAAAATTAAGTTGCTGTACTAAGAATTTAAAATGCTTATGAAATATTATATAGCAAGCCCATGGGTACAATAAGTGTGTTTGAAAAAAAAAGTTCTTTTTCTGAACACTAGAGTAACTAACGTTCATACCTACAGACATTATTTCTTTATATATGCCGTCAAGCTACGTTTCTGATCTATGTTAAATTATTATTATAGTAATGGTTAATATCTAAAACAGTAGCAAATAAAGTTACGTCATTTTAACGTCCCGGAAACGTAATCAGGGTGTTTTAATTGAAATTAACATTAAAAGTTTTATTGTTTCCTGATAAAGATCCATCGTACGGGGGATTGTTTTAATTGGTGTTTGTTAGCTGTTCATGATTTTGTTGTGCTTACCTTACCGTTTTATGAGCTTTAAAATAGATCCTTTAGATTAAAAAAACAGCAGGGCTTGTGATCAGAGGAAATATGGTTGAAAATTTTACCTAGGTCAATAGGTTGAAGGGAAAACCTTTGCGAAAAATTCTATACGGAGTTCTTTTTTGGTAAATGATGTGATGAGCTTGTCGTTCACCTGATGTAAAGCGATACGGCCGCCCATAACAGAACAGTGTCACTCGGAACTATAAAATATAAAGTTTCGCGTGACACACTGCGCACATCCTGAGACATCAGCAGAGTCTGGAAATAAGATTACTGGACTGTGAGATCAGATCATAAAGTCTCAATTACCCGGTAATTTCACTAGCTACAGTACCCTTCAAACCGGAACACAGCAGTGCTTGCGCACTACTGCTTGGCGGCAGAATAACTGGCAAAGCGGTAGTACCTACCTAGACAAATTTTGAAGAAAAGTCCTACCACATAGTTCTAGTTTTTTCGTCTTATGAGATATGTGTCTATGTCAAACGAAGTCATTGTAAGGTGTCATACGTTAAATCGATTAACCAAGTGCAATTCAAGCTCAGAGAGACAATTTGAGAGCAAAGATACCGTTAAAAGCGTAACTTGATCTGTAGAAAACCTTGTCCATTTATTTAATTAAACAGCACTAATATCAGATACTCAATAAACAGGTCCACAGATGACAGGTACTTAGCAAGTACAACACTAGTGCAAGAGGGATTAGTTCCCGTGTCGTGTAAACCCGCGGGAGCACATTAGTGTGACGCTGTATTAAAGTGCCACAGCACTGGCATAGAATAGTGTATAGAAGGTACAGTTGCTGTGGAGGCAAAACTACCTTTAAAAGATTTTAAATTTGGATTCTATCGCTTTATCGCCTAACACCATGAGAGACACAGAGAGGTTTTTTCATAATTTGGATTTTCTATATTTACTAACTGCGCCCCGCGTTTTCACCCGCAGTTAAAAAGTAGCTTATGTGTTAATCTAGTATAGCGAAAGTTTGTATGCGTGTAGCTTATTTGTTAATCCATTATATAAGCTATCCCTGCTCCAAATTTCATCCAAAGCGGTGCACTCGTGAAAAAGTAACAAATATAGACACATACATACTTTCGCTTTTATAATATTAGTGTGATTCAAGTTGTTTATTTTTATAGAGATAGTGATACTTTTTTTTTAGCTTTAGCGAGAGCGACAGCTATAGTGACAGTGATACTTTTTTTATGCTTTAGCGAGAGTGACAGCTATAGTGACAGTGATACTTTTTTTTTAGCTTTAGCGAGAGTGACAGCTATAGTGACAGTGATACTTTTTTTTAGCTTTAGCGAGAGTGACAGCTATAGTGACAGTGATACTTTTTTTTTAGCTTTACCGAGAGTGACAGCTATAGTGACAGTGATACTTTTTTTTAGCTTTAGCGAGAGTGACAGCTATAGTGACAGTGATACTTTTTTTTAGCTTTAGCGAGAGTGACAGCTATAGTGACAGTGATACTTTTTTTTTAGCTTTAGCGAGAGTGACAGCTATAGTGACAGTGATACTTTTTTTTTAACTTTAGCGAGAGTGACAGCTATAGTGACAGTGATACTTTTTTTTAGCTTTAGCGAGAGTGACAGCTATAGTGACAGTGATACTTTTTTTTAGCTTTAGCGAGAGTGACAGCTATAGTGACAGTGATACTTTTTTTTAGCTTTAGCGAGAGTGACAGCTATAGTGACAGTGATACTTTTTTTTTAGCTTTAGCGAGAGTGACAGCTATAGTGACAGTGATACTTTTTTTTTAGCTTTAGCGAGAGTGACAGCTATAGTGACAGTGATACTTTTTTTTAGCTTTAGCGAGAGTGACAGCTATAGTGACAGTGATACTTTTTTTAGCTTTAGCGAGAGTGACAGCTATAGTGACAGTGATACTTTTTTTTAGCTTTAGCGAGAGTGACAGCTATAGTGACAGTGATACTTTTTTTTAGCTTTAGCGAGAGTGACAGCTATAGTGACAGTGATACTTTTTTTAGCTTTAGCGAAAGTGACAGCTATAGTGACAGTGATACTTTTTTTTTAGCTTTAGCGAGAGTGACAGCTATAGTGACAGTGATACTTTTTTTTAGCTTTAGCGAGAGTGACAGCTATAGTGACAGTGATACTTTTTTTTAGCTTTAGCGAGAGTGACAGCTATAGTGACAGTGATACTTTTTTTTTAGCTTTAGCGAGAGTGACAGCTATAGTGACAGTGATACTTTTTTTTATGCTTTAGCGAGAGTGACAGCTATAGTGACAGTGATACTTTTTTTATGCTTTAGCGAGAGTGACAGCTATAGTGACAGTGATACTTTTTTATGCTTTAGCGAGAGTGACAGCTATAGTGACAGTGACAATGACACTGACAGTGACAGTGACAGTGATAGTGAGTGACAGTGGGACCCGCTGGGCAATCACGTAACTCAATTGCAACAAATAGAAACACAAGTTTGTATGGATTTTACAGTTTGAATACGCAGTTTATCTGCATAGTTAGTATGCAAATTTCTCCTGTTGCATTGCAATCAGTTTCGTGATCACCGGATCGGAGTTTTCTATTCTGCATTGCCGGATTGCTAGCACCAGTAGTAAGAAAGAGAACTTCTTTTTTTTCAAACTCATATTGTAATGGGCTTGCTATGTTATATTTGACAATAAGCACTTTGTAATTCTGTATGTTTACTACGATAACTTAATTTAAAGTACCTAATATATTTTTGACTTATAAAAGTGCTAATAATAGCCTATTTGCAATAAATCTTTTGACTTTGACTTTGACACCCCCCTGACCTAACCCACAGGGAGTGGTTGATGCAAGAGGCAAGTAACCGTTCTAAGTAGATCTCTATGTGGAGGCTTATGTTCGGCAGTAGGTATCTTCCAGCTGATGATGACAGTAATGTAATGTTCCGTAATTTTAGGTACAAAGTTTGTTATAATTTCGGCGCATCTCTACATGGAATAGAGTACACAGAAGCGACAAACATTATTATTACAACATGGACCTGTTCTCTCAATAGAATAATATTTGTTTAGGCGATGATGGTGTGCCGAAAGGCTGGTGTAGATTAATCTAATGCAGTAGGGTAAGTTTAGCTTCACATAAAATTTAACTTTATTTAACTATATAAATTAAAAAAACTCACCGCAGTAGAAGGTTGAAAAAATCTTGCGCACTATTATTTACATACATACATGCATTAACTTTAATTTACATTTTTTAAGATGAATAACGGCTAAAATCACGTCAATTAAAAGTCGAAATTACTCCGACCAGGTTTCGGACATATTCGATGTCCTTCTTCTGGGAGCCAGTTACTAACGCAAGCCGCAGCGCCTTTTGCGAGCGTCAGCACAGAACAGTAATTTCGACTTTTAATTGACGTGAGTTTAGCCGTTATTCATCTTACAAAATGTGTCATACTCACGATAGTTTTCAAATATACAATCAAGAATATGTCGGCAGAAACGGGTTCTGCGTAGGTTGGTTGCAACCTATATAACTATAGGCCTTCAGCATGTCCGCACCGCGCCGTGTCTGGAACAAGAATGATCCGTAGTACACCGAACGGTCCCCTTTTATAGCCAGATGGGTAGGGAAGCGATGACCAATGCCGGTGGTGCCACTGTAATAAATTTAAATGCTGCCACAGGGTAAATTACGGTACAACCCATTGCGCATAGAGTTTATAACTGGACGTAGCCGCCGTCACGGCCATACTGACGTGCGTACGTCCTCGTACGCTTAGCTTCACTTTGTACCTGGTGAGGGACATAAGTATCAGTATTATTGCTCGTTCATCCTGACAATTAAATTGAGTTAAACTTGGAGTCTAAGTCAAAAGATCAGGTTTCAATTTGATTAGTCAAAAGCATTTTAGCCTTCCAGTCATCGTCATTAGTCTTCCAGTCATCGTCAGGGTTAACCCATCGGTAACCTAGTTCAGGACCATCAGTATCCCTTCATTTATAAAAAATGGACCGGATAGTGCTAGACCGGATAGATATCCCTTTAGCAACCAAAAATCATCATTCCAACCAATACCAATTAATGCTAGACCGGATAGATTATCCCTTTAGCATTCAGACACATTTTTTTGTCATCAGTTTTACATTCTCTTTTCTTTTTCTCATTTCTTTTCACTTTTTTTTATTTATTTTTCTTTTGCTTACCCTTTTTTTCTCTTTTTTTCTCATTTTTTTTTCTCTAACGAATCATTACTTTTTTTTACCATAACTTTCATTCTTTTTTTTTTCACTGGTCTGGGTTAACCCTGGAACTAAAATTGATATTAGTGTCACCCGCTGTCACGTCATCATTCACGTCACGTAACGTCACGTTTCGCGTTGCTTGAAGAGTGATGTAGAAATGGGCATTGGGCAATCCCACTTCTGATGTGGGCAGGAACGTGTTGTGGGTAGGTTGCAACCTATATAACTATAGGCCTTCAGCATGTCCACACCGCGCCGTGTCTGGAACAAGAATGATCCGTAGCACACCAATCGATCCCTTTATATAGCCAGACAGGTAGGGGCGCCATGACAGTTGCCGGTGCTGCCACTGTAATACATTTAATGTCACCACAGGGTAAATTACGGTGCTCGATCGCTGTGCATAGAGTTTATAACTGGACGTAGCCGCCGTCATATACAACTTTTAATTCTAAAACAGTGTTTATTTACGTTTAATAAATATCGCATAGATCAAATATTTTAGAAATGTTTGTAAACATGGCAATTTAAAATATCCACTAATTTATTTATGTAATATGTTATTAATATAATCAATTGAAAGTTATATCACACTGGCCCGGCCTTTACTGAGGTGATTAACGTACAAGCGTTGATAGAGACTGGTGTATCAGAAACAATCTAAAGTAAGCGAAACACAAGTAGGCCTACTGCGTTCAAACATTGTGTCAAATACTATGTCAGTTCACTTTGACTCCGACAAAACGCTGGCTACCGGCACTTGACCCGAATGACAGTGGCTATCGGAAAAATGTTTGCTAGAAGCTTAGAATAAGAAATTAACATACATACACTCTCTACAAGGAAAACTTTATCGATTTGTTCGAAAGAATTTGAAATCGTGATCGTCTTAAAAAAAACGATTGTAGAACACACGACTGAAGTAAAACTTCTTTAGTTGAGCTCCATCTATCGGCCGGTATAACTTTGTTTTTGCTTTGTTTAATGTTAATGTCGCCATCTTGACAATTGTTAATTATCATTTTTCCGGGCACATCAACATAATAATACATCTTTTTTTACTTTAATATGTTCACGATGGAAATCTATATGAACTTCAACTTCCGTTCACCTCGCATTCACCAGCTTACTTCACAAGTCAAGCATGCGTAATGAAGAAATGTGAAAACATATCTTCTTTACACTTTTCTTTCATACATCATCAGCCGGAAAACTTACTGAATATAAGCATCCCCTATAAAAGGTCACTTTGGACGCTTTTCATGGGAAGATTTGCAACTCCGATCACACTTGGCAAGCGTATTGGTGACGCAAAAGATTTTAATGTATACATTACTAAAATCTATTAAACACTACATACTACAATGGACTCTATACTGGCCGCGATGACTATAGTGTTTAGTATTAATTATTATATCATTGGTGTCGATTCTGTGTCGCATACTCTAAAGCTAAACGAAATTAACATATTTTCGTCTTTTTCATTTCCCCTTTATCAGAAGAGTACCGCCATACTTTAAGTTTACTTTAGTTTTAGAGAATGCGACACAGAATCTACACCATTTTAGTATTAAATTTGAAAATAATGGTTTTATCCCCCTTTAAACTTATTAAACACACTCCTATCCTAAATTACGTCTAAGTAACGGGAATTTGCCATAATTCTAAGAAATAAAATTAAAAAAAAAAAAAAAATATAATTATAAATTTACTAGGTGGTAGGACTTTTCTGCAAAGTTCGTCTAGGTAGGTACCACCGCTTTGCCAGTTATTCTGCCGCCAAGCAGTAGTGTGCAAGCACTACTGTGTTCTGGTTGAAGGGCACTGTAGCTAGTGAAATTACTGGGCAAATCAGACTGTGATCTGATCTCACAGTCGAGAAATCTTATTACCAGATTGTGCTGATGTCTCAGGATGATGTGCGCAGTGCAGTGTCACGCGAGACTTTATATTTTAGAGTTCCGAGTTTCACTTTTCTGTTATGGGCGGCCGTGTCGCTTAACATCAGGTGAACGTCTAGCTCGTCACACCATTCACTAACATAAAAAAAAAGTTTTATTGCATAAAGTAATCCCACTTAATCTGTTATATTCCTAGGTGGTACGACTTTTCTGCAAAGTTCGTCTAAGTAGGTACTACCGCTTTGCCAGTTATTCTGCCGCCAAGCAGTAGTACGCAAGCACTGCTGTGTTCCGCTTTGAAGGGTGATGCACATCGGCATCAAATGAAAACTCCCGATACGGTTGTAGGCGTATATTGTACTTTCATACAGTCAATTTTGGATAAAGAAAATAGAACAATGTTTTTGCTGTTGAAGATAAGATCGAAGTGACGGTTGGAAAAAAAAAACAAATAACACTGATATAAACTATTAGACAGATGACGCGACGACGTGCGTCTCTTGTAGCGCAGGCGTTAACAAAGGGCACTGTAGCTAGTGAAATTACTGGGCAAATGGGACTTTATGACCCTTATGACGTCATGACTTCACAGTCTAGTAATCTTACAACATGGTGCTGATGTCTCAGGATGACGTGCGCAGTGCAGTGTCACGCGAAACTCTATACTTTAGAGTTCCGAGTGACACTGCAACTGATATGGGCAGCCGTGTCAGTTAACATCAGGCGAACGGTTAGCTCGTCACGTCATTCCTTAACATAAAAAAAAGATATTTAAGTGGTTGTTTTCTCATGAGGCAATGAGCCGTGTGACACTCTCTATTTATTGGAGTACAAACTGTCACTTTAGTATGTCACTTAACTGTCACATTTACAGGTATACGCTAAAAGCGACACTTATCTACAACAAAACAAAATCGGAGCTGTTGTCGTGGGAAGTATCATAATATTTCATAAAGTAAATATTTCGAAAAAAAAAAAAAAAAAAAAAATGTTTGATTTACCTTTCAAATTACTTCCAAATTTCAAATTATTTCCCGTGAAGGGACAAGTATTTGGCACAAAAAAAAAGCGCAAATACTTGTTCTGAGTCTGGGTGTTTGGGAGCATGGTCCTCGTAGCTCCTGGGTCCCTAGACACAGGGAATACTAGTTACTAGAACTAGTTAGGGTTCAGGATCTATGTATATAATCGTTGGGCGTTATTACTATTATTATTTTATTATTTAACTAGTTGCGCCCCGTGGTTTCACCCGCGGATAAAGAGTATTTTAATTATTTGCTCATCCCACGGGAAAATGTCACTTTTCCGGGATAAATTGTAGCCTATATATTGGATATCTTGGTACCGAATTTCGTTTTGTAACAGTTTCGTTTGTCTAAATTAATATGTATTGAGCAAAATTAACAGATTTCTGAAAACCTAGACAAGGTAAACATTATTTAACGATACCGATTATAAAAAAACTACTAGATTTTTAAAATACAATATGTTTTTCTAGGCATGCAAAGCATGCCCCTTCTTAGCCTACTAAACGTCAGACGAGATAGCGCTCAAATGCTTTGCAATAAAAAAGGATCACGTTTTGGCAAAAATTAACTCTACATTATGTGTATAAACAATTCTCTTTCGCGACTTCTTAGGAACGACATATCTTGAAGTAGGCCGTCAAATAAACTGTAATATCTATTACAAATAGAAATATTTCTTTGATATGTGAGCTTGATAAAAGAAAGTGAACGTTTTTGGTGTAATGGAAAAATAATATCGAAATAACTGACTGCGGTATATTTTTCTAAAAAATGGGTTCACTAAATCTAAAAAGCGCAAAGTAGTATCGGTTTTACGAAGTATAATGGCCTTTTGAAAAGTAGGCTCCCATTAGCGAACTAAAAAAACGCAAATCAAAAATCTGTAATATTATTTCAATCAGAATGAAAGGTTATAACAATTTTCTGTTGAAATTTGTTTATTGTTTAGTTTAAAAAACCTATCTATACATAAAACATTCAAAGTCTTGACTGACTGACTGACTTATATATCAACGCACAACCTAAAACGCTGGTCCTAGAGACTTGGAATTTGGAGGGTGTGTTCTTTGTAAAATGTAGGTATCCACTAAGAAAACATTTTTTCAAAATTTCTAGTTTTAGGTTTTTTCAAACTTCCCCTAGGAGGGTGAAATGGGTGGTTGCATTATTTATGAAAAAAAAAAAAATCTTGTTCGTTTCCTATAGGCCGCGGGCAGAAGTTAGTATATAGTATACGAGCATCTGCCCGCAGCTTCGCCCGCGGCGTGGCCTATGGGAAAATAATTCAACCACCCATTTCACCATCTTAAGGGTGAAATTCACCCTTAAGAATACACTATTCTTACTCCACATCAATGATTTGCTAAAGCCCGGTACCTTTGGGTATGCAGATGATAGTACTGTTGTTGAAAGATACACATCCAGTGCCCGAGCCAGTGGTGACGACGTCCGGATTGAGAGAGAGGCTATGGTTGAGCGCATGAACCTGGCTTTGAAAGCCGTGTCCGATTGGGGCGATGCTAACTTGGTTAGGTTCAATGCTGCAAAAACACAGGCGTGTTTATTCACTGCTAAAAAGAGCCCACTCCATCTGGCTCCTTCATTCCGTGGTGTATCTGTAAGTTTAGGAAACCATCTTGAGCTTTTGGGTGTTGATCTCACGTCAAACCTAAACTTTGGATCCTACATCGAGTCCAAAGCCAAAGTAGCTTCAAAAAAACTCGGCATATTGTCCAAGGTAAGGCGGTACTTCACACCTGGACAGCTTCTAAATCTGTATCAAGCACAAGTCCGATCGTGTATGGAGTACTGCTGCCACCTGTGGGACGGGTCTGCCAAGTACCAGCTTGAGGCTCTGGACTCGATTGAACGGCGTGCCAAAAGGCTCATTGACGACGACACTTTGGTTGGTGAAAGGCTCCAGAGCCTTGCACATCGACGTAAGGTAGCAAGTCTGTCGGTTTTTTACAGATTACACCACGGTGAATGCGCTCAAGAACTGCATGATCTAATTCTTCCATCACCATTCCACTACCGGACTACTAGACGCTCGGCTAAGCGCCATCCTTTTGTGGTCGAAATACCACCCATTCGTACCAAGCGATTTGACTCAACGTTCTTAATTAGAACGGCTAAGGAATGGAATGCCCTGCCAGCGTCTGTGTTTCCGGCGAAATATGACCCGGGCGTGTTCAAGAGAAGAGTGAATAGGTATTTACTTGGCTAGCATGCTACACCTTCGATCGCATCGTCACTTCCCATCAGGTGAGAGCGTGGTCAAATGCTAGACAAGTTTGAAGTAAAAAAAAAAAAAAAAAAAAAAATTTCGAAAAATCCTTTCTTAGCAGATGCCTACGTCATAACATCTACCTACATGCCAAATTTCAGCCCGATCCATCCAATGGTTTGGGCTGTGCGTTGATAGATCACTATGACAGTCAGTCGACTGACATAGTGAAAAAAAAAAAAAAAAAAAAAATCTTGTTTGTTTCCTATAGGCTGCGGGCAGAAGTTAATTGAATAGACCGTAGTAGACAAGTGAAAGTTAAGAATTTTTTTTTTTTATTAGAAACTGTATTTTTCTCTAAGGGATATCTAAAAAAATATTATGTTGGTTATAATGATGGGTACTCCACGCCCTTAACGGATCTAGCACAATTTTTCCTGTAACCCTGTATATATGACGCCGGCAACGTTCAGTTGTAAACTGCATGCGCAGCGGGCAGTACCGTAATGTACCCCGTGGTATCATTTAAATTTATTACAGTGGCAACACCGGTAACTGTCATCGCTCCCCCACCCATCTGGTTATAAAAAGGGAGCGCTCAGTGTACTACGGATTAGTGGTGGTTAATATAGCATATAGCAACATAAAGCAGCGTGCTTATAATACATATCATATAGCAAATGCTATCGTGGCGCTTACTTGTTGCTATTTGCTTTATTTCGCACTCTGTATAATCTGTTCATCGCGCATCGCAAGTCGCACCGCAAAGCATGTAGCAAAGCAATAGCAAGTAGCACCACAAAGCAAGTAGCACGGCGGGGCGGCGCGCGGCGGCCAGTCGTCGCATGCTAGCGATTGCTATCGGTCGCATGCGTCATCGTATAACGCACCGCGTGCGAATTTGCGATCTCAGGCGGCTCACGTACCCAATAATACTTGTGAACGAATATTTTCTAAGTCGGGGTATCTCATCAGTGATCGAAGAACACGATTGTCTAGTGCAAAAGTAGCACAGATAACGTTTCTAAATGTAAATTATGTGTACAAAAGTGTATATATAATGTAAGTAGTGTATAAAAATGTTTAAAAAAATAAAATGTACATAGTTGATTGTTTGTACATACATGATACTTCAATAAACTTTTAAATACGCCTATAATTGCTTTACATACTAACATACTAACAGACAGTCCTAAGCCTGGAAAGTATCATAAAGTTCATTGTTCTTTTTTACTGCTCCATTTTATCATTATAATAAATCTCAAAAAAATCAAGTAATAAATTCATAAACGCGATGTACTTAATACTAATAAAAAGCATGCTGTCGGTCCGACGAGTCCAACGATAAGGTAGAAGCTGCGAGTTAACAGTCACCTCGCATGCTTTTTTCGCGCCCACCCGTTTTGGCGTGACAAAATATTATATGCTTATAAAAAAAAGCATGCTTTTTAAATAAAGCAAATAGCATTTAGCAAGATATTGCCATAAAGCAACATTGAACACTACTACTACGGATCATTCTTGCTCCGGACACGGCCCGGTGCGCATGCGGAAGGCCTATAGTTCTATGGCTTGTAACCCATGTATAACCCGGAGCCTATATATACTTTATATCCTATCTTCGAGCAAGCCGTTTACTAATAAAAAGTGAACTCATAACATGTCCCAAGCGCAAATATTACCGGGACGGCCGCGACCCACTCGATCTATCAACGTCGCTAAAAACTCTGTAATCGATTACTCGCGAGTCGCGACTCGACATACTGAGGAAATTCGACAGTTGACTTGGAGCTGTTTCCACTGTACTGGGTTGACCGATAAATAACGGACGGCTTTTTAACGTTGGGATAACTTTATTAGAAGTTTGAATTTTTTAGTTAATTCGGATGTGTATGATGAAACGATAAATTAGTGCAAATATTTTGCATTTTTTGTATTATTCATACTATTATTATTATTTGATAAAATAAAAAACAGGTGTACTTTAGACCACACGACTGAAGTAAAACTTCATTAGTTCCATCTCTCTTGCCCTTACACTAATATACGAAACGTAAAAACGTAACTCTTTCTTTTTTATGTTCACGCAGAGAGTGAGATATAGGTATATCTCCCTCTCAACTTCCTTTCGCCTCACCAGCTTACCCCCAAGTCAAGCGTGCACAAAGAAGATTTACTTCAAAAATAAATAAATAAGCGTCCGAAAGAAAGCGGATTCTACGTATATTCTTAAAACAAAAACGCTATACGCCCCCAAACGGCTGTAGCGTGTATAGCATAAGTCTATAGTATAGGTTCTTCGCTACTTTGGCCCCTTTAACAATTGAAGGGTTGAGAATAAAAAGGGTTTAACTGATTTTTTCCTCAAAATGACTTAAAGTCGACGTTTAAAGTCAAATTTCTCGAAACTGTCAATTTGACAGTTAAACCCTTTTTATTTTCAACCCTTCAATTGAAACACGTTATAGTATAGAAAATGACGTTATGAACTAGTCGTTTGCCAGATAAGATTAAATAGTAGATAGTTACCATTCTGCAGGTGAAGTTTTATAAATTTGACGAAATCACAGAAACGACATCCTATTTTATATATATTATATTTATTTAATCGACAACAAATCTCGTAACGTGCATATAAATTCACGTCCATGTGCGCCGTTCGACTAAAATCGGTAGGCAACTAGACAATGGAAATAGATCCTTCCTTACACTCGTTAATTGAACGTTCAGCTGGAGTCTATAGCAGTCATGAGTTTGATCGGAAGGATTATTGATTATTATTAAAGAAGACGCCCTAATGCGTCACGCTGTAGTTTACACGACATGAGGTGTAGTGTTTGTAGTAGTATTAATACACTGTATCTACTAGTACAAATATTCATAAAATTTTACTAGGTGGTAGGACTTTACTGCAAAGTTCGTCTAGGTAGGTACCACCGCTTTGCTAGTTATTCTGCCGCCAAGCAGTAGTGCGCAAGCACTGCTGTGTTCCGGTTTGAAGGGCACTGCAGCTAGTGAAATTACTGGGCAAATGAGACTTTATGATCTGATCTCACAGTTTAGTAATCTTATTACTAGATTGTGCTGATGTCTCTGGATGACGTGCGCAATGCAGTGTCACGCGAACCTCTATACTTTAGAGTTCCGAGTGACACTGCAGCAGCTGATATGGGCAGCCGTGTCGTTTAACATCAGGTGAACGGCTAGCTCGTCACGTCATTGCTTAACATAAAAAAAATAAAAAAAATAGTATAATTGTAGTAGTTAACATATGACTTTTTAGGGGGAAAATGCTCGCACTTCTCTGCCACTACGATGGTGGCGGCTCCCCTGTCTTACCCCCGTATGTGGGAATCGAACCCACTAAAAACCAATCGTGAGCATTCTTCTGCCGTGCCGGAAGGGATCGCGTTAGCAGTCACCTAAATGGCCGCCGGCTTAAGGCTTTTTCTTGCCTTCCCTCGCCTATAGATGGGTGACCTTGCTAGTGTTTCCATCATAATATTTAACAATAATAATAACGAATAATTATTTATGGACATTGACTGGCCTGATAGCTCACTGGGTCGTACCTGCCTTCTGAGCTGTAGGTTGTGGGTTCGATTCCCACTTAGGACAAATATTTGTGTAATGAACATCGATGTTTGTTCTGTGTCTGAGTGCTATATTGAATTCTATGTATGTATTTTCTAACAAAAAAGTATTTAAGTCATCAGTTATCTAGTTTCCATACTAGGCGTAGGCGCTGTGTGAAATTTACACAAATATTTATAAATGTATTTCACACAACGCCATCTAGCTCCAAACTAAGCAAATTGTACTTATACTATGGGAACCAGATTACTGACACAATACTTAGATACTTTTTGGTTTTTAAATACATGCATAGAATACAATATAACACGCAGACATAGAACGAACATCGATGTTCATCACACAAATATTTGCCCTGAGTGGGAATCAAACCTACAACCATATATGACTAGTTTAAATAATAATTAATTGGTGTAAATGGAAATATTTTTTCAGTCCTTCTTTTTTAACTAGATGAATTGAATACAGCAGCCGTGTTACGTCTGAAACATCCTTTCCAATCACGATTGTAAATTATAAATAAAAAATTGTGAATAATTATAATTATATAAATACAAATACTTCATGGCTGCCTCTGTGGTGTGGTGGTTGAGTAGGTAGGCTCATAACCCGAAGGTGACGAGTTCGATTCCCGGGCACGACAAATATTTGTGTAAAGAAAAAAAAGCGCAAATACTTGTTCTGAGTCTGCGTGTTGTGGGACGTAGTTCCTGGGTCCTATACAAGGAATTCTAGTTAGGGTCCAGGATCTATGTATGTGATCGTTGGGTTGATTATTATTAATATTATATTACTTCAGTGTTGATTTCATTATTTTGTTTAACCTTGAGCATTGTAGGATGAAGCGCATTGTGGAGTGAAATTACTGAGTCTTTATGATCTGATCTCACAGTCGAGTAATCTTATTACCAGATCGTGTTGATTTCAGAATTATGTGCGCAGTGCAGTGTCACGCGAAACTTTATATTTTAGATTTCCCAGTGACTGTTCTATTATGGGCGGCCGTTGCTTAACATCAGGTGAACGTCTAGCTCATCACATCATAACATTAACATAAAATAAAAATAAAAAAAGATTTAAAAAAAATAAAATTTTGGTTCTGATAGCTTTCTGAACGAAATTGCAAATTAAGTCCAAACAAATACAAAAATGATTTGTATATCATTTTGTCCTAAAATATTCAAAAATTCATTGAGAAATTTTAATTTATGTCCATATCGACGCAGTATTTCACGACACGCCACCGCGTAAGCTCCATTACTGTCAAAGCTCATTCAGATACAGCGGGAACCGTAAAAAATGACACTTTTCCTCGTCACCGCATAAATTACGGTAGCCCACAGCTACAATGTGTCGAATGTTAATGATAAGGGAACAGAAAAAAAAACAATCGAAAAACAGAAAAAAACGGGGGAAAAAAGGCCGACACGTGCGCCCCGGGCTTTAAAGCGCAAGTTCTAACGCTTTGTGTATGCGTGTGGATTGCATCTGTGTGCGTGACTCTGCAGGTATTGGGACGAAGCCTTCTCAGTTCCCATTGGGGCGTCGAGAGAGACGCACGACTGTCGCCGGTTTGTAAATCGGACACGCGTACGGGATCGTCTCGTAATTCCATTTTCGAGACGCTCTGACGATAATTTAATTTCGAACATTTTTTCATTATATATTATTTTGATAATTAAATCATCGTGTACATCTAACGACTCTTATTGACAGTTGCAATTGTTTGACTGATTTGTGGAAATAGTAAGTGATAATTGGATTAGTGGAAAGTGAACGTCGTGGGTGGATGGTGTTATCCAATACTTGGGAAGTAATAGTGATTATTTTGTCATAAGTGCCCGTGATTATTTCCGTGCTTTCGGGAATCTGCGAACGCATTTCCAGTAAGTTTATTATTAATATTACTTGTCAATAGTAGAATCTTACTAGCAATGCTCAGGAGTATAACAAAAAAATATTATGTAATAA
This sequence comes from Ennomos fuscantarius, assembly GCA_905220475.3. Lineage (NCBI taxonomy): Eukaryota > Metazoa > Arthropoda > Insecta > Lepidoptera > Geometridae > Ennomos > Ennomos fuscantarius. The sequence goes on from HG992042.1 coordinate 13,241,516, forward strand.
ATAAAAAGCACAATGATTTATTTCAATTTATTTTATACCTGAGGTTTTTAGATTTCATAGTACCTATGCACATATTCATTTTTTATTAGGTTTCATATTCATTCTAGTTAAATCTCTTGGAAGATTGTTATAGTTATTGTTGGTGTTAAATAAAACTGAGAATTCTGATTATTTTTACGCGTCTGTGCAATAAAAGGTGTGTAAAGAGACTATCAAAGAGTTCTTCAATACAAATTTAACTTTTTTGTTTTAGATCCAAAGCCGATTATTATATGATAAACACTTTCTTCATTCGTAATTACTTTTATATTTTGAACACAGATATGACGTAATTTCATCTATAAATAAATTTCAGAGCAAACCAAAAGATTTTTAGAACATACTTTTTTCATGTAAAAATATATATTAAATATTTGCGATCTCCGTGTTCCTACTTAACATCCATGGATTTAAAAACAATTTTTAAAGTGAAGAAAATTTCTATAGTCACACATACACACTATAATAATAATCACTTTGAAAATTGTTTGCAATATCTATAAATATTACGAAGTTATTTCAGAAAAAAAAAAACGATAGAACTATTTGAGTTACGTTATTTTAGAAAATAATTCAAAGTGAGGGTAGACATCCTATTATAGTATTTACCATAGATATCTAATAGAAACACGCAAGAACGCAAATAGATAATCGATATCCTTTAAATTCAATTAACATATATAGCTAGGATACGATTTGCATTATCACTATAAGCACAGAATAAATAATTAAAGTACTACGCACTATCAGCGAAGATATTTTACAATACGTTTGTATTGTGGATTCGGTTAGATAATATAATCATTTTTATACAGTAAAAAAGACCTTATTTTGGTCATCATCCTTCATTTGAAATAACATTGATTTATTATCTTGTTTGGATCTGATAGACTTCAGTCACTTTCACTCAGTACAAGTTTCGTATTTGGGTATTTTCAGTCACCTCCACTTCGTACAAGTTTAGTATTTACGTATTTTCAAAGCCCGCAGTTTGACTAAGAGGTCAGTAACTCCCAGCTTTTATATTTATACTACATCTATTTTCCTGTGATGTGATGTATAATACAACAACTTAATTATGATACATAAGCTGCTTATCTTGGAATTCCGTAGGAAGCCCATAGTTTAGTCAGCCGACCGATAATTTAAGACGTGTCACTTGCACAGGTTTTATTAATAAATAGATTGTTACTGAGGGCAAACGTTCAATTGGTTAATAAAAAATAAATAGGTAAATACCAATTAATTAAGATATAAAATGTAATTAGTACGTGATTTATTATTAATATACATTCAGTGACAGCCTCTGTGGTGTGGTGGTTGGGCAGGTCGGCTCTTAACCCGGAGGCGGCGAGTTCGATTCCCGTGAAAGGACAAGTATTTGTGCACAGAAAAAAAGCGCAAATACTTGTTCTGAGTCTGGGTGTTGTGGGACCATAGTCCTCGTAGTTCCTGGGTCCCTAGACACAGGGAATCCTAGTTAGGGTCCAGGATCTATGTAGGTATGTATCGTTGGGCGTTATTATTTATTTATTTCATAAGGTATCTTTCAAGCCCTTAGTTTTATCAACTGATAATTCAAGGGGTGAGAATAAAAAGGGTTTAACTGTCAAATTGATAGTTTCGAGAAAATTGATTAAACCTCAACGGCTTCATTTTAATGTAGAGTGCGTATTAAGTAATAGAAAAGGTTTATGTAAGTTTCAGTTGCTTGAAAATGAATACACTATTTTTAAAATACAAAATATAGTACTAATTCGTACAACTACTTTAAGAATATAATATAATATAATGAATATAATAATGTTTTTATATATAAGCGAACTGTGTTCCTGTGTCAGTGTCGTTTTTAGACTGAAAATCTCGAGATTTAAGCTGCTGATTTCGGTATTTTGAGAATGTATTACTGTAGTTAATTTCACGTTGAATCCAACAATACCCATAAATCATTTTGTAAAATAAAAATCAGTTAAACACTTTTTAATCTCATTCCTTCAATTATTTTAACATTTCATGATCACGATACGTAATAGCGAGCTGGTCGATGCTGAGTAATTCCATAAACATACCCTTTAAAATCTATTGTCAAGTCAGTTGAGTACTGGACAGTTGATAGATTCCTAAATAATTATTCTTTAGCGATCACTGGTAAAAGTACCAATTACTGTCATACTACTGTGTTCCGGTTTGAAGGGCACTGTAGCTAGTGAAATTACTGGGCAATTGAGACTTTATGATCTGATCTCACAGTTGAGTAATCTTATTACTAGACTGTGCTGATGTCTCAGGATGATGTGCGCAGTGCAGTGTTGCTCGAAACTCTATTTTGGGGTTCCGATTGACACTATTCTGTTATGGGCAAAATTAAACTCAAATCAAATTAAAATAAAACATAGTAAATTCAAATTTAAAATTATCTTTTGTCATTGAATGTACCCTAAAACTATTAAGTTCAAAGTAACTTGAAGAAAAGAAGCAAGAAACAAAACTTCAACCTTACACCAACTCTCATTCTATTTTTGAAGTATACAAATAATGATACATCAAAAACTTGGTCAAGGCTATTAAACAAACTACCCAAACACGGCCTGTCATTAAATTTAAACACACAAAAAATTTTAAACTTGCTTTTAATGATCCCTACACACGGTAGCGACAATAACATAATAGCAGGAGTACAACCGATGATGGTGCTTCAAACTACATAAACACTAGAGTTTGAGATTGATTTATAATATCGCTGGTATTGCTCATTTATTTTCTTGTTTCAATCACGGATAGACCTGTTTTACACTATATTGGATAGCGTTACATACACCGTTATCAATTGATTATCGAATTATAATTTTAAATTATTTTAGGTAAGTCTGACATCTGACATTGGTTTTGGTAAAAGTTTCAGATCAGTGCAATGAGGTGAGGTTTGATAAAACATTACAAAAATTTGTGGGGCAGTCTTTGGAGACTTTCGGTAGAAGTGAAAACTAAAGAAATTGTGACATGCTCATGGGAAGCGTGTGGTGACGATGACGCGAGTTTCACGCTTTTTGTACACATATATACACAGTATAAATATAGCTCATGGAAAGCGTTCGGTGACGATGACGCAAGTTCCATGATTTTTGACAACCAAAAAGTGCTCAACGCGCCTAAAGAAGTTTTCACTTCAAAATTTAAATAAATCATTAACTATTTTCTGTAGGTACTTCGTAACAAACAAATTTTTCTGAATCCTCAGTTTACATTAAGGTATTTTGAAAGATAAATAACGACTAAATTCACTTCAATTAAAAGTCGAAATTACTCCGACCAGGTTTCGGACATATTCGATGTCCTTCTTCTGGAAACCAGTTACTAACGCAAGCCGCGAAGAAAGACATCGAATATGTCCGAAACCTGGTCGGAGTAATTTCGACTTTAATTGACGTGAATTTAGCCGTTATTTATTTTATAAAATGTGTCATACTCTCGTGAGTATGACACAGTACTAATACTACTACTATTACTACTAATGTTAATATTATTATAACTAATATTTTTAGTTAACTTTAATAAACTAAAAAAGTTAACTAAAATTACATTAAGATACATAATTTTTTTCATTCTTGATGTTTAAACTTATTTGTAACACGGACTGCACTTTCCAATGATTTTTATTAAATGTTTGTTTCAAGACTTGACTAGAATCAGTGAACCAGTGTCCATAGAATCACATCATTGTCCCTTCATCAGTCATAATGAAAACATGATTTAAATTGATTTATAATCGTGTCGGTCTTGGTGATTAATATTGTTGGTTCACTCGCGCACAACACGTTTTGAAATGGGAATTTGTGTAAACTAATTTCACTGTCATTGATTAATTTAATATGTTATTTTAGATGATTTGATATATTGTTTATATTTTAAGCGTTAAACATTTAAGTTTTATATCTATTTCTAGTTATTTAATTATTTTTTTGTTATTAATTTTAGTTTAGTCTTATTGTTTCAAAAGTTATAAGATGTTCTTGCATAAACTTAATTTTTCTAGTACAATAATTGTAACATTTATTATAAAGTAATAGTAAATATCTATATTTTTATTGCTATAGGACACGCTCACGCATTTAACTATCCTTCCTTAGTTATTATTTAATATGCAAAAAATACTACGAACAAAATATTAATAAGATGAATTCCAAAAACTCATTATTAAACAATACCGTATTAAAATGTAGTTTATATAGTAATTTCATTTTAAGTCCAGTACTAGGTGGTAGGACTTTTCTGCAAAATTCGTCTAGGTAGGTACCTACCATCGCTTTGGCAGTTATTCTGCCGCCAAGTAGTAGTGTGCAAGCACTACTGTGTTTAGGTTTGAAGGGCACTGTAGTGAAATTTCATTTAAAAAGATATTTTTTGAATTTCTATTTATTATTGTAAAATCTAGTAATCAGCCCTAAGTCCGTATAAACGTATCTAATTATTTGTAAACTGTTTGTCTTCATTATTATTTATTATCACTGCATTGTGCAGAACTATAAATAGTAGTAAGGAGGAATTAGAATAAACTAAACTAAAAATTAGATCGTATAAAAATTTAGCTGAAAGTAGAAATTTTGGTTTAGGCGCTCTTTAAAAAAAGTCAGAAGCTGAGAAATCAGCGAAGCGATCACGTAACTCAAAAACAACCAATAAAAACACATATTTGTATGGATTTGACAGTTTTAATACGCAATTATGCATATTTACTATGGAAATTTTCAAATTAGGAATGTAATTTCTCCGGTTGGATGGCAATCAAAGTTCCGTGATAACCTCTTCAATTTTCAATTTTCCGATATTATGGCTGACCTATATAGGCCATAGGCAAATGCCTACACGAGAAAAAATTAAGATTGTCACACTTATAAAAAATATAAAACCCTCAAATAAACACTCACTTCACAAATCACTTGAAACACTTAATCATTATCTCTGAGCGCCCTCCGTAATGAAACTTGAAAATTGTTGAACACGAAAATATTCCGATTTTCACTCTCCTTGTCCATTACTGATTTAGGGTTGTCAAAGGGCTTTTGGAGTAAGACAATGCGGTTTATTTACGTTGTTAAAAATATGACCTGAGCGTGATCCAATTCAAACCTAAACTGTATAGTTATACAGTACAAATTGTATTGTAGCGACATTTAAGGTTCCAGGTTAGTTCATCACCAAAATAATATTTTAAAAAGAATCAGACTCATCACTCCTAATATTGTAAAAGCAATAGTTTTTCTTTGACATTATCAAACATCACACAAACTTTGATTGCAATGTTACAGGAGAAATTTCCATACTAACTATGCACATAAACTGCGTATTCAAACCGTTAAATCCATACAAATTTGTGTTTCTAAAAGTTGCAATCGAGTTAAGTGACCGCCCAGCTGAACAACTACACTAATTTGTATAAAATTACACATAGATTGTTTGTGCATGTCTAAGATTAACAAAAGTAGTCACTTATAAATAGGTAGGTATTGGAAAATTAACAGTTAAAGCGAAAAAACTAAACACAAAAACAATCTTAAACTTTGAATTTAGCATATTTTACGTAAGCGCTTTATCAGTTTTTCACAATGGGCAACCCTACAGTGACGTTAAATTTAAAACGATAAATCTCTTGGGCACCGGTAAAGAGTTTTCTTTAATTACTTTTTTATTCTGATAAAGATTTTTTTAATCTTCGCAGCAAAATACCAAAGCGCCAGGAGTGGTAGGGGTGGGAAAGTAATTATTTTGTACGACTAAAGTTACGATATTTAGAGGTGGAAATTTTAAAACTCTGCTGTTCGCGAGATTGAGTATTTGTTGAGGTTTATGTGGATTTTTAAATGAAGTCTTTTGAAATTTGATTTAAGTTCCGTTTTTCAAAGATCAAATAAAGATTATTAATTGGATAAAACTAAACACCGTGGAAATATAAAGTAAGTTTTGGTACCCATATATGGTAAAAATTTAATGTTTTTATTTTAAATTTTAGTCCACTTATTATTATTATTAAATAAATAAATAGTACTATATTAGTTTTTTAGATTTATATTAGTTTCTCAGTAAATGGTCATATCATTTTGTCTAAGGGAAATTTGGACATGATAACGGACGTCGGGTCAGCTAAGTTACAAACAAAGATTAATTTCCTGTAAAACTTATGATAAATCATTTATAAAAATCTAATAACACCACAAAGTCCTTCTAATCTAAAGATCCTTTAGGACAACAATACAATTCTTTGCCAAAATGTACGTATCCCACAACAACCTCGCAATACTTTGATTCCGGGATTTTCCGCCCGTAATAAGGAGGTTTCCATGACGATGTCACACGAGTGTTTGCATGGAGTACACCCGTAATTGGCTCAAACGGGGCTTTCGAAGTAAAATTGTCTGTAACTCGAGATTAAAGGGAAGGAAATGACTAATCTAGGGCTCAAATACCTGTGACGTTATTTTTGTGCTGTCAGATCTTAAATTAGAACAATATAGACACAGCAAAGTATATGTGGGCAGAAGGGGTTGTGCATAGGTTGCAACCTATATAACTATAAGCCTTCAGCATGCGCACCGCGCCGTGTCTGGAACAAGAATGATCCGTAGTACACCGAGCGGTCCCTTTTTATAGCCAGATGGTTGGGGGAGCAATGATAGTTGCCGATGTTGCCACTGTAATAAATTTAAATGCCACCATAGGGTAAATTGCGGTACTGCCGGCTGCGCATAGAGTTTATAACTGGACGTAGCCGCCGTCATATATGTTTAATTATTTTTATCGTAACTATTACACTTCACACTAATATTATAAAGGCGAAAGTTTGTATGTGTGTATAATTGTTACTTCTTCACGATCAAACGGATGAATGGATTCGGATGAAATTCGGTACCAAGATAGCTATACACTGGGTTAACATATAGGCTACATTTTATACCGAAAAAGTTAAATTTTCCTGTGGGATGAGCAAATAATTAAAATACTTTTTGTCCGCGGGTGACACCGCGGGGCGCAACTTGTCGTATATAATTATCGTAACTAAAACCAAAAGCAACTATATCCTATGTTTTTTCTTCATTTTTCAATATATATCGTAACTTTTCTCTGGCAAACCAAAGGCATAGGGACTGATGGCTTTTCTTGCTCAATTACCCGACTCACCGGCCTCATCCAATCCCACGCCATGCAGTGTTGCCAAACAAAATAAAAAAACAATTCAATTTACTTCATTTCGAAAAATAGCAATAAATATAATAAATTCATGAGAGTATCATCATGTAGTCAACATACCTTGATCTAAATGTATGCAGAATTTGTATTGAATTAAATTCTTGTTTTATATGTTTATTAATTTTATAAATTTATCTGTTTCATAGTTCATCGACTGGCCTGATAGCTCGGGTAGTAGTAGCTCTGTTTTTCAAACGGTAGGTCGTGGATTCGATTCCCAACCACTCAGGACAAACATCTGTGTGTGAACATCGATGTTTGTTCTGTGTATGGATTTAATTCTATGTATTTATTTACAAAAAAAATAACCAAGTATTGTATCAGTTATCTGGTACAAGCTTTGCTTAGTTTGAGGCTAGATGGCGCTGTGCGAAATGTCGCGTACATTTTACTCAGCGCCATCTAGCCTGTCATATGTACGTATGTATGTATAGTAATGAACTTATATGTTATTACATTTCATTTTTTAAATTTTATTTTACCCACAATCTGACATGTATTTTTTTATAATGATCAATTTTCTCCTTACTAATTAAATATCAATAAAAAATAGCATAAAACCTATCAAAAATCGGCTGCAATTAGCCAAATATAATTGTTACATTATTTTTTGTATTTAAATCATTTTACAATATAATGTTCTTGTTTTGTTTTGTCTCTATATTTTAGTTCAGCAAGCTTCCTTTAGTCTAAGGCATTAATTAGTTTTCAACCTTTTTAGTGTCACGAAGATTTGACCTAAAACTTAAGCTTTGAATTTTATCACGTTATTAATACTTACCTGTAAAAAAATTAATTTTGGAAACATTATGCCCACTTGTACTTAAGTTTGACAGCTCCTAGTCGTCACCAATATACAATATGTGACCAAAATGCTTAAATATCACTCACTCTTTTTAATGAGGCGCCAAAACATTCAAAAAACAAATGTCTTATAGCATTTATAACTTATTTTTACATTAACATCTAATTTAAAAGCAAAAAATAGATCAATAAAGTTAGAGGTCACCATTTTAATAACTGTATTGAAACTGGATTGGAAATACTGCGTAGTTCCGGCTAAAACACTCCAGCGTTTTCGGGAATAACTTTTTAAAGTCAGTATGACAGCCTCTGTGGTGTGGTGGTTGAGCAGGTCGGCTCATAACCTGGAGGCGGCGGGTTCGTTTCCCGCGGCTGGTCAAGTATTTGTGCACAGAAAAAACCCCAAATACTCGTTCTGAGTCTGGGTGTTGTGTGACCATGGTCCTCGTAGTTCCTGGGTCCCTAGACACAAAGAATCCTAGCTAGGGTCCAGGATATATGTATGTGATCATTGGGCGTTATTATTATTATTAATATCAGCGTGTCAGTCGGTATAACTTTGTTTTTTATTGTTAATGTCGTCATCTTGACAATTGTAAATTGTCATTTTACCGGAGATCTCAACAAGGTAATACAAAATTTAACTTTGTTATGTTGACAATGGAAATCTACGTGAACCAAATTCAACTTCAGTTCGCCTCACATTCACTGACTGACACACCAAATCAAGCGTGCGTAAAGAAGTTTTACTTAAAAACATAGAAGTAATGAAGTTGGAATTTAAATAAATTTTGATGATTAGTTTAGATTGTTATTATATACTTAGCTTCTTATTTGATATCTTGTGTCTGAAGCCAAAACGGCTGAAACGGCTGAAAATTTTGATTGAAATATTCAAACAGATTGCTTACCACCATGATCGACATTGGGTAACTTTTTAATAGTAACAGAAACCAATTTTACCCGGCCAAAACTATTTATCGCATTTCTACTAAAAAACACGAATACATCTTAAATTACATCTATGGCGAAGATCCAATAACTAATTAATTGTTATTGCTTGTTCTGGTTAATCCAGACTGACATGTCCATAAACTTGTTAGCATTATTTGACATATTTCTGTGGTGTGGTGGTTGAGCAGGTCGGCTTACAACCCGGAGGCGGCGGGTTCGATTCCCGCGGCAGGACACTTATCTGCTGCGGGATGCTGTTACTTATATTCTGTAGAAAAAAAGAGCAAATACTTGTTCTTGTGTTGTGGGACCATGGTCCTCGTAGTTTCTGGGTCTCTAGACACAGGGAATCCTAGTTAGGGTCCAGGATCTATATATGTGATCGTTGGGCGTTATCATTATTATTATTAATGTTCCATTACTTTCGAAAATTTAACTTTGTTTTACTTTTTATATTTTAAATTTTAATTCATACCAAAACTAATCATAATATGGTTTTGACAGTCAACTAAACAAAGCAATAAGCCCTGTAGCCTGTATAATTGCCTACCAGGCAAAAAACAAAACAATTTTTAGTTTTAGTTTTAACCCATTACATTGGTGGAAAAATAATATTAGAAAAAAGTTGTTTGTTTAAAAAGTATGTGTTAGGACATTAAAGGTTTCAGGCGAATTAAAAATAGACTTTATTGAGTTTTGCCGGGAAAACGAAAAAGATCGCGTCACCGCATTTTATTATTTTCCAAAACTGGTGTTATTTTCAGTGTTAGTGCATACAATTGGTGCCATTTTATTCGTTAAGTGCGAGATTACATGCATGAGTGTGGGAAAGCAGTATAATAATGATGTTTTTTTTTTTTTCGTGTTTTTTCCAAAACTCAATAGAAATTTCTGGTAAAGTTGCCACCACATTACTAGGAGTATGACTCAGACTAGAACTACGACTTCACTTGATGACTTGGACTGTAACTTTACTTAACTATATAAATGAAATATCATTAACTTGAGAAATTATCAACTACTTGACATTGGCTAAATACACAAAAGTGTGAAGCTAAAACAAACAAAAAGAAAACATTATGTTTATATCAAATCAAACTAAATGTTACTATATAAAAAGTATAGTGAATAACTCGAATCCTTGCTCCAACTTCCGTTTATTGTAGCACTAAGGGCTAGAACATTAACTATTCAAGTGCCGATATTGTTTCCACTTCCAAAGCCATTAGTAGTCTGTAGTCCTTGAAAGTGTTAACTAAGTGGAACGCAATAAATCCACTATCGATTTGGTGCTGCGCAGACCTGATTCTTAGTGTGGCCAGTCTTAAGAAAATCTCCCATATTAGCTATAAGCTTATATAAGTCATTTTGTTCATAATTTAAAAATCCTGACGTTTCTTCATCAACTAGAAAAGAGCTGATAGTTTTCAAATAAATGTACCAATTTTTTTGAATCATTACTAATAACATCCTAATATTAAAACCTATTTGAAATTAGAGACAAAATAATGAATACTTTATTAAATAAGGCTTTTAATATAATCAAGAGAATTTTCCGAATAATTAAAATGGGAACTTTCAAACACCCATGTGGCAACACCGCTGATTATTATGCGTAAAGTTATTGTTAGGGAAGTTACGAATTATGACAATAATGGGTGGAATGCTAAGGACAGTTGGAGAAACAATATTGGCTATTAGAGCTGTAATTTTATTGTGGAATTCCGAATATTGCTTACGAATTTGAGTAAGATTTATGTAATGGCAATCCAGAGAAGTGGTTTACAAATTTTGTTATGAAAAAAGTTTTGGGTAAGGTACAGATATAATAATTCTGATGCCCTCCAATAATGTTTTATTAGTTTATTAATTGTAAATTTTATTACTTACCTCTTGGAAATTGAGGAGAATGCTGCTGCCCATTCCCTGAATATTCCCTTCGGGGAATTGGTTCCACACTTTTGTGTATTAAATCAGTGTCAAGTAATTAATTTCTCAAGTTAATTTATATTATTTATATGTGTATGTGTCTTGTCTAGTCAAGTCATACTCCAAGTAAAGTGGTGGCAACTTTAACAGAAGTTTCTCTGTAGTTTTGGAAACAACACGAAAAGAAACGTTTCACCATCATTATACCACTTCCCCACACTCATGCCTGTAATCCAGCACTTAACGAAGAAAACGCCACCAATTTAATGCACTAACATTGGAAATAACACAAGTTTTGGAAAATAATACAACGCGGTGACGCGATCATTTTCGTTTTCCCACCAAAACTCTGCTATACAATGTATTTGTATGTTTGTAATATTTGATAGTGCGGTAAAGTCTTCACTGCACGAGTGCGTTAAAATACGCAGGTGTCATAGACTCACAAGACACGCTTCGATAACACAAAGACCCATAGTAAACTTGAAGCACTTTCACAACCATAATAGGTGTTCGTTCTAAAACTTCTCATTTCCATTTTAACCACCTAGCATCAAATTTCCGTGTCAAACCTTCAGCTAAATTATCTACTAGATAAGTATACTGGGGCTATAACGGCCTCCCTTGACGGAATAGCACACCTTGATGTGGATTTAATGGTGCAATAACAATAACAGAGTTAATAACCCACTGTTTTGGCTTATACAGGGTTGTATGCCTTGTTTAGAATAGGATACCTTAATGGCTAGGATTTATAGGAGTCAAAGGTCGGAGGGTACTAATTGACGGGGAATGGGGTATTTTTATAGGATTTTGAAGGTTATTTTGTTTTTGATTTACATCTTAGCATCGCGGTGCTTCGATGGAATAATCTTATGGAGTGTTTTTTGGTCGTGGATGGCAGGCCTCTTGCGGGTTGGTGAATGACACAGTCATGGTTTCACATTTTTTGATTCTTGGTAATTTTTTTTCATCTTTTAATTTTACTTACGATACTTTAAATTGTCCGTAACAGTTAAAAATCTTATGAAAAAGTGTGGTATTAGATCAACTCACTCGCAGATCATCAACAGTCATAAGCCTCCCCCACAAAGCATCATTTTGGTGGACAGTCACTGTGGTGTGGTGGTTGAGCAGGTCGGCTCGTAGCCCGGAGGAAGCAGATTCGATTTCCGCCGCAGGCCAAGTATTTGTGCGCAGAAAAAAAAGCGCAATTACTTCTGAATTTGGGTGCTGTGGGACCTAGGTCCTCGTAGTTCCTGGGTCCCTAGACACAGGGTATCCTAGTTAGGATCCAGGATCTATGCATGTGAGTGTTGGGTGCAAGCGATGTTGCGTTTCCGTTACCATTTCAACTTGCTAATTCTAAGTGTTATATTAGTAACTTAAGCATAACATAACATAACACATAGCATGATTATAATACAGACACAGTACATTCCAAGCCGACCTCTTCACCAGAAATTGATGAATAATAAAGTTACTTATTTCTAACTTTAATTAAAGTCTAAGTTCAGATAGTACCCTCTTTTTCTATATTTGAAAATTTACACCTTTACCAATTATTAAGTTATTCAATTTAAATTGTTTATCACTTAAACCTCACTTAATTAGAAAGCCCAAACATCAGTCAGTTTGACATTAAACGAATTAATCGTGTGAATTCAATCACGAAAGATCCAATTACTTGCCTAATTAGTATCAAGTTATTAACTTACTTATTGCTTAGATCGATCAATGCTTGAAATAGAGCTCCGTAGTTACGTTTTGATCGTGTTTTAGTTGTTAGTAAATAGAACAAAAAGCATATTTAAAAAACCTGTTTTATGACGATATATGATTATAATAATATTCAAAATATTAACTAGAATACATAACCTTAATAGATAACGCTACCAACTCCGTAAGTTAGATGGAAAAGGTGAAGGATAAGGGACATGAAATCACTTGTCACGTTGCTTAAGTAAATCATGTCCCGGCTTTGTAAATGCGGGTTCAATTCCCGTTCGTGATTGAAGTTGTACCTTTATTTATACATATAAAATTCAGTTCTGACTGTTTTATATAGCAACGCACAGCCTAAACCGTTGCTCCTGGAGATTTGAAATGTATAGTTTTTGTAAAGTGTAGGTATCCACTAAGAAAGGGTTTTTTGAAATTCTGCCCCTAAAAGGGTGAAATGGGTGGTTGAATTATCCATGAAAAAAATTCTTCGTTTCCTATAGCCCACGCGGGCGTAGCCGTGGGCAGAAGCTAGTAATATATATAAGCTTACTTTTTTATTTGTAATAATATTATTAAGTCATTCTGTAATCAAACGACGTCTGACAAAACTTTGTTTGATTATCCTTAAACCATCTAAAGGTAAAAGCTTTCTTGTAAATAAATTCTTAGGAATCCAGCCCCTAACTAAATAGCCAAGCACTCAACCCAACCCAAGTCATATACTAAAGACTCACGTACTGGAAAATACCTTTTCCAGCAGAATAAAAAGTAAACTGAAGGCATTATCTGCTCTATGTAAATATTCGTGGATCCGACCTGTGTGTGTTCGGGATTAACCTTCCATGTTTATTTTTATAAACGGGGAAGTATTATTTTTAGATAGGGAAAGTAACATCAGAATCATTTATTGACTCGCGATAGGATACTGTTATGTTGGACATTGTTGACAGCAGCAGAAACTTAGGACATAGAACTACTAAAATCTGCTATGTCAATGCAGAATTGGCAAATCAAAAAGGCATTTTCGAAGTAAAACTTCTTTACGCACGCTCAAAAAAATAAAGATCTCCATTGCCAACATAACAAAGTTAAAATTTTGTATTACTATGTTGGTATGTTAAATGAACTGAGTCGCTAGACAGTTGTGTAGTTAGTTGGCGGTTGTATTTGCCAAAATATTATTTGTCTTATTTCTTCTTTCTTCAGATCATATTCTCATTTTATATACACAAGTATAATATTTAACTTTACAAATCTTAATTAAAAAAAACATTTTTAATCATAATAATGTGAACTCTATAACAGTAGTAATAGGAGCTAAATATGATTATAGTTCATGAATAGTAGTTACATGTAGACAACGGCGCGGCGTCGGTATTCGCAATTGATTATGATAAAAGTGTATTCAACCAATCTAAAGCAACAAGTCGTTCAAAAAACGCTGAAGTGTTATGACTAAGCAGAAGCTTATCCAACATAACATAACCCTTTATGGGGAGCGTAAATTGATAGTCATGGAAACCAATAAGAGTCAAATAAAGAGGATTATAATTGTTTATGAAAGAAAATAACAAATAACACCCGTACAAGATTTCATAATTTTTTTATTCAGTTGAAAATCGGTGAGGTTTTTATCTCTTTGGTCATGACTTGGACGGCGACCTGGCGACTGAACCTACGCTGCCTGCAACACACGTCGTCAGGTTGAACTTACTATACCTTTGGAATCTTTGATGACCTGCTTGAGGCTCTGGACTCGATTAAACGGTGTACCATAAAGCTCATTGACGATGACACTTTGGTTGGTGAAAGGCTCCAGAGCCTAGCACACTGACGTAAGGTCCAAGTGAATGCGCTCAAGAATTGCATGATCACATTCTCCCATCACCGGACTACTAGAAGCTCGGCTAAGCGCCATCCTTTCGTGGTCGAAACACCATCCGAACCAAGCGATTTGACTCAACGTTCTTAATTAGAACGGCTAAGGAATGGAATGCCAGCGTCTGTGTTTCCGGCGAAATATGACCCGGGCTTGTTCAAGAGAAGAGTAAATAGGTATTTACTTGGCTAGCATGCTACACCTTCACTTTCCATCAGGTGAGAGCGTGGGCAAATTCTAGAAATTGAACCTTTCTTTTTCTTTTCAGTAAAAAAAAAAATACCGGCAGCAGTTCTTGTACTAACCCTTAAAGTTGAACAGTGTTTACTTTAATTATAATGACATTATTATAAAATTTAAAAGGTTTAAAAAGAACCGACGACGGCAAAGTGCTTCTTTCCTTTTTGAGTTAAAACTGAGACTGTATAACAAATCCAATCTCTTTTAGTTTTACTATAACGACGTCTCCTTTGTCTAATTTAACTCCAAGCTTGAACCTTTCAACTTTTATAATATGGAATCGGATTATTTTGGTATATATGTAACTTTACAAACCTCGTTAACTGGATTTAAAGTTGTTTCATTATAACTGAACGGAAATTATTTTAAATGAGCACGAAATATTTGGGGCTCTAAATTAACATAATCCGCATAGGGGTTGGAAAGGGTTTGGGGGTAGATTTTCACTGTATTTGAACTGAGGGATGATATTTTTCTGTTGTTGTGATCGTATTTCTGGAAGGTTTATATTCTCGTTTATGCTAACGCTCCTGTTTGCGTTTTTTCAGTACATGCGGATGGAATAAGTACAAATTTTGCTACAAAAAGAGTTTAGTAAACAATTTTACGGTTCACATCACACTTTAGAAATATGATTACAAACACTGCCCATTATTTTTTAAATGTATCACTATCGTGTAAACTTATTTTAAAGTCCAAAGTCCAAATAATATAGTCATAGTCATAGTAATACAGTCAAAGTCAAAAGATTTTATTGCAAATAGGCAATTTTTAGCACTTTTACAAGTCAAAATTATACTAGGTACTTAAAATTAAGTTATTGTACTTAGCATATAAGTAGAAAAAAAATTACAAAGTGCTTATAGTCAAATATCATATAGCAAGCCCATTACAATTATATGAGTTTGGAAAAAAAGCAGTTCTCTTTCTCACTACTGGTGCAAGCAATGTCTGCCTTGTCTACTTCTTCGTACCTGCCTTGTCTACTTCTTCGTGGATATGTTTGCATCATCACTGCTATTGGCCTACCGACTACGACAACTATCTTAGGTTTCTTTTTTTTTTTACCTTTGGATTGTAATTTAGAATGCTAGAAACACTTTTTATTTTTTATAGTATATAATTAGATACTCACTTTAAGGCGATAGTTAGGAATCAGTTACCTACTAAATATCTTAAGTTACATCTCTCTGTTCTGTTTTCGTTATATTTCTTATTAATTTGTGGTCAGCGTTGTTGGTACACTAACTACCTACATTCTAAGGCTTAAACTACTTTAAGATTATGTTTGTTGATCCTAAATAAATAAAAAAAAAAAAAAAAAAAAAAAAAAGCAATCCGGCACAATGCAAAACAGAAAACTCCGTTCCGAAGCTTCGATTACACCTGTAAAGAAGAAGCTACAGGAAACTTTACAGTGATGCATAAAAGCAAAATATACGCATTAAAGTAGATACTTACTACTAAATATAATAGAATCACACGCATGGGTAAATAATATAATACTTTGTAGATCTAAGGTCGCACGTTACATATTCCATAATTATTGTTTGATGATTGACATTAGAGACATCTTTTGACCTTTGACTTCATAATTATGTTTTCATTTCAGTAATGAATAATAGCGAAGCAGAAAGTAAACTCTTAACGGCTTTAGGCTATATATTCCCAAGTATCAATTTACAAGCATTGTAACAGATAATGATCACCTACATAATTATCTGACCTGTTGCAAACGTCTCTTTTTAAGGTCACCTTTGTCAATACATCGTCACTAATACATGTTTTAATTTTGACATTTTACCTTTTTGAATTATGAACTATAATGCCTTGTTTCTAAAGTTTTATATTCATCGACGACTAAAATTAATGCCTTTTGAGGGTGTATATTTTGGTTCTTATTCTAATGTGTGTAGAGTTTATTTTAACTTGTTCTGATGTAATGAGATTTTTGATGTTTGACGTGACGATGACATGCATTGACAAGCATTTCAATTTAATTGAAGTTTTTGTACTGTCCGTATCTATTATGTTACGTGTTTTTATTACAAAACTGTTTTGAAGGCAAAAAGGAAGTCGTTTTGTCAACGTTTTACCACGTGTTGATTTTTTACGCATTTTTAATGGAGTTTTAGTTTTTCATTAGACCACTTTATACTCTATAATAATTACATTAGTGATTTGCATGATCCATAGATAGATCCGTGATAAATAGTTAACTTGTCGTTGTGCTGAATATGCTATTTTGAGTCTTGAAATATTTTTTCTTAAAATACATTTTAGTAACTGTTTTGAAGCAATATGTCACAGACTCTCAAAATAAGACCTTTTGCGAATTTATAACTATAATTGGTTTTGCGAGCATGAATTTCCGAAAAGTTTCATATAAATGCTTTTTACTTTTCACCCGTTTTGCCATGATTTATGATCAAAGGCAAATACACTGTAATTTTCGGGATAAAAGTCATTTCTTGGTAATGTGTTCAGGTTTGTAAAATGAGATAAATTCCAAAAAGTCTTAATTGTACAGTGACTATTTACGCTAAATGTCGTAGTTATACAAAACCCAATTAGCAGAATCGATATATCGTATAAAACTTCGTCCATATTAGTACAGCTATTTTAGTGTGAAAGCCATACAAATGAACAAACAGACAACGTTTCAGTTATGAGTATATTTATAAGTATTTTATAATTTCGAATTTAAAAGGATTGGGTACCGTCATAATTGAAATGCATCAATACCCAGTCGTTAACGGTTCTTACCCAGGTTGGCCTTAAGCCGGCACTTAAGCCAGCACTTGAGCCTCCACTACCAGCTAAAGAGGATCTGCGAGTAAAGCCCGGTGTATAATGGTGACATTGCCGTGTCAACTGTACGGATCGAATCATTTAGTTTGAGCGTTAGGGGGCAAATTTTCTAAATACCTCGTGTTTAAAACTAGTAGTACACAATTGGAGCGATGATAAAACATGAGTGGTGGTAAATTTGTGAACTACTCTGTTTTGTACTACTCGAGAATGCAGCTACCCAAAATGATTCATCCCAATCACCATGCTGATGCATAATAATTTAAATAAAATAAAAGAATAAAATAAATAATAACGTCCAACGATCACATGCATAGATCCTGGACCCTAACTAGGATTCCCTGTGTCTAGGGACCCAGAAACTACGAGGAACATGGCTCCACAACACCCAGACTCGGAATAAGTATTTGCGGTTTTTTTTCCTGAGCACAAATACTTGTTCTGTCGCGGGAATCGAACCCACCGCCTCCGGGTTATGAGCCGACCTGCTCAACCTCTCATTACAGAGGCTGTCAAATCGATTTATGATTTATCATCAACATCAGCATGGTGATTGGGATGGATCTTCTTGAGGTTTTTTTTTTGTTTTGGCTCCAAACTAAGTGCATTTAGCCAGTGTCAAGTAATTGATAATTTTTAAGTTAATTCATATATAAATGTGTCAAGTCAAGTCATACTCCTTGTAAAGTGGTGGCAACTTTACCAGAAGCTTCAATGAACAACACGAAAAGAAACGTTTCACCATCAGTATGCCACTATCCCACACTCATGCCTGTAACCCAGCACTTAACGAATAAAATGCCACCAATTTTATGCACTAACACTGAAAACAACACAAGTTTTGCAAAATAATATAATGTGGTGACGCGATCTTTTTCGTTTTCCCGCCAAAACGCACCTTTAATAATAAAGTGAATCAAGTCAAAAAATTGGGATTCGCCGATTTTGTAGTAAAACGATTTCTATGCTCCTAAAGAATAGGTACAGTTTAACAGCCGCTGCATTTACGGCTATACGAGCGAAATAAAGGAACGTTCGTCTCTTTTTGATTGACTCGTCGATCCCTTCCGAAATCACAAAACGAACCAATTAGAAATGCTCCAGCAGTGATCAAACTGAGACGTGTGCTTGAGTGGAATAATTCAAAATAAATCATTTTATCAATTTTTCTTTTTTTTCTAAAATTTTCATTTAATGGTAAACAGAATTATATATTAAAACACCTTGTTTCATACTATGTTTTTACTAACAAAATGCATTAAATACTAGTGATGCATTTGTTGCAATATTTTTTTACATAAAGACTGTACTAATAAGTATTGTGTCATAAAGCATGATTAAAACTTGACGAAATTTTTAATCAAAAAAAGATCTGCATCACAAAAAATGTTTAATTTTTATTTCAAACCTCAATATTTTAGTAAATATTAATAATTCTAATTATTTTGAAGTCCATTTATGTCCCACCATCATTTTGACAAAACTTTGAAGACATTTTATTTTTTAAAGTGCTCCAAAAATCGAAATATTCGCTGAAACATAGTCAGCGGTAGACTTGTGAAACTTTAAACGTGATTTCCCAACAATCATGAATTTTGAGTTGATTCACTTTATTTTTAAAGGTGCGAAAAGTTTTTTGAGGTTGATTTGAGATTTTACATCACATTGGAACTTGTTGCCTGGATTATAATTATGTCCAAAACTCTTGTCTGTTTTATTATTATTATCATTTTGTTCTGTTTTGATCTCAGGTTACTGTGGTGACTGCTCCCCCCTAACACTACAAGTCCCTCAAGGGGGGGAAGGAAGCGTTGATATTTAACACTGAACGTGTTCTCATAACTTCGAGCATTAAGGTTCATATTACAGAACGATGCTCAGTCATCGATCGGTGCTCAAGCAGAGATGTCATTCATAAATTGATCAATTAGTAAATGAAATCTCTGCTTGAGCATTGATCGATAACTGAGCATCGTTCTATAATACGGACCTTAGTGTAAGATAGAGTAGAGATTGGCAAATTCTCATAATGATGAGTTCACGAGCAAGACTAATTAAAAACCAAAAAGCGTTTTCTGTCAGCAAAAATGTATTCATATAATATTAGCGCATACATGTTATTCTTATGCTTTGCTCTCATGGCTATAAAATCAAGAAGTCAGGATGATTTTATAGTATACACTGACCCTTATATTTGTGGCCTACCCTACTTTTATGACGTCGTTACCTTTTAATCTCATCCCTGCCTAATTAATTAGGGTCAAAGGTACCATCCCCATACCACGGTGATAATTTAGGGACAGAGTATTAGTTGTAAAATAATTTTAGTAGCATCCCTTTGCGCTAGTTTTATTATAAGGGGTAGGAATTATTGGATCTCAGTTTTATTGGTTTGCGAAGTTCTACCATTAAATTTTTTTATATTAAAATTGTGACTGAAGTCAATCTGATTTAATTTTTTTTATCTTGGGATCGGTGAAATTATATTGTAGACTGGCCCGATAGCTCAGTTGGTAGTGACTCTGCCTTCTAAACTGCGGGTTGTGGGTTCGATTCCCACCCAGGACAAACATTTGTGTGATGAACATCAATGTTTGTTCTGTGTCTGGGTGTTATATTGTATTCTATGTATGTATTTACAAACAAAAAGTATCTAAGTATTGTATCAGTTATCTGGTTCCCATAGTACAAGCTTTGCTTAGTTTGGGGCTAGATGGCGTTATGTGAGATGTAAAAAAAAAATGAATTGTATTGTATATGTTGGTTAAATAAAAACCTTGTATTAAAAAATATTTGTCATTAGTAAAATAAAGTGATGATTTTAAGTTTGGTAAATTTAGTTTATAATATGACACGGCAACGTCAGCATTAAACACTGAACTTTACTCGCAAATCCTTAAAAAAAAAAAAAAAATTACATGAAGATATAAGATATATTTTTTTTTTTTAGTTACATTAAGATAAATATTTTTTTCAAATAAGAACAAGTCAAACAGATTCATTCATCCGGTTCATACCTGTTCATTTACCATTCATGCTAATTATTACAAGCATTCAGGTAAATGTAATCTAAATTTAATAAAGCTATTTTTTGAACCTCTTTTACATTACATGTATCTTTTAGGCAAGCATTACATATCAGACCGCATCTTGACTTAAACACCATAAGCTGGTCAAACGTAAGCTTACTAGCGTGTTATATGACAGCCTCTGTGGTGTTGTGGTTGAGCAGGTCGGCTCATAACCCGGAGGTAGCGGGTTCGATTCCCGCGGCAGGACAAGTATTTGTGCACAGGAAAAAAAAGCGTAAATACTTATTCTGAGTCTGGGTGTTGTGGGACCATAGTCCTCGTAGTTCCTGGGTCCCCAGACACATGGAATCCTGGTTAGGGTCCAGGATCTATGTATGTGATCGTTTAAAAAAGTTATAGGTACATAAAAAAAACCCCAGACCGCATCGTCACTTTTTTTATGTTATTGAATGATGTGACGAGCTAGTCGTCCACCTGATGTTAAGCGCCACGGCCGCCCATAACAGAACAGTGTCACTTGGAACCCTAAAACATAGAGTTTCAAGCGACACTGCACTGCGCACATCATCCTGAGACATCAGCACAGTCTGGTAATAAGATTACTCGGCTGTGAGATCAGATCATAAAGTCTCAATTGCCCAGTAATTTCACTAGCTACAGTGCCCTTCAAACCGGAACACAGTAGTGCTTGCACACTACTGCTTGGCGGAAGAATAACTGGCAAAGCGGTGGTACCTACCTAGACGAACTTTGTAACAAAGTCCTACCAAGTTTTGGATAAAGATATAAACCCAAATAATGTAAAAGAAATGAGCTGCACTAACTCGGATGACAAAAATATGAAACTGGATACAACTAACGCAATAGATAAGCAAGTCATTGATAATTATAAAAGGCCTAATGCAGATGGTATGGTATATGGTACGAACTTTGCAACAAAGTCCTACCACCTAGTAAACTTACCATGAAGTGATATAGTGGTCAAACGTAAGCGTATCAAATAATTAAAACAGTACTTTGGCAACCTCTAAAATGAATGAAGGAAGCAGGACGATTAGTCAATTTTACCGTGACGGTGTTATGCACAAAAAGACAATAAATAAGCGATTAGACTTTTTTGGTCATTAAAATGTAGGTAAGACTTAATGTTTTTACCATTCCACAATCTATAGAATTAAACAGTAATTAATCTTTGTTAAGGATTTTCCCTATTCAGGTATCCTTATCTAAAGAAAACGAGCCTTTTGAGTTTAACTTCACTGCTGTTTATTCAATCACTGTTTTTCACAATTTACACACGTTTTATAATTTATTTAATTATTTTTGAGTGAGCACAACTTGTCTGCTCGGAGACTTGGACGGAAGAGAGCTAGCGGTATGTTGCTAGAGTGAGACAGATTATTTAGTATGTAGCTATGAATACTAAACATTCTGGCCCCCTTTTGTAAGCAAAAAGGTTTTACAATATGGTAGTATAAACTGTTTATGTTATAGTTAATAAAGATTTTATAATTTACATTTTGTTTATTTTTAAGTAGTTAGAACATTACATTTAATTTAAGATTATCAACCGCCAAGAACATCATCAAATAATGGTAAGTATTTAAGCTTATTACAATTACGGTAGGTGCTTGACCATATAATACATTAATTCTAGAAATTTACTTTAAGTACATATTAAAGTTTACAATATTAAGAATGGTAGGTACCATTTGTTTGGATTAAGTAGGTATCAATAATTAATATCATTATTTTAATGAATTTGCAAAGGTACATATTTAATTTTACTTAGGTAGGTGACATTTTTATTAGCATGTAATACAATAGAATCAGGAGCTTATAAAGTAACTTAGGTGCTAATAATAAGTAGATAACTTAGGTAGTTAAGTAGACATAAATCTAAACTAAGCATAGTAGCATAGCCAATTCAGTCAAACGTAACAAAAAATATAGGTAAACAAATATAGGTGCTTAGCAAAGCATGATATTATGGATCATATTATTAACATAACATGAGCATAAGTAGAAAGTAAGTAGGTATTTACAGTAATTACATTACAGGTCTTTTTTAGGTAGCAGAATTAGCTTGTGAATGGGTCTAGTATATTCACCTTTAGATGTACAAATTACAACTGATCTGATTAAGCCATCTGATTTATTAGTATTTGTAGAAATAACTCTGCCTAGCGGCCAAAAAGTGGGTGGTGTAGCTTCATCTTTTATAATTACTAAATCTCCAATATTTAAATTTTTATGTACTTGCAGCCACTTGTTTCTAGTTTGTAATTCTGATAGGTAACTAAAATAAAACTGTTTCCAGAACTTTTGCTTTATTTGTATTATTTTCTGGTAAACATTCAGCCTATTTTCATTTAGGTTTAGAACATTAGGTTCAGGCAAATCAGTTATGATTGTACCTACAAGAAAATGAGCAGGTGTTAGACATGTAATGTCATTGGGTAGGTCAGTTATTGGGTACAATGGCCGGGAATTAAGTATTCCTTCAATCTGAACCAGTATGGTGTACAAAAATTCATATGTTAGCTTAGTACTAAATAAATGTTTTTTAAGTAGCGATTTTACAGATTTTATACCAGCTTCATAAATTCCGCCCATATGACTTGCTAATGGCACTGTAAACTTATGTTCAATATAGTTGGAATTACAAAAATCTATAATTTGACTATAGCTTGTTTCATTTTTAAACATTTTATGTAGCTCATGTAGTTCTGACTTTGAGCCTTTAAAATTAGTAGCATTATCTGTATACAAACAAGTAGGTATAGCTCTTCTAGAGATAAACCTTTTTAGAGCACATATAAAAGACTGAGTAGACATATCTGTCACTAACTCTAGATGTATAGCACGTGTAGACAAGCATACAAAAGACATATGTAGCCTTTAGAATATTTGCAGTTTCTAGTCATGGAGCTTCTTATAGCTATAGCTCCGCTGAAATCAATTCCTGTATGAGTGAATGCACGAGTTAATGTAACTCTGGGTGCAGGAAGATCAGACATTTGCTGTCCGCAGACCTTGCCTCTATATCTAGTACATCTGACACAAGAGTAAATGCATTTCTTCACCTCTCTTCTACCATTAATAGGCCAGTATGTTAGTTGTATGTTGTATAGTGTATTTTGTATGCCAGAATGCAGTAGTTTGAGATGAAAATGCTGTACTATGAGACTTGTTATGTGATCTTTAGCAGGTAGTATGACTGCATGTGCTTGTGTGAATAGAATGTCAGATTGGTGTATGCGTCCACCAACTCTCAATATGTTATCTCCATCTAGAATGGATTTAATTTTTTGAAAGGGCTAGATGTGTAAGTATATAATTTTTGTTTCCTATTGTTTGACGAATGCGGTGGACCTTCTATAAGTTGTGAGTGTTGTTTGGGCTCATATATTTGAGCTAGTGTTTGTGTGGGCTCAGTTGTGTGAGAGTGAGCTTGAGTTTGTGTGGACTGTATCTTTTGAAAATGAGTGCTGTTGTGTTTGTCTAATAATGAAATTGTGAGCATTTCTGAGCTCTGAAACTGTTAGTAGTTTTGTAGAAACATTTTCTGGTTTTACTATAGGAAAGTGAGGTATGTAGTATGTGTTTGTGTCATTAGGTGAGAAGTTTTCAACATAATGTGCATGACCTAACTCTACAAACTCATTAATGAATGCTTTGTATTGTGAGTATAGGGTAGGATCTTTTAGCATTCTAGATTCTTGTTGTAGTAAGCAGCGGTAAGCCATATTGAAAGAATTACCGAGCTCATGAAGTTTGTCTTGTTGTAGTGGCAAGTTAACTGTGTACCTGCCTGTGTTGTCACGTGTAGTTGTAGATTGGTAAAGTTCCTCGCAGTATGTGTCTGCAGGTGAAAGTAGTTTTTTCTTCTGAGGCAATTCTTCTTGCTCCCAGAAAGATTGTAGTAGATTGTCTGTGGATGTATTGGTTACAAACATGCTTACATGCGGAGTGCCTTGCGAAGCAGGCATAGTTGTGTTTGTGCTTGGAGTGAAAGGACCGGATACCACCCATCCAAAGTGTGTTTCAATTAGATAGGGTAAAGTAGGACCAAGCTTAATTCGCCCGACAAAAGCACTGTGTAAAACAGTTCAGCACCTATGAGTATGTCGATAGCGCCAGGCACAAAGAATGTGGGATCTGCAAGGGTGCGTACTTGTTTGTCTGATATATGCCAGGAGTAGGTAGGAATGAATGTATGTGGTAGTGGCACTGTTATGTTGTCCATCACAATAAAGTTGAGGCTTGTATGGTAGCCGTTGAGGCGTGAAGAAATGTTAGCGTATGTACTTACTTGTGTTAGATTGCGGCTGTTGCCTACACCTTGAATAAGGCATGTGTTGAGCGTAGTTTGAAGCTGTAGGAATGAAGCAAGTCTGCGTGACATGATACTGACTTCACTTCCTGCATCCAGAAGAGCACGAGCGTTTATCCATTTTCCAGATGCATCTTGAATTTGTATTATAGCTGTGGAAAGCAATATTTGGTGTGTGTTAATATTTGACACTAGTACGGTAGATGAAGTACTGTGTGGGGCATTGTGAGTATGCAGTAGTTGAGATTGAGCTACATTGGTAGTAGATCCAGTAGTTTGTGAAGAATTTGTAGTAGTAGGCACTTCACTTGAGCATGTGGGAGAGTGATCTATATTGGTAGGAGATCCATATGTTTGTAGTTGTGTAGGGTGAGGGATTATTGAGGTAGTAGGAAGCACTTGACCATGTATGTCCTTTGAAAATGTAGTGTAACTAACCTGTTGTTTAGATTTATCCATATGTATACTTGTATGATGTCTGCCACGGCATGTAAGGCATTTAAATTTCGAACATTTATGTTTAAGCTGGTATGGCTGCAAACAATTGTAGCACAAGTATTTAGCTTTTATATATTGTATGCGATTAGGTACAGACATTTCGAGGTAATTAGGGCACTTGTGCAGAGAATGATTGCCTTGACAAAGGGAACAGACTGCTGGATTTGAAATTACATGGGACACCTTTATATTTTGTTTTTCATTAGAGTTGCTATTTAATAGCTCAAATGCGGTTCTGCGTAGGTTTAAAAATTCTAAGAGTTCACTCAAAGTAGCTATGGAATTTTCTTTGCGATTGATTTCCCACGCAGCACGCAATGAATTATCTAACTTCTGTGTAATGAGATACACTAAGAGAACATCCCATGTTTCTACAGGCAAGTCAATAGACTTTAGTGAATCTAGACTTTGTTGCAAAGTGATAAGAAAGTCTCCTAAATTATGCCTCGTTATTAAATTAAAATTAGTTATAGCCTTGAGATGAAAATTTACAATAATAGTTTTGTTTTCGTACCTTTTAGTTAGGATATCTAGCGCTCTAATGTAGTTTTCCTCCGTGATCAAGAGCGACGATACGAGGTTAGCAGCTTCACCCGTCAGCGCCGTCTTCAAATACTGCAGCTTGTTAACCACTGGGATGTCCGCGCTGTCCACCGAAGCGTAAAAAATGTTCTTGAATGCTGGCCATTCTTTTATATTACCGGCGAATTTAGGGAGCTCCAAAGGCAGCAACTTAACTTGGGGCTTCTTGGAGAATGAAGCATCATGCTGCACCGTACAGTTCATATTTTGTTCTGCACGTGTCGTATTCGATCGAGTTATATCAATGGGCCCCGACAAAATGGCGTCGATTTTAACTTTAATGTTGTAATATTTAGTTTCGAATGTAGTTCTCTCGGTTTCGTGGGTTTCGAGTTTCTCTGGATCGATTTCCAACCTTTCGATCTGTAATTGTATGTCCTCGAACCTTAATAGCACTGTATTCAGCTCCGTTTCTCGAACTTTAATCTCATGTAGGTTTCTTTCTTTTGAACTTGAAGCGTCGTAGTATTGAACGAAATTGTAGATGCGCGTCAATTTCCCCTTGACCGCGCTTCGCTGTAATTTGAGCGTCTCGAGATCCATTGCACTGGATTACGGATGCAGTTAATTGTTTTAATATGTAGTAGAATTGTAAAAATATATTTTTCTTGAAGTGGCGTGTGCGCCGTAGAATTTTTGTAGTGTGTTCGATCGTTCGTAGAATTGAATTGAAAAAACGGAAGTTTTCCGGTTCCGAAATAGTAGGAAGGAACTAGGAAGTAGAAGAAGCGTGCATGATTGGCGTATGCGCCGTGGTCAGGGTCGGTAAAGTCACCAGTGAATGTGACGTAGGTGACTGTCACTGTCAATTGTAGTTGTGTAGATGTCGCTCTTCGTTGTGGCGACGCTCATCCGTCAGTTGCGTCAGTCGATAAAACAGAGTTGAGTTGCGTTGTTCATAGCAGGCCGTAGATGTCGCTGGTATTAAGTTCCCGCTGATTCGCTGTTTTGAATTCGAATTTCTTCCCGCCGCGCCGTGTAAGGCTTCCAAGTTGGGCACGGGGCAAGCGTTGCGATAAAATGGCGGATTCACTTTTCATTCACTGTATGGCTCGAGAAGGACCAAAATGTTAAGGATTTTCCCTATTCAGGTATCCTTATCTAAAGAAAACGAGCCTTTTGAGTTTAACTTCACTGCTGTTTATTCAATCACTGTTTTTCACAATTTACACACGTTTTATAATTTATTTAATTATTTTTGAGTGAGCACAACTTGTCTGCTCGGAGACTTGGACGGAAGAGAGCTAGCGGTATGTTGCTAGAGTGAGACAGATTATTTAGTATGTAGCTATGAATACTAAACAATCTTGAAACAAAACAATAACGCCATAATCAATTACATACTTTCTGATAGCTGAGACACGGGCCCCTTCTCTTGCTTGGATACAATGCAAGTAATCTACTATGCTGACCAGGTGCCTTACCGCGTAAGATTGGTGGAGATGGTAATCGTGTTCTCTCTTACTCGCACTCGTGGACTTGATAATTGGTGCGTGCAGGATGGCAGGCGAAGCCGATTCCCAGAACGGTCACGCGGTAGGGATGCAGGAGCCTTATCGCGTAAGTCTGGTGAAGATGGTAATCGTATTCTTTCTTGCTCGCACTCGTAGACTTGTTAATTAGCGCGTGCAAGAAGGCAGGCAGGCCCATGTTCTGAACAGTTACGCGATAGGGATGCAGGTGTGGATTGATGAATACATATCTTCCGTTTTCAGTGGTTCTTGAACTTGCCAATTCCAACTTCGTTGTTTTTTTACCTTTGTAGGAGCAAGTGCGTAAACGCCTAAAGTTCACATAGATCCTGGACCCTAACTAGTATTCCCTGTATCTAGGAACCCAGGAAATATAAGGACCATGGTCCCACAGCACCCTATAGACGCTTTTTTTCTGTGCACAATACTTGTGCTACCGTAGGAATTGAACTCGCCGCCTCCAGGCTATGTATGAGCTGACCTGCTCAACCATACAGAGGATGTCAAAGATAGCTCACATAGTTTAAGACCAGCTCACTCCCCAAGTCAAGCGTGCGTAAAGAAGTTTAAAGACCGTTCCGACATTCCGTCCGCTGCTGACACCGACAAAATGTAATAATAATACCATGCCGGGTATAGATCCTCCAACAAGCCTACACACTCCAACCGTATGGATTCTAGCCCACCCGACCAGTATTTAATGTATGTGTACAGCACCAACCGTCGTACACACGATATGACGTGGCTATTAGTTAATATCACCCTATACAATTAGGTAAAAAACAGCTTCCGTTTTGCAGTCGCGCTATTTGTTAAGCTTCTTGGTCTACCCTTCTCTTGAGTGGTCGTTAGCTCGAGTGTAGGTGCGTGATATTTTTGCCAAAGGTAAGGGGCTGTCATCATAACAGTGCCTTCGTCACAGAGCCTTCAGTGCGTTAATTATTACGGTTTTCATACTCTGTGGTTTAATTGCGCCATAGATGCTTACAGTTTGTCTACGATGACAATTTATCTACGACCATAATATGCATTATCACACGTCTTATAACAATAAAACTTATTACCGGCGGAAATGGTAAAACGAGTGTGCTTTAGACCACTCGACCGAAGTAAAACTTTATTAGCTCCATCTATTGGCCGGTATAACCTTGTTTTTGCATTGATTAACGTTAATGTCGCCATCTTGACAATTGTAAATTGAAGGGGTGAGAATAAAAAGGATTTAACTGATTTTTTTGACCAAATGACTTATGGGTATCGTTGGATTCAGCGTGAAATTATCTTCAATAATACATTCTCAAAATACCGAAATGAGGCTTAAATCTCGAGATTTTGAGTCTAAAAATGGTTTATCTGTCACAGGAATACAGTACGCTTAGCATAAAAACATTACTTTATTTCTTTTATTATATTATATTTTTACAGTAATTGTATGAATTAGTACTATATTTGGTAATTTGAAATAGAAATAAAACATTTTCAAGCAACTGAAACTTACATAAACCTTTTCTATTACCTTATAAGCACTCTACATAAAAATGACGCCGTTGACGTTTAAAGTCAATTTTCTCGAAACTGTCAAATTGTCAGTTAAATCCTTTTTATTCTCAACCCTTCAATTGTCATTTTACTAGACATGCCAACATAATAATACACATTTTTATTTTAGTTATGCTGACAACTAGAGATCAACGTGACCCAACTTCAACTTCCGTTCGCCTCGCATTCACCAGCTTACTCCCCAAGTCAAGCGTGCGTAAAAAAGTTTTACTTCAAAAAAATTAAACGTTTAAGAATAGATTATAACCTATTGAAACAAAAGATCTGAAAAAAGGTTTTGATAAGATTTAGAGGAAGAAAACCTTTTTCTTCTTTCAACTAAAATGTTTCTACCACACATACCTACAGATATCACTGCAACGGCAACGAAAAATTTCAAATACGTGTGCTTACAAAACTTCGATTGCAATGCAACAGGAGAAATTTCCATACTAACTATGTACATAAACTGCGTATTCAAACTGTCAAATCCATACAAACTTGTGTTTCTATTTGTTGGAATCGAGTTACGTGATCGCTTAGCTGGACGGTCCTTTTATGACAGATTTTTTGTCTTTCCTCCTGGGTATAACCTGGGTCTTTTTAAGTCAAGAGTGAATGGGCATCTCACGGGCAAGCGTGCTCCACCTTAGACCACTTCGTCACTTAACATCAGGTGAGTTGTTGTCAAACGCATGCCTATTTTACCATTAAAAACAAAAAAGATGATGAGACAGAGATGAAGTTTAGGTACTGATTTATTGGAGCTTCATGCTGATTCATACAAATTGCTTCAAATGCTATTTGTCAAACATCTATTCACAAAAAGAGTTGAGGTCATCGACTGACATTTAATGGAATCCGTAATGAACAATTGTTTTGTTTATTCGTTATATATGCAAGGACAAATTGGATTAATGTAAACATTGTAAACAATTTGTTTTGAATAAACAAATTCTGTTTCAATATCTGTTTCGGTATTGTTTCTGGATGTTTGTGGACAGAAATAAAACCGCTTTTCTGAGGTCTCTAGTGACACATACTAGAAAAGGTTACCGATTGTTTTAGTATGTCTAATTTAGTTGTGTACACATGTTCAGGTTTCAGGTGTCCCCCAGGTAACTCTTTCATAAAAAATGTGTAGACAATTTGTTTCTTCTATCAATAATAGAGTAATACAGTTTATTTTGTCTGATCGTCTTTTAGTTATATTTGTTGGAAGTTCGATTTTCGTTTGCAGTCCTATTTTTAAAATAAACTTTAATGCTATTTAAAAACTTGCAAACGAGTTTGTTTAAGTTCATGACCGTAATCATAATCAATAAAAAAGTTACAATAGATTTGGCTTTTTCAACCTACTAGGTTTAGTTTCTCAATTCGTCTGCATTTTTTATGTTTGTTACCTTAGAACTTTCGACTGGGTATACCGATTTTGATGATTCTTTTTATTTGAAAACATGATGCTTCCTGTTTGATTAATTTGATCAAGATCTGATGGGTAGTTGAGTTGAGTTGAGTTATCCTTAATAATGCGTATTTCAATTTCGACTGCATTGATGATGTTATACATAAAATTCAAAGTCCTGACTGACTGCCTGAATGACATATATCAACACACAGCCTAAACCGCTGGTCCTAGAGACTTGAAATTTGGAGGGTGTGTTCTTTGTAAAGTGTAGGTATCTACTAAGAAAGGATTTATCTGCCGCGGGCAGAAGCTCTTTATTCTATGTAGGTACACGATCTAAGTTGCAATCATTATCTTATTCTATAGAACATGCTTATAAATTATGATTTAGATTGTAATTTAAGACTATGTGTACACAGAAAAATGAAATTATAAAAGTGACCCATCAACAAAGTCACAAGATTTATTATTAGACGGGAGTATTCAATGGCTAAAGTTGAGAAAGAATGATATAATCTTCTCGTCATCACACTATCACAGTAATATTATAAAGGCGAAAGTTTGTATGTGTGTGTGTGTTTGTGTGTGTGTGTGTATGTTTGTTACTTCTTCACGCTCAAACGGCTGAATGGATTTAGATGAAATTCGGTACCAAGATAGCTTATACACTGGATTAACATATAGGCTACATTTTATCCCGGAAAATTGAAATTTTCCCGTGGGATGAGCAAAAATTAAAATATTTTTATCCGCGGGTGAAACCGCGGAGCGCAACTAGTAACAAATATTACAAGAGCAGTCTTTTTTTCTTGAGGGGGGAAATGCCCTCACTACGGGGGTGGTGGCAGGGGATATGTGGGACCCGAACCCACTAAAACCCCTCCGTGAGCCCTCGTCCACCGTACCGGGGGCGAGAAGGGGTCGCGACTGCAGTCCAGCCAACTCGCCCCCCACAAGAGCAGTCTGTTTTAGCCTGTGTTGTCCTAAAGTATCGGAAGATTCCCACCCCTCTTCTGATGGTCGCGGCAGTAGCGTGTAACGAATATCAATACCTAGATTTAATTAAGCTGAAACGTGGACTTTATTTGAATTTTAATCGGATTTTAATTATAGATTCCTTTGACTCTTTCGTTCTGATGGATTGGGACCTGATCTGCTTGGAATACTACACTTTTTGCGAAGATGTTATTCATTAAAATGTCAAAGTACTAGCAATTTTATTTGCAAATGTAGTGTATCTACTTTGTTAATAGATTCCGGTATTTTATTCAATGCAGTGCTGAAAGCTGGCAGTTAATTCAAATGTTTTTGGTTCTGCACCAAAGCGTTAGGAAAAACATTAACAGCCTTATTAATAAACGGGTATTAGTCTCAGCAGCTTTTGTCCTTTTTTTGCTACAGGAATATTTAGCTGGATCAAAAGAGACAAAATCTGGTGTAACTAGTCTAAAACTGGTTCGTGTTTATTAATAAGGCTGTATGAATTTAATGTTTTGTTTGGCTCCACACTTTTATGTATTTAGCCAGTGTCAAGTAACTGATAATTTAAGTTAATAATTTACATATGGGTCAAGTCAAGTCACAGTTCACGTCATCCAGTCAAGACATAGTTAAGTCATCAAATCAAGTCATATTCTAGTCTAGTCAAGTCATACTCGTAGTAAAGTGGTGACAACTTTACCAGAACCTTCTATGAAGTTTTGGAAACAACACGAAAAGAAACTTTTCACCACTCACTGCTGTAATCCAGCATTTAACGAATAAAATGCTACCAATTTTATGCACTAACAATAAAAATAACACAAGTTTTGGAATATAATACAATGCGGCGACGCGATTTTTCTCATTTCCCGCCAAAACTCCGAATTTAATATTATTATCTTGTCAAAAATTATGTTATTCTCACAATGTGTTAAGTCTAAAATCTACATCTTTATAAAATATGAAACCACAAGAGATGAGCGAAAATTGTCGTCTCAAAATCATTGTTCCAACACTTTGACATATTGGAAGCCGCGTCTTCAAGCGTCTACCTCCCAGCTTCAATGTTCTAGCAATTTCAATATTGGCTCCTTATGGAAAGGCCATCTTTACGACAAGGCGTTCGTAATATGAAATTTAATGTCCATAATTTGAGAGCTTTTGTTAGTGGAAATTGAGATTTTTTTGAAGATGAAGAGAAAATGGCTTACGTAATAATGCTTGAGACAGTTTTCTTTAGGTTATAGAAATGGATAATTTTGTTGTAAAAAATTGCCAATTATAAGTTTGGCGTCGCGGGTACTAGTTTTTATTTTATGATCTTTGCCGTAAAATCTTATAGTATGGATTAATTAATAGTGATAGCATAGTAGTAGATACTCCTCGTATTTGATGTCATAATTTTAGGTCACTGAAAATTATTTTAGAACTTGCTTAAGCTCGAGTACATTTGGAAACTTGCTAATTGTTACTACTATTTTAGCTAACTCCTACAGCGATCCAAACCTGCACTTACTTTACAATACAACTTACGTTCGCGGGAAAGGGACAAATTTCTTACTTTTTAAACCATTCCTATTATGTTTTATAATATTGCACTACTGCATTGAAACAATACACCAGGGTTAACTGGAGGATAATGCTCTATAGCATTAAGTTTGCCTATGTACCTTCTATTGTTGTTGTTTGTGCAATAAAAAATTATCTATTTATTTATCTATCTATGTTTTCCTTGGAGATAAAGTTTGAAGAGTCAGAAATGAAAACAATAGTAGCTCGTCATTTAGCTCCTCAATCACTACAGCCTGCTCTCGTTCAACCCCATTCCAGCCTAAATGTTAACCCATCTGTTACTAACCAACTTTCGAGTCACGAATGAACAACTTAGGAACTCGGCAAAGAATCAAATCACCTAAGGCAAGCAAGATAAGAGAGTATTTTATTAGCCCCTTTGAAAGAAACTTCGGTAGGAACGTAATTCAAAGCTTGAGAAGTACACTTCAGAGTTGGGGTTGATTTTTCCAGGTAAGAAGGGTTGGTGTTTTACTTTGGAATTAGCTGAATTTTAGGGTTTTGTAAGTTTTTCTATTAGAGCTAAGGCAGGAGTACGTTGAATAACAGTAAGAGATGATAATAATAACAATAATGGATTACTACCAAATGGCCTGATAGCTCAGTTGGTAGTAATCCTGTCTTCTAAGCTATACGTTGAGGGATCGATTCCCACCCAAGACAAACATTTGTGTGATAAACATAGACGTTTGTTCTGTGTCTGGTTGTTATATTGTATTCTATGGATGTATTTACAGACCAAAAAGTATCTAAGTACTGTATCAATTATCTGGTTCCCATAGTAAAAGCTTAGGTTAACTTGGGAATAGGTGGCGCTGTGTAAAATGTCCACACATTTTTTTTATTATTATGTTACACACATAAAAATCAAAATTCAGTGAAATGCACAATTATATTCTAACCCGAGTATAATACAAGCAAAGATTTTAAAATATAGAATCGCTTTATTTTGGTGGACCATAGTAACATGTTTTTTAAATTGCTATTTTGGGCCATATTTGTTCAGTAATTTTATGCAAAAGGTTGTCTTCTGAATTAATCTGAGCATTTGTTATTAATACATCGTCGTTATGTTATCGTTTGCCATTTCTAGTTGTTAATTTATGTTCATGAATTTTTATAGTAATTTTATTCTGAATATTATTATTATTACCTATCACAATATCACTTTATCAGTTTTGATTTCCTCTTGTATAATACAATTATTGCAAAATAGTCATCATTCACCACTTTGTCACGTAGTTGTTTTACTTTATGAAACCCAGAATGGTTAGTATAATGGTCAATCTGATTGCATTAAAAAATCTGCCATTTGTGTGCAAATGCACCATTGATTTATTTTTCCAAGCTATCCTTATGACGTGAATTACATCAAACACATTAAGGTTGAGCTTTATTTAATTTTGTAAACTTTATAACCATGATGCTTGATTTTAGTTCCAAGTTCGCTACAGTTTCCATTTGATTGGCTAGTAAGTGATCTACTGGTGTATGGCAAGCATTTACTGATTCAGTAACTTATATTTGTTGAGCCATCTGTCCTGTACTTAAGCTTTTCATATTTAGTGAATCAACGCAAGGCTTGCTGATTCTTTGCTACCTTATGTCGTGGGTCAAGTGTACGTCAAATTCACACTAAGCGTTTTACTGATTCCTTTTGAGTTAAGTACAATCTGGTTCTCTACAAGTCAAGAATGAAAAGATATATCATTGACAAACGTTCTCCACCTCAGAAAAGCATCAGAACTTCCCATCAGATGAGATAATGTCAAACGTATGTTTATTTTAGGATAATTAATATATGCGTAAGGACGTTAGATAGCTTTATGAAGCACGTAATTGTAATTGAAAAGATTAAACTGTTTCTGTCCAATCAAGAATCTGTCCAATATAACTGAATACATTATACCGAAAAAATGTTTTTAATATATACTTGTGAGCACAACTGTTCATTTCTGTCGTAAAGCGACTCCGTTCAACCCAAGAATCTGCCCAATCTACGAATCTGTCAAATAGAGAATCTGCCACATTACGAATCTCTCCAATCTAAAATCTGTCCAACGCTGAACAATCGTTTGTTTAGACGTTGGTTTTAATCTTTATAAACCAAATTTATTCAACCAAAATATTTCACTGAAACCTCAACCCAGGCATTGATTTCAACTTATTCTAATATTTACAAAACTCTCATCGCAATAACCCTTCGGAACTTCTTCAAATACTCTTCAACTGATCTTGAAATCGAAACCACTAGTCCTTTTCAAATAGCTGAACTAATATACACCCACGAAATTCAGTTATCTGTACAATTGATGTTAAAGGAAGTGGAGTTTACCGTTTATAATCATAGGTACTCTGGACCACTAAACAAACATGAGACACACTTCAAAACCGTTTTAGTTTCATGATGGATACACGCAAGTGTATTCATGGATTCTATAGAACTATACAAAATAAAACAGTTACTCTTTTCTATATAAACCAATTGAGCAGAAGTTGGTACTTATCTTATAAATAAAGTAGAAGCTTTTTATCTAGCAGAAATGTCTTTTTTTATCAAGCAATGACATGATCTGCTACGATGCTATACGATGTTATTACGATATTTATTACGATACGATACGATGCTAGTGTCAGCCTACGGCCGCCATTGTAATATCTTTTTGATCATCTAAATATGTATAACTCAAAGGTGACTGACTGACTGACATATATAGCACAGCCACAACCACAACAACGCACAGCCCAAACCACTGAACGGATCGGGCTGAAATTTGGCATGCAGGTAGATGTTATGACGTAGGCATCCGCTAAGAAAGGATTTTTCGAAATTCTACCTTTAAGGGTGAAATGAGTAGTTGAATTATATGCGGGCAGAAGCTCGTAAATAATATGGGAGCATCGGAAAACCTCCCTAGACCTTACCGTCTGGCAGCAGTATATGTCATCATCATTGCCATTAGCTGGAAGATATCTATTGCTGAACGTAGAAAGAGAGAACGAAAGAGAGCGAAAGACAGAAAGAAAGAAAGAGAGCGAAAGAGAGAGAGAGAGAAAGAGAGCGCAAGAGAGAGAGAGAGAGAGAGAGAGAGAAATAGAGCAAAAGAGAGAGAGAAATGTATAGAGCACCACGCTGTCTCACTTGCCTCTTGCATCCAACAGCAGTGATTAGGAGTCACAAAATACATAAAATTAGGCAAGGATATTATGCATAAAATCGAAATCATCAAAATATCAGCCAAATTCGAAATATCGTGAATTCATACAGACAGTAGACGATAATCGAGTTTCAAACACGACGCGTAATGACAGGGGGACTATTCCAATCAACAACTTGCATATATGCAAATGGGACTTATTGCCTGCAGGCTTGTAATAGCCCGGGACGTGGCCGACACGGAACGGGGATGAACCAGGATGGGGATAACATGTGAGGAATGATACGTGAAAGGGGTGAAAGACTTGAAATGGAATGTTTATCTTTTATTTTGTTTACCACCAAAACTATGACATAGCATGATTTAAATTGGCGATTAAATAAGTTTCCATCAAAAATATTATGTTACCACAGTAGAGTTTTGTTCGTACATGTACAAATGCCATTAGTGTTTGAAGCAGCATATAACTATGCTATGGTAGAATACCAATTTTTTTGGTTATCTGTAATTAGACATTTCCACAAACTTAAAAATAACAGTCTATAGATGTCACTGACTAAACTTGCTTGTCACTGTCAAGTAGCGTACGTCACTGGATTTGAATAAATACAATTATGTGAAGAACTGTGTTGTCCGATTTCAGTTGCAGAACTCAGAATTTAATATGTAACATATTTTAACCGAACAAAATCTCCATCGCTTGTTCTCCGTTCTACCTACACGTTATTGACGCAATTGTAGTAACCCGCAGAAGCTACAAAAATAAGAAGTTAAAGTTTACGTTGAAGAAATTAGTTATTGTTAATTGTTTTCCCCTAAAATTTTTAACAAACGAGTTTCTTCAACATCTTATGGAGTTGATGAGTATTTCTATATCATAGAAACCCGTCCGAAAATTTTATCATTTATTTTCATAGGTCTTCAGAGCGTCGCCATCCGCTTGGTTACGCTGTAAATTTTGGTAGAGACCAAAAGCTTTAGACCGTTAAAAAAAAGGTACATCACCGGGTGGATATTTTCTAATGCCTTTTTTTTATTTCAGTAATGTGCGGAGGATTCCAATATTGATTTATACCATTTAGTCTTCACGGGCCGGATCCGACACGATACTATTATTTTTAATCCACCTGCCACCATAGCATCAACTCTATTTCAATCTACATTGAGTTTCTTTTTCATGTGACAATGTGTCCCTTAATCCCTATAACGCCCCCTAGCGGCCTTTCGGGTCCCATTTGGGAAACATCCGGGCCTAATTGCCGAAGCGTTGTATTAGCGATTGAAAAGGGGCCCGGATAGGGTCCGGATTTATATCGGATACGGATTTAGTGTTTTCAAATGTTTTTCGATGTTGCCAATTATTTTGCATGTTCTGTAAATGTTTTACGAACGCACGTTTCCATGATGTATAAATATAATCATAGTATAAATCATTGTACGTACTGATTGTATAGACAGACATGATAGGCAGACTCGGTGGTGTGGTGGTACAGCAGGTCGGCTCATAACCCGGAGGCGGTGGGTTCTATTCCCGCGACAGGACAAGTATTTGCACAGAAAAAAAGGCGAAATATTTGTTTCGAGTCTGGGTGCTGTGGGACCATGGTTCTCGTAGTTCTTGGGTCCCTAGACACCGGGAATCCTAGTTAGGGTCCAGGATCTATGTATATGATCGTTTAAAAAAAAGTGAAATTTTATTCATTATTCGGCTCTATTAATGTTGCACTTTTGTATATGAATGTGCTTTATCCAACTGACTGGCCCAATAGCTCAGTTGGTAGTAACCCTGCCTTCTAAGCTGTAAATTGTGGGTTCGATTCCCACCCAAGATAAACATTTGTGTGATGAACATAGATGTTTGTTCTGTGTTTGGGTGTTATATTGTATTCCATGCATTTATTTACAAACAAAAAGTGTCTAGGTATTGTATCAGTTATCTGGTTTCCACAGTACAAGCTTTGCTAAGTTGGGGCTAGATGGCGCTGTGTGAAATGTCCACAAATATTTTTTTATTTATTTATTTACTAACGCGGCGAAATCTCATCGTAAAATGAGAACTTATGTACTCGTACAATAGGCATCAATATAATAACTAAGTAAATATGTACCTACTTTTTACCGTAAAAATTCCATTTATATTTGTAATAATAGGATCCATTAATAAATGACATTATGTATTACATAAGGTATTTTAAAGTATTATGTTACATTATTTATTGTAATATCTGTTATTATTTATAATAGGTCTTTACCTATGAAATTGCCGTATTGCAGTACAGACTTTTTCAAACAAAAAAAAGTTTTGATTGGCTATGAATTCTAAATTCAAATTAATTTTGTTTTAAAAATATGACATTCTATTTACAATATAAGTCTTTTGTTTATTGATTAGCGTTGTATTTTCATTACATTTCAACATTTTTCCTCATAATGGATACTTTGAAATTTCGTGTAATTATGGAATATGAGTTCCGTCGTGGCACCAACGCGGCACAAACGACACGTAACATCAATGACGTTTACGGAGAGAACTGTACAAACGAACGTACAACCCGTTATTGGTTTGCTCGGTTCCGTTCTGGGAATTTTGACTTGAAAAATGAACCTCGTGGTCGTCCGGAAACTTTGGTCAACAATGATGAATTAAAGGCGATTGTGGAAGCTGAGGAATCTCAATCTACAGCTGAGCTGGCAGCAGCTTTTGATGTTAGCATCAAAACAATATTGGTCAATTTGCGACAGATTGGCAAGATAAAAAAGCTTGATAGATGGGTGCCCCACGAACTTAACGATCGCCAGCGCAACGTACGCGTCGAGACTTGCCTTGTGCTGCTTAACAGGCACAGAAATGAAGGAATTTTGAACCGAATTGTTACGTGCAACGAAAAATGGATTCTTTTTGACAATCGAAAGCGCTCAGCAAGTTGGTTAGATCCTGGTTCGGTACCAAAGCAATGTGCAAAACAAAAAATGACCCCTAGAAAGGTGATGGTCACAGTTTGGTGGTCTAGTGCTGGTGTGATTCATCATAGCTTTTTACAAAACGGCGAGAGCATTACTGCAGATGTGTACATTCAAGAACTGACCACAATGATGGCGAAACTCGCACGTCTGCAACCAGCTTTGGTCAATCGGTCGTCTCCACTGCTACTTCACGACAACGCGCGACCCCATACTGCACAACAGACCGTCTCTAAGCTGCATGAGTTGGGTTTGGAAGCTCTCCCTCATCCGCCATACTCACCAGATCTTGCGCCTACCGGCTATTACTTTTTCCAAAATTTGGACAACTTTTTAGCGGGAAAAAAATTCAATTCCCGAGAGGCAGTACAAAACGCCTTTGAAGAGTTTGTTGCCTCTCGTCCTGCTGATGTTTTCAAGAAGGGCATCCATAAACTGCCACAGAGTTGGCAAAGATGCATTGATTGCAGGGGTGATTACTTTGAATAAAAGAAATAAATAAGTTCGAAAAAAAAAATACTATAACTTTTTTCAAACAAAACGGCAATTTCATAGGTAAAGACCTAATATAATTATTATATAGGTTTACGTAAGCTTTTAACCATATACTAATTAATTGCACCACCGTCTATGCTCACGGTGTCTGGAAAAGATCGCTCTTAGCGACAAGGCCGTCCATTGTACCTATCTAATTATCTGATTCTCATTTCTACATGTTTATTATTTGTGTTAATAAAGTATTTTACGTTTTATGAGTTTAGTGAGTGAAAATGATACAACCAAATTTACAAATTTTTAAGTTGGTTGATTAAAATTTTAGTCATTACAAAATGGATGAGTTTTTGAAATCTGTTTTGTCATTATAATCTTTAAAAAGGACATTATTTATGATAGACCGCAGTTCTTGAATACATTTTCCTTTTATTACGTCTATTTTCCTACAATAAAACATCCATTTAGCATGTTGATAACATGTAATGCAGACATTCTCAACATTCATAGATATAAATTATTCCGTCTCGCCAGGGCAATATAATCAGCCAGACGTAAGTGTAATATTAATAATAACAGTATGGAATCTGGGGAGAAATTCATGCCAAGTCAAGATAATCACTATGATTACAAAGGATAGGCAAGGACATGCAAAGCTAATTATCATCGTAGATCTCCATCTTGACATAGATCTACACGTATACAGTTAGATTTTTGATCATATTGAATTTGATTGATTAATTGTTTCATATTATAATTTGAAGTTATTTACATGGAAATCTATTCAGCAAATATATCATCAAGATAAAGGTGTAGATGAGCAGTGTGATTTATTTCCAAGTTTAGTGTCCTTACTGATTGACAAACTATTATAGTTCTATGCGCAGTGTGGTGGGTGAAATAGGCAATAAATATACGCTATTTTGGAATAATATTGGTTATGAATTGTTATTTGTGATAGATTGGGAAGTAGACAAACGTTTTTATTATCTTTTCGAGGTCTTTAACAATTGTTGGTGTATTATTGGTGATGGTAACCACAGGCAAACTCATTCTTATACATTACTGTTGTGTCGGGATCCGACCGTTAAAATCAGGCATAATATAATTATCACATCTTGAATTACCCTTAGATAGTTCCACAATTGCAGTTACTAGTCTAAAAAATGTGAGTTGGTCGTGACAGGTTAGAATATTAAAATAGGATAAAGTGGGAGCAAAGTGAAGCAAAGCAATACGAGCACTAACATTTATCGTGACCGTTTTCTAGAGATAATTTTTTTTTTTATATCATTCAAAACAATATTTTTTACATGACATAGCCGATCTCATTACGCTATGCCCGATTTTATTGAGCCGACCCCGACATGTGTACATCATAATATTAGCATAATATAATAAAAGAAATAACAAATAATATTAAATGATCACATACACACTTCTAGAACATAAATCGAGTTATAGCATAAAATTTATACTAATAGTACTTCATTGTTCATATAAAACTTACATGTTAGTGCCTTTTGTATTTAATAGATTTTATGGAAATGGAACTATTCATATATCTAAAACATTTAAAGATCACTATTTTGGCCGCGAGAAAAATTCTAAAGACACTAAAATTTTTTAAGCAGATGTATAGGAAAAAATAGAAGGTCATCTGAACAGAATAAAAAGACCTTTGACTTTTAAAATGATCATAAATGCTTTTCTCATTCAAATTCATATATACGAAACCAGCTCTTAATAACCTTAGCACATATTATACTACAGGTAATAAAAACTATTGTGAGCTACAGATATAATTAAAATGTGGCATTAATAAATATCATTCGATAAACTAATTAGTTTACTGGATAATTATAATTTTGATATCACTTTTTCTAACATTTGCTTATAGTATCCCATCGCCCAACTGAAATGCAAATATAAACTACTAAAAACAATATATATAAAATAATACAATAAGCTCCCCTTATCACATTTTAGAC
The DNA here is from genome assembly GCA_905220475.3 of Ennomos fuscantarius. Classification (NCBI taxonomy): domain Eukaryota; kingdom Metazoa; phylum Arthropoda; class Insecta; order Lepidoptera; family Geometridae; genus Ennomos; species Ennomos fuscantarius. The sequence goes on from HG992042.1 coordinate 13,283,161, forward strand.
TTAGCATCTCCCAAGGCATTCTGACAGCTACCGCTTTTAATTACATTGCAACTCCATTATATCCACAAGGTCTTATACGGTATACATTTTCCAGTTTAGTCTCCACTCCAGAGCCTCGGTGGTTATCAATGTCATAGCTAATGTGACAAACACTTCAACTTTTTATTGCACTGACTTATGTCGATGACTTTCGTTGTCTCACCGGTAACAGAGAGACTATACATGAATGTCATCATCATGAGTCAAGAGAATTCCACTGTTGAATGACAAATATAATTTGGGTTTCTTCAAGATTACAGTAAAAAGGCTCCTCATAGGTCAACGGTAACCTTCAACTACACTGTCACTTAACATCAGGTGAATTGCATACGAACGTTAGTAAAAAAGATAAGATGTTATATTATGAACATCAAAATGTACTCTTGTAAATTCAATGCCAATGTCCAAAGTAAGAAATTAAAGTTGTTTCCCATATATTGTTAAAAGAAGAATACCTAATTTTATTGACAAAATGCAACTTCATGTCTGCCGCCCAGAACTTCAACAGATTTACATTCAATAAAAATGACTATAATTATCCAAATGACTAAAACTTCTTATCATAATTTTATTTTTAAAATTTCTCTCCCAAAGCACCATGGTGAATTATTTACTATTAGGATAGCTAAAAAGAAAACATTAACAGATCAATTAATTACAAAGAGGAATGAACTGCTGGCGGTGTAAACTGAGAATAAATGGAACCGCAGCAGAAATGCTTCTTGTTCAAAATACAGTATGGAACTGAACTATACCCAAGCAGAGACCTCATGACATAGCGATAATGAAACTCGAAAATTGCTCCTTTACTAACATAACTAACCACGAGCTGGAAGACGCAGCACAGGCTGGCCCTCACTAGGTGGTACGACATCCTGATCAAAAAAAGCCGATGGACGCAGGAGGCAAGGGATCGCTCAAAGTGGTGCTCTGTGAGGGAGGCCTATGTTCAGCAGTGGACATCATCGTCCAGATGATACTAATAGCTAACACATATATATAGCAAATATTACACATATTTTTGCTATTACGCTACTTAGTCGGTACTTAAATATATTCCTAAAAGTTTTCGCAGCCACCAGACACGTAACTCTAGCTTAGTGCCTTTGATTCATTGACTGGGAAACCGAGAGTTAAAATTCCGCTGGTCGCTAAAAAGATTATCTTCATAAACACATTGTATGTTAACTCATTAAAGCTACACTATGGATAATTAAATTACATTTAAATGAAGCATCCATACTGCACTTACCCGTACTGTACTTACCATTGTACTCGGACAGTAGGACATAGATAGTAAATCATCCTGGGAAAGGAACACTTTTTCCGGAGCAAAATGTCGGTTTCAATTAAAAAACTCCTCGTTTCCTGTCTTAAGTTCTTATGGAACATTTTCGGTAATTGTTCCTACAGTCTTTCAGAGTTTTGCCTTAATATCGTTTTGTTATTTTTCATTTTGGAGAATAAATAACCTTAAATAATGTTAGGCACATTTTGTAGAGAGTTGTAGAATATCAGAATTTATGAACAGTGTCAAAGTCAAAGTCAAAGTCAAAAGATTTATTGCAAATAGGCTAATTTTAGCACTTTTACAAGTCAAAATTATACTAGGTACTTAAAATTAAGTTATTTCACTAAGCATATAAAATTACAAAGTGCTTATTGTCAAATAATATAGCAAGCCCATTACAATATGAGTTTGAAAAAAAAAGCAGTTCTCTTTCTCACTACTGGTGCAAGCAATCCGGCACAATGCAGAATTGAAAACTTTGATCCGAAGCTTCGATTACAACTGTAAAGAAGAAGCTACAAGAAACTTTACAGTGATGTATTTTTTTTTTGTCTTCTTTCTACTGTCTTTTACAATGTATATAATTCATTACAGTTGAGATAATGAATATGTTACAAAAATAACCACCACGTCACACCGGTGCAAGAAAAATATCGTGATTATCTTATTATAAACATTACAAATAGAAACTGAATTTATAGATAGGAATAGGCAATAGGCAAAGTACCTAAGATTTCATACCGTTAAGCTTGGGATATTCAGGCCAAGCTTTTTTGTCCGACACATAATCATTTATTGTGTAATAGGCTTTTTTCATTAAGTTTGACTTTATGAATAATTTAAATTTACGCATTGACAATTGTTCGATACCGTCGGGCAACTTGTTATAAAAGCGTATACAGTTTCCCATAAATGAACCATTAACTTTCTGCAGTCTGAATCTTGGAACTTTCAATTTATTTTTGTTCCTAGTATTAAAGTTATGAATATCGCAATATCTGGGAAAAGAGCTAATGTTTTTGCGAGTGTACATTAAATTGTCGTAAATGTATTGACAAGCCACTGTAAGAATATTTATCTCCTTAAATCGTTCCCTGAGAGAGTCGCGGGATTTCATGTTATAAATGGAACGAATTGCTCTTTTCTGTAAGACAAAAATTGATTGTATGTCCGCGGCTTTACCCCACAGTAAGATGCCGTATGACATAATACTGTGGAAGTAACTAAAGTATACTAATCTTGCAGTGGCTTCATCAGTAAACTGTCTGATTTTACGCACAGCATATGCAGCAGAGCTCAATCTACCAGCAATGTTTGATATGTGAGGACCCCACTCTAATTTAGAGTCTATAGTTATGCCAAGGAACGTGACAGATTGTACTAAATCTAATGGCTCACCATTCAGTAATAAATTTGTAGGAGACCCCCTAACATAAGGTAACGAAAACTTAATACATTTAGTTTTCTTACTATTTAACAGTACATTGTTTTTAGTAAACCAGTTCAAAACCAGTGAAATTGCCTTGTTAACGTCGTCAAAATCATTAATAGATCGGTCAACCTTAAAAATAAGAGACGTATCATCTGCGAACAAAACAATATCACATAGGTTCTTTACAAAAAATGGAAGATCGTTAATATAGGCCAAAAATAAGAATGGTCCTAGTATTGAACCCTGCGGGACCCCCATTTTAGTGATAGAACCAGATGATCTTGCTCCATTAACTTCAACTGTCTGAATTCTATTACCAAGATAAGAAGAGACAAGATCAAGAGCTTTCCCACAAACCCCGTAATGCTTTAATTTAAAAATTAGGGTTTCGTGACATACGCAATCAAATGCTTTGGATAAGTCACAAAAAATACCTATGGCATCCTGTGACTTCTCCCAAGCACCAAGTATATGTATAAAGAGTTCTACGCCTGCATCTGTAGTTGATCGTCCTTTTGTAAATCCAAACTGTTGACTGTGAAACAGTCCGTTAAGGTTAAAAAATGTTAACAACTGATTAAGAATTTCTTTTTCAAAAATTTTACTTATTGCAGGTAACACAGAAATTGGTCTATAGTTCGATGGATCATTCTTATTTCCAGACTTAAATAATGGAATCAATTTACTATTTTTCATTACGTTGGGAAAAACTCCTTCGTCTACACATTTATTAAATACTTCTGCTAAATATGGTGCGATTAATGTGACAATGCCACTTAAAACCCTGGTAGACATTCCCCAAAGATCCTCAGTATTCTTTATTTTAAGTGACCTAAAGGTCTTAACAATTATAGCCGAATTAATATGTCTAAATCTAAAAACTACTTCACATTTATCAACACACTCTGCAAGAATTGCACAAGACTCACTAGTCGATGAATTTAATGACTGAGTGGTAACTACAGGTATATTTACGAAAAAATCCTCAAATGCACCAGCAACTTCACTGTCTTTAGATATTAATCTGTTATTAATACTAAGAGTGAGTTTTCGGTGCCGAGGTTTAGTTTTGCCGGTCTCGGTATTAATTATTTTCCAGGTTGCTTTAATTTTGTCGTCCGCTCTATTGATTTTCTTACTCAAGTACAGAGACTTAGCTGTCTGGCAAACGCGTTTAAAAATTTTTGAATAAGATTTTAAATACTCAGTAAATTTTCTGTCATAAATATTATCTGGTTTCTGAGAATATAAATCATACAGCCTGTTTCTACTTTTATAAATGCCAGGTGAAGCCCAGTCACTCAATTCTGCTTTAACACCTCCTCTACACGTCTTTAACTTGAATATCTTGTTAAACTATTTATCCATAACATCAAACAACACATTACAAAGATCATTAGGGTCATCAGTGAGTGGTAATAACACAAGTTTGTCATCTAGATTTTGAGCAAACTGTTCCAAGCGGTTGGTTGTAATAGGTCTGTAAGTAAACTCATAAGATTTTTTTTTCAGTATGCATGGAAATACAGCACTTTGACCACAATGATCTGAGCTAAGTTTAACAATAACTGACTTGCTTTGTGGTTCACAGTCACAGAATATATTTGTCTAAGCAAGTAGTAGATGAGCTAGTAATTCTGGTTGGCTGATTGTAAAGATTTTTCAAGTTGAAGCACATAAACAAATTTAGTAAACTGTCAGTTAGCGAAGATTGGTCAAGAATATTCACATTAAAATCGCCACATACATGAGATGTTTTGCGCTGTTTGAGATTTTTGTTAAAACTTCTTCCATAATAGACTCGAACACCTTAAAATCAGCCGAGGGAGGCCTGTATACGCAAACAATTATATGTTGCTCCAACTCTACACACGATAGTTCAACAACACGTTCAACAGATAATGCAACAATATCTTTCCTTTCTTTAAATTTACAATTATTAGATATACATATTAAAGAGCCACCGTGATTGGCTTTTTGCCTTTTGAATGAACTGGCCAATGCATAATTTTTAAATACAGGAAACAACATATCCTTCTTACACCAATGCTCAGTTAGGCACAATACATCAGCTTTTTCAAATTCTAAAAAAAGCTCTCATTCTAAAGCTTTGCTGGAAAGGCCCTGAATATTTTGATGTACAATATTTAGTTTACCAGGCCTCTGTCGTAGGATTGTCGTAGGATTCAGTTTAAATCAGCTGAAGATGACACCATACCTAAACCCTGGTTAGAAGTGTTACTACCCAGGGCCGAGTCAGAGTGACCTGTTATACTGTTGATAACAGGGTCATGTATATTAAATGCTAACAATTTAGCAATGGTCAGTTTTTCCTTTTTGCTGAGATACAATGTATTCTTTGTCAAAATAAATTTACTGATAAAATTATTAGATTCAAAATATAAAAAGTCACTATGACGATGAGTCAGATTATACAATGTCAAATTTAGATCATGTACATGATCATTTTGTGATTTAGTCATTGAATTTGAATAAGGAAATGAACAAGTAATAATCTTGCCTATACCTTTGCTCTGTATATCTAACAAAGTTTCAATTAAACTGACTATATCAGATTTTCTTATTTCTAAACTATTGCCTAGATGTAAAATGATGGTTGTGTTGGCACCATAAGTTGCATTTTTGATATTTTGTATTAACTCTTTGAGGGGCATGTTGCGGTAACTGTTGTTACAAAGAGGCTGGCTCAAGTTGTTTTTCAATAAGCTGCCCATACCTACACCCACCTCATCACTAAAAATAACTGTTCTGCAAGTGGACTCGGATGACCCTGCTGCGCCATTTGAGTCCATCCGAGAGACCGGCACCGGACATAGGGTAGGGGCTGCCAAACTATGTGAAAGTAGTTCCGGCTTGGGTGTTATGTGGTCCAGCACAGGTGTCTTATGTTCAGGCAAGGGTGTTCTGTGCTCAGGCACAGTACTCTGTGCCTGAGCACAGAGTACTGTGCCTGAGCAATATTTGTGCATTTAAAGTACTTCTTATACCTTTTTGACAATAAAGATAACCGTTGTAAACGTTTCTTAACCTTAACATATTTTTTTATTTTGTTTGACCCTTTTATGCTTAATTTATTACTATGTTTTATTAACTTAGGAGAAGTAAGATCAATAATAGGTATTGAGATGATTTCTGGTGTGCTTGGTGTGGAATGGATTAACTCAGAGTATAAATCCATGGTGTTGATGTTGATTTCCACTCCATTAACATTTTTGCACATACATTCCAATTCTTCTATTTTGGTTTTATTTAGGTTTAGTTCTTGCTCAAGATCTCTTATGTGCCTAAGAGCAGATTCATACATCTCCTGATCATGTTGATAGGTATCAAGAGTTGCCTGAATACGATCTCGCTGGTCCTTCATGTCTTCCAACATTATATCTTGTTCGGACAATTGGTTTTTTAAGTCATCATGTTTTCCTAGCATGCGAGACATATCCGCCTCATGGTCCTCCAGCTCTTTAAGGAGCCCAACATTGGCCTCCTTGGTGACTTTGAGCTCTAAAAATGCTATCTTCAGCTTGGATTCAAGGTCACTTAATGCTCTGCTGCGAGTCAGCAGAACTATTTGTTAGTGAATAAATTAATCCACTTATATATGATTCTTTAAAAAATTTTTATTACTACACTACATACTACTACTACTACTATTTTATTTACTACAGTAAACTATTTACATTTATTATTATAATATTATTATATTATAAGGGTAATCTTTTTTCATAAATAGATATGTAGTTTATGCAATAAAAAGTATCATATCATACACAATGAATAAATTTTAAATTAGTTTTATCCAATGCAAAAAATGTAATAAATTCTAATAGGTAGATCTCTCTATAGTGAGCTTGTTTAATAAACAAAACTTGTTTAAAATTATATTTAGGTACATGAACTATGTGGGAACCTAATTATGTAGGTAGGATTATTAAGTTACCAAATAACTACACTGTACAAACTCAACAAAGCCATTGGGCATTTGATTTTTGTTAAAACCTATAAAAAAGGATCATAACGTGTAAAGATAACAATACTTCCCCTGTTTTGGAAACAGTTTCGATGGTGAAAGATAATCTATCCTTCCAAACTCGTTGTCAATGACCGTCCGTTTTTGCCCGGCCGGTAATGGAAGTTTTACGTCACTAAACGATATTTTAAACACTGGCACTTATTAATTACGACTGGATATAAATAATATACGATAATTAAGTGACTTAAAAGCTTATTTTAAATTATTTTAACAATTAAATCTACAGCACAGCTGTTTTAGACGTGTTGCCGTTAGTGTTGCCATACGGCAAAAAAAAAGATTAGTTAGATTATTTCATCAAATTGATTTGCTGAGGAATTAAATATGATACAGTAAAGGTGAATTTGAATTTCGCAACTTGTTATAAAAGGCGCGTTTAATAATAACTACGGGGGCTCTCTCATCATCTCCATTTCAGTAAATAAGATAGCATCATTATGTATTTTATTTCAGACATTGGCAACATGGTAAATCGCCACTGATATAGGAAAGATCGGAAATCTCAATGGTTTGATATATTAGTCAAAGTCATTACCCATAATAAATTATAAACCCACTTTCCTATGTAAAGTGTAACACCAGCAAACTCGTTAATATAAAAAACTACCAAAGCACAAAAAAATAAACGCCGAACCGTATCCCGGAGCACAAATTAAATTTCAGAGGCATCCGCTGACCCGAAAATATTCACGAATATCGCACAATAGAACATTTCAATAAAAAATCCCTTATGTAAGTGAGTCCTTTAGCCTTCGTCGAGCACGTTTAAGCGTGTTTTGACAAAAAATGAAATATTCCTGCTGATATTATCGTCTTTCATCACATAAAGTGTCACGCTTCCCTGTTCTAGAATAGAATATGGCGGTTTTATGGTAAAAGTCAAGATGTAAACTTATAGCGAGTAACATAAGTGGCAACGTATTTAAGATATGCATTTTAGTAATATTGCTGTGTTATCTGGCGATAAAAATAGCCTGTAACAGAAAATGATATTGCATCGCAAAATTAAACTTAAAAGCTTATGATTTTTTTTTTATATCAGTGACTTGCCACGCAGTTAAGATTAAGGCTTAGAGCGGCATCCAAGCACAAATTATAAGATTTTTTTAGTCTCTAACAGCCTTATCAATAAACGGATATTAGTCTGTGATTAGATACATCAGCTTTTGTCCTTTTTTTGCCACTGGAATATTTAGCTGGATCGAAAGAGACAAAAGATGGTGTAACTAGTCTAAAGCTAGTTCGTGTTTATTAATAAGGCTGTAGAGGGCTAAGGAGGGTTTAAAGTTGAAAAATTGCAGATAATGTTTGATTTCTAACTGTCTATCAGGGATTGGATCTGTACCGATTTTGTGGAATTTTTCGTGGCTTACGTAAGAGAGCAAATAAAATAAAATAACTGTTGATATGTTTATTTATAACAGTTTGGTTATTTAAATCGTATTAAAAGTTTTGTTTTGGCTGAAAATTTGGAGCAGTACTACGAAATAACAATAATAATAACGCCCAACGGTCACACACATAGATTAAGGACCCTAAATAGGATTCCCTGTGTCTAGGGACTCAGGAACTACGAGGATAATGGTCCCGCAACATCCAGACTCAAAATAAGTATTTGCGTTTTTTTTCTTTACATAAATACTTGTCCTGCCATGGGAATCGATCCCGCCACCTCCAAGATTAAAAGCCGACCTGCTCAACCACCACACCACAGTGGCTTACAAATATAATAGTATATTTGAGGATCATTCTACTATATTATTTTGGAAATACCAAACTACTTTGTGAAATCGTATTTAGTTACCGTTCTTCTTCATTTTACTTCCCATTTGAACTACTTTTTAATGTGATTATTTTGTTACGTCACATCGCACCGGGCTTTCAAAAATAGAGACTCCGCCTTAACAAGGAAATCATAGCAAACTTAATTATTGAGATAAATTTTAATTTACTATAAATTAAAGCCGTTATTGGCTAGGAATGCTCGAAATGTTAAATTCCTTTGAATCCAATTCAAATTCAAGTAGGTACTAAGTTTCCCACAATTAGCTTACACCTTGTACCACACAACTAATGCGTCTCTTTGAGTGAAAATTTTGCGGAAAATGATAAATAAGGGTACTGACGAGCTCCGAATTTTGATGGGTTCCCCTTTTGTATAGATCTTGTTTCAAAGTGGGCTTATCCTCCCATTGAATAATAGTGAGGACATATTCGTTGTTATCTTCAATGAAGGGAGAAAGCTAGGTATACGCATAATGGGGATACAATGAAGGGCACACTTTACATCAAATCTGATGTTTGACGTGTACCCAAAAGGGTAACTGGGCACCCTATTAGTTTCATCTCCTTCACCGTCCTTGTTTTGTAGGGCTATAAGATGTATCGCCTCTCAAGAGGGTTCTGTAAAATAAGATAGGGTGAATCAATAATTAATTTTAGTTGAAAGCAAGATGGTCGTAACCTTCTGTTCTGACAGGAGGAAACCCGGTGTCTTCATTATGGATTACCTGAAATTGGGTTAATTTTAAGGTAATGTTAGATGCTCTTTTGTTAGTTAAAATGTTGATGAGTATCTTTAAGCGACTTTATTTGTAAAGATTCGAAGTCTATGTCAAATAATCTTTTATGATTTTAACTTTTTAGCACTTTTAGAGGTAAATATTACTTCTTTTGTCCCGTTTTACGAGAAACATTAATCAAACGCATTCCTCTATTTTATTTCATTTCATTTTCATATACCCTCCCTCGGACTTATTTACTTTCGTTACTTTTTTAGATATTATGATTGTAGATTGTTTTTATTCATATTATTTTACTAGCGGCTCGTCCCGACTTCGCACGGGTGGACATTTATTTTTTAAACATTTTGGCATAAGCGTACAATAAATGCAGGACACACCTAAATAATAATCATAGTGACATAACAAATATAGCTACCACACATGCTATTGCAACATTTTTTGTAGATATATATGTTTTTTATTATTGTGCAACATTTTTTGTTCTAACATCAATAGCTTTCGCAGCGCATGCGAAGAAAAATATTTTATAGCCATTTTTTTTACACCTTTGGTAACATAATTCTAGTTTCAGTAGGGACCCTTAGTTTTTCTTGCAATTAAAATAGCCTATATTAATAAGTGATAATGTAATATTCAAACAGTGAAAGAATTTTTAAAATCGGTCCAGTACTTTTTGAGCCAATTCGATACAAACATACTTACATACAAATCTACTATTTAGAATATTAGTATAGATTTATTTACCTATAATATTTGCATGTTCAATTAATCTAAAAGTTCAATAAACCCAAGTTTTTATGCTTGTAAAATATAATAATTTAATAGAATTTGTTACCATTAGCCACTATGACTTTGTAAGGTATATTTAAATTAGAAAAGTAAGTGATTGCAACGTAAAAGATAAAGTTTCGTAAAAGGGCAATTTCTGAGGAAAAAAATTAAATTCGAAGTCAGCCGAGCACAAAATGATGTGGTCAGTAGTTCAAGATAAAGTTCAAAGAAATGTGTCCCCGAAAATAATCCAGCTTCAAAGGGTTCTTTCATAAATCCACACACCTTTTGGGATTACAAAATAAGTGCGGGCCAGAATGATTGTCCCACTTACTTAGCAGTCCCGGGTGAGTGCGGTAATAACCGCTATTTTGCAGTATTAAGGTAATTTTACTTATTGATAGTAAAAGTATTTTTATAGTAAATCAGTAGATACCTACCAATATAAATGGTAGATAATCAACTTCAACTCTTTGTAACTGGTCTTTGTGGAGAGGTTACCACAATTTTGTCAATATCGCGTAGAAATAGTAGATAATGCTAATTGTGCTATAGATATATATCATCTAGTCTCAAATAGACTCATGAACAAAGTGTCTTCCCCTTAATAGAGACATTAAGAAAGTGTTAATGGACACATTCTTATGATCAGTTTAAGTCAAATTTAAATTACTTATTAGCCGTAGTAATGGCTAGATTTTAATTTTAATGATGTATTATTTAAGGTTTATTTTTATTTTTCATTACAAAAAAAATCTAGTAGTGTCGACTTCATAGAGTATAATATAAGAATTTTTCCTGGAATAAAAATTACTTATTATGTACCTAACTTATTTGAAACCTACAAATTGAGATAGGCAGCGTTTCCGCTTTTGACTTTTGGGTACTAAATTAGCTCTTCTGACTAGCCAATGAAGGCTTACTTCCGTTTGGCGCCACTGTGCAGCTAACGTCAGGCGGTTCGCGCCGACGGCTCCTCAGTTAGGCTCAATCACCATGCAGCGCTTACTTAGGTTTCAAATAAGTTAGGTACATAATAAGTAATTTTTATTCCAGGAAAAATTCTTATATTATGTAGCCTGTAACTTATTTGAAACCTACAAATTGAGACCTGTTTATTATCGCATGGTGGCACCAAACAAGGTAACAAACATAGTGTAATTTTCAAAATGCCAACTGTGATTTATAAATTTAATAATATAATGGTACTGGATAAATCATCATTTATTTCTAGGAAAGTAAGTAGCTATTGATATTCAACAAAAATATTTCTTATGCCAAATGAAATAATTTACATTTACCAAAATAACATATCATCATATTATATAATCATAAATTATAATCATGATATTTATTTCAGGTATCTATATTACAATGGTGTAAAATGATTTGCAAGAGACGGCACATTTGCTAATTGTGGTGTTTTAACAGGCCGCTTATAAAATTTAATCAATGTGTTAGGAGAGGTCCAGTTTCCTCGGGCCAGAATATCTTCCAAGGGCATCTCATTAACCCAGTTTAAGGATGCTACGGCTGACCGTATAGACCCAGGTGAGTCTTCAATTCCTGCGTCCACTAAAATAGTCTTGATCCATCCGGCAATTACAGTCCGGCTAGCAGGCTTTGGGTCACCTCTTGTCGATATGAATAAATTTTTTATATCATTTCCAAGCCGACGTCGTGCTTTGGAGATATCTATGAGTTTTTTAATCCACCAGACAGGATCAATTTTTTCATCATCTCCGCATAACAACATCCATCCAGACTGCTTGTGATTAATTGTATCAGTTTTTGATCCGTACAATGGCCAAAATGTAATTGAATTATCAGTAATGATGCATTTATCTTCTTCCACAGATAGCAACGTGAGGTCATGAACTCGTCTGCCGGAAGATAACATAAGCAACGTCGCGCAGCGCCGTGATACTTCAAACAGACTTGCAGGATCAGGTTCAGACTTCAAAAGCCAATCAACTACAACTTGAGGGTTCCAGACTGGTGGTTTAACCTTACTCTTGCCGGCTGACTTATTGGCTATGCCTTTCAAAGCCTGCCGTACCAGTATATGGGCACTAAGCTTAGCCTCTGAATCAGGCTGACAGAAAGAAGATACAACGGACTTATGCACCAGTATTGTTTTGTAACTTAAACATTCAATATTATGTAAATAAATTAAATATTTAGACAGCCCATGGCCCCCAGGATTTTTATTGTCTATTCCTGAACTCTTACACCATTTCAGCCAACGTACCCAGGCCTGTTTGTAAGTCTTAAGAGTACTAGGTCTCCAGCTTGATTCAATCACATTAATTTCTGTAGGTGTCCAGTTCTTTAAGAGATTGTCCCACCCTGACATCTCCATGCCTCCAATACTAGGTCGTTTACTTGTGGAGGAGGATGATTGGTCCTCGTGTCTATCAGTACCGACTCCAGATTCCTGATCGTGAAAGGTGGGCTCACGGCTCTTTTCTTTAGATCGGCTCTCCAAAATACATTCTTCCACCTCGGGCATATCACGATATATCTCCCTTGGGCTTGGTTCAGCGATGATAGGACTTTGTACATCAGACAAGGTGGTGGGAAGATCCATGCCAATTTGTAATCCCAGATTTTGCTGAATGCATCGTGGTAAATCGCTTGTCTGTCCTTCAGGTCTAATGTCACGTAATTGGGAACTACATGGGCTCGCTTGGATGCCATTAGATCTAGCAAAGGAGTTCCCCACTTGCTGAAAATCAGTAAACACGCTTGGGGTAAGAGATGCCATTCCGCCAAGGCTTTGTTCCTGGATAGGCCGTCTGCGAGGCCGTTGAGAGGTCCTGGCAAGTAGCTGGTTACAAGATTGATGTTGTACGTCTCTAGCAATTGGTAAATTAGTCGCGTCACATGCAGCAGGCCTGCTGATTTCGTACCGCCTTGTCTGCGTAAGTATGCCAGTGCAGTTCGATTGTCGCTTTGCACTAAAATTGTCTTGCTGTGGCATTCTTGGGCAATATTGCTCCACGTCAATGTTTTGTAGACAGCGAGGAGTTCTTTCACGTTCGAGTGGCAATGAAATTCTTCTGGCATCCACACACCTTGAATATGCCTGCCGTTGACATACGCTCCCCAACCGCCTCCTGAGGCATCGGTGGCGATATGGTATGATACAGGATTCACCCAAATTGGGCTCGTTGTCCGGGAGTGTTGTATCCACCAATTCACGTCCTCCCTGGCAGCTGGCGTGAGAGGAACAGCCATAGAGCTCTTCAATGCCTGATGTAGGCATGACTGCAGATTCCGAAAATGCAATATTCCGTGATGTACTACAAAACTGGAAAACTGTAGGGTACCCACTAGTTTCTGTAGTTCCAACAGTGTCAAACTTTTTGCTCTTTGAGCGAGAATCAACTGATTTGTCAGGGACGTAACTTTTTTGTGTGGTAGACATCGTTTGTTTGTGAAGGTATTCCAAAGAATTCCGAGGAACTCGATTTCTTGAGAAGGTTTTGTGGACGACTTCTTTTTGTTTATTACCCACCCGAGTTTTGCAATGAGGTCTGTGGCTTCTTTCATGTGCTCTTTGAGCGTTTGAGGACATTGATTCACCAGAAAGTAGTCGTCCAAGTACACCAGAATTCTCATGCCTTTTTCTCTTAGTTTCTGGGCTACCCAGTTGGACAGAGTGGCAAACGTTCTTGGTGCGCTTGCAAGCCCGAATGGCATGCAGGTCATTTGGTAGGTAATACCGTTGAAAATGAACCTTAGAAAGCGCCGGTGTGATTTTAGGACAGGTACGTGAAAATATGCTTGATGCAAATCTATCTTCATCATATGATCCCCGTTCTGCAAAAAGTGGGGTACCTTCTGCATATTTATCAACCGAAACTTCTTTGGTTTGATGTATAAGTTCAAAGCTTTGAGATTTAAGACCGGTCTTTGCGAGCCATCTGGTTTTTTTACTGGGAATATGTTTGATAGAAATCCTGGATCTAGCGGGGCTATCTCGATTACAGAGTCTTCCAACATCTGACGTATTTCGGCATCTAAGGTTACTGTTGTTAACGGCCGAAATCTCTTTTTGTACTCGAGCTGCAGTGGAGGTTTTTTCGCAAATGGGATTCGGTAGCCTTGTATAATTTTTAGTACGTGAGGTGGAGCCCCCATAGATTGCCATATGTTTTGGTAATGGCGTAATTGACCGGCTTTGAATTTCATGGCATAGTCATTGTTTTCGTTGATCTCGATAATCGTCTCTTGGTTTTTGAAAGTATTTATTTTTCGTGCCGGAATAGTTTCGCTTGCCAACATTTGACTTGCCTTTTCCAGAAGCGGAACCTTGCTGGAATTTATTTTGATCATACCGCCGAAAAGGCACCGTGGGGTCGGTAGACCGCCTAGGTGTGGCCTGGCTGCCCTCGGTAGGCAGATATGGCCGGCGATTATTTTTTGTATTTTTGCTACCATCGGCAGGTAGATACGGCTTGTAAAAAACTCTTGAGCCACCTCCTAGTTTAGCTACGGCATCGCTAAACTCTTTTGGTTGAAATAAGAACTCACAACTGGGAGGTATCTTCCGCAAGATCGCCTTATTGTACTTGTCCTTTACGGCAGATAGTGCACCGTCTCTGCGGTGTTCAATTACATTTGCGCGCCTGCCACAGACCATCTGCAATATATCCTTAGAAACAATCGTGTATGGACACGCATTAGAAAACAGCTCATGCACTTTCGCTGAAAGTGATGCCTTTGTTAACTGCGTGTCACTACTGGCACTCCAGTCCAAAAGGGATTTCAAAGACGTTTGTAATGCTTCCTTTTGTGCAATAAGCATATTTGTCAACGCTCCAAAAGTTTGGTCTAGGGATCGCAAATGACTAAACTTAGTCTCAAAGGCAAGAATCTCGTCGTTTAGCGTCAGATTAGTAAAGGCTGGTGTTGACAGGTATTTCTTTTGCACTTCTGCATAACGAACGTCATTCCACTGTGGGCTATCAAGGTGCTGAATCTTACGCACATAATTTAGCTTAGACTCTGCAGTCCGCTTTACTGGTTCAGAAGTGATCGTGTCATCATCCCACTGGAATTCTTTATCGGGAGGTTTTATAAGCAAAGATGAAACCGAGGCATCATCCTCTACAATAGCAGATTGCTCAAGTACGCTAGTATCATTTAATGGTTTAGAAATGTTCTGAAAATTTCTAGTGATAAGATACTTCAGCTCACTAACCTGCTTTTGGAGGTAATCAAACCTTTGGTCCGATATACCTGCATTGCCTGCAGTACACGCACGTTTTGGTGAAGATGGATAAGTAGTATCTTCATCATCACTATCATCACTGCTGTTGTACAACCGCCGTGGTCGCTTGTAGTTAATCCTCCGTACTCCACTCGTTCCCGGAACAGGAGAGTCAATATCTTCATGTGCATCTGCATTGTTATCACTCATTTCAAAGTTTTGAGTTGCACTTTAGGTATAATACTTAGCACTTCGAACGACTACGTCGTTATTTAATGCACCCAACCAGTCGCAACGAAAAACAAACGCCAACTGAGGAGCCGTCGGCGCGAACCGCCTGACGTTAGCTGCACAGTGGCGCCAAACGGAAGTAAGCCTTCATTGGCTAGTCAGGAGAGCTAATTTAGTACCCAAAAGTCAAAAGCGGAAACGCTGCCTATCTCAATTTGTAGGTTTCAAATAAGTTACAGGCTACATAATAATTATAAACCAATAAATTTGATACATTTTGGAAAATTAATAATGGCTTAACTCACGTCAACCAATAGTCAAAATTACTCCGACCAGGTTTCGGACATATTTGATGTCCTTCTGTGAGCCAGTTAAAAACGCAAGTCGCCGCGGTCGATCCCGCCTGGTCGGACTAATATCAACTTTTAAGTGACGAGCTCAGCCGTTATTAATTTTCCAAAACTAAATTTAGATATTATCATCACATAATACACATATACATCACACAATATAACAAAAGTGAAAGTTTTATAAGTGTATTTGTTCCTCTTTAATGGGATTTGGAGTAAATTTGGAATAGAGATAAAACGGTGAAAGTTTGTTTGTTCCCTCTTTAAGTAGATGAATTTGGAGTAAATTTGAAATAGTGATAGGTTATTTATCTACAGAATTAAGAAATATGCTACTTTTCATCGGCAGCTGAAACCACGGGGCTTATAGCTAGTTTCTCTATATTTCTGAGCTGCCTGAAAGAGATCGCATCAAGCCAATATGACACTTAGTTATAAGATTTTCATTACGAACGTTCCTGCTAATTTGGTGTTTTCAATCAAAAGTTTATGTATCTATCTCGCTGCAGCTGTATAAACTATACTACACTACAAATTTCGTAACACTATTCACTGTACTCCGGTCAATAAAAATCACTCCAATTAACAGCTGTAGCCAAATAATCATGAAAACTCAACCTTAATAACGAAATATTTAAAAGGCTGTAGCCATGAATCGGTTACTGACAAAAGAAGATCAACTCAACAATACCAACAATGACTTTTCAACAGCAGTACACTATACTGTAGCTATACTAGACGATACTGCAGCTATAGCTAGTATCTACTAAGAACTGCCATGTTGCCGCCAATTTACTGCATTATACTATGGCTTAAGCTATCGGCTTTGATGCAGTCCATCACCAAAGACCGGCTCTAGCCCATTGGCTAATCTGACTGTTATCGCCAGGGACCGTGAATACACACAGTATCCGCTTCCCTGCGAGCTAAATAGACATCTCTATTAACTCGGCCGTGAATTAGATGCTTTGTGCTTTGAGTATAAGGTTTAAATTGAGAGAATGGTGTGAATTTCTCTTGATTATTTTATTTTCTTGCGTGATTTGATGAAAAATGTTATTATAGATGCTTCTAATCTAATAATCTGGAGCGGATTCCATGGATTGCTAATATTAAAATATTATGTTATAAAAAATATACTGCTTAGAAATCTGCAAAATTTCAATAAATTAGGCACTACTTACTGTATTATTAAAATGTTATTAATTAATTCTTGTACTTGTTGCTTTGGATGAAAATTTAAAAAAACAACATCTTCATAAAACTAAATATACAAGTTTGTAATATGTAATTATTTAATGTACTTTATGAACGTTCAAATTTTTAAGAGAGCTATTTTGCAATTATTACGATGAAAAACACATTGTCCAGTAGATTCTCCTAAATCGTCTAAATCCTACCAGCTTCCACAATCCACGTACAATTCCCTTCCAAGGTAAGCTTTCCTGAAGGTGAGAGCCGCCAAAAAATTATCGGTTCTACCCCCTCTCGATATAAATAATTGAAGAGCGGCATTATCCCCTCCCTACGGACTTAACACAAAGCTTTTAGCATAGGGGTGGGTAACAGGATAATATCGATATTTCATTACATATTTTTGTATATTTCATATTTTATTCGATATTTTAATTACGTTTCCGTGTCGGGGGAGATATATATTGAATTACTCGAGATTGGGTTCGAGGATTTTTTGCTAAGGGTTCGTGAATATCTTTCTCTAAAATCGTAAATTTAGATTTGGATTTTTATTGGACTGGTATCAATTTTTTTATGAAAAAGGCAACAAAACGAAAGACTTTATAATATTTCGGGCGGATAGGTGAATTTTGGCGAGTGTACAATAGGTAAATATTATATTTCGTAAATATGAAAATAAACATTTTAACAGCCTTTGTGGTGTGGTGGTTCAGCAGTTTGACTTATAATCCGGAGGTCGCCACCTTTCTGTCGGTTTGATTTCCACGGCAGGACAAATGTTTTTGAACGAAAATAAATCGAAAATACTTGTTTTGTATTTGGGTGTTGTGGGACCTAGTTACGGTCCAGGATCAATGTATGTGATCGTTGGGTGTGTTGTGTTGTGCTATAAATACTTGTTGTGTCTAAGTGTTGTGGTACCATGGTCCTCATAGTTCCCAGGGAATCCTAGTTAGGGTCCAAGATTTAACAACATAGCCTCTGTGGTGTGGCGGGTGAGCATGTCGGCTCATAACCGCAGGCGGCGGGTTCGTTTCCCGCGGCAGGACAAGTATTTGTGAAAAAAAAGCGCACGTACTTGGTCTGGGTGTTGTGGGACCATGGTCCTGGGCCTGGGTCCCTAGACACAGGAAATCCTAGTAGGGTCCAAAATCTATGTATTTGATCGTTGGGCGTTATTATGGCTATTATTATTACTTTCATTATTTAAAGAGCAAAGTGACTTCATCTATTTATTTAATTAAAGACATGTTATGAAAAGAAGCTATTTCTGTTGGTTAACTAATGTGTGTATTTAATCATTTCTTAGTGACGTCATCGGCCCAATACAGCTGGGATACGCACTTTTTTTCACAAAGAGAGAGTACGCTATAATCTACCTCACACACTTTTTTTTTTCAAAATCACATAATATTTTATTTATTAATGGGCTTGCTATAATTTTAATATTTGAAATTAAACACTTTGTTATTTTATGTGCTTAGTACAATAACTTAATTTAACTACCCAATATCAATTTGACTATAAAAATATGAAAACACTAGCTGTGACCCACGAATAATAAGTATTTTAATTATTTACTCATCCCACGAGAAAATTTCACTTTTCCGGGATAACATGTAGCCTATATGTTAATCTAGTGTATAAGCTATCTTAGTACCGAATTTCATCCAAATCCATTCAGCCGTTTGAGCGTGAAGGAGTAACAACATATATACGTACACACACATACATACACACATACAAACTTTCGCCTTTATAATATTAGTGTGATTAGTGTGATATAGTGCTGAAAATATTTGTAATTTTATATGATTACTACAATAACTTAATCTTAAGTTTCTCATCTCATTTTGAATTGTGAAAGTGCTAAAAATGTTTATAATGTTATATGATTAGTACAATTACTTAATTTTAAGTTTCTCATCCCATCTCGACTTGTGAAAGTTAAAAATGTATAGTGCTAAAAATATTAACTTATTAATAGGTATTTACTTGGCTAGCATGCTACACCTTCGATCGCATCGTCATTTCCCATCCGGTGAGAATGTGGTCAAACGCCAGACAAAAAAAATTACAATAATATTAAGTTTTCGTGATTTTTGATAATGCCGATACTAATCATACTGCACTCCCTCTTAGAAACTAATATTAACTTATTATGTATTTTTTAACCCAAACCCAATCTCTTTGTTACAGATTCCGAACCCGAATAATCCGAATGTGAGTACGACCCGTTCCTTTACAAAATAAATGTACCAAATACTTTTTTCTGGGTCGCGTTAACCAATAGGTAACCAAAGGTAGCCACAAGCGATTGGGCCGCGTAATGCGAATTAGTTCTGGTATTGCTAGGGCTACCACTGTACTAAACTGCATTACCATAGACTCCTGGGTCCGTGCTCTTTTTTAATATACGATTTACATATTGTTAGTTGTGTTATTATTATTATTACGAGCTTCTGCCCGCAGCTTCGCCCGCGGCGTGGCCTATAGAAAAATAATTCAACCACCCATTTCACCCTCTTAAGGATACAATTTCGAAAAATACTTTCTTAGCGGATGCCTACGCCATAACATCTACCTGCATGGCAATTTTCATCCTGATTCGTCCAGAGGTTTGGGCTGTGCGTTGATAGATCACTATGTCAGTCAGTCACCTTTGAGTTATAAATTGTATATTATATACAGGAAGGAATTATTTAAACATTGTCTCATATCATAGCAATGTTTAGCAAATTTCACATTTGACAGCCTTTTTGGTGTGGTGGTTGAGTAGGTCGGCTACTGACGTGGAGGTGGCGGGTTCGATCCCCGCGGCAGGAAAAGTATTTATGTACAGAAAAAAAAAACGCAAATACTTTTCTTGTGTCTGAGTGTTGTGGGACCATGGTCCTTGTAGTTCCTGAGTCCCTAAACACGGGATCCTAGTTAGGGTCCAGGATCTATGTATGTGATCGTTGGGCGTTATTAGATATTATTTATTTTATTATAATTTTGTTTTATTAAATTCCGCTTTTGAAGTAAAAGTTCTTTACGCACGCTTGACTTGGGGAATAAGCTGGTGAATGCGAGGCGAACGGAAGTTGAAATTGGGCACGTCGATCTCTATCGTCAACATAACCGAGATAATATGTGTATTATTATGTTGATATGTCCGGTAAAATAACAATTTACAACTGTCAAGTTGGCGACATTAACATTAAACAAAGCTATACCGGCCGATAGATGGTATAAACTTAATAAGTTTTACTTCAGTCGTGTGGTCTAAAGCACACTCGTTTTTTTCTCATACTTTATTAAAAGCGAGTGAAAATCCACACAGAACTTGAAGTTATTGGTGCGTCGGTTTCAAAGTCGCATGGCTTACCGTTGAGCCATACTCGTTCTCCGCGTGTTACTTATACTCATTAGTTTTTTCTATTTCATGTATTGTTCAAACGTAATCTTATTTACCTACTTGTGTTCTAGAATCAAAGGCAGCCCTAACCACTTCAGTCATTCGGTCGATCGGTCGACCGTTCAATTGAATGAATTGAACGAATGAACGCGGTCATCCCTATCTCAGGGATAAATTCTATTTGTCGTGTTAGGAGATAATATTGGAAATGGAGGTAGAACCTTGTCGCTGGAAGAAAACAGAATTGGAAAAGGCCGTGATCTGGTGATTAGTTTAATGGAGTAATATAACTATTTCCATTTATACTAAACTATATTTAATTAAATAACATTATGTAACATAAATAACGGCTAAATTCACGTTAATCAAAAAGTCGAAATTGGAGTAATTGAGACCATGTTTTGGACTTATTCGATATCCTTCTTCTGGGAGCCAGTTACTAACGCAAGCCACGGCGGCTTTCGTTAGCATCAGCACTTAACTGATATAAATGTTAACGTTAATATTAGTACTTTATTATTAAATCCATAGATTCCGGTTATTTTAAACTGTCTTTGAATGTACAAAAAAAATTAACAGCCTCTATGGTGTGGTGGTTGAGCAGACTGGCTCATAGTCCGGAGACGACGGGTTCGATTCATGCGGCAGGACTAGTGTTTGTGTATAAGAAAAAAAGTGCAAATACTTGTTCTAAGTCTGGGCGTCATGGAACCATGGTCCCTACATACAGGCAATCCTAGTGCTAGGGTCAAGAATCTATATATATTATCGTTAGGTGTTATTATTATTATTATATAGCTTAAAAGTCTAGAAATGTTAAGGTAATCAACTAAATCTCCCAAGCAATAAGGATCAATATCGATAATCAAGTTAGCACTATCGCCATAGTCATCATCGAATTCCCACATCACAGCTATTTGTATGTTAATGGGAACCACCGTGCGTCTGTGAGTGACACCTGCAATTTCATGGACAAATACATCCAGTTGTATGTGGTTTGAATAACTACTTTTACTATAATTGGAAATGGGAAAAATAGTTGATCGCGCGTCCTTTTCTCCCGCAAACAATGCGCATTTTTAGCATACTTTAACTGTGCTGTTCTTGTTTGCGATTGGACGAATAAATGATACTTTTGGCAACCAATCAAGAAGCACGTAATCGTAATGTATTTCGAGATGTCCAATAGGAAGGATAGAAAGCGCTATTCATAAGCTTGTCCTGGAAAAAATTATCTATGAATAATTAACGTAGTTTGACACTCAATAAACGTTAAGCGCAAAATCTGGGTCATTTATAGTCCGAACGGAATGGAATGCTCTTCCAAAAACACTGTTTCCTCCTGGGTATAACCTGGGTCTTTTTTAGTCAAGAGTGAATAGGCATCTCATGGGCAAGCGTGCTCCACCTTAGACAACTTCGTCGCTTACCATCAGATGAGTTGTTGTCAAATGAATGCCCATTTTAATATAAAAAAAATTATTTAGCGAAATTAAATACCGTAACACATACTTAAAACCTAGTTTGTTTTTATAATTTTTATAATGAGTGGCGGATTTAAGAATGTACGATGCGATACTGGTTATCATTAAATACAGTTAAATGTAGATCGAAGATCTCCATGAATTATGAATGAAAATGAATTTCAACCTTTTTGGCTGCCTGCATGAATTAAGCTTTCGGTAATTTCATGGAAAATCATATTATAAAGGTGTGTGGTAAAGTTTTATCACAAATTGATTTTATTAAATAAATGAAATAAATATATATTTGTGGACATTTTACACAACGGCATCTAGCCCCAAGCCGAAAAAAGTTTGTGCTAAGGGAGCCAGACAACTGATACAATACTTAAATACTTTTTGTTTGTAAATATGTATTTATAGGAATACAATATAACTCCCGGACACAAAACAAACATAGATACTTATCACACAAATATTTGTCCTGGGTTTGAAAGAGTACTTAATTTATATAATGAGAAAGTAAAATTGTTAAAGTACTGATAGATTAAGTATGTAAGTGACGTAGATTTCAGGATTTTTGTGATTTTTATTTACTTAAACCAAATGAAATCATAAAAACCAGACAAGTCCGAGTTGGATTCGTGCACCAAGGTTTTCGTACATATAAATTTATCGCAAGTCTGGCATACCAGCCAATTGACTGGCTTTTACTATTTAATGTTATACTACAGTCACACCCTGGAGTGGTGGTTGAGCAGATCGGCTCATAGCCCGGAGGCGGCAGGTTCGATTCTCGCGGCAGGACAAGTATTTGAGCACCGAAAAAAAACGCAATTACTTGTTCCGAGTCTGGATGTTGTGGGACCATGGTCCTCGTAGTTTCTGGATCGCTAGACACAAGGAATCCTAGTTAGGGTCCAGGATCTATGTGTGTGATCATTGGTGTTATTATATTATTATTATTATATTAAGTTTGAGGCTAATGAGTAAAAAACTATTTAAATCAAAGTCAAGAGTTTTAATGTTATTGTACTAAGCATATAAAATAACAAAATGCTTAACGTCAAATATTATATCCACGTAGCAAGCACAAGAAATGTGAGTGAGACAAAAGGTCACCTTCTCACTTATTACAAAACACGTTTCAACCTCATTTTTTTTTAATTTGAGTAAAGCGCAGTTAACGCATATTCTGTGAAAATTTTAGCCAGCTACATATGGCGGTTCTAGAAATACATCCATTTATACGTTGGCCAGATAACGGAGATCTCGTTTTAACCTTCAAAAATAAAATTTCTGTTCGTTTGTGAGACTATCCAGCCAAAACAGCTATAACATGGACAAAATATGTGCATGGGATAGATATATTGATATAAAAATATGAACACAGATTGTTTATAACATTATTCCAAAACTGTGCAAAATTCCCGCGGGGAAACGGATAAATTGCGGGAGAGACCACAAGGCACCACTGTATTTCATTACAAAACCAAACATCATTACAGAATTTTAATGAATAATTTATACAGAAATACCGTCAAAAGCTCGTTTCGATGGTATTCCCAAAACAGAAATACATTATAGTCTTACTCTACATCACATCTCGCTAACAAAATAAATTGGGCCAATTTAATTCGCATAGCACTGAATAACAGCCGAAAGGGACCGGGCCATATTTTCAGCGTAACTAAATACGCTAATTTTGTGAAGCTACACCACTTACTGGCGTGCGTCTCCCCGGGCCCCTTGTGTTTTATGATACGGCCTAAAGTACAAGATACAGCGGGAAATACTTTAGCAGTTGTGTCAAAAACTAAAAAACTACGACGGCAGAAACGTCTTTGCAAAAAAAGAACTATCAACCACATGCAAAAAGTGAGTTTTTTAAATTACAAAAATAACTTTCATTGAAATTGTATTACATCAATAGAGAGCAAGTGTTATTGCAATTGAATTAGACAATTCTCAGCTATTATATTTTTATTATTTAAATATTTAAAAATATTTTTAAATATTAAATAAATATTTTTGAATTATTTAAAAATATCATAGCTGAGTATCTATAAATTCTATAAATTGCAATTCTTTACTAAAAAATTAAGTATATATAAACTAAGTTATTTTTCTGTTTATAGTATGTTTTAATGAAATAAAATATTTGATATATTTCATATAAGTAGCATTTACTGTGTTACCACAAATACAAAAACAAGGCTTAGACAGAAGTCAAACGTGTGTTTAATACAATACTACAAAATAGCTGTTACAATACTACAAAATAACACTTATTTAAGGCTTGTTTAAATCTTTTGTGGTTAGGCAATTAATGTTTTATTGTATATATTTTAAATTGAGACAATTTACTTAATGTAACGAATGAGGTGTAGCACGTTGACCTTTAAGGAGCATTTTCATTCCTATCATATTGACATAAGATTCATTTTATACATGATTCATTCAAGTCCAAAATATGAAATCTAATAGTAATTGAAGGGGTGAGAACAAAAAGGGTTTAACTGATTTTTTTCACAAAATGACTTATGGGTATCGTTGGATTCAGCGTGAAATTATCTACAATAATACATTCTCAAAATACCGAAATGAAGCTTAAATCTCCAGATTTTGAGTCTAAAAACGGGTTAACTGTCACACGAATACAGTTCGCCTAGCATAAAAACATTATTATAATTATTTTATTATATTATATTTTTACAGTAATTATATGAATTAGTACTATATTTAGTATTTTAAAATAGAAATAATACATTTTCAAGCAACTGAAACTTACATAAACCTTTTCTATTACCTTACAAGCACTCTACATTAAAATGGAGCCGTTGAAGTTTAAAGTCTATTTTCTCGAAACTATCAATTTGACAGTTAAACCCTTTTTATTCTCAACCCTTCAATTGTGAGTTGTAATCGACATCCTCTGTGGTGGTTAAGCAAGTCGGCACATAACCCGGAGGCGGCGGGTTTGATCTATGTGAGGACAAGTGTTTTGACACAAAAGTGCAAATACTAGTTCTGAGGCCGGGTGTCATGGAACCATGGTCCTCGTAGTTTCTTGGCCCCTAAATACAGTGAGTCCTAGTTAGGGTCAAGGATCTTGTATATGATCATTGGGTCTTATTATTATTATTAATTGCTAACACGCGACCTTTCATAACTTATCCCAATCGACAATAATTACACCATGATTCCACTTTCATTACTTAAATTAGTCGCCGTTGAAATAAACCGTTCCGTTTTTATGAACGCCGGCGTTGATTTACAAAAAGCAAATGAATTTAATTATTCAGTAGTTGGTACGACTTTAACATAAAATCCTTTAAACTACCAAAGACAGGTTATTTCATTTGATTTTATTTAGCGTTTCGAATTTGTCTTTTTCGTTTTCGTTAAAAAGGCGATAAAGAATTACAGATAAAAATTCTGCAATCGAAACGTATTTCCAAAATGGCTACACCAAAGGCCAGAATATTTAGTTGAGAGCAAATTCCGCACGTAACTTGTAGATTATTCGTATAGCAGGACCGAGCGAGATTCAAACCAGGCAAATTCGAAATTTTGCATTACTCCCGTCATCCGCTGTAACAACATATTCTAAGCTAATCAAGATTTATATTACCAAGTCAATAAAAAAAAATGGTGAAAATCGAAACTCATTAATGGTAACAGCGTTTTACAAAAGAAACCTGCTGCCTCTAAAGAGAGCTCCTCGGTATTTCTTTAAAAATACTGTTATAAAATGAAGCCAGACCTTTTCAAACGAAACTAAAGTACGTTTGAAATATAAACTGTACATTTCCGTACATTTGAAGTAGGTACTTAGCATTTAAACTCCTGAGCTCTCTGAGGTATTTCAGCAAAGCCTTACTATACCAGCAATGGCGTCGAACGTAGAACAAAACAAAACCTTCGAAAACAACACTAACTATTGAATATTTCAGTGGCTCGACCGCATCGAACTTCGAAACGCTGTAATAAGGATTGTAACTGATGGTTATGTTTGACTATTCGGTTTTAAGCCGAATCCCAAATAGGCCGACAGGTTGTAAAGTACAGTGAGTAAGCTAATTAGGGGGTGTGCCTATCTGCAACAGTTTGCCTAGGTAGATACCACCTCTTGGCCATATATTCTAACGCCAAGTAGTGTCTTGTCCAGGCGCTATAGGGTTCAGAATTGAACAGAACTGTAGCTAGTGAAATTATTGGCAAAATAGCCTTTACAACTTTATTTCACAAACTATAGAAAAAAAGGGAAATAGGACTCTTGATTTTCAATCAATATCTTGATGTGAATATACACCTCATAAATAAACGATCTCGAACATAAACCGCATCATAACTTTCCATCAGGGGAGAAATTAAGCCCATTCTAGAATAAAAAAGGACATGTTAATATCACATTTTGTTTTGTGTTACGTGAGTTAAATAGTCACATAAAACGATTAATTGTTTTCAGCTAGTTATCAAAATTTGCACAAAATTGTTAGAATTTACGGATTAAAATCAAAAATCACTCCAACCTCGAGTTTATTGGATTAATCTTTTGAGAGGTTCCACGCTTGCAAACTGCAGCGCGTCGTGAACGTCTGTAACTATTCAATATCGGATCTGTGCCGAATTGTCCCATCCCTAGTTCTAATGATAAATTCAAATCTTGGATCCTGAGGGAGCGAAGCAATCAGACGTCGAACAAAGGTTACGTCGCGCGCCTCCGGCGAAACTTGGCTGAAAGTTCGTTGTGACTTGTGTTTGCACGTTTACACAGTGTTATGTTTGCGTGTGATGGAATTATTGGGTGATTTTGTATGATCCTGCGTGCTTTGCAATTTGGCGCTTACTTTGGTTATTTTTTTCCTTTTTGTGAAAGTCGGTCTGGTTGATTACTTTTTTTTTTTTTTACTTCAAACTTGTCTAGCATTTGACCACGCTCTCACCTGATGGGAAGTGACGATGCGATCGAAGGTGTAGCATGCTAGCCAAGTGATTACCGTATGAGTGCCTACGCTTTGTTCTGATCTTTTATCTTCTATACAACAGCAATTGATTTATCTGTTAGTAAATCAATTGCTATTCGTTTGTCTCGCTAAAACTCGAGAACGGCTGTGGAGATTCAGTTGATTTTGGTTTTGAAATGTTTGTTGTAGTCTAGGGTAGTTTAAACCTTTAAAAGGTGAGAAAAGAAGAAGAAGATATTCTTTTGGGCAGGGTTAGGGTGTAAAATTACCCGTGTGTAGCCGGGGCTAGTTTGAAATAAAAAATACTCAAATCTTCATGTGCAGTGTCAAATTTTAATCATATTAAAGGTGTGTTTCGTATATTTATTTAAAGAAGAATACTTCACATTGCTCTTTTAAGACCTTTTTTGTCATTCTTGGAAAACGAAATTGACTGGCCCGATAGCTCAGTTGGTAGTAGCCCTGCCTTCTGAACTGTGGGTTGTGGGTTCGATTCCCACTCAGGACAAACATTTGTGTGATGAACATAGGTGTTTGTTCTGTGTCTGGGTGTCATATTGTATTCTATGTATGTATTTACAAACTTAAAAGTATCTAAGTATTGTATCAGTTATCTGGTTCCCATAGCACAAGCTTTGCTTAGTTTGGGGCCAGATGGCGTTGTGTGAGATGTCCACACATATTATTATTATTGTAATTGCCAGAAAGCATTATTACCATGTTTGCCAAGACTTTGTCAGCGGAGGTTTTTATAATTTCTGTTGTTTAAACTTCATAAAGCCACAATTCATCAGATATTTCATAAACAAATTGGTAAACAACCGTGGGTGGTAATTTTATATGACCAGCGGTGTTCACAGCATGCTTACGGAACCCACGTGACGCCGACTAGAACAACAGTTTAGACCACCCGCCCGTCAAATTTACCCATCAAATTACCCGTTAAATTTACCCGATCGATAAATTATAATTACTTTAATTACACAATAGGTATATTGATCGAGATATCGTCTTTAGTTTTTTTTCTCTGCTCAGTTTTATTTGTTTGAATATTATAGTGTTGAAGTATTAAGTACTTTTTAATAGTCTTGTTCCCATTCTATTGTTTAGTTCTAGTAGAAATATCGCAAAAATATTTAAATATGTAGAAGTTTATTGGCATTTATTGGCTATAACAGTTTTGTTCATTTTTGAATATTTTATATCCACGATTATATTCTCATAAAAATACAATAAAAATATAATATAATATTTATATAACACAAGCCAGATTGAAGTAAAATATGACTTGATAATTTCTGGTTTGTGGCGTATTTAAGTACTGCCTAGTTGTAACGTAAAAATATAACCATTATAATCTCCATATCTCACCATAAATCTATCAAACCTAAGTTAACAAGTTATAAATCATCAGTGCTTGTCGTTTCACAATAATTAATACCTATTAACAATAATCATATTAAAATTTGTTTTAAAACACCTGATCCGTTCTTCGCAAGTGACAAAATTGATTTAGTCATTCTTTATAAACTTTTACACAACAAAATTAACTTTCCTCCGTTCAGATATTCACGAAAGCCAATAACTCTATTTGCCCCCTTTTCGAAGAACTGTATTGGAAGCCAATTCACTAGTGCCCCGCGTGTATCGTTTAATTAATGAATATTGTGATCTTATAGACATTTCAGTGACAGCTTTCCCAAATTTAAAATTAAGTTCAACCAAATTATGGCCATGAATTCTCTCTGAATTTTGTTATTTCTCTTATTATGTAATTATTATATTGTAGTGGCCCTCTGCAAATACGATAGGTTTTTTATTTTTATTTTATAAGAGTCCTTTTCGATTTGCAATGTGTTTAATATTCTGGTATTTTTTTAATGCTGCGTTTCCTTTAAATAGTCAATGCATTCAGTGAAATTGTATGTTTAGTAAGTAATATTATTTAAAGTGTAATTGTCAATAAGAAGCCGAAATATATAAATAAATAAATCTTACCATAAATCTACCAAAAATAAGTTAACAAGTTATAAATCATCTGTGCTTGTCGTTTCATAATAATTAATACCTATTAACCATATTCATATTAAAATTTGTTTTAAGACACCTGACCCGTCCTTCGCAAGATTAATATATCCGTTAATGTATACTAATGTCGAAAATAGCTATAAAATTTGCTGGGTCGTTAACCGGACTTGGAACGACCTTCTAGAACCTTGACTCAGTTGACGACAATATTAGGTATTTAATGAAGTATTAAATATTTAATATAATATATTATATCGGAGTTTTGCCAGCGCAAATTGATCTTTATTTTTTCATATACGATCGATACTTGCTAGGCAATTACGTAGCTTGATTGCAACAAATGGAAACAAAACTTTGTGTTTCTTCTTCTTTCTTTTTTTTTTACTTTAAACTTGTCCAGCATTTGACCATGCTCTCACCTGATGGGAAGTGACGATGCGATCGAAGGTGTAGCATGCTAGCCAAGTAAATACCTATTCACTCTTTTCTTGAACACGCCCGGGTCATATTTCGCCGGAAACACAGACGCCGGCAGGGAATTCCATTCCATTCATCAGGATCAGGAATCAAGATTTGCTACATTAATATCGTACTTTTAATGTGAAGTTCAGATATTATTCTTACATTTGTTAAATATTATTTCCTCATGAATATTCATAGACTAGTTTATTTGGAGCTTTATTACAAAAACGTATATAATTTTGAATTGTAATGTATAATAATTTATCTTTAATATTCCTGTTTTTATATTTTTAATAAGTCGGCTCCTTATATAAGCGTTTGGCTGATGATTTGAATTAATAATCTAGCGCGCCGTAATTTACATATGAGCATGCGCAAGTTCAGAACTTTGAACAGCATGTCACACTCACCAGCGAGGGCATTGATATATGACAGCCTCTGTGGTGTGGTGATTGAGCAGGCCGGCTCATAACCCGGAGGCAGCGGGTTCGATTCCTGCGGCAGGACAAGTATTTGTGTACAAAAAAAAAGCGCAAATACTTGTTCTGAGTCTAGGTGTTGTGGGACCATGGTTCTCGTAGTTCCTTGGTCCCTAGACACAGAGAATCCTATTGTTAGGGTCCAGGATCTAATTATATTTCACACAGCGCCATCTACCCCAAAACTAAGCAAAGCTTGTACTATGTAAATCGTCTGGGCGATCAAGTAAGTCGATTGGAACAAATAGAAATACAAATTCGTATGGATTTGACAGTTTCAATGTGCATAGTTAGTATGGAAATTTCTCCTGTTGCATTGCAATCAAAGTTTCATGATCACCCCCCAGATAACTGATACAATATTTTTTGTTTGTAAAAACATACAAAGAATACTATATAACACCATAAGACCAAAACTATCCTTATTTGTTTAATATTAGAATTGAATTCTTAGGAAACTTCAGAATGCTAATTATCTTGGTTGGTCTCTATCGACTTTAATAGCGTCACCCAGCGAGATATAGTGAAGGAATTGCGACAAATCCGCACTTAAATTGAAAATATTTCAAAGAAGTTAAATAGTATTAAAAAAATAATTAAACTATTTTATAATCTGGTTATTGAGCTGTGTCGATAAATTTCATTCATAAATATTCAAACCAAGTTTAATGTATTAACGATACGTATTAAAATATCACCTGTACGACATAAAAACGCTTGGTTTTCTCCATAACGTAACTTTGAATAGGTCGTATATATTAAAAAAACTATATTATCTAACATTACAAATTAAATAACCTATACTAGTTTTTTTAGGTATTTTAAGTTATTTTAATACCGTGTGTACTGGGTCGTAGACCTGTAGACATATTTTGTACCGAGTTTAAAAAAGGAGAGGTTTTTTGATGCTTAATTACCTCATGCCTACGAAGGCATGATAAATTAAAGTTAGCAGCCTCTGTGGTGTGGTGGTTGAGCAGGTCGGCTCATAACCCGAAAGCGGCGGGTGTGATTGAAATTTGCGCCTGCGGAGGATAGATCCGATAAAAATTTCATTAAAATCGGTCCAGTAGTTTGGGTTTAAGTCAAAGTAACTTAGCCCTTACGATAACTCTTAATTATCAAGGATAGAAAGGATTTTTAAATAGCTAGATTATCAAACCCATATGCAAGCTGAATGCATTATTATTATTATTATTACACATACATATAAACATTGCAAAAATTTCAAATTATATAATATAATTTTTGATCAGAAAAGGGCCACAGTAGGCAAAAAATTATCGCACAAATTAAAACTCCATAAACTCATACTTTAGTATGAACTTCGTACTTACCATAAAGCCATATAATTAAACGCATAAAATCAAGTGGCATCTGCATTAATTTACAATTGAAAAAAGACATAAAAACAGCGAAGTCTTATTTATTGCGCAAATTTTGCGCAAAACCGACGTAAAATGGGTCTGAATTCATTTGAAATTTAAATTATAGTAGTAAAACACGTTTGGAATGACATTGAATTTAGTAACGCAGACTGCGAGGGACCGAACTACGAATAATAATTTAGATATTTGCAAACCGCCTGATTAATTCATTAAGTTGGTTAAAAACATTGACTATAAATATAGTTTAGATATTTACAAACTGCCTGATTAACTCCATCAGTTGGTTAAAAACATTGACTATAAATATAGTTTAGATATTTACAAACTGCCTGATTAACTCCATCAGTTGGTTAAAAACATTGACTATAAATATAGTTTAGATATTTGCAGACTGCCTGATTAACTCCATCAGTTGGTTAAAAACATTGACTATAAATATAGTTTAGATATTTGCAGACTGCCTGATTAACTCCATCAGTTGGTTAAAAACATTGACTATAAATATAGTTTAGATATTTGCAGACTGCCTGATTAACTCCATCAGTTGGTTAAAAACATTGACTATAAATATAGTTTAGATATTTGCAGACTGCCTGATTAACTCCATCAGTTGGTTAAAAACATTGACTATAAATATAGTTTAGATATTTGCAGACTGCCTGATTAACTCCATCAGTTGGTTAAAAACATTGACTATAAATATAGTTTAGATATTTACAAACTGCCTGATTAACTCCATCAGTTGGTTAAAAACATTGACTATAAATATAGTTTAGATATTTGCAGACTGCCTGATTAACCCAATAAGTTGGCTAAAACATTGACTATACAATAGTTATGTTATAATAAGTTGTATATATATATAAGTTAGTTAAAAAGGAATAAAGAAATAATAATAAAGGATATAAGATCTTTTGTCATAGTAGCTTAAGAAAGCTTTTCCAACTATTTCAAGAAATGAATGGATGTAGGTTGTAATGGATGTGGTAAAATTAATCTGTGTAATTATGTATTTTTAGCATTAAGTTCGCCTATGTACCTCCAATTGTTGTTGTTTGTGCAATTAAGAATTTTCTATCCATCTATTTATTGTGATCGTTTTTAGCCTTTAATATTTGGAGCAGTCAAGCAGTGGTGGATTGTACTGTAGGCAACTACATCCAAAATATTAATTTTGTTCTGGTCCTCGTAGTTCCTGGGTCCCTAGATACAGGGAATTCAAGTTAGGCGTCCAGGATCTACGTATGTGATCGTTGGGCGTTATTATTATTACTTGGTCTGTTAGATTGAGATTTAAAAATAGTTTATATTATTGATGTTTCTCTAAGATATTATTTATTTTAATTTATTCAAATAATCACAACATTATGTTATTTTTAACGTTTTTATTGGCTGATACTGATGTTTACAATTTACAATCAACATTTTTGTGGATATATTTTACCATAAGTCATGCATAGTAGAATCGTTTAATTTATAAAATTAATTACTTAGTATAAATCGGAATAAATTAAATTAATTTGAGGATAAATTAATATAATATAGAATCCTCAGTTACAATTGAAGGGTTGAGAATAAAAAGGATTTAACTGACAAATTGACAGTTTCGAGAAAATTGACTTTAAACGTCAACGGCGTCATTTTAATGTAGAGTGCTTATAAGGTAATAGAAAAGGTCTATGTAAGTTTCAGTTGCTTGAAAATGTTTTAATTATATTTAAAATTACTAAATATAGTACTAATTCATACAATTACTGTAAAAATATAATATAATAAAATAAATATAGTAATGTTTTTATGCTAAGAAAACTGTATTCCTGGACAGATAAACCATTTTTAGACTCAAAATCTCGAGATTTAAGCCTCATTTTGGTATTTTGAGAATGTATCATTGAAGATAATTTCACGCTGAATTCAACGATACCCATAAGTCATTTTGTCAAAAAAATCAGTTAAATCCTTTTTATTCTCACCCCTTCAATTGATATAACGATATCAAATTATCTTTTGAATTGTATAATTCTACTTTTTGGAAATGTTCATTTTATTAGCAATTGGTCTCGCTTTCCAGGAACCAAAACAAATTAAGTTTTTCAATTCAAAATGTTTGTTGACGAATTTTGCCTTCCTTACAGAGCGTCATTTTGAGCAGCTACTTTTCTCTTGCATTCTATAGGTATTACAATACATTTTTGACAAAATTTACGCCTTATGGAGAAACTGCTTCTTTTAGAAATCGGCAAAAATAATGATAATAAGTAGGTAGGGTGGTCCAGCGAGGCGATCCCGTAGCGCAATAGCAACCAAGTGAAACCAAAAATTTGTATTGACTTAGACAGTTTTAATAAACAGGTTATGCGCATTAGTCGTTGTGAACTTTTTAGAACCAAATATCGTCTTTTTTTTTTTTTTTTTTTTTTTTATATGAGTGAATGATGTGACGAGCTAGTCGTTTACCTGATGTTAAGCAACACGGCCGCCCATAACAGAACAGTGTCACTCGGAACCCCAAAAGATAGAGTTTCACGCGACACTGCACTGCGCACATCATCCTGAGACATCAGCACAGTCTGGTAAGATTACTCGACTGTGAGATTAGGTCATAAAGTCTCATTTGCCCAGTAATTTCACTAGATACATTGCCCTTCAAACCGGAACACAGTAGTGCTTGCGCACTACTGCTTGGCGGCAGAATAACTGGCAAAGCGGTGGTACCTACCTAGACGAACTTTGCAACAAAGTCCTACCACCTAGTAAAAGCACCTAGTCTTGCTTTACTATCAAAGTTGATCATGATCACCCTCTTGTAAAAACGAGAGTATCTTTCCTTCCTTCTTGTAACCAGTTACATCATTTTTATATTAAGTTCATATTATCTACTGTTTATCACCATCGTTAAGAATAGGTACCTCGTAAAAAGCTTTTAGGTAAATGAAAAAGTTCGAAAACCATCTTTCGTATCGGCGATTTACGAAAAAGTTCCATAAATTACCATAAAAAATTTACACCCCATTATCGAGGCCGCAAAACATAAATCCGAAATCATGTAATTCACAAATTAAAGATTCAGGAGATAAATACTAAATATCGATCTCGAAGGCTGTAAAGAATTATAAAATGAGTTTGTGTAGAGCAAGACAGTTGTTGATCTACGCATAACAAATAACTTAATAATCTAATTAGACTACATCGAAAAAACTACGGAATTAGCAGCGCAACTTGCAGTACTTATTTTCATCATCATCATCATCACCATCACCACCATCATCACCACCATCCTCTTCTTCAGTCGAAAGACGTACAGTGATGAACACAGTCGACGTCACAGGTAGGCGTCTTCATGATACAACGTAACTTTGAGCAGCTACTTGGGTTTTGCACCCAACGCCTCGCCGCCATTTTGAACAGAAAGTCAGGTCAGCACGTTGAATAATTATTTATATATGAATTATAAAAAGTCAAAACCTCAGCCGTCCTACACGTCCTCTTTATCTGTTTGTATTCGCTCTTTCATTCACTCTTCAAGCGTTCATCCTCCTAACAAATTATCTAGATATCTCAAAACTTCAAATTATCTACTTATCTTCTAAAAATCAATACTTTTGTTATCATATACGTGATCTTCATCTATTTTTATTCGCTCTTCAAGCATTCGTTAGGCCTAAAGTCAATTGTTTATTCTCTTATCTGAGGTTCAGACTAACAAATGATCTATCTCCTTTTCTTATATTAATATCCCTAGTAAAAAAAAGATCTTGCAAAGAAACATTTTTTTCTAAGCTGTGCATTTAGAAATAAGTGAAGATTGAATGCTGTTTGCTAAGTAAACTGTAGTGTATTGAGTGCTCGGGTCGTAAAAACGGTGCCGCTTTGGTTGCTTCATTAATTATTTATGCAGGAGCCGTTTTCTTGTTCTAGTAAGAAATCATGGAGGATGAATAATAAAGCCGGTAGTTCGTTGTTTTGTGCCAAAGCTGTTGGCAGTCCACAGTCGTACTACTGTTAAGGGTGGAATAGCTAATTTAAATCTCTTTATGCGGTACTACTTTGCTGGTAACAAAATAATTTCTAGTTGCTAGTTTCAAATGTAATTGGGACATTTAAAATACTTGGAACGTAATATTACTTTCCTTCTACCAGTTTATTATAAATTATACTAATTATCTAATATTTGTCTACTACCTATGAAATTTGTTTATGAAATTAATTACTTTCATTTTTTCTATATTTTTTATTTCTATTTACCAAATACTGCTGGTGATTATGCAGTCGATCCATCTTTGCCAACGCGGTGGTAGTTTGTCGATACCGTTCTTAAAGCAATCAGCTGGATGGGAAGCGACCAATTCTC
Source organism: Ennomos fuscantarius (assembly GCA_905220475.3). NCBI lineage: Eukaryota > Metazoa > Arthropoda > Insecta > Lepidoptera > Geometridae > Ennomos > Ennomos fuscantarius. The sequence goes on from HG992042.1 coordinate 13,318,807, forward strand.
CAAGGGTGTTTTGTACTGCATCTCGAGTATTTAATTTTTTTTCCGCCAAGAAGTAATTCAAATTCTGGAAAAAGCAGTAGTCTGTGGGCACAAGGTCTGGTGAGTGCAGTGGATGACGGAGACCTTCCCACCCCAGATCTTGAAACTTGGGGACCGTCTGATGTGCAGTATGAGTTCGCGCGTTGTTGTGCAGGAGCAGCTGAGACAAGCAATTGGAGATGTGATAGCTTCTCCATAACTGTGTTCACTTTACACACCTGCATTAATGCTCATCCCGTTTGATAATGATCTGTGGTAAATCACACCAGCGCTAGACCACCAAACAGTGAGCATCATTTTTCTAGAAGTAAGTTTTCGTTTAAGGGCATTGTTTAGGTTCTAAACTAGTATCCGAACAACTTGCTGAGCGCTTGCGATTGTGAAACGGAATCCTTTTTTTGTCGCAGAGAACAATATGGTTAAAAAAATTTTCGTTTGTGGACCAAAGCGGTGCAAGGTCGTCTCGAAGCGTACTACGCGCTGGTGATGAAACTCAAGGGAGTTTATGGGGCATTGGTAAAACTTTTGTGCCTTGCCAATTTGACGCAAATGGACCAGTTTATCGTTTAGATGCCAACGCTGAAAGCTGCTGCCAATTCAGACGTAGATTAAGTATCATCATAAATATCTATCTATCATCTTAAATACAAAACAAAATATGAATATCTAATGTGATTCCGCTAAAACCAATGTCGATGCTTATTATTTAGTTTTAGCAGAATCACACTAGATATTCTTATTTCATTTTGTATTTGAGTATAGTTGAGTATAGTATAGCTTTCACAATCACCTTTATACATTTATTGGGCAAGCACGTGGTTAATCTATCAGATTGAAATCTCTAGAATGGAAGTGGGCAAACGAATAACAAGTGGTGCGTTTTTTTTTTTTTTGTAGTATTCACTTCGTAAACGTCATTAATGTTGCGTGCCGCTTGCATTGCTGCCACAATGGTACTCATATTTCATGATTAATCGAATTTTTAACGTATTCATGATGACGAAAAAGATTGAAATGCGATGAAAAAATAACGCTTAACTAACCAACAAATGACTGACTCAAAAACATGTTTTAAAAGAAATTTATTTGAAATTTGAATTCTTAGTCAAACAAAAAACTTTAAACTTTAATATGAAATTACTAGTACTACAGAACGGCAATATACCTATAGACCTATTATCTACTATTAACTTTAATTCATCATTATCTTACGCTGACTTAACCATCATTAAGATGGAGGTTTTTTAATAGTAGGTGCCTAATTATAAATTATTGATTCAACCATATAATTTGTATGTAAATCGTATATTTCACAGGTGTGAACAGACCTATCATTATTTTTTTGCAATTCAAATAAAACCGTGGGAGTGTATTTGTAAATTGCTTTTTTTGTCTTAATTACCTTAATTGCTACTCATTCGCAGGAAATGAATGAAATTCCTCCTTTATTACTATAGTTTTGTTTATGTCATGATGGCGTAATTTTTAATCGATTTAATCGGTTCTATTCTGACAGTATGGCACAAACGCATCTAAAAGTACTAGCTGAGACCTGTCCCGGCTTTACATGAGCTGAAGCCCCGAAGATAGGCCTCCACCATCCCACTGTATTCGTCTTTTGTCTATACACTTTTTCCTCTTTCTTCACCTCTTCTATATTTATTTCCATCCCCACCTTTTAAGCTTTATGCCCTCTCTTCCCTTTCCAATCTTTAGCTAATAAGTACACTTAATTCAATCGTACCTATTTATGATCTATCGTACCTATCCATCAGTTGCTAAATTTGTATTCATTTAATGAATTTAAGTACTTTAAGTAAACTCTATTTTAATCGTATCTTATTTTGTCACTGGTCTGTTTAGGTTTTTTTATTAGGTTTTTTCTTTATCTTGCACAACGCATTCGCCCAATTTGGGCTTCCCAGTTTATTGAAAAATAACAAATATTGTTTTTGTCACTTTGACATGCAAAATTCCTTTTTTTGAGGGGATTTAGGGCATTATTCTCCTCAAAAAGGTGGTACCAGGGGGTATGTGGGACTCGAACCCACGAAACTCCCGCGTGAGTCGTCTTCCGCCGTACCCGTACCAGGGCGAGGAGTCGCGTTTGCAATCCAGCCATCTCGCTCCCGAACATGCAATATTCCTACAACAATCCTTTGCAAACTGCTCCAATATAGATAATCTTATTTATTGTTTTTTAGAGAAAAGGACTCTCATATTCTTGTTTCATTTTGCGTTACAGTTTTATTAAAAGTATAGATTCCTAAAACTCTATGAATTAATTATTTATTAATTAATAAATATATAACTCAAAGGTGACTGACTGACTGACATAGTGATCTATCAACGCACAGCCCAAACCACTGGACGGATTGGGCTGAAATTTGGCATGCAGGTAGATGTTATGACGTAGGCATCCGCTAAGAAAGGATTTTTCGAAATTCCACTCTTAAAAGGGCGGAATGGGTGGTTGAATTATTTTCCCATAGGCCACGCCGCGGGCAAAGCTGCGGGCAGAAGCTCGTTATTTAATAAATATAGAGGCAGAATTATGAATGATATAACTTTATTATAACACACCATTAAGACATAATAAGGATCACTATTACCGAATCCAGAAAATGTAAACATAATATACGAATATTTACATCGATCTTGCAACAAAAGATTCCCATACATTTCTGATATCTCAAATGTTCTACCTACCCACGTTTTCTTTTTTTTTTTAAATCCGACTAGCGCAATCTAATGTCAATATTGATATCATCAAAAGCTGTAGTATACTGTTATAGCACTAAATATTTGTTTAAATCACAGCTGCATGTGATGGTATGGTAATCCACGATAGCAACAAACAATACTTTTCAACATTTGACCTGACGTTTATTGTTAAAAAATATTCAAATGTCATAAAGTGAACTCCGTTTGAGAGTTTGATTAGATTTTATAATCAATAGCCATAAAAAAGTTATTTCGACAGCACACGGTCTATCTTAACTTCGTAAATATTTTTAAGATACATTTTTATATGTTTAAACTCTGTTCGTAAAAGTATAGAAGTAATTTATCGAACTGTTAAATTATCCATAAAATCCTTTGCTGCGGCAACGGAACTAAATAGAGGTTTGTCTTGCGCATAAAGTAACCGTTGATATTTGATGAACTTTTATAATATTTTTACCTTCTTTCCTATTTATAACGATACATACATATTTGTAAAGTAATTGTTAATAATTGATGTATTTTTGTTATTTTTACCTTGTTTCCTATTTATAACGTTATTATACACGGTGGCATTTATTTCACTCTTTTCCTTAAATGTATGTACTCAGACCATGCTATAAAATAAGTACAAAAGTCAATTTAAAAAAATTGATTTTGTTTTAGTATTTAGTGCCTCTTAAAATAACTGCATGGCAGCCGAAATGTCTATTTAACGGTACACACAGCGTGGGCACCAGCTGAGTGCTTTGTAAATGTTACGTAGGCAATAAAACACCTGCTTTGTTCAATGTCACAAGGATTTTCTTTAAAATTTAAATTTGATAATACCTAGATTTCACAAGTACTTTTTTATTTAGTTACATGAGAGCATTATATAGTATGGACTGAATACATACATTAAAGGAAAAGAACGAATTAAATTCCACCGTGTATATTCGTAAAGTAATCATTGACATCTGATGTATTTGTGATATTTTTACTTTGTTTCCAATTATAAATACTACATAGATTTACAATATTACAAAGATATTTGTAAAAAATGTCAATGTAAAATATTTTAAATTATTATTTAACCCAACGACGTTACTTAGAGAACAACAATTTCTCTAATAAATCGTTAGCCTTTTCATGTGAATTATGTTATAATACCAAATGTATTTAATATTATTAATACACAAACCTTAGCATAAATAACAATTTCTCCCACACTTCTACAAATATCAGAAAGTTTCATAAACCAACTCCGCTCGAGGCGTGCCTATTGATTAGATTCAATATAAAAACTAATAATTTTGGAATGATTGTTTTTATTGGAGCGGTTGGAACGAAACCCGATTAGAAGCGCCCTCTTAATGGATCAAGTACGTGGAAATAAGAATTAAATAGAACTTCCATGAAAAAATAGAAACAAAAACTATTTGTTTATTAAAGACAACTTATTTTACAACTCATAACACCATAAAAAACAATGGATGTGTTTTTTGTAAATGCTCATTTTCAAACAATTTTTTTTGGATTTTTATAGCTTAATTAGACATGAACGTGCAATTGTTTTGTACTTTTATTATCACTTTATAATTATTATCTGTACCGTGATTGGAATAATTTCTCAGTTTTTGATATTTCGGCACAGTTACATGCACTATATTATCGGATAAATATTCCATAACTACTATTAAAAATAATGAATTATGGTGAACAATCTTGAAAATTTTAAACAGTGTCAAACTCGTCACCTTTGGGATCAGGTCAATCTTCGACACGTAAAGAGTAGTTATTTTCAAAATATTCCTAAAATTCCCCCTTTGAAGGGATTTTGAGATTTTGATTTGAGTTTAACCATTTGGAGTTACTGATATACATTCCAAAAGATTTTATTGTAAAAGTCTCAAACACGTGATATCAAACTATTCTAAACCTTTATAAGCCTCTGGCGTCATTCTTAAATATCCAGTGCTACACATATCAAAGGTTTTATCAATTTCGGTAATTTATTTGGTATAGTTACAGTTTACCTAAGGTTGAGATTAGGTTGATAGGTCCTACTTAAGTTATATGCTTTTAAGTGGCTGTTTGGTATAGAGTTGAATTTACCTATCAATGTAAAAGCATCGTAAAAACTTATAAAAGGTTTTAATTGATGGCTAAATAGTTTTTGGTGGTGTATTGTATATGTTGAAAGGACTGGTAATGTATTTATTCATTTATTTATCACGATTATCAACATTATGTAAACCGTAGCTAGATCCGATAAAACAATTAAAAAAGAAACATTGCTCATAACAGTTACAGATAAAGACTGCATGCATAATAAGAAGAATCGATAAAACACTAGGAATACATAGTCAAAATATTATAGTAATATTGATTTCAACAATATTGTTAGTATTTTTACATCAGTTAGAAGGCGGTCAATGCTAAACATAACCCTCCCCCACGGACACTTTGAACGGCTATTTCCAAACAGTATAAAAAGGTTTCTGTAAAAGTTTTACTTTTTGCACAAGGAATTTTAATCTTAGCACTGTGAATGTAATTTAAGGTAACGATGACGTAATAAGTCTATCAAAATATAGTTAATCATACCATCAGATCATCTCAAACTAATACGTAACATGCGTAAGTTTGTGTGTACCCTCTTTACGTTGCAATAGCTGAACCGATTCGAATGAAGATAACAAATCTAGGGGACCACGGAACTTTGTTTGAAATGCAGCAGAACTAATTTAATTCCTGATTTGAATATTTCCACAGTGAGTATGCACATAAACTGCATATTGAAACTCTGTACAAATCTATACAAATTTGTGTTTCTATAGGTTGTAATCTAGTAACGTGATCGCCTAGCTAGCTTACGCACTTGTTACCCGTAGGCGAAACCGTGGGGCACAGCTGTTTGTATTTAGTATTTTTCAAGAAGTTTCTTTTAATAAAAAAAAATGATTCACATTTACAACGGAGGCGTTGAAATACACGAGCCAAGTTAAGTCTAGTGAAAAACAAATCGTATTTTCCTCTCTTTTTGGCACTTCCACCAGCCGGTGCTCAACGCCTCAGCAATCCCCGGCGACGTCAGAAAGATTACATCTCTCTCAACGCAGACGTTTTTTTTTTCAATTAAATTTAATCTGTCTCGAAAACAGGATTAGCTCTCGCAAAATTAGGACGTTTCATCATTAATTTAGTAAAAAATGCTTAGTTGTTTTTCTTTTTCAACGGGTAATTTTGCACCTATTTAGAACTTAGTTCATTACAATTTAATCCGTCTGAACCGTAACGATGCTTAGGTACAGACTTCGTAGAATTGGATTTATATCATATCTTGCCATCACTACTTTTAAAGTAGAGTACTAGGTATGAACATAGGCAATTTGAGCGGCTGCTATCTAGACTCCAGTCCTCTCGTGACCACGGCCAATGTAACTTGGTCGAAACGTCGAGGTTAGACAAAATTGTGTCTTGATAATTTTCTGTGCGCGAATAGACCCGATTTATCTTTATGATATGCTATCTAGTGTTTGGTAGATCCTTTAGGGTGATTTAGGGTTCCCTAATGTCCACTCATTTTATGGCCACTCTATTATCGGTATTCACTGATACTATATCTAATGACAGGAAGTACCATTTTATTTTACATGGAATTATGGATTCGATGTTCGATCTACTTCTTTTCGTGTAGGCAAATAGTAAGCCCTAGTGTTAGAGTCAGAATTGTTAGGCCACTCAATGGGTTTTGGCTTGGCTTAACAATGACAATGGCTATAGTTAGTAGTGTAAGGTTATACACTTTATTCATACAATTTATGTATATTGATTCATTATTTATTTAATTAAAAGTATCAATGTAATTTAAACGCGTAATATTAGCCAGTGTATTCTTTACAAGTATTAAAACGACGAGCGCCTGTCATCGCTTTAGTCAGTCGAAGCGCCCGCCATTTTGATATGCGCGAACGTCAGTGCGGTTGCTAGATAAAACGGTTGGACTGATCAACGTGAATAACCGATCATTCTCCCGAAAGTGGTGATCGAGAGTGGTGTTATACTGGAACAGTTGTGCTAGTGACCCAAGGCAGTGCTCCGATACATGAAGCAGCTGGGCTGGCTTGGGTAGATGCTGGCGGGGAAATGCACAATACACCCCATGCGGGACGTCAGTGCAGGCCTTATCGCCCCCATATAGAATCAGAAATCAGAATCAGTGGTGTGGTTCCTGCTAGAGTGAGCCAAGGTTAGTACTGTATGCTAATGATATGTAATTATTATTGGCTACTACGAAGAATGTAACCAGATATTGTGGAATAGAGCAATTTTATTTACTGTTAAACTATCTTTTCTTCGTCCCAGTTATACTCCTAACTAGCTTCTGCCCGCAGCTTCGCCTGCGTGGCCTATAGGAAAATAATACAACCACCCATTTTACCCTCTTAGGGGTGGAATTTCTTTCTTAGTGGATACCCACACCCTCAAAATTTTAAGTTTCTAGGACCAGCGGCTTATGCTGTATGTTGATATATAAGTCAGTCATTCAGTCAGTCAAGACTTCGAATTTTATATGTATAGATAGTAGCATACTACAATAATTTGCAAAGATCATTCTAGAACAAAACAAAAGACAGCGGTTCTAATACGACATGTAAACTGCAAACTACTCAATCTCGAATACAAATTCAAATCCTCTCAATACCGACGCGATCGGCGCGGCAGCTGTCGAACGGCACCGGCGGCATTTCGTCGGTAAATCAAGTGTCAGCAATCAGTCCTGTTTGTCATTCACCGATCTACTGACAATCCGCCATGTGTCATGTATACGGGCTCAGTCTAGTTCTCGTAGCTCTAGATCTATCTAGAGCAGCGAGAATTGTCATTGTAAGTTTACTTCACTAGGGATTACTAGTTAAGATATTTTATATAAGTACTTTATCATTCCCTTTACCAATAAACACTGTTTTAAGAGCGCAATAGTTTTGCTACTCAATGTTTTCTCTTGTTTTATCTTTGCTTATTTCAAACTCAATATAATCATAATCACAGCCTATAAATGTAATAAGGGTACAGGCAGGTAGCTTTCATTTAGGGAAAGATATAGTTTTATTTATTTAGTTATTTATGCATCCTTTTTTCTTAGCTTTGTTTGTTTACACACGTTTATAATTGTCGTTAACAAAATATATTATTCCATATTTTATACATATTAAGAGGTTTTACTTCTTCTAATCAAAAATTCTTTAGGGTTAGGATGAATGACTGCATATCCGATATTACGAAAAAAAAATTGACAGTGTCAACTTGGCATCTTATCATTCCTTTGGTTTTCAAAACAGCTGATTAAATAACGAGTAAATGAGTTTTGGCGGGAAAAGATTGCGTCACCGCATTGCATTATTTTCCAAAACTTGTGTTATTTTCAATGTTAGTGCATAAAATTGGTGGCATTTTATTCGTTAAGTGCTGTGGATTACAGGCATGAGTGTAGAAAAGTGGTATAATGATGGTGAAACGTTTCTTTTCGTGTTGTTTACAAAACTCCATAGAAGCTTCAAGTAAAGTTGCCACCACTTTACTAGGAGTATGACTTTGACTAGACTGACTTGACTATGACTTGACTTGATGACTTCGACTGTGATTTGACACATATTTGCGTGAAATATCGATAACTTGATAAATTATCAATTACTTGACACTGGCTAAATACACAAAAGTGTAGAGCCAAAACGTAAAAAAATAAATAAAGAGTAATTATCATGAATTTGAAAGAATTTGTTCAATATTATTCCAACCGTTCTATATAATCAGCCGTTTACCTAAAATCAGCTGATTTAGAATTTGTGAACTTTGGCCTGTTCTGTGATCTAATCATCAGTTTCAGTGAAATTGACAATACACAGACCTTAGTTTTTATTGTAAAGCAATAGAAGTTATATTTGCATGTATTTGAAAAAATACTAAAACAATTGACTGTTAATGAAATCCTGGCTCCAAATTGATGGTCATCATTGGACCAGTTTCAAAATATCAGAAAGCTCAGTCATCGGATATACACTTCAATTCCGAATTTCAACTGGATCAGACCTACTACCAGAAGGATACTATGACAAGAAGAAAAATTGACAAAAATACTTAAATATTTTCGTGAAGAACTCGTTTCTTCCAATAAATCACGCAGTCATAGTAGAAATATATCAATTAGCACTCTAATAAAATCAAACGGTATCTTATTCAAAAGCTCTTTGTAGCTAAACGAAAGATTTATGGATATATTCGGTTATAAATTAAGGCTGGTATCTTAATTATGTTCAGTGTCACTAGGACCCCAATAAATTCTGTTCACAGATAAAAGGACATGGGAGTTAGGGTGCATTCACACATGTTTGGGCCAAAAGTGCATTCACAGAATGTCTAGGCCGAAAGTTTTGATTCAGCATTATTGTGTGCAATAGACTCTTTGTAGTTAGTGTTATCGATAGTTTATTATATATTATTGAGTGGATTTTTTATCAGAAAATTAATAAAAGTTATATATGCTATTCTGAAAAGTTCCCCTAGGTAAGCCAACAATTCTGCCGCCGAGCAGTAGTGCGCAGGCACTACTGTTTTTCAGTATGAAGGGCACTGTAACTGGTGAAATTATTGGGCAAATGATATTTTATGACTTCACCTCACAGTCTAGTAATATTACTACTGTGCTGTCTCAGGATGACGTGCGCAGTGCAGTGTCACGCGAAACTAGAATTTATAGTTCAAGTAATACTGCAACTGATATGGGCAGCCGTGTCACTTACCATCAGGCGAACGACTAGCTCGTCATACCCTCCCGATAGTGTTGCCAACCAAAACCGTATTTTTTTACATTCTACCAAAATCAAAAACACCTCTTAATTTTTAAAAGTAAGAATCAATTCATACATTTCACGACACAAATGTTGCTAGATTGATGGTTTCTATTTGGATTTCACGTTTTCGGTTCTTCCCTATTATGTACCGAATATTGCTTACTATAATTATGTGTGGAAGCGTCCTTATACGTTAATGTAAGAGATAATTAATTGAGCATAACTGTTAAAACATTAAACGCTTTGATGTTTTATGTGAAATTATAATTCCTCTTATTTGTCAGACGGAAATTGTCCTAATTTGTTCATAAAGGAAGAGTAGATTTATTGCTTCTGGTACAAGTCCAGCTTCGGTGATAAGTTTCAGAATTTGGGTTTCTACTTACTTACTCTATTGTAGACTTCAGTTAAACGAATATTTATGAATAGCTATTGACTGTATTTCTTACTAAATTATTGATTTATCCTTAAACTTTCTAAAATAGTGAAGTAGAAACACATAGAATGCCTCTAGCATATTGTATATATTTCTTGTTTCTTATACAAATTACATTACATTACGCTACATATTTCTTATACTTCCAATACAGAGTCAACTAACAAGTATATGCCTTGTCGCTTCTGCCGATTAACGAGAATTGCCTGCTTTTTCGATCTTTTCGTCCTTTGGTACGAACCAATCATGGCCCTGCCAACCAAAACAGCAATTTTTACATTCAACCAAAATCAAAAACACCTCTTATTTTTTAAAGTAAGAATCGGTTAAAAACAATATGACGAAATACAAAACAGGAAAACTTAGATGTAAGTTACAATGAGCGGTCTTATCGCTAAAAAATGATCTCTTCCAGACAACCTTTGGATGTATAGAGATATGAGCATGGACGGCGGTGCTATAAAATAATGGATGAGGTTGGCTATCTATATATAGTAACACATCATATGCGTATAACTATAAATGATCAATTGCGCCGTTCAATAAATTCTTTAAAACTAAATTTAGTTCTAGAAACTTTTTCGTGCACATTAGCGAAACTTAAATAGTTCGCCAAATACGTGGCATATTTAAGCTGACTTATTCTAAACCGTTATCTAAGTAAACAAACACACCTAAAAAATAATTCCACAATTTTCACATACGTACGCCATTATTTTTAAAAATCCCGTGCTAACAAAAACCGGATGTCATCTATAGAAATCCCAGAATAACGCGATAAAACCCGCGATCCAATCACGGCAGCTTTAAGATCCACCTCGGCGAGATTACGCCGACACTCGTCGCCATAGAGTTATGGGACGAATTCACCCGCGGGAATTATATTCGAGCCACGGATGCAGCGGAGATGGTCGGGTAGCGATAGCGATTTTAAAGGACAGTTATACAAGACATATTAGAATTTAATCATTGTAAATAATGGAGCTGACATAATCGCTATGCGACTAAAGCTGCCAAACATTAGATTCAAAAAAGGACAGGTGTGGATATTTCATACAACGCCATCTAACTTCAAACTAAGTAAAGCTTGTACTAAAAGGGTAGGCAACGCGCTCCTGGTGCTGTGGGTGTACATAGGCGCTATCTGCTTACTAGTAAGCGGCCGCTAGCTTGTTCGTCCATCCATGTTATTCAAAATAAACCGAGTGTACCTTGGACCACACCACTGAAGTAAAACTTCTTTAATTTAGCTCCATCTATGGGCCGGTATAGCTTTGCGTTTGCTTTGTTTAATGTTAATGTCGCCATCTTGACAATTGTAAATTGTCATTTTACTGGACATACCAACATAATCATGTTGATAATGGAAATCTACGTTTAACAAGCGAAATCAAGCGTGTGTAAAGAAGTTTTACTGCGATGATAGTTTTCTTTTAATTATGGAGATGGAGGCACCTAAATTAGTGGAAACGAATGATTTTGATGTTTAAAAACGTTTTTGTAACCTTATATATATATGATAAAAAAAAATATTAAAACGTGCTACTACTGAATTCAAGGGTCTGTAAGTTGCCATTAGGAAACCAAATAGGATATATATATAGGAGAGATATATATTTATATATCCTATATATAGATATCCACATACATTTCTAGTTTTTGAATTATCGACATTTTGTTGAATAAGCAATGGCTACTGTAGGGAGCCTCAGCTGGTGGAGCGTGGACTGTATACTTCTTCGAGAGTAGTGATTGGAGAAAGAAACACTTCGAACGGTTTACTGGTTTATTCATGAGAAAGTTAAATTATAAAGGGACCGAACCAAAACCTACACCTTGTGGTCCGGAAGCCAACTTGTTCACAGTATTGCCCGTATCTCCTGACAATTACTGCTTATTTTTGTTGTGTTGCCAACATGTTGGGGGGCTTGCAAATACAACACAGGTATGTATGGTAGTTTAAAATTTTAGCAACATGTTTTACATTTGTTTCCTAAATAAATAAATTTTTAACATTTTACACCGTTGTTTCATTTAAATTTACCTTGATTTTCAAATTAATTCTTAGTTTTAAGCTAGACCTTAAGCAGGTAGATGTTAAGGCAAATTAGAACTTATTTCTCTTAAGTTTGTACTTAAATAAAGTAACACATTTATTCACACTTAATGCTATTTAGGCTAATATTGAGTTAAATATTTAACTTTTCTTATGCTAAGTTACTATTTTATTTTGACACATTAAATGATTTAAGTACTTTTATATAAAGTTAAGTATTTAACCCTTACAAATAGGATAACTAAACTTATATAATACTTTGTGGCATAACTAAACTTATTTATTTTACATATTAGATTGTAGAGATACTACAAAAAATCTTTAATAGAAAATCCTTAATATACTAACTTATTATTATACTATTACTCTAGAGGCAGTATAGACACCCCTGATAGAGAGCGAGTGTAGGTTTTTCCATTTGCAGTTTTAACTTCGAAGGCACGCACCTTATGATCATTGCCTGGGAAAACCTTCACTACTCTTGCCATTGGCCAGTACAAAGGAGACATATTTTTATCTCTTAAAATTACTAGAGAACCAACTTTTACATTAGGTAAGTCATCGCGCCACTTAGGACGAAATTGCAGCTCATTTAAGTATTGCTTATGCCATAATTTCCAGAAGTTTTGCTTCATGCTTTCAACAATTTGCCAAAAGTTTAATCTATTTGTAGGTACATCAGAAATGTCAGACTCCGGATAAGAGGTCAACGGACCACCAATAAGGAAATGACCTGGGGTCAAATAGCTGAAGTCTGTAACTTCTGTAGACATTGGCATTAGCGGTCTAGAATTTAATATTGCTTCTATTTGACATAATATAGTATTTAGCTGTTCATAGGTTAAAATTGACTTTAGTAGTGTTCTCTTTAAAAAATATTTCATGCTTTTGACAGCAGCTTCTGCCAGACCAGCAAACACAGGTGAGTAGCTCGGTATAAAATAAAATTTAATTTCTTGTTGAGCTGAAAAATTTTGCACTTGATGCTCTGTAGTATTACATAGCTTATACAAATCAACCAGCTGGTTCCTTGCCCCACGAAATGCGCCAGCATTATCACACCAGACCTCGCTAGGCAGTCCCCGACGTGAAATAAATCTTTTTAGGCAGGCCAGGAATGTGCTTGTGGATATGTCAGATGCCAATTCGAGATGTACGGCCTTTGTGACAAAACAAACTATTACAAGGACATACCCCTTACCAATAACAGCGCGGCGGACTCTAGAATTCTTAACTTGAATAGGCCCAGCAAAATCTATTCCTATTCTCTCGAATGCGCGAGCGGCGGTTACCCTTTGGCGTGGCAAGGAACCCATTAGTTGCTTTGCTGCTGCAGCTTTCATTCTGAAACATGTTAAACATTGATGAGTTACTTTCTTAACTTGCCTCATTCCGTTAACAAGCCAAAATCTTTGATTTAAATTAGTTAACAACAATCTAGGACCTGCATGTAGCAGTCGCAAATGCATATGCCTAATTATAAGCTCAGTGTATCGCGAACCCTTAGGTAAAATTATTTGATGCATTTGAGAATATGATAGCTGGGAATTTTGAAGTCGCCCACCTACTCGTAATAGACCTTCCTTATCTATGAATGGGTGTAAAGGTTTGAGATTTCCTTTCACTTTATTATCTTTACGCAGTGATTGAATTTCCTCACTGAAATACACATTCTGCTCATGTTTTATGACTAAATACAAAGCTCGCACAAGCTCCTCCTTTGTAAGAAAGCTAGCTTGAATTTTACAGTTCTTTGTATTAATATTGTTACAAAATCGCAATATATAAGCCAAAATGCGTTGTATTTTATTTAAATCTGAATACCTGTCCAGGAACTCTAAAGAATTAGCACACTTGTGAGTGACAAGCACGACATCGCCAGAGAATGCAGAGCTGGGCTTCAGTTCAGGTAAGTTTTCCGGTAGAGCTATATTATATTCAAAATTGTACTCCCTGTTTTCTAGGAATGCTGGACCGCTCCACCACAGACGGCAGTCGGCTAGCTCTCGCGGGTCCGTGCCTCGGCTGATGAGATCGGCCGGGTTCTCCTTGGTACTCACGTACAGCCAGCGCCATCTATTTGTTAATTCCTGAATTACTCTGACTCTGTTCGATATGTAAGCTTGTAATTTTATTATTTCTGTATTTAACCATGCCAATGCAATTTGTGAATCAGTGAATAGGAAAACTTTGTTAATATTGACCTTTAACCTGAGAGTGTCAAACACTCTTGTTATAAGTTTAGCTAGCAAGAGAGCTGCATTGAGCTCCAGCCTGGGTACCGTTAATGGCTTTGTTGTAGGATTTATTCGAGATTTCGAACAGAGTAAGAATAATTTCGCATTACCTGTTGAATCAAGCACCCTGACGTAGATGCAGCATCCATATCCAGTCGAGCTGCTAGCGTCTGCAAAGCCTATCAGCTGTAAAGCTTCAACATTGTCGGGAATAGGAATATTTCTATTTAAAGTAATAGTTTTCATTTTATTTAAGCCATCAGCAAACTCCAACCAGTCATTAGCTATTGCCTCGGGTGCATTTGCATCCCAATCAGTTTTTTCTAACCACAGTCGCTGCATTATGACTTTTGCTTTCACCACAATGGGACTATAATGTCCACAAGGGTCATACAACTTTGAGAGTTGGCTGAGAATTTCTCTTTTCGTGATATTTTTACTATTTTTAATCTGCATAGGAGCACTGATTGTAAAACAGTCATGTTTTGTATCTACTGCGAGCCCTAATGCCTTTATACTGTGATCTCCCTTTTGCAATTCAACACTACCAAAATGCTGCTGACTTGGATCAATATCAGCTAAAACCTCCCTGCTATTGGCAGACCACTTGTGAGTTGAGAAACTACCTAACTTTAGCAGCTGCTGCAACTGGCTTTTAGCTTCAAGTAGGGTGCAAAGATCAGAGTTTGAGTATAATACATCATCAACATAGGTACAGTTCCTTAATATAAAAGAAGCTAAAGGCAAGTCGCTTTCATGCTGGGATGCTAGTTCGCTGAGGCAGCGTGTGGCAAGGTAAGTGGAGCTTTTTAAGCCATAAGTGACAGTATCTAATCGCAGGCACTGGATTGCATCGCTAGGGTTATCGCGCCACAGTATATTTTGCAGTGAGGTATGTTCTGGATTTACTAGAATATTTCTAAACATTTTCTGAATATCAGTATTGAATGTAAATTCACCAAATCTATACAACAACATAATATCAAAGAGATCCTTCTGGACCTTTGGTCCATTTAGAAGGATATCATTGAGAGAAATTTTCTTATTTGTTTTCATTGATGCATCGAAAACTACGCGAGTACGCGATGTTTTGCTGTTTTCGTTTAATACCGCATGATGGGGTAAAAAATAAACAGGTTCTTTGTTTAAATCATAAGAATCAAAGTTCACGACATGGGCATGACCTAACTCTACATACTCGTGTATAAATTTTGTATAATCTTTGAGTATGTATTCATTCTTATGTAATTTTTTCTCGAGATTTAAAAATCTATAAAATGCCTGGTCAAAAGAATTACCTAGTGTATGATTGACTTCATCAATGGGCATTTTTAATGGCAAATCTACCTGAAATTTATTATTTTCTAATTTAACATTAGATTGAAAAATATTTTCTGAAACCTGATGTTCAGTTAATTGCTCTTGGAAGATCTCTGGAACTTTCTCAGTCTCCCAAAAGCTCTTGAGTGAGTCATTGACCTCAGAGTCACATGTTAAGCAATGAAGCGTTACTACCTTGTTAGGTTGCTGCTGTAACAGCAAGGACCCTGCTATGATGTATCCAAATTCGGTATTTATGAGACGCGGTGATACTCCATCCTGTTGGGGCGATGACTTCTCCAAATTACTCAGCTCAGGCTGCACTTGGGATGCATTGTTGTGCCGCGCACAGGCCAGCACCTTGCTGCTTGGCTGCTCTGACCGGAGTATCTGGAAAAACACATCAGCTCCGATTAGCATATTAATGTCAGAGGGAGTGTGCCAGTCTTTGTCCGCTAAACTTAAACCTGGTGGGATCTTTATAGCAGTTTTATCAATTTTACTCTGTGGCATTTGACATGTGATCTGATCCACAACATGACAATTTATGGATGTTTTGAAATTGGAGGTCAATGAATATACATCTAGTGGAATAGAATATTTGCAATTGTTTATTGAGTTTGCTATTCCAATAATTTTTGTGTTATATTGCGCTGGTGCTATCCCTAGTACATCTACTACCTTACTAGTCACCAGTGATGCTTGTGAAGCAGAGTCCAGTATCGCTTTGACATGCACCTCTCTCCCATCTCGAGCTAAAAGTTTGACTCTAGCTGTGGGAAGCAACACATTATTATAATTTCCTGCCATCAATGTGACAGGTGCAGACCTTTGTCTGTTTTCATCATCAAGATGGACCAAAGTATTGTGGGATTGTTTGCAATGGCCACATCTGAAGTGAAATTTGCATTTTCCTACATGATAATTTAAGCAAATGTCACACAACTTATTATTTCTCACATAATTGAACCTTTCTTTTGCAGCTAAGAGTTTAAATGATTTGCATGAGAATAGTTTATGCTCACCTGCGCAGTATCGGCATCTACCAGTGCTTGAATCCTTCATGACCGCTGATGTATGGACCGCAGCTACCTTTCCCTTTGTTGTTCCCGGCTCTGCATTCTCAAGCGCTAATGCTCTCTTCTCCAGAAATTCCAGGAACTGGATGATGCTTGGTTTCTCAGATGCATCACGCTCAAGTTGGTAAGCTCGAGCAGTTTGTGTATCTAATTTACGGGTAAGGATAACAATTAGGATGGGATCCCAGGCATAAACTTTTGTATGAAGGTTCTTTAGAGCACTTAAATTTTGCTTAACGTTAGATACAAATTGCCTAATTTCAGCTGATGTAGATTTTGTTAACGGTTTTAAATCTAAGATTTGGCATACATGGTCGCTTATGATTCTAAACTCATTATAATATCTTGCATCAAGTAATTGTAACGCATCATTATAACTAGAGCTGGACAATGGTAAATTCTTTATTAAATCGTAAGGTTCGCCTTTTACATATGATCGCAAGTAGTGTAACTTTTGAATGTTATCAATTGAATTATCGTTGTGAATGAGCGATTTGAACATTGATATAAATGGTATGTATTCACTGTACTCACCATTAAATTCGTTTATGTTTATTGCAGGCATTTTTATGCGCTTGATCGATGGAGAAGGAGTTTCCACTTTCTCGCGAGCGTCTATTCCCTCTTGAAATGCTGTCATAGTTACGAAATATTTGGTTTCAACATCGACAACGTCTTCAGTGTCCGTGGCCGTTACTGCTAAAATGCATTTATTGTATTTGTCATAGTCTGAGAATAACTCTGACAGCCGATTTTTACGTGTTTTTAAAGAAGCGGTAGACGCAGACTGCATTTCGGCAGCATTTTGAGCATAATTGGCTAGCCGCGTTATCGAGGCCTTTATGTAGCCTCGCTCGTTGATTAGTTGTTTTAATTGTGGGTTAACTTCTTCCTTCTCCATGATCTTGCGTTTGAATAAATTTATCACTGCTTAATACACAGAAATAACATAAAAACTTGAATTTGCAATATTGCGTAATGCGTACGATTCCTAAAAATTGCACAAACAACAAAATGGCTGCGCGCGCAGGAGTCAGCGTGCTTTTCGTGTCGCCTGAAGTTAGCCGACGGTGACGGTTGGACAACCTGACGCATCCAGTGTTGCTGTGTGAAAATTCCTCTTCTATTTTTTAGGCAGAAGAATCGACGAGATGAATAAAATTAGTTTGCTGAAATTGATGAATTGTGAAGCAGAAGCGAAGATTTACACTACACTTGTACTTGCCGTCGCACCAATTCTATTGCAGGTTTTGAATATGCAGTTCGCCGCGGCCGATGTAAAAATAAGTTTTCGCAGCTCGCTGACTTACTGATAGCAGCAAACCTCGCTTGCCCCGCTTTAGATCGCAGTAGATTGCTGTAGATTCGCACAATCCACTGAGCGCAGCAAGAAAGTTCCGTGTTTTTCTCCGGTCTCGTTTTGAGGTTATATTTCACCACCGTGGTCGCCTTTCGCAAAAGGCTCTTAAGGACCAAACTGTAGGGAGCCTCAGCTGGTGGAGCGTGGACTGTATACTTCTTCGAGAGTAGTGATTGGAGAAAGAAACACTTCGAACGGTTTACTGGTTTATTCATGAGAAAGTTAAATTATAAAGGGACCGAACCAAAACCTACACCTTGTGGTCCGGAAGCCAACTTGTTCACAGTATTGCCCGTATCTCCTGACAATTACTGCTTATTTTTGTTGTGTTGCCAACAGCTACAACCAGAACAGATTTATTAAAATATCACTTAAATCGCTGGATCTGTGACCCCAAATACAAGTGGAGGAGGCAAGCACCTGAACGGTTCGTTTAACCTTCGATCTTTGAATGGAAAATTTTCAGAGTATAGTACTGAAGATCGAGCACCGGCCTACATGGAATAAAATCTGCTGGTTTCTGAACTCGACGGGATGATATGAGAACTGCCAGTTTTATTAAAAGAAGAAAGAAGAAGATAGAATGAAAAATTTTTTTTTTTTTCAAAAACACACAATATCATAAAATAAATAAATATCTAATTGATAAAAAAAGACAACAGATATTGTATGAGGTCAGGAATAGACTCCGAGTCAGCAATACACCTGAGACTACAAGCTAACAGCCTCAGTTACTGGTTTTCAGTGGGGGCTTACTTACATGACAGATGCGTATACAATAATAATTAACAAAGGTACAAAAATGAAAGGTTAAAAGTGAAAGTAGATAAATAAGCATTGATATATAGTATTTATATTGATATCTAGGCCATCAGGGACGTTGGTGACGCGTTGCCACTGAGTAGTAAGGCTTTTCATGTCTTGGTTAAAACATACTTTCCCAAAATTAAGTTATAAAAGCCTAATTTTACAAAAATTTGGGGAATCCTGATTTTCTTAAAACTTTTATTTTACAACATTTTGATACGTTAAGATTTTTTAACCTTAATATTCAGGCCCATTTCTTGCCAATAAAGTAATCATCTAATAACCATTTTAGAAAAATATTCGTGAAAGATGACATTGTACCAAAATATGATGATAATTGGTTCTCGATAGATTAATCGAGAAGAATTGAAATTTTTAATATTACTAAATAAAAGTACTAGATACTAGATTACTTTTTGATAAATTCAACCAATTCCGCACCGAATTTAAAAATCACCCGTCATTCTCTTTGTCGATTTGGCTGAAAATTTTTGTGGATCATGTGTAAATCACCATTCAAACAAAAAATAATTATACACACTAAACTTATCTATCAACTTGATCGAATTTTAAAAGCAGAAAAAATTTTTGAATTCAAAACAGTATTGGACTCACAGTCATCTTTATCAATGCCCAAAAATCAATGTAACCCAATTGAATGGAACTCAGTATCCAAATCGTGAAACAGAAATCTATGTCCGAATTCCCAATATAGGCTTTTACTAATGAAGGCCCGTCAATCAGCCCGTTTGTACGTCTACCCGTCAGTGCGTTGCGCAAATTAGTGACAACGCAGTTGGATGCCGAGTTGCTTTTCCTGGTAATGATCTTCCCTGGGAGTATATTGACTAGTATACAAATTACGCATTAGTTGAAAACATTTCCATTTTTGAAGTAAAACTTCTTTACGCACCCTTGACTTTGGGAGTAAGCTGGTGAATGTGTAACAAGATGAGCGGTTGAAAGTTGTAGATTCACATAGATCTCCATTGTCAACATAACAAAGTTTAAAACTATTTAAAATTTGTATTATCATATTGGTATATCCAAAATGTGAATTTACAATGGTCAAGATGGCGACATTAACATTAAACAAAGCAAAAACATAGTTATATTGATCGATAGATGGAGGTAAAATAAATAATTTTTACTTCCGTCGTGTGGTCTAAAACACCCTAACACAGAACAAGCATCCATGTTCATCACACAAATGCTTGTTCTGATTGGGAAGCGAACCCACAGAAGGCATTCACTTCACTCAGAAGGCAGGGACCAACAAAGCTATCTGTTATTGTTCTCTTATCAAACACCTTCAGTGCATTGCTGCTGACAACGAAGGGCTCCGTTTCTTGAAGCTTATATTCTTCTCTAGAGAAAAAATTAATCTTTTCTTCACCTTGCCATCATAAGTTTACATCAGAAACGAATGGTTTCAACTAAAAACAAAACACTAATCGTGATTCCCGGGAGCTGCCGTCTATCAAACACTGCCTTCATCAATAATTGCCTTTAATCATCACTGTGGGTGTTTTCGTGTAATTGGCTACAAACACTGCCGTGCTATTGACGGCTTTTGATAAAAGTACGATAGTTTGATGACTAGATATTCGAGTCTAATGTTGTAGACACAACTATTCATTTTAAGCAGAAAAATCTTATAACCAATGGAATGCTTTCAATCATGCAAATCACGAAGAAAGACAGTATTAAAAAGTCTTCGATAAATTTTGAGATTTTTGGCATAAAATTGTGACACTGCAACAAGGTGTGGTAAATAGCAATCATAGGCGTATTAAGGATTATGATCCAGGACTCCAGATGTTCATTGTTCAGGACTTCAGGCAATTAATAGAGTTAGTCAGTTGCCCAATTACTGACACTTCCAATGCAGATTCACTCGCCTGTCTTCTCTTCACGACTGATGCTAGTTGTAGATGTTATGAATTCGTTAATTTTAGCATATTTTTATTTTTTGTAAAAATATGTTTTATGCTTATTGGTATCAAATAAGAATAACTAATATGACCTGCTTGATGGAATGGTCACAGTTATCTGAACTCTAACGTACCTCTAATGCGGTGCGTTGATCTTAACAATTTTGATGTTTTTAATTAACACGTTTTTTTCACTTTTCAACGTGTCAATGCTGCCAGCATATTGGGAACGTTGCCTCCTGGTAGTGGTTTGTTTGATTAAGTTCCCCTTTTATTATTTTATGTAAAAACCATATACATAAACTTTTAGAGATTCTTAGGGTACATTTGTGAGGTTGTTGTTGTTGAAGTAAAACTTTTTTACGTACGGTGACTTGGGGAGTAAGTTTGTGAATGCGAGGCGAAATTGGTTCACATAGATCGCCATTTTCAACATAACAAAGTTAAAAAATGTATTATTATGTTGACAAATTTACTATTTTTGCCTATTAATTTTTAGGAATCGCTACGATACAGTGTTTTGAAAATTTTCGTTTTTATGGTTTTTTTTTTTTCAAGTCCTTAAGCCTCAATCTTTGCCTACCTTCGTCCCCCTACAGCTACCCCAAAATGAGGTTTTCACGTGACTCCTGAATTATTATGCGTATCCAACAAAAAGCTTCCTTCAAAAGTTTGAAAGCATTCATTTTGTGGGCAAGCACCGTATCGGGGAGATCAGCCGACGAAATGTGAATTGATGACGAATCATTTTCGCTAAAATACGGACGAAAAAGTTTTAGAAACAATGAACCTTATTGCTTCCCCTACTCATGTTTGTGAAAGCTTTTCTTGGTTTTTGTTTTAGTAATATGAATATCTTTTAGTATTTATAGTTTCAGTGTTTTCATTCTCGTTGTAAAAATCGCGATTTTAATATATTTCTGCTTCTTGAAATAACGTATCAAAATTATTAACATCATTCATCTGATTGATGTTATTAAAATCATTTTCGGTGCTATTAACACATTTCCACCTTTTGATTCAATCTTGTGCCTTTTATTTTTAATTAGTTGCGCCCCGCGGTTTCACCCGCGTATAAAAAGTATTTTAGTTATTGGCTCATCCCACGGGAGCATTTCACTTTTCCGGGATAAAATGTAGTCTTTATGTTAATCCAGTGCATCAAGCTATCTTGGTTCCGAATTTCATTTAAGTCCATTCAGCCGTTTGAGCGTGTAGAAGTAACAAACATACACACATACAAACTTTTGCCTTTATAATATTAGTGTGATCTTCTCTTCCATTATATTTTTTTTTATTTCAATGAATGACGTGACAAACTAATTGTTTGCCTAATTTTAAGCGAATCAACCGCCCATACCAGTTGCAATGTAACTCAGAGCTCTAAAATATCAAATTTTGCGTGACACTGCACTGCGCACGTCATCCTGAGACATCACCACAGTCTAGGATAAGATTAGGTTATAAAGTCTCAATTGACCAGTGATTTCACTAGCTACAATTCCCTTCAAACCAGAATATAGTAGTCCCTGGTTACTACTGCTTGGCGACAGAATAACTGGCAAAGCGGTCGTGCCTACCTAGATGAACTTTGCAGAAATGTCTTACCACTTGGTATAACATACACCACCATGATTTTTGTGATGGTATCATAAATTATACTGTTTATAAGAGTGAAATTCCATTTATTAGTTTCTATTTTTATGTAACTGTCTATTTAAAATGTTTTTCCTTAAACAAAGACTGACTGGAAGCCAAACTCAACACAACCTAAAGCCTGCCTTTTAACAATAGATCAATTTAAAACTTCCATGCAGTTGGTTGCCCCGAGCGGCTCCTGACAGTTTAGTCCAGGAGAAAACAACGTCAAAATGAAGTTACTTTTAATATAATATGAACGTTAAAATATGAAAGATCACCGGAGATTTTTATTAAATTAATTCGTAGAAGCTGATTGTTTATTTTAACAAATACAATTTAATCGAAAAAAATCTATTCTGTTAGACTCAAATGTTTAAAAAATGTGTGGTTAATATTACTGTAAAACAGCGCTTCTTTTGTTTTGTATACAAGCTCTATATATTTAAATATGTCAAAATATGACCATATCATAAATCGAGAAATATGACCCGGGCGTGATCAAGAGAAGAGTGAATAGGTATTTACTTGGCTAGCAAGCTACACCTTCGGTCGCATTGTCACTTCCCATCAGGTGAGAGAGTGGTCAAACGCTAGACAAGGTTGATGTAAATAAAAATGGTCATAAAAACTGTATAATTGGCATACCTAGATAACTTTCGGGAGCGCTTTGAGGTGATTTTTAAAACTATTATTTCGGATTTTACGAAATTTATTTAATATTAATAGAGTTTTACAGTAAGCGACCGTCTGTAGAATTTGATACAAGAACGACTGCCTTCCGATCGGCTCTGGCCACCGTTCCAGCGACGGATGCGATAACATTCCGCTGATCATGCGTCTGGAACCGTGGCGTGACTCTAGGCAGCGGCCGGAGGAGGCCAGTTATGGGTACATAACTCCTCCCCCTTTAGCTCGAAGTTATTGGGAATACAGAGTTTTCCAATAACTTCGTTAACATTTATCGTGAAATTAACAATAAGGGTGGCTGAGGCTGGTTCTCTTGCTGATCATCATGGACCTGTCCTCTTCCACACTTTCTTATAACTATATTTTTAAGCCTAGGGTAGACTAAATAACTAACACATATAAAGACGATAACATAAAGTACTATAGTCGCGACACTGACACTGTTGATTTGATCACTATTATATTGCCCATTATCACTTTCAACGCTTTTTACACTTTTCTTCAACAGGTAGTTTAGGTGCTGCACGTCTTCTAGGTCAACTCCCTTGAGGTCGACAGGTTCGGTATTCTCCACCAGGTGGTTCTGCTTTTGTTCATGTACTTCAGGTAGAGTAAGAAGCGGAACAGGTTTATATCCGGTATCCAGTGGGTGGTAGCGTCGTCCGTATATTACAACGCCATCGATAGAAACATCGCATGCTTCCGGGGTAGTTAATATGTATGTTCCCTGTAAGGCTTCACGGACTACGTCATGACCACAGGTTTGTGTCAATATTTTATTACATTTAGAGTATAATATCCAACGGGTTGATGCTATTCTCTGCAATTTAAGGTCCTCTGAAAGAACTCTACGTGGGAAACATCTGGATAAATTGCGCCGGTACTCCATCAGCTGCTCGATACAGGTCTCTGGAGCATATGGGACGAGGTCGTCTTGGGAACATAAGTATTCTTCGGCCGTTATTTCTCGGCATTGGCGAGCGGTTGGACGATATTTCGTACCTTCTACTAATAGGAATGGGAATTCGGGAACAATGACGTAGGTTTGAGAGTCACGTGATATGGGTAAGGGGTACAATTTAAAATAATTATACGTACTGTTAGCAACTAATGGAACATCAATTATGAATCTTATTTCATCATTCTTAAGGCAAGTTTTCACTGAAAGTGTTTCTTCTATATTAACTAGACTTTGCTCAGTGACAGAATACATCAAATTATCATATCTTGAGATTTCGGACAGCAAGGTTAAGAGTTCCTTTGAATCGATCACAGATTTATGTAATATGGATACCTTACTGAGTGCAATAGCAGTTTCCAATTCATTAAGTTTTATATATAGAGTTCTGAAATTAACAATAAACATATTCAATACATTAGTCAAATATGATATAAAGATATACATGTTCTCTCTCGACAAATCTGCTACAATAGTTTCAATGCGTCGCAAACGCTCATTCATTACATTAATATTGTCATCAATGACTTGAGTAGAGTTCAGGAAGTGGTCCAACATTTCGGATACAAGAGTAATTTTATTTGATATGCCCTGTTCTCGAGTCTTGAGTCCTGTAATAAGTTTGTCATAACGTATTGCGTCATCGTGGTCAAGGTTACCGGTTATAATTTTAATGACAGACCCGAGGGGGTTGATGAGACCGCGCTTGTATCTCTTGGAGGGAATTAATTGCTGAATCTTGTTCGTAGTTTCGTCACGGAGGTAATCTACCTGAGTCTTTAGTTCCAGGATCTCATTGACGTATGACTTATTCTGGCTAATAATTTTATTAAACTCCGAATATTTATCTATGTTATAGTTCAAATCGGTTATAATGCCTTTGAGGCTGTAAGTTTTAACAATCGACCATTTATCGTGTTGCAGGAAAACGCGACCCTGCTTTACCGGTAATATGCCAGGGTTTTGTTCAAGTTTTATCACTTGAAGGTTCTGGCTGGGGGCAACTTGACACATGATGGTCCTGATCATCGACGTCCATACCAGGAGTTTGCACCACCTGCGGAGGACGTTTAATATTTTTAATTGGGACTTTGGTCTGCCTCTCATTTATTTTAATTGGCAAAACATTGCGTTCGACCTGACCAGTTACTATGGCTTTTTGGAATTTAGGTTTGTCCTTGGACTGCCTTTTGTTTACAGCCTTTGCGAATATTGTTTGCCCTAAGTTAAAATCTAGTCCTGTTTCACCACCACGTTTAGTTACTACCTTATTTTTGAAGTTAACCATCTTGTCAGAAAGGTGTTTGTACAGTTCGTGTGTTCTTTTTCTGTGGTCTTTTATCAGCTGTTGTCTGTACGCTTTGTCAAAGTCAATGTCGAAAGCGGAGTTTAGATCTGTGTGTCCGAATACAACCTCGAATGACGTTAAGTCTGTTGCACTGTGTATAGTGTTATTGTAGGCCATAACAGCGTATGTCATTACAGACGCAGCGTCTGTACACTTCTTGTCATACTTAGCTAAGCGGTATATTTCGATTATGGTAGAGTGGAATCTCTCTATCATGCCCATGGAATTAGGGTTATTGGGCGTACCTATGTGTAATTGTATTTTGTGAAGGTTTGTCAATTCTTTGAGTAGTTCATTATTAAATTCAGTCCCCGGGTCACAGCTTATTTTTCGCGGTATACCATAAAATGAAAAGTATTTTAATAATGCCCTAACTATTTCGGGGGTCGATCTCGATGGTACTTCAATAGCCTGTCCAATTTTACTAAATGCGTCTATGAGAGTAAGATAGTGTTTAGACTCCATTGAAAATATATCAATGAATATTTCTTGAAATGGAGAGTCATGCGACTGTGTAAGCTGTAGTACCGGTTTTATAGGGTTACGATCATACTTAGAAGTTTTGCAATTTTCACAGGAGTTAAGCATAGCCGCCACCGTTTCCTGCATGTTAGGCCAGTGGTAAGTACGCCTAATTCTTTTAATGGTCTCCGTGATTCCACGGTGACACGTTTTTCCGTCATGTATTTTATCTACTATCGCTTTTTGTTCTTTTTCATCCTCTATATAAATAACCCTTTCCGTACATTCATAGAAATTTACTGTCCCTCTCTTAAATAGTGCTATAATAACCCTGCTAAAATCTTTCCGATGTTCTTGATCTTCAAAGTAGACAAAGTACTTGACTTTCGGCCTAATGTATTTCTTTAAAAACTCTTTTATCAGTTCCTCATTATGAAGGGGTAAAAAGACTTCGATTACCTTCTGATTATTCCTAGACAAGTCGCGGACTTGCATATTATTACGGAACCAGTTGAACACTAAAATCTGGTTAGGTTTGGTGTCTACTGCTTCATGTAGTATGGGAATGCCCAATGATTCCATATCCCTAGCTGAATGAATCGTTTGTGTAGTGCTAGATTCTGATCGTATGGGATACTCCTGTGTTTCTTCTATGTCTGAGTCTGGTATAGTCATAGGGCTAGCGGTAGCCGTCCTGTCGGAGTCAGATATCGTTATAGTCCCTGAGTCATTGGTATCACGTCGTTTTGCTAAAGTCGAGCTTTGTTCCGTCACTTGTTGCAAATGTTCCTGGAGTTGTTGCTCTTTATCGTCAATGTTAACAATCATGGAGGCGTTGTCGTCGTTTCCCAGTGCATTTAGTTGTATGCGAGATAGTGCATCCGCGTTTGCATTTTGTTTTCCGTTTTTGTGTATAATATCAAAATCGTATTCTAATAAACGTAATCGCCAACGTGTTAATTTGCTACTGACCTCTTTGAACTTATTTAACCATGCAAGGGGTTGGTGATCGGTGTACACGGTAAATTTATTGCCATATAAGTAGGGCCTAAAGTGTTTCGTCGCCCAGACTATTGCTAATAGCTCGCGTTCGATCGCACTATATCTCCTTTCGGTTTCTGTTAGGGTTCGGCTTGCATATGCAACTGGTTTATCCGAACCTACTGGCCCTTGCGATAGTACTGCACCGATTGCTACCTCGGAGGCGTCAGTCGTTAAGATAAACGGTTTAGTCATGTCAGGGTATTGTAATATGGGAGCATTAACCAATAGCTCCTTACATTTTTCGAATGATTCTATGAACTTGGTATCTGTCACTACTTTCTTGCCCTTTTTTAGACAAGCTGTCAAAGGTTGGGTGATTTTAGAAAAGTCTTTAACAAATCTGCGGTAATAACCGACAAATCCTAAGAACCGCTTTATTTCAGTTTGTGTCTGTGGTACGGGATATTTCAGAACTGCTTCTATTTTGTCGTTATTTGGTCGAAGTCCATCTTTAGTCAAAGTATGTCCTAGGTACTGTACTTCTTTGCGCAAGAATTCCGATTTGTCAAGTTGTATTTTAAAGTTTGTTTGTCGAAGTCTGTCAAATACGGCTCGTAGTTTTTGAAGGTGGTCCTGTAAACCATTCGAATAGACCAGGATGTCATCTAAATAAACGAGACAATGAATGCCCTGCAGGCCCCTCAGAACGTTGTTCATGGTTCTTTGAAAGGTTGCCGGAGCCGTCTTTAAGCCAAATGGCATCCGGAGAAATTCGTAATGTCCATTTTGGGTTGAGAAGCCGGTCTTCTCTCTATCAGATTCCTCGATTTCGATTTGGTGGTAGCCTGATGCCAAATCGAGAGTGGTGTAGTAATTACTTTTACCCAGTTTATCGAACAAGTCACATATGTTTGGGATGGGGTACCTATCATCAATTGTGATTTCGTTAAGTCTACGATAATCCACGACCATTCTATACTTGACCTGACCCGAAGCATCCATCTTTTTGGGCACTATGTGGACCGGTGCACTCCAAGGAGAATGCGATTCTTTGATCACATTATCCTTGAGCAACTTTTCGACTTGTTGTTTGATTTCCTCGGCTTGAGCCGGTGCCTGCCTGTAGGGTTTAATGTAAATTGGGTCTTCATTAACCGTTCTAATACGATGTTTCACCTGGTTCTTAAAGGTGAGAGGTAAGCTCTCACAATAAAATATGTCCTTATAGTCATGGCACAATTGTTGAATTGCTTTAGTCTCTTCGTCATTAAGATGGTCTAATCTCAACTTAGTCAAATTGTCGGTCAAGAGGTCATCCACTTCTACGTCGGTAAGCTCAGAATAGTTTATATCGCACGCTATGTCATCGTTAAATTCAGTTACTGTAAAAGGTGCCATTATTGTTAGTATGATCAAATTTTCGGTGATGTTTTGTATCACCGTAGTAGCAGAATAGTTTTTACACTTAACTATTGCCGTTGGCATACGTACGCCATCGTAGAACTGTTTGAAATTTAAAATAGCGTCGCCATTTTCTAAATTTACTGGCAATTTTACTCTATGTTCTGACCGAGGCTGAATTGTGATAATGTGGTCATCATTATAAATGATCGGTATTTTAGCTCGTGGGGTTTCTAAAATCTTATCTTTTAAATTTATTTTGGCTTGAAGCCGTGATATCAGGTCACATCCTATCACCCCATCGTAACGATTGTCAACGTTATAGACATAAAATTTATGTTCACCGTTTTCTTGGAAAATGGAGAAAAGTGGAATGTTAACCACCTCATGATGGATACTGGAGGCATGAGTACTTGTTACCATGAATGGTTCATGGGATTTTAATGCCGCAAAATGTTTGTTGGCTTTTGCCGAACCTAAAAACGATCGCGTGCTTCCAGAGTCCAGCATGAACTTTCCGTCTATATCCGGTACGTATATATATGGTAATTTTAATGAGGCGTCATAATTTATTTCTATCATTTCGTAGTCATTGGAAATACACCTACGTGAAAATTTTCAAGAGCATTGACTGTCTCTTGCTCATTAGTTGCTGAGGTCGTAACACCGTGCTCACTATTTTCGCTCCTATCATTTTCAGCGGGGTGGTCAACTGAAGGTTCGTGATAACCATACATACCATCATAAGCGTCGGGAGTCATATTATCGTAGGTCTCGTAAATTTCGTAGGGATAATAATAATCACAGTACTGACCTTCTAACGCATATGTTTCATTTACAGGTAACTGCTGGGGTCTTGCTGGGGCTGTTCGCATAGACACGTCGTTTGAGTATTGATGAGGTGGACGATAACCTTGTGGCTGTGGGTGCCTATACCCGAACTGACCTGGTTGTGGCTTGAAACCAAACTGACCTGCTTGCGGCTTGTACCCGAACTGTCCTGCTTGCGGTCTAAAGCCAGTCTGACCTACCTGCGGTTGTGGTCTGAAGCCAAATTGTGGTCGCTGTCCAAACTGTGGTTGAGCTGGTGCGGTATTGAACTGTGGTCTATATCCAAATTGTGTTGGAATCGGTGCACGATATGCAAAGCTGGGTACATTAGGACGCACGAAATTGTTTGCCTGATTTGGTATACCAAATTTAAATTGACCTTGAGGCAGAGGTGATGGCCTAAAGTTAATTTGCACTGGTTTGCTTTGCAGCATTTTAGAACGCATGTTATATTGCTCTTGAAAATTAACTTCCTCCAAGACATGTTGTAACGCTTCCTCTAACGAGCTCGGATTTTTAATTCTAACTGTTCTAACCATATGTTCTGATAAATTGTATAAAAATACATTTAGTGATGTATTATTGTAAATTACTCGCTTCGCTTCCCGTAATGTGGGTGAGGAGCTTTGATTGACCTTGGACAAAAGGATCGCGCGAATATCCTGGATCCGGCCACAAAACTCGAGGTAAGATTCACTAGGCTTAATCTTAAGGGTCTCCAGCTCTATAGCAACACATTCTTCACTCCTAGGGTCTCCGAAATGCTGAATCAACAGTGATTGAAGCTCATCGAATGTTTCAAAATCCCCTCTTTCGCTAATCAGTGCCGCTGCTTTACCAGTTAACTTACTAGTAAAGCACTGCATCAAATACTCATTACGTGCCCTTGTGCCCTGGTACCGTTCAATTACATATTTGCATTTTCTTAAAAACAAGCTTAGAGTCTTAGTTTCACCATTATACTCTGGTACTAAACTTAAAACATCCCGTGGTACTTGCAGTTCTGAAGGCTTTTGCGGTACCGAGGCAGGTGAGGGCGCGGCCATAGCTTGCATTTGAGATTGAGCCATTTTAAACTATTTAATACACACTATATAATATAATATAATATAATATAAGAGAATTTATGCGTCTTACTAGTCTAGTTAAATGGTGCGATTTTAGCCAACCACAAAATATATCTAACCAAAAATAACTTAATATTAACACCAGTTAGGAATTAGGCAGGGAAGGAAAGTAGAAGGATTTTACTTCTATTACTCACTGTCCAACCGCCATAGTCATCACGTTCCAGGTCCCACTAAGTATCTTATTTTATTTGGTTCGTATAGATTGCCGGGGAGAGCGCGATACCGATTTTAGGCATACATATATATTTTATAACACTCTCACTGTTAGTCACCACACGCGATTTTTCACACTTTTCCGAATATCACGAAAACTTTAGCGCTACTATTCGCGATGGCGACGGCCAGCAATCGTACCGGCTGCGCCAGATAACTTTCGGGAGCGCTTTGAGGTGATTTTTAAAACTATTATTTCGGATTTTACGAAATTTATTTAATATTAATAGAGTTTTACAGTAAGCGACCGTCTGTAGAATTTGATACAAGAACGACTGCCTTCCGATCGGCTCTGGCCACCGTTCCAGCGACGGATGCGATAACATTCCGCTGATCATGCGTCTGGGACCGTGGCGTGACTCTAGGCAGCGGCCGGAGGAGGCCAGTTATGGGTACATAACTACCTCTTGGTTCAAAGCGTTTAAAAACATAAATAGTTCTGTCAGGGAATATAAATACACAGGTGCTGCTTGCGGAAGCTGGTTTGCTCGTGGTGTATGCATAATTAGAAATAAGTACTTACGTTTTTGTTATTGTCTCTATTGTCCTTCCTGTATTGTATATATGTTCATGATAATAATAAGCTAAATTTATAAATACAAAAATAATTTAACCGAAAAGCACGGACCCAGGTGTCTGTGGACATGCAGATAGATAAAAATACACATCTTATTTATTGTAATATTTTGTAAAATAAAACGTGAAATCCATCGCAGCTTCTCTGAAGTATAACAACTTTTGCTTCCTAACTTTGTACCCGTCTCTCCATCCATAATCCTTGATAATCCAGGCGTGAGGATCATTAAAAAGTTTCGATGTTCTGATGCTCAGAATTATCTTTGACAAAAGGGTGTGATCGCGTGATTCTGAAACTTGGATGTCAAGAATTAGTTGACTCAAGAGTTCTGGATAAAGTTAGATAAAGAAACGTGGCGATATCGATCAGGAAAAGTTGATTGGATCAGCTCGAAATTTTATTTAGAGTCGTGCTATTGATTGTATTTGACCTTTATGATTAGAAATAATAATAGTGACACCCAACAATCACATACATAGATTCTGGACCCTAACTAGGAGGACCCAGGAACTACGAAGACCATGGTCCCACAACAGCCAGACTCAAAACAAGTACTTGCGCTTTTTTCTGTGCATAAATATTTAACCCGCCGCCTTCAGGTTATGAGCCGACCTGCTAAACCATCAAACCACAGAGACTGTCAAAAATAGTTATGGTAAGTACAATCCTAGTAATAATACTATAGGATAGGTACGGTCATAGGGGGATATTGTTCCTAAATTCATGTCCATTTAAGGGTAGCCAGGAAGAAATAGAACAACGAACTTCTTTTTTTTATTTTATGTGTTTGTTGTACGAAATTTTATCAAAATTGGCCGGTAAATAGCACCGCACCGTATTACCTCCAACAATTTCCAGTTACTGCAGCAGGAAGTCAGATATATTTAAGTAAAAAGATAAATTCGTTAAACCTTTCATTGCATTCAAGCATTTCTACTCTCAGGCGTGTCATCTTGGCGATAAAACATTTCACGTCCTCATAATCTCAAAATTTTGAAAAGGCAGCAAAATTCAATTTCACGAAATTTAATGTGTAACTGCAAACCGAATGGCAGCTGGGAATGCAATATAATTCATTTCAAACGCTTCGGTAGCCTCCAACTGGAAGCGGCAGCGCATGCTTTGCAATTACGTTTGCTTGAATATTTCAATAAATCGTAAGTTCTGTGGTGTAACAGAGTTCTTCTCCTGATAGTATGCGATAAAGACAATAGTTCTTTGTTGCTCCATGCTATATTGTATTAGGCATTAAGCATCTTTCACATAATAATATTTCTCTCATTTTTAGATGAATGTTACGTCTCACATTTGGGAAGTCTAAAGAAATTTTATTTCACCCAGCCAAAACAAATTAATAAATTACTTGGTGTGTCACTATATCAGATGTAACATTGTCACAAAGAATCTTATACGTTTCGCTAATATCAAATTCTTGGTCCAAGATGGCCATATCACAGTTATAAAATGCTTTAACTATAATTAAAAGTTTCATATTATTGTTACGTAAGAGAATTTTTCGGAAGTTGTAATTTTCTCTTCAAAGTAACAGTATTATTAGTATTAAAAAACAATGTATATTGATTTTATCAACTAGATTTGTTTAACTTAAAAGCGGATTTTTTGTTCAAAATTCAGTCTACGTCACATAATATTACAAAGTTTGAATTTAATCACAAACCCATCAGCAGTCTGATGACTTTACTAGAATCGAAAGACAACGATCGAACGTCATTTTTGATTGCATTCCGTGAACGCCATCGTCCATCATAAAATTATTGTCCGCACAATTATTGTCCGTCCGATTATCTTCCGTCAGTAAACAACTGTCCAATATCGCGTGGTCGCCATATGTCATTAGTTGAGCGTTAATTTTGTGCTGCAAACAGAGATTAAGGCATTATTGCCGAGTTTTTGTGTTTGATCGGAGTTTATTGGAATTTGTAATTGGAGAGCATGTAGCTCACGTTAAATTTGTATGTTTTACAATACTGCTATTAATAAAATGTATTTTGTTACCAAAGTAACGTATGTTAATTATACATGTTGCTTTTTCACAGCAGTTTTAACAGTTGTAATGGTATATCTTGAAAATTTTAATTTTCTTTGCTCTATAATTATATTTTCCCAATGAATTTCGATAAATAATATTTTTATTGTGTAAAATAACTTGCCTAGTATAACAATGTGTTTATATTTCTAAAATCTGAAAAATATACCTAAATTTTAGCTGAACTGAATTTTTTTCTTTTTTGATAATGTTTGCTTTGTATTGTGATTGCCATTTAGATACTAATTGTAACGGAACGTTACTGATTTAATATTAATTTATATTTAAAAATAACATTTATTTTACACAATTTAAATCAATTTAAAATTAAAACATATATACAAACTTATCCTAACTTATTATTCTAATAAACCTAATATTAAATCCTAAATTCTAAGCGCGGCACCTGTCTCGTAACGTTTATTAAATCAATGCGCGCGAATTATGTCATACCGGTTCACACAAGAACTCCGCGGGGTACGGACTGAGGAAGTGGTGGCCGACGCGGGGCCACGACCGCCGCCGCCTGCGCCAGTCGTATCTAGACTTAAGTGCGAGCACACATATCGCTTTGCCAGCTCGAGCGCCCTAGCCGACTGTGCAATTTAAACATATCTATTATTAATTCCTTATTATAATAATTTAATAAATATAATAATTTAAAGTGTTCTAAACACGTCTCAAGTTTTAGTGTTGTTCCCGATATAGGGTAAGTTTTAAATGGCACATAAAAATCCCAACATAGAATAATTATAATGACCGTTATTTTCCTAATGACACTAATAATGTTTTATTTCCCCATGTTTAAATTGTAGCATATTCATTTGCAAATCGCTGAATCATGCACAAACGTTAGTCGTAAAAATTTCATCATCCTTTCTTTTCTGCCTACCTTATATTCTCAATGTTTGCTAATATTATTTGATTTAGTTAATTTAATGTAATTTAAAGTCATTTCCTTTTTTTCCCTTTTACTATTTTCATTGCCTTCTGCTTTTAATGATAGCCTTCAGCTATATAATATTATTTTTGTGAACTCCGTTCTGGTTGTACCACCACGGCAATACTACTGCGGGTAAGTATTCCTTCTTCCTGTAGCCGTTGGTGGGTCCCCAGAACGGAAGCTAGATGGGTTCCCGTATTAATATGGAGGAATTTATCGATTCCAGGAACAACAACAACATCAACAAAAATCAACAACAACAACATCAACAAAAATCAACAACAACAACAACATCAACAAAAATCAACAACAACAACATCAACAAAAATCAACAACAACAACGTCGTAAACAGTTACCAATAAAAACTTCCGACTTCCCGGGAAACTTCTTACCGGCGGAATTACACCCAACAAGCCCGGTACCCCTTACTGCAACTATCTTTGGGGTCCAGCTGTACTCCGGCTTGCCGCTGCCACCTTGGGGCCACCCACCGTCCGGGGCCCCCGACAACATCAGGACAGTACTTTTCCCGTGGTGGTGTAGGAAGCTTAGAAACTGGTTAAAGTGCACAAATCCACGGCCCTATAAATATATGTGCCTACCGCTAGCTGCCGGTCAAATTTTTATATGTAATTTTTTTTGTAATTAAATTTAAAATTCGCGTATATACCTTTGGTTATTTATTTCTCCCTACTAATTTGGGTAGGTGGAAATTTCCATAGGGCAAACGGCACATAATTTGTGGCTTTAATTACTAATTTGCGGTATATTTGTATAATTTTAATGGAGTCGTCTCAAAAACTGCACGGGCCTCTTTTACTATTTTTACTATTGTAACAGTAAATGTAACGGCACAATGCGGGTGATCTGACAGTATTAAGACATAATAATCTGAAATCTGTCAGTCGCGTGTTTGATTTCGGCATGATGGTAATGATAAAACTATTGCTTCCGACTCTGCGCTATTTCTCGACCAAAATCCATTACGAAAATCGGTATTGGCACAAAAATATTTCATTTCGATCCCATTAACAGGAAACAGAATTGAATAATATTCCTAAAGTATGGGCCATTCAAACCATTTCCTTCGGAATCCGGATATTCCAGTACAATAGTTGAACTCCATATTTCTTATTGTGAACCAAATATCCGCAGTTATACGGTTTAATTTTGAACGTGTTTGAAATGGCGAGATAGTGTTTGTGTGGTTTAACCAGCTCGTCTGGTTGGAGATTGATTTGTATAATTGATCCCGTTCAGGTGTTATAGCTTTTGTTACGTTTGTTTTTCCATTTTGATT
Organism: Ennomos fuscantarius; assembly: GCA_905220475.3. Lineage (NCBI taxonomy): Eukaryota > Metazoa > Arthropoda > Insecta > Lepidoptera > Geometridae > Ennomos > Ennomos fuscantarius. The sequence goes on from HG992042.1 coordinate 13,354,158, forward strand.
CAAAAGCACCCAATTATGCGGCTTTATGTGGACGATATAAGATTTTAAATTAAATTAATCTTTTCTATTCTTTCTGTAGTCTATTGTTTATAAATGTCTTTTCTACAAAAAGGTTTATCATATATTAAAAAATTGAATTTAATTACAATCATTATTACTATGCTAAGGTTGAAATTTATTTTATATGCATATCTTATTATATTATTTTAATGAAGTAAAATTTAATTTAAGAAGCTTCTACTAGTAGTTTCTCAAAATGCTTAGCGGCATTGCCTCGTTGGCTAAATAAAGCCCAGCATTTTGATCATGGTTTTGCCTCGACCAGACTTTAGTCTAAAGTTAATCTTTAAAATTATATTGCGGTGTAACATTGCCAAAACAATATATCAAGTAAATTTTCTGTGAACATAATATGTGTTTAGGTCAAAACCAATATTAAGTATCATTATTAGAAGTTTGTTATTGATACCTAATATTATTGACTGTACTAGGTATAAATAATTTTGTATTGTCTACGAATTGTACACAATTATCTCAGCTAAATACGAGTATTATAGCACTCAATTTGGTGTAATTATACGAGCTGTATTATCTGTGTTATACCTTATATGACATTTAAAAAAATGGAGTTTTAAATTTTGTGAATCAATATTACATAGTTTTAATAGAATGTCGAACAAAATATTCTACCAAAAGCAGATATTATTTGGCCTACACCAGATAACCATTGTAATTATTGTGGTCTCACCGGCCGCCTCATTGGCGCGGTTAACCATATTATCTATTGGGGCTTTGGCTTCTGTTTGTTGTAAAATTAGAGCTCAATCGGCTTTGTGCTGCTACGGTACACAATCATCTGGATCTTGTGACGTAATATTTTGAGGTTTATGAGGATTATTACCAAGATCACTCCAACACAATAAAGTACTGAAAATTTATGATTTATAACAGTATCGCCCACTTAGCGTATCTAATCAAAACATCAAATTTATTATGAAGTTTAAATTAGAATTAAAATTATATTCCAAATTAAATTCCGTTCTTTACAGTAAAATTAGTACCCAGTATCTTGACTGAATAGATATTGCTATTGCTGTAATTTTCGCATTATAGTATTTACGTTTTGTCATCATTTTTATCTTATACTTAATATCGATCCCTGCTTTTCTATAGTTTGTTTTGTTAGTGTGGATTTTACAGTAAAACTTCTGAGCCAATTTTGACAAAATTTTTCTCAATTTCTTGCAAATTAACAGTTCCCGCAAAAACCGGTACAAATTTCGGATGACACTTCAGGGCACCTTCCTACTAAAATTATATACGCGGAAGTTTGTATGGATGTTTGTTACTCTTTCACGCTCAAATGGCTGGACGGATTTGGAAAAAATTTAGAGTATAGATAGATTATATAGTGGATTAACCCATAGACTACTTGTTTTCTGCAGATGCCATTGCAGGGCGCTGCTATTTTATATAAGTCAACGCAATTTATTACCCTTAAATAACAGATTGTTCGCCTAAAATATATATGTAGTATAGATTTTATATTAAAAGCAAACCAGCAATTTTATCAAGCAAACTGTAGAATAATAAATGAAACAATAACATGTACAAGGTTACTCATGCATAAGTTATGAAAACGAATACCAATACAATAAGTTTTTTTAGCTCTTACACCCCCAGGAATACCATGGAAATGAGTTTCACAGGAACAGGTATACGTAAATTTGAAGTAATATTCAGACAAAGATTTCCCTGACGGATAGCTTCTACTAGTCTTAATTTCGAATTCGAAGAAGTAGATTTCTTATATTTATTTCAATCCAGATATAGTTACGAGTATATGATCCTTTTGAACAATATTATGGAATTTATAAAAGGCAGGAACAAAATTAATTCTGAATATTCTTTATCGTTTTGATAATCAAACTTTTATGCCTTTTTAGATTTTTAATGTTTCTATAGTTAGACACTCCTCTCTCCTTTCTATATTCCTATTCTGACATACTTAAGTCTGATTAGGAATTTGTAAAAATTCAAGTACATAATCAAATACTTACTTCTATTTGCTATTTTGTTTTTTGTTTTCCTTTCAATCACGGGTTGGGAATGTATTTAAAGAAAAGTTATAATTGAAATGCAAAGTATTTTTTAAATTTTAATAGGTTGGTAAAAATGTGGGTTGGGTCCACACGATGAACATAGGTTACCTATAAAAGTGTTTTAATTATTTCCTCATCCCACGGGAACATTTCACTTTTCCGGGATAAAATGTAGCCTATATGTTAATCCAGTGTATAAGCTATCTTGGTACCGAATTTTATCCAAATCCGTTCAGCCGTTTGAGCGTGAAGGAGTAACAAATATGCACACATTGAGAAATGTTGGTGGTCGCGGTGAGAAATGTTCACAAATATATTTTATGTATTTATTTTTTGTATTTTTATAAAATGAAGATGACATGTGGATTCCATTTTGAAAAAGAGTGTCACCCGAGTTTCTAGCATAAAATCACTAGATATTTTTTTTAAACCTAGTTTTTTTTGCTGCGTTACCTCAGACTCCTGGGTCCGTGCTCTTTTTTAATAAAACCTAGTTTCATAATATACGCTACATTCAAAAAATATAGTCATAGTTCAAATTAGACGTAAATACAAATCGTAGATTTTATTTTACTTATGATAGGCATGCATTTGACCACAATATACTTGTTACACGCAGAAATTTATTTCAGGCAACCGACATTTTTATGTACCTATTTATTTAATTTTGGAGCAGTACTAATGTGACATGGGCACCGACATAAAACCTGGTGTGAATAAAAAGTCGTATACATAACTTTATCAGAGGAATCCCGCGTTGAACGTAAAAAATCTTATACATGTACAGCCTATCTAGAAAGTTTTGCCGTTTGTTTAATATACAAGATACACAATACTATAACGACTACTGCTAAATACTTCTAGCTACACCTACTAAAAGAAATTGACTATATACTAGCCCTGATGACCTGTACACAGTGCAAATGATCCAGTAGGTTCCAGTAGGTTGTACCCAACATGCTGGAAACATTGCCCTGTCGAATTGCAGTGCTGATTCGTAGTGCCAAATAAACTCTTATTTGGCACTACGAATCATCATCGACCAGGCGCTCTGATGAACTTTGGAAAATACAATGAGCCCTAAAAGTAGAAGTTTGGGCCCCCCGGACTCAAGGTCTCAACAAACGGCTCAAATATGTAACTGCTGCCAAGATTACTATCTACTATCATTTTAGCTACTCGGCATCGGCCTTAAGGCGTGTCTCGGAAAGATGTGATTGCGCCGTTGTCAAAGCAAAGTAGCATTTCATACTAAAATCCACCCTATTATCCAGGGAACCAGAGTCATTCCGTCAGGTCTTCTACCATCGTCACGCATGAGGCCATTTGGTTCAAGAATGGCTGCAACATCGGCGATGGCAAAGGCCCGGCGAATTTTTTTTTTTTTTTACTTCACACTTGTCTATCATTTGACCGTGCTCTCACCTGATGGGAAGTGACGATGCGATCGAAAGTGGAGCATGCTAGCCAAGTAAATACCTGTAATGAATGATGTCATTAAGGCTGGCGTGGAGCGAAATTCGATCAACACTTTCCGAACATGAGATACCGTGATGACTGAGCTGGTCAACAATCAGGATGTTTTTGTAATAGCTGTTTACAACATTGAAAATTTTAATACTAACGATCTGATGCAATCTTCTTGAAACCTATATATATACTAGCAGAGCTGTGCCCCGCGGTTTCACCTGCGCGTGACACGAAATTTTTATATTATACAGATATCCTAAGGTGGATGAATTGTGAAAGGCCGATATGATTGAAAAGGAAGTAAATGACATGGTCGCGGCTGACAAAGGAGAGTGAATGAAAAACCATACTGTGCTTATCTATTCATTTACAATTCAAAGTCCTTATTGGCTAACTGCTTTATATTAGGTCTTTACCTATGAAATTGCCGTTTTGTTTGAAAAAAGTTAAAGTATTTTTTTTCGAACTTATTTATTTCTTTTATTCAAAGTAATCACCCCTGCAATCAATGCATCTTTGCCAACGCTGTGGCAGTTTATGGATGCCCTTCTTGAAACAATCAGCAGGACGGGACACAACAAACTCTTCAAAGGCGTTTTGTACTGCCTCTCGGGAATTGAATTTTTTTCCCGCTAAAAAGTTGTCCAAATTTTGGAAAAAGTAATAGTCGGTAGGCGCAAGATCTGGTGAGTATGGCGGATGAGGGAGAGCTTCCAAACCCAACTCATGCAGCTTAGAGACGGTCTGTTGTGCAGTATGGGGTCGCGCGTTGTCGTGAAGTAGCAGTGGAGACGACCGATTGACCAAAGCTGGTTGCAAACGTGCGAGTTTCGCCATCATTGTGGTCCGTTCTTCAAGGTACACATCTGCAGTAATGCTCTCGCCGTTTTGTAAAAAGCTATGATGAATCACACCAGCACTAGACCACCAAACTGTGACCATCACCTTTTTAGGGGTCATTTTTCGTTTTGCACATTGCTTTGGTACCGAACCAGGATCTAACCAACTTGCTGAGCGCTTTCGATTGTCAAAAAGAATCCATTTTTCGTCGCACGCAACAATTCGGTTCAAAATTCCTTCATTTCTGTGCCTGCAGCGCAAGGCAAGTCTCGACGCGTACGTTGCGCTGTCGATCGTTAAGTTCGTGGGGCACCCATCTATCAAGCTTTTTTTATCTTGCCAATCTGTCGCAAATGGACCAATATTGTTTTGATGCTAACATCAAAAGCTGCTGCCAGCTCAGCTGTAGATTGAGATTCATCAGCTTCCACAATCGCCTTTAATTCATCATTGTTGACTAAAAGTTTCCGGACGACCACGAGGTTCACTTTTCAAGTCAAAATTCCCAGAACGGAACCGAGCAAACCAATAACGGGTTGTACGTTCGTTTGTACAGTTCTCTCCGTAAACGTCGTTGATGTTACGTGTCGTTTGTGCCGCGTTGGTGCCACGACGGAACTCATATTCCATAATTACACGAAATTTCAAAGTATCCATTATGAGGAAAAATGTTGAAATGTAATGAAAATACAACGCTAATCAATAAACAATAGACTTATATTGTAAATAGAATGTCATATTTTTAAAACAAAATTAATTTGAATTTAGAATTCATAGCCAATCAAAACTTTTTTTTGTTTGAAAAAGTCTGTACTGCAATACGGCAATTTCATAGGTAAAGACCTATTATATCAACGCACAGCCTAAACTTGAGCTGGTCCTAGAGACTTGAAATTTGGAGGGTATGTTCATTGTAAAGTGTAGGTATCCACTAAGAAAGAGTTTTTAGAAATTCCACACCTAACAGGGTGAAATGGGTGGTTGAATTATCTATGAAAAAATTTATTCGTTTCCTATAGGCCACGCGGGCGAAGCTGCGGGCAGAAGCTAGTCCCAAATAAAATGGCAATAGGGAAATATGACGAATTCTATACTTATCTACGTTTCAGTTCCAATAGAAATATAATATTCTTGAAGTATCCCTCTTCTCATAATGGCTTCGTCAGAAAGCGTACTATGTCGCTGCCCGTACAGAGCTCAGTTCCGCGCCGTAAACCGCTGAGACCCCAGAGCTTCACCTGTCGTCAATACACATATATCGTCTAGGTATACAGTCATAAAACTATCGGTTTTACTATCCCGCTTCAAGTTTTACGATTTTTGCTATGAGTAATATGAGAGTTGGGAGGCGTTGGTTATAAAATTTTGATACAAAATTCAGTTTCGGGCTTACAAGATGTTTGCTTTGATCTAAAGGAGTAATATAGTTTATAGGATCTGACTTTTATGGTTTTACAAGTCAAATCAAATCAAGTCATCATTTATTGACATATAATATCTTAGGATAATCAAAATCAACTGTACTGTTGTGTAATAATAACGCCCAAAAATCACATACATAGATCCTGCACCTGACTAGCATATGTATACAATGTTAATGAATACATTTCGAAAGGCGTAGACTACTGCCTCTAAATAGATAGATAAACTCTTTGTTAACACCAAGGTAATAAATACAAAACAGGAAATAACTAATGAGTAGGTCACAATGAGCGGTCTTATCGACAAAAAGCGATCTTTTACAGACAACCTTTGGATGGACAGAGATGATCAACGAGCAAAGATCGATTCTTTAGATGATTACTAAATAATCTATGCTTAACAATTGCAATAACAGGACAGTTAGTAATAGCACAGGACTACGCGGTAATAGTGACGTTGACCGGCAAACGGTGGGTCGAAGGTACAAATACCGTAATGAGTTTTGATATTAAAGAATCAATTTGACACGGTCACATGGCAAGTTCTCCTACCATCCTCCTTTGACGACACATATAGTGCGCGATCACTTACCTTGAGCGCAATCGATAGAAAAGAAATTGAATTTGGATTTGACAATTTCAATGCGCAGTTTATTATAGTAACTTCAGATAACTATAAATTAGGAAGCTTCCTATTTTCTTGTTTCCAGTTACGTAATCACCCCCTTGTATCGCAGATGCAACTTTGCTTGTTAACGTTGACCACTTACATCATCTTACCTTACTGTAGTGATCACTATGTTGGCTTGGTTACCAGTACGGCAGTAGACGTCCGCTCTCATTCGTGGCTAGCGCGTGACTGACTACCCCAAATCCATGTGCTCAAGACAACATCAACCAGCACAGACAGATAAAGATTATACAAACACTACACTGTTATTTTTGTTTTTGGTTCGGCTCCAAACTTTTGTGTATTTAGCCAGAGAGATAATTTTTCAAGTTAATTATTATATGTGTCAAGTCAAGTAACAGTCCAAGGTAACAAGTCATTATCTAGTCTAGTCTAGTTACTTTACTAGGAGTATGACTTAATACTCCTAGTAAAGTTGTGGCAACTTTACCAAAAGCTTCTATGGAGTTTTGGAAACAACACGAAAATAAACGTTTCACCATCATTATACCACTTTCCCACACTCATGCCTGTAATCCAACACTTAACGAATAAAATGCCACCAATTTTATGCACTAACACTGAAAATAACACAAGTTTTGGAAAATAATACAATGTGGTTACGTGATCTTTTTCATTTTCCCGCCAAAAAAACCACTACACTTACTATCACCTTCATAATGTCAGTCCGCTTGATTACCAGCCATACCATTACAACCTAGCGTAATGGAAAATACTTTTAACTTAAATACGTGGTCAAATGTATGTTTAAAGCTCCCAAAATAGCAAGAGTTTAAGCACGTACTCAAATTTTTCATATTTAGAATTGGGGTATTATACTGATAACGAATGGCGCACCAAATTTTTTCAGACATTCTCAAGTGCCATTATTTTCAGAACAAAACATTTTCGGGCTTAGGTCTTGCACTTAAATCCTTAAGAGCGTCGAGCATCTTCTCAACAGAAGCTGTTACAAAATTTCTTCGAATTTGTACTCTACGAATTCAGTTTCCACCACGTCGGACCAATCTACCATCAACGGGTCAAATAAATACGGTCCATTCAGGCCGTTTCGCCCGATTTCAAATATTTATCCAATTTATATGTTGCTGAAACTGCCAGTAAATTCTTATTTATCGCGATATCTCGATCCGGGCTGAGTTATGACCCTTTATGATCCGCAGTTTTAGTTCGCAAGATTGCCTGATTGAGACGTGACCGTTTTGCTGCGATACGCGGTTTTGTTTTGTGTGAATTATTAGCATTATTGCTTTCAACTTATTTTGCACCTGTAACAAAGGCATTCTCATCGATCCATTTATTTCCAGTATGAAGCTTATAAGCTTTTAAAAGAGTGTAGAATAAAATCCACGGCCTATACATACATTATATTAAAGTAGTATTTTATTTTGAAACATACAACATAATATTATTTAATAAACATAAAACAATAAAAAGGGAACTTAATCAAACAAACCACTACCAGTAGGAAACGTGCCCAATATGCTGGCAGCATTATATTTATAATTATAGGGATTACGTTAAGGGCTTATTGTCAACACTTTAGACTTTTCTGACTTAAAAGTCATATATACGTAAAATGTTAAAATTTTGGAAAATAAGCGCATTTTTCATTGATTATAAATTTAAAATTGTTGATTTACTTTTAGTTTCAAAATACGGATGGGTTGATAAAATTAACAATTCAATTTAATTTCAAAATATCTTAATTTAACTTCATAACAATATTTGTTTTGTACTAATAAAATTCACAGGCGATTGCTTTAAGTGGTTCTCCCTCGTCGCTTATTAAATTCGTTCCTATTGGCGTACCTGTTTACAGACTATTCAGTTACAATTTCCAAATGTTGGCAACATTCGCAGAAAATTACAAAAGCACATTCCGAAATCGTTTCACACAAAAAGGGCGGACGTGCCTTACCGACGACAAAAAGGTGGTACTCTATTAAAGTCCGATAAAATTTATCGTATCCCACTCGGGTTAATTCGTTTAGATCGCCGCGGGCCGATTCTAATCGAATCGAAACGAATCATTCGTAATGGTGACCACACGCATTTTGTCCGGAAACGTACGGACAGATATTGCAGACGCTTGCAATTAGACGTTTCTTTTTAAGTTTTTTAATCTTTTCTATCAAATTATTCATGTTGAGAATTGGGATATTATTTTGGTAACGAACGCCGCACCAAATTTTTTGAGCCATCCTCAAGTGCCATTATTTTCAGAAAAAAAACCTTTTTAAAAGTTAGGTTTTCCACTTAAAGCCTAAAGAGCCACTTATCTTTCAGGCACTTTTATGTCCAAAAAATTATAAGACGCATGAAGTAAGTCAAACTTAATCGTGTCTTTTACCAAAATCTACCACTTTTAAAAAGCCAACTTGCACTATGTAACTTCAGATTTAGATTAGTGGCCTAATTCTTCACTTTGACCTCATCATCAGCCTGAATATGTCTAGTTCCAAATAGGCCTCCTCCATGGACCGCCACTTCGAGCGGATGCTCGCTTCTGGCATCCATCGGCGTCCCGCGGTTTATTAACGATTACACTTTACACATTTCACACAGCGTCATCTAGTCCCAAACTAAGCAAAGCTTGTACTATGGAAACCAGATAACTGATACAATACTTAGATACTTCTTGTTTGTAAATGCATAGAATACAATATAACACACAGACACGAAGGAAACGTCGATGTTCATCGCACAAATGTTTGTCGTGGGTGGGAATCGAACCCATAACCTACAGAAGGCAGAGTTACTACCAACTGAGCTATTGGGCCAGTCTAATGCTAATAAATAAAAAAAGCTTTTTTTTTAAACAATTGGTACAAATCAAATCATGTAACAAGACGTCTATAACACTGTGTGGGAGTCTGGGTCCGAGTGAGGGTGTATGTTGGGACATTGATAGTGAAAACTTACAAGACCAAATGTGGGTAGTTGGAGACAACGCCCGTTCTGCACGATGCTGACACTTGATACTCCAGTCCTTTCGTGACCACGGCCAACGTAACTTGGTCGAAACGAGGTTACTCAAAACTATGTTTTGATGATGATTTTTGTACGCGAATAGACCCGTTTTATCTTTACAATATCGTGTGGGAGTACAAACTTTTTATTAAATGCCTAAAAGTATTTCTTGACTATCACAACTTCCACTTTACTTTGAATTGCTTCCATATAACTTGTGCGGATTGAGTCCAAATAACTGAAGTACCAGGAAAATTACACGAAAACATAGCGTACTGGCACTCAATAGATTGTACTTATTATAATCTTATTTTTTTATATAAAAGACCTATAAAAAACAATTGAACGCTAATGGTTTTCCACCAGAGCTTATTATTTGCATAATAAACAAAATGCAACGAAAGTAAAAATGAGAATTCAAAGCCTTGAACACAGACGCAAGGTTGCCGGTCTGTCGGTCTTCCATCGGCTACATTTTGGAGAGTGTGCATTGCGCATGCCCTTTATGTTGATGAAGGGCATGCTTCATTGCTTTATCCCCTTTCCATCATAGAACTACAAGACTTAGTGATTCTTCAAATCCTTACGTCGTTAGTGTACCCCAACTCCGCACTAAGCATTTTTCTGGGTCATTTATAGTCCGAACGGCCAAGGAATGCTCTTCCAACACAGTGTTTCCTCCTGGGTATAACCTGGGTCTTTTTAAGTCAAGAGTGAATGGGCATCTCATGGGCAAGCGTGCTCCACCTTAGACGACTTCGTCATTTACCATCAGGTGAGATGTTGTCAAACGCATGCCCATTTTACCATAAAAAAAAGCAATATTTAATTAGTATGCTTTATTTTGCTTTATTATCAATCGACTTTAAAAAAGGTAGAGATTCTCAATTTAATTGACTTTTTTGTCGACTTTGATAATTCTTTTTTATTTGAAAGCTGGTGTTTTTCATGTGCATCCATGACAAAACTGTCTGAAGTCAGTTTTTACGCTTTGCACTTGTTAATTATTAAATTTCAAATAGACCTTCTCACAGTGTCTGTAACAAAAATGGTATAAAAAACAACAGTCACTCAATAGGCCTTTCCCGAGCAACATTAGGGTTGGGCAATATAATAAAGAATTTTAACGAAGAAAAAACACCGTCTTGCAATATTGTACGGAACATTCAGGTTCCTACGTCGAGTGTGAAGATAAAATTTGAAGATAGAAGTTACTTTTCATTGCTTATTTTCTCTTTGTGTTTGTTTGTTTGGCCAGTGTTTTGTTTGCTTTTGTTTTGTGCGGGGTATTTGATTTACCTTTTTATGGAACAAAACGTTTTTAACAGACTTTGATAATTTCTGTGATAACATCAGCTCTATTTTTTTTCTCTCTCTCGCTCTATTCATTTTCAAAGAATTTTCTAAATTGTATTAATCTTTGCTGACAGCCTCTGCGGTGTGTTGGTTGAGCAGGTCGGCTTATAACCCGGAGGCGGCGGGTTTAATTCTCGCGGCAGGACAAGTATTTGTGCACAAAATAAGCACAAATATTGGTACTGAGTCTGGGTGTTGTGGGACTATGGTCCTCGTAGCGTCCAGCATAATCGTCGTAATCAATTTTTATAATACGTGTATTATAAAAATTGATTTGGGAGGCGTTATCATTACAGAATTTGAGTGACACACACTAACGAAGTTACATAAATTAATGATAATATTAGGTCTTTACCTATGAAATTGCCGTTTTGTTTGAAAAAAGTTAAAGTATTTTTTTTTCGAACTTATTTATTTCTTTTATTCAAAGTAATCACCCCTGCAATCAATGCATCTTTGCCAACGCTGTGGCAGTTTATGGATGCCCTTCTTGAAAAAATCAGCAGGACGGGAGACAACAAACTCTTCAAAGGCGTTTTGTACTGCCTCTCGGGAATTGAATTTTTTTCCCGCTAAAAAGTTGTCCAAATTTTGGAAAAAGTAATAGTCGGTAGGCGCAAGATCTGGTGAGTATGGCGGATGAGGGAGAGCTTCCAAACCCAACTCATGCAGCTTAGAGACGGTCTGTTGTGCAGTATGGGGTCGCGCGTTGTCGTGAAGTAGCAGTGGAGACGACCGATTGACCAAAGCTGGTTGCAGACGTGCGAGTTTCGCCATCACTGTGGTCAGTTCTTCAATGTACACATCTGCAGTAATGCTCTCGCCGTTTTGTAAAAAGCTATGATGAATCACACCAGCACTAGACCACCAAACTGTGACCATCACCTTTCTAGGGGTCATTTTTCGTTTTGCACATTGCTTTGGTACCGAACCAGGATCTAACCAACTTGCTGAGCGCTTTCGATTGTCAAAAAGAATCCATTTTTCGTCGCACGTAACAATTCGGTTCAAAATTCCTTCATTTCTGTACCCGTTAAGCAGCGCAAGGCAAGTCTCGACGCGTACGTTGCGCTGGCGATCGTTAAGTTCGTGGGGCACCCATCTATCAAGCTTTTTTATCTTGCCAATCTGTCGCAAATGGACCAATATTGTTTTGATGCTAACATCAAAAGCTGCTGCCAGCTCAGCTGTAGATTGAGATTCATCAGCTTCCACAATCGCCTTTAATTCATCATTGTTGACCAAAGTTTCCGGACGACCACGAGGTTCATTTTTCAAGTCAAAATTCCCAGAATGGAACCGAGCAAACCAATAACGGGTTGTACGTTCGTTTGTACAGTTCTCTCTGTAAACGTCGTTGATGTTACGTGTCGTTTGTGCCGCGTTGGTGCCACGACGGAACTCATATTCCATAATTACACGAAATTTCAAAGTATCCATTATGAGGAAAAATGTTGAAATGTAATGAAAATACAACGCTAATCAATAAACAAAAGACTTATATTGTAAATAGAATGTCATATTTTTAAAACAAAATTAATTTGAATTTAGAATTCATAGCCAATCAAAACTTTTTTTTGTTTGTAAAAGTCTGTACTGCATAACGGCAATTTCATAGGTAAAGACCTATTATAATAAATAAATAACAATAAATATTATGTATCCCTCAATTAATGACGCCACCGACCCCGTAAGTTGGGTGTAAACTGTGAAAGATCAATTTGGATATGAGATCACTTGTCGCAGTAGTTAAGTAAATCATATCCTAGCTTTAGGGACGGATGGCTGCTGGCTCATATTCCGTTCGTGATTCAATTTTCTCCTTTACAAATTCATCTGAAAATTATTTTACATGATAAAATTTAACCAAGTTCTTATTATAAAAATTGTGATCTTCAGCTCGTTAATGGGATTGTGGATTAGCCATTACAAATTCAATAATTTTCTAATTAATGTACTATATAATAGCCTGCTCTTACGGTACCCACGGGAGGGGGTGCGGAGATCCTATTTTCACACGCCTGCACCATACGGCCCATGTGTATGCAACCTTTGGGCGTCAGTTACTATTTGTTTTATCCTTGTAAAAAGTAACCCTATACCTTATCGCGCAGTAACACTTTTCCTAAAATAAAGGTTATCAACGAGTTACCCAAAACAATTTGTAAATTTATAAAATTGGACAAAGAATTTCTCCACTTCGCCACGTTTCGCCTTTGTCACTTTAATGGCGAAAAAAGGCTTCGGACCCCTCATAACTAATTTAAGCTTAATTCGTTTATCTCAGGTTTCTACCGGATGCTAATTTTCTGGGAAATGTCTCTGAGGATATTGTAAGGATGTCGACCGTGACCGTTTGTTGAGGACTGAAAATAAGAATTGAGCGGTATTTTATAAATATAGGCTGAAAATCAGCGCTGAATGTCTCTGATGACCAGCAATATGCTGAGCCGACGCCCATTCGATACTTGTTTATTTCTATTCGTTATGTACACATTGTGTATTAATTTAACCTGTTTTTGTATTTTAATTTTAGACAAGTTTTGAATAAATGTTTTTCTATTTCTATTTATGTGTATATATAAATAGGCTAAAATGTTTTATTGAATTAATAGCAGCACAGACAGCAGACAGAGTATTATTTTTCAGTTAATCTGGGTGTAATGTGGACATTTTTGTGTGGCAGTGCAACGTAGCTAAATTATAAAATGTCTAAAAAAATATAAAAAGACTTATACAACGGATTCACTTGTGTATAAGTTTTTTGTATGGCTTATACGTAAAAATGACCGAACTGATTTGGATAAAATTACCTATATAGATTGCATACACTACCAAAATCAATATAAAATATTATACATTTTATCCTCGAAAGCTTTAGAGTCCAATTTTTTTTATAATTCATAAAATTGCGGGCACAATCGTGACTGTACTGACTGTAATCGCACCACTGTATAAAATAATTACTCATAGCATTTTCTAAAATGTAATATAACGATAGAGCGCGCCAAAAATTTACATTGTTCTAATCGTAAACTCAATAAATTATACAGGAAAACATAATTGTACCGCAATTTTTAGGTAACTCAGTCCTCGAGGCGGGACAGTTAGTATTTAACCGGTTCGCGGAGCTGAAAGGAAGCACCTATTTGCATTAAATTGTGAACGCTGTCGATTGAGAGCGGATGAATACATTATTCTTTTGTGAATCTTTGTTTTATATTATTTTACTTTTGGTGCTTTATTTGAATGAAAAGTGTTTTACGCTTTGTAGATCTTTGTTTTTGTGTTCTACCGACTTTCACGGCTTTTTGATTTTGTGGATTTTCGGGGTTTGTTTATAGACATGAATACTTGAGTTTTTATTTCTTTCTATTTGAAAGTGACGCCGGTGTACGGTGCTGTAGGCGGTGCGTTAAGCCAACGGTTCTCATTAATGTCATACGCTAACAGTCATCAGAACTCTATGAGCGACTTAAAAACTACCACTACCGAAAAATGCCTACTATAATTATTATTATTATATTATTATTATTATTATATCCTGATTCCCACAGCACGGGTTTCGAGCCTAGTGTGGGAGCCAGGTGTTCCAATCTCCACCATTATGTATTTTTGCCTTTTGTCAAATAAATGTTTTTTCATTATTTTTCATTTTCATATTATAAGTGCTTTGCAAGTACTGTAAAAGTGATGTGAGCGTTTACTCACGCAAGTTTTGGTGCAGTTACATCACTATTTAGTCACGTAGCTGTGTTTTTGTGGCTTCTTACATTACAAATCATTACTATAATGGTGATTGTTGTGCTATTTTCGTCACTAATACACTTTGCAAGTCACCACAACTCTGTTATAATACATTATTGTGCTATGTTGCAGTTCACAGTGCTTTTTATAAAGGTTTTTCAAATAAAAATGAAAATGTAGAGTTATAAAACTTGCACTATAATAGCTTTTGGGTAGCTTCTTTAACTTAAGGTACTTAAATAACAGTGATATAAAATCTATAGTAACAATAATACAAGATATTTAACAGTCTTGGTCACTAATATATTTTAGGAATATAGTAAATTAATGTGCCTACTATTTAAGCACTGAACTTTAATAATAATAATAATGTGTAGACATTTTACATAGTACCATCTAGTACTAAACTAAGCAAAGCTTGTATTATGGGTACCAGATAGAATGCTTATATACTTTTTGCAGTATACGAGACACACCCGTAACACCTAGACACAGAACAAACATCGATATTCATCACACAAATGTTTGTGCTGAGTGGAAATCGAACCCACAACCCACAGTTCAGAAGGCAGGGACACTACCAACTGAGCTACCATGGCAGTCGCCTATCCCTCAATAATCCTTTCAGTATCCTGAAAATCTTAAACAAGGCAAAATCATTCTATTTGATATAGCCGATGCATCAAGTACTGCACTATAGGCGTAATAAAAGTGCTGATGTAAATGTTTATAACAACTTTTCATTTCTATAATAGGCCTTCTAGTGATATAGCAATTTCTTATAGGACTACTTTACTTTTTGGATTACCACGCACCTACACGAGAATTCATATTGATATAACTTCCGCCCAAAATTCTAAGCGACATATTCCTCCGATTCAAAGGTTGTCTGGAAGAGATCGCTCTAAGCGATAAGACCGCCTGTTGTACTAGTACTAGTTTATTATGTAAGTTTTTCTTTTTGTAAATTGTTTTCTTTTTTACGGTGTACAATAAAGTGTTGATCTATCTATCTATCTAACTTAACCCAAGTTTATTGCTAGTTAGATATCATATCATTAGCTGATGATGGATATCGAAATCAGTGAAGCTGTTAAGCCATAAACATAACGTGGCTGCTATTTGAGCTGTAACAATCAACGACATGGCTCATTAGGCTAAGAGCTGGCGGCATCGTTTAGCTGCCGTACATTTTGCTTAGCCAGTATGTCACCTTTGGAACTCAACTTAAATAAGTTTTACAATTTACACATAATTATTTTGTTTACTAAAAGTTCTGTTTATTGAACACTACCTTCTGCCTGCGGCTTCGCCTGCGTGGCCTATAGAAAACGAAGAAAATTTTGTTTTTTAATTTTTAATATATAATTTTACTAGGTGGTAGGACTTTACTGCAAAGTTCGTCTAGGACCACCACTTTGCCAGTTATTCTGCCGCCAAGCAGTGGTGCGCAAGCACTGCTCTGTTCCGGTTTGAAGGGCACTGTAGCTAGTGAAATTACTGGGCAAATGAGACTTTATGATCTGATCTCACAGTTAAGTAATCTTATTACTAGATTGTGCTGATGTCTCTGGATGACGTGCGCAGTGCAGTGTCACGCGTACCTCTATACTTTAGAGTTCCGAGTGACACTGCAGCTGATATGGGCAGCCGTGTCGTTTAACATCAGGGGAACGGCTAGCTCGTCACGTCATTCATGAACATAAAAAAAAATTATTCAGAACTAATATAATAATAATAATATATGTGGACATCTCACACAACGCCATCTAGCCTCAAACTAAGCAAAGCTTTTATTTTGGGAACCAGATAACTGATACAATACTTAAATACTTTTTGTTTGTAAATACACACATATATTACAATATAACACCCAGACACAGAACAAACACATATGTTCATCACACAAATGTTAGTCCCGGGTGGTAATCGAACCCACAACCCACAGTTCAGAAGGCAGGGTTACTATCAACAGAGCTATTGGGCCAGTCAGAATTGAAATGGAAGTACCTATGAAACACCAGCTTTCAAATAAAAAAAGAATCCTCAAAATCGGTTCGATTCGAAAAAATCCCAGTCAAATGTTTTGAGGTAACAAATATAAAAAACATTAAAAAAAAATACAATCGAATTGAAAATCGCCTTCTTTTTTAAGTAAGTGAAGATGTTTTATACCCCTGCATTAAAATGGTAACACTGCAGTGCGAATAACATACAAGAACTTCAGAGTTTTCGTTCATAAACCTATAATTCTAAGGGTGTGTTATTTTTTTGCTTTTGTTTTGGCTCCACACTTTTGTGTATCTAGCCAATGTCAGGTATTTCAAAATTTCTCAAGTTAAGTGAAAGTTAATAAGTCTAGTTAAGTCATACTCCTAGTAAAATGGTGGCAATTTTACCAGAAGCTTCTATAGAGTTTTGGGAACAACACGAAAACAAACATTTCACCTACATTATACCACTTTCCCACACTCATGCCTGTAATCCAACACGAATAAAACGCCACCAATTGTATGCACTAACACTGAAAATAACACCAGGCAAATGATACAATGCGGAGACGCGATTTTTTTCGTTTTCCCGCCAAATCTCTAGGTTATGTAAATAATGCATGTGTGAAGTTGTAACACTGCATTGTTTTATATGACGACGTTTTGGATTGCCTTGTTATAAATGCACTATTAGACGTGATTTAGCGTCAGTAAATGTATAAACAAGGTGTTGGTCTTAACTAGGTGCATGTACAATGTTACAAGCCGTTGCATTAAACTTCTGCTGTTAAGATCAGTTTGGCTAAATACACGAAAGTGTGGAGCCAAAACAAAAAATAATAAAAATATGTGTGGACATCTCACACAACGCCATCTAGTCCCAAACTAAGCAAAGCTTGTACTATGGGAACCAGATAACTGATACAATACTTAGATATTTTTTGTTTGTAAATACATACATAGAATATAATATAACACCCAGACACAGAACAAACACCTATGTTCATCACACTAATGTTTGTCCTAGGTGGGAATCAAACCCACAACCCACAGTTCAGAAGGCAGGGTCACTACCAACTGAGCTACCGAGCCAGTCAGATTTCAAAAAGGATCAGTTAGTGTAATGACTTAAGTCCGGTCGTTGAGAGATTCCTTTGTCAACTTGACAGCCTCTGTGGTGTGGTGGTTGAGCAGGTCGGCTCATAACCCGAAGGTGTTGAGTTTGATTCCCGCGGCAGGACAAGTTTTAGTGCCCAAAAAAGCTCAAATACTTGTTCTGAGTCTGGGTGTTGTGGGACCATGGTCCTCGTTCCTGAGTCCCTAGACACAGGGAATCCTAGTTAGAGTCCAGGATCTTCAGGGTTATTATTTATTATTTTTATTATTTATTAACTACAATCAAAAATTTTAATATTATAAATCACAAAAATAATAATTATTATTATAATGAATATAACATTAATCACATATAACATTACAATTAATATTGTTAAAAAAATTTTTTTCTGTAGTAATTTTGTAATTTATTTTAATAGAAATATTGAAAAAAAACTTAAATCTAAGAAAATTTAATAAATAAGATGATAATAATAATGATAATTAAAGTAATCATAACGTCCAACGATCATATACATATATCAGCGAAACTGTAAAGGTCAGTAGAGACTAACATCAATAGCGCGTTAAAAAAAAAAACATTTAAAATCAAGGAATTGGAGCATAGCCGAATGGTATTTCAACATAGATGCATTCATGTGAGCCAGTGAAGATATTTTAACTGGCTCTTATGAATTACTTAATAAGGTTCAAAACATGAATACATAACACACGCTTTCAGCACAAGCATTCCTACGTTTTTCCAGAAATATCAGCAATGATTTTCGCTTTATTTTTCCAGGATCAATATTTAATTTGATCTCGCTTTTGCACTATCGAGTGTAAGCAATGCTATATTTACGGGGCATAAAGTAAAATTTTATTTTTATACAGATATGAAACTACTAGTTGCGACCCGCGGTTTCACCCGCGGACAAAAACTATTATTACTTATTTGCTCATCCCACGGGAAAATTTCATTTTTCAGGGATAAAATGTAGCCTATATGTTAATCGAGTGTGTAAACTGTCTTGGTACTGAATTTCATCTAAATTCATTCAGCCGTTTGAACGTGAAGGAGTAACAAACATACACACATACACACATACAAACTTTCGCCTTTATAATATTAGTGTGAAGTGTGATGTGATTTGTTTTCGAGATAAGTTATTTATTGTTAACCAGAAATGCTGCACGGTAAAAAAAGAGTATCCAGAAATAAAAATTGATGTCAAGCACACATACACGTCAAGCTGTTTACTAGATCGTAGGACTTTTCTGCAAAGTTCGTTTAGGTAGATACCACCGCTTTGCCAGTTATTCCGCCATCAAGCAGTAGTGTGCAAGCAGTTTGAAGGACACTGTAGCTAGTGACATTACTGGACAATGACACTTTATGATCTGGGGGGTGATCGCAAAACTTTGATTGCAATGCAACAGGAGAAATTTCCAGACTAACTATGCACATAAGCTGCGTATTCAAACTGTCATGTCATGTAATTCATACAAATTTGTGATTCTATCGGTTGCAATCAAGTTATGTGATTGCCCAGCTGATCTTATTCTTGTAATCTTATATTACCATACTGTGCTCATGTCTCAGGATGACGTGCGCAGTGCAGTGCACATGAAACCATTCATTAGAGTTCCGAGTGACAATGCTACTGTTATGGGCGGCCATATCACTTAACATCAGTAGAACGACTAGCTCACGTCATTCATTAAAAAAACTGTTCACGCCGGGAACGGGGTTATAATGGAAAACCAAGTTTATTCAATGTTGCATTGGATAACTTTGTAACCGACGCACCCAGGTTCAAATCCCAGTCGACCCTGCACCGATTAGTTCAAGTTATGTGCAGAATTTGCATTCGCTCTTACACCGGGCTTACCAAGTTTAAAAATCACAAGATTCGATAACACGACTGGATCTTTCACCAACCCGCATTTGGCCAGAGTTGCAGATTATAGAATAGACTAGAGAACTCTTTATTATCGTACTAATAAAATATAAAAACGAATATATATAATGCTTACGAACTAGTGTAACAATAGGTGATCTTATCGCTGACAGCGATCTCTTCCAGACAAGCTTATTACCTTATTATCATTATTATAAACCTTCTTTTACAATAAACGCTTTGTGATTTTATAATAGTACAATAGCTTAATTTTAAGTACCTTATATCATTTTGACTTACAAAAGTGCTAAAAATAGTCTATTTGCAATTAATCTTTTGATTTGTGCCTTTGACTTATGAAATAAATAAATTATGGCCCAAGCTCTTTCCGTGTTAGAGAAGGTCTGTTCCAGCAGTGGGAATGATGACGGAACGTTTGACGAAAAACATTCCAATGTAACAAAATTATCAAGAAATTATTCTTCCAAGACGTCACATAAATGGAAATTGAAAATAAAAAAACCTATATTAGAAAAAGATCTTCACCAACATAATTTTTGTAAATATAATATAATCAAAACTTTGCAACTCCGATATTACTTCAATGTTTATTCTTACAGAATTTCAATTTCATAAGATAACATCTCTGTTTCTCGCTGTCTAAAGTTTACTTTGTTATTCTAGAAGAAAAGTAAATTATAATCACAGTTAAGATTTTTGTGTGCACATTGACAGCCTCTGTGGTGTGGTAGTTGAGTAGGACAGCTCATAACCCGGCGGCGGGTTCGATTCCCGCAGCTAAACAAGTATTTTTGCACAAAAAAGTGCAAATACTTATTCTGAGTCTGGGACCATATTCCTCGTAGTTCCTCAGTCCCTAGACACAGGGAATCCTAGTTAGGGTCCATTATCTATGTATATGATCGTTGGGCGATATTATTATTACTATTAACTAGCAGCCCGCAATATCAGCCGTGTTTTTTTTTCTATAAAATCTTTAACACCCTATTTAGGTAGTTCAACCTCATTTATTTCGCTGCGGATCAGTACTTCAGTAGTAATTTTGTACAAAATAAAAAAAAGAACTTTTTTCAAAGCCCAGAGCGACAGGACTTTTCAACAGAATCATATGAAAAAAAAAAGTATCAATAGTACTTAAAACGAAAACATTAATAACCAAGTAAAATTTAACTAAGTACATTTATTTTTCTAAAATAAAATCTTTCTAATGACCCCCAAAAAGACTTTATCAACACACAGGTCCAGGTTTTTAGCGTCAACAAAACATTTTTTTTCCTAACTAGATAGCCAGACTGATAGATAGGTAGTACTTTGCATGTTAGAAGTCACTTAGAAAAAGTTTTTTTTTAAATATAGATATATGTATAAGCGAGCTTCTGCCCGCAGCTTCGCCCGCTGCGTGTACTATGGGAAAATAATTCAACCACCCATTTCACCCTGTTGTGGGTGGAATTTCGAAATATCCTTTCTTAGCGGATGCCTAACTTATAACATCTACCTGCATGCCAAATTTCAGCCTGACCCGTCCAGTGGTTTGGGCTGTGCGTTGATAGATCACTATGTCAGTCAGTCACCTTTGAGATATAATAGGTCTTTACCTATGAAATTGCCGTATTGCAGTACAGACTTTTTCAAACAAAAAAAAGTTTTGATTGGCTATGAATTCTAAATTCAAATTAATTTAATTTTAAAAATATGACATTCTATTTACAATATAAGTCTTTTGTTTATTGATTAGCGTTGTATTTTCATTACATTTCAACATTTTTCCTCATAATGGATACTTTGAAATTTCGTGTAATTATGGAATATGAGTTCCGTCGTGGCACCAACGCGGCACAAACGACACGTAACATCAACGACGTTTACGGAGAGAACTGTACAAACGAACGTACAACCCGTTATTGGTTTGCTCGGTTCCGTTCTGGGAATTTTGACTTGAAAAATGAACCTCGTGGTCGTCCGGAAACTTTGGTCAACAATGATGAATTAAAGGCGATTGTGGAAGCTGATGAATCTCAATCTACAGCAGAGCTGGCAGCAGCTTTTGATGTTAGCATCAAAACAATATTGGTCCATTTGCGACAGATTGGCAAGATAAAAAAGCTTGATAGATGGGTGCCCCACGAACTTAGCGATCGCCAGCGCAACGTACGCGTCGAGACTTGCCTTGCGCTGCTTAACAGGCACAGAAATGAAGGAATTTTGAACCGAATTGTTACGTGCGACGAAAAATTGATTCTTTTTGACAATCGAAAGCGCTCAGCAAGTTGGTTAGATCCTGGTTCGGTACCAAAGCAATGTGCAAAACGAAAAAGACCCCTAGAAAGGTGATGGTCACAGTTTGGTGGTCTAGTGCTGGTGTGATTCATCATAGCTTTTTACAAAACGGCGAGAGCATTACTGCAGATGTGTACATTGAAGAACTGATCACAATGATGGCGAAACTCGCACGTCTGCAACCAGCTTTGGTCAATCGGTCGTCTCCACTGCTACTTCACGACAACGCGCGACCCCATACTGCACAACAGACCGTCTCTAAGCTGCATGAGTTGGGTTTGGAAGCTCTCCCTCATCCGCCATACTCACCAGATCTTGCGCCTACCGACTATTACTTTTTCCAAAATTTGGACAACTTTTTAGCGGGAAAAAAATTCAATTCCCGAGAGGCAGTACAAAACGCCTTTGAAGAGTTTGTTGTCTCCCGTCCTGCTGATTTTTTCAAGAAGGGCATCCATAAACTGCCACAGCGTTGGCAAAGATGCATTGATTGCAGGGGTGATTACTTTGAATAAAAGAAATAAATAAGTTCGAAAAAAAAATACTTTAACTTTTTTTAAACAAAACGGCAATTTCATAGGTAAAGACCTAATATATAATAGGTCTTTACCTATGAAATTGCCGTATTGCAGTACAGACTTTTTCAAACAAAAAAAAGTTTTGATTGGCTATGAATTCTAAATTCAAATTAATTTAATTTTAAAAATATGACATTCTATTTACAATATAAGTCTTTTGTTTATTGATTAGCGTTGTATTTTCATTACATTTCAACATTTTTCCTCATAATGGATACTTTGAAATTTCGTGTAATTATGGAATATGAGTTCCGTCGTGGCACCAACGCGGCACAAACGACACGTAACATCAACGACGTTTACGGAGAGAACTGTACAAACGAACGTACAACCCGTTATTGGTTTGCTCGGTTCCGTTCTGGGAATTTTGACTTGAAAAATGAACCTCGTGGTCGTCCGGAAACTTTGGTCAACAATGATGAATTAAAGGCGATTGTGGAAGCTGATGAATCTCAATCTACAGCAGAGCTGGCAGCAGCTTTTGATGTTAGCATCAAAACAATATTGGTCCATTTGCGACAGATTGGCAAGATAAAAAAGCTTGATAGATGGGTGCCCCACGAACTTAGCGATCGCCAGCGCAACGTACGCGTCGAGACTTGCCTTGCGCTGCTTAACAGGCACAGAAATGAAGGAATTTTGAACCGAATTGTTACGTGCGACGAAAAATTGATTCTTTTTGACAATCGAAAGCGCTCAGCAAGTTGGTTAGATCCTGGTTCGGTACCAAAGCAATGTGCAAAACGAAAAAGACCCCTAGAAAGGTGATGGTCACAGTTTGGTGGTCTAGTGCTGGTGTGATTCATCATAGCTTTTTACAAAACGGCGAGAGCATTACTGCAGATGTGTACATTGAAGAACTGATCACAATGATGGCGAAACTCGCACGTCTGCAACCAGCTTTGGTCAATCGGTCGTCTCCACTGCTACTTCACGACAACGCGCGACCCCATACTGCACAACAGACCGTCTCTAAGCTGCATGAGTTGGGTTTGGAAGCTCTCCCTCATCCGCCATACTCACCAGATCTTGCGCCTACCGACTATTACTTTTTCCAAAATTTGGACAACTTTTTAGCGGGAAAAAAATTCAATTCCCGAGAGGCAGTACAAAACGCCTTTGAAGAGTTTGTTGTTTCCCGTCCTGCTGATTTTTTCAAGAAGGGCATCCATAAACTGCCACAGCGTTGGCAAAGATGCATTGATTGCAGGGGTGATTACTTTAAATAAAAGAAATAAATAAGTTCGAAAAAAAAAATACTTTAACTTTTTTCAAACAAAACGGCAATTTCATAGGTATAGACCATATTTAGATGAAGAGTTCTACTACTCTGTACTCTCTACTACTGCCTACTGGTAACGGCTTCTTAGATTAGCTACTGAATCGTTTTAATTTTAATTTTAAACTGTCCAGAAATACATAAAATTGTCTAGTCAGTTGACAGTATTAGTCTTATTAAAGTTCTTAACATAAATACGATAGAAATTCTGATTTAAATATTTTAATAATTCATAAGAATTTCAAAGTCAGCAAAACTAAAACATGCCCTCTTGTACACTGGATTTATTCCACTCCACTTCAAGCAAATTGAATTTCAACTGAAAATATGACAGAAAATCTATTTAACAAACTTGAAATAAAATGAAAATATTTGTCTCTCCAAGCTTTTGGCGGAGCATTAAAAGTTTCACTCTGAATATTCTAGAACTATACTTATAATATATACTTGATTGTTTGTTCTATGTCTTCTGTCTGGGGAAGCTTAAACTAGATTTTAAGAGTTTTTGATTTCTAAAGGAGTACAAAATTATCTTGAAATATTCATGAATCAATGAATTATGAAATCATTTCATACAAAAATTTTATTGAGTCAAAAGATAATTTTATCGCCCGATACTTTTTTTCTATTATTATATCTAATGTAAATATGCCAACCTGTTTTTATTTTTATACACTTTTAGAATTTGGGATATACTAACAAGCCAAATTTAAAAGAAATGAGTGTGCTTTAGACTATCTAACTGAAGTAAAACTTCTTTATTTTAGCTCCATCCATAAGCCGGTATAACAATGTTTTTGCTTTATTTAATGTTAATGTCGCCATCTTGACAATTCTATATAGTCATTGTAAGCGACACGGAGGAAAAAGCATATGGCCTCTTTTGGTTCTTTATATTTAGTTTTTTAGAACGTTGTGTTATGACAGTGAGAAAAAATGTCTGTTTAGTTTCATGTAAATTTATAATTTTTTAATAATTATATTTTTCGCCAACTCTACCGCTCCTTTATATTTCGCACAATAGTATTATTTTCTGGAAACGCCTAGGCCTGGTCGTCACCAACAGTCATTTTAACATTATAACACATATTTTTAATTTTGTTTTATTGACAATGGAGATCTACGTTAACCAATAACTATCAACTTCCGTTCGCCTCGCCACCTTACTCCTCAAGTCAGGCGTACGTAAAGAAGTTTTACTTCAACTCACTATAAACCAATCAAACGTTTTGCTATGCAATGGGTTAACCAATCGAGAGAGAGTGGCGGTAAATTTAAATTGAAAGGGATTATGAAGATTAGTAATGAGTTGATTTCACCCATGACTGGTCATTGATCGATATTCCTTAACATGAGAAGATTAATTCTAAAGTTAATTTAAAATCGTTTCTGATGCCGAAATTTGATTCAATCAACGCCATCTCCAGCATCATACGCGATGTCACGTAAATGGTTTTTATTACACGAAAATACCCGATCGTATTATAAATATTCGATTCCATATAACGTATAAGCGCCTGTAAATCATCCGCTTGCTTCAAGCTTTTGTTGAAATGATACGACGGATCTGTGAATTGAGGTCTTTACGCACTAAGCTGCATCGACCAAGATAATTATTATTATGAGATATAATAAGACAATAACTGTATGCTATGCCACTTTTCTTACTATTCGATTAACAACTCTCTAAACTTTTGTTTAAGAAAAAATAGCTCAAAAGATAAAAATTCTACAGTGGTAGTGGGTTGATTGCAACATCACTGATAGCGATTGACGTAGACGTAACCTAGTGGAGACTGAGACTTGGCAAAAATAACGTCACACGAAATACTGAAGGAAGAACTTGGATGAGAAAGGTCAAAGACCTGACTCAGTAATGTTCATTCAAAGAAACCTATTTTCAGCAGTATAATTGAGGCTAATGATAATGTTAACCACTGCTCATGAACAAAAAAATTCTGGACATAAAGATTATTTATACCGAATAAAAACAAAAAATACAAAGATTACGAAATGTAGATGACGAACTGATTCGTGAGAATTTCTTTTCTCAAAATGAGTTTCTGTTATTTATTTCTCAGCTGTTGTTTCTTTGGTCTACTTAACCAGAGTTGGATCTTGCAAGTGCATGACTACCCGTAGGAGAATCGTCGATCCCTCCATTATCGCAAGTAAGCGATGCGTCGATACGGATTTCAGATGATTTCTGCTGCGGACGTGCTTGGGAGAATTATTGCCTGCGGACGTAAATCGATGACGATATTGTTTTACAAGAGATTTTGGGACTGTTGGGATTTATGCCAGCTATTCTAGTCATCACATCATAAAAATATAGCAATGTACTAACAACTACAATAAATAATTACTCTAATGTAATGTAATAATAATAATAACAACGCCCAACGATCACATATATAGATCCTGAATCCTAACTTAGATTCCCTTTATCTAAGGACCCAGGAACCACGAACTAATATTATTTCTGAAGAAGTATTTGAGCTTTTTTTTTCCTCTACAAATATTTGTCCTGTCATGAAAATCGAACCCGTACCTCCGTGTTATGAGCCACCAACCATCACGCCACAGAGACTATAATGTACCTCCTTGGCTCCAATAAAAAATCCAATAAAACAAGTTTTATGTTAACTTATTGTTTTGTGTTGGCAACGCATCATCAGCGCTCCTGGCATTGTAGATGTTCATAATTGAAGGTGACGGGCCATTTACCATTACGTAGACCATCTGCTTATTTTCCATTGATTATTAAAAAGATCTTTCAGATTCATTTTATTTCATATTAAACAAAATACTAGCACCTAATTTAACGCATTTTGAAAAAATAATGGTTTTGAATTCATTAAGAATGTTGATTTCATATGATGATTATAAAACTTTTAGAGGTATAATTTCTTAAATTTGCTTTTTTTTAGATAAGATATTTCCCAATTAATTTTTGAGTTATTATCAAGCGTTTGATTGATTTTATTTTAACATCCATTTATGTAAGTATTACTATATAATAGGTCTTTACCTATGAAATTGTCGTATTGCAGTACAGACTTTTTCAAACAAAAAAAAGTTTTGATTGGCTATGAATTCCAAATTCAAATTAATTTTGTTTTAAAAATATGACATTCTATTTACAATATAAGTCCTTTGTTTATTGATTAGCGTTGTATTTTTATTACATTTCAACATTTTTCCTCATAATGGATACTTTGAAATTTCGAGTAATTATGGAATATGAGTTCCGTCGTGGCACCAACGCGGCACAAACGACACGTAACATCAACGACGTTTACGGAGAGAACTGTACAAACGAACGTACAACCCGTTATTGGTTTGCTCGGTTCCGTTCTGGGAATTTTGACTTGAAAAATGAACCTCGTGGTCGTCCGGAAACTTTGGTCAACAAGGATGAATTAAAGGCGATTTTGGAAGCTGATGAATCTCAATCTACAGCTGAGCTGGCAGCAGCTTTTGATGTTAGCATCAAAACAATATTGGTCCATTTGTGACAGATAAAAAAGCTTGATAGATGGGTGCCCCACGAACTTAACGATCGCCAGCGCAACGTACGCGTCGAGACTTGCCTTGCGCTGCTTAACAGGCACAGAAATGAAGGAATTTTGAACCGAATTGTTACGTGCGACGAAAAATTGATTCTTTTTGACAATCGAAAGCGCTCAGCAAGTTGGTTAGATCCTGGTTCGGTACCAAAGCAATGTGCAAAACGAAAAAGACCCCTAGAAAGGTGATGGTCACAGTTTGGTGGTCTAGTGCTGGTGTGATTCATCATAGCTTTTTACAAAACGGCGAGAGCATTACTGCAGATGTGTACATTGAAGAACTGATCACAATGATGGCGAAACTCGCACGTCTGCTGTAACGGAACAGAAGTCCCGTAACGTCACAAATATAGTAAAGATTAAATATTGAATAAATATACTAACGAAATCAAGTAAAATGATTCCACGATAAGCTCAAGGTCACAGGACGCTAGAAAACTATATATGAAATATATGCAGAAACAATTCACTCAGATTTATGGACATCTACAAATACTAGAATAATTAAATCAATAAGAAATGTATCAAAATAAATTAGATTAGTTTAACACTAATTCCATTCAAACAGTTGATTAATGCATTTAAGTAATTAAATGAACAATAAACAAAACATAATAAATAAGTTCCATTCACATAATATTACCGGAGCATTAAAGTATCTATGTCTTGAAACGGAAATTGCTACGGAAACGCAAAATAGCGAAACCATTAATAAAACTACATCGTAATAAAGAAAAGTACTTAAAACTGCCAAATACTTAAAGAAATGTACGTCGCGGAATGTGAATTGGACCTTTGTCGCAATAACTTCCCATCCGTCTGCATAATAATATAATCTGTGACAAAAATGTATCGGCTAGAAGGGCAAGAAACACCGGAGAGAGCAATAAAGCCGCGAAATGTCGGGTGGAGCGTGAGAGTGAGAAGAGAAGAGCCAGAATTGTACACGTTAGAAGGAGATGATGAGATTGGTTGGAAAGGAACTTGGATAGTTAGCGGGAAGCCATGGCGGGGGTCAGTAGAGTAGGTCGCGTTGAAAGAAAACAAATAGGATTTTTACGTTTGCTTGTACTTGGTGCATCGAGTTATTCGCATAATCTTCGTAATTACGAATATTTAGTCATCAACTTGTGAAATTTGTGATCTCTTCGAATAAAACGGATGATTGTGCGTTCGTCGTAGGAGTAGATCGGATCGGAGCATATTTTTAGGTTAAGTACTCGGAGCGCGGGTTAATTTGCATAATTTCAACAATTTTCTGATTTGGTTATTAACTCGAGTTATTAACTGTTTAGGTGCATTAGTGAGCTAGATGTCCTCTCTCGTTTCTTAAGAGTGGTGTTGGTAAGTGAAATTGGTGTTTTGTGATAATACAAGTGGGGTCAGTCATCGGTAAGTCGAGGTACACGCCACGGTAAATCATTATAAATAAAATACTAAAATATAAACATTCCAAATGATCCAAGTAATTTACATAGTGAAAACGTAATTATAATAAATAATTTCCAGTAAAATAGTATAATGTTGTAACAAATAATATCTGAATGAATACTATTCAAAACAAATAATATCAAATTAAATCATAATCTTTATGAAATGTCATGCTTACTCAGAGTAATTATTTATGCATACATACATAGCTTATTATTATTATAATTCTGGTAACAAATAATTATTATTAATCAGATGGTTTGTATCTGTGTTATCAAATCTGAAGGTTGGAACCTGGTTAAAGATCTGGATTTACTAAATCTAATATGCTCCATAAAAGTGGGCTATATCTACTGACTACTTTGATAAAGTCTGTTTGCACATTGGGTCTTGCGGAGCCGTACCCTGAGGTTTCTCTATGCTGTACAGATTAGAGAGCTTCTTCTTCATTTGTGTAATTAATGGATTTTATCATGGATTTTATATAAATCTACCTGTGATAGTATTCTGGATCTGAACTCGGGGACAACCTAAGATGGTTTAACCTGACCAAATCAATCTAATTAAAGATTGTTCTAAATTCAACATACATCTAATAAATGACTGGTAATGTCATGAATTATCATATGGATATAAGTAAATATCCTGATAATCTTGTAATCTAGCTGGGTATGGCTTGATTGCTTATATAAAAGTAACTAATGACTGGTAATGTCATGAATTATCATATGGATATAAGTAAATATCCTGATAATCTTGTAATCTAGCTGGGTATGGCTTGATTACCTATATAAAATAAGTAATGGCTGGTTATGTCATGATATTTCATAAAGATATAAATAAATGTCCTAAAAATCTTGTAATCTAGCTAGGTATGGCTTGATTACCTATATAAAATCTATACTCAAATAATCTAATCATAAACTCGAATTGTTTATTATAAAAATAAACCATAAATATTATTAACTTGAATAAACACCAACGGGTAATTATTCCATGTCTAATTCTAATATAATGGTTATGTCTAATCGCGTCTAGGCGAAGGTATCGTGATAGGAATAGGTAGGACGGGGAGGGGGGATTAGGGCCTCTCTGGTAACGAATTCAGTAATTACCAAAGAGTCCCACAAAGAATTTGTTTTGATAAAAGAATATGTCCTCTTTCTTACTATAGTGCACTGCCATCTGCAGTTTTAAAGCACTTATCAGTGGGGAGTATCCAGTCAGGTGACGAATCTCACATTCTTGGGGCGGGGAGGAGCTCCTAGAACAGAATTATAGCAGAAAATGACATGCTGTAGTTTTGCTGATAAGTGCAACCAAACTATATTTAATGTAAACTCGGAAAGCATGAGATGAATGTTATAAGAAATAACTTAGGTCTTACTTAGGTCTCATATATAACTCAAATCACTTACGAAGACAATACGTTGGTTCCTACTCAAGTTCTATTATCGTTATGCCACTATTTAGTATCTATGGGGAGTCGCTTACAGTTACAATTATATAATACTTAAATACCTACTTACTATTTATAGCAATACTATAATACTTGTATACTAGATAAATAAATAGATACCTATATTTTTAATATACTTGCATATTTACGTAAATATAAACTAATTAATAACGTTAATACATACTTGCTACAAATCCTAATAATTCATCTTAAAATCCTAAAGTCATTAATAATAAATAAACGGATAAACACTAGATCGGTTAGCTAGGTCGCCTTAGGAATTGTCTCACTACCTTTAAAGAACTAGGGTTACTACAAAATCACAACATACGGTCCTACCACATTAATAGACGATCACATATCACTTGGCCATATTTACTTCATCACCAACTATAACACCTCTAACGTTCATATACCATTATATACCATAATATACTTTATTATACTTATAGCTCAATTAGGGTTAGGCCGGTTAGGGTATACGGTAAAGGGCTCCTCTGAGGGGGGGGCGTTACAATATGTGTTGCCGTGACCAGGATGTTATTTTATTAGTATCTAGATAATTTACGTATAAAGAGGTGTTATAGTTAAAGGTTTGAGTCATAGTAGCGGTATCTAATATCTATTAGTTACCGCACAATTTGTTGCACGTGAAAACGGAGAGGTTTTGAGACAGTATTATAGCGCGGTTTACTTTGCATTACATCTAATAACACAACGTCAACAATAGTAGATTCGCAAGTAATAATAACGCGTTCGGTTTATTTAGCACACAGAATAAATGATAGTACGCTGCCTAAAAAGAATTCCGCGCGACACGCGACACGGTGCCATGCGACGTTGCCATTCCGCTTACACTTAGTTTACCTCAACGGCAAATAAAAGCGTGTTGCTATGCTAGCTCGTAGTACGATAGGTAGCTTCGTTCCGAAAGGCGAGACGCGCGGGGGGCGACGGCGCCTGCGCGGCGCGCGGGCTGCGACGGCGCGGCACCGCAGACTAGTCCCGGCAAGCCGATCGATCTGTTCGGTATTTCTTAGCGGGAATAGGTGAATGTGCACTGGACATTCTAGAGATGCCAATATCAAGGATTAAAGTAGATATTCATATGTCGTGTTCCTTATGAAACATTAGAAAATTTGTAGATATAGGCTTGTTAGGTCATAAAATCGAATATCCGGATAGGCCGGCTAATTTAGCCGGACGGTTGCGTGAAATGGCCGGATACACTTAATAATAATGTAAAAGTAGGCCAGTTTGAATACACAATTACGATTTTATCTAAAAATAAACAAATAAATAAAAAATAAACAATATAATAATAAATAAATAAAATCTAACTAAATTTCTCAAATCTCTTGATAAATTATATAACTTCAAAATATTAATTGAGTATCTATATTACGATTCTAAAACACATAGTAAATCATATAAAAAAAAATATAGGTACTCGAAGCACGAGCGGGATCCGAACCCGTGCCTACCCGTCAACTTGCGATACGCATACATAGGTATTGCCGAAATCGAGTATAAAGATTGCGAACAATAACCCTTAAATAATAAAAACATAAATTGAGTCGAAGTTCTAGCTACCTAAACTAATTTTGTTACGCATGTTACGCGGATAGGTAATACTTTGTTTTGATTATAGGTACCTACCTAGGTCGTGTTTAGTTATGAACGCGTCGGTACTATTTAGCTAAAAATAGTTAAAAACGTTTCAAATAATTTAAATAATCTAATTCAGTAGTCAAATATATCAAAATACAATTTAGTGTTTACATTAATATACATGCATAGTACATCTACCTAAATATTCTCCAAGCTGTTATTCCGGCTAGAAATTATTGCGTGATTTTAGTACGTACTCGTAGTTCATTCGGTATATCTAGGAAAATAAATTATACAATAAAAACAAAAACGACGGAATCGAACCTGTGACCAAGTTTCATACCTCTTAGTTGCGGGCACAGCGTGACCGCTGTGCCGCTAAGCTGCGACCGCTCGTCGCTCGTACAAGTACGTAGATCGGACATATATTACAATAAATACAGATATATGAATAGATACACTTCTTGGATCATAAAAACATTAAATATATTATTTTAATAAATATTTTAACCTTGTAACAGACAATTAATAAAACTATTGTTTGCTAAAACTAAAACTATGATAAAATACTAGAGCCATCTAATGACTAGTAGGTGAAGTTTGTTCTGTACGGAAAATTACGCTATTCAAATTAAAGATAAAACTTGTAATATTTAGAAAAACACATTAACAATTACTTAATGTTTCTTTAGTTTTACAAAATGGGGGTTGTATCGCAAAATAAGTAATAAAAGAATTACGAATTGTGCTTGATAAGGTTCAAATTAGTTAGTGCGCCATCTACTGGTAATGTCCAGAACCTTTTAGATAAAGTTGGATGAAGTCGATACGTCTGAATATATCCACGGCTTAGTCAAGTTCATTAACCTATATCCGAAGTAAATAAAAGAAAAAGATTCGTAAATTAAATCGCTATGTAGTAGGTAATTGTAAAATAATGTCATACGATTTTACTAAACAAAATGTTGGTTTAATATTGCGTTTACGCTAATCGATTATAAAGTATTGATTGTAGTAGGATTTTATCAGATTATTTAGTGGTACCTAGGATTCAGGCAGAATATAGATAGATCTAAATAATATTAATATCTATTCTTT
This sequence comes from Ennomos fuscantarius, assembly GCA_905220475.3. Lineage (NCBI taxonomy): Eukaryota > Metazoa > Arthropoda > Insecta > Lepidoptera > Geometridae > Ennomos > Ennomos fuscantarius. Next base: position 13,387,071 of record HG992042.1, read on the forward strand.
ATTAATGGGATTATGTTTTATATCGAATTAATGTTAGTTATCTGCATCGTCAAACATCAATATCGAAATTACGCAACTAAGTAGTGCTTACATAAAATAATCTAGATGGCGGTGTACTGCCTTAAAACACGCAAGCGTTTTTTTACCGATTAACAGCGGGACTCGCTACTCAGTAGAAACGAAAGTTTTGCGATTTTGTACTTTAAACCCAATGACTTGAGGTTTAGATTCCGTTTAGTTGTATATTAGGCTATAACATATGCGATGACATATAACGCGTAAACGCGCGAATTCTGAAATACGAACGTACTAGAATTGGTAATCTCACTATATTTGCGTAAACAATAATAATTGATAATTGTAATATGATGACATGTTTAATGGTATTCAGTCACTTAAATAAAATTCAATTTGGTTCAATTCAATTAGGCATAATGCAATTAAATTACAGTTTTTATTCAATTTATAATACGATTTAATTATAGTTAAATTCAATTAGAATAATTACCGGACAACAGAGGTTGGGAATGATTACCGGTTATATTTAAACGACTAGTTTTACGGTTAACGGTTTACATTTTGTAGGTGTGGATTATTATTATTTACGTTTCGAATTCTCTTTTGGGGGTTGTTGCGCTTTATTCCTAGACGCAAGTAATAAACAGGTGATCACTGCCTTGTAGGCGTCACGATTAATTGTTTTGTGTTCACGGTTTTGTTGTCCGTCAAGCCATACTTTACGTAGATATGTACCTGGTAGGAGATATAAGTATATTCTCTAGACGTTATCAAACAAACTTAACCGTACGCGGTGGTACTTGCACACTACTACTTGGTGACAGTATGTACGATTATTAGGTCTTACTTAGTAACTAGCTTGGGTAGGTACGTGAACACTGTAAGGGCGCTTACATACTGAGTGCGGTTAGGAATAAATTTATTGATTCTAGTAATGATGATTATAAATTATACTCGTTCATGTTATATTTTGATATTTCAAAGCATTCAAAATTGTAGTTATTATTATTTATAGTTAAGTGGTCGAGTATAATATAAATATAAACAGGCACTTGTTGAAAGGATAGGACTTTAAACGTTTATTGAAACTTAGTTCGGTTTTAAATACTCAGGAATACTTTCATAAATAAATATATAGAATTTATGTATGCTCCTTGGCAAAAGTATCTTTTATTAATTAAATACCTCTAACCGAAACAAATATGGGAACTCGTCGTTCTTTCATTAACTTATCTACTAAACATCGGATTTAGGAGCGACTTAACATTAGCGGGTTGGTGCAGAGAAAGTTAGTGTGTGGGTTAGACTTTGTTTGGGGGTTGGTTAGCCGAGTTGTGTTTTTATGTACTTCAGTACAAATGGTTAAAAGACTAATGCTAGCGTTGTTAAGTACTCAGTTTATTGGTAGGTGTAATACAAACGGTACATGTATAATGGAATAGCTTGATAGCTCGGTAGTTATGATAAGTAAAAATTGTGTTTACTACCAGGCTAGATATAATAGAATACATATAATATAATATAATACAGTTCCCGAGAACTGCAAATATAATTACTATAGGCAATCTAATCGGAGTATCAGTTAGTTCGGAAACGGAGATCGCCGTTTGGTTGATGGAGTTATTATAATATGGACATAGCATGTGGTAACATTATGTTAGCGCGAAGCTAGGTAACTGTAATAGACATGAGTTTAGGTAGATGGGATCTATATTATTAAATGATGTGCGTATACTAAATGATATAATGAAAAATATTGTAGTAAATAAATGTAACATATAAAATGTGTATAATAATAAATCAAATAAATAAATAAATTAAATATACTCAACAAATTAAATAAGTTTAATAAATTGAATAAATTGTATAAAATAAAATAAAATTTAAGTATAATTTATTATTTTATTTAAAATATATATATAATTAATAAAATAAAATAAAATAAAATAAAATAAAATAAAATAAAATAAAATAAAATAAATAAAAAAAATAAAAAATAAAAAAAAATCGGATAAATTAGATAAACTCAGATAAATTCAAACCAATTCAAAATAAGTTTATGATCTATTATGATGATGACTACTTTTGATTAAGAGTAACTTTATGGTCTATTATGATGATGATGATGATGATGATGATGATGATGATGATTCTGGTTAAGATTTATAGTCTATCACGATGAAAATTAATCAAGATTATGTTTACGGTCTATTATGATGATGACTACTTTTGATTAAGAGTACATTTATGGTCTATTATGATGATGACTAATTAAGATTATGTTTATGTTCTGTTATGATGATGATGATTCTGGTTAAGATCATATTTATGGTCTATTACGATGAAAATTAATAAAGATTATGTTTATGGTCTATTATGATGATAACTACCTTTTATTAAGAGTACAATTATGGTCTATTATGATGATGACTAATTAAGATTATGTTTATGGTCTGTAATGATGATGATGATGATGATTCTGGTTAAGATCATATTTATGGTCTATTACGATGAAAATTAATCAAGATTATGTTTATGGTCTATTATGATGATGATTACTTTTGATTAAGAATACATTTATGGTCTACTATGATGATGACTAATTAAGATTATGTTTATGGTCTATTATGATGATAACTACCTTTTATTAAGAGTACAATTATGGTCTATTATGATGATGACTAATTAAGATTATGTTTATGGTCTGTTATGATAATGATGATGATGATGATTCCGGTTAAGATCGTATTTATGGTCTATTATGATGATGATTAATTAAAGTTATGTTTATGGTCTATTATGATGATGATAATCCTGGTTAATATGATAATTATGGATGATGATGATGATGATTACACGGTTTAAGTGATGGTTATATATAGTTATGATGATGATGATGATAGATGGGTAAAACTCTCTATCGAAACCTCATAAAAATTAAAAGTCTGGGGCTTGCTTAAATAATTATAATTTTGAAGTAGGTAGTTTTGATGAGGTCAGGTGTAAATAAGGTTAGTTACTGGAGAATTTACAGGTTGTAGGCTAGCGTGGGTTCTGTCCTAAATAATTGTTCCAAATCATTTTAGTTGAGAGTAATAAGTAAACTTGCTTAAAAATTCCAGAAACTTTTAATAACGTTTTGCGCCATAAACAGTGAATGCAATGCGAATAAAAATAGAATCTTGATACTAAGTTACATTCGTTTCCATTATTAGAAGAATACTTAAATGCATTCATCGACTTTAAATAACGTATAATGTGTAAGAGTTTTGACCTCTGGTTTATTACGGCTAAAGATATTTATAAATTTTTGTAATGATATAACTGATCTTTGTAAAATCAGTAACTCGCTGAAATAAATTAATTCAAATTTAAATGGATGGGAAAATAATTGAAGTAACTGTTGTCGAAAAATAATAATAATAATACTAACCATAAAATAGTGCAAACTGTTAGATGCTCTTTAATATTATAGTTATATAAATATAAATTAATCAAAGACTTTTGTAACTGCATAAGAATATACAAAGAGATAAATTTTACATCATATTATTTCATGTATCAATAATAAAACTAAAATTAAATCAATTTAAACTTAAATAAATTAAATGAACAGAGGGTTGATTATTGTTTTGATAATCAGTAACTTTTATAAATCTTGCATAAATCTTTGAAATTGGGAATAAAACGGGACGTGTATTTTAATTGAGTGTAGTAATATTGCAATAAATATTATAAGCAAATAATTTTAATAGCCTTTCACCTAAATTGGGAATTGCTAGACTGTTGAGACAGTATGCTAGAGGTCGGGAGGACTCCGTCTATGTAGTCGGGGTGTCGATTGTGGATGGAAATGTTGTTTTGCTAATGGAAGGTTTGAATAAATGAATTTAGGACCATGTGAATGAAAGGTTTGGTCCTGTGATTGAGATAGTAACAGTCAACGAGGGTTTCAGTGGTTTGGCAAGGCCCAGGGTTGAAGGGGTTTGCTGACGATTGGTTCCAGACATATTAGACTTCACAATCGGTTTCTTGTAAGGAAAAGCTTTGGAGTTAGGTTAAAGTCATCAGCTTAGCATTAGATAATGCACTTATAAGGAACCCTACTGCACAAGAAGCTAAGATCTGAACTACTTACACTGCACATACTCCGAAAAAAGAATGAAGTTTGAGATTGGGATTGTTCTGAGTGGTTGCTTGGGTTCATGAACGATTGCTATTTTTAGCTTTATTATAAGATTTTGTGGGGAGCAGACAAAATAAAACTGAATAATTGTAAGATGGAATTAGGAGGTATGATTGTCAGCTTGCTACTAGGGCTGCCTGCCTCACAACCAGGTCCCCAGCAGGGTCTAGTAATATACACGGTTGGAAATGTCGATTGGTTATAATCCAGGTAATATAAGCTTGGGATGTTGAACAATTTTGTGGTTCATTTTTGGTTCGGTCTAAATCCACTACACATGTAGGCTCACCTACAGCAGGAACCACACATGTTTGAAGTCAAACCGTTAGCAAATTATAAATTGCTTATAAATAGGTTGGGATTAAGAGGGAACTGTAAAATACCACATTACAAACTATATTTGTGAGTTATTTGAATTTTTGGTTAAAAATTTTACTTCGGTTATACATTTAGACACCTGCGTAAAATTTGGGGGTTGGATGTAACGGAACAGAAGTCCCGTAACGTCACAAATATAGTAAAGATTAAATATTGAATAAATATACTAACGAAATCAAGTAAAATGATTCCACGATAAGCTCAAGGTCACAGGACGCTAGAAAACTATATATGAAATATATGCAGAAACAATTCACTCAGATTTATGGACATCTACAAATACTAGAATAATTAAATCAATAAGAAATGTATCAAAATAAATTAGATTAGTTTAACACTAATTCCATTCAAACAGTTGATTAATGCATTTAAGTAATTAAATGAACAATAAACAAAACATAATAAATAAGTTCCATTCACATAATATTACCGGAGCATTAAAGTATCTATGTCTTGAAACGGAAATTGCTACGGAAACGCAAAATAGCGAAACCATTAATAAAACTACATCGTAATAAAGAAAAGTACTTAAAACTGCCAAATACTTAAAGAAATGTACGTCGCGGAATGTGAATTGGACCTTTGTCGCAATAACTTCCCATCCGTCTGCAAAATAATATAATCTGTGACAAAAATGTATCGGCTAGAAGGGCAAGAAACACCGGAGAGAGCAATAAAGCCGCGAAATGTCGGGTGGAGCGTGAGAGTGAGAAGAGAAGAGCCAGAATTGTACACGTTAGAAGGAGATGATGAGATTGGTTGGAAAGGAACTTGGATAGTTAGCGGGAAGCCATGGCGGGGGTCAGTAGAGTAGGTCGCGTTGAAAGAAAACAAATAGGATTTTTACGTTTGCTTGTACTTGGTGCATCGAGTTATTCGCATAATCTTCGTAATTACGAATATTTAGTCATCAACTTGTGAAATTTGTGATCTCTTCGAATAAAACGGATGATTGTGCGTTCGTCGTAGGAGTAGATCGGATCGGAGCATATTTTTAGGTTAAGTACTCGGAGCGCGGGTTAATTTGCATAATTTCAACAATTTTCTGATTTGGTTATTAACTCGAGTTATTAACTGTTTAGGTGCATTAGTGAGCTAGATGTCCTCTCTCGTTTCTTAAGAGTGGTGTTGGTAAGTGAAATTGGTGTTTTGTGATAATACAAGTGGGGTCAGTCATCGGTAAGTCGAGGTACACGCCACGGTAAATCATTATAAATAAAATACTAAAATATAAACATTCCAAATGATCCAAGTAATTTACATAGTGAAAACGTAATTATAATAAATAATTTCCAGTAAAATAGTATAATGTTGTAACAAATAATATCTGAATGAATACTATTCAAAACAAATAATATCAAATTAAATCATAATCTTTATGAAATGTCATGCTTACTCAGAGTAATTATTTATGCATACATACATAGCTTATTATTATTATAATTCTGGTAACAAATAATTATTATTAATCAGATGGTTTGTATCTGTGTTATCAAATCTGAAGGTTGGAACCTGGTTAAAGATCTGGATTTACTAAATCTAATATGCTCCATAAAAGTGGGCTATATCTACTGACTACTTTGATAAAGTCTGTTTGCACATTGGGTCTTGCGGAGCCGTACCCTGAGGTTTCTCTATGCTGTACAGATTAGAGAGCTTCTTCTTCATTTGTGTAATTAATGGATTTTATCATGGATTTTATATAAATCTACCTGTGATAGTATTCTGGATCTGAACTCGGGGACAACCTAAGATGGTTTAACCTGACCAAATCAATCTAATTAAAGATTGTTCTAAATTCAACATACATCTAATAAATGACTGGTAATGTCATGAATTATCATATGGATATAAGTAAATATCCTGATAATCTTGTAATCTAGCTGGGTATGGCTTGATTGCTTATATAAAAGTAACTAATGACTGGTAATGTCATGAATTATCATATGGATATAAGTAAATATCCTGATAATCTTGTAATCTAGCTGGGTATGGCTTGATTACCTATATAAAATAAGTAATGGCTGGTTATGTCATGATATTTCATAAAGATATAAATAAATGTCCTAAAAATCTTGTAATCTAGCTAGGTATGGCTTGATTACCTATATAAAATCTATACTCAAATAATCTAATCATAAACTCGAATTGTTTATTATAAAAATAAACCATAAATATTATTAACTTGAATAAACACCAACGGGTAATTATTCCATGTCTAATTCTAATATAATGGTTATGTCTAATCGCGTCTAGGCGAAGGTATCGTGATAGGAATAGGTAGGACGGGGAGGGGGGATTAGGGCCTCTCTGGTAACGAATTCAGTAATTACCAAAGAGTCCCACAAAGAATTTGTTTTGATAAAAGAATATGTCCTCTTTCTTACTATAGTGCACTGCCATCTGCAGTTTTAAAGCACTTATCAGTGGGGAGTATCCAGTCAGGTGACGAATCTCACATTCTTGGGGCGGGGAGGAGCTCCTAGAACAGAATTATAGCAGAAAATGACATGCTGTAGTTTTGCTGATAAGTGCAACCAAACTATATTTAATGTAAACTCGGAAAGCATGAGATGAATGTTATAAGAAATAACTTAGGTCTTACTTAGGTCTCATATATAACTCAAATCACTTACGAAGACAATACGTTGGTTCCTACTCAAGTTCTATTATCGTTATGCCACTATTTAGTATCTATGGGGAGTCGCTTACAGTTACAATTATATAATACTTAAATACCTACTTACTATTTATAGCAATACTATAATACTTGTATACTAGATAAATAAATAGATACCTATATTTTTAATATACTTGCATATTTACGTAAATATAAACTAATTAATAACGTTAATACATACTTGCTACAAATCCTAATAATTCATCTTAAAATCCTAAAGTCATTAATAATAAATAAACGGATAAACACTAGATCGGTTAGCTAGGTCGCCTTAGGAATTGTCTCACTACCTTTAAAGAACTAGGGTTACTACAAAATCACAACATACGGTCCTACCACATTAATAGACGATCACATATCACTTGGCCATATTTACTTCATCACCAACTATAACACCTCTAACGTTCATATACCATTATATACCATAATATACTTTATTATACTTATAGCTCAATTAGGGTTAGGCCGGTTAGGGTATACGGTAAAGGGCTCCTCTGAGGGGGGGGCGTTACACTGCAACCAGCTTTGGTCAATCGGTCGTCTCCACTGCTACTTCACGACAACGCGCGACCCCATACTGCACAACAGACCGTCTCTAAGCTGCATGAGTTGGGTTTGGAAGCTCTCCCTCATCCGCCATACTCACCAGATCTTGCACCTACCGACTATTACTTTTTCCAAAATTTTGACAACTTTTTAGCGGGAAAAAAATTCAATTCCCGAGAGGCAGTACAAAACGCCTTTGAAGAGTTTGTTGTCTCCCGTCCTGCTGATTTTTTCAAGAAGGGCATCCATAAACTGCCACTGCGTTGGCAAAGATGCATTGATTGTAGGGGTGATTACTTTGAATAAAAGAAATAAATAAGTTCGAAAAAAAAATACTTAAACTTTTTTCAACAAAACGGCAATTTCATAGGTAAAGACCTAATATTATATGTTATTATTATTATGTATGTATTTATACTTATATATCATATAGTATATATGAATCAGTTATATGTCATTTATTGATTATTTATTATACGTATCTATATTATCTTTATTTATTTTTTATAAATTTCATTGTTTTACAATTTTACTCAATTACACGTTTACACCACCGACCGAAGACCGAAGAGAGATAGAGATCTCTCTAACAATTCTTTCCATCCAAAGGTTGACTGGAAGAGATCGCTTTTAGCGATAAGTCCGCCCATTGTACTAAAGCTTTAAGTTTCTTCATCTGTAACTGTTTTTCTTCTGGTGTACAATAAAGAATTTTTGTATTGTATTGTATTGTATCCATTCCATTGTTTCAGGTTGTTGCAGTTATCATAATGTAGTGTAAGTACTCCATTAATTTTCATATAATTAGCGTTAAGTTTTGGTGGAGTGTTAAATTAAGAAACATCGAAACTCAAGGTCAAAGTACCACATTCTTAACCCTAATCTAAATAGGGTTGATAAGTCCTGCACTGGCATGTGGCTAGGGGTGTACTGTACACCCTACCAGCACCTATCTGAGCCATACTAGCTCCTTGAAGTAACGGAGTATGCAGGGCAACGGAGTTTACTTACTATTGTTCAGTGACACTGCACTGCGCACATCATTCTGAGACATCAGCACAGTCTGGTAATAAGATGACTCGACTGTGAGATCAGATCATAAAATCTTATGTGCCTAGTACTTTCACTGGCTACAATGCCTTTCGAACTGAAACATAGTAGTACTTGCGCACGCACGCGGCAGAATAACTGGTAAAGTAAGTAAGTACCACCACTTTGCCGGTTATTCTGCCGCGTGAAAAAAAAAAATATTAAGGCTGATATTTGTTTTGGCAACTGCACTTTCGTCTAAGTACCTAACTAGACGAACTTTGCAGTAAAGTCCTACCAAGTGCAAGTTTAAGCTGCATGCAGTTGCCAAAACAAATATCAGCCTTAATAAATTTTTTTTCATTCAATGATTGAAATCATCTATCCTGTTTTCGCTCGTGATACTTTACGTCAGCATCGTTCACATGGATAATTTTAAATTTAACGAACGTTTAATTTAAAATTAAGATTATTTAATGTAAAATTTATTTTTAGAGAATATACAGCCACAATCAGCAAAACGATGGTACTCAAGACATTTTCTCTTCATACAGCCTTTCCACCTGTTCCAAGTCCGATCGGTGATAAAATTATCCCATAAAATTCCTCGAGCCTAAAGATCTTTATTTATTCGAAGTTTGCGGTATCTTCCGCTGAAACACTTCAGCCACATAAGACGATTTCCGAAAAGGCTGACGTCATAAATCTTGAAATCAAACGGTTTCAGAGGTTTTGGAGATAAAAATCTCGTCTCGAAGCTTAACCGTGGACATTAAACTTTTATAGAGCCATTACCGTTTTATAACAAAGAATATCGAGAGCCAACGAGTTGATATAAAATGGTGTTTCAATGCTGTTGGCGTGAGTCATGAGTTGAGAGCGTGTTCTTTATAAGACCTAAAGATTTATGATATAGCAAAGTAGCTTCAAAAAATTACAAATTTAGGTTCTGTAGTGTTACTTTTTATTTGGGTATTTTTTCGTCTGCACTGCTCTTTGTTTTGGAGGTTTTATCTGCTTGGACCGCCATCGCCACTGGCTCCAAGCAGACGAGAAAGTACCCAAATTATAAAGTAACACTGCAGTTCATTACAATTTATCTCTATTTGCTTTCATAATTCGCATCTTTGGGACGGTAAAGACCTAATCGAAAAAAGCTATGCTTTGGGAATTGATAAGAGAGTGTTGTAATTTATGACTCTAAGGTATTATTTAGGTAATTTTAGATGTATTGCTAAAAAAAATTACAAAAAATTAGCTGCAATAATGAAAATGATTATTAATCTACCTTAAAGTATTATTTATTTTTTATTATTATCAACTTTAATCTTGTTACCTAATAAATAGTATTAAAAATAAGATAAAAAGGGACGATTGATGAACAATAATTGTAATAGTCCACCTTTTCTCTACGGACAATGAAAAGTTGACAACATTTTTTTGTTTATTGCTTTTATTTTTCCATTTTTTACTAATATTTAGTCTGTTACTGTCATTCGGATACGTATATTGTATTCAGTAAAGGTTTTTTAGTCTTTTTTGGTTCCGCTACCACTCAATACTTAAGTACCTGTAAACAATTGCTCCTGTTCTCTAACTCGTTCCCTTTGAACGGCGTCTCTTTAAGGAAGCAATTGAATTAAATAAATAAACAGTTATACACTTAAAGCGCCTAATGAAACTTGTGAAGTTAAGCGTTTGATACGTTGTTTGTCCGCAAGAAATAGAATGCAATAGTTATTTTATTGTATCCTTTTGAAGTTGTTGGTAAGTTGTTATTGTTTTATTTCTTACTAGTTGCGCCCCGCGTTTTTACGCAATAAAAAGTATTCTTTGTTAATCCAGTTTATAAATATATGTATTCCATCGTTTCGTTTCATCTAAATACGTTCTGTAGTTTTTTTTATATGTTAGTTAATGATGTGCTAGTCGTTCACCTGATGATAAGCGACACGGCTGCCCATAACATAGCAGTGTCACTCGGAACTCCAAAATATAGTTTTGCGTGACACTGCAATGCGGACATCATCCTGAGACATCAGCACAGTCTGGTAATAACATTACTCAACTGTGAGATCAGATGATAAAGTCTTAAAATTGCCCAGTAATTTCACTAGCTACAGTGCTCTTCAAACCGGAACACAGTAGTGCTTGCACACTACTGCTTGGCGGCAGAATAACTGGCAAAGTGGTGGTACCTACCTAGACGAACTTAACAGAAAAGTCCTACCACCTAGTAACAAAAAAAAAACAACAAATTCTTTTCGTGAAACCAACTTATAACCATACATCCATACTCGCAAAATTTCGCTTTTATAATATTTGTAGGACAGTAGGTTTGTCCAAGCGAGTATGAAGCGGTTCCGTTTCAGCTTGGCAAAAACGATTTCGTGTGTCCGGCAGATGTCCTGCTATCTGGCTGTCCAGCTGTCCTCAACCGATTGTCATGAAATGTGATACTCGATATCAAGAACATAAAAAAACCGTATTAAAGCTACTGGTTTTCATACTACAAGCTTTGCTTAGTTTAGATGGCGCTATGTGAAATGTCTACACACATTTATTGTTAGAGATACTACTACATATACATTATAATATTTGCCACTATAGATAGAAGTAACTACAATCGACCCACTTTCTATCGACAAAAGACGATCGCCTCACGTTTACACAAAATTGTATGTTATTCTTTAGAAGTGATGTTTTAAAAGCACTTAGCAAATACGGAAGATGAAAGACTTGAGGTAAAGATAATTGCATAACAAATGAATGAGTTCTATATACACTGTTATTTTTAGTTACGTGTTTATATTATGCTCTTTGATTCAAATGGTTCAGCTGTGAGAAAGGACATCCATCATACGCTATAAGTAAGGGATAAATAAATGTTGACATTTCACCGAGCGCCATCTAGCCCCATAATAAGCAAAGCTTGTGCTATGGGAACCAGATAACTGATAGAATACTTTGATGCTTTTTATTTGTAAATACATACATAGAATACAATATAACACCCAGACACAGAACAAACACTTATGTTCATCACATAAATGTCAGTCCTGGATGGGAATCGAACCCACAACCCACAGATCAGAAGACAGGGCAACTAGCAACTATTTTACTACATGGCATTCGGCCAGTCATGGGATGGGAAAACGGTAAAATGCCAATATTATTGTATTATACTCAAACTTTACCAACCAATAACTACAGAAATCCTCAAAAAACTAACTATCTCACATAATTAAGGCACCAAACGGACAGACAAGTAATTCTGTCACTTTTTGCCAACTCACTCCCCAAAAGGGTTTGACCTGCGTCACGCGGGTGGCAAATTCTGCCCAAATTGTACCCTTGAGGGCCAGTTAGGGTTGCGATCCGTGAATATTTATTGGATTTGTTTATTGTTTCATTGGAACATCTTGTTTGATTAATTTGTATTGGGGTGCTCGGGGAAAAAGAACCTTTTCACTCTGTGTTGTTTAGAGCGATACCGTATGAAAGTATTGTTCAAATCTATGTTGTAAACCTTTTCTGCACACTTTCTCTTAGGTAGGTACCACAGCTTTGCCAGTTATTCTGCCGCCAAGCAGTAGTGTGCAAATACTGCTAATGTTTCGGTTTGAAGGGCACTGTAGCTAGTGAAATTATTGAGCAAATGAGACTATGATCTGATCTCACAGTCTAGTATTTTTATTACTAGGCTTATGACTTGCGTAGTGCAGTGTCACGCTACACTTTAGAGTTTCGTGTGACACTGCGACTGATATGGGCAGTCACTTAACACTGAGCGTACGACAACACTCCATGTCATGCCTTAACATTCCAAAAAAATCAAAGGAATTTGCTGGATGATAACGAAAATAAAAATAAAATCTCTTTCAGTTTATATTGCATTATAAAAACAATGAGTAATAGATTATAGAATAAAAACAAACAAACTTCATTATCATTAATGCAAATGGTAGCGCTCATAGCAAAGCGAAGCTAGCTTTTTAAACCGATCGATAAAGTCACGCAAAATTTACTGCAATCATCAATTGGATAGGTGACCGCCAAAAAAGGTGGTATTTACAACCCATCCTGTCGAGGTCACTTAATTTGTCCGTTTCTACATTTGTCCACTTCTTAATTCGTCCACTCCTACAATTTCACTAAGTCAAGTGATAGAAACCTTTGGACCATCTTAACATTCTGACATTAGAGCTTACTATCTTACACGAAAAGAAAGCCAAAGCCACCCAAAAGAAGCCTATATCTTTACCCCTTGAACTCACCCTTAGCCTAAACATATCTTGTACTTAAGATAGATAGATTCAGACTTAAAATGATAACAGACCGACATACGACAACGAGATCATTTTTAACTGATCATCATCATTATCACTACTTCTGAACATAGACCTCTCTCATAAAGCACAAATTTGACCGCTCGACAATTTTGAGCAGATTCTCGGTCCACCTAGTCAGCGGCTTGAACTACATTTTAGGGCTTACAGTGTCTTGGAGGTCCCCTCAAACCTTATTCCCAGTAGCTCCATAAGGAAGACATTCACGGAACACAAAGGAGTTGCGGGAAATGCTCGAACAAATGAAATAAACTTTAAATTTTCGTTAGGTATTCGGTAGTATATTTGTAACAATTGGTAGTTTCAATAATAATTTAAATCGTAAATAGTCACAAAAATCGAATTAGGTACTATTCAATGTTATAATTTTTAGCTTTAAAGAAACAATGAGGGGCAAACTTTATGCTTCCGCATACGTTGGTGGATTGCCAAAAATGCATGGGGCAAATAAAATGCGACTAATGTTCTAAACTTGAATTTGAATCTAAATTATGAATGCCCAATGTTTGATGCGAAAACTGCGAAAGCAGGTGGAAAGCTGGAATGATGATGAAAGAAGATGATATCGTCACAATAGTCGCCACTTGAGAACCCTTTCTCCCCATCGGTTATCAATTCTATGAAGAATTTAACTAATTTTAGTATTCTGGATTTGTCATCTTTTCCCGCAGACGCCATTTCACTTAACAACTGACCCCGTTCCCCTGCTAGCTCCCCCGAGTCGCATTACCTATTAATTGGGCGATCAAAGTTTAACCAAAAGTCACTGGTCCATTGAAACTGTAACTAGTTGGTGAGACATGAAAATTTAATCAAAACAACATCTTGAAAGTTTCGAGTGGTAGAAACTGGGGAACTTTGATCAATGGGGGTTAATGGCTCCTTTAATATTAATTTGAGTGATGGCTTAGTGGCAGGGTTGGATGCTGAGGTGGTCGCGAGTTTGAATATTAATATAGCGCGTTTAAACGTAGTTTCATCATCAGCCTGTACCCACTGCTGGAATAAACCTCTCCTGATAATCGTGGTTGGACCCTTTTCCTCAGAATCTTATGTGGTCCTTTTATTTGTTTAGTGGACGTTGCGCGTCGTATAAACTATGCTAGCCAAGACCTCTTCTTAATAAATGCTACACTGATACTTCGTTACTAATGTATGCCTAAATAATTGCGCCCGCGGTTTTACTCGCAAATAAAAAGTAGCCTATGTGTTAATCGACTATATAAGCTATATGTATATTCCAAATTTCATCTAAATCCGTCCAGCCGTTTGGGCGTGAAAAAGTTACAAACATCCATACATACAAACTCTCGTGTTTATAACATAAGTAAGACTAACTTATCACTATCATACATGTGATATCGTTGGTGCTCTTTTTAGGGTGAAGTTAAATGATTTTTTATTCCTAAAAGGGCTGGATGGATGTTTTGTTGGTGTAGATTTGAGAATACTTTAAGTACTTTCAACAGTGCTCTTAAAATCTTTACTCAATTGGGAATGAAGCTAAGTACTTCTAAAAGACGGCCGGCTATGCATATTTTACAACAATTAAGAAGCATACTAATGGTCCCTTATATTTTACGCTAATTAAAAACAATTCAGAACTAAATCTTAAAACTAAAACTTGAAAATCTTAATAAAATTGCTTCGCTAACTATGGTTACATTACACGACACAAACAAGACAAGCTCATTGTTATGAGAACAACTCCTCTGTCCATTATTGAATGAAACTAGGAAAGGCAAAGAGTAAAGGAAACGCAAAGAAAATGCAAACTTGAATTATTCTTTGTAAAGATTGCTTTAAGCGTGCACTTGAAAGATTTGTTGTTGAAGATTCAGTCTCTTGCAATAATATTGTCTTGTTTTTCAAGACGCTTTTAAGATTATTAAATTTCTCATATTATTAATTATTTAAACACAGTCTGCATTCTTCTAAAGGTGTATAAGGAGGGGTATTCGTTTTTTTTATGAACGTAGAGACAAAGTGTATAAAATGTATGCGTGTGAGTGTGAATCTGATAACTTTCAGTGCAATGAATGAATGATTAGTAGTAAATATTAGTGAAATAATGAATTTTACGTAAAGAAAAACAAAGGGTCAATTTAAATAGCTAGGTTGAGTGTAGATACATTTTTATTCGCTTGCATCGAAGATTTAATAGTTAACAATCACAGCAAGGCACTCTCAAAATATTCTTCTTTGAAATTAAACTGCGGCTAAAAATGAAGTAAGACTAACAAAACACGATCCAATTCAATTTCATTTCATCGATTCTCCGACATTCGAAATCATTTTATTTTATCAACCATCCAACGCTTCCCTAATTGAATTGAATGATGATGTATAGAGAATTATTTTCACATCAAATATTGCATTGCAAGGTGACAAGAATAACTAAGTACCTAATGGAAATGATTCGTGTTCCAAGAAAAATCCAAAAATAATTATGGACACTATTTATGAAGTAATGCAACGTTTTGGAATTTGTATTTTCATCACTATTTTATAATTCCGTTATGTAAAAATCTACAGCTAAAGCGGGAGAAGTCATACTTGTGTTTACGACAAATGACAAATAGACATAATGCGTCATCATCATCATAATCGTTATTATAATCACTTAAGCATTATCACTATTATAATATAATCAACAACGACTAAACTGCGGCAAGATATTTTAACACTCTTGCGAGCTCCGTATTTGGAACGGTCCAAAATTAGTCCACGAGTACCCAAACCTATTGAATATTGATCAATTGAATAAATTAACCGCAACACCTGTTATACTGTTACTTTACAGAAAATCTTCTTGTTTCCCAAATTGGCAATTTACATTTGAAATTTTTGACGGAAATGAACAAAGTAGTAGCTGTACTCTAGACTGTTTTAAATGTGTAGACGCAGACTTGGTGAGCGCCATAGTTGAAGCGGCCGATGGCCTCTGACCCGTCGAAATCTACGAAGCCAAGTCGAAAATATTTAATGTTTGCATAATAAGAGTAGAAAAATATGCTGCCCTCCTAACCATAACCAACGCATTCGCCTGGCGGCAAGTTTCGAGAAAAACGCGCCTAAAGTTTTTAATTTTCCTTTTGCTGCTCGTATAGTATAATATCGTAACAAACAATGCGTTCTTTATGCCTAAAAAAAGGATGGGAAAAATAAGGGTTAAACTGCTTATGTTTATCAATAAATTGATAACTGACAAAGATAGAAAAAAACAGTTAATTGATCTAGATAGATCCTGCTGCGTACATCCCGAATATGTATGTATATAACTCATTTTCACCAAAAATGGCGAATGCGTTGGTTATGGTTAGGAGGGCAGTATGGGTCCGAAGAGTTAATAGTCCAGATCGGGCAGACGGAAATCGTCAAGCAATTCGTCTGTGTAATATTGTATGTTCCAAATTCCTAATAACGTTACATACAACTTCCAAAGTTACTGTGAAACTCAGAGGGTAATTTGCAAGCTGCGACGCCCTGTTTGCTGGGAAATAAACCACATGGTATATTAATTACATTTAGTTGACATATTAGACGGGCGGTGCTCAGGGACGATTTCGCAGATGGGTGTGGGAGAGCCTTAGTTAATGCACCCTTTTGTTAATGAAGAAAATGTTTGTCATAACTTATTTGTGTTTCGAAGTGGGTCAAAGGGTGATTCATATCTTGTATATTGCAGGCAAAGTTTAATTTATTTGTGTACTGTGGTTCTTGTTATTTATGTCTGTATTATACGTTGTTTGTTAGATTTTGCTTTACACAACTACACCGAGTTGAATGCTAGCAATCATACTAATATTATAAATGTGCAATTTTGTAAGTTTTTGTTATCTCTTCACGCTGCGACGCTGGAAGGGTTTGAATGAAATATAAACAGCTATGTAATACGTTGGATCAACTTGTAATTTTTATATGCGGGTGAAACTTCCACGCACAGCACACTGTTATTTTGTGGTGGACAAATATCTACCATTCTAAATTAAATAATTGATGTAATCTATCAAAGCCATAAATTGATAGTATAAATGAAATAGTTTATATCTTTTCGGAAAAGAAGTACTTTTTTGGTTTATTCAGTTCAGTACCTTTTAAACCCTAGCACGTGTCCAGAAATTTAAGAAACTAAAAATTTCATCCTATTAGGTATTAAATAAATAAATATGTGTGCCGCCAGCAGCGGGGCAAGGCCCAAGCTTCCGGTGGTTAGGGTTGCAGACTGAGGAACCTCCTGACAATACGTGCCGTGTCAAGAAGTACTGCCTTCTGAATCTGACCCTTGATCCAACCGTCTAATTATTATTATTATATTCGTTGAAATTGGAAAAGGCATATAGTAAAAGTCAAAGCAGCCATCATAGTTTATATACGCTCTTGCGGTACTTATATCAAAATCAAATTTAAAAAACAGTACTAGCTGCTTACTACTACGCATGCGCATAGTTATGCTATTAATTAGTGATTTGGAGGAACGTTGCAGATACCGAATAACGCATTATTATGCAAGAGAAATATGTCGACATAATAGCAAACATTGAACCGCGAATAAAAAATTCTTAGTCTCATGTTAGACGCCGCTATGTTTGTGAGAGAATACTCTGACTTTTAAGAACTCGCTCAAAACCCGCGCAGAAAAATCTTATGCTATCGGATAGAAATGTTTAGAAGAAGATTACATCTAATGTTAATAAAGATTTGTAATAAAATATCCAAAAATATTATAAATGAAACTAAAGACACAACTTTTCATAGTTTACTCAGTAAATTTTTAACTCAGAAAACTCTAATACTCTTTAGATAATTACTTTAATGACAAAAATACTTCGATTATATAAAACAACATAACTACAACTATTACCCACCCATTAATTTGTGTATTCTTACTATTGATTATTAATATTACATAGCAGGTTAGTAGTTTTCAATAACTACGATCTGCTTTGAATGTAAATAAACTTGGTTTATAATTACTTATTACATTACTTTTTATTGTAAATACTTAGTACTTCCTTCTACCTTCTATCTTCAACCTTCTTTCTTTCTTTTTTCATTCATTTGAACCACGTCTGTGACGTTTTCTGGCAGTTGATTGTATACCCCTTATCCCATGGCATAAGTTATATTCGTTGATTTAGCTCACTTATAGGAGATAGAAGTGAACTTTCCAGAACTTAGTGTGTTGTATGAGTGCATCCCGCTTCCTCTTGTACCGTACCAAGTTTACTCGCACAGATGATTCATATGTTTGGTAAAAACATTTGTGTAGTTTGACCAATAAATTAGCTATCTAGCTACAAAGATATAATAAAATACAATTATACTATACGAGCTTCTGCCCGCAGTTTCGCTCGCAGCGTGGCCTATGGGAAAATAATTCAACCACCCATTTCACCCTCTTAAAGGTGGTATTTCGAAAAATCCTTTCTTAGCGGATGCCTACGTTATAACATCTACCTATATGCCAAATTTCAGCCTGATCCGTCCAGTGGTTTGGGCTGTGCGTTGATAGATCACTATGTCAGTCAGTCACAAGTTTAGATAGAACAACAACAATTCACTTTAAAAAACTATAAGTTAGGAATAAGATTAAGGCAACAGGCACGCCAAATACAACATAATATACATAATAACATGTTACTTATCATAATAACATATAACAGCAAAAACAATTACTAGAAACAATCTTTTGAATACATAATGTATACTCAAAAGATTCATTAATGACCTCAACAAACATTTTCTTGTTCACAACTCCGTACATAGGTAATTTGTTTCTGAAACATAATCTAGGTTTCACGCGACAGAAACATATTGTTCCTTTCAAGGCATAACTTTTGATTTTCAATTCGAAATATCCAATATTATTTTGATACGAACAAGAAAATAAAATATTTGTTTCACCTGAAACCAATCCAATATAAAGAACTGTTTTGTTGAAAAGAGCTGATTGAACGATTGATAAACTGAACAGAAGTCAATTGAATGTGTAAATGCGAAATTTCAATTGTTTCAATTTGGTAAATTTGATTTAGATTCCAGTCGTTTGTAGCTTGAATGGATTGAAACCTTTGAAAATTGAACGAATAAAAGTTGATTGTCTCTAGTAGTAGTGTGGAAAATTTTAGATGATTGTCCATTTCTTCACGCACCTCTTGGTTATTTTTTAAAGATCATCATTTTCCTTTACCATACGGTTATCATACGGTTTTTGAACATCATTCCAATCAATAATATTTGTTTATGCTTTTAACTTATCTGCATCATCATCATAATTGTTAACAGCCTTATTGCTCGTCAGTTACTCGTATGTCATCAGCCAATCCCATAAATAACGGCTAAACTCACGTCAATTAAAAAGTCGAAACTACTCCAACCATGTTCTAGGCATATTCGATGTCCTTCTTCTGAGAGCCAGTTAATAACGCAAACCGGCGGCTTTCGCGAGCGCCAGCACGTGACTGTTGTTTTTAAACTAAAATTATTGTTTAAATCAAATACTACTAGTCTACTAGACTAGTCGATATAACAAAATGATTTATGCAAAATAGTATTTAGTAGACTAAAAAGTACGCATTTTCTGAACAAATATTGCGCACAGTCCTACATAATTGCCCATATATCTGCAATATCAAAAGAGTAATTAAAGCTAGGAAATACAAGCCTGTTACAATAGTAGAGTGCGCAAAATGCGGGTATTGGCACGAAGCCAGAGATATAGCCGAGTGTGCAGTAACTGGAGAGCTAGTTTTCATGCCAGCCGGAATTTTAACTACAAAAAAATAGCTATCTACTGTGGAGACGAATTTCAAGTTTAGGAATATAAGTGTTGGCTGTAAAGATTTGACTAAGGGTTTTTAACGAGTAGTCTAAAGTATCACTGTGGTAAACTTTCGCAAGTGACACTTCTATGACGACACCCATCCACACTTCCTCATCCACATCCACAAATATGCCAGTAGTTACTAAAATTTTTAAGAATCCTACTTATTAATAATAAAAATTAATTGTAATTTTACCAGACTTATCAACATAATATAGCAAATTTTTACTTTGTTATGTTGACAATGAAGATCTACGTGAACCAACAACTTTTGCCTCGCCAGTTTACTCCCAAGTCAAGCGTGCATAAAGAAGTTTTACTCCAAAAGTATCAAAATCATGTACCTGAAAATAAATTTAGTGTAAGTACACAGTTCACCGTCTGAAATTACCAATATAACATTAGCAAGTTGAAGTGCCAGTGGGTAGGCCACATCACTCGCAGAACCGACAACTGCTAGGGAAGAAATGTTCTAGAATGGTGACAATTAATCAAAAGACGCAGCACAAGCCGGCTCCCAACTAGGTGGACTGACAACCTGGGGCCTTACCGCGTAAGTCAGGTGGAGATGCTTATCGTGTTCTCTCTTGCTCGCACTCGTGGACTTGTTAATTGGCGCGTGCAGGATGGCAGGCGAAGCTGATTCCCAGAACAGTTACGCGGTAGGGGTGCTGGTCAGAAGCGAGGGGAGTCGACGAATTCAGAAGGCAAGCAAAGTGGCGCTCTCCAATGTTCAGAAGTGAATGATGATAATACTGATGATGATGATGATAATATAGTTTTGCACTTTGCATGCAATTCCATACCACTAGCTTATCTTTAGTACAGTAAGCTCTCGTGGAACCGCGCCATCCTGTGTTTGATCGAGGCATTCTTCAGGAACTCTCAAATCGCCGTCTCAGCAGAGCCAACCAAATTCCAATAAAAATCTATAGCCGTAAGCGGCAAACACTTACAAATTCGCACTCAGACCGGGGATCTATTATCATACCATCTGCGGATAACGCTGTACCATTGTAACTCAAGTGGTCGTAAAACTGGCTGGAATACCTCCCGCTAATGCCGACTCACTTATTCCAATGGACGAGGATCGACTCGGTTTTTATTGCTCATTTGCATTGATCCAGTTGGCTGGATGTGGGCACTGGATTAGGTTGTTTATGAGTATAATTTGGTGAATAGTACTTTGAGGCGCGTTAACCTTTGACTGGCCGTTTGAAATCGGCGTAAAGCGGCGATTTGATATCCATGCCACACAGTCAAAACAGTTTCGTGACTGTGTTAACTAAATTTATCGCGCTTAAAGGCGAACACTTCGTCACTATTAAGACTTTATTTACCTACTAAAACTTTGGTTTTTATCATATGTGGTGAAACTTTAAGCCTTTTGATAATATTATTCATGTCAATGAATCTAGTTACCTTCAAAATTACACCACACAGTAAAAAATAAAGGGAACTTGTTCACAGTTAAGGTCGAAACAGATCGGCGCGGTAGGCCTATGTAAATGATAGGTCGCCACGGGCAACGGCTAAACAGAATGTACCAAGTCGCGTGGCCTACCGCACGATCGAGCCGATATGTTTCAACCTTAAAGATTTTTTGTCTACAACATTTAAGTTTTTTTAAATTTTGTTATGTTGTGTGTAATTATTATATTAATATGTTAAGTATATTATATGTGATGTATGTCCTGACGTTCGTGGTGCCACAAATGTGTTCCGACTGAAAATCAGTTAGTTATTTACCTTAATTGTATGCTGACTTGGAGCCCATTTGTGACAACACGTAGCAATGTTTTATTAAATTGGTATTATGTATTTGTTATCAGGTGTATGTCACAAACAAATGTTTTTTCTTTCTTTCTTCCTTTCTTTTTTTCATAGGTTTACTAAGTGGTAGAACTTTTCTGCAAAGTTTGTCTAGGTGATACCGCCGCTTTGCCAGTTATTCTGCCGCCAAACAGTGATGTGCAAGCACTACTGTGTTCCGAGGCAATTGAGACTTTATGATTTGATCTCACAGCTACCAGACTGTGCTGATGTCTCTGTATGATGTGCGCAGTGCAACATCATGCGAAACTTAATATTTTAGAGTTCCAAGTTACACTGTTCTGTTATGCGGTTACACGGCTGCCCCGTGTCGCTTGATATCAGGTG
This sequence comes from Ennomos fuscantarius, assembly GCA_905220475.3. Classification (NCBI taxonomy): domain Eukaryota; kingdom Metazoa; phylum Arthropoda; class Insecta; order Lepidoptera; family Geometridae; genus Ennomos; species Ennomos fuscantarius. The sequence continues at coordinate 13,409,243 of HG992042.1, forward strand.
AACAACTAGCTCGTCACATTATTGACCAAAATAAAAACAGTACATTTAAAAATTCGTAAGTTCTAAAGCTTGGATAACTTTTTAAATTTATACAATAAACTATACGACTAAAATATAAAATATTCACAATAAAGCAATTTTTTTCATAAAACTGAGAATCCCAGATCACTGATACGACTCGTGTCAGTAGATCAGTACCTGTATCACTGCCTTTTTATTTCTGGTACCGTTACATGTCCCTACTGGATAAATCACTTGATCAATCTAAATTAAGCATTTCCTTGTGACATGTATTGGAAGAAGTTTTAATTAAAACCGATGGTGGCACTAAAAATAGTGTTAATGGCGTTTCTATGTCTGATTTGGTTTTTTTTAGCGGTGAAACAATCCCCTGGCGTAGTCCGGAGGGCCAATTGAGTGAGATAGGATCGCAAATCGAATTGTTCAGTATTATATGTACAGTTTTTGAACTAAACTTTTTGGTGAAGCTCTCTTTGGTTCAATTGAAAGGAGTAATATATCTAACTGTAATTGATTGTTTTACTTTGAGATGATTTTTCTTAGAGGTTTTCTATTGTTTCGTTCTTTAGATAATAAGCTAGAGATGGATATGTTAGTTTGGCATTTCGTAGGTGTATTTGTAAGCGTATTTAAACGCTTAACGATCACATACATACTTCTGGACCCTAACTAGGATCCCCTGCGTCCAAGGACCTAGGAACTATGATGACCATGGTCCCACAACACCCAGACTCAGAACAAGTATTTGCGCTTTTTTTCGTTGCAGAATACTTGTCCTGCCGCGGGAATCGAACCCGCTGCCTCCGAGTTATGAGCCGAACTGCTCAACCAACACACCACAAAGGCTGTCACGAAATATATAATACTAATTTCTGCACATATTACTCTACTGGTTCTTGTTACTTGTCTTGCATGCTATGATTAGCTATTTTATTATTATAGACACGTAAAATACTTTCATTGTTTTCTAGTTTTACTGCCCACCACTTTGTTGGGGAAGTCAGTAGAGACTTACAGTATATTAAACTTTTTTTAAACTGTCAGGGTATCACTGCTGTGCTAAATCGTTTATTTTATTGTCATTGTGGATTCTTATATAATAACCTAATCATGTAACGTATTTTATAGTCTCTATTTCTTAACAGAAATAATGTCGCATGTTTTGAAGTAGGTCCGTAAATGATTTTTTCAAATGTTTAAATCAATTGCGGAAGCAACTGTTGAATCTCGTATCAGAATTTTTAAGCCACTCAAAGGCATCTGATATATCTTAAAATCACTTTCTTCACACTAATCACACTAATATTATATAAGCGAAAGTTTGTATATGTGTATGTGTGTTTGTGTGTATGTTTGTTACTCCTTCACGCCCGAATGGCTGAATGGATTTGGAAGAAACTTCGCTTGATTTTGAAAGATTGCTTATACACTGGATTAACATTATAGGCTACATTTTATTCCGGAAAAGTGAAATATTCCTGTGAGATGAGCAAATAATTAAAATACTCTTTTTCCGAGGGTGAAACCGCGGGGCTCTACTAGTATTATTATAAATTAGATATAGACATAAAAAAGTGGAATCAATACATAAATCCATAGCAACTGAAATCAACACAGCAGACCTTGAGAAAAACAATACAAGCTTCAATAAAATTGCGCAGCAAAGAAACGTTGAAATAATAAATTTTTCCTTCCTCATCCCTAATAAACGACCTTATCTTCAGATGCCTACAAGTTTCGATGCCGATGCCGGCCTGGGCCATCTATTTGAGGGCATCCCTAGAGACGATAATATTTAGTGCTGACTGGATAGCGTTGGTTGGAAAAGGTTCAATGACCAATACCCAGAATATCCAGAACTTTTATGGATGAATTTTCTAGATGCAATGTCAACAATCCATGTATTATAAACTAAAATCCAGTAATCTTTAGTATACTTATGAATCTGGATAGCATAATAGTGTGAGCGTAAATTCTGTAACTTTCAAGGCTAGTTGAAAATCTTACTTACGGTTATGTATATACGGACGTCAAGTTGTATTTAAAAGAATGTAAATGTATATATAAAGGTAGGTCACTCTTGTATTTAGAGGTCGTCAAGAAAATGACTGATTCCTTGAGTGACGGTAATTTATAAAAATCAAAAAAATCTTACATCATTGCCCTCGCAATAATTATTTAAGCAAATCAAATCAAATTCTTAAAATGATTCCATGCAAATGAAATGAAAAGTTACAAGAGAACAAATGATTCTTGGAAAGGAAAGAAATCGAAATAACTCAAGCGGAATGGAGGAATCCCAATAAAATGTTAATAAGAATGATTGTTGTGCTTTGAGAAACATAAATCAAAACGGAACACGTTTATTGAAATTACAATAAACAAACCCCAAAAAAGAATACGCCAGTCATAGAAATATAAAAGACGCTGGTACTATTGTTGTGGAAAATGAAGGCAAATATTGAGAGAAACTACCCACGATACTACTGGTCAGTAGTACACAACATGAGAAAATAATTATATTTCGAGGTATTATACTTGAATAGTGCCTGTCGAGGTTCTGTGAGTGATGAATGGAACATTAACAGTTTGTTTGAATGGCTCTAACGTCAAAACAGCTGAACTGATTGGAATGCAATTGCACGTGTGTCATTTTACGATACTGAAGCTAACCTTGTTTTTTATTCTATAAAAACCGGGAGTACCCGTTGGGAAAAACGATTAATTTTATTAAGTAAAGGTATCTCAAAATGTAGATGGGGTAGACTTTTTGAAAATATAGCAGTTAGTTATTGAAGATAGATTTATAATACGGAACATGTGATTATTAAAGTTGTTCCTTCATTTCCGCCAAAGACAAATCAAATTGATCAAAACCAATATTCGTGAATAGCTTTTGAAAAAGGAACAAAGTACTACGAGTGCAAGATTGCGCGTATGTTCTCTACAAAAAACTCTTGAGTCGTAAAAAGCTGTAAAAAGGTGCTATTTTGGCAACGCCTGGCAACTTCCCACTTCACCGCGTAATCTTCGCCCGAGCTGTGAATCCCCACAACTTTAGAGAGGACGTAGTGCGAGAAGAATCAGTAACTTTACTTCTATTGTTGCATGAAGTTTCGTGTTATGTAGCGTCTTTTTCACTCTTGTAATGCAGGGTGTTTAAAATATGCACATTGTGTTTTGTCATTACTTTTAGCAATCTAATAGCAAGAGAGCTTATACAAGTTGATTATGACTCAAATGAAATAAAAGATAATGTTGATGATACGTGAACATAAACCTAAATCACTTAACTGAACAAAAGTATTCAGTAAAAAAAGAAGAAAAAGTTGAATGATATAGTTTTTTTTCACCCTGGCGATATCCAGGAAATGGAGAAATATTCTTCTACCGTCTCACTATACCTCATTCCGTCTCCGTCTCATAAGCATACCGATGTTTATGTTACCAAGTTTACAAAGATGCCGCACCTCTTTTGCTACACTATACATGGAGGTTATTAAACTGGAGTGGATCAACCGAAAAAGGTTAGGCAACAATAAAAAAACGTAAAGGAGGCAAGGATCCTGCGGTGAAGCTTTGTTTCCGTCGGCCATTGTTTCTGAACCGGAATAAAGCTGGTAGCCATGACGCGGAGCAAGGAACGAGCTGGAAATAAATTAAATAGCTGGAGCACATAATTATTGCTAATGCGACCAGTTTTTGAAGAAAAACTTACGCACGCTTGGGGAGTAAGCTGGTAAATTCGTGACGAGGCGAATGGAAGTTAATAGTTGTTGGTTTACGTAGATCTCCACTGTCAACTTGTCAAGTTGGCAATATTAACATTAAACAAAAGAAAATTAAAGTTATACCGGCCGATAGATGAAGCTAGAGAGAAGAAGTTTCAGTCGTGTGGTCAAAATCAGGCTCGTTTTTTTTTTTCTCTTTTAATTAACGGCTTTGCTTTGCTTCTGTGGACGACCAGCTTAAACAAATGCTCTGGATACTTTGAATAGGGCGATTTTTCAGTCGAGAGTGAGTGAATTTTATGTTGACAACACAATACCATGGACGATTTTAGTTAGATCTCTCCGGTTCTTGATCTAACCGAGTTTTATTTGGTGGTTTAATTTAAAAATGTTAAATCAACATTTTCTAAATTATTTTACTTTCTTCGGCTTTGAAAGTTGACTTTCGGTATTTTAATATATTCGGTTTCGATATAATCGGGAAATTTAAACATTTTTAATATTAAAATACTCATTGCAATGCGTTTTTCACTTTTCACAAGATTCAGCACTTCCAATTATTAAATACAATTATGCCCGCAACGATATGTCTAGGGACCCAGGAACTACGGGGACCATGGTTCCAACGAGCTAACGCTATTGGCCTCTACTGACCTTAACAGTGTTACCAGGCGGGGTCCCAAAACACCAACACACAGAACAAGTACTTGCGCTTTTTTTCCCTAGCACAAATACTTGTCCTGTTACAGGATTTGATCCTGCTGCTTTCCAGATTATGAGCCATGATCCGAGCTGCTCAATCATCAAACTAAAGAGGCTAATGCATTACAAAAAAAAAACATGTTAAAAAAGGCCAATTCAAAAATGAAATCAGACTAAAACATTTATAAATTCAATCCTCAAAACACAAACTAATAAAAAACATTACCAAAAGCCCGATTTATACATCAAAAAGTTCCAACATACTTCAGGCAAGGTAGTCTCACATCGGACGCCCTCGATTGAGATTAAAAAACTTTCTGTTACCAGCGGTTCAACCCAAAAAAATTAATGAAATTTCCACAGAAACCGCCCGCCGCTGACCGGAAAGGAAGGAAGTTGTTTCAAGTATTTTCTCTGTTGCGGATAGGCAATTAAGAAATTCAATTTTCAGTGGCTTTAGCCTGCTCTACAGTATCAACGGGGTTGATTAATCCCTCAGGAAGGGTTTCGTGTTGATTTTGTCATCTAGAATCGATTTTTTTTGTAACGAAAGTATCTGAAGCTTGATTGAGCCCTTATTGTCTGTTCTCAATTTTTGGACTTTCAAACTTTGGGATGTGGAAGTTTGCGAGGTTTGAATGTACATGGAGATTACTTACTTTGATTAAATGAAGATAAAGAAGACATTTTGTAAGATTAAAAAGGATGTTGAATACTGAGGGTTAGGTTTACAGTTCTCTAGTGGCTATCACGACCCAACCAAAATGATGCAGCGTAGACTGACGCTTGGTGGTGGACTGACGACTTGCAGACGTTGGACGCAAAAACAAGCAGCCAATTAAAAAAACACTCTAAAGGGGAGGCCAATGTTTAGCAGTGACGTTTTCCAGCTGACATTTGTCAGCCATTTGGCCATTTCTCTCGTGGAATGTTCGGTCATTATTTAAATTCACCCATTCCACGATGCTACTCTTCAGTGCCTAAAAGCCCAGAAAATGCACTTAAACATTCTCAAGCTACTTAAAATATATAATTCACACCAGCAAGATAAACTTCCAAAATAAAAATCGTACAAAGTGCACAAATGTTGGAGCAGAGTCGAAGATAAATGGTGTAATTCCCTTTATCGTCGAGAAAAAAAGTCACAAAGATAACAAAGAAAAAAGATTTTTAAAAGACTATAATTCACAGTCTCCAGGAAAACCCTTCTCTTTACTAAGCTGTGGAATAAATTGTGTAGATGAGACACTTCTTTGCTTTTACTGGATGAGAAATGGTCGTAATTTTTGAGATGCAACTCAACTGTCGAATGTATATTTGTCCCCCAAGAAGCACATTTCCTTCGCTTCCTGTCCCTATATTAACATAAAAGTGAAAAGATTAAATCAACTAATTGTGTTTTTCTTTTTAACTATAAATAAGTAAATATTCCAGGAGAGAGGGAAGAAAAAGTGAACTACTAAAAGCAAGTACAAGCGGTATCATTGATGGGCTCAGAGGAGCCTGTAAATTATCCCGCTCATATGAATATAATACTAATAAGTGTATTTTAACTAGATTGTAAATTGTGCGTACACGCGGAGCACTCACGCTTACTAAAAAGCTTTTTCTTGCGGCGGCGTCGTGTGTCGGGTCGTCCTCTTCCCTCAAATATGGTCGAGGAGAATATGCGTCAAGCTCGTGAACGGGTGCTGCTTGCGGAAGCGGATTCGCTCGTGGTGTATACACAATTAAAAATATGTACTTATGTTTTTATATGCATTTATATTGGCTGTTCTTCCTGTATTGTATATATGTTCATGTTAATAATACGCTTAATTAAATATCAATATAAAAATAATTAAACAAAAAGCACGGACGCAGGTGTCTGTGGAAATGCAGATAGATGAAAAAAAAGTAAATATTAATGGACATTTCACAATGAACCCATTTGGATGAAATGATGCACACAAAATTTATGGGATCAATAAAGAATAACCGTAAACGTTTATCTACAAAAATATCTTTAACGTAGTAAAATATTAAAATATTCCTTTGTTCCTTCCTTCGAGTGTCGCCAAGTTTTTCTAACACCTCACTATCACCTCATAACGCGATTCAAATAAAAACCTAAAGTATGAATCATATAACTTTATATGAATATAATGTTACCACTTCTGGAGCCAAACTATATTTTTAATCTCGAGTAATGTACTTGGAAATAACTCGCTGCGGTCAGGATTCTATGAAACACATTCGCCTTAAAAATAGTGGTTTGCTCCCCTCGTAAACAATCTACTTTTACAGTAAGACTGAAATTTTCTCAGTAATTAATAAGTGAGTAATAATAAACCTACTTTAAATTTATAATAAAAAAAACGAGTGTGCTTTAGACCACACGACTGAAGTAAATTTTTAGTTTAACTCCATCTATCGCCCGGTAAAATGACAATGGAGATTTACGTGAACCAACAATTTTCAACTTCCGTTCACCTCGTCACACATTAACCATCTTACTCCCTAAGTCAAGCGTGCGTAATACTACCGTCCGGTGACGTTTTAAAGGTTGGTAGAGAGCAACAGCATTAGACCGTTCAAAAAAAACCTGCGTAAAGAAATTTTACTACAATAATTCCGTTAGTTTTAGTTCCTCCTCCATTTTCTAACCACAGTTTCATCAAAGGCGTAGACTTATTAAACTAGCTTTAAAATGTCAACACGATAAAAAGCCAGCAAATTGCGGTTCGCCACTTTCCGCCCGTATCTCCAAGGGTAGTGGGAACTGGCTACGAGTGCTTCCCAGTTGGTAACTCAATCGAATTCTTTAAACTTATGTTGTTTCTCTGCGTAGAAAGAAGTGCTGTTTTTGTTGTCAATTGTCCTTTTGTTTTCGTTGACTAGTTTTTGCTAGCAGCTTTATTTAGAAAGCAAATACATTTATTTAACACCTCGCGCTACATTACATTTTTACATCATTATTGCTATAGGGCACCATTGTACCAGTAATATGTGATTTATAATGGGTAGAAGAAAACCTATTTTCCCCTGACCGCTGTAAGTGGGCTGTAATTGAAACAGCATGATTTATTTACCCCCGCACCATCTTCGGGGGAATTTATTTATCACATAGATCGTACAGATAGGGTAGTGGCGAGGCAAATATTTACATAGGATAAAAAGGGTGGGTTGAAATGAAAAATGTGGATGTGGGTTTAAGTTGCTTGTGGTCAAGCGTTCTGGAAAAGACAATCTGAAGCCGTTTTTGTTTTGGCTCCACAATTTGTGTATTAACCAGCGTCAAATAATTGATAATTTATCAAGTTAATTTATATTATATATATGTGTCAAGTCACAGTCCAAGTCATAGTTTTGTCTAGTAAAGTCAAACTCCTAGTAAAGTGGTGGCAACTTTACCATAAGCTTCTATGGAGTTTTGGAAACAACACGAAAATAAATGATTATACCACTTTCCCACACTCATGCCTGTAATTCAGCACTCAACAAATAAAATGCCACCAATTTTATGCACTAACACTGAAAATAATACAATTTTTGGAAGCAAATACGATGTGGCGACGCTATCTTTTTCGTTTTCTCGCCAAAAAAAGAACTGAAGCTTACAAAATAATGACGAATACAATAATGAATACATCGACTCAATGTACTCTTACAACATGTTCCATTACTTAAATCAATGACGTAAGGAGGTAGATCTCTTTACTACGATTAAAGATTATTTAAACTACCCACGTTAAAAATTAAGAGTTAAATTTGAACCTTAAAATTGTTTTAGGCAGACGCTGTTGTGTAGTGGTTGAGCAGGTGGGCTCATATCTCGAAAGCAGTGGGTTCGGTTTCCGTAACAGAAAAGAAGCGTTTATACTTGTTCCGAGTCTGGGTGTTGTGGTATAATGATCCTCGTACTTCCTGGGTTCAGGGAATCTTAGTTATTGTGCAGGATCTATTTATGTAATCTTGGGCGTTATAATAAATAATAATAATGAACCTTTTAAAATATTTTACACTGACACTAATTAGACAGCCTCTGTGGTGTGGTGGTTGAGCAGGTCGGCTCAAAACCCGGGAGCGGTGGGTTCAATTCCCGCGACAAGACAAGTGTTAGTGCAAAGAAAAAAAGCGCAATTACTTGTTTTGAGTCTGGGTGTTATGGGACCATGGTTCTCATAGTTCCTGGGTGACACAGGGAATCCTAGTAAAGGATCTATAGATATGATCGTCGGGCGTTATTATTATTATCATTATATTGAGATTTTTACAAGTTTGAAGTAAAAAAAGCTTTTAAATAATAAAAAAAAAATCATCATAATCGGTTCACCCAGTAGAAAATCCTGAGGCAATGAACATTTCAAAAAATACAGTCGAATTAAGAAACTCCTCTTTTTTGAAGTCGGCTAAAAATATAAAACCGTGTATAAGTAAAATCTAATATTTGTAATTTTTTTTTATTTATTAAGTAATCCTCTGTAACGTGAAATTAATTCTAGGAAAATTTCTGTTGGCTTCCTGTTACAGTTCGAGAGATACAACCGTTTATAGGTCGGACAGAAACTCCAGACAACGGGCTTAGTAACAGAATCCCGCACCCTTTGGGTATGGAACCCTAAAAAGCCCACTTTATCTCTCATATTTCTCTATTACCACACACGTTTCCCACTAATTATTCAACATTAAAACACTGCAAACAGCGAGTATCTAGTGGTTCTCTGGCGATAAAACAACATCATGCGGTAATTACACATAAATTATACATTACGTACGGACATGAATAACAATCGTGCGCGTATCGCTGTGAACCATATCTTGCTCCAAATAGACGTGTACCATACCGCTTTGAGAGCTTTTATCGATGATAACGTAATTTATCGATAATTTTGAAGTAACACTTCTTTACGCACGCTTGACTTGAAGAGTAAGCTGGTGAATGCGAAGCGAACAGATTTGAAGTTGGTTCACGTAGATATCCATTGTCAACATAACAAAGTTAAAAATTTGTATTATTATGTTGATATGTCTGGTAAAATTACAATTTATGTCAAAAGGCGACTTTAACATTAAATAAAGCAAAAATGAAGTTATACCGGCTGATAGATGGAACTAATTAAGTTTTACTTCAGTCAAGTGGTCTAAAGTACACTCTTTCTTTTATCAACGACTGGGTCTTTCATTTGACCACTATCACATATACTAATATATGTGCAAAAAGTCACGCAATAAGGAAATAGAGTCCCGAAAGTAGGAATGCGCGGAAGAGCTAGGAAAATAGAAATAGAAAATTAGGGATAGAGTAGTAAAACTAAGGAAGTAGTGATAAAGAAGAAGAGAAGAAGGGCTAGGGAAGAAGAGATATCGACAAAGGATATAGCAAAGTAGTGATATGTAAAGAAGAGATAGGGAAGAAGGAATAGAAAGAAGGGATACCCCTATCCTATATATAAGGGATAGGAAAATACTGCTGGGAAGTAGGCATAGTGATATATTAAAAGGGATGGTTTGAGACAGGATTCAGATTCAGGAATAAAGGAAGAGGTTACATCTGATAGAGAGGTAAAATCAAAATACACTAATTTCAAAAGAGCACTAATAAAATCACTACAGCACCCTTAAAGCACCTATCTATTTTTATGACTAAATGGGAAACACTCGATAACGATATTATCAGAAACGTGTGCGTGTAGAGCCCTTATTTTGTGCCGACGCTAAAAAATTTGGAAAGTTCAAGTGTTTTGAGGCGTACTTGTTCTTGTTTTATAATAACAGAAAATATACTTTCTTGGAAGAAAATTGTCATATCAGTGTTACTAAGAAGAAATTTATGCGTTATTTTTTTGTATTAATGTTTACTGAATATTTTGTACGAAGTTTTTAGGCCACGTAGATAATATTACTTTAACTTTTCTGCAAGTTTTTTCTGCAAAGTTCGTCTAGGTCATCACGCTTTGCCAGTTATTCTGCCACCAAGCAGTAGTATGGAAGCACTACTGTGTTTGCAGGACATTATACCTAGTAAAAGTATTAGACAAATTAGCTTTTTGTTCTGATGTTATAGTCTAGAAATGTTTTGTACCTACTGAAAACATTAGGCAAAGGAGTCTTTATGAATTGATGTTATAGTCTAGAAATATTAATTACTAGACTGAATGATTACTCAGGATGACGTGGGCACTGCTCAGTGCAATGTCACGCGAAACTTTAATTTACAGTTGCAGTGACACTGCAATCTTTGATAGTCAGCCGTGATGCAAACTATCTTTTCACGTCATTCGTTTACATAAAAATAATCTTCATAATCTTTACGTATAAAATTCAAAGTCCTGACTCACTTATATATCAACGCACAGCCTAAACCGCTGGTCCTAGAGACTTGAAATTTGGAGAGTGTGTTCTTTGTAAAGTGTAGGTATCCATTAAGTAAGGGTTTTTCTAAATTCCATCCCTAAGAGGGTGAAAAAGGCTGAATTACTTATGAAAAAAAAATCGTTTTTCCTTTAGGCCACGCTGTCGAAGCCGCGGGCTGAAGCTAGTAAATGATAAGGGTACAGCGGGAGATATGGCGGAAAAATGCCAAGCGCAAGCCCTAACATAAAAAAGATATATGATTATTTCATATTGAATATTCAAGTAATTGACTGAGAACACCCATAGCATACCATTTCTCTCATTAAACACACAAATAATTAACATTATTGGCCCCGATTACTCTGAACTGCGCACTTCCGATTTCACACCGGCGCACAAAAACCGGTTGAAGATTTGTATAACATCTGTTCGAGTCCCATTCCAACCGTAGTAAATTTTACAAGCGATAATATGAGGTCGTTATGCGTTGATTATGTATTTTTAGTTAGCTTTTATGTGTGGAAAGTAGCCCATAGATTTTGAATTTCACACCGGCGTTTATAAAACGAACTACAAGAAAATTTAAAACGTTAAGTATTTACATTTACACTCTAATAAATGTATTATACACTAGCTGACCTGTGGGTCTTTATACTGAAATAACTAATTAGTGAAATAACTTAATTTTAAGTACCTAGTATAATTTTGACTTGTAAAAGTGCTAAAATTAGCCTATTTGCAATAAATCTTTTGACTTTGACTTTGACTTATAATATAATAATAATTATAATAATAATAACGCCCAACGATCACATACATAGATCCTGGACTAGGATTCCCTGTGTCTAAGGACCCAGGAACTATGAGGACCATAGTCCCACAACACAGACTTTTTCTTGAGCTTTTTTTTCTGTGCACAAATACTTGTCTTGCCCCGGGAATGGAACCTGCCGCCTCTGGGTAATGAGCCAACCTGCTAAACCACCACACCACAGAGGCTGTCTTAAATAAATAAGTGTTATGTCTTAACCCTTTTCAAAGAACGAAGGAAGCAAAAGGGGACATACGAGGAAAAAATAAGTGGCAGGAATAGCGAAGAAAGGTAGCTGCCTATTTTTATTCCAATAAAGTAAAACGCTATATTTTAATAAAATTTAATATTTTATAATACATGCGTGGAAATGAACAAATCAAACAAATGAACTACAATCAATTCATTGTATTAATTTTGGTAATCGTGAAACTTCTGAGTATACTTAACGTTTTATAAACGCAAGTGTGTAAAGATAACCCGCGTAGTAATATTTGTCGGACCAAACATCAGAGTTTCTTTTAAGGTATTTTAATGATACATTTTGCCGCGTTTGACAATATTTTTATAATGTTTGTTCCATATTTTGTTTGGTTACGAAATCCTGATCTAATTCTATCTTGTTTTTTTTTCTCTTTGTCCTAATTGTGTGTATAATCACTATCCATACTGAAAATAAAGTTATCTGTTGGTGTACTTGTTTGTATTTTTTTTGCGCATCCACGCTAAACTTTACCGATTTAGATCAAATTTTGCAATAGATTTCTAATACTACTAATATTAACATATATATATAATAATAACCTATCAATATACTTTTTAACCATAAAATTATATTAACTAAACCTTATTATTTATTAAAATACCTACAGAAAGTATTAAGTGTATGTAATTTAAAAACTATACCTGAAATAAATAAATCCAACGATCACATACATAGATCCTAGACTCTAACTAGGATTTCCTGTATCTAGGGACACAGGAACTATGAAGACCATTTGTTTGCGTACAATCCTGTCACAGGTATCGAACTCACCCCCTCCAGGCTATGAGCCGATTTGTGCAACCATCACACCACAGAGGCTGTTGCAAACGTGATAGGTAAACCAAAAATTAAACACAGTATGACGTCAGTCAAGCAGAACACGAAATGGCTTACCCCAAAACGAAATTAGGTCACTCATAGAATAATTAAAATGTCTAGTCTACTTCAAAAAACGTTATGCTGATGACTTTTAAATAATTTATCGCAGTACTTCACCTCCAGACAAATAGGCTGATAAAATATTCAAAAGCAGCGCTGGAAATAGTTTTAAAACTACACCTAGTAATAGCGGTAACACCATTCTTTCAACACGTTGTAGTTGTTACCGGTTTTGGCACGGGCAATAATATTCTCCCGTATTATGGGACGAAAGTATTACTGCCCGTACTTGTAGTACCGCAGCTAAAAAAAGGTCCCGGTGACGCTGTAAAGGTCGCTAGAGACCAAAAGCATTAAAAAAGCTCGTTCAAAAAAAGGGTAAAAGAACTTCTCGTGTTACTACTGAGCCCTTTGGTAGTACTACGGGTAGAATTATTCCCCGTGTGCTATATTGGTAGTACAACTGGCAATAAACGAAAGTATTCTTTGACCGCAGTAATATAAGTAACCCATGTGCAAACAATTCTAATCGCATCGGCATTTTTGCATGAAACAGAAACTAACAATGTTTCATTTTTATAATTAGTAGGTATTGAGAAGGTAGGAAGGTAAGTAGAAAAATAATAGATTTAAAATGTTGTAGTAGATATACAAAGTGGGATTTAATTCGTTATTTTCCTTTAATGTATGTATTCAGTCCATGCTATATAAAGCTCCCATATAACTAAATAAAAAAGTACATATGAAATAAAACTTAAATCTAGGTTATTTTAAATTGACCAAAATAGGTGTTTTATTGCCTACGAAACATTTACAAAGCACTCAGCTGGTGCCCGCGCAGTGTGTACCGTTGAATAGACATTTTGGCTGTCATGCAGTTATTTTAGGAGGCACTAAATACTAAAATAAAACCTTTTTTTTAATTGGACCTTGTACGAATATTCTACAGCATGGTCTGAGTACATACATTTAAGGAAAAGAGTGAATTAAATTCCACCGTGTATAATGATGATCTTATGCCAGTTTTACTCATATAGTTAAGTTTTAATTAAAAACTTAACTGGTTAACCAACTTAAACCACTACAAAAGTCTACAAAATTAATTTTAATACCCGACGAAGCTAGCATAAATTTTACAAAATGCACAAAAAGGGTATTTTAAATTTAATAAAGAGCGAAACGATATTATGTTTAAATTGAATTTTAGCGCAGTACACAGCAACACGTTAATTCTATTATGCACACACTAAAAGTTTCCACCTTTGTATTAACTGGTACTATGGAGCATAACTCATTTTAAAACCCATGGAATGAAAATTTATAGGTCTGATGCTGTTAGTGTTCACGGTAAAGCGATATGGAAATTACGTAAAGAAGTCTAATGCTGAACATCTGAACAAAGGTAATAATTATAATTTTTACTAGGTGGTAGGACTTTTCTGCAAACTTCGTCGAGGTAGGTACTATAGCTTTGCCAGTTATTATGTCGCCAAACAGTAGTGCGCTAGCACTACTGTATTCCGGTTTGAAGGGCACTGTAGCTAATTAAATTACTGGGCAAATGAGACTTTATGACCAGGGGGATGATCACAAAACTTTGATTGCAATGCAACAGGAGAAATTTCCATACTAACTATGCACATAAACTGCGTATTCAAACTGTCAAATCCATACAAAGATGTGTTTCTATTGGTTGCAATCGAGTTACGTGAGCGCCCAGCTGATCTCACAGTCGAGTAATCTTATTACCAGACTGTGTTGATGTCTGAAAATGATGTGCGCAGTGCAGTGTCACGTGAAACTTATATTTAGGAGTTCCGAGTGACACTGTTCTGTTATGGGCATTCGTAAGCTTAACATCAGGTGAACGACAAGCTCATCACATCATTCATTAACATCTCCCCCCACTTTGAGGACTTGCTAGTTCTAAGGCGTTATTGGTCACCTTAATTCACCGTCTTTTTCATTCACTTTTAAGCAATTTCAAAATAAAGTCGGCACTCAGTGCACCCTTTTAGGGTTCCACGCAGAAACGGTAAAAATGGAACCCTACCACTAATTCTGTGGATACTTTACACAATTTTTCAACTTCAAATAACTCAAGTGTCGTAGTTAAGCTATGACATTGGAAATTACAATGAGAATGATCTCTGTCATTAGAGGAAATACAAGAATCTGTCAGGGTCGTTAATATTCTGTCAAGTAATCTGGATCAATTAACGGTTAATGCATTGAAAATAGCTATAAATATATTTTTCATTAAAAATTCAAAGGATTTTATTGCAAATATGCAACTTTTACACACTTTTACAAGACAAAATGAAATAGGGTATTTATTTGTTCAGGCGTTTTCTATTTAATGTGTGGTCCGTCACAAACTAGCATTTCAATAAACGGTGGTAATATGAACTGAGGGTAGTTTCGTGACGCATCTACCTTCGAATTATTGGAGCACGCGCTATACCTGAGCTTAGATGCACCTCGGGCGGTACGCGACATGAGATGCGTAATGCATCAGTGGTTTTTATAGTGACGAAATTTGGAGTTTTTGGACCCTAGAGTCGTTGTGGTTGTGGTCATTTTATAGACTAGTGCCTGCTTTTGGGAACTTGGACCTTTTGGACATTCTGAATGGAAGCGAAGCCCCGTGCACATACTCAGCGATTTCAAGGTACGTGGTTGACCTATATTGGGAATAGTAAACCTGAACAAAAACCTAAACAGAGAAGGTCTAAGACTACGCGGCTCTTTGAGCTGTCGAAGGCATAAATAGTAGTAGTTCTTGCAAACAGTATTTTTCTTTTTCGTTTAATGGCTTTCTATCGCATTATAGTGACCATTTCTGCTAATGTCAAGTACAGAACATTTTTACGGTTATTTCATGTCATTTCTTGTCAAACTCAAAATACTGGTGGATATTTTACCAAAAGTTCCAGAAAGCCCTGTAGGATACTGTTTGCGACTGCGGCGCTGAGCTTGGTTGCAAACGGTAACTTTTGTACAATTATCTGCCCCATGCCATGTATAGAAAAGCGAAAAATCTTGTCTGCCCCATTGCTGAAATGTAAGAGACTTGAAAACCGTTTTATCATCTTTGTTTGAAATTGGTTTACAAAAAAAAAATTAGAAACATTCGCCATACAAAATTTCGCTATTCCTCTTTGTGCTGCAATGAGTCAGCAAAAGCATATAATCAAAGTTAACGAACCCTTTTTCTTGAGACAAAATAAAAAATCAGATCTCATTTAACCACAGACACGCAAAAGACAAATATTTAAATGCAATGCAATTAACCGAACTGCATCTCTAGTATTCCGAGATGCAATCGCGAATCTTAGTTGCCTTAACACGAGTGGGATGCTGCTATCAGGATAAGCTGAGGTATGCTTATCTAAGACCACAATCGCATCGTGAAAACCAACGTTATCTTTGTGAACGTTTCGTGGAGTGAAGAAAATACTAAAGTCAACATTCCAATATATTATAGAAACTGGTAGATTATTGGAAGGAGTCAAAAGGTAAATGGAATATGTAAACTCACAGTGAACTTTACTAAGAATGGAACACCGATATTTATTAGCGTCAAAAACCTTGATCAAATGCCAAGAAAAGTCGACATTAAAAATTTAATTCGTTAATTTGCCTGCTGACATTGTTCTTTTTTGGACGGGCTAATGCTGTTGGTCTCTAGTAACCTTTATAGTTTTGGAAGGGCGGGTGAAAAGAGCTTAGTGTTCAAAGTATGAAGCAACCAACTCAAGGGCACCCCTAGGGTTCATGTCTGGGCTTAGGTAAATGCCTGAAAGCAAGAGTCTTTGCAGAAGTGATTATGAATTGATTGTGAGTAAACCTTAGGCATCGTTCGCCGTGCAAAGAACATTTACAACAAAAGAGGCATACAAAATTGAGACGTCGTTAGCGTCTCAACTTTCGTCTAAAATACCATAACATATAGTTCGTAGGTCTATCATTGTTTCAGTCTATACCACGCTTTATAACAGGAGTAACGTGAAAAGTTCTGATTAAATCCTTATCGGTCATAAATAACCCATTTACGCTTTACAAGTGTGCGTATGTATCTCAAACGCTATTCTTCTAGAAAACCCCTTACATGTGTAATAACGGATTATAGCTTTATAACATCGCTATTACTACATAAAACAATCTTTCAACGACAATGCGGGCAAATTAGACTCAAAACTTTAGTGGTCACAAGTAGCCGCTTAGGCGTTACGCGTGCGAGTTATGCGTTCTTTGAGCTGCACTGCGTCTCATGGGCCTTTTATCTCAGAAAACTTTATTATTATGGTTCATAACTTTATCCATTTTTTTTTTCAAATTGGTCCATAACTTTCATAGCTTATTCAATGCAAATAAACAACCAAATCATTCCTTTTTATAATATTAAGTTTAGATGAAGGGTAGTGAGAACTAAACTAGATTGTCTATATATAAGGTGGAATTTAATTCGTTCTTTTCCTTTAATGTATGTATTCAGTCCATGCTATAGAACGCTCTCATATAACTTAATAAAAAAAAAATTATGAAATAAAACTTAAATCTAGGCATTAACAAATTACTGCAAATTTAAATTATAAATAAAAGCCTTGTGACATTGAACAAAGCAGGTGTTTTATTGCCTACGAAACATTCACAAAGCACTCAGCTGGTGCCTGCGCTGTGTGTACCGTTAAATTGACATTTGTCATGCAGGTATTTTAGGAGGCACTAAATTCTAAAACAAAACCAATTTTTTTTTATTTGACCTTGTACGAACATTCTATAGCATGGTCTGAGTACATACATTTAAGGAAAAGAGTGAATTAAATTCCACCTTGTATAAAATTAAATCTCTATTTCCGTTGGTCTTCGCATCACGCGTGAACGGATGGAATATTTTAGATTTTCGTTTATTCATGTTTTTGTTATGCTTATTATTATCAAGAGAAGGTTCTCATGAAAAAAAAAAAAATTAAGAAAGTTGGGCGTAAAATTAGAAAATGTTTACCACACTAGTAAAACTGCGGAGCACTGCTAGTATTAAATAAACACAGAACACCCTGTGAGTTCCCAGAACCACATCATAATATAATTCAAAGAACTCTTTCACGAATCCACCAGAATGACATGAAAGAGCTTTTCAAATGCGTTTGCATGTGTCCAACTGTCCGTCTTCATTACATCCGGCCGATTTGTAATCACATCTCTCTCGTATATTCGAGATACGCCTCTATCATCGCCTATCGTATCTGGTATAATCGCTCAGATTAAAGAGTTTTGTAGACATATGCTTAGCTAAAGAGTAATAGATACACAACTATTTATTATTACTTTTATTAAAAATTTATTAATTAATTACATTTATGACAAAATGCTTATTTAATAGGTAGCCTAACACTTTTCAAAGTCCACCAAGGTTGAAAAGTCCTAATCTTTCTCCAAAGTTCGTCTAGGTAGGTACAACCGCTTTGCCAGTTATTCTGCCGCCAAGCGGTAGTGCGCAAGCACTACTGTGTTCCGGTTTGAAAAGCACTCTAGCTAGTGAAGTTACTGGGAAATTGATAATTTATGATCTGATCTCACAGTCGAGTAATCTTATTACCAGACCTCTGATGTCTCAGGATATTGTCGCAGTGTCGCGCGAAACTTTATATTTTAAAGTTCCAAGTGACACTGTTCTGTAATGGGCGGCCGTGTCACTTAACATCAGGTGAACGACTAGCTTGTCACATCAATCATTAACTTATTGACGTCCTCTGTGGTGTGGTGGTTGAGCAGGTCGGCGCAAGCAGAGGCGGCAGGTTCAATTTCCGTGACAGGACAAGTGTTTTTGCACAGAAAAAACAGCGCAAATATTTGTTCTGAGTCTGGGTGTTGTGGGATCATCAGTTCCTGGGTCTCAAGATGCAGGGCAGGATCTGTGATCGTTAGGCGCTATTATTATAATTATTTCAAACTTTATAGTGCAAAACGCTAATGAGAGGAATACCTTGGCGTCGTCCTTGTTTTCTACTAGTAAGCAGGAAACAAGGATAGAGTTTAAGGGTTATAGTTATAACCTGGGAGTCTTTAAGTCATAGTCAAGGAGTGAATAGGTTACTAGGCAAAGCATGTACCACCGTGTATTCCGCGTGATTGTTTACCATCAGTTAAAATATAAGTCAAATGCGTTATCTATAAAAATATTACAAAATTACAAGTCATTAATTATTTTCTATTATTTCTTCTGATATAAATAAAGTGAAACGTTTTTTATGTTTGTTTGGTGTTTTCGTTAAGCGCATAAACTAATTTGCTAATATAAAAACACAAATTTACTTATTCTACCGAACTCTACATAGGATAGATTTTTCCAGGAAAATTAAGAAATTTCGCCGGAAAAGCGGCAGTCGTTAAGGCGCGGGGCATTTCTACTGTTTAAAATAAAAAATTGCTCTAATATTATTCAATAAGCGTCTGCAGGGATGTTGGGAAATATTAAAATTCTCAATTGCCAAAACAGCAACGTTTTCTTACAACTTTGATCATGAAATCAAAGCTATAAAAGACAGCATGGCATCTAAATAAACGCGTGCAAGCTTACCTTGCATAACATGAAAGCTTATTTTCAGTTTCTTAGAATAAAGACGCATTTGAATATCGTTCGAGGAATTCGCGAGTATTTCTTGTTTCAATGAAAAAATGAAAAAACAATTTGACAAAATGCAAAATTACATAATGGTGGAGATTGGAACACCTGGCTCCCACACTAGGCTCGAAACCTATGCCGTGGGAACCAGGACTCTTTCGTCGGAGATTTTATACGCCTAATAGAGAACTTGAATAAATAATAAGTGTTACATCACATGCAAAAATGTGATGACATTTGAAATGTGGGCATTAAGCAAAATTGACACGTAAGAAAAGATTTTCTAAAAGGCCTTTTAATCAACTCAAATGGGAGCTAGCAGCGATTTTGCGATTGTGTCATTTTGGTTTATACTGGCCAATAGATGGAGCTAAACTAAAGAAGTTGTACTTCAGTCATGTGGTCTAAACCACACTCGTTTTTTTTTTTTTTATTTATGACAATGTCATTTGGCTCCACTGTAAATATCTTTTCAAACATTGAGCTGTCTGATATTTTAATACAGTTACCAGAAGTTCTTGGCTTGGTCTGATCCATCTTTCTTCCAATCTTTATTCATTAGAATTTATAGACTGTCGACTAAAGCGAAATTTAAAATCGTTCAATTCAACGAAGGATTCTTAAAATCTAATTTCTGTCTCTGAGCATCGACCCCGGTAAACTCCAAGGCAATCCCTTTCTTTGAAAATATAATTTTCAATATTATTAATCTGTGATTTCTAAGTTGGCACAGTAACGCAATTTCGTCTTTTTTTGGGAAAACCTAAAATATCTATACATTTAAAATTCAAAGTCCTGACTGACTTTCTGACTTTAAATATATCAACGCACACTCTAAACCGCTGGTCCTAACTGACTTCAAATTTGGAGGGTGTGTTCTTTATAAAATGTAGGTATCCACTAAGAAGCGTTTTTCGAAATTCCACCCCTAAGAGGGTGAAATGAGTGCTTGAATTAACTATTAAAATGTTTCTTCTTCGTTTCCCATAGGGTACGCGGGCGAAGCCACGAGCAGAAGCTAGTAGTGTTATAAAATTTATGACAAAAATTAACAATATCATGATTTTGTCTAAGTTGTGTTACTTAATAACCTCATTCAGATTTTTTTTGAATAGTATATGAAATTAATTAGAAAAAAATTATTACAAATTTCACAGTGAACCAAAATTTGTGTGGAATATAATAATTACAAAATGATTTCACAATTTACTTGATAACAATCAAAATTTGGATAATTTACATAGACAATGATTCGCCCTATATTCTGATAATCACAGGGTTGCCACAGATTATTCCATAATTTTCCCCAATAATAGAAAATCAACCTTAGGCTACAATAGCAATAAAGTTAATTTTGGATGATTGTAATGGTATATTATAGGACGTTTTGGATGAGGTAAGGATGTAATTATAAGGAAACAGGTGGGTAATTTACGTTATCAAGATTATCTACCCTACAGTCTTTGGTAGAAAAATGCTCACGAAACGTCATTTATCTTCAAATCAATTAGAGCACTTTATGTCAAGTGATTGTGAGAATTAATGATCCTTGGAGTATCTTTTAAGAAGTGAAAAACTTTTATTAGCGTTTAGTTTTTCCTCAATTAATTTCAAAGTTTGTCTGATTGACAAACGTGCATTGCTCAAAATAACTTTTATTTTATTTTATTGTACATATAGTGTATTAAAGAATTAAAGAAGCTGATGGCCAATGCATTTTTTAATAATTAGGGAGCAAAGTGGATATTGTGTAGAAGTTGTATTTTTTCTTTGTGTGCATCTGTCTTTCTATGTGTAATTATTTGTTTTTTTTACGTATCTATGGAAACTTTTAATTGGCCTTCTTTATATGTTTACTTTTCTATACGTGTACCTAGCTGTAAGTTTTCTTAAAATCTAAAAATAAATAAAATGAAACATATTTTTTTTATATGAAGAAGTATAACTTCTTAATATGTATAAAACTCTGCATGGTATTAAATCTAATCACACGTTAACTAACAAAGGTATGAAAATAGGATGAATTATTGACACCAAGGTACACATACAAAAACAGGAAATAACATAGATTTAATGAAAATTAAAAACTATGCATTAGCAAAACTTAATCTAAGAAGCCGCTACAAGTAGGCAACGTGCCCAAAATACTGGCGGCATTGCCCCGTTGAATGGCAATGCTTAGTCTTTGGGCTAAATAAAAACCAGCGTTTTGGTCACGTGTTGCCTCGATCAGTCGTTCTGAAAGATCTTTGTAAATTTTGTGGGCATTCGGTCCCCACGGCCCCAACGTCTCGACACCGAAAGGCGCAAATAAAAGGATGAATTAATAAAGAAATAAATAAAACGACATCTTTTCTAAAATTGTGTACAAAACAAAATTTTTTTCTTTTTTTACTTCTGTGGTGTGGTGGTTGAGCAGGTCGGCTCATAACCCGGAGGCGGCGGGTTCTATTCTCGCAGCAGGATAAGTATTTGTGCACAGAAAATAAGCGCAAATACTTTTTCTGAGTCTGGGTGTTGTGGGATTGTATATATCCATGGTTCTCGTAGTTCCTGGGTCCCTAGACAGCTATTATTATTATTCATTAATTATTTTACGCGTATTTTTTTTGTTTTGTACTTATTTTTTAGGATTATGATTTTTCATATGAAACATGTTTATTGAACATTTTAGCAACAATAACAGTGTATTAAAAAAAATTGACTTTGATATTGTTAGTGTTTTTATTTATCTATAAAATTAATATTGATCCTCTATTGTTTCAGGTGACCGACAACCCTACGTGTGACAGTGACAAGTGTGTGTGTGTCTGTGTAAGTGTGTGCGTGCGCGATGCCAAAGTGAGGCAGGGCCGGATCGAGGCCGGACTGCGGCCATGAGAAGGGGGCGGGCGACAGGGGCGGACTGCGCCGCTTGGGCCTGGCTCGCAGTAATCGCGGCCTTACTGCAGGGCCGGACTACGGCGTATACGGACACTGAGGACTTTTTGAGCGATTTGGATAAGCCAGGTGAGTGTTTGTCTCGCTTATTTATTCATAAACGTTATGTAGAGCGATATAACAAATTATAAGGAAGTTGTGATCTTTCTGTATCTTGGGAGAGTAAGAAACCTTATTTTTATTTATCCGAAAAGTAGTTGGTATATTATTATACTATGTTTTTTTTTCACTCCCTTGTCTTTATTATAAAGTATTTTAAAGTTCTGAAATTCATACAATAAATCAGTCAGTTTCGGTAGCCCTAAGAAGAATTTTAGACTAAAATTGTACGCAGCAGTTTTAATGTTTACATGCTAAGACCATTTATTTAACTAACTAATTTTGGAGACGCTAGTGACTTTGACCCAATTCATTATATAATAGTAACCATAATATAACATTAACTATGCCCTTTTACATTGATTATTTGGGTACATCTTATAGATATATACATTTACGAGTGAACTTAAAAGCTGTAAAACTTTAGTGCAAACAGGAATTAGAACTTTTTACAATAAAACGTGCTCGTATTCTATTATTATCGTTTTACAAAAAAGTCGTCAAATGCATGATTTAGACCAATTCATCAAAGAAGCTTTTATTTTTTTAATATGAGTTATTATTTAAATGCTAACAAACATCTTATGCAATCAGACTACAAACATTAAATCATTAGAAACACGATCGCTGACAACCCTATATCGTTCATAATGAGTTAAATGGACAAAAAACATGGCAACCCAGCGAGTAAGTTATTGTTGCCAGATGGAAAAATAATAACATCGCTGCCTTTCAACATTCCATATTTTATAACTTTTTATTTACGTGAAGGTTTTTAAGATTTATTTTCACTAGTTATGTTTATCCTATCTAATTAATGCAACTTTTGTTAAATAATTTGAACCAATACGGTCCTATTTTTAGATACAATAATTTTCTCGGTAATTCTGGTAGAGGGGAGCAAGGGTTGAAAAATAGGCGTTTATCAGATTTATAGCTGCATTCTGACTCGAGACATATTTGCAGAGATCATAATTATTAGTTAATTGATTTTTCCCTAATCTGTCACTATTATTTTAGTTTTAAAACTATCGTGAGTCTGATACATTTTGGAAAATTAATAACGGCTAACCTCACGTCAATTAAAAGTCGAAATTACTCCGAGATATATTCGATGACCTTCTTCTGGGGGCCAGTTACTAATCGAAACCTGATCGGAGTAATTTCGAATTTTAATTGACGTGAATTTAGCGTCTATTAATTTCACAAAATATGAATGTTATGTTTAAGTATTTTTACACACTACTGCTTGTCAGCAGAAAATCTAGTATATCTCACAATTTTCTACAAAATACTAACCGGTATGGTCTCACTACTTTAGGCTGCCCAATGGGGCGAACAAGAAAACATCTAGCAAAGCGGTGACAGCTAAATTTAAGAAAGTCTTATTTTGAAAACTTGAAGAGCTTCTCGTTCACCTGATATTAAGCGACATGGCTGCCCATAACAGTTGCAGTGTCCATCGGAACTCTATAATATAAAGTTTCACTGTGCACGTCATCTTGAGCCATCAGCACAGTCTGGTATAATCAAATCACTAGACTGTGAGATCAGGTCATAAAGTCTCATTTGCCCAGTAATTTAACTAGCTACAGTGCCTTTCAAACCGGAACACAGCAGTGCTTGCGCATTCCTGCTTGGCAGCAGAATAAACTGGCAAAGTTGTGGTACTTACCTAGACGAACTTAGCAGAAAAGTCCTACCACCTATATAACATAGATAGATAGATAGAAAATTCTTTATTGCACAAACAACAACAATTGAAGGTACATAGGCGAACTTAATGCTATCGAGCATTATCTTCCAGTTAACCCTGGTGTATTGTGGAAGGCTTAATGCGGTAGTGCAACAATAATGGGATATAAAAGAAAAGAAAACGTAACATAGTGTAATGTATGCAGGTAGATTCTAAATATACGAATATCATAATAAGCCAACCATGTGGGTAGGAGATAAATATCAGTTGGAATAAATCTGTGCTACGTAAAGCTATTTAGGAGATAGTTAGGAATAGAAGAAATCTTCTTCCTATCCCCTGTCCCTAATTCTTTTTAGTTCCCTATCCCTAATTTCCTATCCCTAATTCGCAATCCCTAATTCTGTATCCCTAATTTCCTATCCTTAATTCCCTATCCCTAGATCCCTATCCTTAATTCCCTTTCCTTAATTCCGTATCCCTAATTCGCTATCCCTAATTCCCTATCCTTAATTCCCTATCCTTAATTCCCTATTCCTAATTCCCTCTAATTCCCTATCCCTAATTCACTATATCTAATTCCCAAATTCTCTATCCCTAAAAAACGCCCTGGATTGACTAAACATTTTATAACAAACACAGCCATTGCATAGAACTGGTTTTTATTTTCAATTAAAATATAATTTCTTTGAAACCTACTTAGACAGACATACTGAAATACTGTTTATTTGTATAGTGCTGCTTCGACTATCGTTGTTTGGCTTTTATGTAAGTTTGTCACGCGGGCGCAACGTGAAATATGTTCAGCGCGACCCTGGTTAATACAAAAGGGTTCCGTATATTATTTACATGATTCTGCTTATATAAACATGTGAGGTTTGTGGTGGCAAAAAGTGATGTCACAATAGTCTAGGATTTGATGTTACTATGTAAATGGAAGTAGTAGTCGAGTACGATAAGTACGGAGTTGAGTATTTTGACTTTGTGTAATTTGAACGGAGCAACAAGAAATTAATTATAATGATTAATAGTAAGTAGGTGATTTAAATAGTCCTATTTTTTACTATTAGCATTTATCTTACTTTTTAAAATTTATTCATTACTAGTTGCGCCCCGCGATTTCACCCGCGGATAAAAAGTATTTTAATTATTTGCTCATCTCACGGGAAAATTTCACTTTTCCGGGATAAAATATAGCCTATTATTTAGAATGACTCACGTCAGTTTCTATAATATTATAATAAAAAAATACGTATATTACGTAAACATTTATGGATCTCCAAAAAATATCGTCCATTTCTTTTATACGAGCAGATAATAATACATCAAAGGTTTAACGTATGACCCCACTCCGTAATATGATTCCAAAGATCACCGAACTAACTCACCTGCCGTCAACATTTATTTGTAATAAACATGGTATTTTCAAGACTACTGAATTTTATGCCAAGATTTTGGACGTAGGGTTAAGAAACTTTTTTGAATTGAACTTACTTAGTTGAAAGAATAAATAAAGATATATTTATTCTTTCAACTAAAAACTACATAGTATAACGACTATAACTGCTAAAAACTGAAGTTTTTAAACAAAATAACTAAATTGAAAATAATTAATTGCACTTAGAGTATACTAGTTGCGCCCCGCGGTTTCACCCGCGGATAACAAAGTACTTTAATTATTTACTCATCCCACGGATAATTTTCTTTTCTCCGGGATAAAATGTAGCCTATATGTTAATCTAGTGTATAAGCTATCATAGTACCAGATTTCATCCAAATCCATTCAGCCGTTTGAGCGTGAAGGAGTAACAAACATACACACATACACTCAAACACACATACACACATACAAACATTCTGCTTTATAATATTATTAGTGTGAAGTGTGATTAGTGTGATTGACAGCATCTGTGGTGTGGTGGTTGAGCAGGTCGGTCCAAAACCCGGAGGCGGCAGGTTCAATTCCCGCGGAAGAACAAGAATTTGTGCACAGAAAAAAAATGCGCAAACACTGGTTCCACAACACCCAGACTCAGAACAAGGAGGACCCTGGTCCTCGTAGTACCTGGGTCCCTAGACACAGGGAATCTTAGTAAGATTCTAGGATCTATGTATGTGATCGTTGGGCGTTATTATTATTATTATAATATTTATTTGCATTATAATTTTAAATCAAACTTCAGATAGATAGAAGTGCTTCATTGCGCTTAAAAATTAAAACCAGAACTTAAAGAGCAGCAAAATTTATGCAGATTAGTATTCATTTTAATCTTTTAAACAATTAAATTCTTATAAATGTACAGAATTCACAAAACGTTCCTTCATGCCTTTTTAAACATTGATTATGTTACCACAAATACATAAACAAGGATTAGACAGACGTCAAACGTGTATTTAACAATACAAAACAGAAGTTTAACGCTAGTTTAAGGCTTGTTAAATCTTTTGTGGTTAGACCGTGATAATTTATGCTTCCAATTGGCCACTATCTCACCTGATACGAAGTAAAGATACGATCTAGGATGTAACGGCCCCGATAGCTCAGTTGGTAGTAACCCTGCCTTCTGAACTGTGGGTTGTGGGTTCGATTCCCACCCAGGACAAACATTTGTGTGATGAACATCGATGTTTGTTCCGTGTCTGGGTGTTATATTGTATTCTATGTATGTATTTACAAACAAAAAGTATTTAAGTATTGTATCAGTTATCTGGTTCCCATAGTACAAGCTATGCTTAGTTTGGGGCTAGATGGCGCTGTGTGAATAAAAAAAAAAAAAAAACTCGCTTGCCTAGAAGATACTTTTTTATGTTAGTGAATTATGTGACGAGCATGTCGTCCACCTGATGTTAAGCGACACGGCCGCCCATAACAGAACAGTTTCACTTGGAACTCTAAAATAGTTAAGTTCCGCGTGGTAAGTTTCGCGTGACAATGTACTGCGCACATCATCCTGAGGCATCAACACAGTCTGGTAATAAGATTACTCGACTGTGAGATCAGGTCATAAAGTCTCATTTGCCCAGTAATTTCACTAGCTACAATGCCCTTCAATATATACGAGTGAATCGGAGTATGATACATAAACAGGATTCGGTTTTTTTTTGGTTTACCAAATGTTAAAACACTTCTGCGATAATTAGATATATCTACCACTTTGCCCAATATTCTGCCATCAGTAGTGTGCAGTGTGCAGGCACTGTAATCTGGTTTGAAAGGCACTGTAGCCAATGAAATTACAAAAAATTTAGATAGAAATCTCATTTGCCCGTCATTCATCAGCTATATAGAGCACACCTTTATAACTGTTTTAAATTGCATGAAAATTACTTTCATTACCACAGAGCAACCACAAAGTTTGCTGCAATGGAGTAGGAAAGAAGTAATTTAGTCTGGGGTGCTTTTAAATGGGATTTTTATTCGCCCTCAAGCTTTGCAGCCGTTATTGCTACTTTATAACCAGCTCTAGAAGAACTCTTATAGCATCACGAGTACCTACACTATTTATAAAACCGTTATGTAATAATGCTATACGACCTATGATGGAAAATAACAAAGAAAAAAAACGTGTGCTGTAGAGTTGTACACGAGTGAGTACACGACTGTAGGAAAACTTTTTTAGTTTAGCTCCAACTATCGGCCGGTATAACTTTGTTTTTGCTTTGTTTAATGGTAATATCGCCATCTTGACAATTGTAAATTGTCATTTTACCGGACATACCATCATAATAATACATTTTTTTAATTTTTTTATATTGACTATAGAGATCTACGTGAACAGACTTCAACTTTCGTTCGCCTCGCATTCACCAGCTTACTCCCCAAGTTAAGCGAGCGTAAAGAAGTTTTAATTCAAAAATGAAAAAAAAAATGGTTAAATCAGACGTGATAACATAGTTGTTAAATATACACCATTACTGTAATTATGCCATTATTATAGTGATGGTGTAATAATGGCATAATTACAGTTATGGTGTCACTGTCATCGTCCTAGTTGTAATATATATGATTTAATTTTTAATTCCCAACCTACTTTATTGTTTTGTTTTTTTCAGTAATACATAGGTATAAGCCGATAAAAACTTGCTTTTGTAATCACACTGTTCCGGTATATCCATACCCCAAATAAATCTACCGATATTAATTTTTCAAATAAATTTCCTCTTTGTGCCCCCATTTTTTTCTTTTTTATTATTAGATGGGCTGGGAATACCTGTTCACTCTCAATTTATTTATTTATTTATTTTTCTTCCCACTTTTCTATTCCAATTGGATCCACGCGGGTTATTTTTAGAATTATAGCAGTAGTCCGCTTTTTGATTTATTTATTAATTCTTATTTATTATTTTAATATATGGTAATGGCACAAAACTGCTGAGATTTTGACAGAGTCTATAATGCACCCTCTGGACAGCCACTACGTTGTGGTGGTCAAGAAGGTAGGCTTATAACTTCGAGAAAAAAAAAATCATTCGCATTTTTAATATCATGCAACCGATTCACGTCAAAAATGTACGTAGCAAAAAGCAAACCCTGAAAGGCGACATTCCAGTTTTGTCGAAAATTTTAATCCCGTGGGGATTTTCAACGAAATTCCTCGGCTTAATTAAAGTGGTCCCACTCAACGGTTTCGACAACATCCTGTATAGAAGACAACAGAAGTGAACCCCCTGTAGAGGTGCTCGGAATCCCGAATATTTAGGGATCTGGTAGTAGCGAGATATATTATAAAAGTTAACAGTAAGGGCACTTTCTAAGAACATTATAATGCAAATTACCTACAATATAGAAGTAGAGCTGTGTTCAAAGGGTTTAATTATCTGCTGTTAGTCGTAATTTGAGAGTCTGTTTTTCATATTATTAACGGGCGCAGCGTTTACAAAAATACAAACAAACTTTGTTGTTCTAGTAACACGCTTTAAGTTCAACGTAAATTAAAATGGGGGGACTAAAAGTTCCGTAATTAATTAAAATAAAACTATAAATGGTAAAAAATTAATCTATTGTTTCTCAAAATATTTTTCGTAACCGTAAATGCCCATTCTCACACGAATAAACTGATTTAGAAAAACGGAATTGGTAGCGACTTCACAGATTAAGATTCCATGCTACGGTGGTCCAGGTGGACCAGGTCAATGATCCTACTCTTTGAATTTCTGAAATAGTAGCAAATGCGTTACTACTTGCACCATGTACTGTGTAACCAGGGCACGAATGCGATGTACCGGAAAAAATACTTTTAATATTTCAGAAGCTTACCTAATGGAACGGATTTTTGCGTGATCGCAGGGCGTTGTTTCCCCAAGATTTTGGAGAGATGGTGAAAGTATGAAATTGTTCGTGAATCATTTATTTTCATTTTACAATTTTGATGCGATATCTGATTTTGGAGCGGTTGTTAGGATTTCGGTTGAAAGGGCTGAAAATATATCCCATAAATTAGAATGATGTTTTATGTTTGCTGATTAGGTTTTCGACTAGTATCATGATGCAATAGACCTTTTTGACACTTTGAGAGCTATAGAGAATACCTATGATCGAAGTTTGCCTCCAAAATAAGAACCCCAGAAGAACAGAAATGACTAATATAGCGCTTAGATTAGCAAGTGGAAATGAAAATGGGTAGAGTACATTGCTCGTAGAACTGACAACCGATGGAAAGGAAAGGTTCTCGAGTGGCGACCACGAATCGGAAGAAGCAGTGTAAGCTGACCCCCAATAGATGGACCGACAATCTGCTGGGCGCTCACGTAACTCGATTGCAACAGTTAGAAACACAAATTTGTATGGATTTGACAGTTTTAGATTAGACTAGGTGGTAGGACTTTGTACTAGGTGGTAGGACTTTGTTGCAAGGTTCGTTTAGGTAGGTACCACCGCTTTGCCAGTTATTCTGCCGCCAAGCAGTAGTGTGCAAACACTACTGTGTTCCGGTTTGAAGGGCACTGTAGCTAGTGAAATTACTGGGCAATTGAGACTTTATGATCTGATCACACAGTCGAGTAATCTTATTGCCGGACTGTGTTGATGTCTCAGGATGATGTGCGCAGTGCAGTGTCGCTTGTAACTCTATGTTTTACGGTTCGGAGTGACATTGTTCTGTTATGGGCGGCCGTGGCGCTTAACATCAGGTGAACGACTAGCTCGTCACATCATTCACAAACATAAAAAAAAAATTGACAGTTTCAATACGCAGATTACGTGCATGGTTAGTATGGAAATTTCATCTGTTGCATTGCAATGAAAATTTCGTGATCACCCCCCTGGTCAAAACCGTGGAGAGCCGATGGATGCAGTAGGCAAGCAGCCGCTCAAAGTGGTGCTCTGTGGGGAGGACCATATTCAGCAGTATTCAGGCTGTTGATGGATGGTGAAGATGATGATGATGATGATGTGTTAATGGAGTGTGCACAAGAATAGCTAATAGTACGTATGCTAGCATCTATGTAACAGCCTATGTTTGATTCAAGCGAAATATTTGAAATTATTCTTGTAACAGAATTTTAGCATTTCCACAGAAAGAAGAGGCTGAGATATTTTCTAATGTCTCGCAGACCAGTGTTGGACTAGAATGTGATATATTTTATATGTATTTCAATTCTTTTTTGTAGAAGGTCATTACCCTCACCTTGCCTGTTACCGATCGAGCGATAATGGTTGCTCAACAAAAAAGCCTCTTTTGAATTATTCTACAAAAAAATTAATAAAACTTATTATTATTTAGTGAATTATGTCAAAAGATGCTAGTTAGTGAACAGATCCATATTTTTAGTAGATGCTACTTTTTCAACCCTGGGGCAGCTTCGTTAGCCTATAAGGGTCATTTCTAAAAATGTGTCACTCGTTTCTAGGCCTTCTGTTTTCGCCATTCAGTTATGACCTGCGTTTGTTTGTATTTCATTCACTCATCGTTTCTTATTCGGTTATTCTGCAATACTTTAGTGTACAACAAAATCTCGTCATCAGCTCAAAATTCGGCTAAGCCACACTCGTGTATCAAAAGCTAACCCTATTTTTCTTGACTAAGTCTCAAACTTTTTCAGCATATTACTGTGGTATAAAACTTCGCCCGCCCAACTAAACTGTCATTTTCATGTCTCCAGAACTATAATACAACCTCTATTGGGCTAACTACCGTAACAGCCATTAAACAGTCATCAGTCACACTCATACCTAAACATCCGAACCAGTACCTTACATTCAAACATAGTTCGTTCATAAATATTCAGTGAGATTCCAGTAGTTGCGGAGCTGGTGTGAGTTTTATTTACGGATAACGTTTTTTTAACAAATTTAATGTTATTTAATTTTATTCAAAAAAGTAATCAAAGAGTGATAAGATCAAACAAGATTGCACATATTAACTGCTAATATTAAAACGAAAAGTGTATTAAATAAAAAATTGCATCAAGGGTGTGTCAGAGTATGTATGTTTAAAGAAAATAATGAATCTAATTATATTTATATTGTTTTTGAAGTAAAACTTTTTTACGCACGCTTGATTTGAAGAGTGAGTTGGTCAATGCGAGGCGAACGGAAGTTGAAGTTTGTTCACGTATCTCCATTGTCAACATAACAAATTAAAAATTACTTTAAATTTGTTTTATTATTTTGGTATGTCCTTTAAAATGACAATTCACAATTGTCAAGATGGCGGCATTAATATTAAACAAAACATAAACAAAGTTATACCGGCCGATAGATGGAGTTAAAGAAGTTTTACTTCAGTCCTGTGGTCTTACTCGTTTTGGTCCCAAATTTTTCAAGTTTCATTGGATCTACTGCTCTATTGCTGGTTTTGGGTTTGGGCTGTATTAAATTAATTAAGGTTAAACAAGATTGCACAAATAAACTGCTTATATAAAATGAAAAGTAGATTTTACTACATTGTTATAACAAAAAATAGCATCAAAAGTATGTGAGATATGTATGTCTAAAGATAAAGAATTCATCTAATCATTTTTATATTGTTTAAACAGTAGGTTTTAAGAGAACTCCGCTTTAAAAGGATGTTAAAAATATTTTTCTGTAGTATTAGGTACCTAAGTAGTTAAGACAACATATTCATTTGTGGTACATACCAAACATATATGCATACCAAAATAATATGTTTTGGGAATTTACTCCCTTTGTTTTCTGCACCGTTGAACTCTCAGTAGTAATCAATCTGTATTAGATAAGTAATCAACTAGAGCACCAGCTCCTGCACTAACAATAATACATTAAATGCTTGGGGTTGATATATAGCCTCTTTCTGTTAGGTAGTGACTAGGTATACTTCATACGCATTGCAAATTTTCAGGCCGCGAGTTGGAGAAATGCGGTGATAAATCATAGAGGAAAAATTACAGGTTTCAGCGAATAGTGGAGGTATTTTGGGAAATGAAAAGCTTTTAGTTTATACATATGCATAGTGTGAGCGAGTGTGGCTCAGCGATAGTCAGCGTGACTTTCAAACTGACGCACCGATGTTCAAATCCCTTACCCTGTTCCAACTTTTCATGTTTAGTCCAGAATTTTTACTGGCTCTTACAATGGAATACCAAGAATCACAAAATTAAAGAATATGTCTTATTCACCGGCGGGACCCAATAGCAAATTATAAGCCCAAAGAAAATTTATTGGTGCCGCTTGTACCTTAACTTTAAATGCGGCTATTTAGCTTTTAGATCACAAATATTACGGTTAATGAATTTATTTCTCATAATAATTTACAAATTCACTTACAGTGAAATGTAATTTTATATTAAAACTAAAAGAATATTGTCTGTTAAGTCAAAGTAGAGTTTATTTTCTTTAGTTATATTGTATTTTAATTCTATTTTCAATCATTATTTTATCTTTTTAGTACATTACGTTTAAACTGTCAGTTAGTTTTTTTTTTCGTTTTTTCCATATTTGTTACATCAATATCTCTGTAATACATCGATTCCAAAAATCTTTTAAATTGAAAAGAGCCTAAACTTCGTGTAAACTTCTTTTCTATATTTCTTGTTTTTCAATCAATGTTCATATAGCTAACCACAATAATTTCTTACCAGTATTCGTGAACAGTTAATCATAAAAACGTTAGATAAAAAACAATTGTCAACTAATTAAAACAGTAGCGAAACTCCCGCGTGATACATTCGTAAAGTCACCACTTTACCGCCCACGCACACAACCAAACATCTCGAGATATCTTAACAAGCTAAGTGTGTGTACGTTTCCTTTGCTAACAGCTTGACTACGTTAATATCAATGTAGGATTCTAAATTCAATTTAAATTTTAGATCTCTTAATTACTTTGACATTTCGCCGTGTTATTAAAAGAATGACTTATATTTTAAATATTAATTGGCAACTCAAATTATGCTATTTTGAACCATTGACAGTTTAGGTACAATTATATGTATGTACCTATTTTACAACATGGTATTTTTATATTAATAAATAATTACTAAGACTATGACTTACCGAACCTTTTCAAAACTATCCTGTGTAAAAGTTTTGAAGTGATAGCATCAATTATTTCAAATTTGAAATCCTACATATTACATTGATCGATTTCGGTAGTACGCGATGCCCTTCTGATGAAATAGGTCACTTAACAGACTTTTTACTTATTACCGAAACAGAATTAATTTGACAATTAATTTCTATTTCAGTTTCTGTCTTTTTTATGTTATGGAATGACATGAAGGGCTAGCAATCTGCCTAGTGTTATGGAATGACATGAAGGGCTAGCAATCTGCCTAGTGTTATGGAATGACATGAAGGGCTAGCAATCTGCCTAGTGTTATGGAATGACATGAAGGGCTAGCAATCTGCCTAGTGTTATGGAATGACATGAAGGGCTAGCAATCTGCCTAGTGTTATGGAATGACATGAAGGGCTAGCAATCTGCCTAGTGTTATGGAATGACATGAAGGGCTAGCAATCTGCCTAGTGTTATGGAATGACATGAAGGGCTAGCAATCTGCCTAGTGTTATGGAATGACATGAAGGGCTAGCAATCTGCCTAGTGTTATGGAATGACATGAAGGGCTAGCAATCTGCCTAGTGTTAAGCGACACGGCTGCCACGTTGCCCTGAAATTTACTAGACTGTGAGATTAGGTCATAAAGCCTCATTTGCTCTGCCCTTTAAACCAAAACACAGTAGTGCTTGCGCGCTTCTGCTTGGTTGCAGAATAACTGAAAAAGCGGTCGTATCTACCTATAGACGAACTTTGCAGAAAAGTCCTACCACCTATTAAAAAACGATACCTCAATACAGCTGTTTTTGCAATTTTTGATATAATATTATAGCTAGTAAATACAAATCATGAAACAGGATGATTTTAGGTATAAAAGTTTATTTGCATTCTTTGTAAAATCTATGCTTTTAAAATTCAAAGTTCTGACTGACTGACTTATACGCACAGCCTAAGCCGTTGGTAATAGAGACTTAAAATTTGGAGGGTGTGTTCTTTGTATAATTTACTAGCTTTTGCCTGCGGCTTCGCCCGCGTGGCCTATAGGAATCGAAGAAGAAACTTTTTCATTGATAATTTGGGTTGGTTAAATTATCAATGGGGTAGGTATAGGTATCTTAAGGGTAGAATTTCTAAAAACCATTAAGAACTATTATCCACTAAGAAAGGGTTTTTAAAAATTCTATACCTATATAGGGGTAGAGTTATCAATGAAAAAGTTTCTTCTTCGATTCCTATAGGCCACGCGGGCGAAGCCGCAGGCAAAAGCTAGTAAATTATAATTGTATTATTATGTGGGTACTAGCTTGTGTAATGAACATTGATTGAGGATCTGAAAGCAGTATTGGTAACATAATATCATGATGATACTATATAACCATAACCAAGCTAAGCTCATTGGACATTATCCGAGCCTTATCGGTGCGATAGCGAAGGCACGCGACAAAGGAAACTAAAGTATCTAGAGATACGGGATCACACACGGCGTTCGGTTAGGCTGACGAGCAGTGATAGCTAAAAAGTACTATCTTTATAGCTGAAGATATGAAAACTACATAACATATTTAATATCACACTATCACACTAATCACACTAATATTGTAAGGGTATAGGTAATATTGTAAAGGTAAGAAAGTTTTGTGTGTATGTTTGTTACTCCTTCACGCTCGAACGGCTGAATGCATTTGGATGAGATTCGGTACCAAGATAGCTTATACACTGGATTAACGTATAGGCTACATTTATCCCGGAAAAGTGAAATGTTCCCAAAGCAAATAATTAAAACACTTTTTATCCGCAGGTGAAACCGTGGGGCGTAACTAGTTAATAAGTGCTTTGAGGTCACTTTTACGATTAGAAAGAATAGTACACATAAGTATAATGGTAAGCTTACACAATATAAGTTCAGTTGGAGTTTTGGCGGGAATGCGAAAAAGATTGCGTCACCGCACCGCATTGTATTATTTTCCAAAACTTGTGTTATTTTCAGTGTTAGTGCATAAAATTGGTGGCATTCTATTCGTTAAGTGCTGGATTACAGGCGTGGGTGTGGGAAAATGGTATAATAATGGTGAAACGTTTCTTTTCTTGTCGTTTCCAAACTCCAAGAAGCTTCAAGTAATGTTGCCACCACTTTACTAGGAGTATGACTTTGACTAGACTATGACTTGACTTGATGACTTCGACTGTGACTTTACACATATTTGCGTGAAATATCATTAACTTGATAAATTATTAATTACTTGACACTGGCTAAATACACAATAGTGTGGAGCCAAAACATTTAAAAAAAAAGTTCAGTTGATAAGGCTAACCTTATCAAATAAACAAACAAATAAATTTACGGTAATACATAGTTATTAGTACCTACCTATTACGTCTTCACTTAGGAACAAACCGAGTCTTTCACTAGCTACCAGAGACCCTGACTATATCAATTTTTACCACACTTTAAATCTATACTTGCCTGATAGCTCAGTTGGTAGTAACTCTGCCATCTGAGTTATAGGTTGTGGGTTCGATTCTCGTGTGATGAACATAGCTGTTTTTTCAGGGTCTGGGTGTTATACTGTATTGTACGTATGTATTTACAAACAGAAAATATCCAAGTATTATATCAGTTATCTGGTTCCCAAGCTTTGCTTAGTTTGGAGTTAGATGGTGCTATGTGAAATGTGCTCAAATATTTATTTGTATCTGTGGGCAGAACGCGTTGTGCTTAGGTTGCAACCTATATAACTATAGGCCTTCAGCATGTCCACACCGCGCCGTGTCCGGAGCAAGAATGATCGTAGTTCACCGAGCGCTCCTTTTTTATAGCCAGACGGGTAGGGGCGCCATGGCAGTTGCCGGTGTTGCCACTGTAATAAATTTAATGCCACCACAGGGTTAATTACGGTGCTCGATCGCTGCCCGCTGCGCATTGAGTTTACATTTACAACTGGACGTTGCCGCCATCATATCTATATTTTTGGTGTCAAGGTGTTATTGAACCATGGTTCTCATAGTTCCTGCGTCTCTAAATACAAAAAATACTAGTAAAGATCCAGCTGGGCGATCACGTAACTCGATTGCAACCAATAGAAACACATTGTATGGATTTGACAGTTTGAATACGCAGTTTATGTGCATATAGTCTGGAAATTTTTCCTGTTGCATTGCAATCAAAGTTTCGTAATAACCCCTGGATGTATGTGATCGTTAACCTTTTTTGTTAATTTATTTATGTCTTGTGAAATGTTATAACATATCAGTACCACATGAAACAAACCTAAATAATACCTGTGATACGTCGAGATAAGATATGAGATAGTGATCTTTTATTCAAACGTAGCGGCCGCGTTAACGACTCATTGAAATTCCCGAGCAGGTAGGAATATCCGACTGAAGGTAATTTATGATAGATCCTTAAATATAATAAGGGGAGCCTGTTGATACGGGTAGCGTGAAAGTAAAAGGCTCCCAAGGTTTTGACAAAATACTTTTTGATCGAGGTTTTGAGGTTTTATTCTTTGACGTTTCCTCAACTTGGGAGATTTCGTCTTTTGTTTTCGATTTGTAAGAAATTAATCTTTTTGGGTTATTTGTTACTTCTACCGAATTTCGTCTTACATAATGTTTTGACGATTTTCAACATCAGATACTTTTCATTTCTGTGGTTAAAGTCGGTAACATTTTCCATCTTTTTTCATATATGTGATTTTTTACTATCAAATTCTAATTCTATTTGGGGGCGGTCAGGCCTGCACTGACTTCCTTTTTTAGTATCTAATTTCTCTTTAAAACTAGCAACACTGTAATCAGGATCCACTGTATTTCCACTTTTTAAATGCAATTTTTAACTTTTGCAATGTTTAGTATAAAGGCATTGGGCACAGTTTTTATTTCATTTTATCTTGCGGAACCTGGGGCTTATAAATAAATAAATATGTATGTGTGGATATATCATACAGCGCCATTTAGCCCCAAACTAAGCAAAGCTTGTACTTTGGGAACCAGATAACTGATACAATACTAAGACACTTTTTGTTTATAAATACATACATAGAATACAATATAACACCCAGGTAAGAACAAAAATCGATGTTCATTATACAAACGTTTGTCCTGGGTAGGAATCGAACCCATAGCCCACAATTCAGAAGGCAGGGTCACTACCATCAGAGTTATCGGGCCAGTTAAAGTTTTATGATCTGCCTAATGTCATTTCGGTACAATACGTGTATAACCTCTATGTCGCGGTTTGGCGGGAACGCGAAAAAGATTGCGTCACCGCATTGTATTAGATTTCCAAAACTTGTGTTATTTTCAGTGTTAGTGCATAAAATTGGTGGCATTCTATTCGTCAAGTGCTGGATTAAAGGCGTGAGTGTGGGAAAATGGTATAATGATGGTGAGACGTTTCTTTTCGTGTTGTTTCCGAAACTCCATAGAAGCTTCAAGTAAAGTTGCCACCACTTTACTAGGAGTATGACTTTGACTAGACTATGACTTGACTTGATGACTTCGAATGTGACTTGACACATATTTTCGTGAAATATCATTAACTTGATAAATTATTAATTACTTGACACTGGCTGAGTACACGGAGGTGTGGAGCCAAAACAAAAAAAAACCTCTACGTCATTTCACGTATGTGTCATTTCGCTTATGTGCCGTTGCATGATTGAAATTAGTGTGTAAACCATTTAAATCTAACAAGCAATCTTTCGTTCTTTTCACTCTTTGTTTTCCCTTTCTGTTCTACTACGTAGGTATTACTTTTTATATTCTGTGGTTCTATGAAGTCATAAATTTCGTTTCCAAGGTTCAGTCACACTGTACGGTATTAGAATGAAGCAGTAACGTGTGAATTGCCCAGCTATAAAAACACAGGGATTATGTGCCCGCGATGATTACAGGGATAGGTATATGAAGGAATAAAGGTTTATTCGGGTTATGGGTCGACAGTGGGTTAGGTTTGAGTAATTAGGTTTTGTTGAGTACCTACGTCTCGTTGAGGTTATAATATGAGACGTGACTGGAATTATAAAAATCAAACACAATGCGGTATATTCGCAGACTACATAGTTGGTTGTACTAATAATAACAATTATTAACAGCCTCTGTGGTGTGGTGGTTAAGCAGGTCGGCTCATAATCCGGAGTTCGATTCCAGGACAAATATGTATGCAAAGAAAAAAGCGCTAATACTTGTTCTGTGCGTTTATTATTTAACAATAACAACAACAACCAATGATCACATACATCGATCTTAGAGCCTAGCTAGGATTCCCTGTGTCTAGGGACCTAAGAGCTACAAGGACCATGGTCCCACAACACCCAGACACAGAATAACTCCTTGCGTTTTTTTTTTCACAATTACTTATCGGCAATCGGGGAAATGGAATTGCTGTATATTATTTGACAATAAGCACTACGTAATTTTATATGCTTAGTAAAATAACCTAATTTTAAGTACCTAATATAATTTTGACTTGTGAAAGTGCTAAAAATAGCTGACTAATAAATGACTTTGAATCGAACCCGCCACCTCCAGGCTATAAGCCAACCTGCGCAACAGCCACACCACACAGGCTGTCAAATAAAGAAAACTCTTCATTTTATAAAAGCTGATAATGCAGAGGTTAGGTGGATGAGCCATACTTGTTATGTATATTGTGTGTGCGTTTGAAAGAGTGATACTGAGTGCTCCCGACCTTACACAGGGCGGTGTGATCGCCAAGAGACAAAGCCCATTTAAAAAAACGAGTGTGCTTAAGACCACATAACTGAAGTAAAACTTCTTTAGTCTAGCTCCATCTATCAGCCGGTATGACTTTGTTTATGCTTCGCTTAATGTTACTGTCGCCATCTTGATAATTGTAAATTGACATTTTACCGGACATACTAACATAATAAAAGAGAGTTTTGGCGGGAAAACGAAAAAGATCGCGTCACCACATTGTATTATTTTCCAAAACTGGTGTTATTTTCAGTTTTAGTGCATGAAATTGGTGGCGTTTTATTCGTTAAGTGCTGGATTACAGGCATGAGTGTGGAAAAGCGGTATATAGTAATGGTGAAAACGTTTCTTTTCGTGTTGCTTACAAAACTCCAAAGAAGCTTTTAGTAAAATTGCCACCATTTTAGTACTTGACTGACTTGACTAGACTATGAATTGGCTTGATGACTTGACTTTGGACTTAACTTAAGAAATTATCATATACTTGACACTGGCTAAATACACAAAAGTGTGGAGCCAAAACAAAAAAAAATCACAATAAAACAAAATTTCATTTTCGTTATGTTGACAATGGAGATCTATACGTGAATCAACTTCCGTTCGCCTCGCATTCACAAGCTTACTCTCCAAATCAAGCGTGCGTAAAGAAGTTATGCATCAAAAAACTAATCATTTAAAAAGTATCCGTAATATAATGGACAAATTGAGTACATTTTTGTTTATCAGTGTTTTTGAAAGAAACAAAATGACCCAAGTTGTAGGTTTCATAGAAAATGACGGTGTCATGGATATACAGGGAAAATAAAGAGCCTTTTGACCTTTCCCAATGATTGGTGGCCCGACCTTGGACGCACGTTTAGCGGTATTGTGTCGACTATAATGCCCCTGTAACATACATATTATTTTGGCGCTTGTGCGGTGCGGTGTGTGTTTGGTGCAGTCAAAAACTATTTTTTAAAGTAAAACTTCTTGGCTTAGAGAGTAAGCTAGTGAAAGCGAGGGGAACTTGAAGTTGGTTCACATCTCCATTGTCAAAATAACATATATAAATAAAAATGAGCTTCTGCCCGCAGCTTCGCCAGCGGCGTTGCCTATAGGAAAATAATTCAACCACCCATTTCACCCTCTTAAGGGTGGAATTTCGAAAAATCCTTTCTTAATGGATGCCTACGTCATAACATCTACCTGCATGCCAAATTTCAGCCCGATCTATCCAGTGGTTTGGGCTGTGCGTTGATAGATCACTAAGTCAGCCAGTCAGTCAGTCAGTCATCTTTGAGTTATATATATTTAGATGACTATTAAATCCGTATATTTAACATAAAAATGTTACCGAAAATAATAAGCATAAACTGCTGACGAATATATGTAACATTTTAACCGACTTCAAAAAAGGAGGAAGTTCTCAGTTCGACTGTATTTTTAATGTTTGTTACCTCTGAACTTTCGATTGGTAAACCGATTTTGATGATTGTTTATTTTTTTGAAAGCTGGTGCTTATGTGTGGTCCCAATTGGCAATGGCGTCCATGAGAAAACCATATAAGTCGGAAGTCGTTTTTTTACGCTTTGCGTTTGTTTTATATATATATATATATATATTTATATAATATATACACATACAATGAATTTTGATGGCTATGTAAGAAAATCTATCAAGTATCGTAATCTCAAATATCTAAATAGCAGCTCGGCCAACTGACTTATATATACCTACGTATAAAATTCAAAGACTGACTGACTGACTTATATATCAATGCACAGCCTAAGCCGCTGGTCCTAAAGGCTTGAAATTTGAAGGATGTGTTCTTTGTAAAATGTGGGTATCCACTGAGAAAGGGTATTTTGGTATTCCACCCCTGAAAAGGTGAATAGGTGATTGAATTATCTATTAAAAAAATCTTCTTCGTTCCCTATAGGGCTTCCATATAGATCGAAATCAGCATCAGATCGAAAATAGCACGTGGGCGAAGCCGCCCACGTGCTCTATATGGAAGCCGCGGGCAGAAGCTAGTTTTTCATAGTATGCTTGCTGAACTGTGAAGTAAAATCTTTATTAGTTGCTTGATTTTATTTTAATTAATAATGTCACAGCGGAAGCCTTTGCACGAAATTAATTACCAGAAAGCTCTAGTGCTTAACTTAAGACCTAGACTTGTGGCATGTCTAGCGTTGCAGTAAATAGGGTGACTAGGTTTCCGATTCTCTTGAGACTTGTAATTTTTTATATAAGTTTGATGTATTGATTGTTATTATATTTGTCATTGGCTCAACATTTTTAAATGTAAAATATATTATGTTATGTTTGAGTTTAAGAATGTTAACAAATTCCTTCAGATTTTGATGAAATTTTCGCTCAACAGTAACAAAAGTTGATCACTCTCTAGCCAAGAATGAAAAAAATCAGCATAAAAAGGACAAGCTACGGAAAACAAGCCAAGTACCAAAAGATTCAAATGTCCTGCTGTTATTAAACATTTACCCGGGTTTAATAAACATACCGAATTTTTCGGGCATTGTCCAGTAAATCCGGGACATAGCCCAAAAATCCGCGGTCGCGTGGTCACAATACGAAATTATGACGCAGTGCGGTCGTGAGTGTTTAGCCTTTTAACCGACTACAATGAAAGAGGGTATTATCATTCACCGTTATATTTTTCCGTTTGTTTAGGAGAAGGTCACGCTTTGTTTGGATGTATTGTAAGGGCGCCGGGATATTGGATTGGGTTTGTGTATTCCGTTTAATACAGGGTTGGTTTATTAGAATCTTGTTTAATTATTTGCATGATGCTTTAATTAAATGAGTATATTTTAATTAAGCATGTAGTCAAACAGAAAATTACGATTTTAACATTTTTTGATATATTATTTTTGGCTTAATAGTTTTTTTGTTTTCAACCAACTTTTAAAAGTAGTTCTCAATTTGGCCATAGAACTCCGTCACTAAACTTCAAATGGTCTTTGTTTTTTATGATATTTTTTATTTCATATTAATGATAATAAATAACTATTTATTAGCACACTATTATATTATTGGTAGTTAGCCTTGTCTACCTGTTTGTTATCTTTTTACAAATAACTGCATACAACTGCAGCTAATAGATCTTGGTTTGAGTGGTAAGAATTTATATGGATAGTTTAGTTGAATTTAGGAAAAGGCCATAGGATACTTTTCTTTAGTTTAGCTCCATCTATTGGCCGGTATAACTTTATTTTTGCATAGTTTAATGTTTGTGTCGCTATCTTGACAATTGTAAATTGTCATTTTACCGGACATACCAACATAATAATAAAAAAATTATATTTTGTTATGTTGACAATGGAGATCTACGTGAACCAACTTCAACTTTCTTTCGCCTCGCATTCACTAGCTTACTCCCAAAGTCAAGCGTGCGTAAAGAAGTTTTATTCATATTCATATTCATTTATTGCCATTAATGTACAATTTATATTTTATGTCAGGTCTTAACAACTAGTTTAGTAGGTACATGAACCCTGTGAGAGCTTCTTTACTTCAAAAACATATGTAAAGACCTCGTATACTCCACGCGCACACAGTCGCCATAGGCAGTAACTATAGAGGAAGGGAGTTTTCGCGGAAAAACGAAGGAGATCGCGTCGCCGCATTGTATTCTTTTCCAAAAAATGTGTTATTTTTAGTGTTGCATAAAATTGGTGGCTATTTATTCGTAAGTGCTGAATTGCAGGCATGAGTGTGGGAAAGTGGTATAATGATGGTGAAACGTTTCTTTTCGTATTGTTTCCAAAACTCCATAGAAGCTTTTGGTAAAGCATTACTAGGAGTATGACTTGACTATGGCGCAGTTAGTATAATATTATAGGTACCTATAGGTACAAATTAAAATTTTCCGTAAACCAACTTCATCTTGATGTTAAAGAGTTTTCAGTTAAGTTTTATTATTACAACGAGAAAACTGGTGGTAGAGGCGCAGGGAGGAAATCATGTCGTGAATATTCATTACCTCGTATGTTACCACTTTGAACTAGTTTGTACGACCTTCTGCCGTTAGGAAACGATAGCGTAATTATGAGGTCCCTTACGTAACTTGTATGATTAAGTAATTTTACTATTGATGCTCCGAGATGGACTTGATTTGTTTATTTATTGGTATATTTTATATATTGGTATATTTAATTAGTTAATAATATTAATAACGCACAACGATCACATACATAAGGTCCTGGAGCCTAACTAGGATTCCGTGTTTAAGGATCCAAGAACTACGAAGACCATGGTCCCGCAACACCCAGACTCAGAACAAGTATTTGCGCTTTTTTTATGTAGCAAAAGCTTGTCCTGTGTGGCAATCGAACCCGCTACTTCCGGGTTATAGGTATATAAGCCGACCTGCTCAACCGCCAAACCACATAGGCTGTCAAATTAGTCAAATTAGTCGATTTTCATCAAAATAGAGTCGGTAGACAGAGACAGACAGAAAAAAAAAGATATTTATCTTGTTTTTTTTTTTCTATTTACAATTCCTTTTCATTTTGGTAAATTAATTATCAATAATCAATATTGGCAAACTAAATTAAATCTAAAGCTAACTATTTTTAATTAAAAAAGCCAAATTGTAGGTAAAAAGGGGTTAAAAATGAAACACAGAATTTAATAATTTAGTATTGTAATAGTAATAGTAATTTATTTGCCAATAACTAAATTTAGATCACCTTCTGCGGGAAGCGTCCCTAAAAAGCTGGCAACATTCCCTCTTTGGTCGTGCGTTAGCTCAACCAGGCGTCTGGACAGTTCCCTGACAAGAATATTACTTTTGAGTATATAAACTGTATTATTTGAAAAAATTAATATGAATAGAAATGATGGTTAACTTGGTATATTGGTAATGGCATAGAGTATACAAAATTATACTTCGTATAAACCCAGCAGACATCAAAGTCAAAGAATCTCGTTAAAATGAGCAACAACTTTGCTAAAGCGACATCGCTCCAAACGAAGTAATTTTCCTTGCGCTTAATAAAAATAACAGTTTTTGAGCGGGTAAAGGGTTCACGGCAAAGTAATCGAGTGTCATTACACGACTATGAATAAATTACACAAGTTCCCGCACTGCCTTTGAAACGTAGACGGGTTAAGAGAGAAGCGCTCGCGGGCTGGATTAAAACGATAGTACTTGTACTATAATTTGTTCTGTGGCGCTGGCTCGGCGCACTGCGATAAACTATTTACAGCCTTGAGCACCGCT
Source organism: Ennomos fuscantarius (assembly GCA_905220475.3). Taxonomy (NCBI): domain Eukaryota; kingdom Metazoa; phylum Arthropoda; class Insecta; order Lepidoptera; family Geometridae; genus Ennomos; species Ennomos fuscantarius. The sequence goes on from HG992042.1 coordinate 13,453,751, forward strand.
GATCTAAAAATCCGCGTTAGACGCGAGTGTGAAGAGGGATATGAGTGAATAAGCCATAGAATGAGAGGCGATTGAAAATTTTATGCATGCAGCTAAATTGCGCTTCACAGTGTGGTACCAAAAGTTTTTATTCACATAACATTTTTGTGGAGTCAATATTCTGGACGGTGGTATTTATATATGAACTATAGCTGTTACAACTGATCGGCTATGTTCATCATCATCAGACTATGTTTGGACATAAGCTTTTTCCAATTGATTTATCTCACTCGCGTTTACTTCCGAAAGCTCGAAAAAATTTGCGTTTCCAAATGTTGCATGCAGCCAACTGAGATGTTGTAAAAACTACCCAGAAGACCCAAAAACGGTTAGCCTACAAACAACAATTTTAAGGGAGCGCAACGTCTCATCATGATGCCTGAATTTTGTGATAATAAATAAAATATGCTTTTAAACCCACTATATTTATTCAGTCTCCCGCTGCCTTCTACAACCTTCCTTTTAGACGCAATCAGATATTAACGTAATTAGATATCCCACGTTTTATAGAATCCAGTAAATCGCTTTCAAGAGTTCCATGAAGCCTTGTGGCGAAAGCAATACCTAAATTATCTAGGAAAGTCCATAATAGTTGTCTATTAGTTGAAGATATTAATTTGAAATAGACTATAATTAAGAATTAGAATATAGGTTGAATGATTTGTAGCCGCTTTGACGTTTAACTTGTACCATACAAACCTGCGGGCTCGCACCAAGAGCGCGTTCAAATTTCGTTATTATATCGCGCTCGAGTGCGACCCCGCGCATCAAATGGTGCAATATTGTACCCTCTGGCATATTTACTCCATGATTTTAAATAGAGGAAATATGCTTAGCACGCGCTACGTTTTTAACCTTATTTTGTATTTTTTATTTTGGACTCAATTATAAAATTCGTAAAGTCGTGATTTCTGCAGACACCAAGGGAATGTATTAAAAGTTTGGTCGTAGAAAATAAAATAGTATACCAACAGTCCTGGCTAAATACTCCATTTTCCTTCAGTAGTATAATCTGTACACTAGAACCCAGTATATATACGGCTTACAGATTTTCTTTTTCGGACTTGACTTGGTATGAAAATCTGATAGATAAATATATAAACTCTTTATTGAAACATCACATCACAGATAATTAAATACTAAGTGAACCAACTTAACAAAAAACCAGGATAAAGAACCATTATAGTGTAGACCAAATCAACCAATTATAACAAAAAAATGTTCTATTTTCATTACATTTTGCAGAACAAAATTAGGTCAAATACACTAGTTGACCGAAAATTGTCAGAGTTCAAAATCAAAACACTCATTCCGCGTAGTCATCCCATCTAGTATTAAACAGAGTATAGTTACCGAAATAACAGGTATGAGTATATACGTACTGGGTTTATAGCTCCCGCTTTTAAAACTTGACGGTTCCGGAATAATAAGCGGGGTTAGGGTTAATCAAACAGCATTTAGCAGGTTTAAGTCACGGAGTGACACAGTGAGGATAATACGAAAAAAAACGAGCTAGCTTTAGACCACATTACTGAAGTAAAACTTCTTTAGTTTAGAACCATCTTTCGGCCGGTATAACTTTATTTTTGCTTTGTCGCCATCTTGACAATAATTGCAAGCCGTTGTTGTTTTCCGCACATACCAACATAATAACACAAATTTAATTTTTAACTTTGTTATGTTGACAATGGAGATCTACGTAACCAACAACTAACATTCTTCCGTTTTCCTCGCATTCACCAGCTTACTCCCCTTTTAAAGTTTTACTTCAACATTTTGGAAAAATTATTATGAGTATGGTTCACTTTGGAAAATTAATAGCGGCTAAACTCACGGCGAATTTGATGATACATCAATAATAACTTCTATCTAACTATCATTTAAAATAATTTGCCTCTTGCATTTAAAATATATATAACGTTAAGTTATACATAATAGACTCGGTAAACGATATTCCCGTACAGAGTATCTAACTGCAAACCAATGTAGATCAAAAGCGTACGTGTAGCACAAGTTTTAATAGAGTACTTTATGAAAGCGTACTTGGGCGTACGAGTATGCATACATTAATACTGCATAGTATAATACGATACGTCTTTTCGAGTATAAGCTACTATGATATTAACTGTGTTTAGTCTTTGTCATCAAGCTGAATATTATCATGGCACAGTGTTGTTAAAAATTATTAGTTTGTTTTCACACAAACTGATTGGAAATTTCGCTGCTAAAGTTTACCTTACAGGAGAAGTGATTGCTTTTTATGTTTAGATCTGACGAAACACCGAAAAATATTTGAGTTAATTTCAGTACTATTGTTTAATCATAAAGTTCTAAATCAAGGTTCTCATTTTACTATCAAGATTTTCAAGCAATGTATACTAAAAGGATATTGAACTTTATGCTACATTTGTTTTGTACTAACCCAGTTTTTTTTTGCTTGCCACTAGATTTTTCTTGTCGTGTATTCCTAATTACATTACGATACCATACAGCATAAACAGCAGATATCTACTTTAAAAAAAAACAAGGAATTATTACTCCTTGATTGAACGGGAGAAATAAAGTCTCTGATTTCAAAATCAGCAAAATGAAACGGCGATCGATGGGGCAAGCCACATCATCCGTTGAACTGACAGCCGAAGGTGACTATTGGCTAATGATGGTGATGGTGGTGACCACAAACCGTAGGCCAGTTACTAGGTAGACCGATGATCTGCTCTGCGCTCTGCTCTGGGAAGCGGTTCGATGCAAGAAGCAAGGAGCCCAAAGGTCTAAAGTGGTGCTCTATCATATAAGGGAGGCCTATCTGTTCATCATTGGAAGTCTCTACGATGATGACGATAATGATAGTGACGATGATGATGACGATGATGATGACGATGATGATGGTGATGATGGTGGTGGTGATGATGATGATGATGAAGATGATGATGATGAAAATGATGATGATGATGACGATGACAACTGTTAAAATGTATTGGAGTAAAACTTCTTTACGCACGCTTGACTTGGGGAGTAAGGTGGTGAATGCCAGGCAAACAGAAGTTGAAGTTGGTTCACGTAGATCTTCATTGTCAAGATAACTAGATAAAGATAAATATTCGTATTATTGTGTTCTTTTCTCTGATAAAATCATAATTTACAATTACATTTTACATAATTTACAATCGGCCGATAGATGGAGCTAAACTAAATAAGTTTTACTTCAGTCGTGTGGTATAAAGGACACTTGGTTTTTAAAATTTTTCAATATACGGGCTTTTAACTGTAACATCGCAAATCTTATATAAATTGCAGTTCCACACAACTTGCAAAATTTGCATTGACTAATAAACTTCACTTGGTTTGTATCCGCAACTTGGATGTGTTCGGAAAGCCACTAATTGTTGTTGTAGTTTGTCGTGTATTGCTATAAAGACGTGGTACTGGTACTGAAACTTTAACATCAGTAAACTGGCAGAGTTTATTTGTTGGCACGTTTATCCGAATACATTAATTTTATTATTTTAATACCCAAATGCCACGCGACAATCATCTACAGATGAAATCAAAATCAATAGAACGAGTAACCGAAAGTTAAAAGTTAAACATTAGTGTTTCTATGGGTTGCAATCAAGTAACGCGACCGCCTAGCTGATCTCCGTCATTTATGAAATGATTTGATTTTTTTTATATTTATTTACGGGCATGTTATTTTTAAACACTGAAGTTTTATCAAAATCGTTTCAGTACTGTATAAATAACTAGAGAAAATATTATATACAGCTGGTCATCAAAATAACTGGAAAAGTGTGTATTATAATATCGTCTAAGTATATTCTCAGTATGAAATTATGGCAAATTGGAGTCGGCAATTTTTTAAAATGATTTTTTTGTATTATTCACTCAAAACTGACCACCGGTGGAGAAAAAAATTCTAGATGGGCGATCGCAAAACAGACCTAGAACTATAGAACTTGAAAACATCTGGAGGCTGATTCTTGAATTCTATGGTATAAAATTTTAGTAACATTACAAAATTCTAGAAGAAAATAATTAAGGCTCATAGTATTGTATAGCTGTATGGTTAGATTAATTGACATTTCGAAATGTCACATTCCTGACGGATGCATAATTGTACCAAATCTACGTGTATGCATCTTGCTAAGCATTTCACATTCCATGGCACCTAAGACGTACGCAGGACATCAAACGCATCGTGATACCCCTTTGATGTTGCCGATCTGTGAAGATAGCTGGGATGACTTTCTGCTAGGGGTATGATTGTCACTTCGTATAGCAGCCCGTTACTTAAATAGTTAAGAGCCTGAGGCAAAAAGCGAATTGTATGTCCCCTATAACTGACTTAAAATATATTCTCAAAGCGTCCCCGAAGATTTTTATTGTCTTATGCAGTACAGCCATTTATTTTATTTTAACGATTTTAAATCACGACCTAAACTACGATGCTAATTCTAATATCAGAGAATATTAAAATTAGGCAACAGTAATAAATAAAAAAAAAAGGTTTTCATACATTAGACACTTGACATTTTAAACGTCATATTGGGAAATAGTAGATTTCAACGCAATGAATGAATGAATGCAGAAGCTAACTAACCAACTAGTGCTAGCCAATTATTAGGAAATGTTCTACCACCATCCATTGATGTTTAGTTTCGTCACGACATTCTCTTTAACAAAAGTTCAAGCTTGTCTACATAATAAGCTATGTACGCTGGTTCCTGAATTTTGTAGACTTTCAAGAATCCAATTATGCTATTGACTGATATCAGCCATGCGCCATTCAACCGGAAACAGAAATCTAAGCCTAACTTGCGCCAATAATTGAACGAGTTTGAGTAAAACTCTCGGAACTCTCAATCTATACCACAAATTTAAGTTTTGAGTGACACTGCACTGTCCACATCATCCTGTACAAACATAAGCATAGTCAAGTAATATGATTTCTTCTTCTTCTCAATTGTTATAGTAATTATGTAGCTACAGTGCCGCTAAAGCCGGAACACAGTTACTTGTACATGACTGTTTGGCAGCGGGACATTAGGATCTGGTAAAGCGGTGATATTGAGACCTACCTAGACAAAATCTTGCAGAAAAATCCTACCACTAAGTCTGCTCGTGCGGACGTACGATATAAAAGCAAAATGACAAGAAGTTCCTGGAAGTAGTGACTCGTTGGCAAAAGTAGGAAATAAGAAGTCTATAAATATTAACTGCTACCCTCTTTTCTCATTACACGCGCACTATTTTTAGGACAAGTCTTTTCAGGCTTGGAGCTGAATTTATTATTATTCCGGAATAACTAAAAGCAGTATGGCCACGGCTGTATATTTTTTGATTAAATGGTGCATAAGTTCGAAAATGATTATGACTGAATTGTGGTTTTATGTTGTTGGCGGTGCCTAAGGTTTCAGAATATTCATCACAAATATTTCAATACATACATAGCTTATTATAGTTATATTTCAATGCAGTTATTGTTGTTTCTTGATTAATGCAAAGAAATTAGTACTGTAAAAACTTGAGTCAGGAGAAGAAGAACATGTACTGTGCTCATTTTGTGCTAAACAGTATAGGAACTGTATTATCCGCTATTTTGATTCACTATTTATATAGCATCATCACTGTAAAGTCTTGTGGCTTCTTCTTTACAGATGTAATCGAAGTTTTGGATCGGAGTTCTCTGTTCTGCGTTGTACCGGATTGCTGCACCAGTATTAAGAAAGAGGACTTTTTTTTTTTCAAACTCATAATTATGTTGTAATGGGCTTGCTATGTAATATTTGAAAATACCCAAGCATTTTGTAATTCTATATGTTTTGTTAAATAGCTTAATTTTAAGTATCTAATATAATTATGACTTGTAAAAGTGCTAAAAATAGCCTATTTGCAATAAATCTTTTGACTTTGACTTTATATCCGAGCTAGCTTTGACAAGTAAAATGCGGTCGAAGTCTACACAGATCGGAGTCATCGGAGTTCACTCGGATTGTGGTTTATGATTGTGGAGTACGAGTTGTGTCCGAGTACGTATCTGAGTACGATTGGAAATAGCGGACACGGACTGATTTAACGCGGTTTTAAACATAGCGTCAATTCTGGGTCTATAAAAAAGTTAGTGACCTGTTGTTATGGCGCTGAGTGCCCTGTGAATGGCAAGGAAGATTGATTAAAGAACGATTTATGTACATCTTTGGTCAGAACTCGATTTTTTACAGTGTTCATACTGTTATTACTGTGTACCGTGCCTTACCTTGACGGAGAGAATTTACTTTTATACTATTTTGTATACTGACATGAAATATTATGCGGTCGAGATTGAAGCTCAGGTATTGAGTTTTTGTCGATAGCGATGGTTAAATAAGAGCAAGTAAAGATTTTCTTTTGATAAGATCTTAGTTTAGCACCTAATTATAAAAATAATGAAACTAGTATTAAAGTTATGAGAAAAGGTTTTATAATTATTTATGTAGAGTACAGTTTTTCAATTCTCAAATGAGTCAATAGACAACATCCTAAGAGTACTTTGCTCACTCAGCAGTGAACGCAAAAAGGCTTGTAGTATATGTATATCTATATATTGTGTACTAAGTCTGTCGTCTCAAGCGATACACTGCGCAGGCCACGGAGAGGTACGAAGTGTGGCAACACTACGAACCGGGTGGATGCAGAAGACGAGAGTGTTTGCGCTGGAGCCGATATCGTATTTAATAAAAAAATAACAATGATGTGTGATGTGAGTAGTGACGATGTTGTAAAAGGAGAATCACGTTAGCCCATGATTATTATTCACTCTCGACTCAAAGAGACCCAGATTATACCTAAGAAGAAATACCGATGCTGGAAGAGCATTAAAGCAAGATTATGGGTTAAAAGAGTCCTTCAGGGTAAGCAATGCATTGGTGGCGCCTCCTCCTATGTTACAGATGTCCATAGGCTACGGTGACCACTTCCCATCAGGTGGGCCGTATGTTTGTTTGTGAGTAGAACAAGCTGCCAATGGTAGTGATTACAGCCTTTTAGAACAATCTTAGCGACTTTAAATCGGTAGAGTAAGCGTTCAAAGAGTACCAATTACACGGTTCCGTATACTTATCATAAGTAGGAGGCACTAGTTGAATAAATTGTCTCAAGGTATTGAAGTATTTGTGTTGAGACACGGCAAAGTATATTTACCAAATTATGCTGCTCTGCTCAGTTAAATTCTGCTGTAATTTTTTATTGATCAAATAAATAACACTGCCGATGTGTGCTTCGCATTAATTAAAAGCTGAAAGAGGAAAACATAACCTTCTCACTGCTACAATTATGCACAAAATACTGTTTATAAACACTTTATGTGAACACTCCAGTTAATAATTATGCTTTTAAATAATTTTGGGAATCGCGAGATAACGGTAAACACCGCTGCAGCCGATTAAAAGCGGCGGTGAAAAGGTTTTTTTATATGTTTCCCGGTAGAAAAGGGTTGTCTCGGAGAGGAAATTGGTGGCGCGACGCAGTTGGGAAAGTTAAGATGTGTATGATTTTAGACAAAAAATTGGGACAGACTAGAGATAAACAACAACGAGAGTGAACGTTTGAATCACTATAAAAAGATTATGAAATCATATGAAAGATCATTTTTTATGAGATAACTTAGTCGCCATGCTAGGCCACAGCAGCGGGTTTTTCAAAAAAAAGCTAAACTAAACAGCTCTTAATAACTCTAATAAGTAAATAATTACTAAATAACAATACTCTAATAACTAAATAGCTAATACAAGTCACACCGTTTCTAAAGTTATTAAGAGCTCATTTTTATATATATTTTGATCATTTTACTTTCTGCAGTAGGAAAGTCTTTTCTATATTGTTTATACCAAAAACTCGGATAAAAAGTGTAAAATAAAAAAATGACTGTGCTTTAGACTACACAACTGAAGTATTTTTTTTTAGCTCCACCTATCGGCCGGTGTAACTTTGTTTTTGTTTTGTTTAATGTTAACGTCGCCATCATAAAATTGAAAATTGTCATTTTTCCGGAAATGCCAACATAATAATATTATTTTTTACCTTGTTATATTGACAATGGAGATTTATCTGAACCAATTTCTACTTCTTTTCGCCTCGCATTCACCAGCTTACACCCCAAGTCATGGCTGCGTAAAGAAGTTTTACTTCAAAAATTATAAAAAAGGAAACCCTTACATCTTCGTCTCTCTTATCCTAAAATGTATGGCCCCTCTACAGTCGCCCCGTCACGGTTTAATGTCACTTCGTTCCTCACTTCCTCAGTACATTTTGTACATTTATAACAATATTTTGTTCATCTTTAAGGTAACCCTGGGCCTTTACTCCGAGGAAATTACCTCGTCCCTCCTCTGAATACAAAAAGGACCGACTTTTAGTTGAAGGAAATTTAGTTTAGGTGAAATAGCCCGGCAATGTTGCTGTCCCTGCAACCCTTTGAGATATTTTCCTCTTTTATTTAACTTACATTTTGTGTTGTGGCAGTACATGGGTTATAGGTTTACGTGGGATGTTTTTGGATTTAACACCGTTTATAAAAATCCCGCCAACGCGCTGTGAGATCCCGCTGTAACAATATAACCGCTACCATACCATTCCATCTCTTCCCGCGGGTACCATATAAGCCGATCAAGGGAATCCACAACAAAAATTACAGGTGTACAAAAAAGTGCATATTAACAGATTTGTATATGTGACCTCTATGACTAATAATGTGTGGCGAAGCTTTTTCATGGAGATGAGAGGTGCGATGGTAGAAGCTCTTCAGATTGTAAATACGGTATAAAATAAAAAAAGATGTGCTTCTAAGTATTAACTGGCATGATAACTCAGTTGTGTAATGTAGTGGCTATGCTAGCTGAACTGTAGGTTGTGGGTTCGATTCCCACCCAGAACAAAATTTGTGTGATGTACATATGTGTTTGTTCTGTATCTGGGTGTTATATTGTATTCTATGTATGTATTTACTAACAAAAAGTATCTATGTATTCCATCAGTTACCGGGTTTCCACAGTACAAGCTTTGCTTAGTTTGGGACTAAATGGCGTTGTGTGAAATGCCCACATATATTTTTATTTATTTTCCAGTATTTTAATTTCTATACATTTTGGAAGCTTGTAGAATTGACATTTCTGTCTGTGTCTGTGTAACAAAAATAAATTGAAAGTTCCAACATTCAGACGGCAGAAAGTTAATGGTTCATTTATGGGAAACTGTATACGCTTTTATAACAAGTTGCCCGACGGTATCGAACAATTGTCAATGCGTAAATTTAAATTATTCATAAAGTCAAACTTAATGAAAAAAGCCTATTACACAATAAATGATTATGTGTCGGACAAAAAAGCTTGGCCTGAATATCCCAAGCTTAACGGTATGAAAGCTTAGGTACTTTGCCTATTGCCTATTCCTATCTATAAATTCAGTTTCTATTTGTAATGTTTATAATAAGATAATCACGGTATTTTTCTTGCACCGGTGTGACGTGGTGGTTATTTTTGTAACATATTCATTATCTCAATTGTAATGAATTATATACATTGTAAAAGACAGTAGAAAGAAGACTAAAAAAAATACATCACTGTAAAGTTTCTTGTAGCTTCTTCTTTACAGTTGTAATCGAAGCTTCGGATCAAAGTTTTCAATTCTGCATTGTGCCGGATTGCTTGCACCAGTAGTGAGAAAGAGAACTGCTTTTTTTTCAAACTCATATATTGTAATGGGCTTGCTATATTATTTGACAATAAGCACTTTGTAATTTTATATGCTTAGTGAAATAACTTAATTTTAAGTACCTAGTATAATTTTGACTTGTAAAAGTGCTAAAATTAGCCTATTTGCAATAAATCTTTTGACTTTGACTTTGACTTTGACTGTAAAGATTATTATAAACTGGATTTTTTAAAATTGTATTTACAATTTAGATACGGTGACTTTAACCACGACACAGCCGTGAAATCCAAGAAACGTACCAAATATATAGATAGGTGGTATTTGGTGACGGATTAGAATCTGAATCTGAAAGTATATTGTATGTTACATCTTATTCCCGAAATTTTATTCCACTTGGTAATGTTCATCCGTATTGTTAACAAAAACTCCACAACTTTACAAGCGGAGTGCCGTGTTATGAATAAATTAGAAAAGTTTGCCTTTCCTCTGAGGCCATGAGAGTAGCAATTGAGAAATACTGTTTTAAATCTTTATATACTTGTAAATAATTAAATCGTTTTTATTTGTTTAAGTTTAATTGGTCTATTGTTTTTTCTCTAGCCTGTGGTCGCGCCGTCGTTAAAGCAGACTCACTGCGCAGCCTACTGATACTCTTTTGAAGCCGAGACTTGAATCGTCGGTAAAGGAGTTTTAAATCAGACTTTAAGACATTATTTATAACCTCAAAAAATCTGACTTAAAACCTTTTATAAAACAAAGCGAAGATTACTGTGTCTAAAAATTTAATTATTTCTATAAATATAAACCAGTTTTTTTTTGGCGGGAAAGCGAAAAAGAATTCGTCACCGCATTGTATTATTTTCCAAAACTTGTGTTATTTTCAATGTTAGTGCATAAAATTGGTGGCATTTTATTCGATAAGTGCTAGGTTACAGGCGTGAGTGCAGGAAAATGGTATAATGATGGTGAAATGTTTCTTTTCGTGTTGTTTCCAAAACTCCATAGAAGCTTCAAGTAAAGTTGCCACCACTTTACTGGGAGTGTGACTTTGACTAGACTGACTTGACTAGGACTTGACTTGATGACTTCGACTGTGACTTGACACATATTTGCGTGAAATATCGATAACTTGATAAATTATCAATTACTTGACACTGGCTAAATACACAAAAAAGTGGAGCCAAAACTTGTAAAAACAAAATATAAACCAAGAAGTTGACATATTAATAAAAATAAACTGTCAATGTCGTTTCAATAAGGTACGTTTTAGTAAATAGTTTAATAAGTATGTACCTATCGTGTAGTTTATTTATAACTAAGAATTAATAAAATAATTAAAATTAGCTGTTCGTCATAAATTTCCCAATTTTATTAAATTTCTTTCTTAAACGTATCTAAGTGACGCCATTTCATACACAAGCCGTCACAGAATCATGTCTTATTACTTTTTGGTACAATCTGGAACAACAAATGCTTAGAGATTCCTACCAAATTTAAAATCATATTTCTTGTTCTCTCTAATCGCGATTTCAATGCCCCCAACTTATCCGCGACCTTCTGCCGTCTTCGCGCTATCGTAATGGTTATATCGCCGACAGTACGCGCGTTCATTCCTACTTTTTGCTCAGACTGTACTTTGTTCCCATGTTTTCGGCGAAATTCAAAATTACTAACAACTTTGACATTCGCAACGAGGGAGTTATATTACTTTGGTGATTGTCATTTGTTTACGGAATAGAAAGTGAGTGAGAAGGATTGAGTTTTGCTTTTTTGTCTTACTTTATAAGACTTATGTGGAGAAAAGCCAAAAGATGATAGTGAGGTAGACTGAGAGAGATCGCCAAACCGCACTTTTCACTCGAATTTTTTAACCCACGCTTAAATTAAAACTTTCCCATATTCCATGTTTTCCATTCAAGATATCTCTATACTTGATTAAAATAGAAAGAAAAAATTGATAAAATCTTAATTAGGTTTCAAATCATAATTAAATTAAAACATACAAATAATTACAAAATTGAAACATTTTTTGCTAATATTTGTTACGTAAAATAAACAAAAATGAGTAATTTAGGCAAACTGTAAACGAAATTAAGTAATAAAAGAACTCTTAAAGCCTAGAATAAGAGGAACTCCCGACGGAAAACCATTTGTACAAGCCTAAATCAACAGTCAAACTTTACTGTGTAACACCATTACTGTTAAAGTAAATATTTTACGCTAGTAACTGCCCTTGCTGAAATTTAAGATTAAATATGAAATTTGCTAAATTGTATAGTAAAGTCATGAACTGCTAATGAATCCGCATCTCTAATCCCTACAGATATACAAAATTTGTATATTTGCTAGTTAATTTGTTTGTGTGACTAAAACGGATAGTCCGATTTAGATGAAATTGTGCTCAGATACTATTTACATTATATCATTATTGTTCCTGTGGGAAAAGAGCAAAGATTGAGTGAAACCGCGGGGTGGCTCTAGGCAGTCATTTATATACGTAATTTAGCACTTGAGAAAGTAAATCCTGAACAGCACGAGACAAATAGAGTCTTGAAAGGTAGGCAACGCACTGGCAGCGCCCCCGGTGTTGCAGGTGTCTATAGGCGACGGTAACTGCTTACCATCAGGCGGGCCGTATGCTTGTTTGTCAGTCTATGTTATAAAAAATAAAAAAAATAAAAATATTTGCGGACATTTCACACAGCGCAATCCAGCCCCAAACTAAGCAAAGTTTGTAATATGGGAACCAGAAAACTGATACTTGGATACGTTTTGTTTGTACATACATACATAGAATATCATATAACACCTGACATTGATGTTCATCACACAAAGGTTTGCCTGGGTGGGAATTGAACTCAAAAGCTACAGTTCAGAAGTCAGGCTTATTACTAACTAGTTGTGCCCCACGGTTTAACCCCAGGGTAAAAAGTATTTTAATTATTTACTCATCCCAAGGTAAAATTTCACTTTTCCGGGATACAATTCAGCCAATATGTTAATCTAGTGTATAAGCTATCTTGGTACCGAATTTCATCCAAATCCATTCGGCCGTTTGAGCGTGAAGGAGTAACAAACATACACACATACACACAAACACACATACACACATACAAACTTTCACCTTTATAATATTAGCGTGATTGAGCTCGATAGCTCTTCCAGTGGACGTTGTCTTCTCGATCCTCTTATACCGGCAACGGCCCAAGCCGAGGCTCGCACCCCAGTGGACAACATTAGCCCGGTCACAAAAAAAAATAGTTCTTATGATGATAACGGATATAATTGAAGATAAATTATCATTATATATAATAGTTTTAGATCTTACTTGTGAACAAGTTCGCAAACACAACTCCTCCAACCAGAATAGATGAGCTCTTCAAAATAACTAATCCACGGAACAACTTGAGATGGGGCCGACGAGAACACACCAACTTTCAGTCCTGAGACTGAAATCGATATTATAAATTGAAAATCGCGTCTACTTTGAGAGCCTCAAGCTTGGTACAACGTTTCGTTATTTCATAAAAATAATGGTGCATTTTTTGCTTTTGGCTCCACACTTTTGTGTATTTAGCCAGTGTTAACTATATGATCATTTTCAGGTTATGATATTTCGTATTTATATGTATCAAGTCACAGTAGTACAAGTCATCAAGTCAAACTATAGTCTGATCCAAGTCATACTCCTAGTTAAGTGGTGGCAACTTTACCAGAAACTTTTACTTGGCTAGCATACTACACCTTCAATCGCATCGTCATTTCGCATCAGGTGAGAGCGTGATCATATGCTAGACAAGTTTTAAGTAAAAAAATGATTCTATGGAATTTTAGAAACAACACTAAAAAAAACGTTTTGCCATCATTATACATACCACTTTCCCGCACTCATGGCTGTAATCCAGAACTTAACGAATAAAACGCCACCAATTTTATGCACTAACACTGAAAGTAACACAAGTTTTGGAAAATAAATGAATAATAAATAAAAACGGTGCATTGATGATTAGTCGTATGCATATGCGGCTCGTGAGCCTCATGCGGCGCTTTGTTTGCGAATCTGCGGCACTCTAGTTCCATACTAAAATATTATTCATCTTATTTAAAAAAAAAAAAAAACACATTTATATTATTGTTTACTGCTGGCAAGATAATTTATTGTTTCTCTTTAAAAACTGAAATTTTGTAAATTGTAATTTTTGACTCCGACTCCAACCTTTTAATTGCAGACCCCTGGTATAAGTAACGAAATTTCGGTAATATAGTGATGGGATGATAAAATCTACTTTAAAGATGCTTAAATACACAGATATACCAATAAGCATTGTATAATAGAGGATTAGCTATTTGTGTTGTCTCTTTCTATTGAAATAGGCAAAGATAAAACGAGAGAACACTGAGTAGTAATTGAACTGTTACGCAATGTTTAGTACGGAATTTAAAAGAAGGTTTTATTCGTTGAAATTATATTTAAATTAGAGGAATTTAAATACTTTATTTGACAGCGTCTGTGGTGTGGTGGTTGATTAGATTGGCTCATAACCTGGAGGGTTCGATTCCCGCGACATGACAAGTATTAGTGCACAGAAAAAAAGCGCAAACACTTGTTCTGTATCTGGGTGTTGTGGGACCATGGTCCTCGTAGTTCCTGGGACACAGGGAATCTTAGGTAGGGTCCAGGATCTATGTATGTGATCGTTGGGCGTTATGTCTTTTCCGTTGGTTATCGCATCACGTGTAAACGGATGGAACTTTTTCGCTAATTCGTTTTTGTTGTGTTTATTATTGTCAAGAGACTTATATAAAAAAAAAAAAATTGAGCGGAAGATTAGAAATATTTCACCACGCACGTGGAACCATGGGATGCAGCTAATAAGCAATAAAATTTTCATCATCATCAGCTTACATTAGTCCACTGCTGGACATAAGCCTCTCCCAAGGCACGCCACTGAGCCCGGTCTTCGGCTCTATTTTTCCAGGTACTGCCAGCTACCTTGCGTATGTCATCGCTCCACCTTGCCACAGGTCGTCCTACACTACGTCTGCCGGTTCGCGGTCTCCACTCCAGAACACGTCGACCCCAACGGTTATCGGTTCTTCGGCAGATATGACCAGCCCATTGCCACTTCAGCATGCTAATTCGCTGAGCTATGTCGGTAACTTTAGTTCTCTGGCGAATGACTTCGTTTCGCATTCGATACCGCAGAGATACCCCTAACATAGCTCTTTCCATAGCTCGCTGAGCGACCTTGAATTGATGGAGTAGTCCTACCGAGAGTGTCCACGTTTCGGCTCCGTAGGTCATGACTCGTAGGACGCACTGGTTGAAGACTTTCGTCTTAAGACTCTGCGGTATGGGCGATGAGAAGACTCGACGAAGCTTCCCAAATGCTGCCCAGCCCAGCTGTATCCTTCTTTTGGCTTCACTCTCGAAATTGTTTTTACCTAGTTGGAGCGTCTGCCCTAGGTAAACGTACTTCCTAACAACTTCAAGAGCTACTCCATTTATGGCAATCGGTCCCGGAACAACGTGCTCGTTGAACATGACCTTGGTTTTATTCAAGTTCATCCGTAGACCGATGCGTAAAGAAGAATCAGCTAGGCCGTTCAGCATTCGCTGTAGCTCCTCCAGCGATTCAGCCATTATGACGATGTCGTCTGCATATCGCAAGTGAGAGATGTACTCGCCATTTATATTGATGCCACAACCCTTCCAGTCCAGCGTCTTAAACATATCCTCCAAAGCGTTTGTGAACAGTTTCGGGGATATAACATCCCCTTGTCGCACTCCGCGACGCAGTTGGATATGTTCAGACGCCTGGTTTTGTAACTGGACGGTCATTGTTGCGGCATCATACAAGCATCTCAGCACTTCGATGTATCGCCAATCAACCTGGCATCGCTGTAAGGAGTCCAGAACAGACCAGGTTTCGATAGAGTCAAAGGCTTTCTCATAGTCCACAAACGCTAAGCACAGGGGTCGATTGTACTCTTGGGTCTTCTGCACAATCTGCCGCACTGTGTGGATGTGGTCTATGGTACTATACCCGCTACGAAACCCGGCCTGTTCCGGAGGTTGAAACTCGTCAAGCCTTCGCGCTAGACGATTCGTGATGACTCTGGAGAACAGCTTGTAGACATGTCTCAGAAGCGATATGGGTCGGTAATTCTTCAATAGGGTTTTATCACCCTTTTTGAAAAATAAAACGACCACGCTTCTATTCCATGCCTTCGGAGTTCTCCCAGTAAAGAGGACAGAGTTAAAAAGCTCTTGCAGCTCACTAAGTACTAGAGCACCTCCAGCTTTTAAGAGCTCAGTCGTAACTCCATCCTCACCTGAGGCTTTTCCATTTTTAAGCTGTTTAAGAGCCATCACGATCTCGTCCTGGCTGACTTCAGGCAGCTCTCCTGTGTAGTGACGTGTTAAAGTGGCTCTACAGTCCTCTGAATCGGAGTCAGGTCGAGAAGCATGTGATGCGTAGAGTTGGCTGTAAAAATCTTTAACTTCCGAAAGGATCTCCGGCTTTGAAGAGATGACTGTCCCCGTGGACGTAGTCAGCTTCGTCAGGTGGCTTCTTCCAAGTTGCTGGACGAACACTTTTGACCCCCGATTCTGCTCTATAGCTTTTTCAATTTCGAGCGTATTGTAAGATCGGAGGTCACGTCGTACCAGCTTTTTAATTGTCTTATTGAGTGCCCGCTGATGTTCTGACGAAGTAGACTCGGGGTTTATACGTCGTTCTTCTATAAGCTGCAGAGTATCTCTCGAAAGTTTAGACCTTTTGCCAGTACGCTGCTTTGCACAAAACTTCGCGCCTTCTTCCCTGAGGACATCCACCACGTGGTCGAGTTTCTGGTCTACGTCATCTGTGGTTTCCAAGGCAGCGCATCGATTTTCCAGTTTTAGCTGGAAAGTGTCAGACCCTACCACGG
Source organism: Ennomos fuscantarius (assembly GCA_905220475.3). NCBI lineage: Eukaryota > Metazoa > Arthropoda > Insecta > Lepidoptera > Geometridae > Ennomos > Ennomos fuscantarius. The sequence continues at coordinate 13,470,410 of HG992042.1, forward strand.
TTTGGACCATGTTTGGTCGGAGCGTGGACTTCATTAAACGAGCTCGTTCCTGCTTGAAATCGATATTCAGAGTGCCTCGTACAAGTCTGTGATCACTCCCGGTGTTGAATCTAGTGATCACTGAGACATCTCTGAATATATACCGTTTGTCCGCTATAATGAAGTCGATCTCATTTTTCGTTACGCCATCGGGGCTCTGCCACGTCCACTTCCTTTGAGGCTGTTTTCTGTAGAAGGAGTTCATCAATAAGAGTCCCTCCTTCTCTAGGAAGTTGACAAGCATTTGGCCCCTTTGGTTTCTACTGCCAAAACCGTGAGGTCCTATTGTCGATTCGCTGCAAGTCTGTACTCCCACTTTAGCGTTGAAGTCTCCCATTACAACGTTGAAGTGAGCCTTAGAGGTATTATGTAAGGCTTTGGATATGTCTTCATACATACCTTCTACCTCATCGTCCAAATGTGTCGAATTCGGTGCGTAGACCTGGATAACCTTGAGGTTGTACCTCTTGGTTAACTTTATAATGAGGTACGCGACCCTTGTCGACACACTAGAGACTTCAACAACGTTGTCACTGAGAGCTTTATGAACCAGAAACCCGACGCCACCCTGGGATAGCTGGTCTCCTTCTCGGAAATACATAAGATGGCCCGATCCAAGAGTTATGGTGTCCTCCCCCTCTCTTCGGACCTCACATAACCCCAGAATGTGCCATTTTATGTTATTCAGCTCTTTCTCTAGCTGCACAAGATGTTCGTCAAGTCGAAGCGTGCGTCCATTGTACGTTGCCAAGGTCAGTTGGGTTTGGCGGCCTACCGTAGCCCGGGGATTCTTAGCACCCCCTGCCCTGCCGTTACCATAACCGCCGCCTTGGTCAGGAATAGCAGGGCGGCCGGGAACTAGGGGCCGTGGTATTTGCGTACTTATCATAGGGAGGATTTGCCCATAATCGCCACGCTGGGCATGCGGGTTGGCGATCGCAGAGCGCAACTTTTTGTACCGGAGACGCTGCTGCCCGTCACCGGCCAGTTGTATTTTATTGGTTACGCCTGTCTGGAGATGGTTATCCCGCCATCTGTCGGTTGACGGGTGTAAGATTTTTATCTTCATTTTACCTTATTCGCCTTTTACGACACCTCGGTAAGAAAGAGGTAGGGACTATTCTATTTTGCCGGTCACCTCACGGCACGCGGCGGCAATAAAATTTTGCTGCCAGTATATTGGGTACGCTACCTACTGGTAGCGAGCTGGAGCATTTTGACTGTCTATAGGGCATCGCGGCCAGTATAGAGTCCAAATGTTTTTTTTTTGTACTAGTAGTTAGTGTTTAGTATTAGTTATTATATCATTGTAGTATTTGATTTTTTTTTTTATCCTAAACATGCACATTCATTGACTGTTAGGCGGTAAGTTTGCCAGGTCAGTTAGTACGTAATAAACTAAGGAAATGTTGTGCTGACTACCGCTCTATTTACAAAATTGTTAACAGCCTGTTGTAAAGCGTTTTAAGTAGCATTAAAAACGTAGTTGTTTAGAGTTACTACTTAACTCGTAAAGTTTTAAGGTTGCTTTAGTTAAATGTTTAATTTACCTTGCAATAATACCTACCTGGAGCTTTATCATAAATTCAATAAAAATTCAATAGCAGACCCAAAGTGAAAAGCTCTTTCATTCTATACAATGTAATTTGTGTAATAAACAAATGAGATTCTATTACGAAGTCTTCTTTTATTTATTTTCTTATTATAATGTATATTGACTAAATATGCAGTAAATGTGTATCAGGGGAAAACGAAAAAGATCGCGTCGCCGCATTGTTTTTTTTTCCAAAACTTGTGTTATTTTCAGTATTAGTGCATAAAATTAGTGGCATTTTATTCGTTAAGTGCTGGATTACAGGCATAAGTGTGGGAAAGTCGTATAATGATGGTAAAACGTTTCTTTTCGTGTTGTTTTCAAAACTACATAGAAGCTTCTGGTAAAGTTGCCACCACTTTACTAGGAGTATGACTTGACTAGAGTACACTATGACTTGATGACGTGGACTGTGACTTGACTTTACTTGACACCATATAATATTATTTTACTTGAAAAATTATCAATTACTTGACAATGGCTAAATACACAAAAATGTGGAGCCAAAACAAAACAAAATATAAAAATGTATATCATAAAAATGTTTGCTCTTTTTACCCGACTGTTGCAAAAGGGTTATGATTATGACTCTCTATGCATCTATACTTATATTTAATGTTTTCTACATATGGTATACAAAATTTAGTTATTTAGTATGTTAAAAATGATAAATATTTTGAATAAAGTCTTCACAAAAATATTCCATTCCAACTCGGTCTTAGTATAACACTATGATATAGGTAGCTTAAACTTTATATTATAAGCGTCAACATTTAACTGTTTGGCAAAATGAAAAACAAATCAAGGACACCTTTTACCATTATTTACGTTTCGATAGCCCCATGCTGTTATAAAACTCAGCAATAACCTAATCACACTATGTATGTGTATGTGTGTTTGTGTGTATGTTTGTTACTCCTTCAGGCTCAGACGGCTGAATGGATTTGGATGAAATTCGGTACCACGATAGCTTATACACTGGATTAACATATAGGCTACATTTCATCCCGGAAAAGTGAAATGTTCCCGTGGGATGAGCAAATAATTAAATACTTTTATCCGCGGGTGAAACCGCGGGGCGCAACTATTAAAACTATAAGCCATAAGAGGAAAACTAAAAAGTACCTAGTGGAACTATAACAAACTCTGGTAAGCGCCGAAAATTTCATAAAAGCAATTTACACAAGTTTCCATAAACGGTTCAGATCCCTCGACATGATCAGGTTATAATACAATGTCTTGTGAGGGTGTAATTGTGTGGGTGTTGTCGTGTAAGGGGTAATCTGGTGCATTGAAGAGGGAGGGAGGGGTAGAAACAAGATGATGTGATGTTTTGTTAGAGCAAACATCGGTTTGTTTGTGTTTTTGAATTAATTAACTTCAGACATGGTTAGCATTAATATATCAAATTCTATGAAAATAAATACAATGTCTTTTTAAATTTTCGTGATTTGAACTCATATAGTAAAGATAAAACGAGTCGAAACGTAGAGCTTAGTCAAAATAATGTTCTGATAATTTTTTTACGTGAATAGACTCGTTTTATCTTTAAATAAAATGTCTTTTATTAAAACTTGTTACTTTGCCTACTTCATTTATATATTATACATTTTTCATCACAAGCTCAAATTATGGCCAATCTGTCATCGCAGTTTATAACCACTATACCGCCAGCTTTTATTATATTATTTTGGGTTTCATTTTTTATCTGATTTAGTCAAAGTTAAGTCAAATAATTTATTGCAAGTTAGACGTTTTATGAACTATTAAGTCAAAATCAGAATACTGAAATTTTCTCACCAGGCATAGCACCTGCATGCTCAGCGATAAGATCTCGAAAGAGGCTTAATTATGACAAATTAAAAAGGTACCCCTGTAGTGTGGTAGTTGGGCAGGTCAACTCATAACCCGGAGGCGGCGGGTTCGATCCCCGCGGTAGGACAAGTATTTTTACACAGAAAAAAAGTGCAAATGATTGTTCTGTGTTGTGGGAACATGGTCATCGTAGTTCCTAGATCCCTAAACACAGGGAATCCTAGTTAGGGTCCAGGATCTATGTATGTGATCGTTGGGATTTTTTTTTTAATATTTACTAACGAAAAAATTTAGAGAATAGCAACTAGTTTACGTAACAGCTCAGTGAAACGATTAACAAAGCAGATGCAGTTAAGTACCAGACTAAAAGAATGAACTGAATCTAAAAATTTCACACGGTTTACAGCAAATTGAATTACTTCAACTTGGCTAACCAGCAGCGTCTCTACATAAAAATAAAAATACCAAAATTAGATTTTTTAGAATAGACCACTTTTTATGTTAGTGAATGATGTGACGAGCTAGTCGTTCACCTGATGTTAAGCGCCACGGCCGCCCATAACAGATCAGACATCCTGAGACATCAGCACAGTCTGGTAATAAGATTACTCGGCTGTGAGATCAGATCATAAAGTCTCATTTGTCCAGTAATTTCACTAGCTACAATGCCCTTCAAACCGGAACACAGTGGTGCTTGCGCACTACTGCTTGGCGGCAGAATAACTGGCAAAGCGGTGGTACCTACCTAGACTAACTTTGCAGAAAAGTCCTACCACCTAGTTGCTACAAAAGAGCATTTTCCAGCGAGTCTCGTCAGCATTTATGCAACAGGAGTCTGATACCTTTTATAGACAGAACACTATGACGTAGTTTTAAAGTAAAACTTCTTTACGCACACTTGACTTGGGGAGTAAGCTGTTAAATGTGCGAACGGAAGTTGAAGTTGGTTCACGTAGATGTCCATTGTCGACATAAAACAGTTTATAGTTTGTATTATTATTATTTTATTAATGTCAGTGGCTTATCGCCAAAGTGAAATTAAACACAATACGCCTTTTGCATGAAAGTACATTGTTGTTGTTTGTTAACAATACATTTTGATGGGAAATACATAAAATGGTATAAAGCATTTGTATACTATAGTCTATATTTCAGTGATAAAAAGAGAGAGAGAAATAAAGCAGCTATATTTTTTGAAATAAAACTTCTTTACGCACTTTGGACTTGGGGTGTAAGCTGGTAAATGCGAGGCGAACGGAAGTTGAAGTTGGTTCACGTAAATGTCCGACATAAAAAAGCTTAAAGTTTGTATTATTATGTTGGCATTTCCGTTAAATTACAATTTGCAATTGTCAAGATGGCGACATTAACATTAAACAAAGCAAAAACAAAGTTATACCGTCCGACAGATGGAGCTAAACTAAAGAAGTTTTACTTCTCTCGTGTGGTCTAAAGCACACTCGTTTTTTTATACAGCCTTAGCACGACGAGCATTTTAATTCATTTATATATTTTAATTTCAATATAAACAAACCAACTTTTAAATTTGATTTGTATTCTACTACAATCAAAATATTAATTATCTTGGATTTATTTTTATGAGCTTTTATTTGTATTAATGTTTTATAAGTAAATATTGTTTCTTTGATCATTCACTTATCTGAAAAGTTAGCTAGAATGACTGAACTGATTTAGCACGTAGATTGTTTATTGTGTAAAAAGTATCCCATGTCAATATATTATCATTGGATACTTGGATAATAATACCATGAATACTTTTTATCACGAAAAACTAAGTTTCCAATGGGTATCTGAAAAATTGCAGGTAAAATCGTGGGACACCTACCTATAGCATAAATAATACGTAATTTGTCATAGGTTGTCGTGAAGTAGATACTCCATGGATGAATGATGGCACAAGAGGCCAGGGATCAAAACTTCCTGCATGCAGTGTAATCTCAAATCAGACAGAGAGTTAATGCCTAGATATAACCTTTGACACTTGAGATAATAGATGACTGAATGGATAATACTATAAGTACCAGAAGCCCCTGACTTGCGATTTAACCTGCAATTTATCCATATTCTTTTTCCCGTTAAATGTACTCTCTGTATATAAAAACCTAATTTTGATCTTGGTATTTTAGAAAAAGTGATATCCTATTATTGGTCGTATATAGATAGTGCAAGCCATTTAAGGTTTACATTTCATCTAAATCAGTCAGCTGATAAAGTGTCCAAACATAAGGGTAACTAAAAAAACAGCGCTGTGTTCACATGTCGTGTGAACACAGCACATGCCGAAGTTACCTCAGTTGCCCTGTGACATGAATATTATGTTGTACTATTTAAGCCTTGTTTTGTGTTATTATTTGTGTCTGCAGCGGCAGTAAATTATTTTTTTAATTACTTTATTTATTTGTTTAGCTGATAAGGTGAAAAATCCACAGAAACGAACAAACAGTTTCATTTATAGTATTTTTGGGAACGCGTCCAAATTTGTAAAGTGTGGGTTAATATTTGACAAACATAGGACATTCGTTTTATTGAATGCCCATCTTTGTGTCGGACTATGTTCAGCGATGGACGCTTTCAGGCTGATGATATTAACGATGACCCGTAGCAAGTTATATTTTTCACTTTCAATTAACTTTACTGGGGAAAATCAAATTCGAAGATCGTGCAATAAATTGTCGCAGTTAGCATTTAAAAAGCAGCATTAACATTTTTAGCTTGCACGCCATTCCTCATTCGTGAGCACCTAATTGCTTCGTGTGAAACTTCAATTTGCAAAAAAGCTAATTACTTCTTATTGTATGCTTTTATAGAATGCGATGCAAATATGTAATTGAGTGATCCTGAACAAATGACAGAAAAAAAGCTTTCGACGAAGCTACGAACACGAAAAATGCTACCATAAATCTTGGTGAATTCGATGGAATATATTACGCTCAATGATAAAATGGTAAAATCTAGAAATAATGTTAATATGACTGAACTGTCGAGAGATAAAGATAAAAAGAAAGAAATTATAAAAACATAAAGAGACCGAATCAAACAGAGAATAAAAGAGAAAGACAAAAAGACTGTGTACTGCACAAAGTTATTTAAATTTATTAATTTTTAAACTATAAAGGTTAACAGCATGCTTACTACATGCGAGATGTCATTTCAAATGTAAACCTGTAAAAGTACTAAGATATATTTTCAAACGAAAGCTTTTTTAAATAACGTAGTCAAATATTGTTTTAGAATATAGTAAGAAATTCTCAACTGAGAGTAACAGCAAGACTAATAGAAAAAGCTATTTGAAATAGATTGAAATATCAAAAACATGTATTTGCTTTAAATAAACCAAAACGATAGGGTGGGTACCATAGAAGCCAGAGTATTGCTATTGAACGATATGAATTAAAATCACATCTACATTATTTAAAATCATGCTCTATACAATGCTCTATCTTTTCATCAATTTCGATTTTTTAAAATAAATATGTATTTAGGCGTAGTCGCTTATTAATTTATTTATTTGGAGGGTCTTTTGAGTTATGAAATCTCAAAACTCCCAACAAAGCATAAACTTGCCAAATATATTGTTGTCTAATTTTTAAAACTGAAACTTATTTTCATTTATAACTAACTCCTATAGACCAGCTTTTTGTACCAGGCTCAGATATAAAGCGAGCAATTCTCGTTATCGAGAAATCTCAATTTAATCCGTGTATAGATCGCATCTCGCACGATTCAGTCAAGATTCTGTTCACGAGTGAGTTCGCATCTAAAGCCTTTGGTACTTTCGAAACGAGGGCTGTAAATTGAGTTTTTATTAAACCTAAGATTTACTACTACGATGCTTCTAGTTTCTTCTTCACTTGAAATACGGTAAGTGGTTTTTGAATTGTAAAATAAGTTTATCTTTAAGTTCAATATACATTCAAACTACAAAAATATAAAATATAGCAGAGATTTCATAAAATTTATTGGTAAGTTTTTTAAATAACTAAAATGTGTTCTATTGTTTATCTCATATATCGGATAGGATCAAGACCAAAAACAATAAAAAATAAGAAGGTATATTATTAGGTCAAGTAGAATAAAATCAAACGACAAAACAAAGTATTTGATGATAAAATAAATTTGTTTTCTTTACAAATTCTTGAAGCTAAATACAAAATTGCTTTTCAACAACACCTTACCAAACTCCTTAAATAAATGAAATCAAACGCACTTTCAAACAACCATAAATTATTCAATAAAACTCCTTCCTTCCGGCGAACAAGCACCAACAAGCAATAAAAGTGTTTAATTAGTCAAAATCAATTCTCCAAAAGCAGTAATTGTTAACGTTTGTATAGAGAAAGCGATAAATCTTCTAGTAATGTTTAGAATTTAACAATGGCAGAGGATTTATGGAAGGTCCTTTCGGATTGTTGTAGATACTGTTTTGGAAACATCGTAATGTCTGAGATATTTGGTTACAGTAATGTTCTGAAAGAGTGATGACACAGAATCCAGGTTAGAAAGAACGGCGAAGAACGTGCATTAAAATCCTACATAAACTTAAAAATAATAAAAGGCAAATACAATAGGGTGAAACGGAAAAACAAGAAAAAGGATTAACGGTTTGTTTTTGCATACGGAAAAATCAACTCCAGGCCAGGCAAACCAACTTGTTCAGGATACGTTCAAAATGCACAAGTTTTTATATTAGGAAAATGCCTTTTATTTCGGCTTTTACAATATGGTTTTAATTAATTAATTTTAGGTTATGCTTTTCACTGTGGATGGCTAAGTGCCGTGAAGTTGCAGACATAGGTATACATGTAAAGGCGCGGGAACTTAAAACGGCCGTCTGAAGTCGGAACGTATTTTTTTTTATTTAGGCCCTACCATTTTATGTATTTAGACAGCGTCAAGTAATTGATTCTTCTTCAAGTTATAATATTTCACGCAGATATGTGTCAAGTCACAGTCAAGTCTAGTCTAGTCTAAGTCAAGCTCCTAGTAAAGTGGTGGCAACTTTACTAGAAGCTTCTATGGAGTTTGGAACGTATTTGTTTGCATAAATGGCTTGCTACCACGTTCATGTCGAAATTCCGCTTTAAGGATAAGTAATATTTTAGATTGACTAAAATAAGCTAGGCTTCCTATTTTCGTAATTCTACGATAATCTCAATAATTTATTACAGATGATTAATTATCCCTTGGAATAATCATTTTCATAATAATCCACTTATGAGTCGACCCGATTATAAAGTAATACAAATTATGATTTCACTCATATCATCATGTTATATCATAAGAGGATTGTCAGGTACAATCAAACGCTTCACTGATTTTACCAAAACCGCCCTTTGGAGCCCAAAGGTGGCTGGCTAAATTAATTTCTCTAAATATATTATATTTCAATGAATATAATTATTTCCCAATCTCTTGCAGGATTTGTGGCGTACGTGGAAATTGGTTTTCGTATTTTAGTCTTTGCTTGAGAACACTTCAAGGTTTTCTGAGTATTCAAAGTTTATTACATATATATTTATACTCCTACGCAAAACAATTTGGAAGTAAGTATTAAAAATATATTTATAGGATGTTTCAAGTGGTGGATAAAAAATAGCTTTGAAAGATAGAGAACGGAATAGTAACGTCCTGTACTGTGGGACGGGGATAGGGGATAGGGGACGGTAACTGCTGACCATCTGGAGAGCGGGACAGTCTTTGGGGACTGCCGATAGAATTAAAAACTAAGTCAAAATCATCATCATCAGCATACACTAGTCCACTGCTGGACATAGGCCTCTTCCTTACGCCACTGAAAACTGAGTAACTTGAGACATATAGCTCATGAGACGCGTGCGGTGACGATGACGCGATCGCTTTTTGTTCATCTAAAAAGTGCTCAACGAGCCCAAAGATGTTTGTACTTCAAAAAATGTGGAAAAACACAAACGTTTATACAAAACCCTGTATCTTAATGAATCTAAATCTTCTTATCCAGACTCTATTACAATCACTAATAGAGGAATGCGGCAAACAGGCGTAAACGATGATGTGGCAAGAACAATTACCGTTAGAGTTAGTGGAGCGAATACTTAGTCGGATGGGGACCGAATCGACCGTTTTGTTATTACCTACAACCAGTAAAGGATTATCATTTCTTTATCCTTGGACGTAGTATAATATAAATTCTTTTTGCAACATTTGCTTGTATATGATAAAAAAAATATACCATTCAAAAAGGGGTTAAATTTCATCATCATCAGCCTATGTTAGTCCACTGCTGGACATAGGCTTTTCCCATGGTACGCCATTGAGCCCGAACTTTGGCTCTTCTCATCCAATCTCTGTCAGCGTCCGAAACTGAAACCGACTTTAATCGCCTTCAGTTTGATATCTGGATCATGCAAGGTGCCTGAGAAGGGAGTCATACTAGGCTTTTTTTTACATCAATCTTGTCTAGCATTTCACCACACTCTCACCTGATGGGAAGTGACGATGCGATCGAAGGTGTAGCCTGCTACCCAAGTAAACACCTATTCACTCTTCTCTTGAACACGTCCGGATTTCGCCAGAAACAGACGCTGGCAGGGCATTCCATTCCTTAGCCGTTCTAATTAAGAGGAAGGGCCGCGAAAAATGGCAGAAAAATTCTGTATCAGTTGTTTCAGTTGTAGGTAACTGGTAATGGTGATATTTACACCACCTATGACTCAAAGAAACTGTGTTAGTTTTAACAAACCTAGTAATAGTAAACCTTTTTGCTTGATTTGTCACTGCAATTAATGTGACGATTATTAAAGACCACTTTGGTGAAAAAACACTGAAATTAAACTCGAGGTGGGGTTTATACCCCAAAGATATGATTATGGTGTCGATTATCCGGAATTTTTATTTTTTATCTGGACCTGTTAATATGACCCCCCCCCATGCTTTTCCCGCTTGACGTTGAATTTCGGGATCCTGTATATCTATATTTTTTTTAGTTATTTCAATTTAAAAACAAAATTTCAAAAATGTCTTTGGAACCAATAGGGAAAAATATTCCGTCGAATTAATTTTCTATATCGGATTATAAATGACGAAGATCGGTACGTGGTAACTAACAAAAAATTATATAACCCATCCTCCTCATTGCAGGTTTCAAAATATCTCAAAACACGATGAAAATAATTATGAAAAATTAAATTATAATAGACAGTATCAGGCGTGACTTCGCGGAAGTTCATCTTAAATCTAAATATATATAAATCAAAGGTGACGGACTGACTGACATAGTGATCTATCAACGCAAAACCCAAACCACTGGACGGATTGGGCTGAAATTTGGCATGCAGGTAGATATTATGACGTAGGCATCCGCTAAGAAAGGATGTTTTGAAATTCTACCTTGAAGAGGGTGAAATGGGTGGTTGAATTATTTTCCCATAGGACACGCCGCGGGCGAAGCTGCGGGCAGAAGCTCGTCCAAAATGAAATAGGAGTATCTAGCGTGATTCCGCTAAAACGCGCAAAAGCGCTAAAGTCCGTTTTAGCGGAATCACGCTACATATTTTTATTTCATTTTACTTATTTTATTTCATTTTTGTTTCATACGTTAACTATCACATCACGAGATTATTCAAAGGAATAGTTATAGCGGTAAAGTGAATACGCTTCATGGACGGACGCAAAAGCAATCGACCGTTTCATTGTTTCTGTCGGGTACAGGATTATCTTGTCCTATTCGTGGTATAGTGGAAATGAGTAGTTATATATCTCAATAATGAGAAACTTAATAAATGGTGCTTACATAACATTCACAGTAGAAGAGAGTTTGTATCTTCATTTACTAGCTTAAAATACTTGCAACATTTTGGTAAAACTGCTATCAAACAAAAAAACGAGTGTGCTTTAGACCACACGACTGAAGTAAAACTTTTTTAGTTTAGCTCCATCTATCGGCCGGTATAACTTGGTTATTGCTTTGTTTGATGTTAATGTCGTCATCTTTACAATTATTGTAAATTGCCCTTTTAACGAACATAATAATACAAATTTTATGTAACTTTTAATTTTGTTATGTTTACAATGGAGATCTACGTGAACTAATTTCAACTTCCGTTCGCCTCGCATTCACCAGCTTATTCCCCAAATTAAGCATGCTTAAAGAAGTTTTACTTCAAAAACTTTTTTGAACTTGTTTTAATATTAATTTTTAACAAACTAGTTGCCCTGCCCCGGCTTCACCTGGGTGAATTAGTAAAACGTGGTCGAACGGGATATAATGTCTGTAACCACGAATTTGCAGCCAAATCGGTTCAGCTGTTAAGTTATAAATAGTGTAACTAGCACGACTTTATTTTGTATACATATAGATGTTGTAATTGTCATTATTATGTCCTACGGTTAATTGTTTTACAATGTATAGTTATTTATTGCGTTCTTTAATTGTTCCAGGTATGACGTGAACCCGGCGGAGAAATTGGTACCTATAGATTTGAAAGTTGACAGCACGATTAATAATAAAAAAAAAAATATTTTGTTAGTCTTTGAACACTTGTTCAAACGACAGGTAAAGTCAAAAGTCAAAATCAAATGATATATTGCAAATAGGCTATTTTAAGCACTTTAACATGCATTTTTAAAGCTACACAATTACCCAACGTGTCTTATACTCAGGTCGTACCTAGTGGTTTTTATGTAAAACCATTTTAACTTTACAACACTTTACATAAAATAATATTCATGTTTGCGTTTAATTGACACTTCAATAAACAAATTGGCCCCAATATTTGGAACATTACTACTCATCCAAATATATGGCAATAACATTCGTCATAAAATTTTATAATGCTGGTCGTTAAAATCTTAAAAGCAGTTTGCATAACTAATGCGGTTTGGGGAAAACATAGTGTTGCCAGTAGGAAGTTATTAAAATTCTAAAACACAAGCTTTGGTTTTTGGAAATACGGACTTGTATGTTGAAGCGTATAACTTAAACTTAAATCTAAATATATATAATATAACTTAAAGGTTACTGACTGATTGACTGACTGACATAGTGATCTATCAACGCACAGCCCAAACCAATGGACGGATTGAGCTGAAATTTGGCATGCAGGTAGATGTTATGACGTAGGCATCCGCTATGAAATGATTTTTCGAAATTCCACCCTTAAGAAGGTGAAACGGGTGGTTGAATTATTTTCCCATAGGCCACGCCGCGGGCGAAGCTGCGGGCAGACGCTTGTAATCTATATAGACGTTAATTAGATGACTTTTAAATATTAATTAAATTCATAATATATTAAAGTTATAATTATTCACAATTTATCGATGATTAATAAATAAATCCACACACGAATTTGGTAGTTAAATACAAAAGGGGTTTGAATCCAAAGAAAAATCAAAAATTGTCCCTCCCTTACTCTTGTTATACACAGGAGGAATATTTATTTCTTTTTATTATTCATTTTATTCTTAGCTTTATTGAAAGTCGTGAAGAATAACTTAACAGTTAAGTACAAAATAATGACATAAAAATATAAAAAAATGTGTATTCTTGTACAATTGATCCATGTTAAAAGTTTGTGTAAGATTACTAAACTTTTTAGATGAAAATTTGCTTTAGAAATGTTTACACCACTGCAATAAATAGGTACCTACGAGTGTTTCTTATTCTGAAATATTAAGATCTCTATTGTGGAACTCTTGTTAAATTGCGGGTGATACAGCCAGATAGCTGTAGTATATAATAAAATAAATATTACGTTAAAATTGGGAGAATTTCCATGCTATAGCAACACCATAGATAAATTATGATAAGTCAATCTACTTTTTATTCCACTAAAGATGATCTTGAAGCCATCCAAAAACATTAATCCTGCTTATAGGATTAATGTTTAATGGTACTAAGCAGAAGGGCAATTTTAGTAATTTTAATTAGTTTTTTTTTATTGTTAGATAGGCTTGCGTTTGACCACTATCGCACCTGATGGTAAGTAACGATGCAGTCTAGAATGTAACATGCTTGTCTAGCAGATACCTGTTCACCCTCGCCTCACCCTGTTCCCTAATTATTAATCTTGTCACAATGTCACTGTTTTTTTTACTAAGATGGTAAGTAGGAGCATTCTGAAACTGGGCTGAAGTATCAATGCTAGATAAAGTTTTCATATTTTTTTGCAGCAACAAGCTTCTATCGTCTTGTGATTGAGATTAGAAATAAAGAATGAAAGAAAAAAGGCATTCCAGTCATTCATTGAGATGGTCTTTAGTGTAGGACGCTTATACACTTATATTTTTGTAATTATAATAATAATTACTCCCAACGATCACATACACTGATCTTCGACCCTAACTAGGATTCCCTATGTCTAGGGACCCAGGAACTACGAGTAACATGGTCCCACAACACCCAGACTCGTAAGTAATTGTGCTTTTTTTCTGTGTGTACTTGTCCTGCCGCGGGAATCGAACCCACCTCATAATAAGTACCTACTTGTTTTACTGTAATATTATTTGTAAATTTTTAATTAATGTAATCAAAAATTCAATAATCTCTTTCATAATAGACGGTTTTACATCAGACATTAAAATTGTCACGTTAATAAGTTAACGGTACCGTTGGGGATTAATTACTATTACTTATTATAAACGGCATTAATTATAATTACCTGTTATAAACGGCCTTAATATCTGTTAATAATTTAATTAGTTTTTTTTTGTTTTGGTATGGCTGCACAGTTTTGTGTATTTAGCCAGAGTCAAGTAATTAATAATTTATCGAGTTAAGTAATATATATGTATATCAAGTCAAGTCAAGTCACAGTCCAAGTCATCAAGTCAAGTTATAGTCTAGACAAGTCACACTCCTAGTAAAGTGGTGGCCACTTTACCAGAAGCTTCTATGGAGTTGAAACAACACGAAAAGATACGTTTCACCATCTTTATACCACTTTCCCACACTCACGCCTGTAATCCAGCACTTACCGAATAAAATGCCACCAATTTTATGCACTAACACTGAAAATAACATAAGTTTTGGAAAAGTAATACAATGCGGTGACACGATGTTTTTCGTTTTCCCGCCAAAAAAACCATGTAATTAGTTGCTATCGTTCCTTTTAAAAAAGGGCTTTAACCGACTTCAATCCTAATGAGAACATCATCGATGTAGTCTAAATCGAAATACGCATTATGAAGGATAATTCAAAAACCTCTTGTCAGATCTTAATCAAGTTTAAATAGGACTACACAGGAAGCACCAGCTTTTAAATACAAGAAATCATCACGGTGCACCAAGTGAAAAGTGCTGAGGTAACAATCATTAAAACTGAGAACCTCCTACTTTTTTAAATTCGGTTAAAAAGACCTGTAAAGCATATACGGTTTAAAAAAGAAAAATACTTTTAGCTGGATTTGTTTGCTTTAGTTACTTATACCATGCGTAAAGCATAGAGTGTAAAGAATAGAACTCGGTGTCACCTGTATTCGTATATCTGGGTGTGTTTTCAAGGCTAGACTGAATACCTCTTTCTAGATTTACGTCCTTCATCTTCAGGCACACTACTACGGGTGTGCTTTAGACCGTACGACCGAAGTAAAACTTCTTTAGTTTATGTCCATCTATCACCCGGTATAACTTTGTTTTTGCTTTGTTTAACGTTAATGTCGCCATCTTGGCAATTGTAAATTGTCTACCGCACATACATTACGAATTTTTAATGGAGATCTACATAACCAAAAATTTTTTACTTCCGTTCACCTCACCAGCTTCCTCCCCAAGTCAAGTGCGTAAAGAAGATTTACTTCAAAAATAAATACAAATTCACATATTTCCATCATAAACATTACTTGATATTAATATTCTTTATTACAGCCTATTAATTTGATGGAGCAATAAAAGTTGTTGAAATAAACAAGGTTTCCCTTTGTTTCTTATGCTTACACGGTAAAAGAAGCTTACACGTGTTTTGAAGTAGGTGTAAAGTACCCAGTACTGTAATATGTATATGTTGTGGTATACGTAAGTATGCCTAAGCAAAGTTGTAGGACTTTTCTGCAAAGTTGGTCTAGGTAGGTACCACCGCTTTGCCAGTTATTCTGCCGCCAAGCAGTAGTGCGCAAGCACTACTGTGTTACGGTTTAAAGGGCATTGTAGCAAATGAAATGACTGGGCAATTGAGATTTATGATCTGATCTCACAGTCGAGTAATCTTATTACATGATTGTGTAGACGTCTCAGGATGATGTGCGCAGTGCAGTGTCGCGCGAGACTATATTTTTAGAGTTCCGAGTGACAATGTTCTTGTATGGGTGGCCGTGTCGCTTAACATCAGGTGAACGACCAGCTCGTTATATTATTCATTTTTTTACTTGGCTAGCATGCTACTCCTTCGATCGCATCGTCAATTCCCATCAGGTGAGAGCGCGGTCAAATGCTAGAAAAGTTTGAATAAAAAAAAATTAACATAAAAAAGGTAACGTTTATTATGTAAGATTCCTATAGAAACTAAAATGCGGGTTCAATTCCTGCGGCAGGACACGTATTTGAGCACAGAAAAAAAGCGCAAACACTTGTTCTGAGTCTGAGTGTTGTGGGATCATGGTCCTCGTAGTTCCTGGGTCCCTGACACAGGGAGTCCTAGTTAGGTTAGGTCCAGGAATTATGTATGTGATCGTTGGGCGTTATCATTATTATATTTTTTACCTGCTCTGTGCTTTCTATAATCTAAAATAAAATACATTCATGGGTCAAGTCTTATCAGCATTTCATAAACTCTCCCTTATCTAAAACTCTGTCCATGTATGGCACAAAAAAATGGATGCCAAAACTGGGTAGCGTTCCGTAATTTACGACTACGTAGGTCGCGGCAGACGGGAATAAACTGGGTTCCGTAAATAAAACGCTTCCGAAATTTTGTTGGTATTTTTTCTCTTTTCATTTTTTAATTTATCTAGCACCGCGGTGAGTGGGCGGTTCCGAGTATATCTACGTTACATGGATACTTTTATCGTATGAATTGAAAGCAACCCTGAATGCTGTTTTTGTTTTGGGTATTGAAATTGTTTCAAACGCGTTTGACGTTAGAGTTTGTTGGTAGTTTGATTGGTATTGAAACCTGGTTGCGGTTTCGATACAGTTGGTATACTAACTTTTGTTTCAGAGTTTGACTTTTTCATTCAGAGTTATGGGAGGAACATGAAAATTTTTACTGCATCATTCAATGCCGACGATGAGCATCAATGCCGTTTCTTCGTGTGCAAAAATAGATCTAAATTGAACTCAATAACTTCCTGATAAAGTTTTTAATTTAGTCTTATTCAGAATATGGTTGATTTGCTCTCAAAAATAAACCATTCTTTAATTTATCATAATTATCAGATGTAATCAAAAGCCGGAGAAAAATACACATCCTTACACCGCTTGTCAAAAACTGACACCGCGTTACATTCTTTATGTACCTTCAAACGCGTTACTTCTGAATGAAACATCTTTTACACGGCGAGTTGTACCAACGCGTTGCATTTAATTTAACCATAGAACTGTCCTGCAAAGTTCGTCTAAGGAGGTACGCCGCTTTACCAGTTATATTGCCGCCAAGCACTGTATTTCAGTTTAAAGGGCACTGTAGCTAGTGAAATTACTGGTCAATTGAGACTTTGATCTGATCTTATTACCAGACTGTGCTGATTTCTCAGGATGACGTGCATATTGCAGTATTACGCGAAACTTTATATTGTAGAGTTCCGAATGACACTGTTTTTTAATGGGCAGCCGTGTCGCTTAACATCAGGTGAACGACTAGCTCGTAGCATTCATACATGACAGAAGTGGAAATTTATTTTTCATTTACTTCTCATATGATTTACCTCGCTTTTCGAACAAGTTACGTGGCGGGAGGGAGTTGAGATGGCAGTACTTCACTTAGCGCGAAATAACTCGAAATTCAATATTCAACACGACATTTTGGTGTAAACATCGCATGACGGCCTCCTTAGGCGAGGTCTAAGATATGAACTGGGCGAGGTTTACACAAGGTTTGCTATTGTCAGCGAATTCATGTATCTCTACTTCTACTAATATATAATATGTAACGTTGACTGTTCGTTTGTCCGGCTTTCACGCCAAAATGGAAATTGGAAAGAAAAATTTCACAAACATTAATTATTATATCCTATAGAAGATGAATAGGATATTATTGATTCCCTAAAACGATTAGTTTAATTTGCGGGTGTAACCGCAAGGTTTCTCTATTAGGTATTATTGGTAGGGTAATTGGTAAACGAACAAAGGTTATGTGTTATTTTCAAAAATGAAAATTTATAAATAACTAGTCGCGCCTCCCACCAGCAGATAAAATTATTAATATAAAATTATTATTAAAAGTATTCTAATTATTTGCTCATCCCGCAGGAAAATTTCACTTTTCCGGGATAAAATGTAGCCTATATGTTAATCCAGTGTATAAGCTATCTTAGTACCGAATTTCATCCAAATCCATTTAGCCGTTTGAGCGTGAAAGAGTAACAAACATACACACATATACACATACAAACATTCGCCTTTATAATATTAGTCTGACTAGCTGCGCCCAGCGGTTTTACCCACGTGATAAGCATCCATAGTGGTGTTTTATGGGAGAGGCCGGTGTTCAGCAGTAGACGTTTACCGGTTGTTGGCGTTATAATCTGTTGTGATAAAAATTTGTAATTAAACAATTGAAAATTTGAAATTTGAAATTTCAACATTTGTGTTTTGAAAAATTGAAATTTAAAAATGATGTATTTATTATTATAGAAACTGACGTGAGTAGTACATCTCACACACATAATTACACCTATTACACGGCTAACACTCACGAGATACAGTCGAATAACTCGACCGGTGTTCGGGCAATATAGATGCCCATCCTCAAGCAGTACGCGCGGCGGCTTTGCGCTGAGCCGCCGCGCGTACTCCGTATTTATAATCTATACAAATTTGTACTTGACATACAAAAATTATAACAGTCAAGCTATTTTAAATACAAAATAATTCAAAGTTAATCCAGAATTGGTAAAAATGTTTGACATACAGTAGTTCAATGTGGAAAAAGATTATTAAAATTATTTTAAAGTAATAATCGGTCTTTGTGCAATTCTAGTAAAGCTGCTGACAAAGCTAGTTCAGAATATAGGTGCTAAAAATAAAATCCAATGAATTGTGACGCAAAGCTTACAAAGTCGAGCGCTTCAAATGCACTGAACTAAAGTTACTGCATGGGTAAACGTATAAAAAAAAAACGAGCCGCGAAACTTTTGTCGCAGTACGCCACAGGTTTCAGAGTTGATTCTAGACTCTATTTTGTCTAAAATTTGTAGCAAATGTTATGGCTCCAAATATTTAAACAAAGATTTTGAGTGTGAATAGATTCAAATTTCTCTTGATAATGCTTTTTGGCAACAAACAAGCAGACACCCTACCTGGTGGTAAGTGGGCACCGTCGCTTATGGGCACCTACAACACTAAGGACAACGCTTATGCGTTGCGGAATTCTTCAAAAGATGGAATCACAGCCTCTTGTTGTGCTGAGCAGGTTGGCTCATAACCTGGAGGCGGTGGGTTCGATTCCCGCGACATGACAAGTATTTGTACATGAAAAAAAAGCACTAATACTTGTTCTAAGTCTGGGTGTTGTGGGACCATGGTCCTTGTAGTTCCGGGGTCCCTAGACACGGGGAATCTTGTTCTTAAAACCTTATTATGTTGTCTTTTCAGCAATGTCTCACATCTTAACCCCCCACTTTACGTTATGTTACGTCATCGATCATCCCCCACCGCTCGCGTGGTGTCGAAAATTACTTACGGGACCAAACTACAGCCTCGGCAAAAAATATAAGCGACTACAGAAAATGGCGGCACGTACCACCAAATGTGTTTAAGCTTTTTCTGAAATTGATGAAAATATAGGTCGGGGCGGAACGGTAAAATAATCCTAAATGAGGGAAGGGCAGATGGCGAAGCATTGATAGTAGATTATGATACTATCATATTTATCATAACACTTATCATATTTTATTCGAGTTCTTATTAAAGCGTATAAAAACTGTATCCCCGACGAAAGAGTCTTGATTCCCACAGCACGGGTTTCGAGCCTAGTGTGGGAGCTAGGTGTTCCAATCTCCACCATTATGTAATTTTTGCTTTTTGTCGAAATAAATGTTTTTTCAATCTTTCATTTTTTTTTTTCATACTTCTAAGCAAAATGCCAATGAACTCTTTGATGATGCATGCCATCGATTAAACATTGAGTGGTTAGAAACATATAATGAGCTCTTATGCAAAGCTTTATCACTCAATAGAACACGAGTTACGGGCATGGATACTAGTTGCGTTACAACTGTCATAAGCGGCCGTAACGCCTAACATCGGCTAGGCGATCACATAACATGATTGCATTCAGATTGTTTATCACTTAAATCTTTAATCTTAAAACAATCGTTAGCCAAAATTTTCTTTGGCCAACGCTAAATACTAACACATACGAGGGGGAAAGAAAGGTCTAAAACTTCACTAATAACTAAATTAAGATTAGAAATAGTAAAGAAAGAAAACACTTATTATATTCAATTTTTACTAACAAAAATAAAAATTACAAGAATGATAACACAATTAAATATACACAGTGCCAGGGATATTCTCTGATTAAAAACTTATAAGTAAGTTTAATATAAAGTTTTTACATATAACAATAAAAAGGGAACTTAATCAAACAAACCACTACCAGTAGGCAACGTGCCCAATATGCTGGCGGCATTGCCACGTTGAATGGCAATGCTCAATCTTTGGCTGAAGTAGAGGCCAGCATTTTGGTCACGTGTAGCTTCAACCAGACGTTTAGAAAGGTCTTTAAAAATTTGGTGAGGACTCGATCCCCAAGGCCCCAGTGTCTCAACTGCAAAAGGTGCTAATACAATTTTACAGTACCTAGTTAAGAATATAACTAATAAAAAAATTATAAAAAATATAATAAATATAATTATATAATAAAAAAAGAAGACATTTGGTACAACCAACAAATTAGGCGAATCTAAAACCAATGCATTATATAACGAAGGAAGTCGGTGATCGCGTGAGCCTCCCCGAGTTTGCCATGAGCAGCACGCACCAGCCGCTAATGCTAGCGAAGGAGCACCATGAATGTGGAATGCTACTGCCAAATTGTACTGTGACATACGGTAAGAGGAAACAGCGCGCAGAGACGTGCGGAGAATAATGATTCGAGAAGTGTTGTCTTTTGTTTCGGCTTTAGGGGATAACTGACCTAAATTGTCTTCTTTTATATTTCATGAACTATTTAAGAGATTATTCAAAAGTTTGTAACATTCATAGATTTTAATAGGTTTCGATTACGAAATATTTCTATTCGAACAGCTGTAACAACAATTTAGTGATTTTCGTCAAAATATCGATTACAGCCACGATTAAAATCGATCAATGACAGTAGTGTTTTTTTTAAGGGAGACAAATATTATTGTATTATACTATGTAGTGTCAGCTATCGAGCTTGTGATGGAAATACTTGAGTATGTTGTAAATCATCGATTTATGAGAGCCTCTGTATTGTGGTGGTTGAGCAGGTTGGCTCATAACCCGGAGGCGGCGGGTTTGATTCAGGACGAGTGCACAGAAATAAAAGCGCAAGTACTTGTTATGTGTCTAGGTTTGTGGAACCATGATCCTCGTAGTTCCTGGGTTTCCAGATGCAGAGATTCCCACTTATGGTCCAGGATCTATATATGTGATCGTTTGGCGTTATTATTGTTTATTAAGTGAATACTTCACAAACTTGCCAACCGTGTGTTACAAAAGCTATTTACTCCACACGCCCTTTCATTAGCCGTAGAGGGATTCTTCAAAGGTCAGAGTGTAGGAACTCCTTTATTTGTTAAGTCCTTGTTGAGTTCTTGAGTAACTGTGGCCAGCTGCTGCTGACGGCATTAGATAATTAATGAATAGAATGAGGTGTGTGGCTTAAATTTTAATGAGTCTAATACCAGCCCCGGGATTACGTTGCTTGATTGAAACTAATGGAAATACAAATCTGTATAGATTAAACAGCTTTAATATGGAATTTATACAGTGCATAAAAAAGATTTAACAATGTTATAAATTTCACCTGTTTCATCAAATTTATAAGGGTTATAATAAACAGTACCATTTTTACCTTTCTTTCTCTTCGATTGTCGATTCTGCGAGCTATGTGAATAGCTTTATGAGAGTGGTTCAATTAAACTAAGTAGGTTAATAACAACAATTTGACAGCTTCTGTGGTGTGGTGGTTAAACAGGTTGGGTCATGGAGGTGGCGGGTTCAATTCCCGCGACAGGACAAGTATTTGTGCACAGAAAAAAACCGAAATTCCTTGTTGTGTGTCTGGATGTTGTGAGACCATGGTCTTTGTAGTTCTTGGGTCCCTAGATACAGGGAATCCTAATTAGGGTCCAGGATCTATGTATGTGATCGTTGGGCGTTTATTTATTTAATTTTGAAAAAAAGAAATTTCGCGCCTTAGGCAATAGCGAAGAGCTGCTTGTAGGACTAGATAGTTGATAGAGTCAGGCGTGAATCACACTAAATATTCATAGTTCATTTTGTATTTGGATGTACGACTAGTTTTTGGCTAAGCGATGTGGAGTAATCTATAGATAGATTTATTTTATTTTCAACTTCATTATATTATTGCAGCTTAAACATACTTATTTACGTTTTTCTATTATGTTAGCCAGGCTTGAGTGCAAATGACTCATGACCTGAGTATCGTGACCCAAAGGATCCAATTTCACATTATTTATATCCAAAAGAAATAGGTATAATCTTTGAACGGGAAATGTAGCAACATTGGTTTGTCGGTAGATGTCTAATCTGCGTAAGATCAAAGACACGCCTGTGGTCTGACGTGAATGGTGGCTTCTTAGAATCGCCGGATAATTCTTTGGCCGGTAATAAATATTTTGTGCCAAGTGTGTTTACTTTGTGGGAATCATCTCCACTTTCATTACTTTTTTTTATAACATAGAAAAACAAGCTGCCCACCTGCAACACCGGGGGCGCTGCCAACGCGTTGCCTACCTTAAACTACTCTACCTTTACTTATTTTAATTGGCTTCATTAGTATCGTCTTTGAAATAGTTTTTGAAGTTCATTGTTTACTTTTAATGGTGCTTTAAGCAATAGTGACACTGTAAAAGTTGGCAAACAAACCAAACACGCCCGTCGAAAACACACTCATTGGTATAATCAATCCTATAACCACCGTAAAAACGTTACATAATAAGCTTTCTTCGATGGTGGTAGTTTGATATTGCTATTCAAACTTTTAAAGTCTCATTCCTTTCTGTACTAATGTTTGAAAGCTCCGGAGTTCGCACTTATCCATCTATTATATACTTACTGCAATGCATTTGAGTATATCACACAGACGACGCACATACGGGTATTTGGTCAATCTACGCGGTCAAAATTATTTTATGTTTTTTTTTCGATTCTAAGGGATAACACATAATGAAAAATAAAATTTTTCATGTATTTCAAGTAAAATTAGCTTAATATAATTTTTTTATTTATTTATTTAGTTTATGCCATCTTCAGAAGAGTCATCATTATCATCATGAATCGGCATCACAATATTCGGGATCGCGGGCATGAGAAGTGCAACCGTCTCAGGCAAAGAACAACTTAATCTACTTCTTTTTACGCTCTCAGCTATCTCTTTCATGCTCTTTCAATCTTATTAGCACTTCTTCTAAGAAAATAGACAAACGCCTTACAGTATGATCAACTAAAGGTAAATGTAAATCGGTTTCGGCGAAGGTATTGGTTACTCTGCAGGTTTCTAAGGGTAACTCTTGTTTCGCTTTTTGTAACAGAGAATAACAAGGAAAGAACTTCTTATTAGCGTTTCTCACTACTTCGTAAACGAAGTCTACTCCTGTCGACGAGTTAAATCGGCTTCCACGAACATAGATGATGCTTGTGTTGGTGTAAGTGGGAGTTCTTTTACATCTTCTGACTTAGAAAAAGTATTTTATATTTTCTAGCACGTGTCGGAGCGCTCATGATCTCTTTTAATATTTCGGAAGCATTTCGTTCTCCAGCTTTCCGCAACTCAAACTGAGCAGCATGAAGTATGACATCTTTTGCAGTAGTAGACCGTACCTCTTCAGTTCTTCTTCTTTTAGTTCTTTCACTCGACTCTTGAAATAATTTAGATGGCCGACCTGGCCGATTGTCTAGAATAACAAGAATTTCAAAGGTTCTTTCTAGCCATGCAAGGTTGTTTTTCAAAAATATGTCTTCCTTCTTATGAGCTTTTAACCACCTTTGCTTAATTTGTGATTTAAAACGTGAAACGTTGCGATTCTAGCTCTCAGTTTGGTCTTCAGTGTAATTTTCACACGACAAAAGCTGCCCTTTCAAGAAATTTAATTTGTCTTCCAAATTAGACAAATCAGGTGCCTGTAAATGGTCGAATAAGTACTTACGGATCACAATTTTCACTTCTGAAGTACCTTATGAACCTAAAACAAAAGCATATTCTCATAAAATGATCCTACCTTCAATCATCATATTTTGAATTTCAGGTTAAAAAAAGTTCTATGTTCCAAAATTGAGCCTATCCGCGGTCTTCCGCGGCTGATTTTTTGGTTATATACTGTACAAAGCTTTAAACTTTCGAGTGTATAAGAAATTATAGCCGGATCTAGCTGGGTACTATAACATATACTCGATTAAACAAAAATAATATTGAAAAATTCTCCATAATTTTGTAAGTTCTTACAAAATACCATATCTGTACTTAATAGGAATAAAAAAAATAAGAAAAATTATAAATTACTGCATTGTTACCTGTTGTATCAGGATCCATCACTATTATGTCTGAGATGAATGTAGAATAATATATATTTGACTGCAAAGTTTATGTTTTAACACGAAAGCCGAGAATAGCTACGTGCACTAACATGAACCACCAAATTCCGACTGAAAGCAGACGCGCCAGGTGCACCTGGTAAAGGTGAGTTGGGGTGGGTGTTGTTCTCCGATTAGTCACCTAGCGCAGGTAGTAATTGTTTTTAACCTTCTTTGCACTTCATTAAATTGACTTCTGGCCGCGTAGATAAGGAAAATACCCGTATGTGCGACGGTAAGAGCTAATGTTACATTTTAAGTAGTCAAAAATGGTGCCGGCTACCAGGATAGCAGGCCGGATAACATATTGTCTACATTTCTAAACATATTATACCTTAAACATAAAGCATTTCCCCATATTACTCCATTTCCGAATTATGGTTTTCAGAACATCAAACGTGTTTTAGTGTTTTTTATATGAGCTAAATGAGTCAAACATTTTTTTTATTTGCATTCGCCGTTATATGCTCACGGAAGGTAAATGTATGAGTTACAGACGACTGGGCAAAGGAGTATTTCTGTGTGTTGAGTATGAGCATGTTCAACATACAAAGAAAATTATTATGAAAGAACATTTTACAAAAACATTTTTATTACGCTACGTTCAAGACATTTTGTTATACAAGAAATACGTCATTCCATTTTGGTAACGGATAGCTGAGTGCAAAATTCATTGAAGATAATTATGCATTTAAGTAGAAGTTCTAGTCAGCTGCGTGCTAGGTTTCATTGCATCTATTTTCATATCCCGCAATTAAACTCGTATGTATTAAAAGTTAAAGGATTCTATTGCAAATAGGCCATGTTGAGTATATTTATAAGTTTTCGGTATAGTATTTACAGTATTTATAAAATTCGGTACTTAAACTTAAGTTATTGTATAAGTATTTAAATTTACATAGTGCTTAACGACTAATATTATATAGCAAGCCCATTAGGTCAATGTGTGAATTTGAAAAAAATAAGTTTTCTTCCCACTACTGGTGCAAGCAATTTGGCACAATGCAGAACAGAAAAATCCGATCTGAAGCCTAGATTACGTCTGCAAAGAAGAAGCTACAAGAAACTTAACAGTGATGTCTTTCTCTAATATCCATAGTTCGAAACATATTAAACCGAATCACAATATTTTTTAACAAAACGTGCTAACTTATTTACCATTGGCCATACTATCCTACTTATCTAATGTGGATGATAAAAATAATATTTAAAAAAATAACCTACTCAACTGATTTAGGTGAAATCTTTATGTAAACAATCTGAAAGTCAATCTCAATTTTTTTTAAACGGTTTTTAAATTACGAGGTCTGAGGTAAAAATCTAAAAATTTACACCTAAACTGAGAACGTCCTCGTTTTTGAAGTCTGAATATAATAGTGCCTGCAATGTTCTTAACAAATGGTTAATCTGTCATTTAATAAATTACTACGAGCAAACGTCAATTTCAGTTAGCAGCCCTCCGGATAATTCCAGATTCGCAATTAGCTGAAATATTTGCATCAAAGCGTGCATAGCGATATTTCGTCACAAATCGGCTCGGCTTATATCGACTAATGTATGAAGGACTGCAAGTAACAAGTGCGAGCGAACTCTGTGGAATTTCAATATAGTAAAATAGATACATATAACAAACTACCGGTTCACATAAGAAGCGAAAACAAAGAAACAACATATCAATATAAACTCAAAGTTTTCCTATCCCAAAAATAATAAATATTTCTGGACATTTTACACAACGCCATCTAGCCCCAAGCTAAGCAAAGCTTGTGCTATGGGATCCAGATAAGTGATACAATATTTATATACTTTTTTTAATACATACGTAGAATAATTTATAGCACCCAGACACAGAACAAACATCAATAATCATGACACAAATATTTGTCTTGTTCAGGCAGGGTTACTATCAACTAAGTTATCGGGACAGTCAAATGTAATAATAATAATAACGCCCAACGCACACATACATAGATCCTGGACCCTAACTACGATTCCCTAGGTCACCGCATTCTCCCAGGGTGGAGAATGCGGTGTCGCGATCTTTTCTTTTTCCCGCCAAAACTCCAATGTATCTCCTTATTACATACCTAATGCAATAATAAAATAAATCAATAAATGTGGTCTAAGGCCCAAGAATAGGAGCACCTCATTTTTTCACGTGAGTGACATACCGGCTAAGGTAATATTTATCCAAGAAATGGGCATTTAGGTATGTCGCAAAGGAATACTGTATCCCTGGCCGTGATTATGTTATAAAAATATATTAGATCCTGAACAGCTCTTGTTCAAAACCAAATCAAAACGTTTAAGTTTATGCCATTATAAAAATTCATGCTAATAAATAATTAACTACAACTATTAGTCGGCTAAAACTCACGAGATACAGTCGAATAACTCGACCGGTGTTCGGGCAATAAAGATGCCCATCCTCAAGGTGTACGCGCGGCGGCGGTGGTGGCGGCCACCGCCGCCGCTCACGTCAGTTTCTATGATAATAAATAATTGGTTGAGTTGACACTTTTATATTTATGTCACCGCTCCCACTTATAATTTGTACCTGGCGGCATTTTAGCAACTAATCACCAAAAATACTAAATGCACTAATATTCTATTTGGTATATAATTTGAAATGAATTTCCATTTCCGAGTGTTGATTTTCATGTTTATTTGGTTAAATCTAATTTTGGGGCTGGTAATAGGCACCTAATAATTTTCTTTTGAACACGTTTTTAATAATATTAATAAGCGCTTGCATTAGGAATTGTTCTATTCATGGAATGTTATTAATACGACATTTGTACATAAAAAATATTCTCCCATTGTTATGTAAATGTAATGTA
Source organism: Ennomos fuscantarius (assembly GCA_905220475.3). NCBI lineage: Eukaryota > Metazoa > Arthropoda > Insecta > Lepidoptera > Geometridae > Ennomos > Ennomos fuscantarius. Next base: position 13,497,630 of record HG992042.1, read on the forward strand.
AATTCCCTCTAAACTGAAGGTTATGGGTTCGATTCCTACCCAGGATAAACATTTGTGTGATAAACTTCGACGTTTGTTCTGTGTCTGGGTTTTATATGGTATTCTATGTATGTATTTACAAACAAAAAAGTATAAAAGTATTGTATGAGCTATCTGGTTTACACAGTACAAGCTTTGCTTAGTTTAGGGCTAGATGGCGTTGTGTGAATTCTCCACAAATATAATATAATAATAATAATAAAGTTATACTGGCTGATAAATGGAGTTAAACTAAAGCAGCCTTATTAGTAAACGGGTATTAGTCTCGGATTAGTTACTTCAGCTTTTGTCCTTTTTTTGCTACTGGAATATTTAGCTGGATCGAAAGAGACAAAAGATGGTGTAACTAGTCTAAAGCTAGTTTGTGTTTATTAATAAGCCTGAAAAAGTTTTACTGCAGTCGTGTGGTCTAAAGCACACCGTTTTTTTTTTTCATACTTTATTTTTTCTTTATTTCAATATTTAATCAATTAGTGTGTAAGAGCAAATAAAACTCATGTTTATTTTAGTTTCTTTTTTTTTTGAATTATGAAACAGTTGTCATCTCTATTCTTTGTTTAAGTAAAAATGCTGTAACCAGTAGTATCACAGAACTCCACAAATAGCAAATCCATTATTCCGCAGATATTTCTCACCAAGTAGTTTTCCGACGCTTTACCGCCTTTTTTCTCACGCCTTCCGATTTATATTTCTCCTAAAATCTGTACCATTTATATTACTTTGCACAGCTTTTAGCCACACTTTACTATTATAGTATTACTAGCTGCGCCTCGCGGTTTCTCCCGCGTGGTGATGAAAAACGGTGACGATGATGATGGAAAATAGATAACAACCTATTCTCGGACCTACCAAGTGTGAAAATAAAATTTCATAAAATTCAGATCAGCCGTTTCGGAAGAGTATGGTAACAAACACTGTGACATGAAATCTAAATATATATATAACTCAAAGTTGACTGACATAGTGATCTATCAACGCACAGCCCAAACCACTGGACGGATCGGGCTGAAATTTGGCTTGCAGGTAGATGTTATGACGTAGGCATCCGTTAAGAAAGGATTTCACGAAATTCCACCCTTAAGAGGGTGAAATGGGTGGTTGAATTATTTTCCCATAGGCCACGCCGCGGGCGAAGCTGCGGGCAGAAGCTCGTTTAAATATATATATATATATAAATATTATATATGGCTAGACCATTCACTTTCCAAAAATTACTGAGAAAGAGCCAAAACGTTACATTTAATACTTAAACTACCAAAATTATTCACAAAAACGAGTGAGCTTTAGTCTACAAGACTAAAGTAAAACTTTTTTAGCTTAGCTCCATCTATCGCCGGCTATAATTTTGTTTTTGCTTTATTTAATGTACTGTTGCCATCTTGACAATTGTAAATTGTAATTTTACTGGACATACGAATATAATAACACAGTTTTTACCTTTGTTATGTTGACAAAGGAGATCTACGTGAACCAACTTCAACTTCTGTTCGCGTCGCATTCACCAGCTTACTCCTCAAGTCAACCGTTACTTTGAGTCACATCAACAACTGGAGACGTCCACTGCTGGACAAAAGCCTCCTCCATAAAACGACATTTTTGAAACTCCATAAAAGGTTTCACGGCGGAGATTAACCTTGGCTTGACACCAGGACTACACAAATACATTAAAGTGACTTTGATACGACTTTGAATAGTTCCTGTGACAGCCTCTGTGGTGTGGTGGTTGAGCAGGTCGGCTCATGACCCGAAGGCAGTGGGGTTCGATTCCCGCGGCAGGACAAGTAACTGTGCACAGAAAAAAAGCCCAAATACCTGTTCTGAGTCTGGGTGTTGTGAGACCATGGTCTTCATAGTTCCTGGGCCACTAGACACAGGGAATTCTGTTTAGGATCCAGGATCTATGTATGTGATCGGTGGGCGTTTTATTATCTGGAAAAAAGATATTTGGTAAAGTAAGCATTGACCTGGTTTCACGGTTCACCCACAAAATAATAACAAACGTTTCGTAACATAATAAAACAAGAAAATATTATGTTATCTAGTACATTTAATATCGGAACAACAAAACACCTTTTTACAACTTTCTTACTAACTTGGCTGAAACAGGCAAAAGCCACTTTATTCTTTGCAAAAAATATAACCGTTTTTGTGTTTTACTATTAAAATGAAAAATATTTCGCTTTAAATGTCAGAGCTATATTAATTTAGCAGGTTGTAAAGTTTTTGTGTTGGTATTGCGGACGTTTCGTCAATCTAAAGCACAAATTATTTTTAAGTATTCTTAGTTTACCCGTGTCGTTGACCTCATAAATGAAGAGGGTGGGATACTCCTACAAAAATGCATTTTGAAGTAAATCTTCTTTACGCACGCTTGACTTGGGGAGTAAGCTGGTGAATGCGACGCGAACAGAAGTTGAAGTTAGTCCACGTAGATCCCCATTGTCAATATAACAACGTTAAAAATGTTAACACTTAAGCTGATTTTGAGTAAACAAATTAAAACTTAATATTTGTAAAAAAAAACAGCGTTTATGAATAAACAATGGAAAATGCTAAGACCGCGTGTCAGTGATATAAATAACTGGATTATCCTAGATCTTAGCATCTGCAATCAGTATCCGGATTTGAGAAAAGTTTTAAAATAACTTCCTGAAGATCCGATAATGTATATAAATGCAATTTTAATTACATGGTTATTTTTGTTCATTTATAATGTTTTTGTAAACTTAATACATAATTATATTTAAAGGGTATGCAGCCGGGATAAAAGAAAGTATAACAGCAAGCGTTTAGCACAGATTTATTCTGACTAATATTTCAGTCCTACCGATATTTAGTACCTACATACATTACAATATTAACAACTAATAAAGATGGCAGGGTGACCCAAAATGAGTCGCTTTGCTTCGGATAATAAGTGTCGCCACGCTGATTTACCCTGAGCGAAGTCTTGCGAGTTTTCAGTCTCAAGATCGCGATGGTTCCTTTATACTTCACCACTCCATTGGTACTCAAACGGATGGGTGATGACTGAGTCATCACCCATCCGTTTGAGTATTAACGTCGGGTCGGGTTGTGAAACGAAACTTTATTATTATATCATAAATTACTTTTTTAAATAATAATAATAACGCCCAATGATCACATACATAGATCCTGGACCCTTACTAGGATTTCGTGTCTACAGACCCAGGAACTGCAAAGACCATAGTCCCACAACACCCAGACCCAGAACAAGTATTTCCACTTTCTTTTCTGTGCACAAAATTAAATACTGGTCTAGTCGCGGGAATGGAACCCTCCGCCTCCAGGCTATGAGCCGACCTGCTCAACCGCTACACCACAGAGGCTATCAAAATAGAATCATATCGAAATAAATCTGATGGACCAAATGGTTTTAATTTACTGAAATAAAGTTTAACATACATCATTTAGCAATTTAAGTTCTATTATGATACGTTATGAACGAGTCGGGTCTAAAACAAAAGCCTCAAAATTACGCCAAAATAAACACAATCCGTTTACGGCACTAAATTTAATCCGTAGTAATGGCCCAGTCCATTATCAACATATCCGGATATAATCCAAGACTGTAAGCACTTATACCGGTTACGACATATTGTCCGGATTGTGAGTGGTTAACAATGGCTATAACCGGACGTGAATAGGCGTGCGGCCTTAGAAACTGCCCGTTACAGGGTTAAAATGGGATTTCAAATTTAGAGCGTCCTTAGTCCTTAGTATGGCTTAAGATTCTGTGCATAATGAATTTTCATAGGAAAGAAATATTTATAGCTGAAAAGGTTCATTATGTTAATTTGTGATGTAAAATTATGAAACAAATATTTCAAATAAAGTAATTACTGTTTCGAGAATGACGAAAATAATCATCTCTTTAGACTAATATATCCCCGACTGTTACTCACGAATAATATGTCGATTTCTCGACCAGGTTTCTAGAGGAAGAGCATCGGATATGCTCGAAACCTGGTCGAGAAATCGACATATTATTCGTGAGTAACAGTCGGGGATATATTAATTTAAAATGAATCACACTCATGAGAATTTTAATACTAAAATCTCTTTAGACAAAGAAATACACTGCTCTGAAGTTGGCGTTGGCGTTTTAGCAATTCCGCGTATCTACTTACATGATATTTTTAGATGAGAAAAAAATACATTCCATGTGTTAGCGTCTGGTTATCAGTTTTCCGTAGTAACCTTTTTCAAGCAACCCACCAATAACTAACTCGCTTTTTTAGCCTCCGACGCAAAAGAGGTGAAAATAAATGGATGAACATTTTTAAGAAATCAAAACCGTATACCACTTACGAAGACCAAAAGAACCCCTTCCTTCTGAACTGTAGGTTGTAGGTTCGATTCCCAACCAGGAAAAATATTGTATGAGGAACATAAGTGTCCGTTCTGTGTCCAGGTGTTATATTGTTTTCAAGTATGTATTTACAAATAAAAAAGTATCTAAGTATTGTATCAGTTATCCGGTTCCCATAGTACAAGCTTTGCTTAGTTTGTGGCTAGATGGCGCTGTGTGAAATGTCCACTTTTAATAAGTAGATATTATTTGATACAATAAGCATCAAAGAACACTTAAGCCTAAACCTTCAGTTTATTTGCCCGAACTATTGAGATTCCTCAGTGGATGGGATTCCAGAAGAATTTCGGAATCTCTGAGTGGTTGTGCTATTGTTTTCATGTTAGTTTAAATAAGCAGAAATAACCGTTTGTCCCGACATCTGTTTATAATTTCTGCTATGCGAAATTTTGGGGCCTAATTTTTGATTCAGTACGATGAATATCTTTATCTACACAATTCTATACGAAACCACTGCTCATCATATAATTCATCAATAATAATAATAATTATAAAAATAATAACGTTTAACGACTACGAGGACCATGGTCCCACAACACTTGACTTGTAACAAGTAATTGCACTTTTTTTTGTACACAAATAATTGTCTTGCCGCGGTACCTCCAGGTTATGAGCCAACCTGCTCAACCACTACTTTACAGAGGCTGTAAAAACAGTATTTTTTTATGCAAAGAAAAAAAATTACTTCGATAAAAAATAATACTCTTTTAATCCAAATTCATAGCAAAATAAGCCCTAAAAAACCAATAACACTGGAAGCGGTGCGCGGTTTCTCGAGCCACCTAACAATCTAAGTAGGCTCATCTGAGAAGCAGCTGCAGTTAATTAATTTCAAACTTCGCCTTGTCCATACTGTAATACTCAAGTATAATCCCGGTGTATTAAGTAGCTAATAATTTTTTACATTTCACACAGCGCCATCTAGTTTCAACTAACTAACAAACTAACAAAGCTTGTACTATGGGAACTAGATAACTGATATTATTATGAGAATGAAGTATGTTTTTGTTATTTAAGTTTTTAAAACTCTTCACATTAGTATCATTTATCCTTGATGAAGCTCCTGCAACAGGTTATAGTAAATCAAACCAGAAACACCAATTTAATTTCAGCTCATTCTTCATTCTTTAATATATATCATAGCTTTTCACTGGCTCAAGTTGCCTTCCGATCACGTGCCAGAGAGTGTTGCCAAAAACAACATAAAACGATTCACTCAACTTAATTTCGAAAACTAGGAACTAAATAACTTTGGTTTATTTAACCAATTAACCCTTGCCATAATAATAACGTCATAATTTAGCGGTAATTTTAACTACACACGAAGAATAAACAGCTGTAGCTATTTACGCAACTTGTATTTTATTTACGCCCATCAGTACTAAAGTTAGATAGCTCCAAAGTTCGCAGAATGTAGGTTCAAATCCCGCTTGTGATTCAAATTCTTCCTTTACATTAAAAAATAATCTATTACTACGGCAAATTGCCTTTATTTTCCAAATACTACAATGATTTAATAACTAATACTAAAAACTACCTACTACAAAAAAAAGAAACATTTAGACTATATACTGGCCGCGATGACCTATAGACAGTCCAAATGCTCAAGCCCACTACAAGAAGGTAGCGTACTCAACATGCTGGCAGCATTGCCCCGTTGAATTGCAATGCTTATCCGTTGTGCCAAATAAGTGCCAGCATTTTGGTCACGCATCGCGTCGACGCTCTGATAAATTTTTGAAAACGCGATGAGCTCCCGGCCCCCACGGACCCAGGGTCTCAACACCAAACGGCTCAAATATGTAACCGCTACATAGTAATATCTATTACTACTATCACTAACTAACTACTATCAGGCAATATTGCTATACAAACTATGCATATTAAAAACCTTCAGCATGCTTTGTTTGTCTGCTCAAGCTATAAAGAAAAATAATTAACAGCTTAGGTTTACCTTTGCATTAAACGGTTTAAACTTTGGTGTAAAATTTCCCATTAATCCTCTCGTAGAGATGTCACTACTACCGTTAAAGGATATCATAAAACTTTAACAGTTACAATTAAAAACCCTGCAAAAACTTTTCCTTCTAATAGTCCAAGTCACTAAACCACCATAAACTTTTACGGAAACGTTAACCCGTTCTTTAATCCACTTCGCGGCACCGCAATAACGAAACGCAAGCGGTACCACAGACTATACAGCCACTTGTTTATACCTGTCCGAGTGTATCTACAGGGAGCGATAAATTTTGAGCCCAACGTCTATCTGATGTATTTATCCCGTCGAGAATTTTTAAACGGCCAGTGTGAAACGATCCTTGATAAATTATGTTTACCGTAAGGGTTCTACTGATTCGGGGTTAATATATTATCTACTTCTGGTACTGATGTTTTTGGGGTTAGTTTAATGAATAAATTACGTAACAGGAGAAATACAGTCTTCCTTAAAAATACATGGGAGATATCTGAGTCGTGTTTTAATTACAGCCTCTATGTGGTTGAGCAAGTCTACTCATAACCCGAAGGCGGCGGGTTCGATTCCCATGATAGATCAAGTATTTGTATATGATAAAAAAAGCGCAAAATGTTTTTCTGTGTCTAGATTTTGTGGGATTATGGTTTTCGTAGTTCTTAGATGCAGGGAATCCTATTAGTTATGGTCTATGATCTATGTACTTTATCATTGGGTAGTTTTTTTTAACGGACAGAATGCCTTTATTCTTTTAATTATTATCTACCTACAAAAATATAACAACTACTACTATACTACCTACTACAAAAATGGAATTTTTTTTAGACTGCACGACTGAAGTAAAATACTAGGTAAAATCAGAAATTGTTTTACCATAATAATAATAATAATAATAATAATAGCGCCCGACGTTCACATACATAGATCCTGGACCCTAACTAAGGATTCCCTGTGTCTAGGGACCCAGGAACTACGAGGACCATGGCTGCACAACACCCAGACACAGAAAAAGTATTTGTTCCTTTTTTCTGTGCACCAATACTGCTCCTGCCACGGGAATCGAACCCGCCGCCTCCGGGTTATGAGCTGACCTGCTCATCCACCACACCGCAAAGGCTGTCAAATCTAAAGTATTTGAAAATGTACCATGCTAAACTATGTTCTTACAAAAACAATAGAACTAAGAACTATTTGGTGTCAACGCTGTAGATACTAAAAATAAAAATAATATCTAGTAATTGAATCTCAGTGCCGAAAGCGGTACCTGAGCCAGAAGGGCTAGACTGGTCCGGTGATCCTAGCGCAGCCGATACTATGGCTGCTATAGGATCATCCGGGTCGCTCAACACGTGTCTCAGGCAGCTTTATAATTCATGCTTAAATTATTATTATGAGCCCAATATTATAGTTTAGAATGCCCATTAGAGATTTTTTATTTTATTTTATGGCGCCAGACTAGTTTGGTTAATGTGTTTTTATTTGTTACAGGTATGCAGCGTTATCAATGCGACTCATTAATTATTAAGTGAGTACCCAATATGATAAGGCTGACATAATCATTGGACGACACCAAGTGGGATAAATTAGGTGAAGTTGCTTAATAAACTAAAACTTTACTTTATCAATAGCAGGTTAAGAATCAGAGTATACATTTTTTATTCATCATTTACCATCATCATCACCATCATTATTTTTTATGATTATTAAAATGATAAAATTGTTAATTGCAATAATAAGGTACGTCAATCATTACACAGGTCGATAAGTAGTGGCTACTGAAGATTATGTTAATCACAAATACTACAATAATTATGATTGATCATCAAGAATACTCAAAAACATATGTGAAAAAAAATTGTTCAAAAATAACAAATGTACGGTCATGTTATAATAATAAATGGTAAATTATACCTTACTTACACTAACAATAAGTTACAAATTCAAATTCGTTATCTACGCAACCTCAAAGGATATAAGGCAATATAACGCGTTCCATTATGACAGAATCATATCCATACGCACAGAAGTAATATCTCACACTTAGCTTTTTATTATCACTCAAATTTCCACGCACACGCTAGGGTGTAGTATCCATACTATGAGTCTGACTGTGGCGTTAACTTTATGACTTTATATATTGGTACAAGGTACAGAAGCATAAGGATAAAACTAGCAATATTCCTAACGAATGCAAGAAACTTTGTCTTAGTTCTTAACTCAGATTATTGTTGTAAATCAAACTAGGAGCATCTCTGTAACTGTATATTTATATTTTTTCAGTAAAGCTACATTGTTACTTTTCAAGCAAGCCCAAAATTCATCGGTTTTTTCTCAACCGCCTGTTCTCCAAATTTCGTCCAATCGCGCGCCAATCAGAAAGAAACAATTCAATCAACTCGATTTTGATTAATAGAAACAAATTATTAATTCACGCCACTAGGAAGTAGGAAGTCATAATATTGTTTGTGAAAGATTTTGATTAATTAGTGAATATAGATATTCCTATTCTTAATTATTTACTGATTATGATTTCTAGTAGTTTCGAATCTGTAATTCATAAATTCATAATAAAAGCACGTGTATTCTATTAATATAAAAATTCTAAGTAAAAAATAAACGAGTATGATTTAGACCACACGACTGAAGTAAAACTTCTTTAGTTTAGCGCCATCTATTGGCCGGTAAAACTTTTTTTTTGCTTTGTTTAACGTTATGGCCGCCATCTTGACAATTTGTAAATTGTCATTTTACTGGGCATACCAACATAATAATACAAATTTGACAATGAAAATCTACGTTAACCAACAACTTTCAACCTCCATTCTCCTCGTCACTCATTCACCAGCCAAGTCAAGCGTGCGTAAAGAAGTTTTACTTAAAAAATAACACACAGGTACGATTAATATACCAAATTGTAAAGAAGTAAACATTAAGAAGTATTACTGGAAAACAAACATATTTAGGTCTCACTCAGTCCCAATATTGGTTCAGCAACTGCAATGAATATGTTGACCGCCCAATGCGTATGTAACTTTTATTACTTACTTAAATAAAGCCGCGAATCGCTAATCACACAACACTTACAACATTCACTCATAAAGAGTGAATAACTGAACAGCGAACAGTGAAAAAGACATTGCATGACGTGCGAGGTGTAAACTTTCATCACACTGATCCGATATTGGTTTACGACCAACTTGATTTACTATGGAAGTGGGTCATATCGTTGGGGGATCGAGTATTAAAGCTTTTAATAGATTCCGATTCACAGTGGGGTTTCATGTGCGTGGGAAAATTAAAATCTTAGTCGCTTTGAATTGGCTCTCTAGCTGCGCCTCGCGGTTTCACCCGCAGATAAAAATGTAGTTTATGTGTTAATCCACTATGTAAGTTATCTTTATTCTAAATTTCATCCAAATTCATTCGGCCATTCGAGTATGAAAGAGTAACAAACGTCTGTATTGATAATACCTACACTGGATTAGTATATAGGCTACATGTTATCCCGATAAAGTGAAATTTTGCCGTGGGATGAGCAAATAATTAAAAATTTTTTTCGCGGGTGAAACCGCGGGGCGCAACTAGTTAAAACATAAAACACCACAGTAACAAAACATTCTCTGTGAGTACAGATAATCAAATAAGGTATTCTCTAGCCGCGGTCAATGCGGTTTAATATTGTCAAGTTCTTATCAAAATATAAAAATAAATGGAATAAACACTGCTTTTTGGTTCATTAGTAACTTTATGTAAAGTTAGTAACAACAAAAAGCAGGTATTCCATTATTTTTATATATTGATAAGTCTTAAAAGTTGTTTATAAACCTTTAAAATAACACTTACTTTTAGACCTCATCTTACTTAATTTTATGGACATTCTCTCAAGAATTCTTCCACTAAGCTTAAGAAGCATCATCTAAACCCACTCATAACTTTAACAACCTCAAACACTGTTATTTCTAAGAATTCATAGACACGACTCAAGTCCACATTTAGTGCAACACTCCTTGTTATTACCTCTAAACCTTACTACACCGCCTCAAACGAGTCTCTCTGTAAACATGGGTGCTTTCTTTATAAAGGGATTCCTTAGAAAAATACTATACAATGAAAATCAAAAAGTCGTGATGGCATGACATTTTTCAACTGACTTCACAAGTTACCTCAGAACTTGACTGGGTGTACCAATTTTGACGATTCTTTTTTTATTTGAAAGCTGATGCTTTCCGCGTGATCCCATTTAAATTTGACCAAGATACGACTTAAAATATAGATAACTAGTTGCGTACCGCGGTTTCACCCGCGGATAAAAAGTATTTTAATTATTTGCTCATCCCACGGGAACATTTCACTTTTCCGTGATAAAATGTAGCCTATATGTTAATCCAGTGTGTAAGCTATCTTGGTACCGAATTTCATTCAAATCTATTCAGCTGCTTGAGCGTGCAGAAGTAACAAACATACACACAAACACACATACAAACTTTCGCTTTTATAATATTAGTGTGATGTAGTGGACATACTTAAAGAAAAATGCAACATACATGCCTTACCGCTAAATTCCTTACTCTAAGACTATAGAAGCAAAGCTAATAAAACAAAGATAAATATACGCACAAAAACGTTCACAGACATCCGTTAATGTAGCAAAATAGGTAATTGCGATTCGCAAATAGTCTTTTTGCAGGTTCACGTATAGGTCCTAAATATATACAGCTGTTAGTCAAGAAATTATTCAGGAGGTTTAGTACTTTGCTAGAAACATAAATATTGCAGACACAATAATTAAAACAGAAGATATTGCCTAGTTTAAAATAGAGGAGTGTGCTATAGACCACACGACTGAAGTCAAACTTTTGGAACGAAGTTTCTTATCGCGCGTTGCGAAAGAGAGCTAGAAAAAAAAAGACCAAAAGTTGTAACGACACTTTTTGCTATAGTTACGTGCAGCGTGCGCGTGTTTCTGTATGTCTCTTTCTCTCTCTTATAGAAAACAAGCCAGTTATTTTCGTTTCATCTTCCTATTTCGCATTTCTATCTTCTATCTATTTCTATTTAGAACCACACAACAGTGTGGTGTCGCGACGATATAAAAAAACTTAAAAAAAAAAAATAATATTACAATTCCTTCACTAATTAATCCAAAGGAACTTCGTCCTATCCGGGTGTCCCTTGACACCTCCCAAGTTTTTTTTAGTTTAGCATCTATCGGCTCGTAAATTTTTTGCGTTGTTTAATATCAATGTCGCCATTTGTAAATTTCACCAATTGCTAAATGTCATTTTACTGGACATATCAACATAATGATACAAATTTTTAACTCTGTTATGTTGACAATGGAGACCTACGTGAACCAACTTCAACTTCCGTTCGCCTCGCATTCACCTCGCTTACTCCCCAATCATGAGAGTGTAAAAAAAATTACTTAAAAATAAAAACAGCATTGTGTGACTTCAGCGTAATAGTGATGACCTAAAGTAGCACTAGCGTGCGAGTGAGATAGTTATATACTTACATATACTTTTGATGTTTTTGGTAAGGTATTAATTAAAATGTGTATTTTTTTGAACATTTTATCCTATTTCAGTATACGCAGTATTGCTAAGAACCACAACTGGTATTTAATCTTTAACGCCTCATTTGTTGGGGTTGAATTAAAACCACTTTCTGCATACACTAATACACACTATAACTCTAACACTAACACTTTAACAGGACACTTGGACACTCAGTCTTGGACTCGGGTAATGATTATCAAGTCAAGGCGATTTGACTTTGTCGACTCAGTAACATTTACACAAAAGCCTATTTGCAATAGCAGCAGATTTTTCTATAAATTTTGTCTAGGTATATCTATATAGTACCTAGCTAGACAAAAGTCACAGCCAGTCAAAGCCACCCCTTAGCCAGTTATTCTGCCGCCAAGCAGTGGTGCGCAAGCTCTGCTGTGTTGCTGGTTTGAAGAGCACTGTAGCTAGTGAAATAAATGGGCAAATGATTGCAACCGGATCTCACAGTCTACGCAAAACTCTATACTTAAATTTCCTAGTGACACTGCAGCCACGGCAGGGTAGCTTAACGGCAGGTGAGCGGTTAGCGCATTACGTCATTAATTAACATATAAAAAAACTGACATGAGCCTTAATTTTTCCCTTACTTAAATGTACCTATATACACAGAAATCACCCTATTTACATAGGCCCCTACATCCTTTAACTGATATTTATTTAAGCAAATCCAGATTTATAAAGTTCGGTCCAACTATAGAATTTTTATTTCTGGATCTGTAAAGGTTCGACCTTTTAATCTTGGAACTTCTTTTTTTACTTTGCAAAAGGTTAACCGTGGAGATAGGTCCTAACCTTTTTACATATCTGTTGCTTTGAAAGTAGGCTGAAAAGTTAAGAACCCTTTGCACCCTACAACGTTTTGGAATATAGTGCTTGGAAAATATTTAGTTTATTTCCATAATTCTTTAGTTATTCTGTCATCAATAAGGAATAAGTTTATGATACGTGGAATTGGTCAATCAGTCAGGCACCTTTGAGTTATATATATTTAGATAGAGAGCCGGAAGTACTAACTAAAGTAGGTTACATTGACAAGGAAATGGAAGAGGTAGGTAATAATTTAATTAACATGCTTAACACACAATACAATAAAATATCTAAAAATATTTTACAGACTTAAATTTTATTTAAAACTAGCTTCTGTCTGCGGCTTTGCGCGCGTGGTCTAAGTATAGGAAACGGAGAAGAACATTTTTCATTCACGAAACGTTTCTTTTTTGTTGTTTCCGAAACTCCATAGAAGCTTCTGGTAAAGTTGCCACCACTTTACTAGGAGTATGATTTGACTAGACTAGACTGTGACTTTACTTGATGACTTGGACTTTGGCTTGACTTGACATATTATAATGTATTAATTAACTTGAGAAATTATCAATATTACTTGACACTGGCTAAATACACAAAAGTGAGGAGCCAAAACAAAAACAAAAAAAAATGCATGTATCGGCAGAAACGGTTTGTGGGTAGGTTGGTTGCAACCTATATAACTATAGGCCTTCAGCATGTCCGCACCGCGCCGTGTCTGGAACAAGAATCATCCGTAGCACACCAATCGATCCCTTTATATAGCCAGACAGGTAGGGCCGCCATGACAGTTGCCGGTGCTGCCACTGTAATACATTTAATGCCACCACAGGGTAAATTACGGTGCTCGATCGCTGTGCATAGAGTTTATAACTGGACGTAGCCGCCGTCACATGCTTATTCCACGCGTCTAAAAAAAAGCTAAAACTTCATTATAAAACGCCAGCGCAAAATTGAAATTCGAATTGGTGAAAATCGAGGCAGGGCGCTCAAAAGTGCTGGCTCACTGGCCACTAACAAAAATAGGTTGGATTTGGCGTGGCTGCTTACACAAACAGCGCGGGAGAAAAGGAAAAATATAAAACAAAAAAGAACAGATGCATTCGGTTTTCAAACAACGTTACTAGCGGATAAATAAAAGATTTATGCGTGTTGTATACGTTTGATTTATTCTACTGTTATACTTTCATATAAATTGGACTAGTTACAATTTCAAAACTGACCGGATAGCCGAGTTTGTAGTAGCTTTGCCTTCTGAACTAAAGCCTGTGGGTTCGATTCCCACTCTATAGAATATCTGTGTGATGAAAATTAGGCGTTTGTTTTGTGTCTGGGTGAGTTATATTGTATTATAAGTATATACTTACAAATAAAAAAGGAAATAATTATTGCATCAATTATCTGGATTCCATAGTACGAGTTTCGGTTAGTTTGGGGCTAGATGGCGCTGTGTGAAATGTTCACCTATTTGACTGTATTTTTATTGCATAAATAAAAAATATCACTTAAAAATAAGTAGCTCTGAATAAAAAAATTAACTATCTTAAAAAATTAGACGCTGAAATACAAAAAGAGGCAGTTCAGACATGCAGTGACATCAGTTATTAGTACTTTTACTAACTCATTACTAAGCTGTGGTACCTCTATGGTAGCTTTACATACAATTTCTTTGGCATGTGACGTCACAAGCTATGCCACCATATTAGCTGTAAGAAAGTTCTACACGATCTCTCTTTTGCGAGTAAGGGACAGGCGATGCCCCCTCTAGAAACTTTAAAATGTATTACTCTGTGATTTATTATATTACTGGTTGCGCCCCGCGGTTTCACCCGCGAATAAAGAGTATTTCAATTATTTGCTCATCCCCCATCAGTTTTCCGGGATACAGTGTAACCTATATGTTAATCCAGTGTATAAGCTATCTTGATACTGAATTTCATCCAGATCCATTCAGCCGTTTGAGCGTGAAGGAGTAACAAACATACATACACACATACAAACTTTCGCCTTTATAATATTAGTGTGATTAGTGTGATTGACTTATTTAACTAATTTTTTTAATTATTTCATTCGTGTTTAAAAGTACATAGTTAAATAGCCAAAAATTCTATGAGTAAAATTAAAACCAATTTAACGTATGAGACCTATTAACGTTATTTACAAAAATTTAACTAATTTACATTTATAATTATTTACAGTACAGAGACGGATCCCAAGAAGTAGTTTGTTTAGACTGATGGCACGCAGACGGGCGGTTAAAGCCGGGTGTGTTTGATGTCTTCCACTTGGCCCTTCAAGTTGCCTTTCAAGTTGTTGCGTTTGAACTTGACGATTTTAGTTGGCTGTTTATGGGTTTAGTGGCCGGACCACCGGAGTTTGGTCTATGGTTTTAGTTTTACGGGTATGATATAAAAAAAATATTGTAAAAATAAAATCTCTGCTTGAGCACTGATCGATGACTGAGCATCGTTCTTTAATACATACCTAAGTGTATAATTATGGATTGCGTATGATTTTTTTTTGAAGGTAGAAAAAAAATGTAGACCTTTTTTGAACCATGATTTTTTTCAGCTGTGGACATGGTTACCCTCTATTCATGTAGCGTCAATGAAAATATTGATTCTCTCTCAAATTCAAAGTCAAAGTCAAAAAAACTTCATCAGCTATCAAATAAAAAAAAGAATTATAAACATCGGTTCACCCAGTCGAAAGTTCTGAGGTAACAAACATAAAAACAAAATACAGTCGAATTGAGAATCTATAAATAAATAAAAATAATAATAACGCCCAACGATCATATACATATATCCTGGACCCTAACTAGGATTCCCTGTGTCTAGGGACCCAGGAATGCCGAGGACCTTGGTCTCACGACACCCAGACTCAGAACAAGCATATGCGCTTATTTTTCTGTCCTCCTGAATCTTCTCCTTTTTTTAAGTTGGTTGAAAATTAAAATTGGTTTATGTCAAAATATAGCGAGCACATTTAGGTATGATAAATTAGTTTACTAGGTGTAACACTCAATGACACCGACGATAAATGCGGAGAGCTGATGGATGCAAGAGTGATTTAGGTGGTGCTCTATGGAGGAGGCTTAAATTCAGCTATGGACTTTTCAAGTTGTTGATGATGAAGATAATGATGAAATGTATTTTGAAGAAATCATGATTAAGCGTTTTGAGCATTTATAGTCCGAACGGCCAAAGAATGGAATGCTCTTCTAACAACAGTGTTTCCTCCTGTGTATAACCTGGGTGTTTTTAAGTTATGAGTGAATGGGCATCTCATGGCCAAGCGTGCTCCATCTTAGATAACTTCGTCACTTACCATCAGGTAAGTTTTTGTCAAACGCATGCCCATTTTACCAGAAAAAAAAAAGGAAAATTGTTCTCATTCTCACTACTGGTACACTCTAAATTTACCACTGACGTACCGCAAATTAAAACAAAAACAAGTTACAATTAAAACCTTTTCAGGAGACTGGTTCCCATCAGCATTTAATCGCAAACATTTAATCAATAAATCAACATATAATTTATCTCATCGCATTCACAGAACAAATACATAAAGGTCACAACAGACGGCTCCAGTCGCATCCCACCGCAGTGTAAACAAAACTGCACGCGTGTAAACACGGCTGCACACATGTTCCAGTTACAATAAACAGATCACTGTCTCACTGACAACCACTCTTTTGCAGCTGGATGAAAAAAAGTTTTTTTTTTGTTGATGAAACATCCGGTTTTTGATAAACGATACTTCTTTGAAAGGACTGTGGTGAAGTTTTTTTTACTGTTTCGGCTGAGTGATCGAATATACGGTAAAATTAATGTTTGGTTAAGAATCGATTAATAAAATTAGAGTTACCTATAACTTGATGAGAAGGTAAAGCAATTTTGGTCCTTTAATTCCTGCCCATCCTAAGGGAGCCTGGAAGAAATCGCTTAATGTGATAAGGCCACCCTTTGTTCTACCATTTTTTGTAAGTTTTTTTAAGGGGCGTTGTTATGTATTAGTCGGTGTTCAATAAAGTATTATTGTATTGTATTGTATTGTAAAGCTTAGCTTATTAAGATAATCGTTAGAAAATTTCATAATTTTATAATGTCTTTCGAAGAAATCAAAATAACTGGAAAAAGTATGTATTAAAACAATATCCAAGTATGTATTAAAACTCCAAGCATTATTTCAGTTGATAGTATCTCTGCCTTTTGAACTGCAGGCTATGGGTTCGATTTCCATCCAGGACAAACATTTATGCGATGAACATCGATGGTTGTTCTGTCTCTGAGTGTTATATTGTGTTCTATGTATGTGTTTACAAACTCTTATAATGAACAACTCTTATATGATGTTATAATTAATAAATAAATATGTGTGGACATTTCACACAGTGCCATCTAGCTCCAAACTAAGCCAAGCTTGTACTATGGGACCCAGATAACTGGTACAATACTTAGATACTTTTTGTTTGTAAATACATACATAGAATACAATATAACACCCAGACACAGAACGAACATTGATATTCATCACTGTAGACGACGCGAAGCTCTGCATCTGAAACATAAATAAAACATAGATTTAAAATATATATTAAGCTAGATAATGTTAATTAATTGTCAAAAATGTACTTACCTTAAATAAACTATGCAGGCAGCGGCGAAGGTACGTACATATATATGTATGTATGTATGCGTGAATACCGCACACAGATAAGACGGCCGTCGAGTCAGTCGCTAAGCCACCACCGTTCGGTACGCAGCTAAATACTTACATAACCACACATATTTGGAAGTGTCTTCCCAGCACCTTCGTTTCCATAATCCTGCTGCTTTTCTTCATATCCTCAAAAACCCGCGCCTGTAGTCTACAATCAAAAAAATGTTTATCCTGGGTGGGAATCGAACTCACAGCCAAAAGTTGAAAAGGCAGAGATACTACCAACTGAGCTAACGGGTCAGTTATGATACATACTTTGATGATGCTATAACACATACTTGGATAATGATTTAATACATACTTTTCCAGTTATTTTGATTTTAAAACCAAACGACTGAAGCTATTTTGATGAATGTTCTGTGGAATTAATCTAAAAATATTTTCTTTTAAAATTAAATAAAAAAATTAAAAATTGGTTTATAAATGACGGCGTACTTAGGTAACAAACATGACTATAAATTACGGCGTATTTAGGTAACAAAAATTATTGTAAGTACAGCCGAATAGAGAACCTTCTCTTTTTTAAAGTCAATCAAAAACATTAACTGCTGCCCGTGACTTGAAAGTTATTTTATCCATGTTTTTCAACTACCTCTAGATCGAATTCGATGAAGATCGGCTCAGGCTTTTAGTTGTGGAAAGGTAGGTTAGACAGAGATACAGACATACCATACTTTTTAATTTTCATTAGGTATTAATGTAGAGTATGGACTACATACCATAGGTACTAATATTATGTGTAGACATATTTAGTAATCTGTGGTATGGGAAGTAAGTTAAACTGGCTTTCAAGTGCTATAAATACGACAAACGTCTTGGCAAAAGATTTTGTGAAACGAAACACACCAGTTAATGCAGCACAGAAGCAAAACGTGACCTAATTCCAAAACAAATTAAATTGAATTTCTCTGTTATTGTAAAACACAGTCCCCGGAAAAGGGAAAGCAAACATAAAAAACACATTTTTCACTCGCAAAAACGTACCTCATAAAAATAGCTAGCGTCAAAACTCAGCCGGCTCCGTAAAGTTTTGGGTGCCTTCCATGCCACCTGGCGGCCGTTCCCGTAAACTTTCCAACGAGATTCCCCGCATTTTACTACCTTTTGAATCGTTTATCTCACCAGCAGCTTCGGATGAGTGTATTCGGAACTTCTCGATTGGCTATTATAATGTTTTTACTTTAGCAAAAAAAAAAAACAAGTCGGAAGTTTGAACGATTTGCAGCAGGTGTTGTGACGCGATCAATTTTTCAAAAGTTAAGTAGGTCGTTCCGGTTGGCAGTTGTAGCGGGGAATCAATCTTGCCGGATGCCGGTTGAATTATTTACTTTGAGAAAGGTCAGAGCATACCTTCTTGGAAGATTGAATGCGGAACTTATGTAGACAATCTTCCGCGCAGTCGAACCCAAAATAAAGTTTGTTTTTTAGGATTCCGTGGTTCCGTTTCGAAAAACCTTAATGGTCTGAGAAAGGAATTCATGTCAAATTAAACCATAAGGTATTACAAACATATCATTCGCCCGCTTATCGTAGTAGCGAGCAGTCGTTTACATCCCTGATCATAACATCCAGTGACCACCAAACTTTTTTATTTTTTCCACGATGTTTACTTGCGGGAAATGCCGTTCGAAAATGTCCGAGGGGCCCCTTTGCTCATCGTGCTCCCAGCACTTTGACTTTCAGTGTGCTGGAATTTCTGAGGCTGGGTTTCGTAAGTTGGGTGCGGAAAGAAAGTCAATGTGGAAATGTTCCACCTGCAGAGCTGTGCCCGCAGTTGCTTCCCCACCTGACATGGAGACGATCTTGGCTGCAATTCAAAAGCTGTCTGACAAACTGAAGCCGATTGACCGATTGGTTGCGGATATGGGCGAGGTCAAATCTGACCTAGGAGACCTTAAGACGTCGGTGGACTTGGCACATTCATGGATGAAGGACTTGGGTGATACAGTGAAGGCATTTGATGGAAGACTCACCGAGGTTGAAAAAGTCACAGGTGAGGTATCTTTACTCCAATCATCCATCAAGAAAATGGAGCAAAGTCTTAATGAGAAAGACCAGTGGTCTCGGCTGAGTAACATTGAGATAAAAGGGGTGCCGCTGAAAAGAGATGAAAATTTATTCGAAGTGCTAAGCCAGATCGCTAAGAAAGTGGGTATTCCGTTCAGGAAAGAAGATTTAAATTTCATATCCAGAGTCCCAACTCGCATCAAAGATGCCCCTAAACCTATTATAGCTTGCTTCAATAACAGGTACTTAAAAGAAAATTTTGTATCTGCTGTACGCAGCCTGAAGGGGATTTTGCCTTCCGAACTTGGATTTCAGGAAAACTCAAAAATTTTCGTGAACGACCACCTTACGGCAGCAAACAAGCAACTTCTCTCCAAAGCCAAAGCTGTAGCAAAGGAGAACCACTACCAATTTGTTTGGGTGAAGCAATGCAAAATTATGCTACGGAAAAACATAACTTCACCGTTTCTAACCGTGAGGAACGAAGAGGATCTGAAGAAGATATGTTGAAAATAGTTAAATTGTTTTTATTGTTTTCTATCATAATATTGTGTAAAAGTTTGAGAATCATAGTCCCGTATTCAGCTTGCCAAGCGAACGCGTGTATGCCGCTCCACTCCGAAGTGAGGTATTTA
The DNA here is from genome assembly GCA_905220475.3 of Ennomos fuscantarius. Lineage (NCBI taxonomy): Eukaryota > Metazoa > Arthropoda > Insecta > Lepidoptera > Geometridae > Ennomos > Ennomos fuscantarius. The sequence goes on from HG992042.1 coordinate 13,517,775, forward strand.
TTGTTCGATGCTACCGACCAGTTTTTAACTCCAGCCGTGCATTCTAATTTGACCCGTACTCTCATATGTTTATGTGCCATTTTCTCCAGCAAAGGAAGTTGTTTACGTGCTATAGTTTTGGCATTTTTTGGTTTATTATTTCGCGTTTATCTATTACTCAAGCCTATTAACTTACCTAATAATGTTTTAATATTTATTTTTTTGCGATTTATGCGTTTTACGGCCATAAACTTGCATGTTATAGGCAGTTATAGCAAAACAATAGCATCAGCTCATTGTATCTTATTTGAAGGTAACTTTGAACATGAATTTATTTTGTATCTACTATGTTACATCTGTTATATTCCGTCTCTGATTTACTTGCCTACGTTTGCTATAAAATATGATAACTTTGGCATAACAACTATGATAATACTACTTAGATATATGCGATGTTTTGACACCAAGGGGAAGGACATTAACGCATCACGAACACTAATAACAAGTGAACCTTTATTCATTTTATTGCAAGCATATATATACTACTATTTACGTTGTTGCTATTTGTATTGCAAGGATACTACATACCATAAACATACTTATATACCGTATTTTTTTGATGTTTTTAATAACGTGATATCGATGATCGTGTTATTGGCTTGTTATTTTAACCTACCCTTTGATTCAATTGAGTATATTGATTTATTTTATTATCTTATTTTACCTTTCGATGCGTATGGCCTCAGTGTACGATTACATCCTAAATACAATACTAGGTATCTTTCTTATTAATAGTAGAATTCCCCTATTTATTCTATATTTCCCTTGTCTATTGCACTGTAAAACTAAGTATTCACAATGGATAGCTTAAAGATATTTTATCAAAACGTAAGGGGATTACGTACTAAGACGGATATGTTCTACAGAAATCTTCAGCTTAATAACTATGACATCATATGCCTTACTGAAACATGGCTTTTACCGAGTATAAAAAGCGAGGAGCTTTTTGATGATTCGTATATTGTTTTTAGAAGGGACCGCGACTATGAGCGGACCGCTCAGTCGCTCGGCGGCGGAGTTGTTATCGCGGTGAAGCGGGCTCTTGCCGCTGCTGCCAACCCGGACTGGTGCTCGTCCGCGGAGGATATTTGGCTTACTGTTACTTTACCCGGAAGTCGGAATGTTTCCAAAAAAATACATATGTGCTGTATTTACCTTTGTAATCAAGGTCAAGGTTTCAGTGCGGCGTCGCAGTTGGGATTTTTTACGGATAAATTGCAAGACATTTATACACATCATTCGTCAGACTCATTCATTATAGTAGGCGATTTTAATCTCCCCTCTATTCAATGGGCTCAACAAGCTGGTCAACCTGCACTTGCAGTACCGACCGTATCGGGCGATTCACTTAGAACATTTATTGATACTTTAATTCTATGCAATTTATCACAATTCAATTTTATTGAAAATCAAAATAAACGCATTCTTGACTTAGTTTTTTCTAATTTGTCATTAAATATTAATAACTGTGTTGACCCACTTGTCCCTGAGGACGCGCACCACCCTTCATTACTTGTCGAGTTAGATCTCTCAGTTCAACAATGTTGCCCCAATAAGCCAAGGGTAAAATATTTTTATGAATCTGGTGACTACGCTAATTTATGTAAAGATCTCGATAAAACTAACTGGCAATACAATTTAAATTTAAAATCAATTGATGAAGCTCTTGAATTATTTTATAAAACTTTATATACATTGCGAGACAAGTATGTTCGCCATAAAACAGTATCTGTAAATAGCAAGCATCCTCCCTGGTTCACCGCAAGTCTCAAAAAGATACTAGCTGAGAAATATAAACATATTTGCAAATATAGACGATATGGAAATAGGTCCGATTATGTTTCTTCCTGTACGCTGCGGGACCGTGCGAAGGTCTATGAGAAAGAGTGTTATAACTCGTATATCAATAAGATTGAAACCTCAATTACTCATTCACCTAAAGCATTCTGGTCTTTTGTCAAAAATAAAACTTGTAATTCATCTTTTCCTTCCACTATGACGTATGGCAATGACACCGCAGATACGGGTGAGGGCTTATGTGAACTATTTTCAAAGTTTTTCAAATCAACTTTCCGTCAATCAACTTGTAATAGTCCTTCAACTTCCACTAGCCACGTGGCTCATCATACGGATAATCCAGTGAACATTGGTTCCATTGAAATCTCATTGGAGGTTTTAGAGAAATTATTAAAATCTCTCGACATAAATAAATCAGCTGGGTCAGATGACCTTCCACCCATCTTTATTGTTAAATGCTCGCAAAGTCTCTTCCGCTTGGTATAATTTACACCAGGTCAGTTCGGGAGGGCGTCGTCCCACGCATGTGGAAATCTGCACTAGTGTCACCTATTCACAAAAAAGGGTCTAAGTCTCAAGTTGAGAATTACCGCCCTATATTGAAACTATGCATTTTTGCGAAACTGCTTGAGAAGATAGTTTATTCACAAACATACGCAGCTTTAAAACCAATATTTATACAGGACCAACACGGGTTTCTTAAAGGGCGCTCCACAACGTCCAATCTACTTCTCACAAATGAATTTATAGTGGACCATATGGCGTTGGGGCACCAGGTTGATGGCATATTTACAGATTATAGCAAAGCGTTCGACAAATTACACCACTCATTGCTTTTAGCTAAATTACAATCAGCAGGAATACACGGTGATCTTTATAGATGGTACTCCTCCTACATAGAACGTCGATCTCAGGCTATTGTTCTCAATGGATTTAGAGCATCATGGACTAATATAACATCTGGAGTTCCCCAGGGTTCCTTACTAGGACCTCTGCTCTTTATCATTTTCATAAATGACATTTACTCCTGTTTTTTGCACTCAAAATTCTATTTATTTGCAGATGATATGAAAATTCTTAAACCAATCAGTACTTTAGTTGATTCAATCGAACTTCAAGAAGATCTCGATAGGTTTAGTGATTACTGCTTAACAAATAAATTAGACCTCAATGTTGATAAATGTTATACAATTACTTTCTCGAGGAAAAAGAACGTTATTGAAACAAAATATTACTTAAAAGGTAAAAAATTAAGCCGAGTAGAGATCATGAGAGATTTAGGTGTGCTGCAAGATTCTAAGTTAATGTACAATCAACACATAGATAACATCGTTACAAAATCTTTGCAAGCCCTTGGATTTATCATGAGGGTATCTACACCATTCAATAATATTAAAACACTAAAGATTTTGTACTGCGCCTACGTCCGCAGTATCCTCGAGTACTGCTCTCAGGTGTGGAATCCACAGTACGAGTGCCATATTTTACGCATCGAAAGAGTACAGCGGAAGTTTTTAAGATTTTTACAGTTTCGCTCTAAAACATTTGACGTCAGCTATGAGCAGCGCTGTAGACGTCATCATTTTCTGCCACTCAAAACAAGGCGGATTATGGCAGATGTAACATACTATTTGAATATCTTAAATAATAAAGTCGATAGTGCCGAGTTACTCAGCAAAATTTCCCTTCGAACTCCAACATTTAATTTCCGGCATACACCGCTTCTTTCTGTTCCTTTGGCGAGAACAAACTACAAGCAAAATACCTTCTTCTGGAGAACCTCTTCATTTCTTAATGACTTTTTAAAGATTAATAATGCTCATGACATTTTCTTTGGCGGGGAGCGTTCCATAAGGCAAAAATTGGCATCTGAATTTTTTGTTTCTCAAACTTATTAACATTACTAAATAGGTCTCATGCTAACTTCATTAGCTACCTACTACGAGCTTATTTCTTTATATACTAATGTTTCTATAGGTGGAAACTTGTAACTGGCCTAGTTTCTTTTACTGTAAGTTTACGTTTTTATATGTATTTTGGCTGTAAGTTTTCCTAATATGTATAAATAAATAAATAAAATAGATATCTATATCACCCCCCTGGTGATCACGGAACTTTGATTGCGATGCAACTGGACAAAATTCATTCCAAATTTGAAAATTTCCATTGTTACTATGCACATATACATTGAAACTGTCAAATCCATACAAATATGTGTTTCTAATTGTTGCAATCTAAAAAAATTATTGCTAAACTGTGTAATGTCTTAGGATGACAGTACGCAACAGTGTCCACGTGAAATTTACAGTTCCGAGTGACACTGCAATCTGTTATGACCGCGACGCTTAACACCAGGCGAACGACTAGCTCGTCACATTATTCGTTAACGTGAAAAACCTACTCACAGTTTATAATAGGTACCTAGGTAATAGGTATATAGGATACCTATGAAATTACCGTATTGCAGTACAGACATTTTCAAACAAAAAAAAGTTTTGATTGGCTATGAATTCTAAATTGAAATTAATTTTGTTTTAAAAATATGATATTCTATTTACAATATAAGTCTTTTGTTTATTGATTAGCGTTGTATTTTTATTACATTTCAACATTTTTCCTCATAATGGATACTTTGAAATTTCGTGTAATTATGGAATATGAGTTCCGTCGTGGCACCAACGCGGCACAAACGACACTTAACATCAACGACGTTTACGGAGAGAACTGTACAAACGAACGTACAACCCGTTATTGGTTTGCTCGGTTCCGTTCTGGGAATTTTGACTTGAAAAATGAACCTCGTGGTCGTCCGGAAACTTTGGTCAACAATGATGAATTAAAGGCGATTGTGGAAGCTGATGAATCTCAATCTACAGCTGAGCTGGCAGCAGCTTTTGATGTTAGCATCAAAACAATATTGGTCCATTTGCGACAGATTGGCAAGATAAAAAAGCTTGATAGATGGGTGCCCCACGAATTTAGCGATCGCCAGCGCAACGTACGCGTCGAGACTTGCCTTGCGCTGCTTAACAGGCACAGAAATGAAGGAATTTTGAACCGAATTGTTACGTGTGACGAAAAATGGATTCTTTTTGACAATCGAAAGCGCTCAGCAAGTTGGTTAGATCCTGGTTCGGTACCAAAGCAATGTGCAAAACGAAAAATGACCCCTAGAAAGGTGATGGTCACAGTTTGGTGGTCTAGTGCTGGTGTGATTCATCATAGCTTTTTACAAAACGGCGAGAGCATTACTGCAGATGTGTACATTGAAGAACTGACCACAATGATGGCGAAACTCGCACGTCTGCAACCAGCTTTGGTCAATCGGTCGTCTCCACTGCTACTTCACGACAACGCGTGACCCCATACTGCACAACAGACCGTCTCTAAGCTGCATGAGTTGGGTTTGGAAGCTCTCCCTCATCCGCCATACTCACCAGATCTTGCGCCTACCGACTATTATTTTTTCCAAAATTTGGACAACTTTTTTGCGGGAAAAAAATTCAATTCCCGAGAGGCAGTACAAAACGCCTTTGAAGAGTTTGTTGTCTCCCGTCCTGCTGATTTTTTTCAAGAAGGGCATTCATAAACTGCCACAGCGTTGGCAAAGATGCATTGATTGCAGGGGTGATTACTTTGAATAAAATAAATAAATAAGTTCGAAAAAAAATACTTTAACTTTTTTCAAACAAAACGGCAATTTCATAGGTAAAGACCTAATATTAAATGAACAAGCTCTTTTTACTAAGTTATTAATTTATGAATGAGTATTATATTACTAAGAGGCGGTGGAGTAAAAATGGCCTAAATATTAAAAGCGATAACGAGTCGTTTAATTAAGATGCTATCAAAAGACTGCTTGCTTCATTCAAAATTAATTAGTATTAAGTTTAATTAAGATTCCAAATTAGTAAACAGATTTTTCTCGAAGGATATACAGGATATGATATCGGTTTTTAATTATAAGTAACTATTAGTAAACAAGAAATAAGATGAAAGCACGAATGTGGCCTTGTGACTTTCAAACCACACTCGTTTGAATCCCTCTGGGCTCCGAGCCAATAACTTAAAGTTATATGTGGAATTTGATCGCTCTTACAGTGAAAGAAACATTAAATAATAATAACAATAATAACGCCCAGAGATTACATACATTGATCCTGGACCTTGGCCAGGATTTCTTGTGTCTATATAGGGACCTAGGAACTACGAGGATCATGGTCCTACTACACCCAGATACAGAACAAGTTTTTGCGCTTTTTTCTGTTCACAAATGCTTTTTCTGTCGCGGAAATTGAACCCTTTATCTCCGTGCTATGAGCCGACCGGCTCAACCGCCACGTCACAGAGGCTGTCAACATCAAGGAGAAAACCGACATTTCCCAACCGCAGGACTTTCGTCAAGTAGAAAGCTGATGATCTTCAAATGTCTGTAAGTACAGAATTTCTTCACAGCTGCATACTTGCGATAGAAACACCTGACAAAGAAGGATAAATCAAGTTCGTTTCATCGGTTTGGGAACTAGGCACGTAGGTTAAACATGTAACACCTCTGTTTTGACCAACGAAGCCGCGAGGGTTGAAAAAATAAAACAGGTTTTTTTTTGTTCGCACGTATTTTTATTAAAACAACTGGTGTTTTCAGTGTGAAAGCTTTACGTTACTCTCCCATTTAAAAAATAACATGAAATTTATTTAGCTACGAATTTTTTATTATAATTGCCCTATTTATACTTGTAAAAGTTGTCGTGGGAAAAAGAACTTCTTATTTACCAATTTCATTTATTAAATTAGACTTGCTATATTTGGTATTAAACACTTTAAGTTTAGAACTATCGTTCGAAGCAGATAAAATTACAAAAGCTAATTTTAGCACTTTTACAAGATAAATTAGATAAATTTAAAAATACTTGTTTTATGATATTTCATAAAACAAGTATTCTTAGATTTTCTAATTGAACGGGCAAAAGTGCTAAAGTTAGCCTATTTGTAATTTGAGTTTACACAAATCGATTCGACACCCTGTGTATGGTTGACCAGGTCGGGTCATAACCCGGAAGCGGCGCGTTCGATTCTCGCGGCAGGACAAGTATTTGTGCACAGAAAAAAAGCGTCAAATACTTGTTTTGAATTTGGGTGTTGTAAGACCATGGTCCTCATAGTTCCTGGGTCCCTAGACACAGGGAATCTTAGTTAGGGTCCAGGATCCATGTATGTGATCGTTGGGCGTAATATTGTTGTTATTATTATAATTACAATCAATCGAAACCAAATTATTTTTTTACTCCCTATCTACATCATATATATCATATCTTTGTTATGGTACAAGATCTATGATCAATGTGATCGTTGGGCGTTACTAATATATAATTTAAATTAAAACAAAACATTATGCCAGCCCACGGCACTAGATAACGTGGCTATTAAGCTATTAAGCCATCATTTGCCTAAGCAATCAAACCAACCTCGACTGAACGCTATGAAATATTAATTAACGTTTGCAATACATAGTTAATTGGATTTAATCATTTATATGTACTCAATAATAATTAACGGTCATGTACATTTCTGGAATTAAACAGTAACATGTAATTAAAAACTGTGACATTTGCTTACGAGTATGTACGAATTATAGTAATAACTAGATGAAAGAAAAATTAAATCGAATTCAAAAACAAATAGGCACTCAAAAGCGAAATATAATAATAATAATAATAATAACTTCCAACGACCACATACATACATATAGATCCTAGACCCTAGTTAGGATTCCCTGTGTCTAGGGATCCAGGAACTACGAGAACCATGGTGCCACAACACCCAGACTTAGAACAAGTATTTGCGCTATTTTCTGTGTACAAACACTGGTCCTGCAATCAAACTCGCCGATCGGATAATATAAATTACACTTATATCTTCGAATAATGTGACTAATATAATATCTATTGAACTTCACTTGTAAGTTCGTTTGATTGTATATTATAAGCACTACCCACAGTACCCACACATCTATTTGAAGTCAGTACCTGCAAAGTCTAATAGCAGATTTTAATGTCGCGAAGAGAATGCTGCAGCCCATCCCCTAGATATCCCCTTAGTCAGCACTTAAGGCATCCGCGGGAAGAGATGGGATAGTTCTACTCGCGCACCGAGACCACACGGTGGTACTTGAGTTTGCCTTGCATATATAAATTTTTTTTTATTGTTTGACAGGCTCGTGTTTGACCACAATCTTACCTGATGATAAGTGACGATGCGGCTTAGGATTTATTCACGAAAAAATAAAGATTTTTGAAATTGAAAAAAAAAATTGAAATTGATGCGGCTTAGGATGTAGCTCGCTTGCCTAGAAGATACCTGTTCACTCTCGATTTGAAGACTCCAAGTTTATAGTTTTCGGGACATACGAATGCCGGTAAAGCGTTCCACTCTTTGTAAATATGGCGCCCATCTTCTGTCTGGTTACGCATTAAAGAACCTAAGATATTAACACCATTTATCCTGAAAACTAGTACCAGCAGTAATCCAAGAAGGCTTTAAAAGATACAATAAAGTACAAGTTCTTAAACGGAACGTGGGGTATCACATTTTTTTCTTATAGCCCATAAAATGGTGCTTCCATGGCTTACGTTGTACTTGCCTTGTGTAAGTGGTGTTGATGTAAAAAGGACGGTTTTTATGGCAGTAATCTCCTGAAATGTACCCATATACATGTTATGTAAGTTATATAAAATTCTGGTACAATGAGTATGAGATGAGATTCGTTATAAATATGTGATTTAGCAATGACTCAAGTCTTGGGAATGTAGATGGAAATAAGAAGAAGTTTAAAACTTGCCCTGAGGGTTTCGGTATACTTTTAGTGTATTATACACTAATGTTGTATTATATCTGGTGTATAACCTTCCCGATAAATATCAAAAGGATAATAATAACAACACCCAGCGATTACATACATAGATCCTGGATCCTCACTAGGATTCTCTGTGCCTATAGGGACCCAGGAACTACGAGGACCATGGTCCCACAACACCCAGACATGGAACAAGTATTTGCGCTTTATTTTTCTGTGCTCAACTAATTATCCTGGCACGGGGATCAAAGCCGCTGCTTCTAGATTATGAGCTGCCCGGCTTAACCACCACACAATGGTTAATTCACACAACTTTGGTGGGAAGAAGCAAAAATTAGGTTTAGTTATTATGGCAGGGTAAGCAAATTACCCTGCCATAATACTCTTTGGATCTTCCTTCTAAAATGCTGCATGTTGTAGCTTAAGCCGCAGAAAATAAAATAAAAAACCACTGGTAGTGGCTCGTCCCATAAATTTCACGTCGGCGAAAAATGCACATAAATTGGAGTCGTTTATGTAGGTGCGATGCCAGAAACGCGATACTGGTTCTAAATCGAACAGTTCTTCAGTACATTCCCCATTGTGAATACGGTAGCAAATAAAAAACTATATAATAAAAAAGTTCCAATATAATCATCAGCAAGAAAACCTCCACTGCTGAACATAGGGCATAAGGTCTGCTCCGTGTCAAAAGGCTGAAAAGTTGCAAAAATCGGTTGCGATGTTGGCCAAAATTGAACTTGGTGCCTACCCAAAGCATGGCTTGACATTGACATGCTCTTGACAAATTATTTCTGTAATCTCTGGTCTGATGTTAATATCTGAAATCAGTAAAGTATCTCAATGATAAAAATAAACAATAGTTTTACAATCAACTACACAACCTTCAAGCTAACTCAACGCTATGAAATGAAATGATAAATGAAATGAAAGAAAATTTATTCCTCACGCACAATATCGCATAGGTAACATTATTACAAGACAATAGAAACATATACACAATCACACACAATAATATACGATACTGCGCGATGTCAGGAATAGGTCCCGGCTCAGCATACAACTGACGCAACACATCTTAATAGACTACAAAAAAACAAAGTTGAAAAATATTTAAAAAAATTAACAAAATCCAAAACAATACAAAAATAGACAAAGAAAACATTAAAACTTCTTTGTAGCCTAGCTACATAACCAATACTGAATTACTGCTACAAAGTGAGTTTAACTCAATACAATGCAATCTGAGGATTCAAGAAATGCAAGGCCTCTAATCAAAGCAGCGGCTCTCAGTCTTACTTGTAAAGGGGCTCGTTATACATAAGTGAGCGACCCGGGGCCGTGGCTAACTCGATCGGATAAATTGGCGGCGCACCCGTCGTTTTGAACTGCAAGATGTAAGGAAGTTGGACTTTATATGATCGATTACAGGCTCTGGTGGGCTTATGACGCGAGATGGCTACGTTATCATACATTTTGCATGGTTAATTTTAAAAGGTACACATGGCTTTACGCTGTTTTTGCTTATCTAATTTCAAGATTTAGTTTTAATTGTGCATCAGTCAGGGTAATGATTACTATTATAGTCACATAATGGTGTCGATTCTGTGTCGCATTCTCTAAAGATAAACGAAATTAATATATTTCCGTCTTTTTCATTTCCCCTTTATCAGAAGAGTACCGCCATACTTTAAGTTTATTTTAGTTTTAGAGAATGCGACACAGAATCGACACCATTGGACAATAGAACATGGTTGAAAATTGAGGCATAATACGCTTGAATTGATATATATAATATAATAACACAAACCCACAGAAACTACATACTTATATACTTTAGATTGCTAATTTTTCATCTAGGTAAGCCGTTTCTGCTGCTTGATTAGTTTTGAAGCTAGAAAACTTTCGTACAGAAGACAAACTCACATTTAAAAGTGTGGCTTAGGTCCGTATTACAGAACGATGCTGATTCATTGATCGGTGCTCAAGCAAAAATTTCATTCATAAAGTGATCTCTGTGTGAAGTGAAATCTCTGCTTGAGCAACGATCGATAATTGAGCATCGTTCTGTAATACAGATCTTAATATACTAAATGGTTGAGGTGGTGGCTAAGTTAGATGAGTATTATAAGTGGTTTCATCATAATCCTTATTTTCATCACCACCACCACCATCATCATCATCACCTGTATCACCACCACTATCATCATCACCATCACCATCATCAGTTAAGCAATGTGCGTTACTATCATTATTTAACCGTGACCGCTAATACAAATACAACCGATTACTAACGTGTTTTGGCACGTTAAGTCCCGGTTAGTGTCATAAGATAACAGTCATTAAGCCAGAATTAAGTCAGAAGCTTTTGCGCGGCTTAAAAATACTGACATCGGTGCGGACCACTTACCTTCACCGGTAAGAACTGCTCTTGTATAAGACGAAACCGTCTTATACAAAAGTTATATTCCATTTCGAATCTTAAATTTATGTATGAATAACGTTCAGTTCAGAATGATATCAAACACCATGGACCACGAAAGAAATCACCAGAAGCTAAAAATATAAAATTACCATAACGTACTTATTAGAAAGATAGGTCTTGGTTGTAGATCATGGCTTACTAGAATAATAATAATAATAAATAGGGGTAGTTTTGGCCTTGCCCCGCTGGCGGATCTCTAGGGGTTTTCTTTATAGTGTATTTGTAATTTATTTTTACAGAAGTTATGTAAAAAAAAAACTAAAATTGAATAAAATGTAAAAAATGAGATAATAATAATAACACCCCAACAATCACACACATAGATTCTGAACCTTAACTAGGATTCCTTGAGTCTAGGGAAACCAGGAACTACCACCACTAGGACCATGGTCCTACAATACCCAGACTCGGAACAAGTATTTGCCAGAATCTCTCACTTAAGAGTGCTGGAAACAAATGCTCCTGAACTTGTTTACCTTCCCAAACCCCACGTCATCAACGTGACGTCTGCCAAAATTGAAGATGCACAATCCTGAGCTGTTTGCCGGCGCACCTTGCAGACACGTGTTTGAACAAGCGCACCTGGTCGCGGAAATTGTGTAGACGGGTGTTACCATAGAAACACGAAAGGACCAAAACGGTAAAAAAAAGAACTTATATTAACTGCAGTTAAATTACTGCATAGACACTGAATATGTATGGGCAACCGAGTAGGTGAAAAACTTTAAGGAAATCAAACGACTTATCTTAACTGCAGCTACCATAACCAACTAAATGCGACTTGCAGAAATCCATAACGAAGTAATTTTATGAAAAAATGTTTTAATCGTATATAATTTGAAAAACAGTAAAAAATGATTAACCATCGTAAAAATTATTTAAATATTTTGAAAATAGACAATGTTATTAAATTTTTAATCCTTTCTTCATTTTCATGGTATAAGATAATACGGCCGGTCTTCACATTGCAGAGCTGTATAGATAAAGATAATTACGTAACGTCGTCCATACGTTGCGGTAAAGCATAGCCGGCAACGGTATGCTATATATGTAGTTATTTTTTTGTTTATTGATGGCAATACATTTTGCTGCAAAATATTATTAAAATATCCTGATAAAATAAACCGCACCTTGCTCAAATCTCTTTCGAGAACAGTTAGTAGTGGCATGTTTGCGCATCATACGTTTCTGAATGACTCCTGGCAAAGTCGTGTCTCCTTTTTGATTTCCAAATAAGATACCGTTTCAGATCTTATGTGGAGTTCTCTCAGTTATTGAATGCTAGTTTTTTGCGAGTCCGCCTCAAGCATTCCAGATTTTTCGAGACGTTTTAGTTTACCTCCAGTAATGGGTCTTTTGGTATGAACTCTTTCTGGAGAAAAAGTAATTTATCCGTTCCAGCTTTTTATATCGTAGTTCTGTGCAATATCATTTTTCATACTTATTTGTGAAGAGTGTGTTTTTTACGTTTGTGTACATTTTTGTAAATATTTTTATTATGATATAGTTATTAATATTTTTGTTTTACAAAAGTTTTCACCTTTTTTACTATAGCTATATATAAGCACTTTATTGATTAAAAGTTACGTAAGAGTTTTATACGAAAATTCGTATATTGGATTAAAAGACAGTAGCGATTTATAAATGTATGGTTATTGCAGTCAGATAATTTATTCCCTTTTGGTGTGATTTATTACCATATTACTAGTAAATTTTTCTAAAGGTGACGGTGTTCAATTCGGTACAATTTAGTACCATGCATATCAGGTTAACCTTTGGAACCAGATACAGATGCAGATAGAGACAGAAATGTACATGTTTGGAGATAGAGTTGAAATGAGAATACTAGAATGAACTCTATTACTAAGATATCTCAACCATTAATAAATAAATATCAAAGCTTCAGTTTAGCAATGTGTATTGTATGTGTATTATGACTTTGGTTCTTTATCCAATATGTATCTAAATGGTATTATGGCAGGAAAATATCGAATACCAAACACAATGTTTCAGGAGGGCTGTTTAGGGGTAGATAGAAAATATTATCAACGCCCGAAATTCGAGAGGGACGCTCACCTGTGTCAGGGTGAAGAGAAGTTATGTGTTTAATCTCGACGGTAAAAATAAGGTCGGAAAGAAGCGACGAAATAATGGAGGAGCATTCCAAAAAGAGTGCTTCTGAAATTGCGTGATAAAATGTATTAAGTACCAGGAATAAAAATAATCTTATCTTTTCAAAGATATTCATAAAAATATCACTTTGTTTGCAATAATATAAGACTCAGTTTGCGTCATTTCAAATTTGAAAGAGAAAACATATAATACGTTCAATAAGTTCATCCGCCTCTTTCTCGCAATCAATACAAATGACGTGATCCCTTTAGAAAAAAAAACGAGGTCTTATTACACAAAGCCCGTCATTTTTGGGCTCATGATCAATCTAAGTGATGGCTCGTTCATCATGTTACATTAATGCGTAGGCGGTGGTTGTCATATGGTGAATTCTTGAGCGTTTACCGGGATTATGTGCTGAGAGGTTTCGAAAGTAATTTTAAGTTTCTCGACACTTTTCTGTTGGGAGCACAACAGCTGTTGGAATATTGTGGAATAAGCAGTTTTTAACTTATCCGTCAGCAGTAGCGTTCATAGCGAAGCCTAACTATCTGTTCTGAATCAATAATAAAGTAAAGGAATGAAATAAATTAATATCTGTGGACATATCACACAGCGCCATATAGTCCCAAACTAAGCAAAGCTTGTACTATGGGAACCAGATAACTGATACAATACTTAGATACTTTTTGTTTCGTAAATACATACATAGAATACAATATAACAAACAAACATCAGCATACATCACACACATCAACACACAGAACAAACATCGATGTTTATCACACAAACGTTTGTACTGGGGGATCGAACCCACAACCCACAGTCCAGAAGGCAGGGTTACTACCAACTGAGCTATCGGGCCAGTCAACCAACTGAGCTATCAGGCCAGTGCACTGAGCTATCGGGCTAGTCAACGAACTGAGCTATCAGGCTAGTCCACTGAGCTATCGGGCCAGTCAACCAACTGAGCTATCAGGCCAGTCCACTGAGCTATCGGGCTAGTCAACGAACTGAGCTATCAGGCTAGTCCACTGAGCTATCGGGCCAGTCAACCAACTGAGCTATCAGGCCAGTCCACTGAGCTATCGGGCTAGTCAACGAACTGAGCTATCAAGCTAGTCCACTGAGCTATCGGGCCAATCAACCAACTGAGCTATCAGGCCAGTCCACTGAGCTATCGGGCTAGTCAACGAACTGAGCTATCAGGCTAGTCCACTAAGCTATCGGGCCAGTCAACCAACTGAGCTATCAGGCCAGTCCACTGAGCTATCGGGCCAGTCAACCAACTGAGCTATCAGGCTAGTCCACTAAGCTATCGGGCCAATCGAATAATACACATTCATATATGAATATAATGAGTAACTTAACTACACTAACTTAACTAATAATAGGTCTTTACCTATGAAATTGCCGTATTGCAGTACAGATTTTTTCAAACAAAAAAAAGTTTTGATTGGCTATGAATTCTAAATTCAAATTAATTTTGTTTTAAAAATATGACATTCTATTTACAATATAAGTCTTTTGTTTATTGATTAGCGTTGTATTTTCATTACATTTCAACATTTTTCCTCGTAATGGATACTTTGAAATTTCGTGTAATTATGGAATATGAGTTCCGTCGTGGCACCAACGCGGCACAAACGACACGTAACATCAACGACGTTTACAGAGAGAACTGTACAAACGAACGTACAACCCGTTATTGGTTTGCTCAGTTCCGTTCTGGGAATTTTGACTTGAAAAATTAACCTCGTGGTCGTCCGGAAACTTTGGTCAACCATGATGAATTAAAGGCGATTGTGGAAGCTGATGAATCTCAATCTACAGCTGAGCTGGCAGCAGCTTTTGATGTTAGCATCAAAACAATATTGGTCCATTTGCGACAGATTGACAAGATAAAAAAGCTTGATAGATGGGTGCCCCACGAACTTAACGATCGCCAGCGCAACGTACGCGTCGAGACTTGCCTTGCGCTGCTTAACAGGCACAGAAATGAAGGAATTTTGAACCGAATTTTTACGTGCGACGAAAAATGGATTCTATTTGACAATCGAAAGCGCTCAGCAAGTTGGTTAGATCCTGGTTCGGTACCAAAGCAATGTGAAAAACAAAAAATGACCCCTAGAAAGGTGATGGTCACAGTTTGGTGGTCTAGTGCTGGTGTGATTCATCATAGCTTTTTACAAAACGGCGAGAGCATTACTGCAGATGTGTACATTGAAGAACTGACCACAATGATGGCGAAACTCGCACGTCTGCAACCAGCTTTGGTCAATCGGTCGACTCCACTGCTACTTCACGACAACGCGCGACCCCATACTGCACAACAGACCGTCTCTAAGCTGCATGAGTTGGGTTTGGAAGCTCTCCCTCATCCGCCATACTCACCAGATCTTGCGCCTACCGACTATTACTTTTTCCAAAATTTAGACAACTTTTTAGCGGGAAAAAAATTCAATTCCCGAGAGGCAGTACAAAACGCCTTTGAAGAGTTTGTTGTCTCCCGTCCTGCTGATTTTTTCAAGAAGGGCATCCATAAACTGCCACAGCGTTGGCAAAGATGCATTGATTGAAGGGGTGATTACTTTGAATAAAAGAAATAAATAAGTTCGAAAAAAAAATACTTTAATTTTTTTCAAACAAAACGGCAATTTCATAGGTAAAGACCTATGTTCGAAGCTTCGGATCGGAGTTTTCTGTTTTGTATTGTTCCGGATTGCTTGCACCAGTAGTGAGAAAGAGAACTGCTTTTTTTTTTTCAAACTAATAGATTTTAATAATAATTATAATAACGCTCAACGATCACATACATAGATCCTAAATCCTAACTAGGATTTCTTGTGTCCCAGAAACAATGGGCTTGCTATATATTATTTGACTTTGTAATTTTATATGCTTAGTAAAATAACTTAATTTTAAATAGCTAATATTATTTAGACTTGTTAAAGTGCTAAAAATAGCCTATTTGCCATCAATCTTTTATCTTTGACTTTGATTTTGAGATGTCAGGCAGTATACCACTTTCCTCTATCGTATAACAAAAGTCATCGATGTACGTTCTTTTATCTCATTAATTTACTACTTTCTCGTCATTCCAAGTTTGCTATCGATATTGAACTTAACCTAGTTCACAACCTCCGTAAACCAAGTCCACGCGTGTGGCCCACCCACATGCTCGCATCATGTCAACATACTACTGTTTACATTCATATATTTGGATTTGAATGGATGTGGTGACGTGCCGACTGGTTGATGACCGTTTATGTGTCTGAAATAACCGTAATGGGGCTATATTTTACTGAACGGGGTATTATAAGGTTGTTTGTGGAGTGATAAGTTGAATGATGTGGTTTGATTGCGTTTTTCTCATTAGTTTAGTCTAGTTTATGAACTAAAATGAAAAACAAAAGATGTCGCCATGCTTTTCATACAATTTTATTACTAGGCTTTTGTAAATGAGAATGGAAGCAGATCGAGTTGTGAAGAAGAAAAGACTGCATGGAATGGCTGTATGGCCATCGAGCGGTCGGCCGTCCTAGGTCCCGCTGGTTTGATGAAGTCACGAAAAACTTGCGCGAGCTCCAAGGTGGAGGACTACTAAGAGATGGTGTAGGCACGGTGTAGGACAGGACAGTGTGTCTTTTATCATCGGAGGAAAAGATTCACTTTGGGTCATGGCCCCATCATAGAATTTTTCAATAGAAATTTAAGGGTAAATAATAAAGCAAAGCAGACCTGCTGGTGACTGTTATTGAAAATTCAAAAAAGCATCGTCTATACGGCTGGATGTACAGGAACTATCCGTTTCAAAGTGCACCGCCAAAGCGAGGTTAAATGTACACAATTTTCCGTAGGTTTGAAAGAAAGTTGAAAGTAAGTAAAACTAAGTGCAAAGATTTAAGTAACATGTTTCTATTTTTAACTCTTCGTATAGTATTGACGAAAAAACAGTTAACACCAAAAATCTCGGATTACATTTTTTATCGAAATATGGTGTTGTTTTATCTAAGAAAGCAATCTGTCTACATTCCTTAATTAATATAATCTATCTTCGCATTAATTAAAACCTAATCTTGAATCACAACCTTTAACACTACTCGACGAAATAACAAATGGTAACGATCACTCACGACTAATTTATAAGGGTCGATATCACCAAGCTAGTTAGAGAACTGTGGTACTTTGTAAAACACTCTTTGATGTAATG
This sequence comes from Ennomos fuscantarius, assembly GCA_905220475.3. NCBI lineage: Eukaryota > Metazoa > Arthropoda > Insecta > Lepidoptera > Geometridae > Ennomos > Ennomos fuscantarius. Next base: position 13,535,274 of record HG992042.1, read on the forward strand.
AGACAGCGTTCATTTCGATTTTTGAAGTAATTTTTCTTTACGCACGCTTGAGGGGAGTGAGCTAGTGAATGCGTGACGGGGCGTACGGATCTTGAAAGGGAAATAATTGTTAGAAAGAGAGAGTGACGTTTCGTATATTACTGTAGGAGCAAGAGAGAGAGGTGGATTGTACTGGATCACGTAGATCTCAATTAAAGGGATGAGATCAAGAAGGGTTTAACTGATTTTTTCACAAAATGACTTATCTTATTATTTTATCTTACGGGTATCCGTTGGATTCAGCGTGAAATTTCTACAATAACACATTCTCAAAATACCGAAATGAGCCTTAAATCTCGAGATTGTCGGTCTAAAAACGGTTTATCTGACACAGGAATACAGTTCGCTTAGCATAACAACATTATTACATTTATTATATTTTTAAAGTAATTGTAAGAATTAGTACTATATTTTGTATTTAAAAATAGAATTAATACATTTTCAAGCAACTAAAAACTTACATAAAACTTTTCTATTACTTAATAAGCACTCTACATTAAAACGAAGCCGGTGAAGTTTAAAGTAAATTTTCTCGAAACTATCAATTTGATAGTTAAACCCTTTTTGATCTCACTCCTTGAATTGTCAACATAACAAAGTTAAATATTACTCATAATTTGTATTATTATATTATGATGCTATGTCCGATAAAATGACAATTTACAATTGTCAAGATGGCGACATTAACATTAAACAAGTTATACCGGCCGATAGATGGAGCTAAAGAAGTTTTACTTCAGTTGTGTGGTCTAAAGAACAACTTTTTTTTATATCTTATACGCTCGTGACTCTCCACTGGGTGGAGCGGCGATCTATTCAAGACCGGGAGCTGATGGATGGCAAGCAACTGCAAAGAAGGCCTATCTTTAACAATAGACGACTTCATACTATTGATGATTATGCTCATGAAATAAATTCAAACGAGGTGACGGCTACCGTAACGCGTTGCTAGATAAATTTAATAGAGAAAACAGAAATACCTATCGATTGCAAATAACTTTAACCTGAAGCTTTTGATTGCGTTTGATTTGATTCGACGTTTATAATGAAAACGGCTAAAGAGTGATATTCTTTACCAATATTTGTTTTCGAATAGCTATAATCTGGAAGTTTTCAAGAGGAGAGTGAATATGTTTCTTAATAGGCAAGCGTGCTACATCGTCGATCATCATCAGTCATATCGAAAAATAAAAAATATTTTGGCACAATGCAAGTAAACTGAGTTTTTTTTATTCTTTAGTTTATACCTCCTCATGGTCGAAATTAAAATGATAATTACTTTTTTTTATTTTATAGGCAACGTATTTGACCACTGAGACAGTAATGCTCGATGTTAAGATGGGACATGCTTAATATACTAATATTAAAGGCTCGAGAGAAGACCCGTGCCCTAGCACTAGGAAACGTATGAATGAAAGGACAGTAGATAATTAAATAATATTTTGTATGAGTATTTATCTCATTGCATCTCCTTACACGCCCTGCGGTGTTTTACCCCAAATTATCACAAATTGGTGTTAAATTTATCGGTGACCAATTTTTCAAGCATTAAAGTTAATACACCGATCTAATTTCATATCTAGTCACCCACTCGCCGCCGCCATTACTCTTGTCGGTTTATCGTAGGACGCTGACAGAAGGTTTTGGCATCCAATATCTTGGTGTGTGACGTGAGGTATGAGAGATTGGTTGGAGCTGCATGGGAACTTCTGAAAACAAAGGGTTATTTCCGCACTAGTTTCTCCCCACGGTTTCACCCGCGTATAAAAAGTATTTTAATTATTTGCCCATCCCACGAGAACATTTCACTTTTCCGGGATAAAATGTAGCTTATATGTTAACACAGTGTGTGGGCTATATTAGTACCAAATTTTACCCAAATCCTTTCAGCCGTTTGAGCGTGAAGAAGTAACAAACATACACACATACACGCATACAAACTTTTACCTTTATAATATTAGTGTGATAGTATGATTAGTGTGAATTCAAATAGCTATCTAAAAGATATTAAATATCTTTTGACTTTTACTTTGACTTAGCACCAAAACTACTCCCACAATCGAAACTAAACAAAAAATTAATTAGGGATTTTAAATAAAAACAAATCTTGTTATTCATTCACAAAATAGAAGGAGTGATGGGACACTTTTGTAGGTATTGAAATGCTAGGCTGGCATCAATTATAATAAAAATGTCTTATTCCTATGTAAATGTGAATGAAACATTTTTGCTGCAAAATTATTTGTATCTAGTAAAAAACATCGTGTGAATTTTTATTTGAGAGGCTTTTTGAATGAAACATTTTTCATTTTATCATAGTTGCAGTCAAAAACAAGCCAAATCTAATAGGATTTGGCTTGTTTCTGACTGCAACTCTGATACTAATGTAAAGACTACATATTTTATTTTCTCCAATCAATAGTCTGCAAATTGCTTTAAACCACCGTGTCTAGTTCATCAATGATAATTATTATGCAATTGTGCACTGTAAGTATTAAACGAATAAGATATAATTTGGTAATATTTTCATTTTTCGCATAACATTTGCGACACACGGAGGTTTAATTAACTACTGTGCGTAATCAATGCAGTGCGAATGATTACCATTCAACATCAGGCTAGTACATCAGGCTAGTTCGACATCACGTTCCGTCGTCTTCACAAAAATTTGACTGGCTTGATAGCTCAGCTTGGTAGTAGCTTTGCCTTCTGAACTGGAAGTTGTGGGTTTGATTCCCACCCAGGACAAACATATCTGTGAAGAAACATACTCGTAAATTTTTGTTCTGTGTCTGGATATTATTTAACAAAAAGTATATAAGTATTCTATTAGTTATCTGGTTTCCAAATTTTAAGCTTTGCTTAGTTTGGAACTAGATGGCGTTCTATGAAATTTCCACTAATACATATTTGTTTTTTCATTTAAAATGTCTTGTACATATAATACAGTTGTTTATGTACACTATGGTCACGTTATAGGATAATCCCGCTATTGCCTCTAAACCTTGCACCACTCCCCAAGACTAATGCCTGTCACTCGGGAAGAAGAATCGCTTTACATAAATTTCTTGGGTGCAATTAATTTGTGTTATATCGAGGCGGCATCGGATTGGTTTAATTAACCTTTTACTCAGAGGTGAACCTTATTTTCAAAGTTATTGCTTTTGTTTTACAAGAAATTCTTTGGTCAAAGTTGAGGGTTGGTAATTGCTTGGAGGTTGGTGAGAATTTAATTAAATAAATAAAGTAAAATAACCCTTTATTGATGTTAATTGTACAAATTACGAAGCTACAGCTCCGAAGTTTAGCTTCCACAAATGCATCGTCACCGATAAGCATTTTGGTCCATCTCTGAATAGAGTTGGAAGTTGGAGTTGAAGGCTTGGAGCTGGTATTATGCTGATCCATCCCAGAAATGGCTACAGTGCTCCACACAGAAACGGACTTGAACTACATGGAAATTAAAAAACCGAGTAAACATGAGTTTAATTGACGTGAGTTTAGGCGTTATTTATCTTAAAAAATGTGTCATACTCACTATAGTTTTCAAACAAGTCAAAGTTGAGATTGGATTTTAATGAAACCCCCAACAGCTCCAGATGAGTCACGGGAATTGATACAACTTGGAAAAACGGAGACAGTTTAGAATAGACTACGAGGGAGGACTACTAACAAAAGGACTATTATTAAAGGAGTTGGAAGAAAATTACTAGTAGAAAGGACTTCTAACGTTTCGCTATAAATAAGCATGCTTATGCTCGGTCTTACTATCATTAAACTTAACGACATTGGCATCCTGTAGTGTTTGTATAATCTATGTTGTCTGTGGTGTTGATTGTTTTCTTGAGCACCTAGTATGGCAATAAACGTCCGTTCTCACTTGTGGCTAGCGCGTGACTGTCCACCCCGCTCCCGTGTGCTCAAGACAACATCCACACCACAGATAACATAGATTATACAAACTCTACACTTCCTTTTTTGGGCACAGGTTGCACTTTTGCAAGCTCCTGACTACCTAGTCCTACCTTTTAAATAGTAGCTCAAGGAAGAGACCGCTGCAATGCTAGATCGCGAAACTCAGCAGTCCACCACCACTTTACCACGCATGAAATAGTGAACAATAATAACAATTTAAGTAAATATGAGATCCTTAAAATGAAAACTAATTTCATCAGCAGATCGTAATTGTTCTATTAAATTGGAATAGCAGTTCTCAAACTAGTGAATCCGCAAGTAAACACGACCTTGTTTCGTCGTCAGCAACTAACTCGCAGAGTTTGCTAACTCCTGTGGATAGGTATCGACAATACTTGAACTTTGTACGGATAATTAGATCTGCTACCACTGTTTTATTTATTATGTACTATCTATTAAATTAGACTTAATTAAGCTTTTTTATGTTAATGAATGATGTGACGAGTTAGTCATTCACCTGATGTTAAGCGACACAGCCGCCCATTACAGAATAGTGTCACTTGGAACTCTAAAATATAAAGTTTCGTATGACACTGCACTGCGCACATCATCTCGAGACATCAGCACAGTCTGGTATTAAGATTACTCGACTGTGAGATCAGATCATAAAGTCTAATATACCCAGTAATTTCACTAACTACAGTTCCCTTCAAACCGGAACACAGTGCTTGGCGGCAGAATAACTGGCAAAGTGGTGTTACCTACCTAGACGAACTTTGCAGATAAATCCTACCACCTAGTAAAAGCTTATATTAAGGTGTTTAAACAAAGGAAATGTATGAAGATGTTGATATTTTATGAATTTTAATGAAGTTTAGTAAAGGAGTTTGAATATGATCAAATGAGAAGCAATTGCTGACGGCATGTTGGGTACGGTACCTACCGGTAGCGAGCTGGAGCATTTGGACCGTCTATAGGTCATCGCGGCTAGTACATAGTCACAATGTTTTTGTAGTGGGTATGTGTAGCTAGTAGTATTTAGTAGTGGTGAGTAGTATTGCAGTAACTACTGCTAACTAACTGTAAACTAACTAACTTAAGGAACAAGGGTACTTTGTTCATTAAAAATTTAATAGTAACAACAGTGGGCACACCCACGACACTATGATCATGATCACGTTCTGCACATCATTTTTAAAAAAATATTTTTAATTCATGGACCTAATTTATCTTTGCCACTTATTGATCAAAACCTATATTATACCATCCTTACGGTATAAAGTGTGTATCAAGATGCAAGAAGTATTTTTGTACCAAAAAATCTCTGACACTCCTTTCATCTATTAGAAAAGCTGTTTATCTTCAAGTAATTGAACGTATTTTCTTGAACTATAGCTGAAAATACTCTCGATAATAGTTCACCTTTTAAACAATAAAAAAAGGAAAATCCAAAATCGATTCACCCGAAGCTTCGCCCACATACATATATATACGTTACATTTATACATTACATTACTGTTTGGTCGGAGATTATAAAAGAGTATACCTATAAGAAGTTGTCATGCACTTTTTGTACCAATCAATTTATGTTGCGTAGTTCATTTTAAATCAACCTTAACTAAATACTTAATTTCAAATAACGAACAATCATCGTAATACTCAGCTGAAGGCAAGAGGGGTGACCGGAAGTGGCCTATTATAATTGCAAGTGCTCATTCCATGGACGAAATGCTCCACTTGTCAATTACACGCTCGTTACCCGTTTCAATAGAGACCGTATTACATGTGGCGTAGAGATGGCGCGCTGTCGATAAATATAAAGATAAATATCGATAAAATATTTTGTTTGAAGGACGACAGTTAGGACTACTGTTATTGTTTTATTAAAAGAAATAGTAGTCTGTAAAGTTGGTTTACAGACGATAATTTGCTTGCTTGTCTTACATGTACCTGCCTTGTCTACTTCGTCATGGATATGTTTGCATCATCACTGCTATTGGCCTACCGACTACGACAACTATCTTAGGTTTCTTTTTTACCTTTGGTTTGTAATTTAGAATGTTAGAAACACTTTTTTTTTAATAGTATATAATTAGATACTCACTTTAAAGCGATAGTTAGGAATCAGTTACCTACTAAATATCTTAAGTTACATCTCTCTGTTCTGTTTTCGTTATATTTCTTATTAATTTGTGGTCAGCGTTGTCGGTACACTAACTACCTATATTATACTTATACTTACTTATACTACTTTAAGATTATGTTTGTTGTGTACTGTTTGTTGATCCTAAATAAATGTATTTGACGGCGGCAACGTCCAGTTATAAACTCCATGCACAGCGATCGAGCACAGTGATTTACCCTGTGGTGGCATTAAGTTTATTATAGTGGCAGCACCGGCAACTGTCATGGCGCCCCTACCTGTCTGGCTATATAAAGGGATCGATTGGTGTGCTACGGATCATTCTTGTTTCAGACACGGCGCGGTGTGGACATGCTGAAGGCCTATAGTTATATAGGTTGCAACCAACCTACCCACAACCCGTTCCAGCCCACATATTAATAAAAAAAAATTTTAGGTGACAACGTCATAAGAAAACAATTAGGCCGATCGTGCTTCTCTATCGTTTGTACCGCGCTCTTGCTTGCACGATCGGCTCAGGCGGAACGTGACAATTTTTCGTGCGTGCAGTCAGTGTTCATCGATTTATAAGACGTTATCACGTCAAAAATACCGATTTATCTACTATCAGTTGAATTTACATGTAAAATGAATAGTTGCATATTAAATATTAACCTGTAATACATCGATGGTAAGAAAGTCCCAATATTCAATGTGATGTGGTTGAGAAGGTTGGCTCATAACCCGGAGACATTGGGTTTGATTCAGGCGGCAGGACAAGTATTTGTGCACGGAAAGAAAGCGCAAATACTTGTTCTGAGTCTGGGCGTTGTGGTCTTCGTAGGTTCTGGGTCCCTAGACACAGGAAATCCTAGTTAGAGTCCAAAATCTATGTATGTGATCGTTGGGCGTTATTATATATTATTTATTAAAAATAACAAAACGACAAGAAAAAATAAAACTAGAATAATTTTATTGAGAAAAAAATGAAGGTAGCATGTTAAAATTCGGTTAATATGAAAATTAAATCTTATATAACTAGTTCTGAAAAGATACGCAATAATCGTAGCTACGATTATTGCATATCTATTTATATAGATATAATATATATATATTTAAAAACGTTGACTCTTAGATGTATCGATATGACCCCATCACTACAGTTAAATAAAGCCGGCCATAATCTAATACAGCGGTGTACCATTCAGTATCAATTTGAACAGATTAGTATATATTAGCATCGTTTGAGGAACTATGGATTAAGTCTTAATGATGCGGTAGACTAATTGGATAATTTAATGACTGCCCTACAAAATTGTCTTGGATTGGAAGGGAACTGTTTAATAATTTTATTCCCACTGGTTTGGATGTTCGCAATAAATATTTAATATATTATAACTCTCATTATATCATTCGCTCATTTAGTTCCTACTGATTGATAAATTGTCGAAAAGAAAAAGAAATGTAGGTACTTGGTAATTGTTAGTCACTGCCCGTGTCCGTGATTATTTTATTTTCAACCGATATCAAAAAGGGGAGGTTCTCAATTCATATGTGTATTTTTATGTTTGATACCTCAGCACTTTCGACTGGGTGAATCGATTATGATGATTCTTTTTTTATTTGAAAGGTGATGCTTCCCGTGTAGTTCCATTTCAATTTGATCAAGATCGGACGGGTATCAAGCGTGCGTAAAGAAGTTTTATTTCAAAAAAGATTTCAACCGACTTCAGTCCCACCGCATTTATTATCACAAAAATGAAAACATCATCAATGTAGTTGGAAATACACATTATTAAGGGTAACTCAAAAACCACTTGTCAGATCTTGATCAAATTTAAATCACCAGCTTTCGAATAAAAAAGAATCATCAAAATCGGCTTATGTTGGTTACCTCAAACTTTCACCCCAGGTGAAAGTTAACCAACTGCTTAAGTTAACCAACATAAGCAGTCTGATTGAGAACCTCCTCTTTTTGAAGTCGGCTGAAGAGTTTTTTTCGTTTTGGTATGGCTCCACACTTTTGTGTATTTCGCCAGTGTCAAGTAATTGGTAATTTCTTGAGTTAAGTAATATATATGTCAAGTCAAGTCACAGTCTAAGTCATCAAGTCCCGTCATAGTCTAGTCTAGTCAAGTCATACTCCTAGTAAAGTGGTGGCAACTTTACCAGAAGCTTCCATGGAGTTTTGGAAACAACACGAAAAGAAACGTTTCACCATCATTATACCACTTTCCCATACTCATACATGTAATCCAGCACTTAAAAAAAATAACAAAATTTTGGAAAATACTACAATGCGGTGACGCGAACTTTTTCGTTTTCTCGCTAAAACCAACAAAGAGTTTATTTTTAACATTTAAAATCAATGAACCAACATAATGATCTTTCCTGAGAACTCTAATAATATGATGTCATAATATCCGCAAGGCAATAAACGCGTCTATCTCTAATTAATGATCGTCATACAAATAAATCATACAATGACACACAATACAACCTGATGTTGGAATTAATCAGTTTGTATATTTTTTGTATCTTATCGTCGGAATAAAGAAACAAAGAAGATTATAAGCGACCGAAGAATTGACATCGTCTAAATTAATACTAAATGGCATGTATTTGAGCAGCAATTATTAGGTCTAAAAGTCAAAGTCAAAAGATTTTATTGAAAGAGGCTATTTTTAGCACTTTTACTGGTCAAAATTATGTTCAGTACTTAAAATTACGTTATTGTTTTTTTTTTTTTTTTTTTTTACTTTATTTGGGAAAACAAACAGTACCACATTAAAATTATAGCTTATGAGTAATATACAATAACAGTAATCAACGTGATACCAGCACCGTTTACCACAGAGTATCAAAATTATATTAAAATAGGTGTATGATGTAGGTATAGGTGTATGGTGGTAGTGCTACGCTAATAATTCTACAATTTTATTTTTGAATATACTAGGCCTCGTTGCCGCAATATCTATTGTGTTAAATTTTTCATTATATTGTTGTACCAGACGGTAAAGTGGAGATCGCTTACCGGCGTTAGTGCGGCAACGGAAGGTTGCGAATAATTGAGAAGGTTTACGGCAGTGAGTTCTAGTAGGTATTCTATAACATATTTTATTTACAAGAGGTATACAATCATATCTGTTATGGCAAAGGTCATAAAGTAACATTGTTTCAAGTTGTATTCGTCTAGATTCAAGTTTTAAGAGCTTATATTTATGTAACAGTTGTTCATAAGATAAATGATTATGAAAACACTTATAATGCATACAGCGCAAGAATTTTTTCTGAACACGTTCAATGGCTACAATATATTTAGTATAATATGGATTCCAAACAGACACAGCATATTCAAGTTGAGAGCGAATCAAGGATTTGTATAACTGTAAGTATGTAGAAGGCCGCCTAAATTTAGCAGCAGAGCGTATAACAAAGCCATATAATTTGAAGGCTTTTTTGATGATGTTATCAATGTGTACATCAAGATGCATCTTATTATCTAATGTGACTCCAAGATCTCTTATTGATTCTACAGTATTGAGTTGTTGACCACATAAACTATATGAAAATTTGCTTATATGTCTCTTTTTTGTGAAAGTGATAGCTTTGCACTTATCAAGACTCAAGTCTAGTTTATTTGTAGCACAGTAGACTGAGAAATGATCAAGATCCTGTTGAAATTTATCATGATCAGTAGCATTATGTATAGTATGAAATATTTTTAAGTCATCTGCATAAAGTAAGAAGTCACAGAATTTAAAACAGCTGTTTACATCATTAATGAACAATGTAAAAAGCAATGGTCCCAGTATTGAGCCTTGTGGCACCCCGGAGGTAATAGATACAAATTCAGACTCATGTCCATTAAGAACAACCTTCTGAGTGCGATTAGTTATGTAAGATTTGAACCAGCGCCACAAATTACCACGAATACCGTTAAAGGCCAGTTTTTTCAGTAATATCATATGATCAATTCTGTCAAATGCCTTCCGAAAGTCCGTATATACACTGTCTACTTGCCTGTTTATATCAAGTGCTTCAAACAAATAAGATGAATATAATAAGAGGTTGGTAGTGGTAGACCGTCGCTTCACAAAACCATGCTGTTGTGGTATAACAATATTATGTAACGATGGATATATACAGTTGTGAACTAGTCTTTCGAAAAGCTTTGAAAGAACAGGCAAGATGGAAATAGGGCGATAGTTTTCAACGTTGGATCTATTGCCACCTTTAAATACTGGCACAATACGTGCAGATTTCCAAACCGAAGGGAATACCCCCTGTTTCAAGCATAAGTTAAATATATAATGTAACGGTTGAAGTATAGAAACAGCAGTTGATTTAAAGAAAATAGGTGGTATGTTATCTACTCCAGGACCTTTTGCTATGTCCAGTGCACGCAGTTCTTTAAGAACTGCAGGTTTAGATATTATTATGTCACTGTAAATGAGATCAGACCCGTTATTATCATCTGGAACACTATCTACATCGTAATTGCTGGTAACGAATGATGGCTCAAACACTGATTTGAAAAAGATAGAAAATAGATGGCATATATCAGATGGGTTGTTTGCGGTTTGATTTTTGTATACTACACTATTAGGGATATCAGAGCTATTTTTCATATTATTTATATACGTCCAAAAGTACTTAACATTGTTACGAATACTATTTTCAACTGAAGCCATATATTTACTATAGCAGTTATGTGACTCTGTTTTAAATCTTTCTCTATACATGGAAAAAACTTTGTAGTCAGATATATTTTGATACTTCTTCCATTTAATCCATAATTTATTTTATTTTTATATATATGTTTAAGAGCAGGTGAAAACCATATGGGAAATTGTGTTGATTTAATTACTTTCGTTGGAATATATTTTTTTATAATATAATATAATTTTTCATAAAAGGCAGAGACAGCACCTTCAGCGCTTCCACTCACAAATAGCTCATCCCACTTAATTATAGCAATATCATTATTAATCATGTTGTAGTCAGCTTTATTAAAATTAAATTCTATCCTGGATTTAATCGTTAAGGGTTTAAAACTATTTGAGATTGGCAACAAAACACAGAAAGGGGGGTGGTATTCATCAGGTTGTACAAAAGGTATTGGTGCCATAGAAGTACTACTGTCAGTTATGTTTGTGATAAACAGATCTAGAATTCTACCCCTTGCGTTAGCAAATTTATTTATTTGAAAGCCATTGGAAATATTTATAAAATCTATCAAACTCTTATTTGATATACAGTAATTACTACAGATTATAGGTTCTAAATGAGTGCTACAGTCACGCCACTGTAACGATGGTAAATTGTAATCACCCGCTATAATAAATCTATTTACGTTCACAGATTCTAAAATAGAGGATAACATGTTAAAATGCGTCACATAAATGTCAGAACTTAAGTTGGGCGGAATATAAGCAGCACTTATAATATAACGATACTTACGAGTTTGTATTTCAATAATTACGTGGTCTACCAGTGGAGAGGTGGAAACGAACGCCGCCGGCGCCAGTGTGGCGGCGCCGGCGCACCAGCTGCCGCTCACTCGCAGTGGCGCGGCAGCCAGCTCGCGTCGAATCGCTATGAGCACGCCGCCGCCATCACGTCGCTCACACGCCGCTCGGTCTCGATCACATCGGAATACTCGATAACGAGGGTCTATTATTTCATTATCTGATATATCTTTGTGTAACCAAGTTTCTGTCAGAATAATTATGTCGTAGTTATGAGCTAAAATATTCATATAAATAGTGTGTAGCTTAGTTTTTAATCCTCTACAGTTTTGATAGTATACGGATAAGACGTATCTATCCATTAAATATGATCAAACTATAAAAAAGTAATATCAAAGGATATTGTTGTAATTTAACGTTAATGCCATCTGTTTGTTTTACAGGAACAGTTATATGTGTTCCCTGATTCGCCCCCGAACATGCCATGATTGTATGCTGTGCCCAGAGGAATGATTTAACTATTATTACATTATAAATTAGATATGACCTTGCACCGTATAAATACAACTCATTATTTTCACGCTTAGAATATTTACAAAACAATAAATTCAATGTTATTTTTATATCCGAACAACAAACCAAATTTAAGCATAGATTATCGTAATTACAGCCAAAAATAAAAAAAAATTTATGCCACTTCCATACCAGGTAAATTGTGAATCTTACATTAATAAATACGATTACGCAAAAGCTATAATAGCAGCACGTAATTGCAGTTATCGCTATGTATATTTTAGCACTATTCCCGATCTTGCGTATGAGTAAGTGAAAATGATAGTAATGTTGTATTATTATTAAAGTTTGTCTTTTAGGGACATAAGTAAATACAAAATATAATATTAGGGAGCTTGTACCTGACCATTTGCTGCCAACATTCTGAGGTTCACTTAATTTTGGTGACGTCATAAACACTTCTAATTGCGATGGCTGGGGAGGTGTCATTTTTACGTACCAGGACTGTGCCGTGCTTCGCCCATACGTATTTAAAATTATTAATTTTTGCAGCCTCCCGGCACTGCCGAAACAGCAACTTATTTTTGAGGGTTAAGTGCTCATTAATATATACTGTAGCAGCCGGTCCAGATACGGATAACTTAGTTGAGTCCAGCCCTTTTGTTTTACGGCTTGCAGCGATTACATTATCCCTCAGTATTCTGTTATTGAACTTGACGATAATATTTTTAGGACGGCGATCATTTTGGTCAGCATGAGGTACTCGATGTACGGCCACGATATCAGATGCTCGTATTGGCTGGTTAATTACGTCACCTAAACGTTCCAGTATACTGATAAGGTTCTCTCCACGCCGGTCCGGAATATTGAATATTTCAGCATTACACTGTCGAGCCTGCTGTTCCATGGCTGCTATTTTATTTTCCAGAGTTAAGATTTGACCGGAAGAGCCTGATGCTTGTGCCGCGGTGGTTTCTATTGTCTTAAGCCGACCGTCAAACAAATCTTGTCGCTCTGCTATAAACCGAAGTGACTTCTCCATTTCATTTGACCTCTCTTTTATTTCAGACAAAGATTGTTTGAACTCAATGCTATCTTTATTAAGTTTTACCATATTGCCGCTGATTTCAGCCAGCGCAGACGTAACTTTTGTAAGTTCACCTGACAGAGACGAGTTTACAGCCACAGTAACGCTATTAGTAATACATTCAGTTATTTTTTCGTTCCAAATTAACATCTGCTTATTAAACTTGTCCTCAATATATTGCATACACTGCAGATGGGCTTCCTCATTATCTGGCTGTTTCCTTTTACGAATGTTTATGCAAGTAGCATCATTGACGTCGAGGCTGATCGAAGCCGGTATATTGCTATCCGATGATGACGTCGAGAACTTACTCGGCGGTGTGTGTTGCAACGCCATGGTGTGCGTAAGTATTTCGTGTTGCTGGTATACAATCGTACAGGTGCGAAAGCGACGAAAAATAAGCTGTTGTCTCTTAGCTCAGGGGTGAAGTGGTGAGGTATCCCCGCGGTCACGACCTGGAGATGCGGCGCGAGACAGAGACGGCTATAGGCAGCCGTATGCTATCACACTCACTTGACTAGTAGGTTTCTACGTCGTATGCACACGATTATGACACGTTCGCATTGATGCACTATGATCGTAAATAGGTTGCACTATTTTTTTATAATTTTAGAAAAAGCGACTGCACCACCACTCTTAGCGCTAGCCCAACGATGAATCTTGATCAAATTTAAATCACCAGCTTTCGAATAAAAAAGAATCATCAAAATCGGCTTATGTTGGTTACCTCAAACTTTCACCCCAGGTGAAAGTTAACCAACTGCTTAAGTTAACCAACATAAGCAGTCTGATTGAGAACCTCCTCTTTTTGAAGTCGGCTGAAGAGTTTTTTTCGTTTTGGTATGGCTCCACACTTTTGTGTATTTCGCCAGTGTCAAGTAATTGGTAATTTCTTGAGTTAAGTAATATATATGTCAAGTCAAGTCACAGTCTAAGTCATCAAGTCCCGTCATAGTCTAGTCTAGTCAAGTCATACTCCTAGTAAAGTGGTGGCAACTTTACCAGAAGCTTCCATGGAGTTTTGGAAACAACACGAAAAGAAACGTTTCACCATCATTATACCACTTTCCCATACTCATACATGTAATCCAGCACTTAAAAAAAATAACAAAATTTTGGAAAATACTACAATGCGGTGACGCGAACTTTTTCGTTTTCTCGCTAAAACCAACAAAGAGTTTATTTTTAACATTTAAAATCAATGAACCAACATAATGATCTTTCCTGAGAACTCTAATAATATGATGTCATAATATCCGCAAGGCAATAAACGCGTCTATCTCTAATTAATGATCGTCATACAAATAAATCATACAATGACACACAATACAACCTGATGTTGGAATTAATCAGTTTGTATATTTTTTGTATCTTATCGTCGGAATAAAGAAACAAAGAAGATTATAAGCGACCGAAGAATTGACATCGTCTAAATTAATACTAAATGGCATGTATTTGAGCAGCAATTATTAGGTCTAAAAGTCAAAGTCAAAAGATTTTATTGAAAGAGGCTATTTTTAGCACTTTTACTGGTCAAAATTATGTTCAGTACTTAAAATTACGTTATTGTTCTAAGCATATAGAGTTACAAAGTGCTTATTGTCAAATATAATATAGCAAACCCATTACAATATATGAGTTTAAAAAAAAGAAGTTCTCTTTATCACTTTTGGTGCAAGCAATCAGGCAAAATGCAGAACAGAAAACTCCGATCCCAAGCTTCGATTACACCTGTAAAGTAGAAGCTACAAGAAACTTTACAGTGATGTATATTGGTTTCTTTTGTGTTTTACAATATTTATAATTTATTATTTATTGAGTACTAGTTGCGTCCCGCGGTTTCACCCGCGGACAATAAGTATTGTAATTATTTACTCATCCCACGGGAAAATTTCACTTTTCCGGGATAAAATGTAGCTTATATGTTAATTCAGTGTATAAGCTATCTTGGTACCGAATTTCATCCAAACCGATTCAGCCGTTTGAGCGTGAAAGAGTAACAAACATACACACATACATACAAACACACATACTAACTTTCGCCTTTATATTATTAGTGTGATGTGATGTAATGAATATATTACAAAATTACACACACTTCACACCGGTGCACGGTGCAAGAATAATATTACCAAAGTTTGAAAAACCCGTCAAACAAAGCCGCAAACTGAACAGTTTCGAAGTTGTTTGATCGTTCACGAGGGCCTGTTCTTTTTGTGAATGTTTAATGTGCGCGCCATCTATTGAGTCGGAAGATTTTAGGCATCACTTGTCTTACTTGGTAATACTTGGTATTACTTTACATCCGCCGTCTATAATATTCATTAATTCTGAGAACTTTAAGTACCTATTTAATGGACGGAGGCTAGGTTGTGGATGAGATCATGGAATGAGAGAGCGGAAGTGAGTCATGAATATATAATTCGGAGAATTTTGATGATATGACATCAAAAAAAGTTAATCGATTGACCCAAGGTGGCCTTGCGAACTTCATCTTAAACACAAAATTAAGCATAAGTATCTAGTGTTACTGCGTAAAATTTGCTTAGCTTTCGGTTAAAAATGTGACTATTACCAGTTATTCTGCTGCCACGCAATTAATAGTGCGCAAGCACTACTGTGTTCCGGCTTAAAGGGCACTATAGCTAGTGAAATTACTGGATAAATGAGACTTTGTGACACACACACACTACACACATACACACACACAGACACACACACACACACACATACACAACTGACATTCTCTCACGTGGCACACGGGCACATATAGTTTTTTTTTTTTTCTTGTTTAAAGTTTAAATTAATATTAATAAATATAATTAGTAATCCGTGCTGATGTCTCAGGATGACATGTGCAGTGGAGTATCACGCGAAACTTTACTTTAGAGTTCCAAGTGACACTGCAACTGATATGACCGCCATGTCGACTAACATCAGGCGAACGAAAAAAATTACTTGAGTGCGCTAGCCGTCATGCAGTTTTGACAAAAATATCCTGTAATAGCTTATGGTTAAACCTGCCAAAACCACTGGCTCAATGAAAGGAAGATTACACCAAACGGTATCTAAACGTGGATAAATAAGCCGTTGATTATAAACACATCATAAACGAACCTCTGATCTAAGATTAACAGTAAACAGACAACAGTTCCGATTAAATTTGAAATTTCTCATTAAAAATTCTCCAGTCACAAGGCAAATCCCTCCAAATGAAATGTAAATCCCTCAAAGGGTTTAATAAGCTCCGCATACACCATGTTAAGACTTGTTTAGGGGGCTTGACAATAACCTTTAAGAAATCTCGAGTTTCTGCTGTGGGGTGACGAGGAATGGCATAGAAGATTGAACGTAGTACACAAACTTGATACTCGGTTTCGGGTTGTACCTCTATGAGATGGCATTAAACTTTAATTAGGAGGATGGGTTTAGAAGGATTTGTATCAGTTGCTTTTACTTTTCAGTCAGTCATCATCGTAAACAATGAAAGACGATTTATGTAAGCTTAGGAACATCGTGATAAAATGGCGTAGGTAGGTTACAAAAATGGGACGCGGGCGAGTTTACTACAATTTGAAATATCGAATTGTTTACTGGCCTGACAGCGTTTCAAGATAGAACCAAGATACCTTGGTGAATTTACTAAGGCATCAGCGCACTCTGAACATTTTTAATAGTACTTTCATCCCACAGCTTTCAAAACCAGTTCTCATTTAAGACATCAATTATAACATCACTTATAACGTAAACACTACCAGGAAGAACGAATAAAAAAAACATACTCTACCATCAATATTATCATCAAAACCACCGTCCTTTCCGTGTCTGAAAGAGATCACTCTGAGCGTTAAGACCGCATATTGTTACACTTTGGTATTGGTTCACTTTTTAACATAGTGGTGTTTTAATAGAGTTTATCTATCTATGTATAGATCTATCATCCGCCGGAACACCTCCCCTACTGAACATGTGCCTCTTCTCTTGCCTCTTTAGACGCCTATCATAGGGGGATGGGGGGTTTTGCCATAAAGACGCCCATCATAGGGGGGAGTGGAGGGGTGCCATAACTATTCCTGCCAATGCTTGGCAAACGTCTGACTGCAGTAGATTGTAATGTAGACAGGAGAATTCTGCTGCCCAATCGATACTTAAATGATATTAAAGTATCAAAGGCGCGCAGTCTTCTATACTTCCTTGACAGCGGTAATGAAAGGCTTTCCGTCGCAGATTCAGCTTGTGCTCGCATATCAGCTCTGTTATTACGTTACGCCGAGTCAGATGCTCGGCGTGTGAGGGTTAGGCGGTATAAAAGTGTTTATTACGCTGTAATGTACTAAATAAAACGCGTTCATGTATTTTCATTTAAGAGATTCTGTAGATGGGCAGTGGTCAATGGAAAATATGAACATATAGAAGTAAAAAAAACCTTATAGAATTATATAGTAAATAAATATAATAATAATAACTATACAGTGATAATAATAAACACCCAACAATCACATACATAGATCCTGGACTCTAGCTAGGATTCCTTGTATCTGGACAATATGGACCTAGGAACTACAAGTACCATGGTCCCACAACGGCCACAACACCTAGACTCAGAAAAAGTACTTGCGCTTTTTTTTTTTATTTAATAAGATCTAGAGAGAAAAGAAAAAAGAGAGACTTCATAAGATATTATTATTTAATAAGATCTAGTAACACATAATTTGAACTTTAACCTTAAATTATTATGTGTCAGACAAAAAAGCTCGGCCTGAATATCCCAAGCTCAATGTTATGAAATTTTAGGTAACTTGCCTGTTGCTATATAATTTCAGTTGTCTATTTGTAATTTTACTAAGATAGAATAGAATAGGATAGAATAGAATAGAATAGAATAGAATAGAATAGAATAGAATAGAATAGAATAGAATAGAATAGAATAGAATAGAATAGAATAGAATAGAATAGAATAGAATAGAATAGAATAGAATAGAATAGAATAGAATAGAATAGAATAGAATAGAATAGAATAGAATAGAATAGAATAGAATAGAATAGAATAGAATAGAATAGAATAGAATAGAATAGAATAGAATAGAATAGAATAGAATAGAATAGAATAGAATAGAATAGAATAGAATAGAATAGAATAGAATAGAATAGAATAGAATAGAATAGAATAGAATAGAATAGAATAGAATAGAATAGAATAGAATAGAATAGAATAGAATAGAATAGAATAGAATAGAATAGAATAGAATAGAATAGAATAGAATAGAATAGAATAGAATAGAATAGAATAGAATAGAATAGAATAGAATAGAATAGAATAGAATAGAATAGAATAGAATAGAATAGAATAGAATAGAATAGAATAGAATAGAATAGAATAGAATAGAAAAACATATATTCAATACTTGTCTAAAATTAAAATACAATAACAGGTTAAATTTATACACATAATATGTACATAATGAATACAAAAAAACAAGTATCGGCATCGGCACAGCATATTGCTGGTCATCAGAGACATCCAGCGCTGATTTTCAGCCTAGACCCAGAGGGGGTGGAAACCAATGCACAATTCAAAAAAGATATTTTTATTAATTTTTAAACAATGGATAAACAAGAATACTTACACATAAAACTCCAATTATACATATTCAATCATATACTGCTACATAAAATATATATTATAGTAAATATATTGGTCTTTACCTATGAAATTGCCGTTTTGTTTGAAAAAAGTTAAAGTATTTTTTTTTCGAACTTATTTATTTCTTTTATTCAAAGTAATCACCCCTGCAATCAATGCATCTTTGCCAACGCTGTGGCAGTTTATGGATGCCCTTCTTGAAAAAATCAGCAGGACGGGAGACAACAAACTCTTCAAAGGCGTTTTGTACTGCCTCTCGGGAATTGAATTTTTTTCCCGCTAAAAAGTTGTCCAAATTTTGGAAAAAGTAATAGTCGGTAGGCGCAAGATCTGGTGAGTATGGCGGATGAGGGAGAGCTTCCAAACCCAACTCATGCAGCTTAGAGACGGTCTGTTGTGCAGTATGGGGTCGCGCGTTGTCGTGAAGTAGCAGTGGAGACGACCGATTGACCAAAGCTGGTTGCAGACGTGCAAGTTTCGCCATCATTGTGGTCAGTTCTTCAATGTACACATCTGCAGTAATGCTCTCGCCGTTTTGTAAAAAGCTATGATGAATCACACCAGCACTAGACCACCAAACTGTGACCATCACCTTTCTAGGGGTCATTTTTCGTTTTGCACATTGCTTTGGTGCCGAACCAGGATCTAACCAACTTGCTGAGCGCTTTCGATTGTCAAAAAGAATCCATTTTTCATCGCACGTAACAATTTGGTTCAAAATTCCTTCATTTCTGTGCCTGTTAAGCAGCGCAAGGCAAGTCTCGACGCGTACGTTGCGCTGGCGATCGTTAAGTTCGTGGGGCACCCATCTATCAAGATTTTTTATCTTGCCAATCTGTCGCAAATGGACCAATATTGTTTTGATGCTAACATCAAAAGCTGCTGAAAATTATTTATTTATTTATCAAATTATTTATTATTTATTTATTTATTTATTTATTTTTATTTATCAAATTATTTAAATATAATACATAAAATGGAAAATCAGGAAAAGGAAATGAAATAAGGCATATAAAATTGGAATCAAGATACATTTATACCAGTATTGAGAAAGTTTAGAAGTTTACAAAAGTAATGAGAACAAATAGGAACCGAGAAATACTAGAGAAAAAATAAAAGATAAAATAAGAGTACAGTAAATATTGAAAATACGTAAGCTAATTAGTTTAGGTAGGTAAAGCAGTTTTATGAGACGATCAAATGACTAACTGCGGGCACTGCGACGAATCAGAACGTATCTAGCGGCGCCATTTTTGTCGTGATGGAGGCAATATAATAGGTCTTTACCTATGAAATTGCCGTATTTCAGTACAGACTTTTTCAAACAAAAAAAAGTTTTGATTGGCTATGAATTCTAAATTCAAATTAATTTTGTTTTAAAAATATGACATTCTATTTACAATATAAGTCTTTTGTTTATTGATTAGCGTTGTATTTTCATTACATTTCAACATTTTTCCTCATAATGGATACTTTGAAATTTCGTGTAATTATGGAATATGAGTTCCGTCGTGGCACTAACGCGGCACAAACGACACGTAACATCAACGACGTTTACGGAGAGAACTGTACAAACGAACGTACAACCCGTTATTGGTTTGCTCGGTTCCATTCTGGGAATTTTGACTTGAAAAATGAACCTCGTGGTCGTCCGGAAACTTTGGTCAACAATGATGAATTAAAGGCGATAGTGGAAGCTGATGAATCTCAATCTACAGCTAAGCTGGCAGCAGCTTTTGATGTTAGCATCAAAACAATATTGGTCCATTTGCGACAGATTGGCAAGATAAAAAAGCTTGATAGATGGGTGCCCCACGAACTTAACGACCGCCAGCGCAACGTACGCGTCGAGACTTGCCTTGCGCTGCTTAACAGGCACAGAAATGAAGGAATTTTGAACCGAATTGTTACGTGCGACGAAAAATGGATTCTTTTTGACAATCGAAAGCGCTCAGCAAGTTGATTAGATCCTGGTTCGGTACCAAAGCAATGTGCAAAACGAAAAATGACCCCTAGAAAGGTGATGGTCACAGTTTGGTGGTCTAGTGCTGGTGTGATTCATCATAGCTTTTTACAAAACGGCGAGAGCATTACTGCAGATGTGTACATTGAAGAACTGACCACAATGATGGCGAAACTCGCACGTCTGCAACCAGCTTTGGTCAATCGGTCGTCTCCACTGCTACTTCACGACAACGCGCGACCCCATACTGCACAACAGACCGTCTCTAAGCTGCATGAGTTGGGTTTGGAAGCTCTCCCTCATCCGCCATACTCACCAGATCTTGCGCCTACCGACTATTACTTTTTCCAAAATTTGGACAACTTTTTAGCGGGAAAAAAATTCAATTCCCGAGAGGCAGTACAAAACGCCTTTGAAGAGTTTGTTGTCTCCCGTCCTGCTGATTTTTTCAAGAAGGGCATCCATAAACTGCCACAGCGTTGGCAAAGATGCATTGATTGCAGGGGTTGATTACATTGAATAAAATAAATAAAGAAGTTCGAAAAAAAATTACTTTAACTTTTTTCAAACAAAACGGCAATTTCATAGGTAAAGACCTAATATATTACTAATCTGTGAAACTTAAGCAGGTGCGAATCATGAAAGTATAACATTGCAGGTAACATGCGTTGTGATTGATAGATAGTGTCTCAATATTCTTCTTGCACCAGTATGAGGTAGGTGGTTACTTTTATAATACATTTAAATATAATATCTCAAGTAAAAAAGAAGTTCTCTTTCCATTGGGGAAAGAGAACTTCTTTTTTCTTTAACTCACGCACTGTACCTAATGGGCTTGCTATATAACATTTGACATTAAGGACTTTGTAATTTTATATGCTTAGTACAATAACTTAATTTAATGTACTTATATCATTTTTACTTGTGAAAATGCTATAAATAGCGTATTTGCAATTAAATTGACCAGTATAGTGTATTATGATACAGTCCCTCCCACGCGAAAGAAGGTCTTTATTACCCAGAAATGGGAGTGTCATGGGTTGAGAACGATCAAAAAATTGGCCACTATTTAATAATCACGTATTAAATAACATTTTCAGATGAAGTGCTAAGTCTTGAACTAATCGATGTCAGAGTATCGGATACCCAATACTGGATACTTAGAAACTTCACGGTCCATATAGTTTTCAGAGATCAGCACAAAGACATACGATGTCTGCTTTAATCAAAGATCCACGTCATTAGCACCAGGAAGCAGTATTCTGTGAGTTCTCGACATCCCGGATACACGGTACAAGGTACCTAGTATCGATACGTAGTATTGTAGATACTGGATAATAGTATCCAGTATAATCTAATCTATAGTATCTAGTATCCATAGGGATACTAGATACTATAGATTCTTGGATACTTAGTGTCACATTGAATGTCGGTAGCCGGCGGGAACGCTTTGTTCACTGACGCGATTCAAATTTCCTAGAAATTAATTATTTCAGTGCTTCAGTTCTAGGAACAGTAGCGCTTGCTTTTCTATTAGATTTACGTCAAATTACTGTCATCAGCATAACTTAATAAGAGCCACGTCATATACCTTATATACGTTCCCGTCTTCTATCACATGGAAGTGCAAGATCATCATTGTGTGAGTGAAATAAAACTTGAAAATCAATGGTGGCAGGGCCGAGTGGGTTATGAAATGGATGCGTAGATTTCAAAGACGCATGCGCTCCCGCTAAGTCACAATTGTTCAATGCTACGCTACGAATTGTTGTAAGCTATCAATATTAGGTCTTAATCTAAATAACTTCGAACCTAAGTGTCGTGGCGTCCGACCTCTTTGACAAGCACCATGGACAACGACTGACCAAACATTGAGATTGACAAAAAGGAATTCAGACGACAGAACAAAAGAAAAGACTTTCACATTTTCGCCGTTTTTATATATATTTTATGAGTTTTATTTTACTCTCTTGTTACCGACGACGACGACTTTTCACTAAGCATTGCAAGAACTTAGCTCAATTCATAAGCAAACATTTGAACAAGTTAACTGTGACAAGGTACAAAATGTAGAATCACTACAAATAGAACAGATCTATCATTGTCATTTATTCATTTACAACAAGATAAATTTATGTTATATTCTCACGATAAATCCGAAGAATTGCAGAACGAATGTAGGCGACCGGGAACATAATGACACCTACATGATATTTTTGTTAATGGTAAATCATGTCACTATATAAATGTAGTGCGTAGATCACATCAGGTCATCGGCCTTTTTGTGCTCAATGTTGAACATAGGTCACTTCTATTAAGGGTAGGGGTGTACCATAATCACCACGGATCTGCTGCAAGTACCAAGATGCAGGCGTCTTGGTAATTGCAGCAAATTATAATGCAGATCAAGGAGATAGCTGATAGTGATACGTATTTCCTGGTTATTCCCATAGCCGGCACTTACGGCACAATGCAGAATTGAAAACTTTGATCCGAAGCTTCGATTACAACTGTAAAGAAGAAGCTACAAGAAACTTTACAGTGATGTATTTTTTTTTTGTCTTCTTTCTACTGTCTTTTACAATGTATATAATTCATTACAATTGAGATAATGAATATGTTACAAAAATAACCACCACGTCACACCGGTGCAAGAAAAATACCGTGATTATCTTATTATAAACATTACAAATAGAAACTGAATTTATAGATAGGAATAGGCAATAGGCAAAGTACCTAAGCTTTCATACCGTTAAGCTTGGGATATTCAGGCCAAGCTTTTTTGTCCGACACATAATCATTTATTGTGTAATAGGCTTTTTTCATTAAGTTTGACTTTATGAATAATTTAAATTTACGCATTGACAATTGTTCGATACCGTCGGGCAACTTGTTATAAAAGCGTATACAGTTTCCCATAAATGAACCATTAACTTTCTGCAGTCTGAATCTTGGAACTTTCAATTTATTTTTGTTCCTAGTATTAAAGTTATGAATGTCGCAATATCTGGGAAAAGAGCTAATGTTTTTGCGAGTGTACATCAAATTGTCGTAAATGTATTGACAAGCCACTGTAAGAATATTTATCTCCTTAAATCGTTCCCTGAGAGAGTCGCGGGATTTCATGTTATAAATGGAACGAATTGCTCTTTTCTGTAAGACAAAAATTAATTGTATGTCCGCGGCTTTACCCCACAGTAAGATGCCGTATGACATAATACTGTGGAAGTAACTAAAGTATACTAATCTTGCAGTGGCTTCATCAGTAAACTGTCTGATTTTACGCACAGCATATGCAGCAGAGCTCAATCTACCAGCAATGTTTGATATGTGAGGACCCCACTGTAATTTAGAGTCTATAGTTATGCCAAGGAACGTGACAGATTGTACCAAATCTAATGCCTCACCATTCAGTAATAAATTTGTAGGAGACCCCCTAACATTAGGTAACGAAAACTTAATACATTTAGTTTTCTTACTATTTAACAGTAGATTGTTTTTAGTAAACCAGTTCAAAACCAGTGAAATTGCCTTGTTAACGTCGTCAAAATCATTAATAGATCGGTCAACCTTAAAAATAAGAGACGTATCATCTGCGAACAAAACAATATCACATAGGTTCTTTACAAAAAATGGAAGATCGTTAATATAGGCCAAAAATAAGAATGGTCCTAGTATTGAACCCTGCGGGACCCCCATTTTAGTGATAGAACCAGATGATCTTGCTCCATTAACTTCAACTGTCTGAATTCTATTACCAAGATAAGAAGAGACAAGAAGACATTGGATGGTTTTATTATAATGCCAGCCACTGTGGTGTGATGGTTGAGCAGATTGGCTCATAATCTAGAGGTGGTAGGTGCGATTCCCGCGACACGTCAACTATTTGTGCATAAAAAAAACGAGTGTGTTTCAGATCACACAAGAAGTAAAACTTCTTTAGCTCCATCTCTCTTACCCTCAGAGTAATAATACTCTGAAGATAGAAAGAAAGAGTTACGTTTAGTTTATACTAAACTTACAATACTTAGTATAAACTAAACGTAACTCTTTCTTTCTATCTTCACATAGAGAGGGAGATATAAGTATAGTGTATCTCCCTCTTAACTTCCGTTCGCCTCACCAGCTTACTTCCATGTCAAGCATGCGTAAAGAAGTTTTACTTCAAAAAGCAAATACTTGTGGGACCAGGGTCCTCATAGTTCCTTAGATATAGGAAATTCTAGGGGCCTAGGATCTATGTATGTGATTATTGGGCGTTATTATTATTATTATTCCAATGTCAGGACCACACGTGACGGCAATAAAGTACATAGATCAACTTGGTACACTACTAAAACTGGTAGGCCTCGCTGTTTAAAGACGAAGCATTGGGATGCTTTGGTATGGACAACGTGAAAGCTTGCTGAATGCTGTACAGCCCAACTGGAGTAGCTTCTATTAGCTTCCATATGAAAGTTGTTTTTGACGAAAAAGTTTCCTGCCCCCCAAGTTTTATTACTACGTTTGCCTTTGTCGAAATCTCAGGCTCTTCTACTTCACGCATTGATTTTGTCGAAGTTTGTATACTGCGTGTAGTTTCTGTATGGTGCTTACCTCACAGTCGTAGGTTTTTCGGAATACAATGTGTTTCCGGCTTATAATAATGAGAGGTGATATTAATGTTCGTTTGTTGTCTGTGTAGATTTGATTGATATTCTGGTAGCCTTTTTATAGGCTGCGGCTACTATCTTACTTGACAGTCTGTGACAATGTGAATAAAGACCTGTACAATATAATCTATATTGTAAAGTTAGGTAGAGTTTAGAATGTGGGTTGGCATTCTTATAGCAGATAAAACAGGATTGTAAAGGTCAACGCACAGGAGCTTTGGCAGTACATTTAGTTTGAATCGGCACAGTACTTTAATTAATTTCTCTTTAGGAGCGCGTTCATGAAGGCTTAATTTGTATAATTTTTTTTTATTTTCCTTTAAACTGCTGTCACTTCTGTGTCAAAAAGTGATCAAGGTGGTTTGTTTGCCGTGGCAATTTTCTCTTTTTAGATCTGTACATATTTTTATTGCGCTAGTATCCACCATCTCGCCACGGTGGTAGGCTCTTTTCGGTCTGTGCCAGTGGGTGGGCAACCTTACACTTCGGTTACCCCAGGCGTGGGGCCGTGTAGTCCCCGAACTCTCCACCGCCAAACTCCACTACGGACGATGGAGACGGCGTGCAAAACACCTCCTCAGTCCCTCGGTTCGTTTGTGTGGGAGCCATACTCCACATGGCAATACTCCGTATTACTTCTCCGCCGATTTGTCGGATTGACTGGACTTCTTGGATTATCAATCGAGGCGACTGATAATCCAGCACGGGAAGACCACCCGAGCCACCCACTGGGACCTTTAGTTGTCGCTGGCTGCTTTAGTTGCTGGAGGTAGAAATCTTGAACCTTATATATAAGTCGTCCAAGAAATACAAGCTGCAACAGCTTGTTTAAAGTGCTTCATGCAGCCATAAATCAAAACCGATTTTACCCAATGATTTTTCATATATGTATAGTAGAATCAAATAGATTTTTCCCTTTGTTTAAACATACATTATATTACATAGAGTAACTTTAGCTGCTCCTTAGAAAATTGCCTTAAATTAATCTATTAAATATGTTATGTAAACTCAACGGGTAAAAGGTAACTTTAAATCCGATTTTCATCCGATTCTGTATCTTTTCGTAGAAGCCTATTCCGGGAAGTATTAAAACACTTCAACAAAGCTTCTTGACAATGGCCTCTAAAATCAACGTGATTGAATTGAAACTTACACAATGGGGTAAGAGGAAGCTGAACCTTTCAATTATATCCGGGTTATATTACCCTATTGGTGGCTTTCACATGAAAGCAAATAGCTGACAGAATTCAACAATGACTGAGTTCAGTTTGATTTTAGTTTCTTAGGTGTGAGATTGTGTGTCGATTTTATAGCAGAAATAACCCTTAAACTAAAAACATTTACCAGGAAATTAGACGTAATGAGTTGCACATCGCTCTCAATCTCGTCGCGATGAGCTGGAAATTCTTTTGATGCTATATTGGCTGCAAATATCAGTTGCAGTGTCACCCGGTACTCTAAAATTTAAAGTTTTGCGTGACATAAAATCAGGTCATAATATCTCATTTGGCCAGTAATTTCACTAGATACAGAGTCCTTCAAGCCGGAACACAGTAGTGCTTGCACTGTTTCACGCTATTTCTTGAAGGCAGAATAACTGGCAAAGCGTTCTGGCAACCTAGACGTCCTTTGCAATACTCCAAAGTACTTCTAGATTGCCAGAACGCTTTGCAGCTTTGGTGGTATGGCTCTACAGCCCTACCACCTAATGTCATCGTCACGTTCCAATCGTAACTTCCAAATTCAAACCTTGACGCAAAACTGACAACTGAAGCCTGTCAGTCCACTATGATATCACGGCTTCAGTGTGAAAGGTCATAATAATGATTGTTAAACCTCTCCAGGGTTGAACAGTAACTCAATTACTGAAACTCGAAAACTTGTCCTAAAAGTTAAAGCAAATATTTTATTGCCGGATCGCTGATTATTTTTGGAGGTTACACAATTATTACTTGATCTTAGAGAGAGCCTCTGTGGTGTGGTAGTTGAGCAGGTCGGCTGATAACCCGGAAGCGGCGGGTTCGATCCCCGCGGCAGGACAAGTATTTATACACAGAAAAAAGTGCAAATACTTGTTTTGTGTCTGGGTGTTGTGGGACCATGGTCCTCGTAGTTTCTGGATCCCTAAACAGAAGGAGTCCTAGTTAGGAACCAGGATCTATGTACGTGATCGTTGGAAGTTATTAATAGTAACGTAGTAACGTGTTTAAATTTTTATCGATCGTATTTTTTGATACGGTAATTTTAGTAGTTATTATCATGATTTATTCACACTTTGTCGTTTACAAGTAGAGGTATCTTACTTCTAGATATGTATACTGTTTTTTTTCTCACTCGAAAGAGCTTTACAGGCAAGCACGCATCATCATATAACGTATCCATCTTAAATTACCACTCAATGAGCACTATCTCACCTGATGGAAAGTACTTTATCTATACAAACAATAAAAATAGATAAATAAGGGAAATACTGAAGTTTTTTACATTCTCCATTGTCTTAGAGGCATTTTTGAGAATACGGAGTGCACCATCACAAAGAAACAGAAAATAAACACAAATATAGGTCGTTAAATTTAATCCTGAAATACTTATAAACCCTAACAATTTTTGACTTTTAAGTTATAGCCTATAACGTTTAGAAAACACAACAAAAAAAACCCCATTGTGGGAATATACAAGTGGAATCATAATGTTATACATAATCATGTAACCAATGTAAGTAAAAAATATCGCCGTACATATAAAAGAGCCTTCAAATAAAAGGCGGTATGTTGTGATTTTCATTACGTCATATCCAGTTTTCGTATAAGGCGCATTGGTAAACTGAGCATTGAACTGTTGACCTATATTGTTTACTGGGTTACTGGCGCGGTCACACTGTGTGATTTTTTTTCTGGTTTTTCACCCAAGTTAGTTGTCCTGCAGGTTTCAGATGATGCTGCCGCACCAGCTCAAGATTTGGCCATGTTCTTGCAATATTATTGGAGTATAAACTAGAAAAAAGCCGATACCTTTCAAACAGCTGAATAAACATTATTGAATCATAGCAAAAACACTTACGGTAAATTCACCTTTAAAACCGAAACGAAAAATTAAACTGTGCAAGCTATACTATAATACTTATACTGTGTTTTGGCTTGAAAGGCACTGTAGCTAGTAAAATTACTGAACAGTTGCAACTTTATGATCTGATCTCACAGTCAAGTAATCTTATTACCAGACTGTGCTGGCGTCTCAGGATGTTGTGCGCAGTGCACTGTCACGCGAAACATAATTTTAGCGTTCCGACACTGTTCTGTTATGGGCGGCCGTGTCGCCTAACATCAGGTGAATAACCAGCTCGCCGCATCATTCATTAACATATAAATATCGTTTGAAAGCTACGATGGCACAGACATACACACAGATATAGCATACATATACGGTAAACTTTTAAAAGCCCTCAGTTTAAAATCTATTCCGCAGCTAATGAGTTATTCCAATTACATCTGTGAGTCACTTCAAACAATAAATGTACTAAGCCCACATAAAAATATAATCACACTAATATTATAAAGGCGAAAGTGAAATACTCCCGCGGGATGAGCAAATAATTAGAATACTTTTTATCCACGGGTGAAACCGCGGGGCGTAACTAGTATAATATAAATACTTGTCACAAGACGATGAGACCGACTTGGAGCCAAATTATAAAGGTCCCAAATAAAAAATCTTTTTTTTTTTGTGTTTTGGCTCCACACTTTTGTGTATTTAGCCAGTGTCAAGTAATTGATAATTTGCAAGTTAATGATATTTCACGTAAATAATGTGTCAGGTCACGGTCGAAGTCATCAAGTCAAGTCAGAGTTAAGTCATAGTCTAGCCTAGTCAAGTCATAATCCTAGTAAAGTGGTGGTAACTTTACCAGAAGCTTCAATGGAGTTTTGGAAACAACACGCTTTCCCACGCTCATGCTTGTAATCCAGCACTTAACGAATAAAATGCCACCAGTTTTATGCACTACCACTGAAAATAACACAAGTTTTGGAAAATAATATAATGCAGTAACGTGATCTTTTTCGTTTTCCCGCCAAAACTCCATAAAAAATCTCATTAAAAAAACACCGATTGGATAAAATCCCCAGCCATTTGGTAATACTTGCATAAAACTCCAAATTTTTCTACTGCGTTCAAACGAATTCTGGCATTATTTAGCCGTTTACGGCATAAAATTGGCGCATTATCTATTTACGAATCCAATAATACCCGGAGGAGCTTTTTAAATTCACTACCCCAACTTAATACCCACATTGGCCGTTTCATACAAAAAGTCAAACCCAAAAATATATTCGGGCGGTAATAACCGGATATATCTGGTAATATCACGTTCTCAAATGACTGCCGCAACCGCTTGAGATGTTGCTCACGTATTCGTTTTGTTCGATCATTAGTAATTTTTATGTGCGTAGATGTTTTTATTGTTGTATTTTGGGCGTACTTACAGATATTATATTTTATGTTTTTGTTTCATTGTTTTCAAATGTAGCCTTTGTGGTGTGGTGGTTGAAAGCAAGTCGGCTGGTGACCCGGAAGCGGCGGGTTCGATTCTCGTGGCAGGACAAGTATTTGTGCATTGAAAAAAGAACACAAATACATGTTCTGTGTCTGGGTGTTGTGTGTACATGGTCCTAATAGCTGCTGGGTCCCTAGATACAGGTATGTAATAGGTATATAATATGTATGTGATCTTTGGGTGGTATTACTATTATTATTATTATAAAGAAATTTGTTAGCCTGACATCAAAAGTTTTAAGAAAACTTAGAATAAGAACACTTCTTATTCGTGTTACATAGAGATGAAACAATACGTAAACAATGAAAAGTTTTACATACACCCTTGGTTATATCGGTGTATCTTTAACACTTTATTTGACCCACCTGGGGTCGAATTTTAATAAACTCTTTCTTAGAGTTTATACTAAAGGTTGTAGAGGTTATAAACCATAATA
This sequence comes from Ennomos fuscantarius, assembly GCA_905220475.3. Classification (NCBI taxonomy): domain Eukaryota; kingdom Metazoa; phylum Arthropoda; class Insecta; order Lepidoptera; family Geometridae; genus Ennomos; species Ennomos fuscantarius. Next base: position 13,565,668 of record HG992042.1, read on the forward strand.
AAATTCAAACATTCCACAAATATCAAGTCTCTAAATCCATCAGTTTAGGCTGTACGTTCGTCATTCAGTCACTCAGGATGAAACCAATTATTAATAAATATAATTTAAATTTATCCTAAAAAAAACTAATTTTCAGTATTTGCGTAGTTAAGTACTTAAGTAATAACGAATTACATTTTAATTCACAATTAAGAGCGGTACACTTAAATACAATTATAAACAACGGATATTAGATTTTGACATCATGTAAAAGTTAAAAAAATCTATAAATATCTTTTACAAATGTAGCGTAGTGTGTTGCGACCCCCGCCTTTGAATCACATCGAAGGAAATGAGCAGTGAACGAAAATTGGCCACGAACTATATTTTTATGCCTACGTTCATGCCTACGTGTGGTGGGGAGGCTACCATGCGTTATACAGGCTGATATATAATACTTATGAGGTTCAATTTAAAAAAAATCATTAACTTAGTTATATGGAATGTTGCCAGGTCTTTAGGTGCGCTCCTCGCAGAAGGTGATCTAAATTCTGTGTGTTGTAACCTCTTTTTACTTGCTATGGCTTTTTCATATTATTTGGGGCTTTTTGAAATATTATTAATCTAAATATATATAACTCAAAAGTGACTGACTGATTGACTGACTCAGTGATCTATCCACGCACAGCCCAATCCACTGGACGGATCGGGCTGAAATTTGGCGTGCAGGTAGATGTTATGACGTAGGCATTCGCTAAGAAAGGATTTTTCGAAATTCCACCCATAAGGGGGTGAAATGGGTGGTTGAATTATTTTTCCATAGGCCACGCCGCGGCAGGACTGGCAGAAACTCGTCTGTTATGTAATTAAATAGTTTGATCCACTTAGCTATCCATAAAAAGAAATATAAATTAATCTACACAAAAAAAAAAAAATAATAATAATAATAACGCCCAACGATCACATACATAGATCCTGGACCCTAACTAGGATTCCCTGTGTCTAGGGACCCAGGAACTACGAGGACCATGGTCCCACAACACCCAGACTCAGAACAAGTATTTGCACTTTTTTTTTCTGTGCACAAATACTTGTCCTGCCGCGGGAATCGAACCCGCCACCTCCGGGTTATGAGCCGACCTGCTCAACCACCACACCACAGAGGCTGTCTAAATAAAATAAAAAAATAGTTTCTTTGAATTTGCTCTTATTAAAAATATTAGACAAGACATATCAACAACTAATTAGAACCTTACAAAATCCTTATATCCTTTAATTAAAGGGCGGGGCTGGTAGTCAAAAATATATTCTTACGTGGGCATAATATCCTTCTACAAAAGAAAACTCTGATACCACAAAAAAGCTTTGCCAATGGGTGTAAGTGGATTTAAAAAAAAATACTAATTGGAGAGTGATTGAAAGCGCAAAATTTTACGACTTGAGACGGTAAAATCACTTAAATAAGTAATCACTAAATATTTTCAATTAAAAAAAAAATTTGAATGACATTTTTCTTCTGTACCAAAATGTCAACGCCAAAGCCTTAGTACCATTGTCACACCCTGTATAATCTCCACGATACTACGCCGTCTATTATGCGGTGTAATTCGACAGGGGCCGAAGCTGCGATAATTTATCGTGCCCTTATCGGGTTTTTATAATTTAGCTGCTTTTTACAATGGAGAAATGTTTCACGCGATATATTTTCGGTGCTTATGGCATGTGACAAGACCAAGAAGTTGCCCTTGGTACGATAGAAAATGGTATTTAAAAGGGGAGGTTGCTAGGTAAGGGTTGTTTTGTGATCGTTGGATGTAAAAAAAGCAAAGGTGGTTTAGCCCACACGACTGAAGTAAAACTTCGTTAGCTCCATCTATCGGCCGGTATAGCTCTGTTTTTGCTTTTTTAAAGATAATGTTGCTTTTTTAAAGATAATCTTGGCAATTGTAGATTGTCATTTTACCGGACATACCAACAATTACTTCGTTATGTTGACAATTTACGTGAACCAATAACTTTCAACTGCCGTTCGCCTCGTTACGCATTCACCAGCTTACACTTGCTTTTTACAAAAATGTATCTCTTGCATCAAAAAATGTTTCCACACACAACTTCCGTTCCCTCTACATGAGGTATCAAGCACAATGCTGTGTACTTTTATGTGTCAAATGAACTAAACTGCAGCCTCACGCATTCACCAGCTTACTCCGTGCGTAAAGAAGTTTTACTTCAAAAGATTTAAACATAAATAACATGATGGTGTGCATATTTTCCTAAGTGACGTTTCCTCTCCATTCCGTCTCTTCAGTGTTAGATTTAGAAAAGATGTGAATCTATCAAGAAATTCCTCATAGTAATGTGAGTTATTGAATTTCTATAGCGGCTTTTATATAGCTCGTTTACAAGTATCAATATTCAATGGAATAAATAAACCAATTGCGTAGTTACTATTCAAAATTCAAGTTTACTGTAAGTAGTTGCAACATTTTATGAAAACATTTTAGCACGTATAAAATTTCGTGTGAAGGAAGTAAACGTGTCACATGTCTGTTTGCACCATTACCTATGTCAAATAAATTATTTTGCAGTAAAGATAGTAGAGATTCACGTTTGAATAGCGTATAGGAACCGATTTGTGGTTTTTTATTATTTTCAAAAATGTTTTTTTTTTAAATATGAATATAATAAATATTTGTGGACATTTCACACAACGCCATCTAGCCCCAACCTTAGCAAAGCTTGTATAACGGGAACTAGACAACTGATAGAATACTTAGATAATTAGTTTTTTTTTTTTAATTTTAGAAAATTTCCAGCGAACGTATTTTACGTTTTCATATGTTTCTTATTCTAGACGAAATACATTTATGATAAATATATATAAGAAATGTATTAATACAATACCACCATATATATTAACGCTTGCTTTGATTTCCCTTGCCACTTAAGTATGATACGAAACCATCTCAAGTATATTTTTTTAACAATAACGGTATAAGAACTTTTGATGCTAATGTTGGTTTCAAATCAAATCAAATCATTTGTTTATTTGCAAATAATACACTATTAATTTGGGTACAAGCTCACGTAGTAAGTAGTAGATAAGTGCATTCAACCTGCAAGTAGGCGTGAAAATATTATAAAATATGTGATGATCTTAACAATGATTTTTCTGTGTTCCCCAGTCCCAACATCCGACGTGCAAGGAGTCCTGGGCAAGAAGGCCTCGCTCCCGTGCGACATACAGCCGCTGCACTCGGACGACGACGTCGTCATGGTCCTGTGGTTCAAGGAGTCAGATGGTGACCAGCCTCTGTACAGGTTACTAGAACAATTAATTATTTGTATTTAATGATGCTAATATGTCCATTTTCGTTGGTAATCCACCAAACGTAGATTAAAATAAGAACGAAACACGTGCATCATTTATGCATATTGTGTACAATGATCGTAATTATGTTGTTTTTATTATACGAAAATTGATTTTTGGGAAGAAAAGCTTTAGTAAAGGGTATAATAATTTTTAAGAAACCCAAATCCAGTATAACTTTGAGACTACATTAAAAATACAAAAATGCTGGTGTAAATGCCTAAATTAAAACTTATGAAATGATAGATGATTAGATACAAAATGAAATAATAATATCTAGTGTAATTCCGCTGAATTCAGCTGAATTACACTAGATATTATTATTTCATTTTGTATCTGAGATGAACTTCCGCGAAGTCACGCCTGATTCTATCAATTATTGATAGATGATTATTATATATTATCGACTGGTCCAATAAATTAGTTGTTAGTGTTGTTAGTTGTTGTTAGTGGGTTCGACTCCCACCGAGGATAAATATTTGTGTGATGAAAATTGATGTTTGTTTTGCGTCTGGGTGTTATATTGTATTATATATATTATGTATTGTATATATTTACAAGTGAAAAAGTATCTAAGTATTGTATCGGTTATCTGCTGGGCTATCACGTAACTCGATTGCAACCAATAGAAACACAAATTTGTATGGATTTGACAGTTTGAATACGCAGTTTATGTGCATAGTTAGTATGGAAATTTCTCCTGTTGCATTGCAATCAAAGTTTCGTGATCACCTCCCTGGTTCCCATAGTACAAGTTTTGCTTAGTTTGGGGATAGATGGCGCTGTGTGAAATACATATAATACAATGTACAAATATTTATTAAATCAATTATATTCGAATTATAAAAAAATTGATTCATAAAGACTGAAAACAAACCAAGATAATAAAAACACACATTGTTTTACTACATAAAAATAAGTAGAACACAGTGCTAACAAATAAATGGAACGGAAACACCCCACTGAGCTTACAAATGAGGGCTATAAAAGAGGACAATCACAGAACACTTGAAACGCGATCGGACGAGTCACGCATAGTCACATATAAGTCGTGTGTCGTGTGTTACGTATGTATACATAGGTGAACATGAGTCGCCGCAATGCAGTTACTGCGTTAGTAATGTTCAAATTGTTATATCTGAAATTTAAGCTAGTTCTGTAAGATAAATAACGGATACACTCACGTCAATTAAAAAGTCGAAATTACTCCAAAGCATTAGAAATTACTCTTGACAGTCTCTGTGGTGTGGTGGCTGAGCACCTCGTAACCCGGAGGCGGTGGGTTCGATTCCCGCGGTAGGACAAATATTTGTGCACAGAAAAAAAGCCCAAATACTTTATCTGTGTTTGGGTGCTGTAGGACCATGGTCCTCGTAGTTCCTGGGTCCCTAGACACAGGAAATCCTAGTTAGGGTCCAGGATCCATACATGTGGTCGTTGGGCGTTATTATTATTCATAAAGCGTTTCAGTGTTTGGCCGTTATTTATCTTACAAAATGTGTCATGCTACGATAGTTTTCTAACTAAACTTTTAATTCAATATATTTATATCTTTTTTAAATCACTCTTTTAATATTCTGTATAATTATTTTACTATACATAAATTTGTTTTAATTTCTAAGTACTCGCTAATTTACTTGCATGCAGTCTTCACCCATAATTGTAATGACACTTAGCCTTAATGTAATGTAATGTTATTTTTATTATTGTAATAGTGTACATTATGTTGGTGTTCAATAAATAAATAAATAAATAATAAATAAATAAAATGTAAGCTAGTGTTCAGTTTTACTAGATGTTTAGCTAAAAATTAGGTAAAGAAAAATGAGCCCTGCTTAATTACCATAGAGTCAGTATAATTTGCACTACCAATCATATAAGGCTTAAACCATAGGCTCAATAGCAATACCATTTATGTACGTATATAATAAATAAATAAATGTGTGGACAATTCACACAGAGCCATCTAGCCCCAAACTAAGCAAAGCTTGTACTGTGGGAACCATAGCAACACATTATTGGCCCGTTTAGGGCTATAGATGTCCGTAGGTTACAGTGACTTCTTGCTATCAGGGGTTAAAGACTTGGGTGCTTTAAGCTGCCACCCGGTAGAGACCAACAGCCGTATGGATCTCGGATGAGCCCGTTGATGAAATGATTATTTGCTGCTTAGCATTAAAAAATACAATAATTTTTGTTTCATTCAACAAAAATGGTTTCTAAACAATTAGCAAAGTCCCACCATATTTGTATTAAGAGTACTGTGCATCATTTATTTTATTAATTTATATCTGGACATGGTCGACATGCTTGGTAATATTCATATAATAGCTGTGCTGCACATAGAAAATGTTAAATATTTCGTCAATCCCAACAGTTACGATATCCGAGGCCGCTCCGTCACCCAGCCCAAGCTCTGGTCTTCTTCCTCCGTTTTTGGGAACCGAGCATTCTTCCGCGGAAGCGCCACACCAGCTGTCTTGATGGTGGACAATGTTATAGCGGCTGATGCTGGAGTTTACCGGTGTAGAGTAGACTTCAAGAACTCGCCAACGAGGAATTTGAAAGTCAACTTTACTGTCATAAGTAAGTACTTTATCTCCGTTGTCGAATAATCATAACAATAAGACATCGTCAACTATTTCTCTTTGACTGATATTCAAGCTACCCATGCCTAGAACTATCTAGGATATAACTAGACTTAGACTACTCTAATTAGTTAAGCTCTACTGAATTCTTTCAGACACTTCAGATTTTTTTTTGTAAGGTACCTAAACGAAAAAAGGTTACAGAAAAAATGCACCTATTAATCTGGTGCAATGGGAATATGTTGATTTGGTTGGTCTTCTATGGCTTTGATCATAATTATATCGCGTCTTGTAGTTTATCTCCATAAAATACGGTTTGTTGTGATTATGTTATACTATTTTTATCACCATAGATATTACTAAGCCCATTGGTCCATTTATATAACCGTTTTTCAAAACTAGTTTTACGAGTAAAAGATTGTTTTATTACCGATTTGTAAGTATTTATTAAAAAGGTATATTTTATCGATGTAACTGATTTTCATAACCCGATACAAAAACGGATATTTTTTTAAATTTAGTAATCCGGAACGGAAAAAGATTATTTTTTACAGCACAACCACGTTGAGCTATCTCTTATGATACTATACATAACAATATATGAAGCAATTCAGTCTAGTCAGTGCTAGAAAAACTGCATGATAAATTTAAATGTAGATGTTACAAAGTGAAGTTTCATTCAGAGCTACGCTCCGGCACCATATTTTGTGTCAAGTCATATTATACTGTAACTGTAGCAACACAGGACCCTTTGTCTGGTAAACGCAATAAATCCTACAGATGAAAAATGCTCCCCCTATTTTATTCCTAGATTATTTTTTCTGTAGTTTCTTTTGGCTGAATCTTTCAATTTGTACTTAGTGACTCATGTTTTTAAAAAAATATTATTGAAAGTAAGTTTACAGTAAATTTAAAATCATTTCGATTTTAATTACTCACAGTTCCACCAAGTCGTCCAACCATATACGACGGGCAGAGAAGAGACAGAACTAAGCTAGTGGAGCCTTACAATGAAGGCTCTGATGTGATGCTGATTTGCGAAGTTGAAGGAGGTATTCATTTTTTTTAATTAAGCAGTTAAACTGAACACAGGGCTAAATATTTTCATTTTTGTAACATTGTTCAAGATTTTTTAATAGCAATAGACAGTGACAAAACATTTTATATGACAATGTTTCAAACATAAGCCTTCCATAAAAGCTCAGAATAAAAACAAAACGATACATCAAATTACGAATCATAAAATAATCCCAACATACAACAGCAGTTAAGTCAATTATAGTTAATAATGATACTGCCCAAAAGTGTTAAACAATAAAACACTCTGGATCGTTCCATGAATCCTAAATTGTCCAAATTGACCGCTGGGACAATGGACGCAACGTAAATGATAAACAAACAAAATGCGTGGGCTGTAGCTTTAACGATGGAATGGAGGGGAACGTTTATGATGATACAGGCAAAGGCTGGTTCTCTTCAAAAATAGATATAATCATTTTGTAAGCAAAATTAACTTCGTTAGATATTATTATTATAATCTAATTATAATAAAATAATGTTTTGATATTAAAAATATACAATCTTAATCAAAGATTACCATGATACTGTTTCAGTATGATGATGAGACCGTAACATTGTATTTACAAAATTTAGTAGTTTTACAAGAACAGTAAGTATTTTTTAAACCTTGAAAGATTTTAAAATAGATATAAATATTATGAGGCAAAAGACAAAAGAGACATAGAAATAGAAAAAACTTCGACCCTTTGACAATATCCAGCTTATCTATAGTACAATTTGTCAATAAGATTAATGGATTGAACCTCAGAACACACAAAACGGAATGCTTTTATGGTAAACTAGAATTACAATATGAAAAAATATTTCAATGTTCTTTTATATTTTTGGTGTTCTACGTAATTTAAAAATAATTTACTGGCTTGTGAGACAATTTGATGATACATTGACTGACAGTTTACGACATTAGTACCATTACATTTATTTTGGTATTTTTCGGAATAAAATAAATTCATTGGTACCGTATACCTACTTACTTCTTTTGACAAACACCAGTAGCATAGTGCTAACAACTCTATAATAATTATTATGTATCTCAAATTATAAACAAAATGTATGTGGATCTGTACAATGTGTTTGTGCAAGTATGTGTACGTCATGTGTATAATTTATACACATCACATAGACATATTCACACATACAAAAGCAAGATATTGTTTCCACAGGAAAACCAAGGCCTCGTGTGACGTGGTACCTTGAGAATGTCGTCATAGATGATTCATATGAAGAACGAAGTGATGGTATCTCAATCAATGCCCTCACCTTCCCCAACGTGGGAAGACAACACTTAAATGCCAGGCTGGTCTGCCAAGCGTCAAATACAAACCTGGCACAGGCTGAAACTAAAGTTTTAATACTAGATATCAATTGTGAGTATAGATTAGAAATTTGATAATATGCTTTTCATGGATCCAATGAAGAAAAATATTTGTAAACTACTTTGTCTTAATATTGAATCATTACATACGTTTAGAAGAATATTTCATTATTCAGCTTACATAATTTTATAGATACAGATTACATATAATTTTATAGATACAGATTTATAGTAAAAAAAAAAAAAAAAACAAAAAAAAAATAAGTCTACAGTGAATACAGCCAACCTAACAACATTATTTATTCACAGTGAAACCAATATCAGTGAACATAATAACGAAAGAGAAGCAAGTATCGGCTGACAAGCGGTACGAGGTAGAATGCAAGACCACCGGCTCGCGACCGGAGGCATACGTCACTTGGTGGAAGAACAATAGGCAGCTGAAACGGATGGCGAAAAACGTAAGCTACCTACTTCTCTTGACACAGTGTGGTTTTAACCAGTGTGAAGTGTTGTATTGATAGCATACAATTTTTTTTTAAAGATTAGATAAGGTCTTTAATATAGCTAGTCACGATCATGGGAGAAACGTTCACGATATTCCTAATTTTTTTACAGTGCTTTATTATTATTGCTTCTCCAAAAAATATAAAATTTACTGGGTGGTAGGACTTTTCTGCAAAGTTCGCTTAGGTAGGTACCACCGCTTTGCCAGTTATTCTGCCGCCAAGTAGTAGTGCGCAAACTCTAAAGTGTTCCAGTTTGAAAGGCACTGTAGCTAGTGAAATTACTGGGCAATTGAGACTTTATGATTTGACCTTACAGTTGAGTTATCTTATTACCAGACTGTGCTGATGTCTCTGGATGATGTGCGCAGTGCAGTGTCACACGAAACTATATATTTTGAAGATCCCAGTGGCATTGTTCTGTTATGGACAGCCGTGTTGCTTAACATCAGGTGAACGACTAGCTCGTCACATCATTCAGAAACAACAAAAAATCAGTTTGAATTTCTTATTGGATTGTATATATACACTAGAGGTACATTCATACTTAAGAGAAACTTCCTCTATTAATAACTAGCTTTTCAAAATCTTACACATAGACATATTTATATGAAACTTAATTACGGCAATTTATAGTGCTCGATTATCTACCAAGTCAAGAATCTGTTGTCCAATACTTAGCGGTGTGTTCTAGTACCCTAATTTGAGTCACTTACCAAATCCAGCCATATTGGTACACAACATCACACGAAATGTGGCAAGTTCTACTAGCTTGATATTAAAGAAAATGAATATTTCCTTTTCACGAATAGAACGTATTACTGACTAATTTGCCTACCGATACTATTTTACACTGTACAATACAAGTCCCCTTCGCGTTCGTTTTCACAGACTTTTGTCCCATTCATACTGGCCTATTGTCCTTTAATTAATAGATTCTTTTCAGTTGTTTTTTTTTTCGAGTTTATCATTGTTATGGTCATTGGATTTGTGATTCTTTTGTTGTAACTGTATTTTTATCGTGAAAATTGTGCTAGCGTTTTGTTTGAAAGGTAAGGTACAATTAAGAATGCTCCAGATTTTATAATTATTTCTAAACAGAGAACAAAGTTGAATGAATAAAAATTTTAATAACGAAATTATAAATTTCTTTTTAAATTTCCGCCACTACTTTGCTTTTTCTAATTTTACTTGGCCTGCCTGCTGGCTTGGTATATATAACTAAAAGTATAGATATAACTACTTATACATTATAGTAGATATTATATATATAGTTATTGTCAAAGTGAGATTTTATGAGACTAACATTCTATTTAAACATTTTTTGACCTGAAGGCTTTCAAGAATGCATATCTAGAGCCATATGCTGTAATTTCTGATAAAATAAGTACCTATACATTAATATGCAATTTTTTTTTAAATTCTTACTTAAACACTACAATTTTCACAGCTCATACATAAAAACATTTTAACTATATCTTATAAATATCATTGCTTCAGTAACATTAATGATAAATATACAACAACACCTTAGAAACCTATAACATCTAAACCGTGTAAGCATAAAACTGAGCTTTATTCTTCCTCTCCTTTTCCATAAATGAGATACAAAGTTTACAGAATCTGCATTTGAAACTGATGAAAAGTGACAAAGCAGTCGAGAATATAGGACGCTTGACTAGTAAACGTCTATTTACGCTGACTGGGCTGAAAGCGCCGAGGTATCAGGAAAATATACGACTTGATTATTTTTGCATTCATCTGAATCATGAATTTTATAGTGCTGCAATTTCGATTGAAAATTGAGAAAAACGTAAAGCACTAGTTTTTAACTTCACAGTTTTAATTTTAAGCACTGACTTAAATGCTTTTGTTCTTTCGGCTGACATAATAGCATTAGACATGCCATCGACTCAAGAGATAATATTAAATATCAATAATGCAATTTTTGTTGTCTTTCACTGTAATTTGTATATGCGTCATTTATAGGCGAACATACCCAATTTATTTAATTCGAAAAATTTTTATCCATCTACTATCATCATATAGTAAGATTCATGTAAGTAGTTACATGAATCTTACTATATGATGATGATGATGATAATAATAATAATTATGATGATGGTTGTTAGATACTTATCATCTTTAATTTTGGATGCTCTTGACAATTTGTTTAAATAATAATGAATACATTATGTATCTCGCTATTTATTAAGCACAATAAAAATTAACAACTTGTCATCGCCGATCGGGGAGTGAGGCGCGGGCGGTGGGGCAAAAAGTGTTGCCACGCTTTTATAATCTGCATTAACAGGCTCCCCCGGGTGGAACATTCTGTTCCACGGAATCGTTGACGGGTAATGGGCAAATCCGATTGTATGCCCTCTTCAAGATTCCTCCAGCAGTGTTGACATCGACGACGCGTATGCAGTTGTCTGCACCAGGATACAGGCGGACGACTCGTCCGAGCAGCCATCTGTTAGGGGGGAGGCGATCATCTTTGACCACCACCAGGTCTCCAAGGCGCAGCTGTCTTTCGTCCTTTCGTTGCCACTTAACGCGTTTCTGAAGCTCTGAGACGTATTCTTGGTAGTAACGGTTCCAAAAGTGGTTAGCTAGTAACCTTACTCTCTTGTAGCGTGGCAGTGTGCATATCTGTGCACCTTTATCGACGTTACCCGGCGAGGTTGGCAACATTGTGAGAGTTCGTCCCAGAAGAAAGTGAGATGGAGTAAGAGGAACGAGATCGTTAGGATCCGACGAAAGCGGAGTTAAAGGCCGTGAATTGAGAATACCTTCTATTTGAATAAGAACGGAATTCATTTCTTCGTATGTTAAATGAGTTAGAGATAAAACTCTCTTCAGATGATATTTGACAGATTTGACTGAGCCTTCAGCTAAGCCATTAAAGTGCGGACTATAGGCAGGTGAAAATTTAAAATCGATGGATTGTTCAGACGCGTATACACTTATATCATTGCATTTTGACTTAAGAAATTTTGAAAATTCGTTATAAGCTCCTACAAAATTTGTGCCGTTGTCAGAAAAAATGGTAAGTGGCTTTCCTCTGCGAGCCACAAATCGATTTAAAGCAGCAATGAATGCCTCGGTACTCAGCTCAGTAACAAGTTCTATATGCACCGCCTTTATAGCCAGACATATGAATATGCACATGTATGCCTTTAGAAGTTTGCAACCTCTACCTTTTCTGTCAGCCAGCATTATTGGACCAGCGTAATCTACGGCCGTGTTACTGAATGGAAAATCAGTATGAAGTCGTTCTTTTGGTAAACTGCTCATTATTGGCTGAATAGACTTCCCAGAGAACCTACAGCATGTCACACATTCGTGTGTAACCTTTCTAACTAGATTTCTACCTCCTATTGTCCAATACCTATGTCGCATAATGGATAGAAGCAGCTGGGGTCCAGCGTGCATAAGAATTTTATGATAATACCTAAATAGCAGCAACGTAACGTGATGTGACGAGTGCAGTATTATAGGGTTTTTAGTATCATAGTCGTAATTTGAGTTGCATAACCTGCCACCTACACGTATGAGCATTTCCTTTGACAGAAATGGGTTCAGGTTTAGTAATTGTGACTTATTCGGTAATTGACCTTCACTTTGTAGACTACTATAATCTTTTGAAAACATATTAATTTGAACAATTTTACATAATGTTTTAGTAGCGTCATTTAGTTCTGACACCTTAAGATGTCCAGTAAACCTGTCACTTGAGCAACGACAGTTGTGAATGAAGCGCAGCATAAATGCTGTGATGCGTTGCAATTTACTGAAATCAGAAAATTTAGTGACAAAATCATTATCTAAACTAGCTAGGGTAGCCAAACCACACTGAAATTTAATTTCAGGTAAATCAGTGGTGATTTTGTTGGGTTGTTGAGGCCACTGAGATTCAGGAAATTGTAAATATTGTGGACCCGTCCACCATAGCTTTGAATTTTTCAATTGTTTTGCATTACATGTTTTAGAGCCAATATCAGCTGGGTTGATATTGGTAGGTACATAGCCCCACATGGTTGAATCTGTATATTCTGTTATTTCATTAATTCTATTCAGTACAAATGACTTTAAGCTTGATTTTGGTGTTCTTATCCAACCTAAAACTACTGTAGAATCACACCAAAATCGCCATCCATCTATGTTGAGCCTTAAAGCTTGTTTTACCCTTTTTGCTAATCTAACTGCTAATAAGGCTCCACAAAGCTCTAGGCGTGGTACTGTCATACCTTTTAGTGGCGCCACCTTGCTTTTAGCTGTAATCAAATGTACTTCAATGTGACCATCGGCGGACACTGACCTTGCATAAACACATGCACTGAAAGCTAACAATGATGCATCACTAAATGAATGAAGTTCAATGCTGACACATGCGTCACACAGTACACGTCGCGGTATAGCAATCTCATTTAATGATGGAATGGATTTTAAGAAAGCTAGCCATTCGTTTTCAGCCTCAGCGGGTAGCCTATCATCCCATGATACATTAGAAGCCCAAAGCTTTTGCAAAATAAGCTTAGCTTGGAGTAGGCAGGGATTGACAAGGCCCAAAGGATCGAAAAGCTGACCTATGCCAGAGAGAACTGACCTTTTGTTTACATTTTTAGGGTCAGCATGTATATTTACTGAGAAAAACAACATGTCTGAGCTGCACGACCATCTCAGTCCTAGTGTTTTAGCATTATCCTCGTTTACTAATTTTAAAAAGTTATCTTTACCATCATCTTGTATTTGTGCCAATATGTTTGAATTATTAGAACGCCATTTTCTTAAATGAAATTGACCTTTTTTAAGCTGATTAATCACACCTTGACAGATACGCAATAGCTCGGTTTCACTTTCATTCCCACTTATATAGTCATCTACATAAAAATCGTGTAAAATGGTTTCACGTACATCTGCATCCTGACACTCATGCCCCAGCTGTGCTAAGCAACGGGTAGCTAAATATGGAGCTGAAGCAGTGCCGTATGTTACAGTGTTCAACTTATATAACTGAATAGCATGAGAAGAGTCAAATCGCCATAGTATTTGTTGTAAGCATCGTTGCTCCTCTGCTACTAATATACACCGGTACATTTTTTCACAATCAGATGTGACTACATATTTGTGTTGTCTAAACCGTATCAAAATACTGATCAAATCTTCCTGAATGGTTGGTCCCACATGTTGAATAGAGTTGAGAGAATGCCCTGAGGAAGTAACTGCAGAACCATCAAATACTGTTCGAATTTTTGAAGTTAAATTAGTTTCTTTCAGGATACCGTGATGAGGGAGTATGTATGAATGTATGTCATTATTGTTCTCATTTAAAGACATATGACCTAAGTCTAGATACTCTTTCATGAATTCACCATATTTTTCTTTAAAGGGTGGGTCACGTTTAAATCTTTTCTCTAGTGAATAAAACCTAGTCAATGCCTGTTGATGAGAATCACCTAGGACATCTGGGGGTTGTTTCAATGGAATCTTGACAACAAACCGGCCATATTCTTGTCTAGTTGTAGTTTGTAAAAAATGTTGTTCACACTCATCCTCTTCCTTTGTAGTTTTGCGAGGTAATGAGAAAGACTCTAATTCAAAGAACCTATCAAGTTGGTGCTGAACTTGAATATCATTTAAAAAGTGACAGTGGACTGTATTATTGTGTGTTAAATTCTTATTTTTATTTTGTGTTGGTACACTACCAGACACCAACCAGCCTAGCTTGGTTTCAGTAAGAGTAGGATTGTTTTTTCCTAAGGAAATACGATTACTACCTAGCACACCCCAGAATATTTCTGCACTCAACAACAGGTCAATTTCAGATGGTGTATGAAAACCTGGATCTGCTAACTGAATGTTGGATGGAATTCTGAAGTGTGACGTATCAATTTGTACGGTAGGTAGCTGCTGTGTTATCTGTGGTACAATAAAACAATCTATTTTATTGACATATGTTTGATCAGTTCGAGAGAATAATTGAACTACTGTTCTCTTGTTTATGTATACTGAGTTACGACTCAGTCCTTCTACCTTAGTTGAAGTTGAATGAACCGGCAACTTCAACTTGTTACTCAATGTTTCAGTCATGAAATTTGTGGTACTACCATTGTCAAGTAAGGCGCGCACTGTATAAGTAGCACCATGTCGGTCGACTACGTCGATAAGTGCCGTTGACAAAAGAACACAATTATTGTAGTGAATGGTTGATGACAAAACGATGTCACTCTCGAGGTTGTCCTCAGAGTGAGTTGACTCAGATGACTCATTTGTGGCTAAAACCACACGCTCACTATCCTTACTAGTTGATGGAGTAGATGTGCTAACTGGAGACTCATCAATATGCAAGATGGTATTATGCCATTTTGCACAAATCTTACATGGACCCAGCTTACATTGCTTTAAGTGATGTCCTTGCCGCAAACAATTTATACAAAGATTCAATTGTTTTGTTTTTTGCAACCTTGCCTGTTGTGACAATGATTTAAATTGTAAGCATTGATAGATGGGATGATCTTGTTTACAGTAAGGACAATTCATTGATTTGTTTTGTATATTTGCATTTGTCACAAATGATTTTGGACGGTTATGTGTCTGATCACTGTATCTATGTTTCACATTAGTGTGTTCAACTGTTTCCAAGAGCTCTGCACGGCCCTTCAAGAAAGTAATGAACATGTTTAAAGTAGGTAACTCTTTATGAAGATTTATGTGTTCCTTCCAAACCCTACTAGTAGTTGAATCTAACTTACTGGATATCATATGTATGATCATAATATCCCAATTTTCTGTGTTTATGTTCAAAGAATTTAGGGCCCTAAGGTTCTTGTTTACTGTATCAATTAATGTTCGCAATGCAACAGATGATTCCTTTGAAATCATCTCTATTTCAAATAATGCTTGTATATGATTACTAATTAAAAGTTTATCATTGTGATATCTTTCACATAAAAGCTGCCATGCCACCTCATAATTGCTAGCTGAGAAGTCTAATGAGCCAATGACTTGTTTTGCACTGTCTTTCAAAGCAGACCGTAGGTAATGAAACTTATTTATTTTAGGTATACTTGGATTCAAATGAATCAATGAAACATATGTGTCATGGAATTCTAACCAATCTTGTAGCTGCCCAGAAAAGGTTGAGAGTTGGATAATAGGTAATTTCAAGCTTGGCCCACCTGCCGCATGCATCATAGAACCTGTCACTGAGAGGTTGTCCTCCGCTGGCTCCGCAGAGTTGTAGCTGCTCAGCAAGTTTCTGGCACAGGCAATGGTTGAGAAGTACTGGCTCTCAAACTCCTCCCGTTCTAGGTACTCTGTTGTATCATCTCCGTCTGAAAAATCCGATTGACCTTCTATACTAAGTTGTACACAATCATATTCATTGTACATTTCATCAATTTTTGACAATCTAAGATTTAGCTCAGCAACTTGAGTGCTGGTTAGCTTTGGGCATGATGTGATTTTTTCCAAGAATTTTTTAAATTGTGTTAATTTAGCCTTGTATGAAGAACGCTTTTTCTTCAAATCTTTGTAGCTGGTAGACATTTTGTATTGTTATACTGAATAGTAACTGCCAACAATGAATATCAGAAGTATTGTATGTTGCTGATGCAAATTAAAGTTAATATTCAAAGTGCAATGATTATTGTATGTATATAGTTGAATACTTGTCATGCATATGCGTGCAGAACAAAGCAGAATTGCTTGTGTTTCCCTCAGATTGCAGCACACAATCAATTGTAATACTGAAGTTGAGGTGCCTATAATAGCTTAACCGAACTTGCAGTTTAATGGAATGTTGAACAATAGAATGTTCAACACTTCTTGTAATTTTACTGGGAAATATATATATATTTACGGCCAATTTGTAAAGGAATAGGTATGGAATACCTACTGCGTATTTTTGCAAGATAGAACTAAGTTTGATTGAAGTTATCTGTTCATAAAAATATGGAAATAATGATTGAATACGTTAGGTTAGGTATTGTTTGAACGGATAAAAGTGACTTGACTTTACGAATTGTGCGAATTAACAAGAGATATGGAACGAACTCACGTTTGTGTCGATTGTTGTTCTGGTTCCAGGTGTGGTATCTCCATCAAAGTGTATTCAGAGCTGATTTTCGTATTGCTTGTATGACGAACACTACGTAGTTGTGACATTCCACTAAAGACCACGTAGATTCTTTGTAATAAACGACACTTCTTGCCGTGTATTTTCGTAAAAATTATGTTGCTTGTATTGTTATGTATAAAGATGACTCGCTGCCGACGGCTATCTGGATCCTCGGTGCTTGGCGATGATCAATTTTCCAAATCGATTACGCTGTTCGCGGCCATTGCGAACGCCGCGTGGCGAACTTGCTTGTTTGCTGGTTCTTGCTAAGAATAATCCGGTCGTATGGATCAGGAACTGTTAGATACTTATCATCTTTAATTTTGGATGCTCTTGACAATTTGTTTAAATAATAATGAATACATTATGTATCTCGCTATTTATTAAGCACAATAAAAATTAACAACTTGTCATCGCCGATCGGGGAGTGAGGCGCGGGCGGTGGGGCAAAAAGTGTTGCCACGCTTTTATAATCTGCATTAACAATGGTGGTAAAGATTATGGTAATGATGATGATGATGATGATGGTGGTGGTGATGATGATGATAACGATGATGATTTCACGTGATTCGTGTAGCTTCAAAGTACATAATCTTGAAGCTACACTAATCACGTTCATAAGTACATTAGTATGTGAAACCGTACTCTTTTCCCAGTTCTCTGAAAACAATGAAACTCTCAGCGTGCTCACTCTAGTCCCTGCGGTGGAAGACGATGGAAAATTCTTGCTGTGTCGCGCGGAAAATAAACACATACCGGACTCTGCTATTGAAGACAAGTGGCGACTAAATGTTCACTGTGAGTACTCAATGACTAAATGACTATTTGCTTCAATGAGTACCCAGTGACTCGGAGACGCAAAGAGTAGACCAGTAAGATGGATCACCAGCCAGATGGGTAGATGACAGCGTTAGCGTGTGGATAATTGGACAGATGAAGAAGCCTATATCCGGCAGTGGTTCGATACCTAGAGATGAAAATGATGAAGAAGTACTCAATCATGCAATGGACACGATGGTTCTGGTATCTCATAAATATCATATAATTATAACCTTACTTAATAATTATCTAGAACTAGAGAGTGGAGTACAGTTTTTCTTAGCAGATTTTTACAAACTTAGTGCATGACTCCTATATTTATTTGGAAAATTTAAATTACAAGATTTAGCCGTTTCTGATTTTAAAATTGGCCCTTGGAAGACATTAAACCGAAAAGGTTGTTACGGAAACCTAAAAACGTACAATTTTTTATCAATTCTTGATTATAATAAAAGACGTTACCCTAACTCCAGATTTACGTGGACAGTTTTAAAATGTATTTGGAATTTGAATGACCTTACGTAACACGAACTTAAAGTTAAATTTTTTATCCCAATTTCACGAGTCAACCTCTAAACCGATGACCAAAGTCAAAACATAGCAGAGTTTTTTACTTACCTATTTCAGTGCTTTCATAAAATTTGCATAGTTAACAAACCTGAATTTTTAGTAAAGTTGTAAAAATTTACACAATTTTATATGCATGGTGTGTATTATTTTTTTGCAATCTACATAAAATTACACGACAGCCGTCGTGTTTTGCACCTCACAAAGAACGAAGTAAATACAGTATGGACATTAAATTGTGAACTCAAATAGTTTAACTCTCGGAATCCACAAGATAAATTTGATTTAAAAAAAATTACATTAGAAAAATTAAATCATTATAATTGTAAAGCATTAATACCCATGCTTTCAATTCGAACTGTGAGAATTCGTTCTAAAGTCTAGTTTGCAACCCGTCCTTCCAATTCAATTTCAACCTTTCTCCAACATAAGTGAAACATTATTGCTTGTCATATCAATAACCTTCGATCGCATAGTCACTTCCCATCAAGTGAGAGCGTGGTCAAATGTTAGACAAGATTGAAGTAAAAAATAAATACAAAATATGTAAATATTTTTAATACTAGCTGCGCCCCGCTATTTTATCCTCGTGGTGAAAATTTTCTTCATTTTCCGCTCAACTTTATTAATGTTTCTTTCATAAGAACCCTCTCCTTACAATAATAAACACAACAAAAAAAGGATTAGCGAAAATGTTCCATCCGTTCACGCGTGATGCGCCAAGGGAAATAGAGATTCATTTTCATACTTGTATATAAAGATGATATATTGCATGATAATGTAACGTAACGCATAATCAGTGCATAAAATAAATCAGAATACAACTGTCACTGCTGCGTATTTCTTTGCAGGTCACATGTACACTTCACACACACTACACAAAATGTTAACTGGAAAAAGAGTTTGTTTAAGCACTCGTTTTGTTCTTGTACCATAAAGTATTTCTTATCTAGCTTACCAATAAAATGTCGCTAATATACTATTACAGCTTGACACGCACTTGGCCAGTTATTTAAGTTTGCTTCAGTAAGCAAAGTGGTGTTACGTGTCGACCGTCCCCATAATGGGACAACTTGTCAAATTAATTTGACAGCATGTCAATTTATTTTGAAGGATCGCAGCTTTGTCGTAATTTTAATAACACAAGTTTCTAATTGGGTAACTTTGATCTAATCCATTGTTTATATTGCAAAGTTTGAATGAACTATGTTTATTAGAAAGTTTTTTGTTAAACGGGATATATATCCTGGAGGGATTATATTCTTGGAGTTTTGGAAGATAATGTTCACAGGGATTCATCATTAATGCAAGTATTTGGTTTCATGATGGGTGTTGGGGGACCAAATTCGTCGTGTTGTTAGATTATTCATTGCGCAGCCACATCCAATTTAAATTTGGTTCCGAGCCCCACTAAAAGCCTTTGATGTTACGCATAGGTTTATGTAAATACTTTTTAAACACAAAAAATACTGACACAAATTTGCCGTGGAAAAAAAAAACACAAATTCAGGTTTTTATAAACAATTCATCATGTTTAAATGTGTTGACAAATAATATTATATTATGAATTTTACAATGTTTTCACATACTTTTTTCACCCATAGCTAGTCAATACTAATTAATGAATTACCCACTCACATTGAGGTTTTTATTGTATTGCTTTTAAACGAAGCAAACTTTGTTGTATTTTTTTTTTTTTTTTCAATTATTTTCTCTCATTTGCAAGTTGCAAAACTGCAATTTCTGTATTTTTATGTTATAAATAAATAAGTAAGTACAATATTCGTCTTTCTCATCTTAACTTTCTTTACCTTTTGGACACCTAGATGTCCCAATAGTGGACCTGAAGATGGGGTCCAACCTCAACCCGGATGAGATCAAGGAAGGAGACGACGTTTACTTCGAATGTACTGTGAAAGCCAATCCGAAGACACATCGACTAGTTTGGTTTCATGATGTAAGTATTACCCGTATTACTACCTCATTTTCACACTAAAATACTGTGACCCAATATTTGTTGATTTTTAAGCGATTTATTAAGACAAAGACAGAAAATGAGTCAGAAAAGTCATGGAAAATAGGTACGTAGGAGAGCAAAGACCGACCTTGGCCCTTTAATTGAAGTGTTTCGTTTATAAAAAGAACAATTTTTGGAGTAATCTTTTTAGGACGGTATACTCAATTCTAATACATTTTTAATGCGGTTATTTTGAATGTCTGAACTGAATTTGGTTAAATAACTACTGACCCACTATTTCCATACTTTATAAAATGTTTTTACTATAAAGCGCTCGTTATGCGAAATTTCTTTGAATTACGCAATAGTTTCCAAGATTCAGTGTCTGCTATAGCCTTTGACTTGGTAGTTCTAGCGAAATTACTAGTGGCTCATTCTGGTTGCTTTCAAAAAGCCTCTCTAATAACATTGATTAATGCAATAATTTCTTGAGAAGAAAATTATTCATAAAGAGAATAGTCTACGCTGTGTTTCTCTTGCATTCGTTGTCGGTTCAGCGAGCGATTTGGTCTGCCGTTACCACTTCAACTTGCTAATTTGAAGAGCTGTGTTTGTGACTTTTGTTTACCTGTGTATAAACAAAATTTTAACCTCAGTCTAAATTCTACTATAGCTCTTCTCAGGATCATTCTCTTGATCGCTCGCTGCGCAACTTTGAGCTTATTATATTATATAAGTCTAATAAGCTTACTCTCAACAGTTAGTGGACATTAATAAAATGGCTAAAAACCGTTGTATTCATGTTGTCTGCAGTACTTTGAAAATATAGGTCGTTAGAAGCTTCTCGAACGATACCTAACTGAGTTGGATTCTTCTTGCAACCTTCATTCCAAATGGAAATTTCTACCTAATTCGAACGTATAGATAGATAGATAGAATTATTTAATGTTAAATAATTTATTAATCGATGTATCTAATAAATTATTAGATAGATAGATAGAAAATTCTTTATTGCACAAACAACAACAATTGAAGGTACATAGGCGAACTTAATGCCTGATAATTAATCGAGCATTATCTTCCAGTTAACCCTGGTGTATTGTGGAAGGCTTAATGCGGTAGTGCAACAATATAAATGAGATATAAATAAATAAAAAAAAAGAAAACAACAACTTAACTATACGTCTAAACTAGTGATAATACAAGTAACACCATAATAAATATACAAAATTAAATACACACAATAATATAAATATAATACATATTATAATATACATACATATACAAATACTTAGATGGATTGCTTTCAGTTCGCGATTTGATTTTGAAGAGTAAGGTAGTGGTTATAGACTTTAGATTTAAATACTTCAATTGATGATGCCTGACGAATGTGGGTAGGTAGGCTATTCCAAAGGCGAATTGCCGAGACAGTATAAGAATCGGAGTAAAGTGCCGTTCTATGTTGAGGGGTCACAAGTTGTAAGTGATAACAGGAACGTTGCGGACGGCCAAAAGAAGAACTAGCGATAAAACGGTCTTTGAGATAGGTGGGAGCACGTGAGTCCATGAGTATGTTATATAGAAAAGAAACAGTGTGTGCATTCCTGCGATGACGGATATCTAGCCATTTTAATTGACGGCGGAACTGTGAGACGTGGTCGTATTTACGCAGACCATAGATGTAACGAATACATAAATTGAGAAGGCGTTCTAACTTATTGAGTTGCGCTTCAGTGGCATCGGGGTAGCATACATCGGCATAGTCTAGGATGGGTAGCAATAAGGAGTTAACTAAAGTAACTCTTGCATGATGTGGTAAAAAAATTTTCAACCTTTTCAAACTATGCAGAGAACCATACATTCGTTTACTTATCTCCGTAACCTGGTTGTCCCAAGACAAAGTGTGAGATATATGAAGACCAAGGTTTTTCACTTCTTTACAGTATTTGAGAGTAGTGCCATTATAGACAGCTGGAGGAATTGCTGAGAGGTCTAACTTAGACAAGAGCTTACTACTGCCAGCTATCATTACCTGAGTTTTATTCGTGTTGATAAGGAGACCAAAACTCTGCGCCCATTCGTACACAGAATTGAGGTCTTCATTGAGCTGATCGATAGCTGTAGTTACTTCTTCAGGTTTGAAGGCAAGATATAGCTGAACGTCATCAGCATAAAGATGATAAGAGGAGAATCGAAGTTTAGAGACAAGAGTGTTAATAAAAATAGAGAAAAGAAGAGGAGAGAGGACACCGCCTTGTGGTACACCAGTATCGACGTTACACCAGTCAGAAAAGACGTCATCGATTCGTATACGCTGCTGGCGTCCACTGAGATAAGAAGAAAACCAGTCAATGGCAGAATGGGATAGATTGAGAGAGTGCATAATAGCAAGAAGGATTTCGTGATCGACACAGTTGAACGCATTACTAAAATCTAACAAAGTAAGGAGTGTCAGTTTGCGATCATCAATGGAAGACCTAATGTCATCCGTTATTTTTACGAGAGCAGTACAGGTACTGTGAGCAGGACGAAAGCCAGATTGAAACGGAGAGAGAAGATTATAAGATTGAAGATAATTAGTAAGCTGGTGATGAATGACTCGTTCTAACACTTTTGAGAAAAAGGGGAGAATCGAGATAGGGCGATAATCTTTTAAAACAGAGGACGCAGATTTTTTGGGTATGGGGATTATGTAGGCATATTTCCACGCATTGGGAAAACTGTTTGATGTTATTGAATAATTTATGATATGGGTGATGTATGGTACAATAATATGGAGAATGGGAGTAACTAATTCACGCCCAATGCCATCATGCCCCACTGCTTTACTCGAAATACTAGTTATAATACGCTGCACTACTTTGTCATTTACTGCATTAAATTGGAGACTTTCCAAGTGCATGCTGGCCGTCATATTAAGGTTTGCAGTAGTAAGTGCCTTAACTGCAGCATCTATACTACAAGGAACCTGCGCGAAATGCCGATTTAAGGCATTTACGTCTACTGAGGGGACAGTGAAAGTGTTTCTTTTGCCAAAGCCCAACTCACGGAGCACTTTCCATATGTTGTTAGGGGTGCTATTGTTTATGGCAGTGAATATATGCCGCCGCTTCGCATTTCTGACAGCTTGGTTACAGCGGTTTCTGGCCTTTTTATATTTGGCAAAATTGTTCTCAGTTTTGTCCTTCCTATACTTTCTATACAAGTAGTCACGCCTTGCCATCAGCTTACGAATTTCTTCAGTAAGCCATGGAGCTGCGGGCCGTTTCATTCTACATGGTTTGCTATCAAACCATGTAGAATGAAACGCGCCTATGCGCATGAGTATCGTAAAGAGTAGTTAATAAAGTGTTTAGGATTTGGACTTTCTCATTAATGTCAGTAGCATTTAGTAGCTGGGCCCAGTCTAGGGCAGTAGCATCGATACATAGACTCTCCCTGTTTATGGCTGCCAGATTTCTTTGGAGGATAATCTTAGGTTTGATCTTGGGGACTTTGATTTTATATGATGCAAATATGAGGTCATGGTGCGAAAACCCAGGTGCTGGAAACTGACCACATACAGCAACTCTATTAGTATCCCGTGTGAGTATAAGATCTAGTTTGGAATGATTATCTGTCGTGTGATAGGTAGGGTTTAGGTCCAACAATGTCAAGTCTAGCGAGGAGATAATGTTTAAAAGTTTTTTAGACCTGCTATCATTGCGTAGCAAACAAGTGTTAAAATCACCCATGATTGCAAAATTGTCATACTGTGGTAAATGCAAATCAAGGAGATGCTCCAATGTATCAAAGTAGTTGACAGTGGGAGGAGAGTAAATAACACCAAGTAGAAATTTCACAGTTGTTTTCAAGGTAACTTCAATAAATAGATGCTCCATTGAGCTAGAGTAGTGAGAAGGTGATTTGGAAATTACCCTGAACTTTAACTCTGAGCGCAGGTATATCGCTACTCCACCACCACCCTTGCCAGTGCGATCATTTCTTATGAGCACAAAGCCAGGAAGGACAAAAGATTTAGAAGGAAGTGAGGGTTTCAAGAAACTTTCAGAGATTAAACATGCGTGAACATTTTTACTGGTAAAAGTCGCAAGAAGTTCTGTAAAGTGTGCTGGAAGGCTTTGAGCATTGATATGACAAATGTTAAAATTCTTTTTATGACCAGAAAAAGATTGATGTAAAAGATCATTTAACGGAGTATCATCAAGGGCATCAGAAAAGTTGTCGGAATCCACTGATAGAAATAAATCAGACGAAATTGAACAATCCATAAAATATTATATATAAGAATAGCTAATAATTAAATATATATTTATAAGACTCAAATCAATGTATAATATAAATAATAAAATAAAATTAAAAAAATAGTTTTCATGTATTGCCACAAACACAATCGATAGGGTATATTAATGATTATCCTTAATTTAATGAGTTTATTTTTAAATTGTATTATAGTATTGACCTAAATTTAATAATAATTTTGCACATGCCATAAGTTGGGCTAAATTAAAGAACTACCTACTGAAAATCTAACACCTACATCAATCTCCATTTATGTGAAATAAAAATCATTTCATTTCAAGTCTATCCTATCCTAAGTTGATATATTCATCGAAATCTTTGAGATTATCGTTTTCAACTATTATTGACGTAGATGGAACATGGACATTTCGTATGGCGATTTTTGTCCTGCAACATTGTTTATAAATGAACTTCCCTTCTCTTCTACCATTCCAAAAATTAAATCAATTAAAAAATCCTTTTTATTGTATTATTTTTGATGTGTTTTTAACAGTGATGAAAATATTAATGTTGAATTTTTTCGTAGAATAACGAAATCTACCACAACGAAGCCCTGGGCATCATCCTAAGCGCCCAGAGTTTGGTGCTGCAAAGCGTCACGAGAGCTGCAGCGGGAGACTACACCTGCATGGCCGCCAACAGCGAGGGTAAAGGGACCAGCAACCCCGTCACCTTGCTCGTCAGATGTAAGTACCAATATCATCCCATTTTGAAAGACTTCTGTGCAAGTAAGAAAGAGTTTTTTAAGGTCACGCGTTGGCCTTAATCTCATGCTGAGTCGGGACCTAGTCATGACATCACACAACGTTACATCTGTTATATTGTCTATTATTTCTTTCTAAATTATACTGTATTGTCCTATAATGTAATGTAATGTTGTGTGGTGTCCTGAAAAATTAAATAATAAAAATAAAAATAAAAATGAAATTTATTTTCTCTCTTTATTTCTTTCTATTTGTTTGTATTATGATGTTTTTAATGAATACTTAACAAGCTATTCTTTACTAGGTGGTAGGACTTTTCTGCAAAGTTCGTCTAGGTAGGTACCACGGCTTTGCCAGCTATTCTGTCGTCGAGCAGTAGTGCGCAACCATTGCTTTGTTCCGGTGTGACGGGCACTGTAGGTAATGAAATTACTGGGCAAATAAGACATAAAGTAAGATAAAGATAAAAATAAAATGAGATAAAATAAAGATAAAGGTAAGTCAAGTAAAAATCTAATCTTACGGTCGAGTAATCCTCCAATATGATATAGAAATATAAGTCAACAACAAAAATCATTTACATAAAATATGTGTTTATGAGCCATTTTAATCAATAATAACATCTAAAATGGTCACTTACAGCGATGCAAACAAACATTATATATTTAACAGGGTTTAAGTTCCTAAACGAGATAGGGAGTTAAATTAATTACAGGCAACAAAACTAGTCGTCACAAAAGCGCATTCGAGCCATCCAAACTTACTTAGGGGCTCAACTCGGCTTCCCAGTGGCGTTCAAGTTCCACATTCACACGTACAGCTTCCGGGACGTAGTTTGTCCGACAAGATTTTATACGAGACGACATTTTTATGGGAAGGATAGATAGATAGATGAACTCTTTATTGTACACACCAAATAATAATAATAATAATATGTGTGTACATCTCACACAACGCCATCTAGCCCCAAACTAAGCAAGGCTTGTATTATATGTATATTAATAAAAATCACAAAGAATAAACAATCAATAAAATAAAGTGTAACAATAGGCGACCTTATCGCTAAAAGCGATCTCTTCCAGGGAACCTTTGGATGGAGAGAATTTGACGAAGTGGTAAAGGACGGGAATTCTGGGAGAGTAAGCTGGTGAACGCGACGTGAACGGAAGTTGAAATTGGTTTACTTAGATCTCCATTGTCAACATAACAAAGTTAAAAATTTGTATTATTATGTCCGGTATAATGACAATTTAAAATTGTCAAGATGACAAAATTAACATTAAACAAAGCAAAAACAAAGTTATACCGACCGATAGATGGAACTAAAGAAGTTTTACTTCAGTCGTGTGGTCTAAACCACAGTCGTTTTTTGTTTTGTTTAGATTAAATTTTTGGAATTTTCATTTTAAAATGCCGTTAAAAAATATACAAGCCACCATGACCAAGCTTAATATTCATAAAAAGCAGAGATTACTTATGTTTTATAATGTGGCATTTGCAGGAAAGGACTGATGCCATCTTGGGCTGGGTAAAGTCTCCCCAAGCTAATAGAAGCTAGCATCTATACTAGCATACGAAAATGCACTAAATAACTCTGAAAAAATAATATTAGTTGAGGCCTTGACGATAGAGTTGCCTCAAGAACAAGTACGTTAAGAAATAAACGTTATTAGAGTTGAATGCAATTGATACGATAATTACGACCTTAAGAAATTAAAATGCTTGCATGGTAACCTAAAAGATTAAAGGGAAAACTCAGTTTTGCCCTATTACCAAATTTTGTAAAGATTTTTCAATGGCATACCTGTGTAGGTATATTTAAGGATTAAGTATTTGTAATTGAATTATTGCCATAAGATTCTTTGAAATTGTAATACACCACCGTCTACTCTTTTGAATTTGGTACTGTCCATCCAAAGGTTGACTGAAAGAGATCGCTGTCAGCGATAAGACCACGAATTGTACTATTCGTTTATAAGGTTTTCTTAATACTTGTATATTTCATTAAAACAATAAAGAGTTCTCTATCTATCTATCTATACCGTATCGTTACCGTCCCGTCCCGTTGTATGTAAATCGGCGTTGGCAGAAATATATGTCACGAGACACTTGGGACTCAGTTACCGGACATACGTCTTGATAGCGGATATTTTAGAACCTTCTCTGGAAATAGCAGTGTTTTGAATAATTCCCGGAAAGGAACGCGCCGAGCTAGTTTTAGTGTTGTGTTTATTGTGACATGGATTATCTCTTACTTTAGAGAGAGCAAATTTTATCTTTATGGGATAACGGTTATTTTAGAATGAAGTAATTAACTGGGGAATTTCATTATCAGATACAAAAATTTCTGGCAGAGTTTGGCTAGCATAGCCTCATTAACAGATACAAAATTTTCTAGCAAAGTTTGGCTAGCTGTGTTTCATTAACAGATACAATTTTTTTTAGTAGAATTTCATTAACAGATTTAAAATTTTCTAGCAGAGTATGACTGGGTGGTTGTAACGTCTGACAACGCACGGTATTAAAGTTGGGACCACAAATTAGAGAATGAACAATCGATTAATATGTGGTTGGGACATACTGGAGCGGAAAATGACAGCTCACCACGGCCGCCGCAATCTATTCCCACTCGCCATAGACCCGCTTTATTATTTGTATGGCTTTTACATCAAAACGACTGGATATATTTTGATGAAATATTTCACACAGATCGCTTACACTTTCTTAATTAGTATGGTATCTGTAATCTGTGCAAGTATTTCCGTTTTTAGGGTAACTCTGTTAATTTGAAAACCTATTCATTTATATATCTTCAAATATTCATTGTATCATTTTGTATTTAGTCACATGTTTTATGACACGTTCAAGAATTTCCTTTGCCTTGGAAATAGCCAAATGCTTTAAATAACGCTGAGGCAGATGTTCAGTAACGTAGTTGTATAACAGAATGGGGGCAAGTCCTTTGTTTTACTGCTCAAGTGGGTGAGAATTTATAGTGTTTCTCATTTGTATGTTTTATTGTTTGAGGTACTTGACGTTAATTTGAGTTTTATTAAGCGCATAGGGATAGAAGAGCTGATAATTTTGAGGTATTTAACCTTTTTAGTTGTCATCAAAAGACACTAGTTAACTAATAAGGTTAATGACCTTTACTTAAGAACAGCTGATTTTTCTCTATATTTTTCAAGAAATGACTAAATTCCAAGTGTCAAACAAAAGTTATTTGTCATGACTTGTAGAAATAACCCCCTTTATATCTATAAATAATTATACAAATATGATACACCTTACGTATATTATTTCTATGTAAAATTTCCGATTAAAGCATCTCAGTTTTTAATACTTCATCCAACAAAGTCGCCCCACCGCAAAAAGCTAAAAGCTCTCCATTATTTATCCCCAAGTTTTCAGGACAAACTTATGAGATATCAATCTTACTTAGTCTGATAGTTCCTTCCCATTATTTCAGGTTGACCTCTATTATCGTTAAAACTTTGTGCAAGTTTGCTAAAATGCAGTATTTAAGAGCTTTTTGTTATACAACGATTTGTAGGGAATAGTGACCCGTAGAGGTTTATATTATTTTTACTATGACGTATTTTTCTGTTCACCGTTCGAAAATAAAGCGAGTAGAATGGAAAACATACCGTTTTAGCGAAAACTATTCATTTTCACAGTCTACGAAATGTCCAGCAAATTGTCTTTTTTTGCGACGTATATAATACACAAACGAACATACCCATCAACAAAGAGTCGACGTTTCCCTTTTGTAATTTTGAAATTAATAACAGAGGTGATGTATATGAATCTTGAGAGTGCTGAATGCTGATGGTTAAAACATTATTGAATTCTTCTAAGGCACAACCTGACTTAACACGGCACATGAGTTCACAGTAACTCTCTTCAGATGCTTTTGAAATATAACCAAGAGCAAAGATTTCTATCTTTTTCCCCTTTGTCACTGAACAAAGTGATAAATCCGCTCTCAATTTATCGTCTGACGTCAAGATTCGAACCCCACAAATCAAACTCGCAATCCGGCAAGCGAAAGGCGGCAACCACTGTTCTCTAGGAGTAATTCGTTTTGGCGCACAAGATGCCATTTGTACCCACTAGATTTTATAGCATGAACTATAAAAATCTACAGATCTCTTCTCTCAAGGCGTTTAACCAATGAAAACGCTACAAAAAGTTTATGGCGTGATCTGCGAGATCACCCATTGGTCAAACGCTTTCTTCAGAGAAGAGACATGTCTATTTTTATATCTCATGCTAATGCAGGGTGCCAAGGAATGAATAGTTTTGGCTATGGCGAAGGGGTTATTATTTTATTGAAGTAATACTTCTTTACGCACGCTTGAATTAGGGAGTAAGCTGGTGAATTCGTGACGAGGCGAACGAAAATTGAAAGTTGTTGGTTAACGTAGATCTCCATTGTCAATATAACGAAAATAAAAATTACTTTAAATTTATATTATTACGTTGGTGTGTCCGGTAAAATGACAGCTTACAATTGTCGAGATAGCGACATTAACATTAAACAAAGCAAAAACAAATTTATACTAAACGATAGATGGAGCTACACTAAACAATTTTTTACTTCGGTCGTGTAGTCTAAAGCACACTATTTTTTTTGTGTTGGTTGGATTTATTTCAGTTGATTAAATAAACTATTGAGCCTACAGCCCTCGTTATCGAAGCTGGCTTGTTATTTTATAAGAATTTTGAAACCGACTGAAGGTTGACATGGCCCAATTATTGTTAATATAATGACCGACCGAGGTTTTTATACTTTCATACGTCTACGTTTAAGCACCAGCTCGTACAATGGGCAAGCGGTATAGCCGAAAATGTGATCTCCTATACACGATAGAATATAGTAAGTATTTATTTGAGCTTGCTTAAACTAGATGGCGTTAGTAGAAAAATTAGCTCGCGGTGGTGTTTTGTTCGTAGCAATTTAATAGTCTATCTGGAAACAAAGCTATAATTCCAGAGATTTTTAGCTTGTTGGATCTCTCGTCTCCATTAGTACTAAAAATTGTCCCACAAATTATAAAAGAGTTGCTTCTTCCATTAATATGAAGTTGTGTAGTTTCGCGACCAACGACTATGACGTAAAAAATAACGGAAACATCAGTCACATAAATTACTTGAACAATTTCTAAATTCAGCCAATTTCATTGAATTTTACGGAGCCTTTTTTTTTTACGGAAATTGGTTCGTTATTCTTGGCTGGTGGCTTCGTCTTTGGGTTTATACTCACCACTCGAAAAATGTTGTACCATGCAACTAATATTTTACAAGCATATCACAATCGTTAGCTTAACTGGCGGTTTATGTCAATTTTGTTATTTCTTATTCGTTTTTTGGTGACCAATAAGTATAGAACGTAGATTAAGCCCTTCCTTATTTTTGACGACATCCTTAAGTCATTCGTCTGAGTTTTCATAAGATTTAGTTATGAAGTCAAGGCAGTATCAAAAATCTGTAGCCTCTAAAATTAAGAGAGTTCAAAAATTAATGATTAACAAAATAATTCAAGGGGTGAGAATAAAATGGTTCAACTGTCAAATTGATAGTTTCGAGAAAATTGACTTTAAACTTCAACGGCTTCATTTTAATGTAGAGTGTATACTTATTAAGTAATAGAAAAGGTTTATGAAGTTTCAGTTGCTTGAAAATGCATTAATTCTTTTTTAAATACAAAATATAGAACTAATTTGTACAATTACTGTAAAATATCATATAATACAATAAATATAATAATGTTTTTATGCTAAGCGAACTGTATTCCTGTGTTAGATAAACCGTTTTTTGACTGAAAATCTCGAGGTTTAAGCCTCATATCGGTATTTTGAGAATGTATTATTGTAGATAATTTCAGGTTGAATCCAACGATACCCATAAGTCATTTTGTAAAAAAAATCAGTTAAACCTTTTTGATCTCATTCCTTCAATTATGTTCCGTAGATGCTCCAGTATGCGCAGAACGAAGAGATGGTGAACTCTTCGGTGCCCTGAAGCATGAGACGGTTTCGCTGCACTGCTCCGTGGATGCCAACCCTGCGCTGGTCTCCTTCCATTGGACCTTCAACAACTCTGGCGAGCAAATTGAAATACCTCCACGGTAATTACCATCATTGGGAGTTGGCGGGTTTTTTGTCAACTTATGCCCAAGTTTATGAGTAAGATTATAATAGAGATAGCCATTCAACAATACAATAAGGTTTCTTAAAAGTGAGCGTACCACATCTTTGATCGTCGCTGAGCATCAAGAGAAATGTGGTCAAGGCAAGCCGATTTAAATACTAGTAATAAAAAAAAACTGTCAATAATTAATTTAGCTACACGACAAAAAGTTAAGTCCACTCAATTTTAGCCGTCAATTTCATAACCAAATAAGATTAGCCTCGAAACAGTTCTGTCCGAGATTTTCAAGTGATAAAACAAACTACATCAGACTTTGTCTAAGAAAACTTTGATGAGATTTTGCAAATTCTAAATTATCTGAGGATGATGTCCCACTTTCGTTTATCCGAAGAAACCCGAACTAAATATGCTGATGAGAGACAAGATTAAGATGAATACTATTTAAATTAGGTTTTGGAATTTTTTTATTAATTGGAAGTAATCTTACAAAGAGGCAAACAAGTTAGCATGCAGTAGTTGCCTCGTAATAATTAATGATCGTAACAAAAATATAATAAGGTATGGGGTTCTTGATCATTATTTCATTACACACAACAATAATAATAGGTTTTATTGACCTCTGTTATAGGATATTTTAAGAAAAAAGATCTTTTAATTAAATTGTGAATAGATGCGTATTATTTAAATTTGAATTACGACTGTGTTTCTATTCAAATCTTAATATATTTGAAGATGGAACTCTGTATTTGTCATCTCAAATAATAATCATACTGTCTGCAAAATGTTTTAAGCTATCTTCATTCCAAATATGACTCAAATCTAATGAGCTGTTGTGGCACAAACACACACTTTCGCTTTTGTAATGTTAATATGAATGGTTTTTTTTTTAATGCTGCTTTACTACAGACTCTTGGTCCGTGCTCTTTTTTTAATTTACTACTTATTTTTTTGACTTTGACTGGCCTAATAGCTAAGTTCGCCTTCTGTCTTCTTCTGTAGGTTGTGAGTTTGATTCCCACCCAGAACAAACATTAATTTGTGTGATGAACATAGGTGTTTTTTCTGTGTCTGGGTATTATATTGTATTCTATGTATGTATGTACAAACAAAAAGTATATAAGTATTGCATCAGTTATCTGGTTCCCATAGTACAAGCTTTGCTTAGTTTGGGGCTAGATGGCTCTGTGTGAAATGTCCACACATATTTATTTATTCATTAATGACGTACCGAGCCTAATATTAAGCATCACAGCTACCTCACACAGCTACATGTACAAAAAGTATGTATAATATGTAACAAAAAGTATCTATGTATTCTAGTACATTTATATGATTTGGATTGAATGTCATTATAACACTATCTATTAACTGCAAGGTTTTATATTATTTTAAGCTGTAAATTCTCTGCAGGTTGTACAACAGTCACGGCCACAGATCAACCCTCAACTACACGCCCACGACGGACATGGAGTACGGCACTCTCGCGTGCTACGGAGAGAACGTGGTGGGACAGCAGAAAGTACCATGTCTATTCCAACTTGTAGCTGCTGGTAAGGGAAAATGTATTAATATAGTATGATATAAAAGTGTTCTATCAATAATCTGGTTTCCATACCATACTTATAAAGTTTGGCGCTAGATGGCGCTGTAAGAAATATCCACAATTTTTTTAGAATTATATCGAGAACAGTCAGTGGAGACTGACAAAGAATTCTTTTTTTTATAGTATTTAAATAAATCTTCTTATTTAAGAGTCCTGCTCTTGTCTTTGAAGTAATCGCCATCGTTCTCGATATAATTCAAAAAATAATTGTGGATATTTCTTACTGCGCCATCTAGCGCCAAAATATAATAGGATTTTACCTATGAAATAGCCGTATTGCAGTACAGACTTTTTCAAACAAAAAAAAGTTTTGATTGGCTATGAATTCTAAATTCAAATTAATTTTGTTTTAAAAATATGACATTCTATTTACAATATAAGTCTTTTGTTTATTGATTAGCGTTGTATTTTCATTACATTTCAACATTTTTCCTCATAATGGATACTTTGAAATTTCGTGTAATTATGGAATATGAGTTCCGTCGTGGCACCAACGCGGCACAAACGACACGTAACATCAACGACGTTTACGGAGAGAACTGTACAAACAAACGTACAACCCGTTATTGGTTTGCTCGGTTCTGTTCTGGGAATTTTGACTTGAAAAATGAACCTCGTGGTCGTCCGGAAACTTTGGTCAACAATGATGAATTAAAGGCGATTGTGGAAGCTGATGAATCTCAATCTACAGCTGAGCTGGCAGCAGCTTTTGATGTTAGCATCAAAACAATATTGGTCCATTTGCGACAGATTGGCAAGATAAAAAAGCTTGATAGATGGGTGCCCCACGAACTTAACGATCGCCAGCGCAACGTACGCGTCGAGACTTGCCTTACGCTGCTTAACAGGCACATAAATGAAGGAATTTTGAACCGAATTGTTACGTGCGACGAAAAATGGATTCTTTTTGACAATCGAAAGCGCTCAGCAAGTTGGTTAAATTCTGGTTCGGTACCAAAGCAATGTGCAAAACGAAAAATGACCCCTAGAAAGGTGATGGTCACAGTTTGGTGGTCTAGTGCTGGTGTGATTCATCATAGCTTTTTACAAAACGGCGAGAGCATTACTGCAGATGTGTACATTGAAGAACTGACCACAATGATGGTGAAACTCGCACGTCTGCAACCAGCTTTGGTCAATCGGTCGTCTCCACTGCTACTTCACGACAACGCGCGACCCCATACTGCACAACAGACCGTCTCTAAGCTGCATGAGTTGGGTTTGGAAGCTCTCCCTCATCCGCCATACTCACCAGATCTTGCGCCTACCGACTATTGCTTTTTCCAAAATTTGGACAACTTTTTAGCGGGAAAAAAATTAAATTCCCGAGAGGCAGTACAAAACGCCTTTGAAGAGTTTGTTGTCTCCCGTCCTGCTGATTTTTTCAAGAAGGGCATCCATAAACTGCCACAGCGTTGGCAAAGATGCATTGATTGCAGGGGTGATTACTTTGAATAAAATAAATAAATAAGTTCGAAAAAAAAATACTTTAACTTTTTTCAAACAAAACGGCAATTTCATAGGTAAAGACCTAATATAAATATCTTTGGGTGTCTTTTAATCAAAAACCTGTTCCATAGGTATCACCTATACTTTCAGAAGTTGTTCTTTTAAACTCAAAAACGGAGAAATTTCTAACCTTCTTCACTAAATATTCTCAAAAATTTTATCTTTGTTTAAAAATTTATCATATTTTTTACATTGTTTTTAGTTTAGAACTTTACTGTCTCGTTTACGGAGGAGGTCGTTGACATCTGCGGCAGAGTCTTGTACTTCTACAGGTGTCATCGATTCTCATTTGCTTTTTAGTTCAATTGTTTTTGGTTCCTATTAAAAAACATCTCTGAACTAACGTTATGCTTAAAATATAGCCCAAGGACTTGTTTAGACATGTCCTGACAGGATACCGTCCGCAAACCTCGTAGATTATGTTTATCATAACATGAACAGCACCAGTTATTAGGTACATGCACCATTACTATTTAATACTATTTACCATTACACATTACATTGCGTTATATGGGTTAATCATACCTATTTGTAATACTTTAATTTCTGTGAGTAAACCCGTTACCGTTACCAGTTATAGTAGTAACATATACAAATAATAATAATAACGATCTCATACATAGACCCTGGACTTTAACTAGGATTCCCTGTTTCTAGGGACCTAGGAACTACAAGGACTATGGTCCCACAACACCCAGATTCAGAACAAGTATTTGCGCTTTTTTTTTATGTGCACAAGTACTTGTTCTGCCGCGAGAATCGAACCCGCCGCCTCCGGGTCCGGACCGACCTATTCAACCACCACACCACAGAAGCTGTCAAGTTTTTCGGATTTTCGATCAACTTCTTTCGATCCAGGTCGTCCGTTCCACCTGCAGAACTGCACAGTGGCTAACCAGAGCATCGACTCGCTGTACGTAGAGTGCGTCGAGAACTTCGACGGTGGTCTTCCCCAATCTTTCCTTATGGAACTGCTGGAGCTACCTTCTTTGACTGTAAGTTTCTTGTGACGTCATTACACTTCAGCGTAAAACACTGTGTATTTATAAACATGTTTCAACGGTACCTACGCATCATCTATCTCTGTATATGAAATATGACCCGGGCGTGTTCAAGAGAAAGTGAATAGGTATTTACTTGGCTAGCATGCTGCACCTTCGATCGCATCGTCACTTCCCATCAGGTGAGAGCGCGGTCAAATGCTAGACAAGTTTGAAGTAAAAAATATATATATATATATATATATATATATATATATATATGTGTCATTTTGCATATGTGCCATTCCATGTGATTAAAATGTGATATAATAATTGAGTACACAATTGCATTGCACAATTATACTAGTTAACACTATATTTATAACTAGTTGCGCCCCGCGGTAAAAAGTATTTTGCTTATTTGCTCATCCCACGGGAACATTTAATTTTTCCGGGAGAGCCTATATGTTAATCCAGTGTATAAGCTATCTTGGTACCGAATTTAATCTAAATCCATTCAGCCGTTTGAGCGTGAAGGAGTAATAAACATACACACATGGACACAAACGCACATACATACATACAAACTTTCGCCTTTATAATATTAGTGTAATATTTATCATTGTCTCAATGCATTTTGCGTATGTGTTATTCAACTAGGTTAATATGTTTATGCCTAAGTGTAGTCCAACCGTAAGCGTTATGTACTAGGCCACAAATGATTGTGTATCTTGTGTGTGTTTTTTTTTCGCGCATGTTTCATTTTGTGTATTGGTTATTGAGCATTATGTATATCATTTTTCATGGAATATGCGCTATCCCGCATAATTATAATGATAAATTTATTGAAAAATATAATAAATTACAAGTCTGAGATTATTAAATAGACAAAAAAAATGTATAACATAATTATTGTACAAATATAGTTATTAAAATAGACAAGTAGGCACATAAAATTTAATTGATCACACCAGTTTTGGTATGAATTCCTCGACGCTATTAATGGCACCATATCAATCAGAAAACTTTTTATTTTATTTAAATATTAAATCATAAAAAATGTATTGCGTGGCGTGTAAACTATTTTAAAATGTTTCTCATATTGTAAATTAAATAATTTTCTTGAACAACAATAAACCTGGTAGTTTCAAAGAAGTAGCAAATCTCGCATTGCTAGTTGCAAAGTTGCAATTTTATTAGAAAATTGATTACTTTGCAATTGTGCACCTTCCATCTACTGTTCCAATAGTTTAACGGATCGTAAATTTAAACCTATCCCTCTGTTATAATTGCCTATTAATTTTATGGTTCAAATATAAAACTTTGTCACTAAGAAGTCGCTTATTAAACTATTATCAATATCATAAAGCATATTGCGGTCCTTATCATTTAGATCTACATGAAAGGCTGGCAACATTTTCAAAGCTGTCAAATTAAATTTAGCTTAGGATTATGTACTACTGAATTGTCGACATTGATTGCCTTTGTAAATCATCAGAAATCCTCACCAAATTTTTCTATATGTTACTACTTAAAAACGTTTTATTTTAACACAAGGAATTTTAAATTTATATACAACCTCGCACTCTATTTAATTGTTCATTTATTGTCACGCAAATTGAAGCATTTGATAGATTAATTGTTCATCTATTGATACGCAAATTAGAGCATTCCATGGGTCCATTGTTCATCTATTGATACGCAAATTAGAGCATTCCATGGGTCCATTGTTCATCTATTGTTACGCAAATTTAAGCATTCGATGTGTCCATTGTTCATCTATTGTTACGCAAATTTAAGCATTCGATGGGTCCATTGTTCATCTATTGTTTCGCAAATTAAAGCATTCAACGGGTTAATTGTTTATCTATAGTTACGCAAATTAAAGTATTCGGCTTATTCATTGTTCATCTACAGCTACGTTAATTAAAGCATTTGGAAAGTTCATTGTTCATTTATTGTCACGCAAATTAAAGCATTCAACGGGTTAATAGTTAATCTAAGGTAACGCAAATTAAAGCATTCGGCACGTTCATTGTTCATCTATTGATACACAAGCATAAAGCGTTCGATGTGTCCATTGTTCAATTCGATGTGTCAATTTAACAATTCGACGTATTAATTAAATCTAATTTCCACAGATCCGCTACAATGTGTCAACCAACCGGACGCCCCCTTTCTTTGAAATCCGAAATCTGAAAGCTGGAGTTAGTTACCGAATAGATTTGTACGCAGTCAACGCCAAAGGCAGGAGTGATGTATCGACTATTGAAACTGTTACGTTGAAGGGACAAGCTAAATACACGGGTGAGTGAGGTTTATGTATTTTGTAGAAGTGATTATAGCACTATCTCTTGCCGTGGATGATGTAAGAGCCGGCTAGGGAATATCAAGGGAATGGGCAGCAGTATTCTCCTCGGTACATTAAAATCTTCTGCGATCACCAAGTCGTGTCTGCCAAGCGTGGTGGTTATGGCAAACCCAACTCTATGATAAGCGTCCAAAGTGGTGTTTTATGGGGGAGGTCTGTGTTTAGCAGTGGCATTGACAACGATACACGGTGGAATTTAATTCGTTTAATTCGTTTCCTTAAATGTATACTCAGTCAATTATAGAACGCTCTTATATAATGAAATACCAAAAGTACTTATGAAATAAATCTTAAATCTAGGTATTATTAAATTACTATGAATTGAATTCTAAAGAAAAGCCTTGCGACATTGAACAAAGCAGGTGTTTTGTTGTCTACGAAACATTTATAAAGCACTCAGCCGGTGCCCGCTGTGAGTAGTGTTAAATAGGCATTTGAACTGCTACGCAGTTATTTAAGGAGGCATGCATTTTTTTTAAATTTAACATTGTACGATTATTCTATCGCATGGTCTGAGCAGTGTATGTATACATTTAAGGAAAAGAACGAATTAAATTCCACCGTGTATACCCCAAACCACTGAAGTCTTGACCACTTTTATAACCACTGCCATTAAACTCACGATTTAGAAAACCTAATTCCAGTCTAATCTGCGTTCAGATCGACTGTTAAGGCGTTAGTTTAG
Source organism: Ennomos fuscantarius (assembly GCA_905220475.3). Lineage (NCBI taxonomy): Eukaryota > Metazoa > Arthropoda > Insecta > Lepidoptera > Geometridae > Ennomos > Ennomos fuscantarius. The sequence goes on from HG992042.1 coordinate 13,604,281, forward strand.
GCATCGAATTTCCGGTGTATTTTATAACCAACCAATCAGAACGCAGTCACGAGGACTATAATCAAGTAAAACCATACCTTAAGCTATACTTTGGAGCAATTCGCCTGATTTAGTGCTTTATTTTAGATCGTTTCTTATTAGTCGCACTGACCCAGTAAGGGCTGGTAATATAAAATTTATCAATGAATGTTGGGTATTTAACATCGTTTTAAGATGGTATTTTGACAAACTACCCTGTGGCAATAATGTTCAATGTTGGATGTGGTCGCTTCAAATATTTGGCCAAATAAAACTACGTCAATCTAATACTGAACCTCTGTCTAATTTGTTAGTATGTTTTTTTTTTTTTTGTTTCAACTGCTGTGTGTATATAAACGTTTTTTTACTGTGTATTTATTCAGCAAAAAATAGTTTAGTAAGGCAAGATATTGTATTATTGTAATGCCATTCTTAAATACTTGTTCATTTGAAACGAAGAGATTGCAATTGTTATTTTTCTTCACACTTATAAAAAAAGAATAAGGCAAGGCAATCTGTTCTTTAATTTGCAAGTGTATAGGTATCTATCTTCTATACAAGCGTGTATCATAGTAGACCACGTCGTCACTTTCCATCAGGTGTGACCGTGTTCAAAAGCGAGAACCAATTCAGTTATAAATATTTAATAAAAAACGAGTGTGCTTTAGACCACACGACTGAAGTAAAATTTATTTAGTTTAGCTCCATCTATCGGCCGTTGTGTAATGTTAATGTCGCCATCTTGACAATAATTGTAAATTGTCATTTTACCGGACATACCAACATAATCACACAATTTTTTAACTAATATGTTGACAATGAAAATCTACGTGAACTAACTTCAACTTCCGTTCGCCTCGCATTCATTAGTTTATTCCCCAAGTCAAGCGTGGGTAAAGAAGTTTTACTTCGAAATTAAAATAATTGATTTAAAAAAATTAATGCCGCAAGCTTTTTTTTTCAATGTTTTGGCTCCACACTTTTGTATATTTAGCCACTGTCAAGTAATTGATAATTTATCAAGTTAATGATATTCCACGCAAATATGTGTCAAGTCATAGTCGAAGTCATCAAGTCAAGTCATAGTCTAGTCAAAGTCATACTCCTAGTAAAGTGGTGGCAACTTTACTTGAAACTTCTATGGAGTTTTGGAAACAACATGAAAAGAAACGTTTCACCATCATTGTACCATTTACCCACGCACGCCTGTAATCCAGCACTTAACGAATAAAATGCCACCAATTTTATGCACTAACACTGAAAATAACACAAGTTTTGGAAAATAATACAATGCGGTGACGCAATTTTTTTCGCTTTCCCGCCAAAAACTCCCTTTACTTAGTTGCTAGCAGTCAATTTAAAAATCAAAATAGGTCATAACGAATTTTGATCCTGATGCCTATTTTTAGCTTAACGCTTAGTCCAGTGCTAATAATCAGCACAAAGTCACGCTAACGCAGAGCATAACTACTTCATTCCACAAAAATCCGATACAACGTTGAATTTTTATACAATTACGGTGTTGAAGTATGCTAACACTATAACTTGCATAATGATTGAGCTCAGATCACAGGGTTTGTGCTGATTTATAGCCCGAAATGTGGTTGGTTAAAATAAGCCATATTTGAGGCCTTGCATGCCATAACTAGAAATCTCTAAAGTTAAATCCATTGTGTTGATAACCCCTAGCGTGTTAGATTTACAGGCTAGATTTATAGTAAGATTTAAATAGATATTTTTAAGACTTTCACAAGTCAATATCTGAATAAAGTGCGTAATTTGAGTTATCCCTCTAAGCATAATATATCAATAAAAATGCTTATTCTTTATCTATGTAAAAATGAATCTCTATTTTCTCTGGTCATTGCATCATGCGTGAATGGATGGAACATTTTTGCAAATTTTCAGTCAGGAGACTGGTCATGAAGGAAAAAACTAAAAAAGTTATAAAATTTTCACCACGCGGGTGTAGCCCCTGGGCGCAGCTAGTATCGAATATTTCAAGTCCATTAAATAAATGAGTCTGAAAAAAGAAGTTCTCACTTCAGTATTGGTGCAAGCAATACGCCACAACGCTGAAAAGAAAACTCCGATCTGTAATTACACATATAAAGAAGAAGCAACAACAAACTTTACAGTGTTGTCATTACTATTTTTAACTGACTTTAAAAAAAAAAAAAACATTAAAACGGTCGGTTATTTACAACACAAAAATTTTATTTTTGCAAATTTCTAAACGTGCAATTGCAAAATATGTGACATCATTTAGGGTAACCAATGCATTGGTGACGCCTCCTCCGGTGTTACAGATGTCCATAGGCTACGGTGACCACTTCCCATCAGGTGGGCCGCTTGTTTGCTCCGTGGAACGTTAAAAAAAAAAACACACTAGGTAGGGAGGGGGTCCCACAAATGTGACCAGCTGTGACAAAGACTGGGGAGGGGTCAAAAAATCGTCAAATTCATGTGACGTAATTAATGAATGGCCCCAAATGGAAAATGTATGGGTAAGTTCTGTATCCTAGTAGTGGGGATGATGATGTGTGAAATAAGTTGGAAAAACCGTTATTAAAATTTCATACATCATCTTGAAATCGCGTGCCCAAAGCAAACATCTAAACTTGAAGTCGGAGGCACAAATATCCATGTAATTTATTATTTGCCTAGCACTTGCAGTGCCAACTGCCACTCAGACATTTGCATATCGCTCCATCCAGCCCTGTTTAAACATTCACGAGTGAATTTTAATGATATAGGAACTAATAATATTTCACTTAATTACATGTTTTAATTTTAATTGATCAAGCGAGTAAAGCAAGCGAAGTCATTGCAACTACTGATAGATAGAAAATAGATAGAAAATTCTTTTTTTTTATGTTTTGGCTCCACACTTTGTGTATTTAGCCAGTGTCAAGTAATTAATAATTTATCAAGTCAATGACATTTCACGCAAATAATTATGTGTCAAGTCACAGTCGAAGTCATCAAGTCAAGTCAAAGTCATACTCCTAGTAAAGTGGTAGCAACTTTACTTGAAGCTTCTATGGAGTTTTGGAAACAACACGAAAAGAAACGTTTCACCATCATTATACCATTTTCTCACACTCACGGTGAGCCGGTGAGCCGCCTGTAATCCAGCACTTAACGAATAGAATGCCACCAATTTTATGCACTAACACTGAAAATAACACAAGTTTTGGAAAATAATACAATGCGGTAACGCAATCTTTTTCGCATTCCCGCCAAAACTCCTAGAAAATTCTCACAACAATAGAAAGTACATAGGCAAACTTAATGCTATAGAGCATTATTTTCCAGTTAACACTGGTGTATTGTGGAAGGCTTAATGCGGTAGTGCAATTTTGACTAATAACTAATGAAAATGTTCTATCTCATTCTCGATTGTGACATTTCACGTCAGCGAGAAGATGATAGAACATAGAACAGTGAATTAGTTCATGACAAAAACGCACGAAGCAAAGTAATGCGTAATGTTAACATTTTTTCCCATTTTCACTAAAATGCTTCAAATAAAACCGAGATTTATAAACTTTGTTAATTCTTACTTTTAAGAGGCGCCCTCAGCAACCTACAAAACAAATTATATTCTTCGAATAAAGCTGTAACTTAGACACTAACTAGAATGTCAATTGAAGGGTTGAGAATAAAAAGGGTTTAACTGTCAAATTGATAGGTTCGAGAAAATTGACCTTAAACTTCAACAGCTTCATTTTAATGTAGAGTGCTTATAAGGTAATAGAAAAGGTTTATGTAAGTTTCAGTTGCTTGAAAATGTCTTAATATTTTAAAATACTAAATATAGTACTAATTAATACAATTACTGTAAAAATATAATATAATAAAATAATTTTAATAATGTTTTTATGCTAAGCTAAGCTATAAGCTAAGCTATATATGCTAAGCTATATTCCTGTGACAGATAAACCGTTTTTAGACTCAAAATCTCGAGATTTAAGCCTCATTTCGGTATTTTGAAAATGTATTATTGTAGAGAATTTCACGCTGAATCCAACGATACCCTTCATGGTCATTTTGTGAAATAAAAACAGTTAAACCCTTTTTGTTCTCACCTCTTCAATTAAGAAATTTCAACATCAAATCAGATTAGCAAATTAACTATTCAGTGTTTTATCTCGTTTTATCTTAGCTTATTTCAAACTTGATAGAGTGAAACCAAATACAAAATAACTATTCTTCCGCTGCGCAATATTTTTTATCAGCTAGGAAGCAGCTAATGTATTATAGGAAGCCATATAATATGTAAGGTATAAATAGAAAGTAAATTATACATCGACTATGAGATAACGGCTTAAATTTTCCACTTTAAGGCGTTATTGCAGTGAAAGTAGCGTTTTCGCGAGAAATGTATGTAGGTGTGGTAAGAAGCTTAAGCTAATCCGGTAGTGGGTGGCACAAAGATTATAATACAAAAATCTCTTTGATAAACGATTCTCAGCCGCGCTGTCAAACTTATTTACAAAATAAAATATGCAAAGTGCTCGGATGTTTTGGGAATCGAATACTCAAAGTTCGGATTTCCTTCGGGTATCGGTTTTGAATTCATTAATTTTATCCTAAGCTTTGACCTTTGAACCAACCATTATATCTTTAAGGTTTTGTAATATGAAAAATTGGTTTACTAATACCCATTATAGTATTATAATGCCACACTTTATTTATAAAAAAAGACGTTCAGAAGATTATTATAATTATCTAATTATTCCGACATATTATGTAGCACCATGCCATATTTAGTGTTATAGAATGCATCCAACGGGTTAAACCGAGACGTATCGAATGCACAGCTTTCATTAGTTATTTTCTGTTTTTGTATTTGTCACCTTGGTGTCAATAAAAAGATTATTTATTTATCTGTCTGTTGTTTAGGTGAAAGCGGCACATTAGGGATGTCACCAGTCCTGGCATCGATAGCCGCCATGTCGGCGCTGCTGGCCGCGGCCGTGTGCGGTGTCCTCGCCGTGTTGTACCGGCGACACGCCACTCGACATCGGCACTTGCCGGCCAAACACGCTCCACTGAGGTAAGGACCATTGAGGTACACTTTGTAGATTTTGAAGCTATCACGCTGTAGCGATCACTAGTGGAAAGATTACACTATGCTGCCAGTATTATGTTGAGAAGTACTGTACTAAAGATTTATGATCTATAGCAGTTTCTCTGCTTAGCGTATTTAACAGATTAAATGCTACTACTAGATTTAATCGCTATTCAAATCTTCGTTAACAAATATAAAGAATTTACTGGTAATTTCTGGCATGTAGCCCTCAAATGGCGAATTTCTTGCCTTAGCTCTTAAATGGGTTATTTTATTTTATGGGCTTTTCGGAGGAACCTATTCAGTTAAGAGCTAGACCTATAATAAAAATATTTAATGATGAAATTAAAAACTTTTGGATAAGTATAATATTATATAATAGTGGTCATAATGACTAAAACGACAATAATGGCGTCAGAAATATTACGTTTTGTTAATAATGATGAAGGCCTTTATATGTAAACGCTTATGGAGCGGAACTGTTTACCAGCGTCTGTTTCGAAATAGCTATAATCGGGACGTTTTGAAGAGAAGAGTGAACAGGTTTCTTCGTCATCAGAAGAAACGTGTCAAACGCAAGCTTTCACACATATTATAGTAAGAGAGGGGATATAGTATAAAAAGCACAAAAACCTTTTCGTTAATCATCATCATCATCATCATCATCACCACGTCGTTTATTACATCTCTAGAACTTCAGAACATTACAACCTTAATATCAACTAAGCCATTGCAGTTGTCTTTACAAAACAGTTGTTAAAGTAAGCCTTAGACTAGAAATCCTTTGGGCGGTTTTAAAATTCTAACGTTCAGACTAACTATTGAATAGTGGAATACAATAAAAAAAAAATAGTTTCAGCTATTGTTACAAACAAGTCTATAACTCTACTAAATCAATGGTTACACTGATTTGTTTTTCCAAGCTTCCCCCCTGTGTAGTTTTTGTTTACCTTCCAGCTGAGTAAGAAAGGAAATATTTATAAGGAAATCAAATATGTATTGAGAAGCTATGGCGTAGTACTACACGATTTGTGCTAAGATTTGCTTGGCTGAGGCACCGAGTACAGGTATAATATTATTCAATAGTTCAGGTTCAAGGTTGGCAAAGAATGGAACTTTATTCATTCACAGACACTTATCTTAAAGTTTTCTTCTGTGTTTACTTAAACATAAAGGGATAGATAGATGATGAACTCTTTATTGTACACACCAAATAATAAAAAATACAATGAAAAAAACAATCAATTATATAAAGTGTAACAATGGATAAAGCTTTTAGCCTTATCGCTAAAAGCGATCTCTTCCAGGCAACCTTAAGGAGATTTTAAAGGACGAAAGGCCATTGTCTCACAATAACTGGACTGAAAACAAGTATTTAGTTTTCTTTGCACTAAATACTTGAATTAACTTCTATGTTTAACTCCTATGAGCTTATCTATCTTTAACTCCTATGAGTTAAACTGCCAAATGATTCTGGAGGTGCCGGGTTCGATTCCCGCGACAGGATAAGTATTTGTGCACAGAAAAAAAAGCGTCTGAGTCTGGGTGTTGTGGGACCTCTCCTTTTGTTGATGGTCTTTGTAGTTCCTGGGTCTCTAAACACAGAGAATGTTAGTTAGGGTCCAGGATCTACGTATGTGATCGTTGGTCGTTATTATTATTATTAATAGAATTATTCCATTCCACCCTCTTAGTGAAGCGATGTACGTAGAACGCACCCCACGCTGCCCCACTCCAGTGAAGCAAGAAGTGGAGTCCCGCGCCAGCAGTACGGAACCTCGGGAGCGCAGTGTGAGGGGCGCACTGCTGCACACAGACCCTAGAGAAGCTGATGATGCAGACCCTGATATCATACCTAGTCTTTATGGTGAGTGGTGCTTATAGGCATAAAAGATGGTCGAGATAAACTCTTTTTAAATGGAAATCGAAATGGAAAGACATATATTCAATACTTGCTTAAAATTAAAGTAAAAAAAAGGAATTTTGGCGGGAAAACGAGAAAGACCTTGCCACCGCATTGTATTATTTTCTGAAACTTGTGTTATTTTCAGTGTTAGTGCATAAAATTGGTGGCGTTTTATTCGTTTAGCGCTGGATTACAGGCATGAGTGTGGGAAAGTGATACCACGTGATGTGGTGTACCAATGATGGTGAAACGTTTCTTTTCATGTTGTTCCCAAAACTCCATAAAAGCTCCTGGTAAAGTTGCCAACAATTTACAAGGAGTGTGACTTGACTAGAATATCTTGACATTACATATATACTATACAAAAAACGTATAAATACAGTTTATTTTAATAAACATAATATGTACATAACGAATAGAAATAAACAAGAAGTTAAGTAAGAAGAAGTAGTTAAGTAGCAGTGCAGTGTAATGCGAAACTTTATACTCTACAGTTCCGAGTGACACTGCAACTGATATGGGCAGCCGTATTGCATCAGGCGAACGCTTAGCTCGTCAAGTCATTCCTCAACATAAAAATAAAAAAAAATACAATTTTTTTCTTTTCTTTCAGAACGAAGGCCAGTATCTAATGGATACATGAGCCTTCAAAGACCCCCGTCCACCGGTAAGATCACCAAGCTGGGAGACGATGTGCGCTCCGAACCCGACGGTGGGGCGTATTACACAGACTTCAGGAAGAAGGATTATAGAATACCTTTAACTAGTGTAAGTATTATATACTCAGTTTTATCACACTTATCTTACCAAGGTCAGTTTTGTTAGCGAATATCTTTTGTATTCGATGCTACCCATGTACTCTGTTTCCAAAAGTTGCAATTTATTAAAGGTATCATTTACACCCCATTATTATTTTGGCGATTTTTTAGAAAAATGAATCTAGTTTTGTTTCGGTACCTACTTGTTTATAGACTTTACGTGTTCTTTTCATCGGTGCTCTCAAAATCGTTGCTCTTTAGATTTTTTTTTATATAAATTCTCATGATGATGATTAGTTATACCCTATTTTCTAATTTGTACTGTTATTGACATTCATTCTATTAAAAAATAATTTCAGAAATGTACCATCCTAATGAGGTTTTTTTTTTAAGTTTTACGAAGACAGAATAACTTCTCAAAACTTACAAAAAACCTCATCAGGATAGTATATTTAGGAAAAGATTTTTTGAAAGAATTAATACTAACTACTAAATAAATCTTGATAAAATTTTGTATGGTTTGTATGAAATATCATTTGAACCCTTAAGGAAGGTCTAGGAAGGTCTACCTTAGGTAAGGTCTTTCATCAAGGCCTAGGCGTAGATTTAGGGTCTGCCATAAAGTAGTTCAAAGCTATGGGCAGCATAAGATCTGACGCCACATTAAAAAGCATTAAGACAAGTACAAAGTGTATTTTACATTACACGCCATGAATTCGAGGTCAAACCTCAAAGAAAATATTGTAGTCCATCCTTATTTTATGAGCCTAATCTTAACTGATGGAAAGCCAGGATTGATGAGGGTCTTATACTTCCTCTAAAAATATTAGGCGCACTTAACGCTGCTCCCACTTTCTTAGCCCTACGAAATATAGCTTTTATAGCCCTCGTCCACTTTAGCCCTAAATAAATGAAAATCATCTCGAAGAACACATCTGACAAGACGGAGAATAAACACAAAAATATCTCCGTGAAATAAACTAGCACTTTGTGTATGACGTCATTTCACTCATAAAAAGTATACGCCAGACACTTTTCCGGCCTTTATGTGTCGTAAAATGTCTCACTCGTCCTGACCTTGAGCTGGAGTGTCGCATCTGTATCATTTATTCTTCGTTACAGTCGTACCATAGTTTAGGGAGAGTGAATAAGGGAGTGAACGCGTGCAGCCCGAGTTCAGCGACCGGGGTGACGTCATCGCTGACCGCCCATAGATTGCGGCCGGAAGTCGTGACGACATCGCACCGCGTGCAAGAAAGCTGTATATAACTTACCCTCCGATGTAAATAATATTATATGTATTATATAATAGTGACGTTAATTTCAAATTGTGTTCAGAATCGTTAATTGGTTAACAATCGTTTTGAAATGGTATTCATCCATTTACGTTCCCAATGATACGGGCCTTCTTGTATAAGGTGAGTGGAGTGTAGACCAAAATTGACAACGCTGGCCAAGTGCAGGTTGGTGGATGACCCATGACTTCAAATTTTCGGATTCTTGAACATGTTTTCTGTTATTTATAAAAGTCCATTATTTATAAGGAAAGAGAAATTTCCGCACATAATTTGATAAGTAATTGAAGGACCGAGCGGAGTTCGAAAGTCGCATAAGCTACCGCTGAGCCACTCACTCCCTGAACCACATTTTTTTTAAAAAATGTAGATCACTCAATTTTTTACTAAATGGCAGAGACTGGGTATTAGCAGAATGTTCTAATTTTCAAATTTACTAAACAAAAGTTGATCAACTTATGATTCTGAAAACGTATTTTTAATTGATGCCGAAACGCATGATGTATAAAATTAAATAAATAATGACTGGTGTTCCTTTGATAGTTTAATCTTTTGTAAAAATCTTCTACGAATTTTAATGTAGTCTAAAACCGAGGTCGCAGTGAATAAGGGCTGAGCGTCGGAGCCGTGCTCTTTCATACAATTTGTAACACCCCAAAAGAGGTAGGATTTAAAAAACCCTTTCTTAATGCACCCTTACGATATAAAAATAAGCCTTTACTAGGGCTTGATCTAGCGGTTTTAACTGTACGTTATCTGTGAGTCAGTCTCAGGATAAAAAACTCTTTTATTTGACAGCCTCTTTGGTGTGGTGATTGAGCTGGTCGGCTCATAACCCGGAGGTGGCTGGTTCAATTCCCGTGGCAGGACAAGTATTTGTGCGGAGAAAGAAGGAAAAGAGTGTTCTGTATCTGGGTGTTGTGGGATCATAGTCCTCGTAGTTTCTGGGTCCCCTAGACACAGGAAATCCTAGTTAGGGTCCAGGATCTATGTATGTGACGCGTGGTGAATAGCTTATTGTTTATTTATTTATTGATAGCTTTTTTTAACAAAACATATTTGTTATTATAAAAAATTACTGTAAATCAATATTTTAATAAGTATGTAAATACATTTGCAGAAATTTCACACAGCGTTATTTAGCCCCAAACTAAGCAAAACCTGTATAATGGGAACCAGATAACTGATACAATACTTATATATACTTTTTTGTTTGTAACATAAGTTGTAACACAGAATACAATATAAAAACCCAGACACAGAACATACCTCGATGTTCATCGCACAAATGTTTGTCCTAGATTGGTATTGAACCCATAACCCACAGTTTAGAAGACAGGGTCCATGACATTGGTCGTGAACCACGTTTTTGTTGCTCGGTCAATCTACTTACAGTGTAAATAATACACTATCAGCCTTATTAATAAACGGGTAATTAGTCTCGGGTTAGTTACTTCAGCTTTTGTCCTTGTTTTGCTACTGGAATATTTAGCTGGATCGAAAAAGACAAAAGATGGTGAAACTAATCCAAAGCTGAACGCTCTACTAAGCCGACTATTTCACTGAGAGAGACAGAGACAATGCTCGACCATGTTGACTATCTCCCTATGAGAGACAGAGACAACACCTTACCAAGCCGACTATATCCCTGTGAGAGAGAGACAACGCTCTACCAAGCCAACTATCTCCTTGTCTACCAAGCCGATTACTTCGATGTGCTAGGTATTTACCGCGCCGGTAGCTTTAAGTGTTTTATTATTGTGAAAATGTATGTGATATGACGCTTGGGGGAAGTGAATGTCCTTTATAATTTGTAAGCGAGTTTGTATTAAATAATATGTAATTACTATAAAAACTTGACAGAGACCGACCTTGCATGTGAAAACATTTGAGCGTCATATTTGAAATGTGATTAGATAATAATACCGCAAAACTATTTGTAACTAGTTGCGCCCCGCGGTTTCGACCGCGGATAGAAAGTATTTTAACTATTTGCTCATCCCACGGGAATATTTCACTTTTCCAGGATAAAATGTAGCCTATGTGTTAATCCAGTGTATAAGCTATCTTGGTAATGAATTTCATCTAAATCCATTCAGCCGTTTGAGCGTGAAGGAGTAACAAACATAAACACATACACACATACAAACTTTCGCCTTTATAATATTAGTGTGATGCCATATAAAATATCCTGCTTTTCGAAATTTAAGAATTAAAAAGATATTATTTCTAATTGAATGCTTTTATATAAATTGATTTATTCAGGACAGATGAGAAGGGAAATTGAGAATTTTCGGTAAGATTAATTGCATTCATTGTTTGTAAATAAATAAAGTAAATCTTTTAGTGTTCAACATGTTAAAAAAAAAATGTCCAAGAAATATAGAACAAACTACATTTTCGATTCTCAAAACTAACAAATCCATTACGAATAACTAATGTAGAGAATACATCACAAACTTTAAAATCTCAGCGTTCTAATGTCGTCGTAAAAGTGGCACCTCTGTACTAAATGTAACATATTAGGACATGCTTTTGTAAGAAATGTAACGTTGGACAAACGCCGCGTTAGAGGTATGATTTATATTGAGAATCTTTAGGGTGGCTGTGCTTGGAAGATAAGTTTCGAACGGTAAGTGTTGGCCATGAGCTTATGTCATGAAAAGGAGGAATTTCTTGAAATGTATTGTTTTTGTGATAAGTTTACTTTTATTATGTAGAGTATTGTTAACAGGGGGGTGATCACGAAACTTTGATTGCAACATAACAGGAGAAATTTCCATAATAACTATGCACATAAACTGCGTATTTAATCTGTCAAATCCATACAAATTTGTGTTTCTATAGGTTGCAATCGAGTTACGTGATCGCCTAGCTGGTCGTTGTAAACACAAAATAAATTGTTGCTAAACATAAAAGAAAATAACAAATCATTAAAAAAATGTACACACTCACGATTATTAAGCACACATAAATCATGAAACGAAATGGTCGATGAACAAACACAATTCAAAATTTACAACCAATCCCATAGAATTCCATATTTAAATAACCATGACAAATGACTGTCGCGTCGTGTAAAATCTTTTCCCGCTAGATTCGTGGCTCAACACGTTCGCGGCCACACGCGTCGTGTCATTATCCACATCGACAACACTTTATCTACACTTAACACACCGATAGTTCTTTCGAATCGGCCCACAGTTGTAAATTGGGACCTCTTACAATAACTCCGGCGGAATTATGATCACAGCTCTGTTGTTTGACATGTAAACATGATATTTGAACTGTTAAAGCTGTTCTATTGTTAGTATGTGATTTTGGAGCTTACGGACATTTCAATGGATTGCCGCATCTGTTTCGTTAATCTATGGCGCTTTAGTTTTTTATTAGTAATTTCTTTACGCTACGGTTTCAACTTTCACGTCTTAATAAAACGTTAGGTGTAAGATGAATGGTAAACTGAACGATGAAAGTAAAGATTAAAAAAACGTTTCTTTGAGTAAACGAAAAAAAGGTTTTAGACTTGGAGGATTTTTTGTTGGATTACGGAAATTTGATTAGACTGTATGTAATTTATTATTTAACAAAAGCAGTGAAATAAAATTCTTTGAACTTTGTAATATTAATTATTTTGAGTGCCATAAAAAACCCCTGTATTTTTTTGTAATTAATGCTCAAATTACACTGCCCTATTTCGTAATTTTGTATCAACTTACATCTTAAGTATTTGTATTTTTATGGTAGATCCTATTAAAATAATTATTGTAAATTATGATAAAATATTACTTTACAGTTTAAAACTTTTTACAGTGAAGAGTGTAATAATCACACTTTTTGTAATCATGCGAATAAAAAATGTATAGTTTTATTAGTTATTTTTACATTATGTACCTACACCATTACGCCATTTACAGTTGTACAGTTTCTTTTCAAATAAACGTTTCTAGATTTTTTTTATGGAATGAAATAACCCCATTCTTTCTGTAAATGTGTAAATAATGTAAATAATAACGGAATTATAACGAAATAATAAAATCTAGTCTAACATTAGTTCTAACGGTGCTAAGTATTGTAAATTATTAATTAATTAATAAACAAATAGGTTATTGTCAATTGCTGAGGACCCATACTAAGTATGGGAATTGAATAATATTGTTAAAAAGATTGTTTCTTGTAAATGTTTCCAAATAATTGTCAAGCATTTATCAAATTTTATTGTTTTATTTTAAAACCCAAAACTACAACCGTCCCCATAATTCCCATAGTGGTTAATTTTTTTTTTTTTATGTTAAGGATTACCGTGTCGAGTTAGCCGTTCGCCTGATGTTAAGCGACACGCCTGTCCATATCAATGCCAGGTTCAATTGGAAATCTAAATTACAAAGTTTCGCGTGCCCCGCACGTCATCCTGAGACATCAGCACAATCTAGTAATAAGAATACTAGACTGTGAGATCTTAAAGTCTCATTTACCCTGTAATTTCACTAGCTACAGTGCCCTTCAGACCGTAACACAGCAGTGCCCGCGCACTACTGCTTGGTGGCAAAATAACTGGCAAAGCGGTGGTACCTACCTAGACGAACTTTGCAGTAAAGTCCTACCTTTTAGTTTAACAAACACATTGCTTAACAAATACATTAATTAACAATTATGTACAATGAAACAATGAAGTAAAGCGAGTTAAATTACTTCTCATTCTCAGACTTGGTCCGTATTACAGAACGATGCTCAGTCATCGGTCGGTGCTCAAGCAGAGATTTCATTCACTAATTGATCACTTAGGAATGAAATCTCTGATCTCATCTCTCTCTTGAATCTCTTGAGCACCGATCGATGACTGAGCATCGTTCGGTAATATGGAGTTTAGTACTGAGGTTAAAAAAAATTGTTTGAAAATCTCCTTGAAGTTGGTTGACTACAAATGTTACAAAAGGCTTCTAATAATGATGATGACCTAATCTTTAGCAGAATTATAGTTAAGTAAGTGACGGCTATCCTGACTCATATCATAAATCAAACGAAGTGGATCTAGAATAATCGGTACTTACATAAGCAGTAACTATAACTAGTTAGGTCAGAACCGTAGAGCCGTTGGATGCAAGAGGCAAATAGCCGACTAAAGTGGGGTAGCCGTTGGAAGGCAAATCGCCGATCAAAGTGGCGTTCTATATGGGAGACCTGTTCAGCAGTAAATATCTTACGCTTGATCATCATCGCTAGGTGTAGGCTAAACCTATACAGTTATATTAATAAACATGAAATAGCGTTGGATTAGTTACACCATCTTTTGTATCTTTCGATCCAGCTAAATATTCCAGTAGCAAAAAAAGGACAAAATCTGAAGTAACTAACCCGAGACTAACACCCGTTTATTAATAAGGCTTTTATAGTATAATAAATATATATATATGAATATTGGTGGACATTTCACACAGCCGCAACATCTAGCCGCAAACTAATCCAAGCTTGTACTATGGGAACCAGATAACTGATACAATACTTATACTTTAATTTTTGTTTATAAATACATATCTACCTACATAGAATATAATATAACACCCACACATAACAAACATCGATGTTCATCACATAAATGTTTGTTCTGAATGTGAATCGATCCCACAACCAACAGTTCAGAAGGTATGAGCTATCGGGGCAATCAATAGTAATGTAATACAGTATTGACTTTATTCAATACAGTACAGTAATTTTATTTATATATTGTTTTATTACTTTAGTGACTACTAGCGGCGTTGTGTTATCCATCTTGGAGGTTGCATGTAAGACGTAAGTAGTAAAGAAACATAAGGAGACCAAGTCATACTCCTGGTAAAGTGGTGGCAACTTTACCAGAAGCTTCTTTGTAGTTTTGGAAACCACACGAAAAGAAACGTTTCACCATCATTATGTAATCCAATATTGAACGAATAAAATGCCACCAATTTTATGCACTAACACTGAAAATACCACAACACATAACACAATTTTTGGAAAATAGTACATTGCGGAGACGCGATCTTTTTCGTCTTCCCGCCAAAAGTACAAAAACGAACATTATAATCTCTTCTCTCAAAAAAGCGTTTGACCAATCAAGAATCACGGGAATCACGTCATGAACCTTTTGATGCGTTTTCATTGGCGAAATGCTTTCTTGAGAGAAAAGATTAGAATTAACTACAATCTAATACGAGGATGAACGAATTCAGTGAATATTGTCTTTGCCATAGATATTTCTAGAAATTAATGTTAAATTAAGGCAAGTATTT
Source organism: Ennomos fuscantarius (assembly GCA_905220475.3). Lineage (NCBI taxonomy): Eukaryota > Metazoa > Arthropoda > Insecta > Lepidoptera > Geometridae > Ennomos > Ennomos fuscantarius. Next base: position 13,619,604 of record HG992042.1, read on the forward strand.
TTGAAAATTGCCTTTATTTTCAACTAAATACCACAGTGATATAACAACTAATACTAAACACTACCTACTACAAAAAAGTAAACAGTAATAGATAGATAAGATAAGATACGATAAGATAATATAAATAAGTAATTAGCTTCTGGTAATATCTATAACAAAGACAGCGATTGTCCCACGACAATTTTTACTTAAAAAAGTGGCAAATAAATACAAATTTCCATTTTACTGAAATCCATTAACGGAACTGATTATTTACAAAACCTTCAATCTACCGTCATAAATCAATTAGCCGTCAGAATTGACAATAAGTCAGTAACTGTAGACTATGACACAGTACCTAGAGTCAACAGTAAGTCAACTTTATACATTGATGAACCTAAAACCACTTAATATTTATAGGTTTATCTAATCATCAATTTTATTTACATGATTTGAAGCCTACGTTTTATATAATATTTCTATTAAAATAACGTATAAAAATATGATTAAAATCTATAACCTAGATCCTGAGCACAAGCTACCGGTGATCAAACCTCCTGACAATACGTGCCGGGTTAAAAAGTACTGCTTTAGAGCATAAGACTGAAGTAAAACTTCTTTAGCTCCATCTACCGGCTGGTATAAATTTGTTTTTACTTTGTTTAAAGTTAATGTCGCCATATTGACAATTGAAGGAATTAAATCAAAAAGGGTTTAACTGTTTTTTTTTTTTACAAAATGATTGGTGTCGTTGGATTCAGCGTGAAATTATCTACAATAATGCATTCTCAAAATACCGTAATGAGGCTTAAATCTCGAGTTTTTCAGCCTAAAAATGGTTTATCTGACACAAGAATACAGTTCGCTTAGCATAAAACATTATTATATTATGTTATACTATGAAATTGCCGTATTGCAGTACAGACTTTTTCAAACAAAAAAAAGTTTTGATTGGCTATGAATTCTAAATTCAAATTAATTTTGTTTTAAAAATATGACATTCTATTTACAATATAAGTCTTTTGTTTATTGATGAGCGTTGTATTTTCATTACATTTCAACATTTTTCCTCATAATGGATACTTTGAAATTTCGTGTAATTATGGAATATGAGTTCCGTCGTGGCACCAACGCGGCACAAACGACACGTAACATCAACGACGTTTACGGAGAGAACTGTACAAACGAACGTACAACCCGTTATTGGTTTGCTCGGTTCCGTTCTGGGAATTTTGACTTGAAAAATGAACCTCGTGGTCGTCCGGAAACTTTGGTCAACAATGATGAATTAAAGGCGATTGTGGAAGCTGATGAATCTCAATCTACAGCTGAGCTGGCAGCAGCTTTTGATGTTAGCATCAAAACAATATTGGTCCATTTGCGACAGATTGGCAAGATAAAAAAGCTTGATAGATGGGTGCCCCACGAACTTAACGATCGCCAGCGCAACGTACGCGTCGAGACTTGCCTTGCGCTGCTTAATAGGCACAGAAATGAAGGAATTTTGAACCGAATTGTTACGTGCGACGAAAAATGGATTCTTTTTGACAATCGAAAGCGCTCAGCAAGTTGGTTAGATCCTGGTTCGGTACCAAAGCAATGTGCAAAACGAAAAATGACCCCTAGAAAGGTGATGGTCACAGTTTGGTGGTCTAGTGCTGGTGTGATTCATCATAGCTTTTTACAAAACGGCGAGAGCATTACTGCAGATGTGTACATTGAAGAACTGACCACAATGATGGCGAAACTCGCACGTCTGCAACCAGCTTTGGTCAATCGGTCGTCTCCACTGCTACTTCACGACAACGCGCGACCCTATACTGCACAACAGACCGTCTCTAAGCTGAATGAGTTGGGTTTGGAAGCTCTCCCTCATCCGCTATACTCACAAGATCTTGCGCCTACCGACTATTACTTTTTCCAAAATTTGGACAACTTTTTAGCGGGAAAAAAATTCAATTCCCGAGAGGCAGTACAAAACGCCCTTGAAGAGTTTGTTGTCTCCCGTCCTGCTGATTTCTTCAAGAAGGGCATCCATAAACTGCCACAGCGTTGGCAAAGATGCATTGATTGCAGGGGTGATTACTTTGAATAAAAGAAATAAATAAGTTCGAAAAAAAAAATACTTTAACTTTTTTCAAACAAAACGGCAATTTCATAGGTAAAGACCTAATATTATATTTTTACAGTAATTGTATGTATTATTACTATATTTTGTATTTTAAAATAGAATTAATACATTTTCAAACAACTGAAACTTACATAAACCTTTTCTATTACTACTTAATACGCACTCTACATTAAGATGAAGCTGTTGAAATTTAAAGTCAATTTTTTCGAAATTATCAATTTGACAGTTGAACCCTTTTTATTATCACCCCTTGAATTGTAAATTGTCTTTGTACCGGACATTCCAACAAAATAATGCAAATTTTAAGTATTTTTTAACTTTGTATAGTTGTCAATGGAGACCTAATAAGTAGTAAATCAACAACTTTCAACTTCCGTTCGCCTCGTCACGCATTCACCAGCTTACTCCCCAAGTCAAGCGTGCGTAAAGAAATTTTACTTCAAAATATTATATGTACTGTACTCAAACTAAAAGCGTAAGTTGTTCTACTGATCTGACTTTTTTGTGACATCATTGTACGTTACTCAATCTCAATTTAATCTATTGTAAACAACGATTTGTTATTCGATTAAAAACTGTAAGCAATGAATATTGATGGGAGGTTTGTTTGGATTGATTTCTGGTTCTCTGTGATTAGCTTATGGTGTACCCCTTTTAGGTCACAGGTGTTCAATTGTTATCACACTAATATTCTTGTTTAAGGCCCACAAAAATCTGTAATTATGTGGTTAAAATCATAACGTCGGCTTGCCGACCATAACTGACATTTGTGACAAATTGTATAACGTTACATCTGCTTGGCGATTACGTAACTCGATTGCAACCAATAGGAATACTACAATACAATATTGTATTGATTTGACAGTTTGAATACGCATTTTATGTGCATAGTTAGTATAGAAATTCCTCCTGTTGCATGGGGGTGATCATGCAAGTTTCGTTACAATGCTGGAGGGATCACGGGAGTTTGATTACAATGCAATATTCAACAGGAGAAATTTCATTCATTTTTATAAAATTTCCATAGTAGCTATGATCATAAGCTGCGCATTGAAATTGTTAAATACTTACAAACTTGTGTTTGTAATGGTTGCAATCAAGTTACGTAATCTGATAGTATAGCACCCGTGCGTGATACGGTAGCCTGTCATCATCAACAACCTGAAGACGTCCATTGCTGAACATAGACCTCCTCTATAGAACGCCGCTTTGAGCGACAGCTTGCCTCTTACATCCATCAGCTCCGCGCAGTTTTGACTAGACTAGGAAGACCAACGCGGTAATTTGCAGTTCGGTGATTTTTTAAGTAAAATTTCTTTACGCACGCTTGACTTACGGAGTCAGCTGGTTAATACGAGGCGAACAGAATTTAAACTTGATTTACGTAGATCTCCATTGTCAACATAACGAAGTTAAAAATTTGTATCATTATATTAGTATGTCCGGTACAATTTATAATAGTCAAGATGGCGACATTAATGTTAGACAAAGCAAAAACAAAGTTTTACCGGCCGATAGATGGAGCTAAAGAAGTTTTACTTCAGTCGTGTGATCTAAATCTTATCTTTTATAAAACACATTAAATAACAAGAAGTGGATTTAAACAGGCGGTATTTTTCTCGTCCCTGATCTGTCCGGTTTTCTGGTAGTTAAGTAAAAATACTTCAAAAAAAAAAAAACTTATGTTTATTGCGTACACTCTAGAATCCTACAAAGATTGCCATTGCCATTCAACGCGGCAATGCCGCCAGCATTTTGGGCACGTTGCCTACCGGTAGCGGCTTCTTAGATTAGGTTTTGCTTTTGCATAGTTTTTAATTTTATTTTAGTTTTATTAATTTTATTTAAAAACTTAGAATCCTACATATAGGCTTATAAATGTTCTATACCACGAGGATCACTTTAATTAACTGCTAATATTGTTAGTACCAACATCCTCATAGCAACAATCTCATTATTGATAGGTTAATATTGTAGGTAAACCATATTATAATGTAACGTAATACATTGTTCCACTAAAGCAATATACAATATCGTAAGATAGGAAGCATGTGGGATATGTTAGTAGATTGCGGATGTGCAACGATGCTATAGTTGTCTTGCTTGATTGCCAATTATTGTACCTAGTTATCTGTAATGAGGAGATCCGTAGGAGAACTAAAATCACCGATATATGAAATGAAATATATTTTAGTTTGAAAACTATCGTGAGTATGACACATTTTGTACGATAAATAACGGCTAAACTTACGTCAATTAAAAGTTGAAATTACCCCGACCAGGATTCGGACATATTCGATGTCCTTATCTGGGAGCCAGTTACTAAAGCAAGCCGCGGCCGCTTTCGCGAGCGTCAGCACGTAACTGAACTTTATTTCACATAAATGGAGATAGACAATTTAGCCCATATTGTGGCATGTGAAAATTATAATTATGTTTAGGTCAAAGTTTTAAATAAACTTAAATTATTGTATTGGTATAACACTTGCAAAATTCAATTATATTAATGTTGTCATTAAATTAAGAATAATCATAAATAATTCATAAGTATGTATCAATAAATTAATTATTTAACATTGAATAATTCTGTTAGTATATATTTGCAATAAACTTCAATTATATTATAATTATAGTTATATCATTAAATTATTCGTTAGTATATATCAATGAATTAATTATACAACATCAGATATACATTCATACAGTAAAAACTACAAGATACACTACGTATTTTTTTATAGCACTCATTGATTTGCAAGTTTAAATGGCAATGAGGCCATATCAGTCGTAACACCGAATGGGGAAGAAAAGTTCTTGAGAAGTGACTACGAATTGAAAGACGCATCGGCGTAGACCGCCATTCTTACTAGATGAACTGAATACGACGGGAGGACGGGGACGGGCTGGTGGTCTGTATCTACCTTTTCAGCGTCACCAGATGGGAGTGCATGCTCTTAAGCCCCATGGGAATGGGGCTTAAGAGCATGCACGGGGAGGAAAGCGGGAACCCCAGGCTCGAACTTCAGCCTGGGCCGTTGCCGGGATAGGAGGATAGGTGGGTATATCGTACCAACAATCTAAAGCTTAGAAGGCAGGGTCGCTACCATCTTAGCTATCAGGAAAGTTGAATACACTGATCTGAAGATTATCGATGTAAAAAGTGACCTTGGACTTGGAGTAAATGGAAGTCATCGTTTTCATTACACAAATAAACGATGCCCTATGAATAACTTATGCTTGTTATGCTTTTGGATTTAGGGCTCACGGATGTATAGTTTTCGACGTATTTTCCTTCCATTTTTAAATATCAGATAATTAATAGTGTGAATTTTACTACAGTCTACATTATTCTGTTTTTTTTTTTATTGATTGATAGGCTCGCGTTTGACTACTATTGCACCTGATGGTAATTTCTGTGTACTCTAAGCACAAATTGACGATTTGTTGGCATATTTGAATAATTTTAATAACAAGCTAATATTAGTACCTACAAACGTTAAAAGGTCATCTCAAAATGAACAGAAATTCCTCGCGTTTAACTTATCGTTCCCAGATATCTTAACATAATTATTCAATAAATAGAAATCAAGATGTCTCAATTGCAAGAGATTTACATCCTATTTTACGTCAAGAAGACGAAGACAAATCGTCAAATACGGCGCCTCGACTTTTACGCCACTTTATTAACATAAAACTTTAGCCATAAATACCTTTGAACTTATTATAATAAGGCCGGAAACGCTACATTTCAATTTAAGAAAGAATTCATAAGTTAAAAATTTTCCATACCGAGTGACCGAAGTCCCATACTGTATCTCTGTAACAAAAGGCATAAAGTTAAAAATAGAGATTGGACGTAAACTCGATAAGTTATCGTAACTTTGTCGTAATATGAACGATATCTGTCGTATATGTAACATAAAAAGTAGTAATGGGAATAGTCCTGAGTCTTGAAATCTAGTTATAATATCAAGACTCCGACTTTTTCTGCTGCCATGAGTCGCTTATTTAATGCTTAAGATGACTACACTACGTAATTTTTTATTTATTTACGTAATTATAAGGGTCTGATAACTATCTTTCTTTTGAAACTAAAGTACTTAGATTCAAAAGTAGTCAAGAGGAAAGTAGGTATAAGGTACACAAAGCTGCAGGCATCAGCTAAGTTTTTAATAAGCGGCTCCCATCATAATCACAGATCTATAGATAATATGTCCATAGGCTACGGTGACCACTTCCCATCAGGTGGGCCGTATGCTTGTTTGCTTTAACATTAAAAAAAAATAGAATAGACATAACGACCAAAAGCGCCTATTCAAAGGTTGGCAGGTTGAGATCAGCCTCTGTGGTGTGATGGTTGAGCAGGTCAGCTCATAACCTGGAGGCGACGGGCTTAATTCCCGCGATAGGACAAGTATTTGTGCACAGAAAAAAAGTGCAAATACTTGTTTCGAGTCTGGGCGTTGTGGGACCACGGTCCTCGTAGTTCCTGGGTCCCTAGACATAGGAATCCTGTTAGGGTCCAGGATTTATGTATGTGATTGTTGGGCCTTATTATTATTATTATTAATATAATGTTGAGCAAAAACAAGACTAAAAATAGTAAAGCAAAAGCAAGACTCTTTCTATTGCCCCTCTCTAATATAGGAAACGAGGTGCATTGTATTTTATAATACTCAGTATGGGGTCGATTTACGACAATCGGTGCACACCACATACCTATATCAGTTTTAGTGCAACGTTAAAATCGATAAAAGCATAATTCTTTATTTAAAATGCTAGACATTCGTTATCATAAATTGTTGTGGAGTTGTGTAAGTTATAGATTAGATTTATGAGTGGGTTCCCGGATGATTTGTGGTGGAGGGAGAGAGAGCTATGTTACGACGGCTGTAAAAACAAATTGTTCTAACCTTCTCATTTGGAGTGAGCCTTCTTTACTTATGACTGTTAATGCTCGCAGAGGATTTATTGGCTTATTCAAATTCGCTGCAAAAAGGTTTGACAAGCAAATAAATATTAAAATAAAGGATGGTATACAACAAAACTTTCCTGAAAGGTTATCTCTATATAGAAATAATATAAGCTATAATAGATCTCATTGTTGCTTTGTGTTAGACTACACAAACATTTATCCATTTGAAAACGTGTTAAAAGATTTTTTTCTAAATATGTATAACTCAAAGGTGACTGACTGACGGACTGACTGACATAGTGATCTATCAACGCACAGCCCAAACCACTGGACAGATTGGGCTGAAATTTGGCATGCAGGTAGATGTTATAACGTAGGTATCTGCTAAGAAAAGATTTTTCGAAATTCCACCCTTAGGAGCGTGAAATGGGTAGTTGAATTGTTTTACCATAGGCCACGCCGCGGGTGAAGCTGCGGGCAGAAGCTCGTTAGTAAATAAGGCTATGAAGCTAAAACACAATATAAAAAACAGCTCTCGCCAAAACATGTCTGCTTTACTTTACCATTAATTTGCATGCAAAAAATAGACATTTTTATAAAACGTAAATACTTATTTGAAAGTCAAATTTAACAAGTTGATTAAAATTATTAGTACAAAAATATCTAAATATTGTTCATTAAAATTTTCAACGTAAAATCTGCTAAGATTAACGAAATTCCAAATTATATCGTACTCCAAAAGACTAACCTCATCAATTAGTGCTTATTAATTTAATTTGTTATAGGAAATTACGTGTCACGACTGATGAAAAGCAATTCATCATGGGATTAGGGACGGCTCTTCAAAGGCACTTACTATTAAGTAAGGTGTTGGGATGTACGCATTTCACCTTCACACTTCGCTACATCATTAGAAAGCAGATTATAAAAGAGTTGACGGGTTATAAGGTAAAAATACAGAAATAATTTTTTTTTTGTTTTTTTTTGTTTTTAGAGATAATACATTTATGAATGTTTGGTTAGTTACCTAGATAGTACTAAGAGAGGGGAAAAAAAGAAAATACATTTATTTAAAAAAAAGAATTTGCTTTAGACCACACGACTTAAGTAAAACTTTTTTAGTTTATGTCCAACTTTTTTAAGTGCATTTATAGGCCGGTATAAATTTTTGTTTTGTTTTATGTTAATGTCACCATGAATCGTCATTTTACCGGACATACCAACATAATAATACAAAATTTTAAGTTTGTTATTTTGACAATAGAGATCTATGTGAACCAACCTCAAACTTCGTGATTACCCCCCAGGTCTCTAATTAGCCTAAAGGATGCAAGCATTGATTCCGCCAACATTTTGGTAGCATATTAGGAATCGGTACATACCTCATAGTTTAACAACAATAAAAAAAAAATCTGTACATATAAAATTCAAAGTCCTGACTGACTGACTTATATATCAATGCACAACCTAAACCGCTAGTCGTAGACTTAAAATTTGGAGGGTATGTTCTTTGTAAAGTGGAGATATCCACTAAGAAAGGGTTTTTTTGAAAGTCCACCCCTAAGAGGGTGAAATGGGTGGTTGAAATTATCTATGAAATTTTTTAGAGTCAGTGCTTATAATATTTGTTTCAGCAAAAAATATGCCACTCCTTTCCTATAGGCCACGCGGGCAAAGCCGCGGGCAGAAGCTAGTTTAATATAAAATAATAAAAAAACCTATTAAAAACTACGTATGTGCTGATATCACAGTTCACATCATCAACCTTTTTGCGGCCACTGCTGAACATAGATGTCCCCCATTGGAGGGGGGAGGGTTTACCATAATTACCACGCTTATCAGCCATCTTGGCATATATATTACTAGCTGCATCCCATGGTTTCACTCGCGGATAAAAAGTAGCCTATGTGTTAATCCACTATATAACCTATCTATATTCCAAAGATACCATTTTTTCATTTAGTTTGAAACGCTAAAAATTTCTAAAAATCAATTTTAATTTCAATAATTAATTTAGATGTTAATATAAACTATCTGCGTTCCAAATTTTATTCAAATCCGTCCAGGAGTTTTTGGGTAAAAAGCGCGTGGCGTGGCGTCACTCTCGTGTTGATATCTGTCGTACGGGAACATGCTAAATGAATAAAAACTATCCTATGTGTTAATCCAGGCTATTAACTATCTGTGTTCCAAATTTCATCCAAATCCGTTCAGTAGTTTTTGCGTGAAAATCTCGCAACGTCGCCTTCGTGGTGTTCGATAATTGTTCCACGGGATCTATCAGGATAAAAGTATTTTTTATGTTAATTCAGGTTATAAACTATGTGTTGTTTCAAATTTCATTCAAATCCATTCCGCAGTATTTGCGTGAAAGAGTAAGAAACATTCATCCATACAGCCATACATACATTTATAATAAGGATATTAAGTAGGGATAATGCAGATCGAGGATTATGCTCCTGCCCATTCCTTGGTTATTCCAGTAGCCGGTACTTACAGCTCCTGTGAGAAGAGAAGGGGTGGTCTTATACGTACACCAGGATCCCATGGTATGATAAGATGTACTTAGAGGAAAAATATTCGCTCAGCGCTCACAAGTCAACCCACTTATAAAGGCTTAAACACACTTCAAACATGGCACGCTCCCATGTTTGCTATAACACGTTTTTTTATCGCTAACACAATATTAATTTGACGTGGCTGACAAATTGCGCAAATACTGTGACGGAGCCTTCACTAGCGTGTCGAGTGTGTAGCACGCTTAACTGTGATTTAATGATTTTTACTATTTAACTAGCTTTTGAAGTAAATTTTACGCACGTTTGATTTGGAGGTAAGCTAGTGAGGCATTTTTTTTACTTCAATTTCAAAATATAAGGGGGCGTGTTAGTAAAGCCTTTTTCGTATAGTATTAGGATAACACCGCCCATTGTGACACTTAGTTTTAAAGTCAAAGTCAGAAGATTTATTGCAAATAGGATATTTTTACCATTTTTATAAGTCAAAATTATATTAGGTACTTAAAATTAAGTTATTTTACGAAGCATATAAAATAACAAAGTGCTTATTTTCAAATAATATATAGCAAGTCTCTTACAATATATGAGTTTGAAAAAAGCAGTTGTCTTTCTCACTACTGGTGCAAGCAATCCGGCATAATGCAGAACAGAAAACTCCGATCCGAAGCTTTTGTTAAGTTTGTGATTGTCAATTGTTTCTCTGAAATTCCGTAAAACATTACCTTTTTAACAAACGCCGCAATTGAAAAATCTCAATACATCATAAAAAGATGTGCTCATCAAAATCTCGTAAACTCCAGAGGGCAACAACAGAGGCTGTGAGACTCGAGATGCTTTTAAACATTTCCCGCCTCTATCGAGACTGCCGACAGCGCTCTATTGAAGATTGGAGAGTAGACATTGCTTTGTCGAGAGCCGATACCGCTCTCTTGAGAACTTCGACACCTATTGAGAAGCAACATTGTTGCAAACTTGCTTAGTTCTCGGTTTTATCGGTAGTTTTTTGAATTTTGTTGCGGATTTAATTAGATGTTTGTATTTAGATTTTTATTTTGCTTACGAAAATCTCGACTAGGTTTTCGTGTATACAAAGAGGAGATGCCAAGTTGCTATTCTCTACTGGCCACACACCTAGTCACCTTAATGGTTGTTGGTTTGTGGCTAATATACCTAATACGGTGCCCCAATCACTGCTAAAAGGGAGAGAGAGGGATAGAGAGAGATAGATATAGAGCGAGAGAGAAATATGTAGGCTAAGTGCTGGTTAGTGGATGCACCGCTGGTTTCCATATTTTTCTACAACTCTGAACAATGCAAATCAGGGAGCTCATTCAGTTCGAAAGGTGTATACTGACACCCGCTAAGCCACTCTCGCGTTTTTTCTAACAGGGTCGCAACTCACCAATACCAGCTAATTTTTAAAGAAATATAAATAATAATAAAATAAATTATGCTATCATTTTTATGAGCACAAAGAAAATATCAATAAAATAATAATGATATTAAAATATTCTCAGGTTAGAGCTCCAACAATAAGTTTGTTAATGTCAGCGAAGACTATAAACATTCATCAAACAACTTTATAAACAAAACAAATTGTAAAAGAACATTCGTAAACAACAAAGAACGCCCACAGTTGTGTATAAAATATTAACTTTCTCCGTTTTTCCCATGATTTTTAGGATGCACTGACGTAGAGCGTCATAAACGCGGGAATTCTAGCGTCACTATAAATTAGTGAGTGATTGACTGGTGACCATCAAATGTAGACGTGAAGAATTTAACACTTTCATAAATAATACTGGCAGTTAAAATACTTGACTGCCATTATGTCTAAATAAATAATTTATGTACTTACCTCTTATCATTAATAGCTACTTAGGGCCTTACCGTAACCTCTTAGCGCGCTTCAAATGAAGAGTTATGAAATTGGCGCAATTCAAATTAAGACTTATGAAAATTGGCGCGATTCAAATTAAGACTTATAAAAATTGGCGCGATTCAAATTAAGACATATAAAAATTGGCGCGATTCAAATTAAGACATATAAAAATTGGTGCGATTCAAATTAAGACTTATGAAAATTGGCGCGATTCAAATTAAGACTTATAAAAATTGGCGCGATTCAAATTAAGACATACAAAAATTGGTGCGATTCAAATTAAGACTTATGAAAATTGGCGCGATTCAAATTAAGACTTATAAAAATTGGCGCGATTCAAATTAAGACATATAAAAATTGGTGCGATTCAAATTAAGACTTATAAAAATTGGCGCTATTCAAATTAAGACCTAAAGTGAATACTATACGTTTTATTAAAGAAAAATAACGGCTAAACTCAAGTCGATTTAAAAGTCAAAATTAATCCGACCAGGTATGGGACATTTTCGCGGCTGGCTCGCAGAAGAAGGACATCAAATATGTCCAAGCCTGGTCAGAATAATTTCAACTTTTTAATTGAATAGAGTTTAGTCGCTACATAGCTTACAAAATGTGTCATACTCACGATAGTTTTGAAACTAAAATTGAATACAATACGATTTATACAGCAATAATTCACTTTAGGTCTTCAATTGAACCGCGCTAAGGCTAAGTCCTCTGTTTGTTTATGTCAAAATAACGGAGACGACTTTGATTGGATATATTACTTTGTTATCCGTCTAGATATCGGTTTGTCTGTATATTTGTCTGAAAGGACTCTTTTTCCAGTAACGCTTAAGGTACAAACTAAATTTTAAAACGAATAAGTACTACGCTTATTGGCCTTAAAATCTTGTAAAAAAAAAGGTCTTACTCTAAATGATAAAACGTTATTTCGTGACTAAAAAGCTTGATTTTTGTAGCAAACTCATGAAGTTCACGCACCATTAAACCAGAAGGTACTTCTCATATATTAATTACCTAAAAACTTAAAATTTCGCCTAAAATAAAATTTCATATCACAAACAAATAAAAAGTTCAAAATGTGGGTGAATTTATTAGACAGCAAGGTTAAATGGGGAATCTTTTTTACACAACCTGTATGAAAAAACACAGAGATAATTTTGTCGCGTAATTACTCAATTCACGTCGGCAGTACAGAATGTAAATAAGTTAAAATTGCCAGTATTGCTACTTAGATATACAGGGAGTAACAAAAACCCTGTTATATCCGCGAGCTGCGTATCCAGTGTCAACTCAAGGTTGTAGTAATACTAGTTCTATTTCAATACGAGACATACAAAACTTACGTGTGCTTTTTATTAAAACCTTTTATGCCGTTACTAAAAATGTTTACGACCTCAGATATTGACAACATAGGTACTTGCACCACCGACGCAGCCTGCTGCCTGCCCGCACCCCGCACCGCCCGCCATGGTACGCTAAGTCTATTCAACTTGCATACCTACTGCGACGGAACTAGAAGCTATTTATTCCACAGATTACTTTTTAAGCGTTTTTCATACGATTATGTGCCCTATACCACATACCACAACGTTGTAGGATTGCGAGACTGAACTTAATGACGTAAAAGATCTCTTTGACCAATAGTGGTAGGCACACAAGTGCTGCGCGCCTTTCTGCCACACTCTAAACAATCGAATTCACGTGTGATTTTGTATTGTCAAGAAACAAGATAAGTACGTAATTTTTAGCTCTTAAAAGAGCTTTCAAAAACACATCTGTCGGCAGGCGATTTTCATGTTCAGTCAATCAATCAAAATGCTGATTTGGCGGATTGGATTTTCCACAGCCCATACGTGCTCATTATGGCAGTTAAAAACGCCAGTTCGGACGAACGAGCATTCGTCGGTTAATAAAATACGACTCAAAAACTCTGCGTCATCTGCCACTCTGGGCTCATAATCACTGGGCAACAATGATTGCACTCGTTGATAATGAAACGGGTGCTGACCGTCTTCCTTCAATGCCCTCCATACACGCATGTGATTAATTCCAATTTCTCTTGCCATGCTGCGTGTGCTACGTGTTGGGTCTTGCACAAACATATCGAGCACCTGTTCTTCAGCATCATGTAATACTCGTGGTCTTCCAGCATCAAATCTTTGCTGATCACGGCCCGTTACACTACCGGTGTTGTAAACACGTAAGTGCAATCGCTGGAATGCCATTAATGACGGTAACTCAATTCCACGCGAAATAGAAAAATTATGCTCGTATTCTCTACGTGCTGCCGCATAATTATTGTGACTTCTACCAAGGCACATTAACATATTGTAGTATTCGTCGTTAGAATACGACATCACACTCGACACTAAATTCGCGACGGTCAAACTGGAAACGACTAAATTGCATGAGAGAGCACGTGCGACTGAGCGTAAGCCGCGGGCCGCGCCGCGCCTATGCCGCACCGCCCGCGCACCCCATTTCCCCGTAGGCACACAGGTGCAGGAGCGGCATCCTACAAAAGAGCCGACAAAGGCGGCCCCCGTTTGTCGGTTCCGCGTTTACTTTTACCTTAGTTACTTAGCTATTTAAAAATAGGCACGGCTTGTGGCACAAACATTTTTGGGAAATGGTATTGTTTTTTTGTATTTAGATACTGCCTGTAACTTCAGATACGTATAACTTAGGTATTGTTAGACATTTTTATATGACTACTTGTAATTATCTGTACACATACTTCATTTATTTAACAGGGTTTTTGTTACTCCCTGTATATACAACGCCAGCCTCGCCAAACTCTAGCAGCAACGGAGCCGGTAGACAATGGATAAACGCGGCCCGCATGCACTGTTTGCTCGGCATTAGCGGCCCGGCCCGCTTCCCTGTTGACACACTTATCGATTTGCTGATTGGTTCGTATCGTAACTTTATGTTGGAGCTACTTTTTGAAGATATCATGATTCTCTGTTACTTATTTGCTCCGACAGAAGTAAAAACTATTAGAAATGTTGCCTTGACATCAACCCAATATAAATAAATAATAATAATAAATAAATATCTGTGGACGTTTCAAACAGCGTCATCTAGTCCCAAACTAAGCAAACCTTGTACTATGGGAACCAGATAACTGGTACAATACTCAGATGCCTTTTGTTTGTAAATACATACATAGAATACAATATAACACCCAGGCACAGAACAAACATCGATGTTCATCACACAAATGATTGTCCTGGGTGGGGATCAAACCCACAACCCAGTCTAGAAGGCAGGGTTACTACCAACTGAGCTATCGGGCCAGTCAATATGTTCCGATTGGTGGGACACGACGTTGCCAGGCGTCCGAAAACATCCGGACATAGTTAGGCATTTTGATTACTTGTCCGGCCAAAATCAAAGGTGTCCGTTTTGTCCGGCTAGAAAAAGTTTTTTCTTTTCCTAAAAATTAAAGTCACAAATAAATTGTAACCTAAAAAAATATTGCTATAAAGTATAAACCGGAACTCCAATAAAATAGCAAAAGTTAACAAAAAGGAACAACTACAACAGTCAAAAGAACATTTACAAAAACTTTTCACCGTTAACCTTAAATCCATTATCATTTTTCATTCGAAACTATCTGACCCCATAAACTACTTAAAGGTACAATGTGGGCGCCCAAACGTAGGTGTAAGCAGTTCTGACCTTCAACCAAAAGAACAAACAAAAAGTTACTCAAAGAGCTAACAAAAGTGACTAAAGAGCAAACAAAAGTAACAATAAAAACCTCCACGGCTCACTAACAGCGGACATAAATATTATCTATCAACTATCTTTGAAGCAACAATTTCCTATTTTGTTTTCACAAATTTGTAGCGTGATTTCACAGTAGTTTTTCTCATTTTTGTCTATGCTATCTAAGTAAATACCATAATATTGGTACCACAAAACCTATTTTAAGAATACTATTTTTAAGAACTAAGCATAATTTTTATTTATTTACATCTCTGATTAAACCTAAAACTTCATAGCGTTACATTTTAATCCGTTACTTGGCCGTGTGATCCCAGTAGTGTGAGAATAGTACCACCCCATTTCTTCCCGTGAGTACCAGAAAAACTGACTGGGAATGGGAAGGCAGAATAAGGCAGAAGACTTTTAATGTACCAAGGAGAATCAGTAGCATTTTCCTCGGTACATTAAAATCTTCTTAAGCCACCTGCCAACTTGCCAAACGTAGTGATTATGGAAAAACCCTATGATAAGCTTCCAAAGTGGCGTTTTATGGGGGATGGCCTTTGTTCAGTAGGGGACATCTTCCGACTGATGATGTTAGTCTACTACAGTAATCCTTATTCTATTTGACAGCCTCTGGGGTGCGGTGGTTGAGCAGGTCGGCTCATAACCCGGAGGCGGCGGGTTCGATTTCCGAGGCAGGACAAGTATTTGTGCACAAAAAAAAGAGTGCAAATACTTGTTATGAGTCTGGATGTTGTGGGACCATAGTCCTTGTAGTTCCTGGGTCCCTAGTCACAGGGAATCCTAGTTAAGGTCCAGGATCTGTGTTTATATTTTACTACAGTACAGAATTTATTTATTACGAACTTCTGCCCACAGCTCGCGGCGTGGCCTATGGGAAAATAATTTAACCACCCATTTCACCCTCTTAAGGGTGGAATTTCGAAAAATCCTTTCTTAGCGGATGCCTACGTCATAACATCTAACTGCATTCCAAATTTCAGCCTTATCCGTTCAGTGATTTAGGCTGTGCGTTGATAGATCACTATATTAGTCAGTCAATCAGTCAGTCACCTTTGAGTTATATATATTTAGATTTACTACAGTAATCCTTATCCCATTGAAGCAACTGAACCAAATAGCAAACCACGAACCGATAAAACTTACACAAGTCTTGTTGTTTGCCAGAGCACTTCGGGGAGGACACTAGGACGCAAGTTGGAGACTAACTGGGGCAAAGACGAGACGTAGACGACACTGTTAGTTTAGTCAGGTAGGTATGTAAACTGTTTCCGTTCGGGTGTGAACGCGCTTATTATTCTAATAATAATATTTGAGAACATATTATGTCGACATAGATTGATGGTTCAACCTTTTGCCTTAGATTCTAAAAACCATTTATTTATTTTAATAAGTACGTTTACACCATTTAGCAGTTATTGTTTAAGTTACAATTATGATAAAATTAAAATAAATTACAATAAAATAAAAACTCTTAAGTCAATTAATCAAAATTAAATAGAGAATGATGAAAACATAGATAATTTGTAAGTAAATAAATAAAATGTAAGTAAATAATAATTTAAGTTTAGGTTTGAAGCTAGATCCTAGACACTAACTAGGATTATCTGTAACTGAGGACCTAGAAACTACGAGGACCATGGTCTCACAACACCCAGACACAGAACAAGTATTTGCGCTTTTTTATTCTGTACACCTATCCTGCCGCGAGAATTGAACCTGCCGCATGCGGACTGTAAGCCGACCTGTTCAAGCACCCTACCACAAAGGCTATTGATACAGTATAATTATACATACTAACTAGTTGCACCCCGCAGTTTCACCTGCGGATAAAAAATATTTTAATTACTTGCTCATCCCACGGGAAAATTTCACATTTCCGTGAATAGCCGTTTGAGCGTGAAGGAGTAACAAACAAACACACATACACACAAACACACATACAAACTTTCGCCTTTATAATATTAGTGTGATGTGATATTAATTATTATTGTGAAATACTAATAGCAAAGAGATGCGTAAATCCCAAAGCACACTTTTCATTAAATTTGACAGTTCAAAAACTATGAGCTTATTCTTTTGTTTGGTTTTGGCTCTACACTTGTGTATTTAGCCAGTGTCAAGTTATTGATAATATCTCCAGTTAATTAATATCATATAATGTGTCAAGTCAAGTCAAGTCACAGTCCAAGTCATCAAGTTAAGTCATAGTCTAGTCTAGTCAAGTCATACTCCTAGTAAAGTGGTGGCAACTTTACTTGAAGCTTCTATGGAGTTTTGGAAACAACACGAAAAAAAAGTTTCACCATCATTATACCACTTTCCCACACTCATGCCTGTAATCCAGCACTTAACGAATAAAATGCAACCAATTTTATGCACTAACACTGAAAATAACACAAGTTTTGGAAAATAATACAATGCGGCGACGCGATCTTTTTCGTTTTCCCGCCAAAAAAAAACCAACTATGAGCTTATTGTCAATTCAAAATGTATGACAGTGACAGCTGCATTTTTCTACATATTAGAAAAGACACCAACATCACTGTTAAAAAAAACAGGTGAAATCATGATAAAAGTTATACCACTTTGCTATCGGTTAAACATGGATCCTATACCAGATTGACGCACAAAATAAGTACACTAACGTAAACCGGTTACCCGAACCGATTACCCATACGTTTCGTTTCTTTTGTTATCGATTCTGTTTTTATTGTTCGTGTGACAGCACCGTTACGTTATCGATATCGTTTCAATCGAGATTTGTTTTATATTTTATTGGTATGCCTTCAGGTTGTGACCTTTGTACTGTTTTCGCTAAGTTCATGTGTGACACAGATCGAATTTATTGCCAGGTTTGTATTCTTACATAATATAATGTGCAGTATGCCTTTTTCTTCCACTTTTCTCTATCAACAATCATCATTTCATTGATTTCTTTTTCATTCATATTGTAAATGCAACCAGCAGGAACACCTCTTAAACTTATTGTTGAAGTAAAGCTTCTTTACGCACGCTTGACTTGGGGAGTAAGCTCGTTAATGCGAGGCAAAGGGAAGTTCAAGTTGGTTCACGTTGATCTGCTTTGTTGACTTGAAAAAGTTGAAAATTTGTATTATTGTGTTGGTACCTCCGGTAAAATGACAATTTACAATTGTCAAGATGGCATTAACATTAAACAAAGTTATACTAGCCGATAGATGGAGCTAAACGAAAGAAGTTTCACTTCAGTCGTGTGTTCTAAAGCACACTCATTTTTATCCTTCTTTTTTCAATACACATTGTAACTTTTCACCAGCAAGCAAAAGTAACTGACGCAATACTTATATACTTTTTGTTTGTAAATACATACATAGAATACAATATAAACACTCAGACACAGATAAAACATCGATGCTCATCACACAAATATTTATTCTGGGTGGGAATCGAAACCACAACCTGCAGTTTAGAAGGCAGAAATACTACCAACTGAGCTATCGGGCCAGTAATTAATTTAAAAAAAAAATTGAAAGTAATTAATAAATTCACATTCTTATCATTGGTACTTACATAATCTTTCCTTAAACCTTACAATCTTCCCTTCCGTCCATCAACATCCATACTCATCAAAGAAATAATGACTTTTGTCTTTTCTTTGTCCAAATTCTCTGGACAAACAAATAAATACAAAACTGGTTTCAATACGAACCTAAAATAGAACTAAGAAGGTTTCAACAATCCAAAGACCCGCCAACAGTTTCGGAAGAGCTATTATAATGTAAACTACATGTAAACCAGGTCTTCGTAAGGACTCTATTGTTTGGCTAAGTGTTAATTTGGAGCATTCGTAATATGAGATTTCGGCGTTATGGCTCGAGTCGTTTGCTTAAATAGGTAGTGTTTTATCTATCTAAGATAAGTGTTTAATCACTATTATTGTTTTAAGCACACATTGAAGTAGTGATCCTGCCTTCTCAACTGTGGGTTATGGGTTCAATTCCCACCCAAGACAAACATTTGTGTGATGAACATAGGTGTTTGTTCTGTGTCTGGGTGTTATATTGTATTCTATGTATGTATTTACAAAAAAAAAATAGTATCTATGTATTGTATCAGTTATCTGGTTCCCATAATACAAGCTTTGCTTAGTTTGGGGCTAGATGGCGCTGTGTGAAATGTCCACAGATATCTATTTATTTATTCCGGTTATCAACAACGGTCGTTTCTAGCTGATGCTCTCGCCCCAGAGAAAGTTATTGATAAAGATTTGTAGATATATAGAAGTATTAGGAAATAAGAACTTCATATCTCCGCTCGCTGATTAAAATTTACAATGATAAAATAACCTTAGTTCTAGATCCCACACCTACTTTAATAGCCTCAGTGGTGTGGTGGTTGAGCAGGTTGGCGCATAACCCAGAGGTGGTGATTTGATTCCCGTGACTGGACAAGTATTTGAGCACAGAAAAAAAGCCAAATACTTGTTCTGTCTAAGTGTTGTGGGCCCATGGTCATCCAAGTTCCTGAGCCCCTAGATACAGGGAATCCTAGTTAAGGTCCAGGATCTATGTATGCAATCTGGTCGTTGGGCGTTATTATTATTATTTTTATTACTACTTCTTATTTCTGAGCACATTAAAAAATACATTACGCCCTTTGTGTCGCTCATTAATTGATTTTTTTAACCAGTACTATTAGTTTAGAGAGAATTCTCTATATAACGTACTCGTATATATAATCTAACGAGCTTCTGCCCGCAGCTTCGCCCGCGGCGTGGCCTATGGGAAAATAATTCAACTACCTGTTTCACCTTCTTAAGGGTAGATTTTCGAAATCCTTTCTTAGCGGATGCCTACGTCATAACATCTACCTGCATGCCAAATTTCAGCCCGATCCGTCCAGTGGTTTGGTCTGTGCGTTGATAGATCACTATGTCAGTCAGTCAATCAATCAGTCACCTTTGAGTTATATATATTTAGATTGTTTGATTGCACTTGATACTTCTATGTATATTTTTAGTTTATTTATTTTTAGTTCTTTGCTATGGTTTAGTTTTTAAGGATATTTATTTATTTTTATTTATTATTACATGCCTTCATACAATGTCATTACTTAGTCTAACTAATCTATACAGTACTTAGTTCCCAATGTTACATTGTATGAGCCCTGTGAGGGCGTTGCACTTTAGAGCATACATTGTCTAACTCTCGTTACATTACAATAATATTCAAGTCGACGGAAATTATGATTACTGTCACTTAAATTTTTAGGTTAATTGTCAAACTTTGATCATTATTCGTTTTAAATATTTATAGTATATACATGATTTATAAGCCACGACAAATACATGTAAGTATACATGGTTGGGAGTTATCCAACATAATTATACTTTTCCACTTCGACAATGAGTAGGTAAGTAGGCACGAAATGATGAGAGATGTCATTCAAAGAAGTAGGTAGATAGCATATTATATCCTACGGTCGAGTGTAACAGGGCCGAGCGAGTTAAAGTTTATCCGCTTTGAATTCTTCGACTGAATAATAGCCTTTTTTAGTAATAATAATTTTAGTCGTCTTGTAAATGTAGTATCTTCTACCTCCGATTTGATATCTTCAGGAAGCCGGTTATATATAGAAATGAGTCTGTGATAAGGACTCATGCTTACTATTTTTAGAGTTGTGATGGGGGGCACTAATTTATTTTTATTTCTTCTGTTATAGTTTTCATTTAATTCAATATTAGATTTAAAGAGGTTTCTGTGTTTTCTTACGAACATACCGGTTTGTAATAAATACATAGCCGGTAATGTGAGAATGTTTTGTTTGATGAAATGAGGTCTGCAACTATCTCTCTTTTTTATATTCATTAATATTCTAATGCATTTCTTTTGCTGGATGAATAGGTCCATATGATCAGTACTTTCTCCCCATAAAATAATTCCATAATTAAGCCAGCTATATGCATATGCGTAATAAGCAGACAGAGCTGTTTTATAGTCTGTGTTGCATTTTAAAACGCCTAGTGCGTAGATGAATTGCGATAGTTAGATAGATAAGTTTCGTTTTGCCCTAAAAATTATAACATATAAACCAATCACAAAATTCAATTAAATAACTATAATTTTACTAACTAAGCACCTTCGAAAATACGTCACGCCCTTTGTGTCGCTCATTCATTGATTTTTAAGTGTGTCCATCAGTATCGAACGATAATTCTCTCTAAAATTCTCTAACTAACATAACCTAATTGTTTTTTTTTTCTGCACATGATCTGAGCTTAAGTCAGATTTAAGATGTCAGATGTTTTGACAAAGGATGGCAAGATAAATTGCAGCTACAACCACTAAACCATTCAATGTTTCAGCTTTTCGGATTAGAAGAAAACATAAATATTTAAAAAAATATTTTCATAGTAGGTAATTTATATAGCTAGTATATGTAAATTAGTGGAAATTCAACCCAACAATTGTAATTTCACAATTGATGGAGCTTATAGTAAATTGACAAGTGACAGATGAAATTAAAAGATTAACATCATCATTAACACCTCGTTGACAAGTGAATGGGACAATAGCGGCATGTCACCTATTGCTCAATAAACATGCTTTCGCAGTGAAACCGGTTGTTGGCTTATGTTTCACTTAGGTACGATGGTCATTTAATTTATTGTCATTCTTGAAAATACTCAATTAAAATAAATAATATCAGCCAAAGATCATATACATAGATTCCAGGACCTAACTAGGATTCCTTGTATCTCTCAGGAACTACGAGGACCACAGGACCCACAGACCCACATGGTCCCGCAGGACCATGGTCCTCGGTATGTCCCACCCAGACACAGAACAAGTATACGTGCTTTTTTTTCTGTGCACAGTGCTTGTTCCTCTGCGGGATTCAAAACCGCTGCCTCGCGGTGGGGGTGAAAATACTGGCATTTCCTTCGTCGAAAGGAATGTTGTAAAATGTTGTCTGAGCATTGCTATTCAAGTTGGTAATGCTGTCAGCATATTGGGCACGTTGCCTACTGGTTTGTTAGATTAGGTTCTTTTTTATTTTTACAGTCTGAGTTTTCTAGTAGTTTAATTTTAGCATAAAACTTGGCATAATTATGTAGAAGCTTATGGAAATTGTATAAAAGTTTTCATGCGGTGGTTTTGTCTCACATAAACTGTAATACTACATAATATATATAAACATTTTATCCTAATTTAATTAGTGTTGTGCAACCACAACACTAATTAAATTAGGATAATTTTACCTTAAAATTAAATGTAAATTAAAAATTTATAAATTATCCACTTTATCAGTGTAGCGCATGATTCTCAACTGCATAGTCTTATAAAGTAATGTATATATTAGTCCATCACGGGGTCACGTCGGGGTCACCAATGTCGCACTGGTAGGCTCTATTATTCTAGTATTGGTCCGGGCAGCGCGATCTATCTATTTTTGGGAGAGAAACCAAAAAATGAATTCCGAATATATATCGATCACTGGTTTATTTCTTCAAGCTTATCTAATACATGCGTTCCCTGATACGTTATGGAGACGACTGCCAGCCGTGGGGGGCGCGGGGTGAGTCGTTTTACAAAAATGCTTAATTAGCTTTAACCATTTGTGTCGCTTCAAGTCTCCTCCGTGACCTTAAACTAAAACAATTTTTACTGATTGATTAAAGTAAAGAAATAAACAAAACAGCAGCTGTATAGCATATTTTCAATGTTTCGAAACAATATAGACAAATGGTGTCAACGCAACAAATATCACCATAAAACGTAGACGGGTAACAACCAGATCCAATGTGAAAGTCCTAACCCGTAGCTGACGAATGGCCCATAAATATTCATTGTCCGTTGTTGTGACAGCTCAATGCAGCCTCTTGAGCTGCTTCGAGCTTGAGCGCATTTGTCATTGGTATTCTTTATGTGAAGCTTACATTGTTCGAGACGCTTCTATTTTTATTATTATTCTACGCTGGGTCGGTAGTTGCATCGGCGATCGAGTTGTAAAATGTTGTTTTACTCTTTATATACAATTTTCTAAGTCTTTTATGTGTATGACGGCGGCTACGTCCAGTTATAAACTCTATGCACAGCGATCGAGCACCGTAATTTACCCTGTGGTGGCATTAAATTTATTACAGTGGCAGCACCGGCAACTGTCATGGCGCCCCTACCTGTCTGGCTATATAAAGGGATCGATTGGTGTGCTACGGATCATTCTTGTTCCAGACACGGCGCGGTGTGGACATGCTGAAGGCCTATAGTTGTATAGGTTGCAACCTACCTACGCAGAACACGTTTCTGCCGACATCAGAAGTGGGATTGCCCATTTCTACATCACTCTTCAAGCAACGCGAAACGTGACGAGACGTGATGTGAATGATGACGTGACGGCGGGTGACACTAATACCAAATTTAGTTGCAGGGTTAACCCAAACCAGTGAAAAAAAAAAATGGAAAAAAGTAACGATTCGTTTTTTTCGAGTAAAAAAGAGAATGTAAAAATGATGACAAGAAAAATGTGTCTGAATGCTAAAGGGATAATCTATCCGGACTAGCACTAATGGTCCATAAAAAAAATGTTGGTTGCTAAAGGGATATCTATCCGGTCTAGCACTAATTGGTCCATAAAAAAAATGTAGGAATGATGATTTTTGGTTGCAATAGGGATATCTATCCGGTTAGCATTATTCGGTCCATTTTTTATAAATGAGGGTATACTAATGGTCCTGAAGGGTTAACCCTGACGCTGGTTATGATGAAGGTTAAAATGCTTTTGACTAATCAAATTGAAACCTGATCCTTTGACTCAAGTTTAACTCAATTTAATTGTCAGGATGAACGAGCCATAACACTGATACTTATGTCCCTCACCAGGTACAAAGTGAAGCTAAGCGTACGAGGACGTACGCACGTCAGTATGGCCGTGACGGCGGCTATGTCCAGTTATAAACTCTATGCACAGCGATCGAGCACCGTAATTTACCCTGTGGTGGCATTAAATTTATTACAGTGGCAGCACCGGCAACTGTCATGGCGCCCCTACCTGTCTGGCTATATAAAGGGATCGATTGGTGTGCTACGGATCATTCTTGTTCCAGACACGGCGCGGTGTGGACATGCTGAAGGCCTATAGTTGTATAGGTTGCAACCTACCTACGCAGAACACGTTTCTGCCGACATGTACATATTATTTTCTTTGTAAGTATTGTTTTCGTATAGGTAGTCATGTGTGTGTGTGTGTGTGTGTGTGTGTGTGTGTGTGTGTGTGTGTGTGTGTGTGTGTGTGCGTGTTTATGGTACGTATTAACACACGATAATTTAATAATGAGTAAACAAAAAATATAAAGGAGTCATCTGGTTAACTGTTCCGGTTACAGCCATTTATAGGTTGAACAGATAAACCCATAAACGTAAGAAACTCAAAATTATAGTTAAGGTTTTAAGGGTTATAGTCAATAAATCTGATTTCAATCGAACTATGAATTTACCGATTAAAAGTAAACATTTCACCTCAAGACAATCATCTTTGTAAAATATTGGAATGTTCTATACGTATATAATACACAAAAAGTTGCGGATCTCATCGCTAATTGGATTTTCCAAAAGACATAACAATGAGATCATCTTGTCGAACGTAAAACCTTCATTGTCTGATGTCATCAAAGTTCTCACGAACCTCTTCC
The DNA here is from genome assembly GCA_905220475.3 of Ennomos fuscantarius. Taxonomy (NCBI): domain Eukaryota; kingdom Metazoa; phylum Arthropoda; class Insecta; order Lepidoptera; family Geometridae; genus Ennomos; species Ennomos fuscantarius. The sequence goes on from HG992042.1 coordinate 13,644,447, forward strand.
GGATCTACTTAATATTTAAAAAAACTTAGGTCGTATCCATGAAGGTAGTCATCAAAAGCAAAACTGGAAAATATCTCTCAAAATTTGGTCGGTTTTCATCAAGTTTGAATATCTTATGGAACCAATCTGTTGGAAACATTAATTTATTGTCTGCGTGATACTGATCTATAATTCTATGTCTGTGGTTTCTCTCTTCTTCTCAATATACAGACAAGTGCGGACGTATTATTCTTTTATTTCACCAGACCGGTCAATATTTAGTTTCGTTGGGCTTCGTTCACCATCCTTTAATATACGAGGAATAAAAAAAAGCTAAAATTACCAACAACTAGGCTACCTATAACATAAAAGCAAGAACTGAGTATAAAAAACGACATGTATAACAAATTGCTTATTGAAGTCGCTAAATTACCTGTCTTAGAATTTAAATTCAGAACTACCGCTTTTTTTGAAATAAATCCATTTATACACTAAATTTATGACGAAATGCTGAAATGCAAGAATGTTCAATTTCTGATTGTAAATATATATTGATGATATAAATAATGCTATAATTACACTAAAATGTTTCTAACTCGGCAAACGTATTTGCGGAACCCCTATAGGATTGTCCCTTCATGAAGTAACTAACTTGGCCTAAGAGCTTTAAGTTCCAAACAACCTTTCATAACAATAATTCCAACCTAAATGATGATTACATAACCAAATCTAGTCAATTAATATAACTGCTTAATTTCATTCCCGGAGTTTCGCTAAACAAGCACGGCATGTAATTTGGCACGAAATGTGGCGATCAGCGAACTTACTTCATATTGTGTTAGTAACAGCTGAATTTCGTGATTACGGTATTTTGCTGTAAAGTTTTTAGTGCAGGTAAAACAACTGTTGACCTAATATTACTTGATATTTGTTAGTGTAGAACAGGTAATAATAATAAAAATAACGCCAAACGATCACATACATGGATCTTGGACCCTAACTAGGATTCCCTGTGTCTAGGAACCCAGGAGCTACGAGGACCATGGTTCCACAATACCTAAGGTCAGAAAAAGTATTTGCGCTTTTTTTTTCTATGCACAAATTGCTTCTCCGGTCGCGGGAATCAAACCCGCCACCTCTGCTGCCTCCGGGTTATGAGCCAACCTGATCAACCACTACACCACAGAGGCTGTCAATAGTGTTCAGTTAAATTACAAAACGTGGTCTTAAATATAATGTTTAAGCTTGTTTACCTGTTAAACTATTTTCTAGTTTATTCGGTTTTATTACTTACGAGCTTACCAGCGGCTTCGCCCGCGTGGCCTATAGGAAAATAATTCAACCACCCATTTCACCCTCTTAAGGGTGGAACTTCGAAACACCCTTTCTCAGTATATACCCACACCTTACAAAGAACACACCCTCCAAATTTCAAGTCTCTAGGACCAGCGGTTTAGGCTGAGCGTTGATATTAGAAGGCATTCAGTCAGTCACTCAGGACTTTGAATTTTATATGTATAGATTTTAATTTGAAATTAAATTAATCTATTGATTACGCAAAGCAAGCGATAGGTACCTGCTGCTAGTATACAAAGAACATAAATCTTAAAAATTAAACGTAATAGAGTAACTGTAGAGTACCGTAGTCATTTCATAAAATCGTTTTGTTGAGCCAAAGATTTAAAAAGGTGCAGAAGGATGACTTGAGAAGCAGAGAACTCCACTTGAAACTAACCGGTGCTCCTTTTGAGTCGAGTTGCACTTCGGCCGGCAGAAGTTTGTTTTAACGGCTCAAAGCAAGCGTTAGCTTTAGGCAGCTGTTACGGTTCAAGATGGCACCAGTTTTATAACCTGTTCTTTACAACTTTCTGCTACTATAATAGTCTGTAAAAAGGTTTTAATGCTCGAATTTCATTTTAATTATCTGCATAATTTCAAAAAAGTGAAATCATTCGTGTAATTTTTTTAAATGTATGTTATCTCAAATCTCCGTCGTTAAATAACTATAAAAAAAAAAAAATCGTAATTGTATGATGCTTAAACATGGCGGTTTCCTTACAATGAATGGCCCGATAGCTCAGTTGGTAGTACTGCCTTCTGAATTGTGGGTCGTGGGTTCGATTCCCACCCAGTACAAACATATGTGTAATGAACATGGGTGTTTGTTCTGTGTTTGGGTGTTGTATGGTATCAGTTATCTGGTTCCCATAGTACAAGCCTTGCTTAGTTTGGGGCTAGATGGCGTTGTGTGAAATGTACACATATATTATTATTATTATGATGGGTTCGTTTACAGTTGAACTCTTACAACACATAACTAGAAAAGTTATAAGTGCGGGGCTGAGCTGGACTTGAACTTAGGTGCATCAGTTTAAAAGTTACGTGCGTTACTGTTTGCTCTTTTTCATGGAATACGGAACGGTTATTAATTTGATACTAAGTTTTTCAGTAAATGTGAAAACAACATTACAAATAGAAAATCCGAGAAGTAATTAATGACCAACCTCATCCAAAATGAAATCAAGGATTCCCTTAATCCTATATTAATTTACAACCGTCCATCTAATGACCTACACCTAACAACTACACATACGCGTTACCACCTTGTCACGATAACAAGGAATGAACATTCCTTCAATTATCGAACAAGCTCGATGTAAACTTATTATTGTGACAAAATGTTTCATTATTTTTGTATTCGTTTGCTGTACCACCGATTAGTAAAATTCCAGAGTGATTGTCCTAATTCCATTAGAGGCATTAGAGTAATAGAATTCGATTCAATACGATTCGTTGGTAGTTTTGGTTTGTTTCGAGTTGCCAAGGTTATTTGTCTGTTTTGGGTTTGAACTTTGAAACTGGAGGGTTTAGGAAAGGTGAACTACGTATTTAAGTACCTAATATACTAATTGAACTCAAGAACTTAACTATAGAGTGGTACAATAATTTATTGATATTATAACTAGTAGTATGGAGGAAGAAAGAAACAAAAATAAAAAAATACTTTAAAATATACATTGGTGAAAATTCCAGGGGACAAAAATAAATAAATAATTTAAATAGAATTTAGCCTATGTATTTTTTAAATTTTTACTAGCGTATTATACTTACTACACTGACTTTCAACGATAATAATATTTAAAAAGGATCGACTGTAATATCATCCAAGTATAGCTCAGTATAGAATTAGGGTGAATAAAGTAATATATAAACAAATAAATAACTATTTGTGAAAATTTCACACAGTGCCATCTAGCCCCAAGTTTATATTATGGGATTCAGGTAACTGATAAAACATTTTTTTTGTAAATATATACATACATAGAATACAATATAACACTCAGATACAAAACAAACACCTATTATTATCACACAAATGTTTGTCCTGGGTGGGAATTGAACCCACAACCTAGTACAAAAAGCAGAGCTACTGCCAACTGAGCTATCAGGCCAGTCATATAAATAATCCACAATCATGTATGTTCAATCATCTATACATTCATAGTAATACGGGAGTAGGTCTTTTAACAGGAAAGCAGCTGGATGCCGGTAGCAAGCAACTCAAAGCGACGGTTTTTTTTAAATCGGCTAGTGCTGTTTTTGTCTACTGACCTTTACAGCATCAATCGGCGGAGGCGTGAGAAATCGACGCTGTATGACGAGGCCTATGCTCAGCAGTAGGAACTTCCAGCTGATGATGATGACGTGTCCGTGTTTAATACATTAGGTCATCATTATGATTTTCGGTCATAATATAATTTCATAAATCAACAATTTTATCTTTCTGTACCCTAGATAGATTGCAAACTCCTACGTTCGGTGGAATTTATTAACGACGATGGGTTCCCTGCGAAGGATTTTTCCTTGACAAGGGTCTGGAGCCTGGATCTAATTGAAAGCGGTACATTTATGGAAATGTACTTATAATATTATGTTGTGTACTCGGCTCTAACAAATACGGTCATCTTTCCAGTAGTGAAGCTACAGTGGATACAAATTTCATCCAAATACAAAATCTGAGTCTTAAGTCGCAAAAATTACACAAGCAAACAACCAGAAAAGGTTCACTTCCATATTGTACCATAATAAGGATAGGAATAAAGATTACATTCAACTTGACATAACTCCTATTATTTTTCAATGAACTATGAGGCTATAATGTAACATCCTGCCGTACACCACTAAAATGACTGTGTAACGAGCTTCCACCAGCGATCTTTTCCTAGAGCTACAACAGGCAGAGTGCTATAAGATGTCTCCAAAGATAATTATCACAGGATAAGTAACGCAATAATTTCCACAGGCTACAATGACTTTACATCAAGTGGGCCATATGCTTATTTGCGAACTATAACATTAAAAAGTTACCTAGTTATTGTGTGATGTGTTTTAGTCTGTATCTTGAATCTAAGTAGTTTATAAACGTGCGTGATGCTGTAGATCTTATCAGGTAACGTTAACGATCACGGTCAACCCCGCACAGCACCGAGACTATAAACAGTGCGTGTCAGTCTGGCTTCAAAGCTATTTTGTCATTTCATGGTGGGGAATGCTCGCATTTTCCCGCCACCACAGGGCAGAGGGAATGTGGGACTCGAACTCACTAAAACCCCCCTTAGCCGCCACTGAATGGGGCGAGATGGAGTCGCGATAGCATTAACCATCTCGGCCCAGCGGTAGGCCTTTTCGTCAGCGCCAGTAGGCCAGTATCACATCCTATGGGAAGCTACTTTTTTATGTGAAAGGATGCTAATAAGCTACAGCTTACCTGGTGAAGCAGCTAAAGCATTGCTAAAGAAGTTAAGAAGTATAGACCTTAAAAAGTTTGGTAACTGTTTCATAGATATGTGATATCTGGACCTGACATCAATGGAAGAATGATACTCTGTCACGCTTACAAATGTGTGGGTAAAAACTTGGGGTAGTTTTTGACTTCAACCTAACAATTTTTTGCCTTTGAATACGAAATTTCTTCTGAAATGATGACCTCTATTTAAACGCTATCATTTCATCTAATGAGAACATGTTTATTGTGAGAAGCTGCCTTTCTTGCCAGTGGCATAAAATGCTAGTTGGACGATAGACATCTTTATCCTGTCATCATGCTTATTTTCTAATTCTGTTGATGCTTCTGGAATAGCAGAAAATGTGAAATATTTTAATAAATGATTATTTTCATCAAGATTCTCTGTTATTTTATATCTAAGCTATCAAATATTATTGATATGTTTTATGTTAAGGAATGACATGGCGAACTAAGTCGTTCACCTGATGCTAAGCGACACGGCCACAGAACAGTGTCACACGGAACTCCAAAATGTAAAGTTTCGCGTGACACACTGCGCACATCATCCTGAGACATCAGCACCGTCTGGTAATAACATTACTCGACTGTGAGATCAGATGATAAAGTCTCAATTGCCCAGTAAATTCGCTAGCTACAGTGTCCTAATAAAATGATAATTTATTAATCTAGTTTTATTTTACTTTATTTTCCCTCAATTTCTGGTTCTAGGGTCCTATATTGTTTTTATAGTCTAGTCTGAGTGATTTTCAGTCTGTTGCATTTTAAACCCCCTCGCCGACCATTTACCCTTTCACCAACAACGAAATAAAAGGAAGCTGCAATGCTCCGCTTAACGTCCGCAGTGCTGCATTAATTTGTACGTTAAATTACATTTGCACTGCGCACGTCATCTTGAGACATCAGCACAGTCTAGTAATAATATTTCAAGACTGTGATGAGGTCAGACTATAGTCTCATTTGCCCAGCAACTTCACTAGATAGAGTGTCCTTCAAAGCAGAACACATTAATAAGCTTGGACACTACGGCAGAATATATGGCAATGACAAAATCTACCTACTTACACAAAATCTTGCTGAAATATCCTACCACCTACACTTAAACTAAGATAATGCTAATTTGCCATAAGAGAGCTTCTTCTCGCTCCCATTTTGTCTCCCGCTCTCGCTTTTACTCCCGCTCCCGCTCCCACCTCACCCCACCGCTACCCCATCACGCACAGCGGTAATTTGTACATTTTTTTTTGTGCGTGCTGGCCGAGTAATTGTTAGTATTAATTCAGAACCGTGTTATGTGGAGCACGCGATGTGGGCCACTTTCAGCCATTGTAAGGTTACCGTACATCGTTAGGCTGGTTTATGGTGCGGAGGTAATGGTGGAAATGATGCATTATCTGTTTTATCTGTGGAATGTTGCTATTGAATATCGTAGGAAAGCTGAAACTAACTTTCATAACAAAGGAATTTAAATAGTGCTTAAAAATGTAGTTGAAGACACATGGAAAAGTAAAGAATTAGGAATTATTAATTATTTTTTCTAGTTTCTTGATCACGGCATAGAGTAATATTGAAATGTTTCGTTATTCGAAAAATTCAGTATGTAGCATTGAAACATTTTTTTGATATGGAAGCGTGACATAAAGACCGGGAAATGCTGGAAGTATTAAGAAATGTGGTGCTGGAGGCGTAGGAGAGAATAAATTGGACAGAGCAAAAAAATTATGAAAAAGTACTTGCCCTTGTTCAAAAAAAAATTGAACATACTAGTGACAATTATAGAAGCAAGAAGAGAAAAAAAGGTTTGGCAACTTACGATATGACAACCTCATGAAAAAACATAATAGAAGGAAAGGTAGAAGGGAAGAGAGGAAGTAGCAGACCTAGAAGGGCATATAAAGATCAAATAAAAGAAAAGATAAATATAATGTCGTACGGGGAATCGAATACATTACTCGTTACAGATTAATTGATTACTATGTGCCATTGATATTAGATAAAAATAAAAAGCAAATACATTAATTTATTCAAGACATCACATACATTACATTAAAATACAATACACTTACTGCGATAAAACGTAAAATATAATTAAATAAAAAACAAAAAGTATAGTTTTACAAACATACATTTACTGACATTGAAATTATAAATATTCTGTATGGTTAAACAGTGCCCATCCTCCTAAAAGAAATATAAATTATAAAGCTATGCCGTATAATGATAGTGAGTTAAAATTGTTCATATACTATCACGACACATTAAACACTCGCTAGTCCTAAACTTAAATCACCAATTCACCTAAACTTAAATTACCAAGCCATTACGACCATTATATTGACCTAGCACGCTATTTTGACAAATGACGTCTAGGTCTCCAACTAGCTCTGCCCCTTACGGCCTTGTTTCCTTTCGTTATGTTACTTATAATTGAAGTGCTAGTTGGTGCCCGTGGCTTGGTATTTTAAATGTATTTCAAACCTTATTCCAGGTATGTACGACTTATTATAAACTAGTTTTTAGCAATTTCATCATCAACAGCCTGAAGACGTTAACTGCAGAACATATGCCTTCCACACAGAGCGCCACTTTGAGCAGTCCTCACTTGCCTCCTGCATCAGTTCCTTGTCTTTCAGACACTTTCAATAGGGTCCACTCTTTCAGTGGACGTAGTCTTCTCGATCCTCTTATCCCGGCAACGGCCCAATCCGAGGCTCGCACCCCAGGGATGCCCTTGAGCACCTGCCTTCCCACCCAGTGACACTGTAAAGGTCAATATAGACCAAGAAATTAGCCGCTTCAAAAAAAATGCGTGTTCCAGTTCATAGTTGTAATTCGAGAACCTTTCATGCTCATCGGCTGTCAGTCGTACGAGCAATATGGCTTGCCCAATTCCATTTTAACTTGCTAATCCCTTAGGATTAGCAACAGAGCTACATCGGTTACTTTACTTTTCCTTTGGATCTTCTTAGACAGTTTACCCTTCTGTTATAGTTAGAAACATTTGCCTCCATTGAATGGCATAAATATCTTGGCAGACAGTAGCATTTATGGCAATTAACTATCGGCGATAAATTTACTATTCAAATTATAATATGATTTCATATAAAAATGGTGCTATAATTTTGTCGTTGCACTATCTCGGATGAAACGTGAAAGAATTTTTTTGTTTTAGTACGCAATTATCCTAGGTGTCTTAATAGCTAGAGTGAATCAGTAACCAACGGGCGAGTTGATGGTCTAACGTAAATCTATCATAGCTTTAAAAAATTATATTTGCTGCCAAAACTATCTTGTCGCATTCATATCAGCTCGGAGATAGATACCTACGGTTAAAGTTTGAAATTTGTAATAATATTAGTCTTCATTCAGATGGTTACTTATTTTTGTATAAACGCATAGATGAAAACAAAGATAAAACTCCTATTAACCGTTATAATAGCGTGTCATAGCCGGCTTCCATTATAACAGTAAGGAAACTAACTAGATTTAAAATGCCTGCCTTTCTAATAAGGTTTTTCTTTCCTTTCAAAGGAAATTAGTATTGTTATGCTTTATGTCTTTGAATCTTTCCTTTTCGTGAAAGCAAGTGCGTTGACCCTGAACCATGATATCGAAATTTTTAAGCTGCCCAAAGGCTTCTGTTTTTGCCTATAGGATGTTGCGATGACAATCGAGCCTCCTGTATTATTAGCGTTATTCGGCAATCATCACTTTCCATCGGGTAAGATTATGGTTAAATAAACTAATCGAATACATCTAATATATAAAATGAATCTCTATTTTCTTTGGTCATCGCATCACGCGTGAACGGATGGAACATTTTCGCTAATTCTATTTTGTTGCATTTATTATTGTCATGTGAAGTTTCTAATAAAATAAAAATCTAAGAAAGTTAGAAAATGGTCACCACGTGGGTGAAACCGCGAGGCGTAGCTAGTTTTACATAAAGAATCAGTCAAAAACTGACGCTTGATAGATGGGGCTTAGATGTATTATATTTCATTAATATTTTCCCGCTCGGGTACGCTACAATGACGGAATTTTCAAGCAAAAGGAGTGAATTAATTTTTTTTAGATCAAGTACTATTTCATTAAAGTTATGCTTTACAGTTATTCGTGTTTGAGAATCTCGCTCTTGTCGTTGTAATTTCTTTCTTTTTCTCCATCTTCCTTTAACTTGGGTATCGCGTTCTTTAATGTAACAATAAAATGCAGGTATAGTTCAATGATCTAGTTCATATGGAGTTAGATCATCATTACATTATTCATGATTTTTGTATAAAAGCAGTCGTGAGTATGATTCATGTTGGTAAATTATTTATCACTGTAAAGTTTCTTGTAGCTTCTTCTTTACAGATGTAATCGAAGTTTCAGATCGGAGTTTTCTGTTCTGCATTGTGCCGGATTGCTTGCACCAGTAGTGAGAAAGAGAACTTTTTTTTTTAAACTCATATATTGTAATGGTCTTGCTATGTAATATTTGATAATAAGCAATTTTTAATTCAACATGCTTAGTACGATAACTTAATTTTAAGTACCTATTATAATTTTGAGTTGTAAAAGTGCTAAAAATAGCCTATTTGCAATAAATATTTTGACTTTGACTTTAAATACCTACTGCATCGCTGTATGTACTCAGGTCAATAAACTTTTCGACTGTTTTTACTAATAATGATCTAATTCATATGAAATTATAATTAAAATAGAGAGTTCCATATGAAATAAGGAAAGGTAATTCCATATGGAATTAGGAAAAAGCATTCCACATGGAATCAGCAAAGAAAATTCCATGTAGAATTAGGAAAGAGAATTCCATATGGAATTAGGAATAGGAAGTTCCACATAAATTAGACTTTGACAATTATTTGATAATTATTAGTAAATAACAGTCGAAATTTACCAATATTAATCAAGATTGTTTTCATCCTAGAATCATCAAGTTATTCCCGTTTACACCCCCCCCCCCTAATAGAATAGTGGTGGGACAAACAGTAATGTTATAAAATGCAGGGGAATTGACTTTACATACGCAATTTCTTACTGCGACCTATTTTTATAATGTAACAACATTTTTTCTCGGCTGAGCAAAACCTGTAAGATAAAGTAGAAAATCGTTTTCACGACTGGTATCAAATAAGTGCCAACATTAAGCTAATTCCAACCCTCTTTCGATCGAGTTTCCATCCCCCATAATCTGCCGATCGGAAATATTTGGCGTCTTGTAAACCAATCCTGGGGGATGATCGTATGGACAAACACATAAATGGGTATACAAAATACGAATGAGATTTGTGATAAAATGAGGGTAGGACTATAAAATATGTGCAAGTTTGTTTAATTTTCTATGTGTACATTTTTTAATATATGCGTTATGTTTCAAGGATTTTGCATGAAAATACAATAATTCAAAGGTGAGACTGACTGACATAGTGATCTATCAACGCACAGCCCAAACTACTGGACGAATCGGGCTGAAATTTGGCATGCAGGTAGATGTTATGACGAAAGCATTCGCTAAGAAAGGATTTTTCGAAGTTCCACCCTTAAAAGGGTGAAATGGGTGGTTGAATTATTTTCGCATAGGCCACGCGGCGGGCGAAGCTGCGGGCAGAAGCTCGTAATAAATATTTGTGGACATTTTACTACACTCTACTACTCTTACTTTACCTACGGGCAGAAGTGAGTTGATCTTAATCTCACACCGCCGGGACTACGAAAAAATACTAGAACACACAAAATTGTAACTAATTTACAAAAAATTACAACTACCAAACAACTCTTCATGTTAGCCGCTTTAACAATACCAAAGTATATAAATAAGAATCAGACAATTCTTATCTTGACGTCAAATAACGGTCAACATTGTAGTCACGTATTGTCTCGACCAATCGACCCCAGACAGGTCATTGAAAATTTCGAGCGCGCTCTGTCCCAGGAGTCTCTAAGGCCCGTATTACAGGACATGAAGATAAAGCGTAGTTCTGCAATACGGGCCTCAGAAGCGTTTGATAAGATGAGGTCTTATTATTTTTAATAATCATTACACTTTTCTGTAAGATAGGTAAGTAACTCCGTTTTACAAGATATCGTGCCGCCAAGTAGTAGTGTGCAGATGTGATCTAATTTGAAAAATAATAATAATCCTCAACGATTAGATACATAAATCCTGGATCTTAACTAGGATTCTCTGTATATAGGGGACCCAGGAACTACAAAGACCGTGATCGCACATGGACTCAGAACAATTATTTGCGCTTTTTTGCTGTGCATAAATACTTGTCCTGTCACGGGCATTGAACCCGTCGCCTCCGGGCTATGAGCCGACCTGCTCAACCACCACACCACAGAGGCTGCACTGAAGACAGTAAAATAAATGGATTAGTATGACGCGCAGTCCCATCCTTCTAGAAATAATATTACTAGACTGTCGTGAAGTGTAAAAATTACGCATGTTCATTTACGCAGTGCATTGACACGCAAAACTTTGTAAGTTACAGTTCAAAGTGCAATTGTTATTGGTGGCTATGATACTTACATCAAGTAAATGAATAGCTCGCCTCGTAAAAGAAACGTTAGCCAACTATTACAATAAATATATACGAAGTTGCATAAACGTATCATTTTGGTATGAATTGAGTAATTTTCTCACTCAATCCCAAAAAACATAATATTATTTAATAAACATAAAACAATAAAAAGGGAACTTAATCAAACAAACCACTACCAGTAGGCAACGTGCCCATATACAAATATTATATAAATAATATAAATATCTATTATATATTATTATATTATATTTAACCCATAAATATCCCAAAATACAAAGCCACATGGCTCCCGAAATGAAGCCTGTGTCACGAGCGTAATCATCGCACGTACAGGATGCTCCTAAAATGATTATATTTAAAATTCAATTACCGAGGCGTATGGCGGATTAAGGCTCCAACGGGTTTTCTACCCGGTCCCGGTTATGTAGAATTAATATTGCATCTATTTGTGTCGTGGTCGGGGATATCCGAGGCGATTAATGTATTAATTATTAATTACCAAAGCAATTAGATGTCTTAATTGTTCTTTTATTGTTTTTTTACTGCAATAAAGGCTAACATGGCTTAAAATGATATTATACTACATAAACGCTTTCAAAAATAATTTAATATTTTATTTATGGGAATGCTCAGAATTTTAAACAATCAAGTACGAATATTTTATCTTATATCTATATCTTTAATTTTTATGTAGCCTACCTTAATAAAATTCATTTGGCTAAGCTGTAACCGCACGAAAGGTCATCTTACATACAAAATAATACAGTTTTATTATTATTATTTTTTAAAATATTTAGGTTTTGAATGGTTGAATGGAATTACACTAGGTAGGGCTTAGGTGGTAGGAATTTTCTTCCAAGCTCGTCTCAGTAGGTACGGTGGTACCAGTTATTTTGCCGCTAAGAAGTAGCGTGCAAGCACTACTGTGTTCCGGTTTAAAGAACACTGTAACTAGGAAAATTACTGGACAAATGTGACTTTGTATGTATGTATATTGTATGTGTGTGTGAAGATTACTACACTGTAAGATCAGGATCTTACAGCGTAGTCATCTTATTACTAGACCGTGCTGATGTCTCAGGATGACGTGCGCAGTACAGTGTCACGAAACTTTATATTTTATGAGTTCCGAGTGACACTGCAGCTATTATGGGCTGCCGTGACGCTTAACATGGGGTGAACGACTTACTCGTCACATAATTCAATAATATAAAAAATATAATTTAATTATCGGTATAATTCTGTTTTCAATCTACATAAAATCCGATGCTTTGCCACACTAAACAATCTGCATCGCAAGTTTACTGGAAGATAATGTTCTCTAGCATTAAGTTCATCTATGTGGGTACCTACAATTATAGATTGTACGTGTAAGTTATTTTCTATTTATTTCCATCTTGATAATAAAGGGTTGAGTAAATCCAAATTTAATATAATTGAACCCCATTTTTTATATGAAATGCGTTGTGTGAGAACTATGAAATATGTCCCGCAAAACCATTCATTGTTTACGGAACGCACTGACCAATCAACAAGAACTGTAAAAAGCGACCACAACTATGGGTAACGAACGCGAAACAAATTGTAACCGGATTTAGCCGGCGCAAATCGGTACGCGTCGGTAAACGCTCGCGGTTGGGCGCTGAGGCGCGGTCGCGCCAGCGGCCACAGCGCGAAGCTATTGACATATTTTTTGATATAGATATTCTAATTAAGCGAATTTATTTCTTTAATATACACACATATATATATATATATATAAACCTTAGTAGTTTAGTACTTATGTTAGTTCGTCATAGACTATTCGTGAAACAAACGCAATAGATGCATACAAAATAACGAGTGTGCTTAAGATTTGCGTCTATCTAAGCTTTGTGTCTATCGGCCGGTATAACTTTGTTTTTGCTTTGTTTAATGTTAAAGTCGCCATCTTTACAATTGTAAATTTACAGAATACTGGATAATATTAAGAAAATTAAGTAATTTTTAACTTTTTTATGATATCAATGGAGATCTACACCTCGTTACGCATTCACCAGCTTACTCCCCAAGTCAAGCGTGCGTAAAGAAGTTTTACTTCAAAAAAACTCTGTGATATTTTTCCGATATCATTTACTTTATTATACAAAAGCTTAATTCTATTCCGGAGTCAATACAACTTTGCGAGTTACTAGTGTTCACTTTGTCACTACATTGTTTGTCTACCGCAAACGTATCCCAAAAAATCTGATAGATGTGCTGCGTTGTTTTAGTTTTCCATGAGAGTTCTACACAACGTTTCTTCTCGCAAAACAACCGGAGACTGAAGCTCTTTGTAACCGTTGTTTGCTGCCACTATGTTTACATAGAAAGTCTAGACAGCAAGTTGACATAACCACATTCTGTTTATTTGTGTTTTCCGTTTAGTCTAAACATTTGAAACAGAGAGGCACTTGCTGTATCTCTAGACGTCTCTAAGGCATTTGATCGGGTCTGGCACGACGGTCTTCTGAATAAGCTTCCATCTTACGGACTACCTGCTGGTTTGTGCACTTGGATATCAGACTTTTTGAGGGAACGATCGCTTAGAGTAGTTCTTGATGGCTGCTCTTCCGATCAATTAGCTATTAATGCTGGTGTACCTCAGGGGTCAGTTCTTTCAGCAACACTATTCTTACTCCACATCAATGATTTGCTAAAGCCCGGTACCTTTGGGTATGCAGATGATAGTACTGTTGTTGAAAGATACACATCCAGTGCCCGAGCCAGTGGTGACGACGTCCGGATTGAGAGAGAGGCTATGGTTGAGCGCATGAACCTGGCTTTGAAAGCCGTGTCCGATTGGGGCGATGCTAACTTGGTTAGGTTCAATGCTGCAAAAACCCAGGCGTGTTTATTCACTGCTAAAAATAGCCCACTCCATCTGGCTCCTTCATTCCGTGGTGTATCTGTAAGTTTAGGAAACCAACTTGAGCTTTTGGGTGTTGATCTCACGTCAAACCTAAACTTTGGATCCTACATCGAGTCCAAAGCTAAAGTAGCTTCAAAAAAACTCGGCATATTGTCCAAGGTAAGGCGGTACTTCACACCTGGACAGCTTCTAAATCTGTATCAAGCACAAGTCCGATCGTGTATGGAGTACTGCTGCCACCTGTGGGACGGGTCTGCCAAGTACCAGCTTGAGGCTCTGGACTCGATTGAACGGCGTGCCAAAAGGCTCATTGACGACGACACTTTGGTTGGTGAAAGGCTCCAGAGCCTTGCACATCGACGTAAGGTGGCAAGTCTGTCGGTTTTTTACAGATTACACCACGGTGAATGCGCTCAAGAACTGCATGATCTAATTCTCCCATCACCATTCCACTACCGGACTACTAGACGCTCGGCTAAGCGCCATCCTTTTGTGGTCGAAATACCACCCATTCGTACCAAGCGATTTGACTCAACGTTCTTAATTAGAACGGCTAAGGAATGGAATGCCCTGCCAGCGTCTGTGTTTCCGGCGAAATATGACCCGGGCGTGTTCAAGAGAAGAGTGAATAGGTATTTACTTGGCTAGCATGCTACACCTTCGATCGCATCGTCACTTCCCATCAGGTGAGAGCGTGGTCAAATGCTAGACAAGTTTGAAGTAAAAAAAAAAAAAAAAAAAAACAAAGACCCTTTTTGAAAGAGGTCCAGTTTGTGGTGAGTCATTTTCACACGACGCCCAATTTTCAAAGGGCTATCGCAAGAAATGCCTTTTGGAAGAGGTAACTTTTTGAAATCGTCTCTTATTTTCACCTCCATTTGCTTTGTGCTTGTTTTAAGCCACAGTCTAGAACTCTCAGATATCGTACTTCAAGCAGACAGTTTTATTCAAACACACTCATGAATGCTGATGGGTAAAGTCAATACAGCGCACCTGGAACTGCTCATTATAACTTGTCTCTGGATTCACTATTTGACACTCTTTCGGGTGACTACAAGTCATCAGTGCTTGAGACTCTTTCTTATTAAATTAATCTTTTTCCTTACTAGTCCACCATATCCATACTAATGTCAAGATTAAAGAAATGTCTTGATTTAACGCTAAAATTCCTGTGTCCACAGTATATTATCACTCGTAATATTTGCACCGGATTTTTTCAAATATATGAATGACTTTACCTGATGTCAAGCGACGTACTATCGGAGTCTGTATATAAATCACTTAACGTTCAAATCAGATTCTTTAACTCACTGTATGCAGTAAAGTCTAAAATGCAAGCTAAAATGATATATATATATATATGTGCAATGTATACTTTTTATTGATTGTAGTATCGATTCTAACATAAAGAGTATTCATGACCTTTTTGGTAATGACTCTTTTCTTAATTTAAAAGTTAAAAAACATAATTGCATTTGTTACAATGATATTTATAAAAAATACTAGTCTCTATGCCAGATAATATTTTACCATATTTTCACAAAAAAGGTTTTCTAGCTATCCTAGACGACTATCGTGAGTGACCGATTTTCGTTGTAATTTAAAAATGCTATGTTCTATGCATAATCAAATGACATAATATCATCGACTTTTTGACATAGATTGGTGTATGTAATTACCAACCTTAAGGTAGTAAACATTTTGAGACCGCGAGCATATGAGGTGGTAAACATATTCAGACCGCGACCATAATATGTGTGCATTCGTTAATACTGCACGCTGACTTCAAGCGAACTGCGCAGTTGGTTGACAGTTTGAAAGCAGCCATGTCAACTGCACAAAAAGTGTATCTGAACAAATGTTCAGCTGGCGAACAGTTCAAATGCAGTCCACCTGTTTGAACCCTGAGCTGTGAACATGAACACAGAAAGTCAATGTTTAAAACTGTGACCAAATTTAACACAATATTATTATATCTAAAATTTGTCTTTTTTTATCATAATATGTCAAAATATCTTAGAAGATCCAACCGGTATAATATAATAATAAAATATTTTAATTATGTAACGATTCATTACTGGTAGATTAAACCAGAATATAAAAAACCTAGTCTATGTATGTGATCGTTGGGTGTTCTTATTAAAAAAAAGGTATTTTTGATCCACCAGTAGATCGTCCCAGTGGATCAAACTAGAATAGACCTACAAAACAGTATACTATAGTTTATTCAAATTTTGATTATCGAAACTATCCTAATAAACGTGAAAGTGTGATCACCGCAGAGTAACTCAAGTCTCCTAGTGCTAATAACTAGAATACCTGAGCTACTCACCGTAAAGCGGTATAACTTGGGTGAGTTACTCTTGCGATGCGAAGTTACAGTTGGAGTTACGGATACGATTAGAGGTATCTGTGGATATGCGAGTGAAAAGCTAATACATTTTTTTTTAATAAAGTTTTTTTAATATATATCTACTTATGTGATCGTTGGCGTTATCAATATTATATTATTATTAGATAGTGGTGAAGCGCTAAGGCCTTCATTTATTTTTCCAATTTAATAATAATATATTTTCTTTGATATTTTCTAATTATTAACATTTATTTCCAATATCAATTGACTTTCTTTGATGAACGAACTAAAGTTAATATTAGAATGTCGCGCCCATATCCGAAACCTTCGAGTTCTCAGAGGGTCGAGATAGATGGCGTTAGCAGTACTGATAATCTGCAATTAACACACCGCTGATTGGTCTAATGATGTACCCTAATGTCAATCTTGGTAATGGCGATCTTCTCGTTTTGATTCCCGTGAAAGCAATACGCTGTTCCAAGTGAAAAATAGTTTTGTGACCTAAAATTCAACCTTTTGTGCCTGAAAACAGTTTAGTTAAGTGTAATACCCAGCCATTTAGTGACTGCATACGTAGTTACTCCAGATCTAACAGGATCTACACGATTTCTTCGGATTATAAAAACGCCGGCCGGCGGCCCAACAAACTTGGGCTTGAGGATCTGCTGGAAGTACCGGGAGACGGTGATCTGCTGGGATTCGCATCTGCGAGTACCTGGTGAGGTGCTGGATGGTTGAGGTACGTGGGCTGCTGCATTTTCTGGTGTTGATTTTAGTCGTTCATCATTCTTGTCACTTGTCGCGGTTTAGTGTTCGGCCATATTTAATTTGTATCATAGGCGCTTAACATCGGACACTGATATCGGAACCAGAGGCGATGTGGGCTATTTACACGCCCCATCAGATAGTATATTTATTGCATGGTATTTTATAATCGTTAATACAAAAATAAACTATACCTAAGAACTTAAAATAAATAAAAACTAAAAATTTAAAATAAACCGTTGGTAGAGGGGAATTTGCCCAAAATTCTGGCAGCATTACCACGTTGAATGGAAATGCTTATTTTTTGTGCAAAACATAAGCCAGCATTCTGGTCACCTGATGCTTCTACCAAACGTTTGGCCAAGTCCCTATATGTTGCCATGGCAGCCGGCCCCCACGGACCCATTGTCTCCACCCCAAACGGCACAAATTTATCATTATTATGTATTATATTCTATATAAGCGAAAATACATGTTCTCTGTCTGGGTGTTGTGGGACCATGGTCCTCACAATTTCTAGGTTTCTATATACAGGGAATCCTAGTTAGGGTCCAGGATCTATGTATGTGATCGTTGGGCGTTTATCTTTATCGATACAGTTGTAAAAGCTATTTTTTGGGCAAGTGTCCCTTCTTTGTACCTTATCAGCCCGTGTGAATCCACTAGGTTATATTATCAGAAAAATAAAAATCAAAAATCTAGAACGGAACTTTCCGATTCAACTAAAGCGAAATTAGATACGCTTTTGTTGTAATAGAAGGAGGTCCATGGGTTTGCTAAATTAATGATATGCCGATTGACTTTGTATACGATATATTAATTAAAAAGATATTTACAAAAACCAAATGCGGAAAATAAAATTTTCTCTAATGTGAAGTCTATATCAACAACATTCGTTGCCCCTAGCAACTAGCTGGAAAAGTTCTCTATTAAACTGGTATGTAAACTTTTTCGTGGGCTAGCACACCACATCACCCCCCTCCAGAGACCGTCCTACGGGCGATAATATTCTGGAAAACGCACTGTTCGTCCTGATCGAGTGGTGGTCACTGGAGCGTCTCGGGTCTCAGGTGCTGCCACGGCGGGAGAATGGTCCAACTCACGAAGTATGTAGGCAGGTTTAATGCGGTCCACTGAGACAGTGACTTCTTTGCCTTTTATGCGGAGCTTGAAAACTTTATCCCCTCGTTCTATCACCTCATGCGGCCCTGTGTAAGCTGCTTGAAAAGATGGGTGCGAGGTGTCATCTCTTAGAAAGACGTGGGATGCTGTTGCTAAATCTTTGAAAATGAATATGGAGCGGTTATTCCCATGGTGAGAAGTTGGTAATGGCAACAAATTTTTGGCGAATGTGCGCAGTCTTTCAGTGTATACTGTCAAGTCCTCTGTGCCATCAGCCGATTGACAAAAAATGTCCCCTGGGAGTCGTAGTGTCTCTCCATATACGAGCTCAGCTGGAGTCGCTTGTAAGTCTTCCTTAAATGCCGCCCGGATTCCCAGTAGAACAAGTGGAAGTGTTTCAAGCCAGCTGCTGGTCGCGTGACATGTAATAGCGGCTTTAAGCTGTCTGTGGAATCTTTCGACGAGTCCATTGCATGCTGGATGGTAGGCTGTAGTTCGTCTGCGTTGAAATCCGATGATGTGGGACAGATGCTTAAAAAGTTCTGATTCAAACTGTCGACCACGATCAGTGACGATATCTTCAGGGCAGCCGAATCTGGATATCCATCCGTGAACTAAAGCTTTTGCCACTGTTTCAGCTGTTATCTCCTGTAATGGTATAGCCTCGGGCCATCGTGTGAAGCGATCTACACATGTGAGACAGTAACGATACCCCTGTGAAAGAGGTAAAGGTCCGATCAAATCTATGTGGATTTTCATGAATCTGGCTCGAGGTAAGTTGAATGATGCTAATGGAGATGAGACATGACGTGTTATTTTTGATCGTTGGCATGCTAGGCAGGAACGAGTCCACTCTCTACAATCTTTTCGCATACTAGGCCATACATAGCGTTCCGATATCAGTTTCGTCGTCGCATTTATGCCAGGGTGGCTA
The DNA here is from genome assembly GCA_905220475.3 of Ennomos fuscantarius. Taxonomy (NCBI): domain Eukaryota; kingdom Metazoa; phylum Arthropoda; class Insecta; order Lepidoptera; family Geometridae; genus Ennomos; species Ennomos fuscantarius. The sequence continues at coordinate 13,663,842 of HG992042.1, forward strand.
AAAGAATGCAAGTTTTCGAACACTTGCCGTCGCATGTCTTTGGTCACATAAGGTCTGGCCACATTGCTGCTCTTGTCACAATAGATTTCTGTGTGAGATCCAGGCAGTTTGATTTTTGTCAAGCGTAGAGAAGTATCGCTATCCAAAAGTTGTTCTAGTTCAGGATCTGTGCTTTGTGCTTGAGCAAGCTTGGATAGATCGATGGGCTGAGTAATCTCTTCGATGCGTGATAAACTGTCAGCCACAACGTTATCCTTTCCTGAAATATGCCTGATATCTGTAGAAAACTGTGAAATAAAATCCAGATGTCTGAACTGTCTTGGTGAGCACTTTTCTTTTCGTGAATGAAATGCGAAAGTTATGGGCTTATGGTCAGTGTAAATAATAAAGGCTCTCGCCTCCACCATGTGACGAAAGTATTTTATTGCTTCGTAGATGGCGAGAAGTTCCCTGTCATAAGGCGAGTATTTCTGTTGACATGGCGAAAGTTTTCGAGAGAAAAATGCTAAAGGTTCCCACAGGCCGTCTCTATGCTGTTGTAAAGCTGCGCCCATTGCTGTGTCTGAAGCATCAGTGACTATAGCGAGCTTCGCTTGGCAGTCTGGATGAGCAAGTAGTGCTGCTTGGCAGAGACTTTCCTTGCAGGCGATGAATGCTTTAGTAGCTTCTTCTGATAAATGCACGGGATGTGAACCTTTAACTGATCCTGTGAGCAGTGCATTCAGAGGCGCTTGATGCCGCGCTGCGTCAGGAATAAACCTTCTGTAAAAGTTCACCATTCCTAGGAATCTTCGCAGTTCTCTAACGGTTTTCGGTGGAGGGTAATTCGCAACTGCTTCTACCTTCGATGGTAACGGCTTAGTGCCAGCTGCTGAGATGCTGTGTCCTAAAAACGTTACCTCTGATACACCGAATATGCACTTGTTCGTGTTGATTACCATGCCGTATTCCTTGAGTCTGTTGAAGAGCAGATGAAGGTGCTTCTTGTGTGATTCCTGATCAGGTGAGAAGATCAAAAAATCGTCCAGAAACGGGAAGCAGAACTCCTCAAGGCCCCTAAGCATCTCGTCCACAAATCGTTGAAACGTTTGACTGGCATTACGTAGTCCGAACGTCATGAACGGAAATTCGTATAAACCAAACGGCGTCGTGATTGCGGTCTTCGGAATATCCTCAGGGCAGACAGGAATTTGATTATAAGCTTTTACGAGATCGATAACCGAGTATACTTGACAGCCGGAGAGACAATGTGCAAAGTCATGTATGTGCCGAATGGGATAGCTGTCTGGTACGGTTCTAGCGTTGAGCATTCTGTAGTCACCGCATGGACGCCAGCCGTTATCTTTTTTAGGCGCAAGATGAAGTGGTGATGACCATGGTGACTTTGAAGGTCTGGCTGTTCCGTTCCTCAACATATCTGCAAATTCGTCTTTTGCGATTTTTAATTTATCCGGTGCTAGTCTTCGTGGTGTGCTGCTTATTGGCGGCCCTGCAGTAGTTTGTATATGATGCATGGTATTATGCTTCGGAACACGGTGGACACCGGAAGGTCTAGTAATCTCAGGGTATTCGCTTAGTATGTTATGATATACGGAATTTCCAGAAATAACTTTTACCGATGAAATGTTCCCAGTTGACTGTGCAGGTGAAGCTGGGGACGTAAGGCTTGTAGTGTTGTCGATTAAACGTTGATTTCGACAATCCACGATGAGGTTGTAAAATGATAAAAAATCTACACCTATTATGGCCTTTGTAACGTCCGCTACGATGAATCGCCAAGTGAAGTCACGGCGCAAGCCTAGGTTCAGCACTAAATGAGCGTAGCCGTAAGTAGAAATGGGTGTACCGTTTGCCGCACACAGCTCATAATTTGTTTTCTCACGACGTTCCTTGAGTGCCGATCGGGGGAAGACACATACGTCACTGCCAGTATCGATGAGAAACTGCATCTTCGTAGCGCCGTCCGTGACAAATAGGCGACCGGAAGTTTGGCAATCGGTCGTCGCCATTACCGACTGCTGTTCGCGTTTCCCGCATGGTAGTCGCACGGTTTTACGCACTTACTTGCTTCATTGCCGAACTTATTATGATACCAGCACACAGGAAATTTTCTATAGTTCGACTGTGATCGTGTGGAGCTAGAACGACCGCGCGTTTTCTTGTTTGAACGATTCGGTGCACGTGAATGCCGGTTCACCTGCGCAGTTAGAGCTTGCACTTGTTTGGTAAGTTCAGCAATCTGTTGGTTCATGGCTTCTAAAGAGCTTCCTGGTATGGCACTTGATGTTGATGCTACGTGCGCTGTAGGCGAAACAACGTCATGGATGCGGTCAGCGAGATCTGCGAGCGCTTCCAGTGAAGACATCATCTGCGAAGCGATTATCGTTTGCGTGCTACTTGGTAGGCGACTGGTCCATATAGTACGTAGAAAATCTTCGGGAACTCCAGGTCCAGCCAAATGTTGCAAATGTCTTAGAAACTGAGATGGCTTACGGTCTCCAAGTTCTGCGTGCATAAGTAATTGCTTGACCTTCTTTTCTCGTTTGATAAGTTCCGACTTCAATTTTTCATACCTGTTGGTGTCGGGCGGGTTGATGATTATATCTTCCACCTCAGAAGCATACTGCGGGTCTAGTTGGCCGATAACGTAGAAAAACTTCGTATTGTCCGTAGTAATGTTCGATATCGCGAATTGGCCCTCGATCTGCGCGAACCAAATGGCCGGCTTTTCAGGCCAAAACGGCGGAATGCGCACGCCCACACGACAAATATCTTCGTTCTTATCGGTTGAGAGCGACATCTTTATGTGAATCAGTATCAGAATTATCGCAATCAGCAACAAAATCAAAATCACACACATTTACTGCAAACGTGGACTTTCGGTTCAAAACAGGTCACCAGTAAAGGAAAGTTAGATACGCTTTTGTTGTAATAGAAGGAGGTCCATGGGTTTGCTAAATTAATGATATGCCGATTGACTTTGTATACGATATATTAATTAAAAAGATATTTACAAAAACCAAATGCGGAAAATAAAATTTTCTCTAATGTGAAGTCTATATCAACAACATTCGTTGCCCCTAGCAACTAGCTGGAAAAGTTCTCTATTAAACTGGTATGTAAACTTTTTCGTGGGCTAGCACACCACACAACTAAGACTCAAGCAGTCATAGAAAATAGAATAGAACAGAATAGAATAGAAAAACTCTTTATTGCGTATACCAACATAAAATAAAACTATCCGTTACAGTACTATAATAGGCAGCACAATGGGTGGCCTTATTACTGAAAGTGTTCTCTTCCAGGCAACCTTTGTATGGATAGTATCACAATAAGAGAAGTCAGTGGTGCGCAATAAGAACAAAAAAAGACTTACATTTAACTAAAATCGGACTCAATAGCATATCTACGCATAAGCTATTTCCTAACGTTACTTGACCGAGTAAATCTTAACAATAGCTGAAAGCTACCTGTATACCCCCCACAGATTACACAGTTTTTCGCCATCTTCGACCTTATGTAGTAGGCTTTAAGGATGACTCGGTCATGTATTTTGATGACTGTACATAGCCGATGCTCCGTGTCCGGTCCGGTTGCGCTTTCCGGTTCGGAAGTAGAAACGGAAGTTTACTTAAGGAGGTGCGGGGTGAGTAGGTATTTGGTTTGATGAAGGCAAACGATTTTGAAACGGAAGCTTAGCTCTTATGACATTATATTTTAAAGTTCAGAGTGGCACTGTAAATGTTATGGGCAGCCCTGACACTTAACACCTGTGAAAAACTAACTCGTTATGTCATTCATTAACATGAAAAACGTGTGCTTTAGTCCACACGACTGAAGTAAAACTTCTTTAGCTCCGTCCATCGGCCGGTATAACTTTGTTTTTTTTTTTTGTTTAATGCTAATGTCACCATCTCAACAATTGTAAATTGTCATTATACCGGACATACTAATATAATAAAACAAATTTTTAGCCATGTTAACAATGGAGATCTACGTGAATCAACTTCCGTTCGCCCCGCTACGCGTTCACCAGCTTACTCCGCAAGTCAAGCGTGCGTAAAGAACTGATGCAATATTTAGAATATTTTTAGTTTGTAAATAAATACATAGAATAAAATATAACACCTTAACACAGAAAAAACATCGATGTTCATCTCACAAATATTTGTCCTGAATAGGAATAAAACTCACGACCCACAGCTTAGAAGGCAGGGTTACTACCAACTGAGCTTCGAGCCAGTCTAAAACCTTTTGTCTTAATATTTAAAAATGAATCTCTATTCTCCTTGGTCATCGCATCACAGGTGAACGGATTCACCATTTTCGCTAATTCTTTTTTTGTATTTATTATTACCCGCAGAAGGTTCTTATCAAAGAAAAAAAAAAAAAATAGACCGAAAAATTGGAACATTTTCACCACGTGGGTAATTGCGTTAAACTCTTCTATATTCTATATATGCAAAAGACGGTAATGCTTAGCAGTGGACGTCTTTATAATAATAATACTAATACTAGGTGGTAGGACTTTTCTGCAGAGTTCGTCTAGGTAGGTACCACCGCTTTGCCAGTTATTCTACCGCCAAGCAGTAGTGCGCAAGCACTACTGTGTTTCGGTTTGAAGGGCATTGTAGCTAGTGAAATTACTGGGCAAATGAGACTTTACGACCTGATCTCATACAGTCTAGTAATCTTGTTACTAGATTGTGTTGATGTCTCAGGATGACGTGCGCAGTGCAGTGTCACGCGAAACTCTATACTCTTAACACTTCGTAACACTGCAACTGATATGGGCAGCCGTGTCGCTTAACATCAGGCGAACGGTTAACTCGTCGCTTCATATATTATCATAAAAAAATAATAATAATAATAACGCCCAACGATCACATACATAGATCCTGGACCCTAACTAGGATTCCACGTGTCTAGGGACCCAGGAACTACGAGGACTATGGTCCCACAGCACCCAGACACGGAACAAGTATTTGCACTTTTTTTTCGTGGCATAAATACTTATCCTGCCACGGGAATCAAACCCGCCGCCTCCAGGTTATGGGCCAACCAGCTCAACCACCACACCACAGAAGCTGTCTTTATATTGATGATGATGATAGACGATCCGACGAATCATTCTACTACCGTTTCAATACCGTTCGTCACGCGGTCACCTGCGAGGTTCTCGCTAGATGGTTGATGGTATCGCAACCGGATGCCGTCACGCGACGTCTCCACTACTTACATGGATAATGTAAGCTTTCTGTGGAACCAGAATGGAAAGGTTTATTGGTTACACATACATTTTTTTTTTATGTTATGGAAGTACGTGACGAGCTAGCCGTTCGCCTGATTTTAAACGACACGGCTGCTTATATCAGCTGCAGTGTCACTCGGAACTCTAATGTATAGAAGTTCGCGTGTCACTGCACTACGCACGTCATCCAGAGACATCATCACAATCTAGTAAGATTACTAGACTGTGAGATCAGATCATAAAGTCTCATTTGCCCAGTAATTTCACTAGCTATAGTACCCTTCAAACTGGAACACAGCAGTGCTTGCGCACTACTGCTTGTTGTACTGTTTGTTTGTGCTTGTTGGAAGTAAAACCATGAAAAAGAACTTGGTTTTTAAATTGATACTCTCTTAAGACTTTAAAGTAAATTATCGTACACCATAAAGAACCAACATTTGTGTGATGAACATAGGTGTTTGTTCTGTGTCTTTGTACTATATGTATGTATTTACAAACAAAAAGTATTTAAGTATTGTATCAGTTATCTGGTTCCCATAAAGGTTTGCTTAGTTTGGGGCCAGATGGCGTTGTGTGAGATGTTCACACATATTTTTTAAAAAAGTGAGCAAGAAAAATATATTTCTTAAACATACTTACGCGTAAATATTATCATTACTTTTGAATAAAGAACACGCGAAGTATCATATTTACGTAGACTGAAAAACCAAAATCACTTCCCGGCGCATACTTTGAATTTGGAACGAAGAACGCACCGGCAATGTTGTATAAAACGGTGTGCTATTTAAATTTAGAACTCTTTCATCTATCGTACACATTGCGTTCTCGTGGCTGTATAGCCACAAATGCGTTTACCTTTATATATAAAAACTGGCGGTAAAGCGGAGTTCGTTGTTATTTGGTTAATAAAAATAAATTTCGTTCAATAATTGTCCTAACATGAGCAATATCACTTTTAATATCGACTACGACTGACTGATAGCTCAGTTGGTAGTAACCCTGCCTTCTGAACTGTGGGTTGTGGGTTCGATTCCCACCCAGGACAAACATTTGTGTGATGAACATAGGTGTTTGTTCTGTGTCTGGGTGTTATATTGTATTCTATGTATGTATTTACAAACAAAAAGTATCTAAGTATTGTATCAGTTATCTGGTTCCCATAGTACAAGCTTTGCTTAGTTTGGGGCTAGATGGCGTTGTGTGAGATGTCCACACTTATTATTATTATTATTATTAATATTAATTAAATTTATTATGTAAAAGGCCCTTTTTTATTTCCTTGCATTTTTTTAAGAAAAGCACTATATATGCTTCGGCTGAAATGGCAATTGCCTGTCTCGTATCAGTGAAGTCCCCACCTGCGCTCGGCCTTCAAACTCATACTCGACCTGCAATTGCCTATTTCGCTGCCTTTGCAATAATGTACTATTTCAAGATAATAATAATAATAATATGTGTGGACATCTCACACAACGCCATCTAGCCCCAAACTAAGCAAAGCTTGTGCTATGGGAACCAGATAACTGATACAATACTTAGATACTTTTTGTTTTTAAATACATACATAGAATACAAATATGACACCCAGACACAGAACAAACACCTATGTTCATCACACAAATGTTTGTCCTGAGTGGGAATCGAACCCACAACCCACAGTTCAGAAGGCAGGGCTACTACCAACTGAGCTGTCGGGCCAGTCGATTTCAAGATAACAGCCAGTATTTTTGCTTTACACTAAACGTATCTTAAATACTCAAAGAACGCACGGAAAATTCAAAAGAAATCCCACCGTAACCCTTATCAGCAACTTTTTCTCTATTATCCCCAGAACATCAGCCTTGCCCGAGTTAATAATCATTTTACTACTCCACCAATACCAGCATTAACAAAAGTTACCCCATTCCTTCGCAGATAACGAACAAAATTGCCTGGTAAAAGCTAACGACTATAGTTAACTAGGGAGAGTAAAAAAAAGAAACCAGAGAAGAAAATCACAACTAAAACGAAATAGGACTACTGTAAAAGTATTCGTGTTCCGAGAGATAATGAAAAAAGTTGGTCAAATGATCACCCGGCATCCGGCCGGCGGGCCGCGTGGGAGTGAAGTGCTCTTACCTGTGATTTGAAATTTTAAAACTGAATTAAAACTTTATTAAGCTAACTTCTATATTTTAAACTTATTTACTAATAAATCATGGCCCTAGTTAAACAATAATGATTAACACTTTCTATGTGCAATTTACCGTTTTTTCTGCGAAAACATTCCGTTTTCCAGAATGAAACCTAATTTTTTTTTCAGGTACGTGTAAATAAAATTTCATCGTAACTGATTCAGTCGTTGCAGTGAAATACACACAAACACTTAAAACAAAAAACAGTCAGAGTTATACGTTTAGGTATGAGTATGGAAAATGGGTTGGAATTAGTAAGAACAGCGAAAGAAAAGATGAGGGTTTGTATTAAAAATAAATATCCCACGACTGTTTAACCAGTGTGTTGCGTCGTTGATATTAAACACTTTCTGATAATTATCAGAAAGTGTCTAAGAAAGTGTGTAGTAATTATAATTACTCTAATTAAATATAATTATTTGTATTGATAGTAAGATAATTGAAGGGGTGAGAATAAAAAGGATTTAACTGATTTTTTTGACAAAATGACTTATGGGTATCGTTGGATTCAGCGTGAAATTATCTTCAATGATACATTCTCAAAATACCGAAATGAGGCTTAAATCTCGAGATTTTGAGTCTAAAAATGGTTTATCTGTCACAGGAATACAGTTTGCTTAGCATAAAAACATTACTATATGAATTTTATTATATTATATTTTTACAGTAATTGTATGAATTAGTACTATATTTAGTAATTTTAAATAGAATTAAAACATTTTCAAGCAACTGAAACTTACATAAACCTTTTCTATTACCTTATAAGCACTCTACATTAAAATGACGCCGTTGACGTTTAAAGTAAATTTTCTCGAAACTGTCAATTTGTCAGTTAAATCCTTTTTATTCTCAACCCTTCAATTATAATACTGAAGTCATTTTCAGATTGTTGCTACTAACTTGGCATTAATAACGTATTTTATAGTTATTATAGTTTTAAAAAGAGTTAAAATAAAAAATCTGAGTTTACGATACGATACAATAAATAAAGTGGGTTAAAAACAAAATTGCTACTAATTATTTCAAAAAATAATTTAAATTTTATTTAAACTACAGTTTGCAAATCCGCAACCCGTACTCTAGGCTACTCTCGATTCCTTACAACTCCAAAGAGATAATTACTTCCTAGATATATAAACCTCGTCTTTATCCCGAGGAAAAAAACTTTTATATTTCTTTATCCATTTAATAACCAAAGAGGTTTTAGGTTTGAGTTGAATGATGAGCTCTTGGTTTCTGAGGTTGGTTCAAACATTTTATAAAGACGTTGATACATCAAAGAGATGGTTTAATTATATTTAATTACTACCGACTGATTTGAAATGTTTAATACTGATAAATACCAAAATGTAGGCCACATAAAATAATAGAAAGTGTGAGTTTTTTTTTGTATGTTTTGGCTCCACACTTTTGTGTATTTAGCCAGTGTCAAGTAATTGATAATTTATCAAGTTAATGATATTTCACGCAAAGTTGTATCAAGTCACAGTCGAAGTCATCAAGTCAAGTCAGTCAAGTCATAGTCTAGTCAAAGTCATACTCCTAGTAAAGTGGTGGCAACTTTACTTGAAGCTTCTATGGAGTTTTGGAAACAACACGAAAAGAAACGTTTCACCATCATTATACCATTTTCCCACACTCACGCCTGTAATCCAGCACTTAACGAATAGAATGTCGCCAATTTTATGCACTAATAATGAAAATAACACAAGTTTAGGAAAATAATACAATGCGGTGACGCAATCCTTTTCGCTTTCCCGCCAAAATTAAAAAAAAAAAACTTTGTTGTAAAGATAAAATATATCTAAAGTTATAATGATTGTCGTCCGTTCTTGCTCGTTGATTTATCTCTGTCCATCTAACGGTAGTCTGGAAGAGATCATTTTTTAGAGGTAAGACCGCCTATTTTAACCTACTCATTAGTTATTTTCTGTTTTTGTATTTGTTACCTTGGTGTTAATAAAGAGTTTGTCTATCTATATTGTGCAACTGAGTAATGTTACGTAACCAAGAACTTAAACGTGTTTCATGCGAGTATAAAAGAAGGTTTATTATTTAAATTCATACAGTCTTGAATGACCTGATAGCTCAGTTGGTCCTGCCTTCTGAACTGTAGGTTGTGAGTTCGATTCCGACCCATGACAAACATTTCTATACTGAACATAGGTGCTGGTTCTATGTCTGGATGTTATATTGTATTCTATTAATGTCTTTAGATACAAAAAGTATATAATTTTTTAATCAGTTATTTGGTTCACATTGTACAAGTTTTGGTTAGTTTCGAGCTAAATGGCGCTGTATCAAAGGTCGACAATTATTTATTTACTATTCTATTGTATAATTTTTATGATATAATTTTATAAACATTTCTTCTTTTAATGGACCTTGACTTGACTTTAACTTGACTTTATCCTAAAACGACAATAAGATTTAGAAAGTTTACGCTAACTTCTGAACCGTTGTATAAGAAAATCAATTGAATTTCAAGTATAATCCATAAATTTAAAAAAAAATTAGCACTTTAAAAAAAACTCTTTTTATAATTCACTTGCTGTTACTATTATCTTTAGCATTAGACTAAAAAAAAACTCACTAGACAAAACTAAAACTGAAACAAATTAAGAAGCGAACAGAAAAAAATAAATTGTCTTTTATATGTAAAAAAAAATGTTTTGGTAGAAGCTAGGGAGACTATGCAGCAACGATTTCCTGGACATTCCTTTCCTTAAGCCGGCACTCACGGGAAGAAAAGGGGTGTTTCCATGATAAATATTGAAAAAAACCCCAATAAGAAAAACCAATTAGTAGGTAAAAAGAGGTTATAAATAAAATTTTCATTATTTATTTTGTTTTTCTTCTTTTTATTTGGCCTCACTATCTGGTTCTAGAGTCTATATTGTTTTTATAGTCTAGTCTGAGTGCTTTTCAGTCTGTTGCACTTTAAACCCCCTCGCCGACCATTTACCCTTTCACCAACAACGAAATAAAAGGAAGCTGTAAGACAATGCTCCGCTTAACGTCCGCAGTGCTGCATTAATTTGTACGTTAAATTTCATGGTTGCCTTAATGCTTATCGTTTCTTTTGTACAGCGGCGGCTGGCTCACGCGAGTTTATACGTAGGCGGGCGGTAGACGGTGCGACTTAACGATGAACTGAGATGTCGCGCAATTTTAAAGATATCTGTCGCAACGCTGACGATTTTATTTATGTGAATAGTATGCATCGTGCAATAATTGTCGGCTTCTGTGGTGTGGTGGTTGAGCAGGTCGGATCATAACCGGAGGCGGAGGGTTCGATTCCCGTGGCAGGACAAATATTTATGCACAAAAAAAGCGCAAATACTTACGTGCAGGTAGACACGTTGTACTAATGCAAAGTAAAACATAATAAATATTATATATAAGTGCCTATTGACTAGTCACTGAAGAGGGTAGCAATATCCTTTAAAAAAAGGGCTTTAACTGACTTCAGTCCTAATGAGAACATCACCGATGTAGTTGAAATCGATATACGTATTATTAAAGATAACTTAAAAACTACAGATTTTGATCAATATTTTATAATTTAAATAGGACTACAAGGGAAGCCCAGCTTTCAAATAAAAGTAATCATCAAAATTGGTTTACTCAATCGAATTTTCTGAGGTAACAAACAAAAATATACATTCGGATTGAGAACTTCCCCCTTTTTTGAAGTTGGTTAAAAAGGTAAAACAGATATAATAATTAACTTAATTGATGACTATTTATTAATACGCAATACTTAAATTATTGATAGGTATTGTTATAACAAATATTTGCTCATCCCTTTATTTTATATCTACATACAACGATCCGTTTGAATTTTTAATACAAAGAAATGAAATAAAAAAATCGTCTAATATTATAAGAAGGTAATCTATTGGTTTGTTTTTATTCTTTTTAGAATTCATTATTAACCAAAATTATCTTTAAAACCAAATTGAAAACAATTTGATCAACACCAAAGATAATTTAAGCACTAGAACACGTAACAATATAGAGTTAATCATATTTGGAGGACACAAAATTTTAAGTGCGACTTATCGCAAAGTCGCTCATCTATCACCCGCCTTACCCACGCAGCCGGAAGTGACGTGGGTCCGCGTTGGTTTCGCGGCGGCTAAGTAAACATCCGGTCGCGCGCATCCGACCTACCCCCGTTAGTGAGGATATTGTGTAATTCTGTTTCAATCTCGCAGTTGACCTGAAAAATTTAGAGATCAACTCTCTTGAAAATATCTTGGGAAGGTAACACGGCAGAATAAGTAGAGGTACAGGGTATGTTGAAAAAATAACGATAGGTTTATTTTTGAGCGTATTTCTGTTTGAGATTGAGCTGTGCTTGGGATTTGGCATCATCATAATATGCGTATAGTTTATTTTTATGTTAGTGTACTATGCGACGAGCCAGTCGTTCACCTGATGATAAGCGCCACGGCCGTCCATAACGGAACAGTGTTAGAACCCCAAAACATAGAGTTTCTAGTGAAACTCTACTGCGCACATCATCCTGAGACATCAGCACAGTTTGGTAATAAGATTACTCGACTGTGAGATCAGATCGTAAAGTCAATTGCCCAGTAATTTCACTAGCTACAGTGCCCTTCAAACTGGAAAACAGTAGTGCTTGCACACTACTGCTTGGCGGCAGAATAACTGGCAAAGCAGTGGTACCTACCTAGACGAACATTGCAACAAAGTCCTTCCACCTAGTAGAAGATATAGTGATTTTAAAATAAGCTGATTTAGACGTTAACTTTATTAAATTTAGGTCTAAGAAAATTCAAGATGGTCACGGTGCTTCTAATGATGCATTTTGCAATGACTTTTTTTGTTTGGACGTATAATGCTTAAAAATGAATGAGATTTGATTTAGAGAGATCGGTCTAAGTCATATCTTTCGGAACGACTAATTAAGGCAACACATGACTGAAATGCAGTATCTATTTAGCCAAAAGGCTAATCATTGCCATTCAACGGGGCAATAATCTCCCTACCAGCATTTCGGGAATAGCGTAGCGTAGCGTAGGGTTAGCGGCTTCTTAGTTTAAGTTGCTACTGCATTGTTTTTAATTTTAATTTGTATCTATTACAAATATTCTACCCATAGGTTTGCTTGTTGCTTGCTCCTTGCGCGTTACTCTCACAATACAGCGACATTTATATTTCTCAAAAACGTTTACTCTAGGGAGATTATTCTGGGCGACCTTTCGGTCGCCATGCTCGACCGAATCTCCCCGCGCCAACCCGTGGTCGTGCCCAATAACTGTCGTCGGGCTTCCACACGATTTGGTCGCCGACAGGACCTGCCGACAGGGTAAAGGAAACCGGAACGTGGGGATGTTGCGCTGCTGAATTACACTTTTAATATATGGAGGTCAGTACTTTCGGCTTAAATGTTTTAAAAGGGTGAATATGTTTTGTAAAGGATTCTTAAATCCTGTTAAATTTAACCCAAATATAGCGTGTATTTTTGTGGTGGAGAGCTAGGAAGCGTTTAATTCAAAATTTGGGGTTATTTTCAAACTTAAGTTTAACAGTACTTTTGAGACTTTTTTGTTTGTTTTAAAGGATCATTAAACAGTATCACAGTGAGTTACCTGCTGACGCTCGCAAAAGCGCCGCAGCTTGCGTTAGTAACGGGCTCCTAGAAGAAGGACATCGAATATGTCCGAAATTCGGAGTAATTTCGACTTTTAATTGACGTGAGTTTAGCCGTTATTTATCTTACTAGTACTCTACTAGTAATCTTAGTTCTACACGCTAAATTTAAATGTTAACTCTGTGCATATCCGTCTTTCTACTGTTCTAAGTTGTATTCTTTATAAAATATTTGTGAAAACTTTTAAGTAGCTTCCTGTATCTATTAGTGTGATATTTATGTGTATGCTGCTGTAAGTTTTTGCTGTAAGCTGTAAGTTTTCCTTTGAGAATAAAATGAAATAATATTACAAAAGTATCACATACAGTTCTATAAGTTATAAATATCGGCATATGCAATAATACAAATTTTGAACTTTGTTATGTTGACAATGGGATCTACGTGAACCAACTTCAACGTTCGCTTCGCATTCACCAGCTTACTCCCCAAGTTAAGCGTAAAGAAGTTTTGCCTCAAACAAACGTGTAAACAATTCTAACAAAATCATCTAAATGAAAAGCTCGGAAACTTCAAGACTAATAAAGTACCGTCAAGAGATGGGCAGTCGAAAATTAAAGAACAGCCAAGTGGTGGCCGCCATTTGTCCGTCTGTCCGTTTTCTTTAGCAGAGCTCATTCGCTTTACGTTCACCTGGGGATCTATGATGGAAACATACGGGAACAAAATTTGCGCGTGAACGACCAAACATCTTCTTGACAGCTTCTGTGGTGTGGCAGCTGAGCAGGTCGGCTCATAACCCGGAGGTGGCGGGTTCGATTCCCCCGATTTATGCACAGAAAGAAAGCGCAAGTACTTATTTTGTGTCTGGGTCTTGTGGGACCATGGTCTTTGTAGTCCCTAGGTCCCTAGACACAGGGAATCCTAGTTAGGGTCCAGGATCTATGTATATGATCGTTGGGCGTTATTATTATTTTTATCTTCTACAGACAATACGTTAACTATACCTTTGAACAACAGAATATATACGACTATTACAGTACTACTTACAGAAGTTTTAGAATAAGGCCAGCTATTAAAATTTCATATCGACGATTTTGTTCAAAGTAAAGGAGAATAAAAAATAAGATGTATTAAAAAAGAGTCTATGGTGAAGCAGATTTATATTAAAAAAAATAGTTCCATATCTACCTGATAGCTCAGTTGATAGTTACCCTCTTTTAGGGAGGGGGATACCCTCGCACTTTCCTGACACCACGGGGGTGACGGCAAGGGACTCGAACCAACTTAACTCCCCCCATGATCCGACCGCCGCCGAGAAAGTCGATATGGAGTCGCTTCTGCGTTAACCATCTCGCTCCGGCGGTACTCAGTTGGTAGTAACCCTGCCTTATGAACTGTGGGTTCTGGGTTCGATACCCACCCAGGACAAACATTTGTGTTACTGAACATTGGTGTTGAAATCATCGGGTCAGTGTCTGGGTGTTATATTGTATTCTGTGTATATATTTACAAACAAAAAGTATATAGATAGATGTAAATAAAATGATTGTATATGTTTTGATTAAATAAAATTATGTTTATGTTATAGATAGATAAAACTCTTTATTGAAACACCACATTACAGGAACAATTTACAGGCATAAACTTAAGAATTAAGTGTCACAATGGGCGGTCGTATCGCTTAAAGCGATCTCTTCCAGACAACCCAAGTATCTATCCAAAAGTATCTATGTATTATATCAGCTATCTGCAAGTTCCCATAGTACAAGTTTTGCTTAGTTTGGGGCTAGATGGCGCTGTATGAGATGTCCACCCATATTATTTATTATATTATATATAAATAAAAAAGAAATGCTGTTCGTCGGTAAGCGCAACATTTGAAAAACTCTGGACCAGTTTGGCATTGTCAATATCCTAATTCAGGCAAACCTGAATATCCTTTTCCATTAGGCATATTTGTATACAAAATGTGGCAACAAGTTTGTTGGATCAACTAGTTATACTTTAAACCTCATAGAATCAACAGTTCATGTTAATAATAGGCTTAATTAATAAATATAAAAAAATAATCTAACAAAAAGCACGGACCCAGGTGTCTGTGGAAATGCAGTGTATATAAAAAACTTCATAGAATTCTCCATTTTTCAGATGATATGACGAACTAGCCGTTCGTCTGATGTTACGGGACAGGGCTACCTATATCAGTTGAAGTGTCACTCGGAACTCTAAAGTATAGTGTAATATAGTCTAGTATAGACATGAGCACTATACTAGATCAGGTCATAAAGTCTCATTTGGCCAGTAATTTCACTAGCTACAGTGCCCGTCAAACCGGATCATGGTAGTACTTCCGCACTACTGCTTGGCAGCAGAATAACTGGAAAAGCGGTGGTATAACCAGGCATGCTACAGCTTCAATTGCATCGTCACTTCGCATCAGGTGAGAGCGTAGTCAAATGCTAGACAAGTCTGAAGAAAAAACACAAGTAAAATGTTTTCTTATGGAACATTTTCTAAACTTCATGATTACGCGTACAAACCCATCCCGTATGTTTTCTTATTACAACTAGCCCTTCCCAGGCCTCTTAGTACAGATGGGATGAGATTAAACGTAGGCCCTTAACAACACACCCGGGCCAATATATTTCTATACGTTTAAACTGTTCAACCGATTAGACCCAGATGTAGTTTTGAGGGTCTAAGTAGTGTGTGAGTAATTTGTTTAATTGGCTCGTAATTATTGTTGTTGTCGTCATCAGAAGACGCCCGCTTCTAAGCATAAGGCCATTGCATAGAGTGCCTGCTTGCCTCTGTGGTGTGGTGGTTGAGCAGGTCGGCTAATAGCTTGGAGGTGGCGGGTTCGATTCCCCCGATGTATGCACAGAAAAAAGTGCAAATACTTGTTCTAAGTCTGAGTGTTGTGGGACCATGGTCCTCGTAAGTCCTAGGTCCCTAGACGCAGGGAATCCTAGTTAGGGTCCAGGATCTATGTATGTGATCGTTAGGCGTTATTATTATTATTCTCAATTTTAATTTGCATTCTATAACGTTGTTTACAGGTTTAGGTCATTTTGTAAATTGTCATTTAACCAGACATACCAACATAATAATACAAATTTTAAATAATTTTTAACTTAAAAATAGTCTATTTGCAATAAATCTTTTGACTTTGACTTTGACAATGTACGTGAACCAACAACTTTCAACTTCCATTCACCAGCTTATACTCTAAGTCAAGCGTGCGTAAAGAAGTTTTACTTCAAAGGGCCATAAAATCAATTAACCACAGTCGCAACTGATCCTACATCAAGTTTATCCATACAAGAAAGTTATATGATCCGCCAGTCATTTAAAAAACATGAGGTAAAAGCAACGCTACCAAAGCTCCAGCTTCTTCACGAATTCCATTCCATCCTACATCATAATTCCTGAAGCAATCCGAGGCAGGATCTATCGATACTACGAATACTAACTCGCCGAATGCGTAGTAAACCGTACGTGATTATAGACTGGGAGTCACGGGGATGTCTTGTTACGAGTGTTTTGTAGGTTTTTTTAAAATGGTAATGAGGTGACTTGCTAATCGTTCTTAAGTGACACGGCAGCCCATATCAGTTACAATGTCACTCTGAACTCTAAAGTATAGAGTTTCACGTGACACTGCACTGCGCACGTCATCCTGAAACATCAGCACAATCTAGTAATAAGATTACTAGACTGTGAGATCAGGTCATAAAGTCATTCACGCAGTAATTTCACTAGCTACAGTGCCCTTCAAACCGGAACACAGCAGTGCCTGCGCACTACTGCTTGGTGGAAAAATAACTGGCAAAGCGGTGGTACCTACCTAGATGAAATTTGCAGAAAAGTCCTACCATCTAGTACAAAAGTTAGCCTTAAGCTTGACTATATTCCAATCCAGCGACACAATTATTGAAGATTGTTTGCATCTGATACATCCTATAGTAAGTATATGTATCATACTATATCAAGTGACAATCACAATAATTGTAAGAATTATATTTCCGTAGATTTAGTTTTTGTAGATAACTCAAAACAGGTGTGAGATAATCTATAGACCTAATAAAGTATGGAGAAATGATGATGGAGCGTTTTGTCAGACTTCTTATAGATAAAAAAATATAAAAGTGAAGAAATCATATAACAGCTAGATATGCTACAATTTTAGAAAAAAAATTTAAAAAAAACATAAATTAAACCTGTTGGAAATTGATTTTCAGTTTGCTAAGTGTTTTACCAGTACCGCTTACGTACAAAGACACCTAATAATTTGTGGTACCGCTGCTATTGTGATTCGTTATTAAACTAAGCAATAGCCCCTCGCCTACTAGTAAACGGTATCCGAACAGGGGGGTGCATAAAATAATACCAACACAATGAAAAGAAAACTCAACGGATAAATCGACCGAATAGCAATGAATTTTTATGTATCCATTCGCCTGATGTACGAGACCTGCCGCTGGAGATTTATTGCAGGGCAGGTTACGGTGATGAATAAACTTTGAACGTTTCATTTAAGAATTCTAAAAAGTAATTTTTTAGCGAATTGAAATGCAATGTCTGTAGCGAAGAACTTACGAGGGCTTTTCGATTAATTTTATTTTTAACTGACTTCCTAAAAGAAAGTATGTTCGTATGTACGATTTTTATTAGTGTATGTTATTCGATATTTTCGCCAAATAAGAACCGATTTAAAATTATTTGATATAATAACTAATACTAAAAACTACCTACTAATACTACTACTTCTACAGCGCGGAGAGGCCCGAAAGGGCCTGCCGCCGGGGGCGAGTTGGCTGGACTGCAGTCGCGACCCCTTCTCGCCCCGGTACGGCGGACGAGGGCTCACGGGGGGGCTTTAGTGGGTTCGAGTCCCACATACCCCCTTCCACACCCCCGTGGTGGCAGGGAAGTGCGAGGGCATATCTCCCCTCAAAAAAAAAGGGCAATAAGCTGGTGAAAGAGAGGCGAACGGAAGTTGAAGTTTTCCCATAATAAAATCTTAGAATTTATCCCAAAAAATACTTTATCAACATAATGCTTCAGATTTTCAGTCAGCGATAACAACACGTTTTTTTACGAATGATATTATAGTCAGTCCGATATTTTAAACATATCACTGACTATTTTTTATTTATTTAATATGGCTATTTCATTTAATGCAAAAACCAACAAAATTAGCCCATTTTCAAGTGTAGACCCAATCTGCAATTTTCAACTTTAAACAACTATGCTATATAATATAGCTATATAACTAAAAATGCTATGACAACGCCTTACTGCACTTTGCTCGTTCACTATGAATGTCGTTACAACACCTTACGTCAGCTATGGTACATTAAACTACGCAAATAACCATGATCTTTATATAAAAGCCTTGTATTATTAGCCTTTTGCAATAAGATCGTCACGCCGATATATCTTTAACAACAAACCGCTGCGGGCGATGATCCAATCTTTTTACACGGCGTTCCAATTTACGTTTTACTCCGAGTTTGCGTTTCATTTTATCGCAGATGTTTTTGTAAGTTATTTCTTAAGCATATTTCGAATCAATGTTTATGCTAAGGAAATTGACTTTGGTTTTCGTAATCACCCAACCAATTTGAATATATTATGATTTATTGTCATAGATGGATAGATAAAATGTCAATCATAAAAATCATTAGATGTAAATAATAAAAAACTAAGTAAACATTTCACTCAGCGACATCTAGTTCCAAACTATACAAAGCTTGTGCTATATCAAACCGGTAACTGGTACAATACTTAGATACTTTTGTTCGTGAATAAATTTTGTGAGCGAATTAACACCCAGACACAGAACAACCATCAATGTTTATCCCACAAATGCTTGTTCTGAGTGAGAATCGAACCGACTACCTACAGTTCAGAAGACAGAGCTACTATCAACTGAGCTATCGGGCCAGCCACCACATACACAGTATACTTAACAGTGTAAAAATGACTGGTCATTGTGTATCAGATATAATATATTGAAAATAGAAGCCAAGAAGAATGAGGCATCATTCAGATTTTAAAAACAATACTGAGAAATTTAGTATGACTTTTTGATGTTAGTGAATGATGTCATGAGCGAGTCGTTCACCTAATGTTAAGGAATACGGCCACCCAT
This sequence comes from Ennomos fuscantarius, assembly GCA_905220475.3. Lineage (NCBI taxonomy): Eukaryota > Metazoa > Arthropoda > Insecta > Lepidoptera > Geometridae > Ennomos > Ennomos fuscantarius. Next base: position 13,683,047 of record HG992042.1, read on the forward strand.
AACAGAGTCACTCGGAAGTCCTAAATATAAAGTTTCACGTGACACTGCACTGCGCACATCATCCTGAGACATCATCACAGTCAGGTAATAAGATTACTCGACTGTGAGATCAGATCATAAAGTCTCAAAGGCCCAGTAATCTCACTAGCTACAGTGCCCTTTAAACTGGAACATAGTAGTGCTTGCACACTTTTGCTTCTCGGCAAAATAACTGGCAAAGCGGTGGTACCTAACTAGACGAACTTTGCAGCAAATCCTACCACTTGGTAAGATTAATTTAAATTTATTTATGTCACAGGATTAAAGTCCAGGTCTTATTGCTACTCTTTTATAGTCCCAGCTGTAACATGCCATTGTAGCATGCAATAAGCTGAGACAACTGACTTTTTATTCATACCAGTCATAATTTTTAAAGTAATTTAATCACAAATCTTGACGACGGAAGTCGTTTAATACCAATAAATAATATTTTTCCAATAAAAGTAACTTTCGCCACATTTTTCAGGTTAAATCATACATTTATTATAATAATAACCAATGGTCTTGTCAAGGAGTTATCGCCTCGCATTCTACGTAAACGATGCTAAACGGGGTTGGTACAGTATGGAATCAGTAGCAGTAAGATAACTTTGCACAAAAGGTAAAGATTTTTGTTGCAGATATAATACGAGGTCAAAAGTGTAGTCAAGTAATTATGTAAAAAGAACCTACGGGTATAAAGTAATATTATTTTCATACAAATCACGTTAGTTATTATGGGCTTTAGTTATAAATGTCAGTTACTTTTAATCAATGATCAAAATGCTATCTCGTTTTCGCTTGTGACATTTCACGACAGCGAGAAGAGGTCAGGATATTTGTTTATAGGTATAATATATACAAATAATTAGACATGTTTTAATAACTTAATGAATAAAGTTAAAATTACAATACCTGAAGGAATATAAGAAAAAACTGTCAGCCATTAAATGGGAAATAATAGGACAAAACTCAGTTTTTTTTATTATTATTTTTATTACACGGACAGACAAACAAGCTGACTGTCCGCCTGGTGGTCAGCAATTACCTCTTTGCCTACTTTTAAGATAACTTTATACAAACTATTATAGAGTCCACAAAAATCTAGAATAAAGAAACAATTATTTAATAATCATGAACAATTATATTTTCATAAACATGAACAATTATATTTTCATAAACACGAACAATTACATTTTCAAAAATATTATATTAACGTTGTAACAAACAGCAGCACCAACTCAACGCAACCATTGCGGTGCTTCATCCGTTTTATAGTTGATGTCTGTGTGAAGCTGCGATACTGACCACACTGGCTGCGTAACTGGTTTGGGAAGCGTTTATACGAAACCACCTTTTATGCGTAATTATGCGAAAACGTATTCTTAAGCCCCGCAAGGAATATTGATGTACGGCATTACCTGCCGTACCGTAAATTGGGCGATAATAATGAATGGGATTTTTATTTTTCAAGATTTTTATGTATTATGCTTTAAGGAATGATCAGTAGTAGAAGAAAATTATTATTCACAGTCATACTTATTGACAGCCTCTGTAGTTGAGTAGATTGGATCATAACTTATGGTTATTATTAACATGGTGCACAAAATACTGCTGGCTGGATGTAATGTTTTATGTTTTTAAAATGTTTTATTTTTATTTTACAACATTTTCATTCTACAATTTACATCCTCTTTTGTTATTCTTTATAATAGGTCTTTACCTATGAAATTGCCGTTTTGCAGTACAGACTTTTTCAAACACAAAAAAGTTTTGATTGGCTATGAATTCTAAATTCAAATTAATTTTGTTTTAAAAATATGACATTCTATTTACAATATAAGTCTTTTGTTTATTGATTAGCGTTGTATTTTTATTACATTTCAACATTTTTCCTCATAATGGATACTTTGAAATTTCGTGTAATTATGGAATACGAGTTCCGTCGTGGCACCAACGCGGCACAAACGACACGTAACATCAACGACGTTTACGGAGAGAACTGTACAAACGAACGTACAACCCGTTATTGGTTTGCTCGGTTTCGTTCTGGGAATTTTGACTTGAAAAATGAACCTCGTGGTCGTCCGGAAACTTTGGTCAACAATGATGAATTAAAGGCGATTGTGGAAGCTGATGAATCTCAATCTACAGCTGAGCTGGCAGCAGCTTTTGATGTTAGCATCAAAACAATATTGGTCCATTTGCGACAGATTGGCAAGATAAAAAAGCTTGATAGATGGGTGCCCCACGAACTTAACGATCGCCAGCGCAACGTACACGTCGAGACTTGCCTTGCGCTGCTTAACAGGCACAGAAATGAAGGAATTTTGAACCGAATTGTTACGTGCGACGAAAAATGGATTCTTTTTGACAATCGAAAGCGCTCAGCAAGTTGGTTAGATCCTGGTTCGGTACCAAAGCAATGTGCAAAACGAAAAATGACCCCTAGAAAGGTGATGGTCACAGTTTGGTGGTCTAGTGCTGGTGTGATTCATCATAGCTTTTTACAAAACGGCGAGAGCATTACTGCAGATGTGTACATTGAAGAACTGACCACAATGATGGCGAAACTCGCACGTCTGCAACCAGCTTTGGTCAATCGGTCGTCTCCACTGCTACTTCACGACAACGCGCGACCCCATACTGCACAACAGACCGTCTCTAAGCTGCATGAGTTGGGTTTGGAAGCTCTCCCTCATCCGCCATACTCACCAGATCTTGCGCCTACCGACTATTACTTTTTCCAAAATTTGGACAACTTTTTAGCGGGAAAAAAATTCAATTCCTGAGAGGCAGTACAAAACGCCTTTGAAGAGTTTGTTGTCTCCCGTACTGCTGATTTTTTCAAGAAGGGCATCCATATACTGCCACAGCGTTGGCAAAGATGCATTGATTGCAGGGGTGATTACTTTGAATAAGAGAAATAAATAAGTTCGAAAAAAAAATACTTTAACTTTTTTCAAATCAAACGGCAATTTCATAGGTAAAGACCTAATATAATCCTAAAAAATTTTACTATACATTTGTTACAAATTTGCTTTAAATGTATACTTGATAATTTACTTACATGCAGTCATCGCCAATAATTGTAATGACACTTAGCCTTAATGTAATGTAATGTAATGTAATGCAATGTAATGCAATGTAATGTAATGTAATGCAATGTAATGTAATGTGATGTAATGTGATGTAATGTGATGTAACGTGATGTAACGTGATGTAATGTGATGTAATGTGATATAATGTGATATAATGTGATATAATGTGATGTAATGTGATGTAATGTGATGTAATGTGATGTAATGTGATGTAATGTGATGTAATGTGATGTAATGTGATGTAATGTGATGTAATGTGATGTAATGTGATGTAATGTGATGTAATGTGATGTAATGTGATGTAATGTGATGTAATGTGATGTAATGTGATGTAATGTGATGTAATGTGATGTAATGTGACATAATGTGATGTAATGTGGTGTAATGTAATGTAATGTTTGTATTATTATTGTAATAGTGTACATTATGCTGGTGTTCAATAAATAAATAAAATCACGCTATCACACAATAATAATATAAAGGCAATTAGATTTAAAAAAATAAATTGTAAAGGCGAAAGTTTGTATGTGTGTATGTTTGTTACTCCTTCACGCTCAAACGGCTGAATGGATTTGGATGAAATTCGGTACCAAGATACACTCAATACTTATACACTGGATTAACAAATAGGCTACATTTTATTCCGGAAAAGTGACATTTTCCAGTGAGATGAGCAAATAGTTAAAAACTTTTTATCCGCGGGTGAATCCGCGAGGCACAACTAGTAAATAAATAAATAAAATAAAACAATAGATGAGAATACAAAAAAAAAACTTTAAAGGTCATCTTCAACCGAAAAAATGTGAAACACCTCCCCTGTCAAACAAACTCCCAAAACTCAATACTAATCAAGAAAACTTCTCCGACTACCAAACGGAGGGCAATCAAAAGAAAATTAGCGTGGACCCCCAATTTGGAATGGAAAAACTTCGGTTACGGAACCAATTTGGCTCGTCGAGGGACACACTTGGATTAATTAAACATCCGGATTACATTGTCATGGTCTTGTAAAGAAGAATTTTACTCTGTGGCTTTCTTTTGTTATATGTTCTGGGTTTAAAAGTTTTAATTAAGTTCTATTTTCAAGTTTAAAGATTTTGTTTCATGTCTTTATACTTTGCTTTTCTAAAAATGCATGAACATAAACTATATTAAGTATTCATTAATACTAAATTATCTGTCTCACTCTAGCGACATACCCTTTTCCCTCTCTTCCGTTCTAGTTTCCCAGCAGACACGTTGTGCTCATTTCTAATTAATTAAATCTATATATATATAAAAGAAAGTCGTATTACACTATTTATAACTCAAGAACGGCTGAACTGATTTGGCTGAAAATCAGTGGAATGGTAGCTTAGAACTAGGAAACGGACATAGGATACTTTTTATCCCGTTCGACTGCGTTTTACTAATTCACCCGTGCGAAGCCGGGGCGCGTCAACTAGTTAATTATAAAACGGTTGCGTTTCCTGTAAATAGTGCGAAATTGTGTACCTAAATAAATAAGTAAGTAATAATAATAAAATAAAAAAGTAATAAGTAAATAAAACCAACAAACAACAATTTCAAACTAAGAGACTTAGGAGCGCCAATGACATCAAACTGCGCGCGCCACGAACTAATTACGGCAAAAAAAAAAACATAATGTACGAAGGCGCCGAAATATATAACAAATTGCCAAACGACATTAAACAAGCTAAAACCATGTCTACTTTTAAGAAACTTCTAAAATATCACATCACGCAGAAATAACTATAATAATAGTCTACTCAACGTCTGTCCGCTCAACGTTGTATGCTACTTCCAACTGCGCTTATTCCGTGTAACCCGGGCGCATCGATACAAAGTCCGAATGCGCGGTAACACGCACACCCGCGCACGCGCATAGCTGAGATGCCGAGTGAACAATTATTTCCCTAGTATTTAAATCGGAAACTACCCGCAATATTACAGTAAGTTGTATGTGTATAAATAAGTTTAATAAGCTAAATATATATAAATGTAAATTAAAATAATGTAAGAACGATAAGCCCTAACGTTAAATATTATTTTGTGTTTCTCGTGTCAGTGAATTTTATTCTTAATGAGAAATAAATATCTTTAACCAGAATAAACAATCAGTGAAGTGATAAACTCTTTTATTTATAGATAAGGATACTTATGGTTGGAAAATCCTAAACAAACTACTATAAAATATATATGGGTATCACATGTACAATAAGTATATAATGATTTGACAAGAAAGGGGTATTTTTTGTGGGATTTAATGTACACGTATGTTCTAAACATCGCCACTTACCATCTGGTGATAAAGTGGTAAAGCGCAAACCTATCAAACATCAAAAAATGTACATACATATGTTTATGAAGCCCAATCTAGATTAATAAGCGGTATAAAAATAAAAATACCTTGACTAAAATGTTTGTCAAATATATATCTTTTTAGCCTTTTACTTCTTAAAAGCATTTTCTTAAGACCTTCCTTTGTAAACAAAATGTTTTCCCAACAAAATAATCTCCACAAATACCTTAAGCAGTGAAAATCGAAGGCTTTCCGCCCATCGTGACTCGTGGAATCCCCGCCGCCCCTCGCCGGCTTCCGGTGCGGACGGCCGGCACCGGAAGTAGTCGCGCGTTGAGAAAAACTACGGCGGGCGGACAATGGTTCTTACAACGGTTTTGTTAGTATTTTGATGTCTCCGATTGTCGAGTTTGAGGATTTTTTTTACAACGTTGACTTCTTTTATATGATTGAATATTAAATAACAATCAAATATGACAAGTATTACAATGAAAATATAGTTTATTTTTGCATTTTCATTTAGTTGATAGGTCTTACAACGGTGGAGAAAAACAGGAGACGATCATATTCAAGAATCAGAAACTTCGAGGATAATGTAATTTTTTTATTTATTTATTTATTTATTATTATTAGTGCCTGTAAATATTTTTTCTGTGCTTATAATAAATAATACAATTTATTATTATATATATTAAGTATGTATACTGTATTCACCTGATGTTAATGTACATAAATAGCCATATTCATATTGTGCCTTTACGATTATATCCTACCAACCTAACTAATAATAATAATAACGCCCTACGATACGATAGATTCATAGACATAGATTCTGGATTAACTAGGATTTCTTGTGTCTAGGGACCCAGGAACTACGAGAGTTCGCTTTTTTCTGTACACAAATACTTGTCCTACCGTGGGAATCGAACCCGCCGCCTCCAGGTTATGAGCCGACTTGCTCAACCACCACACCACAGAGAGGCTGTGAATGTTTAATTTGATTGAAGAAATAAAAACAAGGTATAATAATATAGGCTGGTACATAGGTACCAACTTCAAACTTAAGCGCTCCCATGCATAGTTTCCTAAGTTTTCCCGTCCCGGCCATCCAGTCCACCTCGACACGGAGTAACTTGTAATCCTCCGAAGGGAGATCAATAAACTACACGTTAGTTACTAAAATTCTCGGCGCTGGAGCTTCAAACTTTACCAGTAATTGGTTACGTATTAGGTTCGTCGGTAGACATAGGAACTTTGGGGGAATGGCGTTGGGAAATGGACCGCGTGTGTTTGATACAGGTTTTTACACACATTCACATAGTCACATTTTAAATGTTATCTACGAATTGAATAAATGTTTTAAGTGGTAGGCCAAAGCTATGAGGAACGGCAAAAGTACTCAAAGCGAGTCTCGAGGCCGGTTTGATGATAATATAATCTTTGAAAACTGAAAAATAAATATTTCTATAAAAACACACGTTTTATAGAAGCGCTTTCAAAACAGCACCAATTTTACGGAAATCTGTTAAAATAGCTCTACTCCCAAAATATCACTAAAATGCAAATTGGATTTGTAAGAATTATGTTTTTTTTTTTTTTTCTATCAAGTCATTTTGCAAGCATTTTTGGTCCTAAAGTTGCAATGCATAAAATAATTACTAGTTAGAATCTTTATGAAAAAAAGCTAAATTAATATGAACATTCTATCTTCACGCGACCCCGTATGTTGTCCATACTTGTCCGTAACTATCTGATCCGTGTCTTACATTTGTTGGAACAAATCAATAAATCGGGTGCTCCTAACGCTCCGGAGTTTTGCTAAGCTTACCGTGATAAAGGAGCTTGAGTGATTGCTACCGTCTACAGATGGGATACCTAGATTGGCTGTATCTAGATACTAGTACATAAATAGATAGGATAAAGTATGTTTAGATTGGTTTTAATAAGTAATCTCAATAGGCATACATATCTCATTAAAAAGAGGGATAAACTTACTTAGATTGCCTTTTCGTGTTGAGAAGTATTTGGATGAAAATACATACATATAATACACTCAGATACAGAACAAATATCGACATTCTCATACAAATGTTTGTACTGGGTGGGAATCGAACCCACAACCTACAATTCAGTAGTCAGGGTTACTACCAACTGAACTATCGGGACAGTCAAAACTACTTATATATTATGTGTTAAATGACTATCGGGTAATTTTCAATGTATATAAAGCCCTTGACTAGCCTGATAGCTCAGTTGGCAGTGGCTCTGCCTTCTGAACTGCAGGTTGTGGGTCCGATTCCCACCCAGGACAAATATTTGTGTGATGAATAAAGGCGTTTGCTCTGTGTCCGGGTGTATTCTGTGTATGTATTTACAAACAAAAAGTATCTAAGCATTATATCAGTTATCTGATTCCCATAGTAACAAGCTTTGTTTGATTTAGGGCTACATGGTGCCATTTGAAATGTCCACAAATACTAATTATCATTTATTCTCAATTCTTGAAGATTTTTAAAATGTTTATTAGTTTCTAAAGTACGAAGTACCAGGATACCAAGATACTAAAGAGGTTATTACAAACCAACATATACAGTAAACGATATACCTCAAGTTATAGAGAGATATTGTGACTTAGAACACTATTTATGACTTTTAGTCACTCTACTGTTCCGCGTGAGACCTCCTTTACCATCATGTACATTACGTATTTTTGTCACCACTTGTTTTTTTTTACAACGTAGACAGACAAACAAGCAGACGGCTCGCCCGAGGGTAAGCAGTTACCGTCGCGTCGCCTATGGACACCTGCAACAACGGGGGCGCTCCAATGCGTTGCCTAATACCTGTTAAGACTATTTACCCGACGTTTGAACGACGACGACGTTTGTGTAGCTCAGCGGAAATACCACAGATGGTAGCCAATTCCGCAACTTGCAGCTATGTGGCAGAAATGATCTCAAAAACTAACTGTGCGAGCTTTCCACTGGTTTACGGGGTGTGGATTAGCTTTCTCACGGTGACGAGCTGTGCGATTATAAAACCGCGACGGTGGTATTAGGTTAAATAACTCTTCAGAGCATTCTCTAATAAAGATATCATTTTTATATTATTATTTTAGATTATCTTTTAGTCACTGTAGGTTTCGTGTAACATCATTATTTACCTAGATCTACTCGTAAATTCCATATATTTACCACCATTTGAAAAACACCAGTTGAAATTTTTCGTTTATAAATTATGATGAATGTAGACATACAGCTAGAAAGATATAAAAAAATCTCAAACGGTAGGACCGTTATTTCCACACAGCGTTATGATGGATGACTCCAGGCCAATCAATAGATGGAGACTCCTTTCTCCTAATTTGACGTTACGTTGACAATGACGAATGGTGCGGCTGATTTTTGTAACGTCTCCATTTGAGAGGATGTGATTGTAGGGATGAAATGTTTAAGGACATACACCCTTTCTATTTTTTATTTATCACCCTTTGTGTTTATTTGTATTTATTTTTATTTTAAATTGCTTTACATCGCTGTACATTATTTTTAACTGCTGATACTTTCCATCCAAAGGTTGTCTAAGGAAATCACTACGAGCGATATCACCACCCGTTATTGTACTAGTACGTAATATTTATTTTGCTCCTGTATGTATTTGACGGCGGCTACGTCCAGTTATAAACTCTATGCACAGCGATCGAGCACCGTAATTTACCCTGTGGTGGCATTAACTTTATTACAGTGGCAGCACCGGCAACTGTCATGGTGCCCCTACCTGTCTGGCTATATAAAGGGATCGATTGGTGTGCTACGGATCATTCTTGTTCCAGACACGGCGCGGTGCGGACATGCTGAAGGCCTATAGTTATATAGGTTGCAACCTACCTACCCACAAACCGTTCCTGCCCACATCAGAAGTGGGATTGCCCATTTCTACAACACTCTTCAAGCAACGCCGAAAATATGATGACGTGACGGCGAGTGACACTAATATCAAATTTAATTGCAGAGTTAACCCGGACCAGTGAAAAAAAATGGAAAAAAGTAATGATTCGTTTTTTTTCGAGAATAAAAAAGAGGAAAAGAAAAAAAATTTATAAATGATGACAAGAAAAAAGTGTCCGAATGCTAAAGGGATAATCTATCCGGTCTAGCACTAATGGTCCATAAAAAAAAATGTTGGTTGCTAAAGGGATATCTATCCGGTCTAGCACTAATTGGTCCATTAAAAAAAATGTTGGAATGATGATTTTTGGTTGCTAAAGGGATATCTATCCGGTTAGCATTATTCGGTCCATTTTTTATAAATGAGGGTATACTAATGGTCCTGAAGGGTTAACCCTGACGCTGGTTATGATGAAGGTTAAAATGCTTTTGACTAATCAAATTGAAAACTAATGTTTTGACTTTGACTTAGACTCCAAGTTTAACTCCATTTAATTGTCAGGATGAACGAGCAATTACACTGATACTTATGTCCCTCACCAGGTACAAAGTGAAGCTAAGCGTACGAGGACGTACGCACGTCAGTATGGACGTGACGGCGGCTACGTCCAGTTATAAACTCTATGCACAGCGATCGAGCACCGTAATTTACCCTGTGGTGGCATTAACTTTATTACAGTGGCAGCACCGGCAACTGTCATGGCGCCCCTACCTGTCTGGCTATATAAAGGGATCGATTGGTGTGCTACGGATCATTCTTGTTCCAGACACGGCGCGGTGCGGACATGCTGAAGGCCTATAGTTATATAGGTTGCAACCTACGCACAACCCGTTCCTGCCCACATATTGTTAATTTCAAACGGGAGACAATAAAGAGTTATCTATCTATCTATTTGTTAGTATCATCAAATGTACGCAGGATCAAACGGAGACGCATTGAGTGCACAGTTTTATTTATTTTTCTTTATTCTGCTTTACCACCTGGGTCCGTGCTCTTTTTTAAAATACTACTTACATATTGTTAGTTATGTTATTGTGTTATTATTATTATTATTTTTCATTCATAAATAAATTATTAAACATCGATTTGACGTTTCAGTGGTAGCTGGAATAGAAGTTTACTAGGTACTTCTACTTTTCTGAACAGTTCGTTTAGGTAGGTGCTAGTCATTCTGCCGCTAAGCAGTAGTGTGCAAGCACTACTGTATTTTAGTTTAAAGGGCAGGTCCAAGGCAAATGTGACTTTTTGACCTGATTTTAAAGACTAGTAGTTTTATTGCTAGACTACCTTCTGCCCGCGGCTTCACCCGCGTAGCTTATAGGAATATAAAACGAAGAAGAAAAATTTTCATAGATAATTCAACCACCCATTTCACCCTCTTAGGGATGCAATTTCGAAAAACCCTTTCTTAGTGAATACTAGAACCAGCGGTTTAGGCTGTGCGTTGATATATAAGTCAGTCATTTAGTCAGTCAGGACTTTGAATTTTATATATATAGATTGTGCTAATGTCTCAGAATGACGTGCGCAGTTCAGTGTCAGTCGAAACTTTGTATTTTAGAGTTCCAAGTATCACTGTGTTCTGTTATGGGCGGCTGTGTCTCTGTAACTGTTTGTTACAGTGAGAGTCCAGTTACTCCAGTTATTCGACTATCTCATGAGTGTTAGCCGTGTACTAGTTATAGTTATGAACGCTTATACTCACGTCAGTTTCTATAATATTATAATCGCCACCTAGTTAGAAATTAGCACGATCGATAAGCTATAAAAGCTGTTTATATTTGGAATGTAATTAATGGCGTCAGTTTATGGTTACGACGTACGATCCGTTGCTATGCTCGTAAAACTCTTTAATGTAGGGTGCAGGGATGATTATGTGAAGTTTTAGCTCTTTAATAAACTCACTAGAAAAAAAATGACACTGTTTTGATCTATAATAAATCTTAAATTTTTAGCGCGATTTCTAAATTTTTTTTTTTCTCACACAACGCCATCTAGCCCCAAACTAAGCAAAGCTTGTACTATGGGAACCAGATAACTGATACAATACTTAGATACTTTTTTGTTTGTAAATATATACATAGAATACAATATAACACCCAGACACAGAACAAACATCGATGTTCATCACACAATTGTTTGTCCTGGGTGGGGATCGAACCCACAACCCGCGGTTCAGAAGGCAGGGTCACTTTAAATTTGAAACCTAGTGCTTCCCGTGTGAGCCCATTTCAGTTTGGTCTAGTTCTGACAATGGCATCCATGAGAAAACTATGTAAGTCTGAAGTTGGTTTTTGACACTTTGAGTTTGTTTTTTTTTTAATTGTTTTGGCTCCACACCTCCGTGTATTTAGCCAGTGTCAAGTAATCGATAATGTATCAAGTTAATGATTTTTCACGCAAATATGTGTCAAGTCACAGTCGAAGTCATCAAGTCATAGTCTAGTCAAAGTCATACTGCTAGTAAAGTGGTGGCAACTTTACTTGAAGCTTCTATGGAGTTTTGGAAACAACACGAAAATAAACTTTTCACATCATTATACCATTTTCCCACACTCACGGCTGTAATTTAGCACTTAACGAATAAAATGCCACCACTTTTATGCACTAACACTGAAAATAACACAAGTTTTGGAAAATAATAATAATAATATAATATAATTGTTAATTATTATCTTTTTGGGGGCACGTTAAACGATAACTTCGTCAGCCGCGGATCGACGGAAAGCTCTTTTTAATATTATCTATTTTTATATAAGAGAGATTACCAATTACTTGACACTGGCTAAATACACAAAAGTGTAGAGCCAAAACAAAAAACAAAAAAAACTGGTACAATAATTAAATACTTTTTTGTAAATACATACATACAATACATTTTACAATTTAACACCTAGACACAGAACCGATTTATGTTCATCACACAAATGTTTGTCCTGGGAATCGAACCCACAACCTACAGTTCAGAATGCAGAGCTACCTACCAACTGCGCTGTGAGATTATTGAAACAAACATTAATTCAATCATATTAAAAAAAATTAGTCAGTTAAAAGTAATACCTACTTATCTATATTCTATTTATATATATAATAGCTATAAATACTGGTAGTAGGTAATCAATAAATGGAAGGTCCAGCTATCCATCTTAGAAAATCCAGATCTTTTATCAATACAAAAAGGTTGAGCACAAAAATCTAATCTGACATTTGTATTTTTAGAATCAGGCTTTTATTTATTATTAAGCATTATCCTATTGAAAAGAACACTAAAAAGGGCCTGTGATTAAATACTGATACAGTACAGTAAGGGTGGGACCAAAGAAACTTTACAAAGGAAAATCTTCTGTAACTTTACACATTTCTTTTGATGGATTCGCATGAGTTTTGGTTAAAAATATGTCTTATTGTTTGTTTGAGTTTGAATCTTACTACCTTTGAAACAAGTTTCAATTTTAATTAACTAGTACGCTTCGTACTAAATTGTCAAAAACAGAAGTGGAGAGCTTTAAAAAAGCATCGTTCGATTTTTAAATACAAATTAATGTACCTTCCTTAATAAATAACAAAAACCTAAGAAATATATATAGTAAACGTTTTGGCGGGAAAACGAAAAAAATCGTGTCACCGCATCATATTATTTTCCAAAACTTGTGTTATTTTCAGTGTTAGTGTATAAAATTGGTGGCATTTTATTCGTTAAGTGCTGGATTACAGGCATGAGTGTGGGAAAGTGGTATAATGATGGTGAAACGTATATTTTCGTGTTGTTTCCAAAACTCCATAGAAGCTTCTGGTAAAGTTGCCACCACTTTACTAGGAGTATGACTTGAATAGACTAGACTATGACTTGATGACTTGAACTGTGACTTGACTTGACACATACAACATACATATGTATATTATAAATTAAATTGAAATATTTATTACTTGACACTTGCTAAATACACAAAAGTGTGGAGCCAAAACAAAAAAGAAAATATATAGTAAACTGTGTTTTGTTTTATTGAAGAAAACGTTCTTGACGTCCGCCATTAGGACGCACCATTCGTTCGGTCATTTCGTTCATTCGTTCAGTGGTTCGTTACGATCACCTGGGGGCCTGAACGTAGGTTTTAGGTAATGGCTAGGCATTACTGATGCTATTCTTTGTAGAGTTGGTTGAGACGTTCGTCTTTGTTTCTACATGCGTAGAATTAAAATGATTTATTTGTAAGGGATGTGTACTTTTGTTAGTTGTTTTATTTATTACTGAAGCCAATGAAAAAGTTTTCGTGTATTTTTTTCGACACCTAGATACAATTTGTTGGATATTCTTATAAAATACTAGTGTCTGCCCGCGGCTTCGCCCGCATGGAAAAAAGAAGATTTTTTTCATAGATAATTCCACCACTATATTCACCCTCTTATGGGTGGAATTTCAAAAATCCCTTTCTATGTAGATAACCAAGCTTTACCAAGAACACACCCCTCCAAATTTCAAGTCTCTAGCTCTAGCGGTTTAAGCTGTGCGTTGATATATAAGTCAGTCAGTCAGTCAGTCAGTCACGACTTTGAATTTTATATGTATAGATGATACAAAACTATTTGGTACTAAGTAGTTGTGAATTTATTAGTTTGTTTGAAATTAAGTTAGTTGGTTTTATTTTTCTCGTTTTTGAAGTACCTGTGGTGTGGTGGTTGGGTAGGTCGGCTCATAACCCAGAGGCGGGGGTTCGATTCCCGCGACAGAACAAGTATTTGTGCACTGAAAAAAAAGCTCAATTACTGGTTCTATGTCTGGAAATACGAGGACTATGGTACCACTTCTGAGTGGTACCATGGTCCTACCAGGGCATCCTAGTTAGGGTCCAGGATCTATGTTTATGATCGTTGGGCGTTATTATTATTATTCACATTACTTTTAAAAAACTCGTCACCTTAATTATCTAAAACTGGATTCAGAAAATTGAAAAAGGTTACCATTAACATAAATCAAATTTCAAATGCCAATGAATTATAATCCAACGGTAATACGCTAATTAATGACATACCTAATTATAAATACAATTAGAAGCCGTTCAACCTAAATTTCATATCTCATATTAAAACACAATACATACAAAACAAAGACGATCCCAATAAATCCAAAACTCACTCCCGCCTTAATTAGAATGTGGTCGAACGCGACCATTGAGACGTAGCACAGATAAGCTAATTGCCTATTTTATAAATTTGAACCTTACGACACGATCGCACTCTTGGCTCTTTAGTAAACGAATTTTAACATGTCCATATTTAATGTGTAAATAAGGCCAATTAAGGCATATTATAATGATCATAAATAAAAAAATCGCAGAGCAGCTACATTTTTTTAGTTGACAGCGTCTGTAGTGCGGTGGTTGAGTAGGTCGGCTCATAACCCGGAGGTGGCGCGTTCGATTCCCGTGTTAGACCAAAAAAATGCGCAAATACTGGTTCTGTGTCTGGGTGTTGTGGGACCATGGTCTTTTTAGTTCCTAGGTCGCTAGACACAGGGCATCCTAGTTAGGGTCCAGGATCTATGTATGCGATCGTTGGGCATTATTATAATTATTCATAATTAACTACGTTTAAATTCTGACGTTTTGCATAACAAAAGAGCGTACGAGTGTCGTATGTCTGACATTCTTTAATGATCTATGAAACTCAGAACTCAGATCGTAAATGAACTAACATCGTATCTACTAAACGTAAAGAAAACGAAAGCATCAATTTTAACGATGTTAACGGCGTTAATCAGCTAACGCGCCAGATGGCCGCTGGGACTCCATCGCCGTTAGCCGTTAAACCGCCGTTTTACAATAACTCTGATCCGTTAATTGGCGGAGCACAGCCCGGGGATAATTAGAGAATTGGCTAATGATGTCACTTGAAGTAGTCGATAAGGGCCGGCCCTTGGCGGTGTACAAGTTGAAAGAGATTTGTTTCTAACTTTTAGTGAACCTTTTCCATACTAGCTACAGCATAATGATTAAAACTGCTTTCTTCTCGTATTATGTAAGTTATCAATTCTGAGGTTGGAATTTTTAGGCCACCTAAAGGCTTTTGACTTAGCTTAACGATATATTGACAACATCCGGGATCAATAATAATAGTAATAAATAATAACGCCCAACGATCACATACATAGATCCTGGACCCTAACTAGGATACCCTGTGTCGAGGAACACAGGAACTACGAGGACCATGGTCCCACAATACGCAGACTCAGAACAAGTATTTGCCCTTTTTTTCTATGCACAAATACTTGTCCTGCCGCAGGAATTGAACCCGCCGCCTCCGGGTTATGAGCAGACTTGCACAACCACCACACCTTAGAGGCTGTCACAAGAGAGGCTGCTAAAATCACGGTTGCGTTTAAACTTCATTAAATAAGAGAAATTTCAAGTTAATAGTCATGTGGCCATTATCAATTCATTTAAGGCCTTATTTACAGTTGGTGGGCCTAATTATCATTCAAATTATATTTATTAATATTAAAATTTAAAACGATGATTACAAAGTTTAATTTTGCTTCCTATTTAAAATCGCGCACTGCTTTTATCTTATTAAAAGTAGATGTATCTGGTTCGTAATTAAGTAATTCTGGTATTGCTTATGAATATTCTACCAAAATGGTTCTGGGATTAATAAATTATACATTAACGCAGATGGTCGAGCACTGGCATAATGTGCTGCTGAATTTTATTTAAAGCCTTTATAACGTATTTTTAATTGAATTTTCTCAGTGTATCTGTGTTTAAATATTAATGAGAAATTCATTTTAGATATTTTCATAAATCAACCTTCTTACATCGATTGAGCTTTGCACCAGTATAAATAAATAATCTACACATATTTATACATGGGAACATTATTTGTTTTTAAATTAATTATAGTTATACACTACCATATTTGGTCATTAATAATTTTTCTATAATTTTATTTGTTTTTATATTATTTAAATGACTTTGTTATGTAAGCTTGCTCATATAAAAATGTTAACAAATAGTTGGTCACAAATGGTTGAATTACTTGACTTATTTGAGGAAGGGTTATATTGAACTGTTTTTCAAATTAATATTGAACCTTATATGGAATAATAATTAGTTATAATCAATATATTTATGTAGGACATAAACTATTCACGTAGAATAAAAACTAATTTAATTCAGTTAACTTGTAATAAATTGTAATGGTTTTAATTTCCAAAATAAAAATTAAGACGATTTACACTAATTATATTTAAAAGCCCAATGCGACGTTACTAATCAACATAATCAGATGAAATATAGTGTAAATAAGAAATAAAACAAACACAATTTAACTAAGTAGTTTTGTTTTCCGAAATAAAACCGTATCAATGACCCCCAAAAATACTTTGTCGACGTAGTGCTTCAAATGTTTAGCGAAAACAACACTTTTCTTTACAAATTAAATAACTTGACTGGTGTTTTAAGCACATCACTAGTTATGTTTTTAATTTAATAAGCCATTATATTAAGTCCAAAAAAAAAATAGGCAAAAATCAACACATTTTCAAGCGCAGACGTGGTTTGACATAAATATGATCTACGATTTTCAACTTTAAACAAAGCGCTAAAGGAAACCCTTAAAGATATACTTGGCCGCGGCCTTAACAAAATACACAAATGATGTGACTTTCATGAGACTTAGATTTAAACGTATATATTTTGATCGGCCTTACGTCCAATATATACAAAGTATTTTCAAAAATTATACTTTCTCGGATGACAGTTATACTGGATGAAAATCAACCAAAAGAGCAAGCTGGTTTCCGTAGACATTTTTCGACTGTAGACCATATACATGTTTTAAGACAGGTCCTACAAAAATATAAGGAGTACAACAAAATATTTTATTTGGGATTTGTGGATTTTAATAAAGCTTTTGATTCATTGGAGCATGAATATATCTGGGAAGCACTACATAGACAAGGGATTCAAACAAAGTACATACGAATACTCCAGAACATCTACGCAAAGAGTACTGCACAGGTCAAGTTAGAAACAACCGGAGACGAATTCCCTTTAGAAAGAGGCGTACGCCAAGGGGACCCTGTCTCACCAAAATTATTTTCTGCTGTGCTGGAGATGATATTCAGGA
The DNA here is from genome assembly GCA_905220475.3 of Ennomos fuscantarius. Taxonomy (NCBI): domain Eukaryota; kingdom Metazoa; phylum Arthropoda; class Insecta; order Lepidoptera; family Geometridae; genus Ennomos; species Ennomos fuscantarius. The sequence goes on from HG992042.1 coordinate 13,700,540, forward strand.
ACCTGGAATGGAGCAAGAAAGGATTAAATATAAACGGTGAAAACCTTAACCATCTACGATTTGCAGACGACCTGATCTTGTTTTCTGAAAATCCAGAAGGTCTAGAACAAATGTTGCAACAGTTATCAGAACAAAGTGCCAAAGCAGGTCTGTCAATGAACACAGCTAAAACAAAGATAATGACAAATTCTTTAAAAACATATAATATAACAGTAAATAGCGAAAAAATAGAATATGTAGATGAATACATTTATTTAGGACAGTTAATATCACCAGCTGAAACAATGAATAAAGAAATTGATAGGAGAATAGCTAATACCTGGAAAAGATACTGGTCACTTAGTGAAATAATGAAAAATAAAGAAATGCCTATTAAAGACAAAAGGAAAGTGTACAATACGTGTATATTACCATACTTAACTTATAGTTGCCAAACATGGGCACTAACAGAACAACAAACCAATAAAATTAAAATATGTCAGAACGGCTTAGAAAGAAGTGTAGCTGGTGTTAAGAGAAAAGACAAAATAAAACTAAAAGACATAAAAAACATAACAAAATTCAAGGATGCGAAAACGGTGTGTAAAACACTAAAATGGCAGTGGACAGGACATATGTTGAGAGAGCGGAACGAGAAGTGGACAAAATTAGTAACAGAATGGTACCCAAGGGATGGAAAGAGAAGTATAGGAAGACAGACAAAACGTTGGGAAGATGACATTAAAAGAATAGCTGGTCCAGAATGGATTCGGACAGCAAAGGACAGGACAAAATGGAAGTTCTTAGAGGAGGCCTTTGTCGCAGGACAAGCTGTTACAAGGGAGGTTAAACCGGTGCCGATATTGTGAAACACACATTGTTTATAAATACAATATGAAAATACCAAAAATATCGTTATGTATAAATTTATTTGTAAAACTAACAGCAATAAAGGCTTATATTATTATTATTATTATTATTATTTTGATCGATTTAAATTACAAGAATTATTGGCATTAATAACCTTTTTATTACATACAGACACCATAGCTATAAAAAAACACGTCTAAAAATAGTTCACGTCTACGAAAGATTTTTCCAAGTACCATTTAATATTGTAATCTAGCATCTTATTGAATGTACGAATTAATTTCAGATAAGTAGGATACGCCTGTCGTTCCCAAAAAGGGCGAACAAAAGCGCACGATACGATTCTTGAATTTAATTCCCCTAGCCCGCATTGTCTGCTGATGTAGAGATTTTCGCTGCATTACCATTTGTTGTTTTCATGGCAAATGATTAGTTTTGATAATATTCAATAAGCCTTTATTTTACGTATGGAAATATATCACAAATAATAAAAATTACGAAATTTAGAAGGCTGGAGTCAATATAACGTTTATGATGGGCCATATTTAAAATATGGCCCAAAAAGAGACGTCATGATATGTGAAGTAAAGCGAAGTATTACTATTATCCAAGTTCTATCCTAAGCGGAAACTTTTCGAAAACCAATAGTACTTCCAATACCACCCACAGAGAGCCGATGCACGAATCATGATAAATTCGCGAGTGTCCATTATTGTGACGTCACGAGGCCGCCCTAAGTGAAACCTGCCATTATGACACAGCGTAAATATATACAGTAGTTTGTTTTCTTTAAAAAAATCATAATTTTCAATTTAATCCTTGAGAAAGTTGTTAAACATCACAGAGCAGTATAAAAAATCAGCCTAAAAATTCTGAACAAGGACTGAGATAGAAGAAAAAGTATAGTATTGTATTATTATGAATTCCATTTACGGAGAGTTCTGCAGAAAAAAGGTAAAGGAAGAAAGAAAAAGATTATGACCACACGACTAAAGTAAAAATTTTTTAGTTTAGCTCCATCTATCGGCCAGTATAATTTTGTTTCCTGTTAATATCGCCATCTTGACTATTGTAAATTGTCATTTTACCAGACATACAAATATGATACAAATTTTTAACTTTGTACATAACAAAGTTAAAAATTTGTATGAATGACAATGAAGACCAACGTAAACCATTTTGAACTTCCGTTTGCCTCGCATTTACCAGATTACTCCCCAAGTCAAGCGTGCGTAAAGAAGTTATACTTCAAAAATCACTGGTGGACAGTAGAATCGGACCATTCGTTCATACAAACAAAAGTATCCAGACGTTTTTAAATGACAATGACAATTTGGCTGACGTTTGCAATTGACAGCTCTGCAAACTTAACCCGAGATCCCCTACTTCCACAACTCTACTACCATTGTAGTGAAAATGAATTATTGTTATGGTCTATCCCTGTTTGTTGAGCAAATAACTTTTAATTGAAGGTTGGCGCGAGTAAATAATTGGATCCGATGTTGTAAGTGAAATGCGCCTTGAGAGTGTAGTATATATTTATAGTAAGTATAAACAAACGATAAGGATAAACAATTTGTAATGTTCTTATTTTTTACATTGACGTCGTAATTTTAAGTTTTAGTATCAGGTGAGTTCCGAGGAAAAGCATCCGATATGCTCTAAATTTGGTCGAGAAATACACACTATTCGTGAGTAACAGTCGAAAGTTTAAGAATTTAAATTGAATCACACTAATAAAAATTTGAATACTAAAAAAACGGTAATTATGATGATGAGAAGTAGACAACAATCTAATCTAAGACCTACCAAGTGTGAATAAAAAAATTTCATCAAAATCGGTTCAGCCGTTTTGGAGGAGTATGGTTACAAACACTTTGACACGAAATACATATATTAGCTTTTGTCCCTTGTAATTTTGTCTATTTGTCTTTCTGCCAATAACCGTTTTCTGCCGGCTAAAAGTATTAGGCTGAAATTGTTACCAAATACCAAGTTCTAAAACTTCAAAAAATTGCAGCAATATAATAGGCATGACGAAAGATTTTGAAATCCTCTTCCGTAATGTGGGTATACATTTACTATTTACGAAAAAACCTTTATTTCCGTAATAGACTTAATTTTAACCAAGATTAAAGCCATTTTCATAATATTTTTTAAATGCGGCGCAAAAACAGCTCGAGGTGTCATGGCGTCGGCTCTGACGTCACTCCTAGGTGTTTACCTACACAATGACATGTTGAAAACATATCACTGCACTACTACACACGTAGAAAAAGAAAACAAAATAACAAAATCAATCCAAATGCGTATATTCACAACAGCAAAAATCTACGTGTGACGTCATGCGCTGTGATTGGCGTTTCAGTCAAAATGGCCGATCGCAGTATTTTAATGTTTTATTTTATTGAAAATCTAAGTAATTTTAATATTTTTAATAAAACTAAACCAGTGTTTCAACGTTATTTAATATAAATTTTACCCTAAAAACATTAAATCGACCATTTTTTGATACTGTCGTCATGCCTATTGTAAGGAAAAATAATTAACCTATTTCATGCCGCATTATGGCTTTGTACTAATAAGTGTTCAATGACGTCATCAAAATCTTAAAGTCTTGAAATTGAAAGCACACAAAAAATTAGAAACTACACAGAAGAAGTACTAAAAGTATCTTGAATTTAGTCATTTACATTAAGATACCAACTAGTTGATCACGTAACTTGATTGTAGGAGTTTTGGCGGGAAAGTGAAAAAGATTGCGTCACCGCATTGTATTATTTTCCTAAGCTTGTGTTATTTTCAGTGTTAGTGCATAAAATTGGTGGCATTATATTCGTTAAGTGCTGGATTACAGGCGTGAGTGTAGGAAAATGGTATAATTATGGTGAAACATTTCTTTTCGTGTTGTTTCCAAAACTCCATAGAAGCTTCAAGTAAAGTTGCCACCACTTTACTAGGAGTATGACTTTGACTAGACTATGACTTGACTGACTTGACTTGATGACTTCGACTATGACTTGACACATATTTGCGTGAAATATCATTAACTTGATAAATTATCAATTACTTGACACTGGCTAAATACACAAAAGTGTGGAGCCAAAACATACAAAAAAAAACTTGATTGCAACCAATAGAGACCAACTTTGTATGGATTTGACAGTTTAATAATTTAATACGCAACTTACGTGCATTGTAACTATGACAATTTTTAAACTAGGAATAAAATTTCTCCCGTTGCATTGCAACAAAATTTCCGTTATCAACTTACAGACCATACACGAGACTGAGAAGATGCATATGTCAACACAAAATAAAATAACTTGACAATAAAAATAAAAAAAATCCAGCAGAAATAAAGCAAGGCTACACAGATAAAAATATTCTACCAAACTGTTATGGTAATTTCATTTATAACCAAAATTTGGCAAGGTGTAACTATTAACAGAGACATTTCATTCCTAGTTTGAAAATTTTCATTGTTACAATGCACGTAAGTTGCGTATTGAAACTGTCAAATCCGTACAATGTTAGGTCTCTGTTGGTTGCAATCAAGTTACGTGATCACCTAGTTGGTATCTTAATGTAAATGACTAAATTCAAGATACTTTTATTAATTCATCTGTGTTAACTGTAGAGTTAAGTTGATTTGACAAAACTGGGTTGATTTATGAGCCAACGATTTTACAATAGAAACTGCTTTTGGTTGGTTATTACTCAAGTTATGAAGTCACTTTTTTAAGTTACATCTAGACAAAAGTTTAGTTACATATAACGACCTTTTATTGCAGTGTAGAAAATAACAACACTTTTATAACAATACCTTGACCACGTTCCATCACAGGCAACCACCATAACTCATACTATTTTTCCCGTCCGGCAAAACGGTTGGTCCGTGCACGGATATCCGGCGCAACTGACTTCGCCGGAAACCGGAACCGGCTGCCCGTCCGGCTAATGGATCGAGAGGGCGACGATAGATATCTGAAATGATATTGGGGTCTTAAGGCTTTCATATTTAAGCACCCACTTAATTTATGAGAATGAAATTTATTGTTGGGATTTTTTTAACTGGAAAAATACCTTTGTTACAATATTATCAACTACTATTAAATGCTACTACAGAAAACATTAGGACGGTAGATAGCCGCGTTGACGTATAGATAGCCCAAATGCTCCAGTCCACTAACAGTAAGTACCATACCCAACATGCTGGCAGCATTGCCCCGTTTAATGACAAAGTATTGTTTTAGTTTGAAAACTATCGTGAGTATGACACATTTTATAAGGTGAATAACGGCCTGAAACGAAACCTGGTCGGAGTAATTTCGACTTTTAATTGACGTGAGTTTAGCCGTTATTCATCTTACAAAAAGTATTGTTTACCGTATAATCACCATGCAGTGTATTAAAAAGTCAATCCCTATTATTCTATTTCCTTACATCCCGGCATTTATTTTGTGGTTATCCCTAATATTATTGAAAAGGTTTTTGTGGCTTTAAAACTGCTACGTTGCGGTTAAAAAATTGATATTAAGTTTTGCACATGTATTGTTTATATACAAATTTAGTGACGAATGATTTTTGTCCCGGAATTTCCACAGTAAATGAATGAATTGCAAATGAAACCGAGGGATGCATCATTTTTTTTTTTTTTTTTTTAATTAGCATTTGACATTGCCAAGGCTTAATTGGTACAGCTATTAACAAGAAGGCTACATCTTGAACTAGTGAGAAAGTAATCAACCTCAAAACGGGTCTATTATTAGGCTGAAAGGTTGCCCATCATTTGTTATAAGATGAACCCATCAGAATAAGTAATTTTAAAAGAATTTCATTTTGCCTATTTTAAATAATACAATCGTCATTTCTGAAAGTTATAGTAAACAACGAAGTCCCAAAGAAATGATAATAAATTTCAAGTGAATCCAAGGGGCACCTCTAAATTTGGAATTAATAGAAGCATCTATAATGGTCCTACAAAGCCCCGACTAGACACCCAAAGTGGGTTATTAAGTTACCTAACCAACAATAATAACTTATATTCTATCGGGTCCCGTACCAATTAATTTTCAACTTGCATATTATTGTTATGTAATATGTGTCACCCGCTCTAACCTCCACAGATCTGAATGTAGTGGAGTTAGCTTGAATTGGTGTGCAAATAATTTTTGAGCTTTGTTTTTAGATATTACATTTTATTCTTTACTTTTTTTTGTATATACTATTTATATAAATTTATTCAGCAGAAACATTAACATGTACTGGCACTCCATAAATAAAAAGTTACACCTAATAAAACATTACTTACAAAATATATATGCGGTCCAACTCACTACCGCGTGGTAAAGTTTCCAGAATACTGGCAGCATTACTCTCGTCGTAGCAGTTTTCCCAGCTCTGGGATCCTCCGAGGCGAGTACCAATCGAGTAAAAATTTGTTGAATTTTTTCTTCTGTGTCAGACGACCACGGGCTGTACTCGATTTTTTAAGTTTGGTAGATATATTATTGGAACAATTACAAACAGATTAAAATTCATGACCTTAACTCCTTAAATAATCAGCTATTATAAAAATAAATGGGATGACAGGATAACAAATTTAACAGCCTGTCGATCTTAATATTAATTAATTCTGAGTATAACATTTTAAACTACTATGTACGTATACAATAAAAGCTATAAAAATAGGATGAATGAGTAATTAAATAAAACGACAAAGTTCCCCCAAATAAAAGCTTGTACCTAAAAATGCTTTTTGAATCTGTAATTTTTTATCTTACTTAGACTATCAAAGCAGTCTCAAGAAAATATCGAATCATTAAATCGAGAATGAACCGATATCTTCTAGGCAAGTATGTTACATCCTAGACCACATCGTTACCTTACCAAATTAGATGAAATGGTAAAACACAAGCTTATAAAACAATTTAAAAAATGTAACACCCTCAAAGACCAATTCTGTGCATACCCACTATACCCCATACTACTCCCATATTCTTGCCACGTACAACCCCCGTAACTTAAGGGTTCCATATCTGCCCCTACGTGTGGAAGTTCGCACTTCTTGCCTGTCAGTCTGCCGCCCCCCCCCCCATCCCTTGCGACACGACGCTTGAACATCAATTGTTTCACCTCTTAACTGACTACGTAGTTTTTATAACAAAGTTTAGTCGTAGACAGAAATACATTTTACTTTACTTTGGTGGTAATTCTATTTAAAGTGCTTTGTAAACTTTTAGAAGCATTACAAAAAAAATAGTATTTGATTGGAGGATGTTTTTAAACATGTTTAAAAACTCAGATAATTATATCAATATTAATAATTTTTATAACAGTATTACTTGCTTAGCGTAATCAACATATTAATTTTATAATAAAAGAAAACTATAACTCAGGGATCAGTGATTCTTGAAAATCAGAATAAAAATGGAAGAATACATAAAGGCATGGCATTTCATGGGCAAGCGTGCTCCACCTTAGACAACTTCGTCACTTACCATCAGGTGAGTTGTTGTCAAACGCATGCACATTTTATCATAAAAAAAAGGCCGATAAGTTAGTTATAAGTAAAGGATACGTGCAGCTGCAAGAAACGGTTTACGCTTTTGCATAGCTTTGTTAATTTCATTCTCGAATTATCTAAAATACACAGGTACGTTTTAGATAAACGCTTACAACGTTTACGTTCCTTTCTTATTTATAGAAAAGCGCTAAAGTTTCAACCCCTACTTGTTAGAATCACTTTGTACTAGCCCGTCGGTATCGCCTTACCGGCAGGAAGGAACTGTAATTCCCGCCGATTGTTATCATTCCAAGGATCTTGCGAATGGGAGTCCATTAGAAAATGAATAAAATACATTTTCCTTTGTTTTAAACTTGATATCGGGGATAAACGTTTCCGAATATGTTAATTAGGATGATTCTGCGTTGGTAGAACCATTTAGAGTGGATTTTTCACGGCGAAGATAATTTTGTTCGATAAATGTATGTAGTTGTTTTTGGGTAGTACGATAATTCTGCATGTAAAATCATGTGGAATGGTTAGTTAAATAATAAATTAGGTATATTAAAAGTTAAGGGTTGTTCCTTTAACTCTAATATGTTTGAATATTACCGTAAACTCGCTTGGTAATACCCAATAACCAAGTTAAATACAGCAACAAAATGCAAATCCCTTACAACGAACCCGCTCGTAACCACTTAATCATGGAACTAAGTATCTATTTTGTAAACATAAGTTATAGGCACAATACAGATTATACACAGTAAGGTGGATTCAAAATAATGTCGTAAAGGATATTTATCGCAGTCTACAAACAATTATGTATAAATACAAAAATATTTATTATATTTTTTTAAATATTTGTCCAGTATTGTTTTCTATATTTCTTAATACATAGTTTTAGATAGAGATTCAAAACTTTTGAGCAACTATTTTATGTATTGCCTTTTAAATAACCCCTTTATTGCGTTGTTCTTAAATGCGACATAATAATATTTAAAATAATGAAAGAAGGCACCGATTTCTGGAAATCTTTGGGAATAATTTAATTAAAATTATGTACCTAACAATATATTTATGTCAACAAATTATTAATCATGTAATATATTTATCGGGCAAATTCCCTTTTTTAACTACCACAATACTACTAAATACTACACAACCTAAAAAACAAATTTTTGGATTATATACTAGCCGCAGTGATCTATTAGACTAAAGTCCAAATGCTCCAACCACCAGTAGGTAGCGTACCCAACATGCTGGTCGTATTTCCTCGTGAAATAGATTAATGAAACAAAAAGACGTGTGGTACTCGAAGACAGCCGCGGTAAAGCTATTGCATAGCATTTGTATACTCCTTGGGTTGTTGTACTCCGACCGGCACAGCGGTTCGGAGTGGGGGGTGTTAGGTTTTTTTCGTTACGGAATTTCTGGATTCGGTCCCCATGCTCAAGGCCCGCGATAAAAGCTATGCAATAGCTTAAAACACAATTGTTTCCATCTATTCAGCTTTAGTTTATAGGTATCTGTGAAAGTGTATTAACGTTTCTTAAAAAAAGAAGCATCTTTCTTTAAATTGATACCTTATTTTTATAAAAGACTAAAAAATCCACCTATTTGTTGATGGGTGGGAACCCATCACACATTTGTATGATGAATACAGGTAATTTATTCTGTGTTATATTGTATTCTATGTATGTGTTTAGAAACTAAAAGTATGTACGTATTATATCTTTTATCTGGCAGGCTTTATTTAGTATGGGGCTAGCCCAATTACGGCGCTCCGTGAAATGTCCACTTTTAATAAAATATTATATCATCGTTTGGACCTTTAAGTGAATGATTGATTTCCAAAAATTTTTCTGTAATTTCTACATGTATGGCGTAACTGCGAGCGCATAATAGTAAATAGCAAAAATAGTAATTAATTTTGTGGTCACTAAGCAAAGCCTAATAAGCTTTTTTGTTCGTAGCGTCCATACTGGTAATATTGACCCCAAACTGAATCGACCCTATAAAACTTGCTACAGTAGTTTTAATCAAATACGTTTTGAGATAAATGTGTAGTCCAGTGTTGTGCCCTAAATAATAATCAAAAATGAAGTCATTTTGTAATCTAAATATATATAACTCAAAGGTGACTGACTGACATAGTGATCTATCAACGCACAGCCCAAACCACTGAAATTTTGCATAATGGTAGATGTTATGACTTAGGCATCCGCTAAGAAAGGATTTTTCGAAATTCCACCCTTAAGAGGGTGAAATGGGTGGTTGAATTATTTTCCCATAGGCCACACAGTGGGTGAAGCTGCGGGCAAAAGCTCGTTGCATATATTACTTTTCAAATAACATGAGAAATATATTTTTAATAGGAAATGATACAAAAAAAATGAATATAATGAGCAATTTCAGTATACCTAACTGTTCTATCCATTTTCGTCGTTATTTGACAATCCAAATAAATGATTATAATACTAGTTGTGTTTGAGAAATATTGTACAAATCATTTCCTTTACATTAAAATTAGTACGCTACTAAGGCGATGCTATTAGGAATCAAAAACCTTTAAAATGGAATGACTTTTACTGCATTTAACAAAATGGCGGCGCATCGAAAGCTGATTTACCACGCCATTAATTCCGTCCCGTAAAAAAGGTAAAATTACCATTTAATATGGTTACGGGGATCCGAATCGCATGAATATTAATATGTATTAATCAATATGAATCGACCGAGACGGCGTTTTACTTGCGAACTGAGAGCACAGGCATTATGTTACACCGAACTGTAACAAAAACACAAAATGCTCGCAGAATATAAAATGACTGACAAATAATAGCCGATCATAAACATTATCAGTGAATGTCTATTAACATTATGATACAGTGACTCAATGATAGATAATGATTGGATTGGCTTAAGCTTTAAACAAATTGAAAGAAACAATGACAATAATATTTTGACAGCCTCTGTGGTGTGGTAGATGAGCAGGCCAGCGCAAAGCCCGGAGACTGTGGGTTTGATCCCTGTAGCAGTACAAGTCCAAAATCCTATGTATGTGATCGTTGGGCGTTATTGATTTATTTTTTATTCTGGCTATTTTATTATCAACCTTTAGGACACTGCACAATATCTAAAGTTTGTAGGGTACTATGATTTTATCAATTAGTGATCAGTATAAGGGTAGTAAAATAAACGTCGTCCAAATAAACTAGCGTAATATCACTTTGATTACTATAGAATAGATAGTAAGACAATTAGTACCTCAACCACAAAATTTAAGTCTTACACAAAATGTATAACTTTAATAAAGTTACAAAAACCTAACTAAGGATCAACCCTGTGCTTTAAGTTTTTTTTTTCTTCTCGTTGTTAATAGATTTCCAATCCATTGCTCATGATTCAAGAAGATTTCTTTCTTGCTTGGTGATGCATCCCATTTGGTTAACGCTGAACAAGTTAGTGGAAAGAAATATCATTAGAAATATCGCGTCAAAAAAGACACTACACGCGATACCTCATCATATTCTAAAATTTAATTCAAATAATATTATAATTTAAAGAGAGCGTTACGCTACGGTGTAATACAATCCTATTTACCCAATCAGTGTAACCATCAGATAAATAAACGTTGGAATCGATATTCAAGATAACGATTCCGTTTAATTCATTGACCATTGACTAATATTGTACCTCTCATAGATCAAGAGATATAACTGACTAATAGGAACATGTCTTTAGGGTACAATTACAAATAATTTAAATCTTAATTTGCAGAGATGAGACCGATTAGTGTACCGATTGGGAGACTACAAGTGGTGGTTTGTATTCAAATACTTTTATATTTAGTATAGTTTTGAAGCAATGTCAAATGGAACTGAAATTTTTATGAAACCAGCTGGGCGATCACGAAACTCGATTGCAACCTATAGAAACACAAATTTGTATGGATTTGACAGTTTGAATACGCAGTTTATGTCCATAGTTAGTATGGAAATGGCTCCTGTTGCATTGCAATCAAAGTTTCGTGATCACTCACCAGAACACTCGTGACTTTCGTGACCTACTCATCAAATACAAATGATCCATCCTAAAAAAATTGGAAGGAGTTTTGTAATTTTTTATCTAGAAAAAGGCATAAATCAAACAATGTAAAGTGAGTCGCTCATAGACTTCGATTCGGATTAGTTTTGGGTATAGACCGTAAGCACAAAATTTTCTGCAACAATTGTGTTCCTGAACTCAGATTTCGTGACCTTAAAATACTTGCTTAGAATTTGTGTGTTGTCAAACGCAAGCCTGTCAAATATAAAAATAGAGTAGCAGTTTTTTCCAAATATAATGAAAAGCAGCCGGTATATATTTTAGGAGGAAATAAAACAAAGAAAAATTACCAAAAAAATATATGAAATCGCAGAACCTGTCGAGATTAGTTAGTCAAGATAAGTTGAAACATAAGACCTGTGTGTGAATATACAACATACCTCCATCCGCACAGATGGAAACTAATTTCGCTATTTAAAGCAGATATTTCGCTCCCTTCTTCAATGAATTGATCATACTTTTTTGGCAGAGTAAGAAAGTAATCATACAGAATTAGAAAACTGAAGTGGCAGTGGGCTGATCGTTTATTATTAGCCCCGAAACCGACATCATATAGGGTTTCTTGAGCAAACCTCGCATCTTGACAAAAAAAAAGATATTTTGCATCGGCTTGCCGTACGGTACGGTAGACGTATATTTTTAGCAAAAATAACATAAGTTATTGCTAATATCAAAAACTTTTCACAACATTTAATCATACCAAAAACACCGCATTTATTACTTTATTAATTTATTTTAAAACATCTACTTCCATTTACCCAAGTTTTTAGCGTGAGCTTTACAATTTTACCGCCACCTTTGCAATTACCGTCAAGGGGTAATTTAAAGCATGAAGCGGTAATTTAAAGCATTAAGTTGGTAATAGCACGCCCGAGGCGATAATGACATGATGATATCGCGAGCGATCATCGCGATTGCTCTCAATAATCGCCGTTCAACAGGTTTGTAAGATTGTAATGGATGTGGAGATGAGATGGCACGGAAATTATATTACCCGACGATTTTTTTATGTGTGAAGAATTTTCACGTTTTATATTAAAATAATAAAATGACACCCAATGATCACATACATAGATCCTGGACCCTAACTAGGATTCCCTGTGTCAAGGGACCCAGGATCTACAAGGACCATAGTCTCACGACACTCAGACACAAAAAAAAAATTTGCATTTTTTTCTCTGCAGAAATACTTGTCCTGCCACGAGAATTGAACCCGCCGCCTCCAGGATATGAGCAGACCTGCTCAACCACCGCACCACAGATGCTGTTAAAAATGGAGTGCTTATATTAATTTGAAGTACAATGTGTTGATAAGATCAATCGATCGATTCTTATTTTTAATGGTACCATAACCGTGCAACACTAGCAGACCAGAGCGAGGCAGAGGTGTCCCCGCACAAATAGTGCCAGTTAAAAGTTGCCATGTTTTAATACGTTTTATTATTAAAAGTTAAAAATATCGGAAGAACAGCTATAAATTGTAAATTAAAGGAAAAAAAAAAGTCTAGAACAAGACATAAAATTTAACTAAACAATAAATTGTGTCGTTGGGCGAGAACATAAAAATTATTAAAAATTACTCATAATGAAGTAAAAGTCAATAAAATTAATTTTAAATAGCAATCTGTGGAGGTTGGTTCCATTAAATAAAAACAAAAAATATTGCGGTCAACATCCAATAATTTTTATTAATTTATCTACGGTAAATTACAGGTAAATAATGCCTCTATAAGATTCATTTAAATTTGATTTAAATACCATTCTCAGTTTTTAATCACGTACAAAATTTATAATTTTAAAAATCCATAGTACGACCATCGTTTGAGCCAATCCAGCTTCACAAGTGACAGCTTAAATGTACAATTAAGCTGTTCTGCAAAAAACCAGTAGTTACACACGAACGCGTGAACGCATCGATGGTAATTAGCAGCATTTAGCTACCGTGGTAAGGGCAGCAATTTGTTCATATTTGGTCATAATTATGTATGCAGGCTGGTCGTTCGATTGCAATTTAAACCGGGATGACAAATGACAGCCCTTGACAGGAGCTGTCATTCTATAAAAATAGTAAGTATAAAGCTAGTAGTTCTGTTTAATGATTTGAGTTATTTAAACATCGGACATGGACAAATCTTTGTACACGCCGACGACACTGTATAAGCTAGTATCCATGTTGCAGAAGGACTGTCGATGGTAACTGAATGGTTGCAAGACAATTTGTAATTTACAATAAATTTACTTTTCTTTAAATTTAGAGAAAAGCAAGTATATTAAATTTGCTAATTTACGTGTGAATGCACCTGGTATCAATATTAAGGAAAACGTAGGAGTTTTGGCGGGAAAGCGATAAAGATAGCGTCACCGCATTGTATTATTTTCCAAAACTTGTGTTATTTTCAGTGTAAGTGCATAAAATTGGTGGCATTTTATTCGTTAAGTGCTGGATTACAGGCATGAGTGTGGGAAAGTGGTATAATGATGGTGAAACGTTTCTTTTCGTGTTGTTTCCAAAACTCCATAGAAGCTTCTGGTAAAGTTGCCACCACTTTACTAGGAGTATGACTTTGACTAGACTATGACATGACTTGATGACTTCGACTGTGACTTGATACATATTTGCGTAAATATCATTAACTTGAAAAATTATCAATTACTAGACACTGGCTAAATACACAAAAGTGTGGAGCCAAAACATAAAAAAGGCATACGTAAAGTGCTCAACAAATATTTGTAACTGCCCAGAATTAACTTACCTAGTATTTAGTACATTGGTTTTAAACAAAGGTACTTAATACTGCAACACCACGAAAAACGGCCGTGTATGTTTCACCGGTGGTTGGTAACTGACGTTTTCAAACGAAGTACTGAGTCACTTTTGATGTTTTCAATACATATTTTTTAGGTAAAACTTCTTTTTGATTTGGGGGGTAAGCTGGCAAACGGAACTTTAAGTTGGTTCACGTAGATCTCCATTGTCAACATAACAAAGTTAAAATTTTGTATTATTATGTTGGTATAACTGCTTAAATGATAATTGCAATTGTCAAGATGACGACATTAACATTAAACAAAGCTATACCGGCCAATAAATGGAGCTAAACTAAAGAACTTTTATTTCAGTCGTGTGGTCTAAAACACTCTTGTATATTTTAAAAATAATAGTAAGTTATTATTAGTTTATTAAGTAATAACAATTTTAGTATACTCAAATATAATACAAATCGTATTAAATATAATTATAATATTTAAATTTTCTTTGAGTATATGTTTTAATATTTTAGGCGTATGATAGCATATACCTCTATTATTAGTAGTGTTCTGGTTCCCCATGACTCATGGTAACCGCAGAAAACAAACAACGTTGATACGAAGTCTTCCTTATAATATTAATGAATGTCATTTTAGTTACGCCATTTAAGTTTACGAACGTCCCGCGTTTAATTGATATACCTTTAATCACAATGGCAAAAACCTTTTCCATGAGAATATTATGTGTGGTGGTTCTATTTAATTTATTCAACGGTATATTTTTAGCGTCTTTGCGTACTGATCGTAAGTAATTCTTGTATGTTTTAGTAGGAACATAAAAATCGTAGTGAGTAGTTGCAGTCTGGATTTTTTTCATTTTGACAGACGTGATCGATCAGGCGTTTTTTTTTACAAGCATGCCATATCGTGTACCACGGCGTCGCTTAGCATCAGGAAAGATTGAGATCAATGCCAACCGTCGATAAAACCGAATAAAAAATCCTTTTTTTTTAGTAGTCGTTCACCTGATGTTAAACGACACGGCTGCCCATAACAGAACAGTGTCACTCGGACAACTCGAACTCCAAAACATAGAGTTTCGAGCGACACTGCACTGCGCACATCATCCTGAGACATCAGCACAATCTATTAAGATCTATCTATATAATATATAATAATATATATATATATAATAATAATATATAGAGATTACTAAACTGTGAAATCAGATCATAAAGTCTCATTTACCCAGTAATTTCACTAGCTACAGTGCCCTTCAAACCCGAACACAGTAGTTCTTGCACATTAATGCTTGGCGGCAGAACAATTGGCAAAGCGGTGCTACCTACCTAGACGAACTTTGCAGAAAAGTCCTACCACCTAGTAAAACCTATCATTTTATCCCATTTATCACAGTTATTTAACTCCATGGAATGGAATGGGATAACAATGCTCTCTTAAAATAATTACATAATATGCACTTGAAAGTAGGTAAAATAGCAAGCATATGCAAGTTTTAGCTGAGAATTGTTTGAACCAAGTATTATAGTTAACAAAGTCATGCAGGACCCTGTCGAAACCGGACGGGGCACGGTTGCAATGGGACAATGTACGAGTATGTTTCAACCCTGACACTTCGTATTCCCATATTTAAAAAAAAGTTAAAATTACATTCCGTGAAGTCCTATTTCTTACTATCCTACTAATATTATAAATGCGAAAGTTTGTGAGTATGAATGTATGGATGAATGTTTGTTGCTCTTTCACGCTCAAACGGCTTGACGGATTTAGATGAAGTTTGGAATATAGATAGCTTAAACCACGGGGCGCAGTTAGTTGTAAATAAATATACCTAGTAAAAGTTCATGCCTATATCAATATAATTTTTTAAAGTTTACTAGCTGCGCCCTGCGGTTTCACCCGCGGATAACAAGTAACCTACGTGGTAATTTTAAACATTTTTAACCAAATTCATCAAGCAGTTTGAGCGTGAAAGAGTAACTAACTAATATCAAATACTTTTGTATTTATAATATTAGTAGGATAATATTCCACGAAATTACAAATAAATATAATAAAAAAGTCACGCCTGCATCAATTAATATTTTATGGTGTAATTGTTTTTAATTTTATTATTAACGCTCAAATTTTTATTTATTTCTTTTTCAGCTCGGTCAGTGTATTTTAATCCAAATAATAGATTTATACAAGCAGAGAAAGAAATACTTTGCAACAACTTAGAAACTAAAATATATGAGGAGAATAAGAAACGTTTAAGTTCCAAATATTAGGTCTTTACCTATGAAATTGCCGTTTTGTTTGAAAAAAGTTAAAGTATTTTTTTTTTCGAACTTATTTATTTCTTTTATTTAAAGTAATCACCCCTGCAATCAATGCATCTTTGCCAACGCTGTGGCAGTTTATGGATGCCCTTCTTGAAAAAATCAGCAGGACGGGAGACAACAAACTCTTCAAAGGCGTTTTGTACTGCCTCTCGGGAATTGAATTTTTTTCCCGCTAAAAAGTTGTCCAAATTTTGGAAAAAGTAATAGTCGGTAGGCGCAAGATCTGGTGAGTATGGCGGATGAGGGAGAGCTTCCAAACCCAACTCATGCAGCTTAGAGACGGTCTGTTGTGCAGTATGGGGTCGCGCGTTGTCGTGAAGTAGCAGTGGAGACGACCGATTGACCAAAGCTGGTTGCAGACGTGCAAGTTTCGCCACCATTGTGGTCAGTTCTTCAACGTACACATCTGCAGTAATGCTCTCGCCGTTTTGTAAAAAGCTATGATGAATCACACCAGCACTAGACCACCAAACTGTGACCATCACCTTTCTAGGGGTCATTTTTCGTTTTGCACATTGCTTTGGTACCGAACCAGGATCTAACCAACTTGCTGAGCGCTTTCGATTGTCAAAAAGAATCCATTTTTCGTCGCACGTAACAATTCGCTTCAAAATTCCTTCATTTGTGTGCCTGTTAAGCAGCGCAAGGCAAGTCTCGACGCGTACGTTGCGCTGGCGATCGTTAAGTTCGTGGGGCACCCATCTATCAAGCTTTTTTATCTTGCCAATCTGTCGCAAATGGACCAATATTGTTTTGATGCTAACATCAAAAGCTGCTGCCAGCTCAGCTGTAGATTGAGATTCATCAGCTTCCACAATCGCCTTTAATTCATCATTGTTGACCACAGTTTCCGGACGACCACGAGGTTCATTGATCAAGTCAAAATTCCCAGAACGGAACCGAGCAAACCAATAACGGGTTGTACGTTCGTTTGTACAGTTCTCTCCGTAAACGTCGTTGATGTTACGTGTCGTTTGTGCCGCGTTGGTGCCACGACGGAACTCATATTCCATAATTACACGAAATTTCAAGGTATCCATTATGAGGAAAAATGTTGAAATATAATGAAAATACAACGCTAATCAATAAACAAAAGACTTATATTGTAAATAGAATGTCATATTTTTAAAACAAAATTAATTTGAATTTAGAATTCATAGCCAATCTAAACTTTTTTTTGTTTGAAAAAGTCAGTACTGCAATACGGCAATTTCATAGGTAAAGACCTATTATGATTACGAAGGTTCCTATGAACAGACATTACAAATATTTTACGATAAAATGGGTTGCGATTACTATCTATACTACTATAATCTATGAATAAGAGATGAATACTAAAATTAAATGAACACACGGGTAGGGCTAGTGAACAGTAAAGATTAATCCTTTTTAAATAATCCACAATTAAAATATTAAAATTGCTGAACAAAATAAATAATATTTTCTTGTTTTTTATTTATTCCTAGAGTACCGTCAAGGTAGGCACTAATCGAATTATAATCTAGCCATACATATTTGGCTAATAAGTAATTTTAAATTAACTTAAACTTCTAAAAACCTAATTAAATAATATGTATAATAACAAACTTTGCATCATCCTGACAAAATTCATTTATGTAACAATGGCAACGTTGCGTCGCGTTCGAGCGTCCATTATATACGAGTAGGTCCCGTCCATATCTACGCTGCGCCAAGGGAGTGGGAAGCGGTGAAATCCTTGGACGGCGGACCTGCAGCCTTACTGCGTAACCGTTCTGGGAATTGGCTTCGCCTGCCATCCTGCACGCGCCAATTAACAAGTCTACGAGTGCGAGCAAGAGAGAATACGATTACAATCTCCACCAGACTTACGCGGTAAAGGCCCTGGCGGCATGGCGGCAGGGTCGCAAGCTCACGTGCAGGGCACCCGTAACTCCACGGCCGTAGCTAGGGGAGGGCATTGTGGGGCCATGCCAAGAAATCAGAATGCTCTACCTTCAAAATACCAAAAACTAAGATAAATCGAGTTTTGGCGGGAAAACGAAAAAGATTGCGTCGCCGCATCGTATTATTTTCCAAAACTTGTGTTATTTTCAGTGTTAGTGTATAAAATTGGTGGCATTTTATTCGTTAAGTGCTGGATTACAGGCATGAGTGTGGGAAAATAGTATAATGATGGTGAAACGTTTCTTTTCGTGTTGTTTCCAAAACTCCATAAAAGCTTCAAGTAAAGTTGCCACCACTTTACTAGGAGTATGATTTTGACTAGACTGACTTGACTATGACTTGACTTGATGACTTCGACTGTGACTTGACACATAATAGGTCTTTACCTATGAAATTGCCGTTTTGCAGTACAGACTTTTTCAAACAAAAAAAAGTTTTGATTGGCTATGAATTCTAAATTCAAATTAATTTTGTTTTAAAAATATGACATTCTATTTACAATATAAGTCTTTTGTTTATTGATTAGCGTTGTATTTTCATTACATTTCAACATTTTTCCTCATAATGGATACTTTGAAATTTCGTGTAATTATGGAATATGAGTTCCGTCGTGGCACCAACGCGGCACAAACGACACGTAACATCAACGACGTTTACGGAGAGAACTGTACAAACGAACGTACAACCCGTTATTGGTTTGCTCGGTTCCGTTCTGGGAATTTTGACTTGATAAATGAACCTCGTGGTCGTCCGGAAACTTTGGTCAACAATGATGAATTAAAGGCCATTGTGGAAGCTGATGAATCTCAATCTACAGCTGAGCTGGCAGCAGCTTTTGATGTTAGCATCAAAACAATATTGGTCCATTTGCGACAGATTGGCAAGATAAAAAAGCTTGATAGATGGGTGCCCCACGAACTTAACGATCGCCAGCGCAACGTACGCGTCGAGACTTGCGTTGCGCTGCTTAACAGGCACAGAAATGAAGGAATTTTAAACCGAATTGTTACGTGCGACGAAAAATGGATTCTTTTTGACAATCGAAAGCGCTCAGCAAGTTGGTTAGATCCTGGTTCGGTACCAAAGCAATGTGCAAAACGAAAAATGACCCCTAGAAAGGTGATGGTCACAGTTTGGTGGTCTAGTGCTGGTGTGATTCATCATAGCTTTTTACAAAACGGCGAGAGCATTACTGCAGATGTGTACATTGAAAAACTGACCACAATGATGGTGAAACTCGCACGTCTGCAACCAGCTTTGGTCAATCGGTCGTCTCCACTGCTACTTCACGACAACGCGCGACCCCTTACTGCACAACAGACCGTCTCTAAGCTGCATGAGTTGGGTTTGGAAGCTCTCCCTCATCCGCCATACTCACCAGATCTTGCGCCTACCGACTATTACTTTTTCCAAAATTTGGACAACTTTTTAGCGGGAAAAAAATTCAATTCCCGAGAGGCAGTACAAAACGCCTTTGAAGAGTTTGTTGTCTCCCGTCCTGCTGATTTTTTCAAGAAGGGCATCCATAAACTGCCACAGCGTTGGCAAAGATGCATTGATTGCAGGGGTGATTACTTTGAATAAAAGAAATAAATAACTTCGAAAAAAAAATACTTTAACTTTTTTCAA
Source organism: Ennomos fuscantarius (assembly GCA_905220475.3). NCBI lineage: Eukaryota > Metazoa > Arthropoda > Insecta > Lepidoptera > Geometridae > Ennomos > Ennomos fuscantarius. The sequence continues at coordinate 13,720,652 of HG992042.1, forward strand.
ACAAAACGGCAATTTCATAGGTAAAGACCTAATATTTGCGTGAAATATCGATAACTTGATAAATTATCAATTACTTGACACTGGCTAAATACACAAAGGTGTGGAGCCAAAACCTAAAAAAAAAAAACTAAGATAAATTATAATTAAATTATGTAGTAGTGTTATATATAGTATGTTCATAGATTGCGATAAAAAAAATCTTAGATCCATGCTCATGTTCTGTCACAGAAATCATAGTAATTCAAATACATGAATGTACATCACCGGCCTAGAGGTCAGTGACCTGGTGATTGATTTAGGAGCCCCTGCTTTGAAGGCAGATTTATGATACATTTTTTACTTGCGCCCTACCTGTAACCAACGCTGGCCCCACCTCAAATTCGACTCTAGGTACAGACCCTGCGTAACTCACACTCTTATGCTTACTGTTTTTTTTTTTTTTTTTTTTTTTTTTTTTTTTTTTTTTTTTATGTTGCGGAATGACGTGACGAGCTAGCCGTTCGCCTGATGTTAAACGACACGGCTGCCCATATCAGCTGCAGTGTCACTCGGAACTCTAAAGTATATAGGTTCGCGTGACACTGCATTGCGCACGTCATCCAGAGACATCAGCACAATCTAGTAATAGGATTACTAAACTGTGAGATCAGATCATAGTCTCATTTGCCCAGTAATTTCACTAGCTACAGTGCCCTTCAAACCGGAACACAGCAGTGCTTGCGCACTACTGCTTGGCGGCAGAATAACTGGCAAAGCGGTGGTACCTACCTAGACGAACTTTGCAGTAAAGTCCTACCACCTAGTAAAGTGTTTTGCTATATAACACTGCTTTGAAGAATAAATCTAGACAATTAGAAGTACTTCTTGAAGCCCACTTCAAGCGTTACGTTCTATGTATGACATTATCACATCACACTATCACACTAATATCATAAAGGCGAAAGTTTGTATATGTGTTTGTGTGTATGTGTGTATGTTTGTTACTCCTTGACGCTCAAGCAGCTGAATGGATTTGGATGAAATTCGGTACCAAGATAGCTTATAGCCTGTATTTACATATAGGATACATTATATCCCGGAAAAGTGAAATTTTCCCGTGGGGTGAGCAAATAATTAAAATACTTTTTATCCGTGGGTGAAACCGCGGGGTGCAACTAGTATACTATACAGTGGCTGTAGAAGCACGAGTTGAAATGAGTTAACATTAATAATTATACATTAGCCTCATACAGCACCATTTGAATAGCCTGATAGCTCAGTTGGTAGTGGTTCTGCCTTCTGAACTGTAGGTTGTGGGTTCGATTCCCACAAATACGTTAGAACATAGGGGGTTGTTCTGTGTTTGGGTGTTGTATTGTATTCTATGTTTGTATTTACAAACAAAATGTATCTATGTATTCTATCAAATGCCTGGTTTCCATAGTACAAGCTTTGCCTAGTTTGGGTCTAGAAGGCGTTGTGTGAAAGATCCACTAATATTTATTTATACTATTGTAGCTAATGTTGGACGTAGTGGGTGCTGCATATTTATGAAAAACGATTATAAGTGTAGCCTTTATCCAATGCAATAGTATACACAGCCAGCAGCCTATGGAGTAGTGGTTGAGCAGGTCGGCTAATAACCCGGAGAAGACGGGTTCGATTCCCGCAGCTGGACTAGTGTTTGGGCACAGGAAAATAATACGCCAATACTTGTTCTGTATCTGGGTTGTGGGAACATGGTCTTCATATTTCCTGGGTCCCTAAATACAGTCTCCTAGTTAAGATCCAACGCGTAAATGTAATAGCGCTTTGAACTATTGAACTAAACAGTTCAAAGCGCTATTTAGTCCAAAGGCATTGCCATTTAACGGTGCAATGCCTCCAGTATTTTAATACGTTGCCTACTGGTAGCGGCACCCTAGACACTTTTGCTAATGGATTGTTTACGGTTTTAATTTTCTTTGTACATACCGAGTATTAAAATATGGTATTACACTATACGGGTTTATTTTACTGCAGATTCCTAGTTATTTTGCAAATTTATATGTATTAATTAAAAGTGCGCTGTTTAGTTTATCTTTAGATGTAGGATAGTTGCACCCCGAGAATTTATCCGTTATAAAAAATATCCTATGTGTTAAAGGTATCTCTATTCTAAATTTCATCCAAATCTGTCTTGCCATTGTATTGTTTAGCGGTGACAAACGTTCACACACGCACACACCTTCATATTTATAATATTATTAGGAGGAAGTAGGGTTTATCTCTTCGTGTTTCGAAACCTCACTCTGCGTCAACCAGTTAACCCGCTTTGTTCGATGAAATGATACAATAATTTGCTCTTTAGTATATAAAATCAAGTTGAAACAAAACGTCGAACTTTGTGCTCGCTGCATGACTCACAAAAAGGTGTAGCAAAGCAGTTCGGTGATCTACTACAATATGTATTTACTTGGTGAGCATTTGCTCTCATGTAAAATCGCCTTTATATATGATTTAGAAATAAATAAAAATATTAAATACATTTATTCAAGAATCACACAACATTAAATTTTTACAAATAGGCACTTATACAAGAAAAACCGCACGAAAAAAAGAGGGAAACTAAGAATATGTTGCGTGACGTCATGATATAGGTCCCGACTCGGCATGTAATTAAGGTCGTTGATTTGTGTGGTTGTATTGTGCAACGAATTCTGCAGAGTTGCACCCTACTGCTTGGATTGGCATACTAGTACAGGTACCTAGACAAATCATTTTGCCAAAAATTCAACCACCTAGTACAATGTAATCTAAGCTAATATTATAAAGAGGAAAGATTTGATTGTTTTTTTGCATTATATACGCTCTGAAACTTTTTTTTTATAGTAACGAATGACGTGACGAGCTAACGAGTTTGCCTGATGTTAAGCGACACGGCTGCCCATATTAGTTGCAGTGTCACTCGGAACTCTAAAGTATAGAGTTTCGCGTGACACTGCACTGCGCACGTCATCCTGAGACATGAGCACAATCTAGTAATAAGATTACTAGACTGTGAGATCAGTTCATAAAGCCTAATTTGCCCAGTAATTTCATTAGCTACAATGCCCTTCAAACCGGAACACAGCAGTAACCAGAACACACAACTACTAGACAGATTTCAAAAATTCTTTAACCATTAGCATCCCGCATCGTTCCTGATGAACGTAAGCACTACCATAAGCTTGTTCATTGATCTCAATGAACTCAATCTTCAGTCCTTCTTTCCTCTTCCACCTTGTGGAGCTCCTCAAGGAGGAGGAAAGAAGGACTCTATGCCACTGCCATAGATTAATTCACAAGCCACGCGTCAGGCTGTGCAATCTGTTTGAGCATAATATGGCACTACCATAAGCTTGTTAATTGACCTCAAAGTTTATTGCTCACACAGATTGCACAGCTTCACGCTTTGCTTGTGAAGCAATCTACGGCAGCCATGTAGATCAACGCGGGGGAAGCACCCCCTTTAACTAGCCAATATGCTGTAACATACTTCTTTAAATGGGGGAATAAAATGTTCATTCTGAGCTTGAATTATCTAAATCTACACTATCCAGTCAAGGAATAAGTAACAGTTCATAAAAGTGCCTTTATTATTAGAATGAGTGAACTTATTCCTCACACTCGCTTTAACAGAAAACTCAAAGCGTTAAGAACGTTCCAACAAAGTGTAAAAACTCCGAGTGAGTCGGAGTGTGACAACTGATAACGCGCTCTGTGGCCGCTGGAGGAGTTACGGCACAAGTTTTTGTATGAAACAGAGAGGTGGGAAAGCAACACGAAGGATATGGACCACCATAAACACATATAAGTATTTACAACTCAACGGTATAGTACTGGAAGAGAGTTATTCCTTGGCCTTTCTCTAAAGGACAAAATTTTTAATGAAGTGATCCGAAAAAGAGCTACACTGGTCGTAGCCACGGAAGCCACGCTTAAGAAAACATAGTGTAGAAACTGGTCAAAACTGGATAGAGGGACTTGGAAACTGAGCTCAGTGGAATGCTATTGGAGAGGTCTACGCTTAGCAGTAGACATGTACAGACTGTAGAGATGTGTGTAGATGATGATGATGATGATGATGATGATGATGATGATGATTGAAGGGTTGAGAATAAAAAGGATTTAACTGACAAATTGACAGTTTCGAGAAAATTTACTTTAAACGTCAACGGCGTCATTTTTATATAGAGTGCTTATAAGGTAATAGAAAAGGTTTATGTAAGTTTCAGTTGCTTGAAAATGTTTTATTTCCATTTAAAATTACTAAATATAGTACTAATTCATACAATTACTGTAAAAATATAATATAATAAAATAAATAAAGTAATGTTTTTATGCTAAGCGTACTGTATTCCTGTGACAGATAAACCATTTTTAGACTCAAAATCTCGAGATTTAAGCCTCATTTCGGTATTTTGAGAATGTATTATTGAAGATAATTTCACACTGAATCCAACGATACCCATAAGTCATTTGGTCAAAAAAATCAGTTAAATCCTTTTTATTCTCACCTTTCAATTGTCGCGGCGTCCGACTTCTTTGACAACGACCATGGACAACGACTGACGAAACATTTGGATTGACAAAAAGGACTTCAGAGACGACAGGACAAAAGAAAGGACTACTTTTACATTTTTACGTTTTTATACATATTTTATACTTTTATTTGCACCCTCTTGTTCCCGACGACCACGACGACACGACCAGCTCCCGACTCCTTGAACGACCATTCAATAATGGTGATGACGATGATGATGATGGTGATGATGATGATCATTTTGATGATCATGATCATGTATATCACGATGATATCCGAGTTATGATCAGAAAACAACAATTACGAGTCATCAAGATATGCTAGAAGACTTCGGATAGCTTTTAAAACTTGCCTACAAGAGAAACAAAGACCGATAAAAAAACATAATTTATATGATAAGTTACCGTCAAACTTTTACTTTCAAGAGACAGAGAAATAATCAATAATCCTTGAAAAGCCATGTCCAAAAACTACCTTCATAGCTCACCGGCAATCTCCCCAAAAGTTTTGATATAACCCCGTAGCGGAGCAAGCCTACTGAATATTTCATTAAGTCCAACATTTTTTGTAGCAACGTAGAATTTACATGTTATGAGTTAGCATGGCTTATGACGTGATACGCGATCTTTGCGCTCCTTCTGTTTTATTAACGGAACAGATGTTGTTTGTAATGTTGTTTGTGACTAGAATATGGGAAAACTTTACGTTTAGAGGGGAAGGTTACGCGAATGAAACGTCTTAAAACGCGTAGGTCATGGCGGAATGATAAGGATAACAAATATCAGATACGCTTTAATAATGACTTGTGTGCTAATCATCACAACAGTCTTTTGCTGGTTTTTTCTGTCTAGGATCCTGGGAGAAAACAGCTAGTATTTTCAGACTTAAATTATCATTTCAATGCACATTCTCACTGGAACAGGCCTTTTCTTTTTGCTTTGCCTTTTCTCATCTAGTTAGATGCCATAATCCACAGCACTGGTCAAATGCATGGCAGAAGTCATTTCATTAAATTAGGTAATTCTAATTCGATGACATGACTTTGACCAGTGAATGAACCGCGGCACGTAAAAGTCATCCGCTTGCACTTGCCGTGGTTCCCTTGTTATCTTTTCAAGGCAAAGGCCTTTTCTTACAAAATTACTTGCCATAATCCAAAATAATAAGCAATGAATCCACTGCACTGGCTAAATGCATGGTAGAAGTCTAGTCTTGTCAAATTAGCACCTAATTTGATCACATGATTTCTACCACGCATTTGGCCAGTGAAAGAACCGTGGCATATTAAAGTCACCAGCTTGCACATGCCACGGTATTCTAACCATGTTTTCCTTCACCGTTGTAAATTACTTGTTACTAATAGATAAAAAAAGACAATGGCTTACTACACGCTTAAATACAGTCCAATGTAGTGATATTGGATTGTATTTAAACGTGTAGTTTAGTAAAGTCAGTGTCACTTTAATAGCTTACCAACACTGTACGTAAAATGTGAAGGATGATATACTTAGTCAGGCAGTCAGTATGATGGCAATACTACAAATGCCACTTTAGTTTTTTTTTTTGCGGGAAAACGAGAAAGATCACTTCAAGGCATTGTATTATTTTCCAAGACATGTATTATTTTCAGTGTTAGTGCATAAAATTGGTGGCGTTTTATTCGTTACGTGCTTGATTACAGGTATATTGAGTGTGGAAAAGTGGTATAATGATGGTGAAGCGTTTTTCTTTGTGTTGTTTCCAAAACTCCATAGAAGCTTCTTTTAAAGTTGCCACCACTTTACTAAGAGTATGACTTAGACTATGACTTGACTTGATGACTTGGCCTATGACTTGACTTGATGACTTGGACTGTGACTTGACTTATCTTGGCATATACATTATAAAATATCGTTAGATAACTTAAATTTGTCGATTACCTGACTCTGGCTAAATACACAAAAGTGTGGAGACAAAACAAAACACAAATCTGTATTATTATCATCAAATTGCAAGTATCTTACATCCTGGTTTCCACAGTAACGTGATTACGTCTCAGGATCATAATTGAAATGCCATTAGAGGTGTGATGATGACGGGAGTCAGATGGCAAATAAAATGGGAATCGCCCTTTGTCTCGCCCCAGGCTCGCTGAGATTCAATTTGTCAGGAATTTGTTTGTGGTGTACTGTAGGAGCGAAAGCGGATTTGTAAAGGTTCAGGTTTTTTGGAGTAAAACTTCTTTAAGGACGCTTGATTTGGGGAGTAAGCAGGTGAATGCGTGACGAGAGCGTTAGTGAAATCGATTGAGCAAGGCGAACGGAAGTTGAGAGGGAGACATATGTTAGTGAAGAGAGAGAGAGAGAGTTACGTTTTGTATAGAAGTTTTACTTCAGTCATGTGGTCAAAAACATACTATTTTTTTTTTTCTTTTGAAAATATCCATGGTTTAATTATTGTACGAGTGGCGACCACAAACCGAAAGCGTAGCAGAGGTCATCCTCTTCCTAGGTGGACCAACGCCCTGATCAAAACCACGGAAAGCCGTTCAATGGAAGAAGCAAGTAGCTGATTAGAGTGTCGTTTTTTGGAAGAGGCCAAATGTACACGTTTTTCAGCTAATGAACATGGTAATATTAAATTATTGAAACAAAAGGGAATCAAACTAGTTCAACAAATCAACACTGCCCGTATTACTCTACTGCTGGACATAATCCTAGTGCAAGAAATAGAAACAGACAATTTATTGAACTGGCTGCTTGCGGACACGCAACTGCTACTCCAGTGCTGTCAAAATTGCGTAAATTTGCAGGTATTTTCAACATTTTTAAGTAGATCAGGGTCCCAGATTTATGGATGTATGGCAACGCTTTTTTACGAAAGGCTGTAAGGTCAAGACGTAGAGTGGAATAAGATTGAATTTGATGGATTTACAAATCTTCCATTTTTTCTAGATTAGTTCTATTTTTTCTTGCTCAGTGCTCCTATGTCTTGTCCACAAATCGGCAGTTGTCCCGTCCGCTCCGAAGCCGCCCCGAGGGACGAGACGTTTGTCGTCCGACACCTGCCCGAAAGATCCAGTTTCTTGTTTGTGAATGCTTATTTGGGACAACTGCTAAAGTACACCTTTAGGCTGTACGATTGTGGATTGTATAGTTACGCTATTTTAAAATTAGGTATAAAAGTATATCTGTCAGACAATAAAAAAAGACAAAAAGGTCAGAAACTACCACACTGGATAAGTGCAGGCTACTAAATTTACACACAAACGACAGAGATATCGATTAGTGTAAATTTTTATTTCGGGGTGATATTTTCTTACACTAATGCAAAACTGAGTGTAAATAACAATAGTAAAGTAGTTATTAGTGCAGTCGTGTGGGATTCAAACCGTGGTGGAAGGGATTTAAAATAGTCCGAACTACCGCTAAGCCATGCTCACATCATATTGTTGTTAAAGTATTATGTTCACTTTGGTGGAATATAGAAGTTTTAAGAATGAGTGTGCTTTAGACCACGCCACTGAAGTAAAACTTAATTTGCTCCATCTATCGGCCGGTATTACTTTGTTTTTGCTTTGTTTAATGTTAATGTCACTATTTTGACTATTGTAAAATGCCATTTTACTAAACATACCAACATGATAATACAAATTTTAATTAGTTTTTAACTTTGTTATGTTGACAATTGAGATCTACGTAAACCAACAACTTTTAACTGCCGTTTGCCTCGTTACGCATTTGCCAGCTTACGCCCCAAATCAGGAAGTTTAACTTCAAAAAGATATTTCAGAAAATATCGGATCGTGTGATGTACACATCCTCGATTTGCGTTCACAAAGGGGATCATATTAGCCCTCTGCTCCTTTGCGACACGTATCGAGAGCCGCGCACATATTGCGAACGCAAGCCGAGTTGCAAACCATGATTGGAGGATTTTGGTTCGTTTGAGAATCGGTTTACTGATCAACCATTGAGAGAATCAATCTTTGGGTTCATTTGGATAGAATTTTAATAGTAGATTGTTCTACAAGGAGCTAAAATTACCTATTATATAATAAGGAGTTTTACTTCAGAAATTTAGCGAGGGAATAAATAGAAACCAAGTTGTAATGGATTTTTAGCGCCATGTGTTAATCTCTACTTTTCACTACGACTGTGACAAAATAAAATAATCCAACACAGACAACTACTGTGGATGCGGCGGGTTCGATTCTCGCGGCAGGTCAAGTATTTGTAAACGGAAAGAAAAGCGCAAATACTTGTTCTGAGGCTGGGTGTTGTGGGACCATGGTTCTTGTAGTTCCTGGTCCCTAGACACAGGGAATACTAGTTAGGGTATGTGATCGTTGGGCGTTATCATTAATATTCAATGCCTAATTTATTTTAATTAAAAATTAAATGTAGAACATTATTAATTGGTCTATATAGTTGTTGTTACATTGAATATGTGCTCACATGTGCTATGATATTTTTTGAAAAGTTCTTCAAAAGAAAAACTCCGTCCAAATCTACTCGTTTTTCTGTTCTTTACTTCGTAAACCTTTCTTGATAATTGGATAATAATGTGATGTTTACAATTACAGAACTATCTACATATGTTCTCAGTCATAATTTAAAAAAAAAGTATTCAGAGCTATTTAGGCCGACTATTTGTGAAAAGCAATCTTGCGCAGAAAATTTTTGAATAGATAAAATTATTAGGATTAAGTAGTATTAAACAAATCCTCTCTTCAAATTACATTTTTCCAAATTTAAAACTCATTAGGTGCAATTATACTTATCTTTTCATTATGCGCGCATTCATAGTCATAGTCACAGTCATAGTCATTTATTCACGTCAAATACGTAAAGGTACACAGATACATAGGAAATAGTTTTTAATTATATGACAATATATATAATATATATGTACAGCCTAGTACAGGGGTGGGTGGATCTGATGGTCTGATCTGAGCTCTGAGCTCTGAGCTGATGACTCTCGTTGCCGCCCTTGAAGATGCAGATTAACGCCAGGTCCCCTCGTTGACCCCGGCGTCCTGGGATGAGTATCGTGCTGTTGTCTGACGGTTTACGGGTTCGATGACTGAATAAATGATGACACAACTGCATTGACTTCAAGGATTTTAATTTCTGAATTAATTAAAATGCGGCGACAACGCCATTACAAAATTCTGATTCTGAGAGAGTGGCCAACTTAACACTGAAAGCACAATAATTTCGTTCTTAATTAATATGTTCCTACATTCTGTCTAGTCTAAACAATAGCTCTAGCTCGAGTATTGTCTACTCTGAAGTAGTACATATGATTATCAATAGATGGCGCTAGGCGTCCAAAAATACAAGTTTGGTCTAATAGAAACCGATACATAAACTATGTTAATTTGCATTAACAATATATGACTATCATTATTACCACATTAAATAGTACGTAATAATAAAAAAATATTCAAAATTATGAACTCATTCAATTATGAACCATCTATTGTACAATTTCTTAATGCAATAAACCATAAACATAAATAAAGCTATCATTCAGTTTTAACAACTTCAAAGTCTTCTTAAGTATCAATTAATAATTCAATCGTAACTATCAAACATCCAAGCTTGCACATTAATGCCATTACTACCCCCAGCGCAGCCCCAACCTCGGATTAAATGCCATAACACCACCATAAAAGCAAGAAATTATTATTCAACCTTTACAGCACTATTATTTGCTTGTACTATAAAAGTTATAGTCGAGTCAGGCTACTAGTAACTCCGCCAATCTTGTTTTACAACCCGCCATGTGTACTATAAATTGATACTATAAAATAGAGATGAATAACAATAGTCAGAATAATAAGTCCGGCGTACATTTTGGCCGGAGGACCCGTGCTTATATTACCATGCATAGGTATCCAGTGTAAATTAAGTCTATCGTTAGTCATGAAATAGATCATCTTCACGTAGCTAAGTCAAGAACTGGCCTGGCGTTCCGCTCCTATTGCTCGTTTATAACGCATATTTCTATTTCTTTTTTAAGTTTGGAAAATAAGTCATGCAATGCGCTGATAAGTTTTGCAAAGCAGGATTTTCAATTTAAGATTTGTTACTACTGCAAGTAAACCTTATATTTATTTACATTTATAAACATAGCAGAGAAGTTTGTTATTTTCATTGATAAAAGAAAAATAATTGTTACAAATAGGTGAAAGATTAACAATTGGATAAAATAAAAAAAAAATCATCGTCATTATTCATATTCATTCATTTCATTTGTCAGCTGTTAAACTAGTTTAGTAGGTACATGAACTCTGTAAGTGTTTTACATTAAGTTGAATCATCGTAAACCAAAATTATACAATTCTCTTCTGAAATTAGGCATGAATAATTGAGCACCATACTTGTTTTCTGCACGCTTTGCTTTATAATCTATTAAAAGGCCTAAACTAAACTGATGACCTGTAGAGATGTCTATGATAGTTGTTAACAATGTGAGAAGAATACGCACTACCTGAAATTTAAATATTTGTGGTGAATTTTGACAGACGCTTTCAAGCAGCCAAATAAATTGAGGCAAAATGTATTATTACAATTTACAGCTCTCGAAAAATTGTCCGGATGGATGAACCATTATAAAAAATATGCCGGACCAGGTACCTCTAGTAAAGGTATAAAGGTAATAAACTCTAAACAGGGTAAAGGTAACACGAACCTTGGCTCTGATGCTTGACCAGACTTACCCTGTTCCGATCGTAAGTTTTTCTAATCGAAATTACAATTTGAAGTGTCAAAGTTACGGAGCGTTGACCTTTTCACAGATAAGGCTAATAAGATGTTTACTTAATCATTACAATTGAAATGAATTATTAAAATATATAAAATACAGTCAATAAGTACCAAATTTCCTTATTAATATTATCCTTATAAGCCCATGTTTTGCAAGTTTTATCTAAAAATAAAACAAAGCAAACTATGAATGTAAATACTGCGCCATAAGTAAATAGATACTTGAAGACTGAAACTCTGCCCATTAAAAACCAATAAAGTCATTATATTTAACTATTAAAATATTAACAAACGTTTTGTGTATAGTTAAGAATAAGAATATTTTTATTGCTCAGAAAAGACAAACAGAACCTTAAATATACGATGGGTAGGTGCATTAACAAATCAGATTTTACTGATATTAACAACAGGTAAACTAGTAGATAGGTGCTGAGGGAAATTCCATTGTTCCAAATATGAGTTATACTTATTATTACAGTGACTGTTGTATCGGTTTCAAGTGAATTAAATCAAACCGGTAAAATCAGACAAGTATTATATGTTTCTTAGTACACAATATTAGGCACCTATTACCTACTTACTAATATCTAGTAATAAGATAATGGTAACACAGTATTCTTCCTATTTGTACCGTTAAAAACTAACTACTAAAACTACTACTAAAGTGTTTAGTTAACTACTAAAGTGTTAATAATAGTGCTAAGTGTTGATACGTTATACTAGTATCTTATGTCAAACGTGTAACTATAAATATATATATATATATATATATATATATTTATAGTTATATATATATATACTATATAGTATATATATATATATATATATATATATACTATTAACTAAAGATCTCGACTGTCATGATAGGGCAGTTGGTTTTGCGGTTTGGTTTGCCTTCTGAGGTTGGTTTCACAAGGACAAACTTTTATTTTTTATTTGTCTGGATGTTTACGTATGCATTTACAAACAAAAAGTATCTAAGTATTTTATCTATTATCAGGTTCCCATAGTACAAGCTTTGCTTTGCTTTAACTGGCCCGATAGCTCAGTTGGTAGTAGCCCTGCCTTCTGATCTGTGGGCTGTGGGTTCGATTCCCACCCAGGACAAACATTTGTGTGATGAACGAAGGTGTTTGTTCTGTGTCTGGGTGTCATATTGTATTCTATGTATGTATTTACAAACAAAAAGTATCTAAGTATTGTATCAGTTATCTGGTTCCCATAGCACAAGCTTTGCTTAGTTTGGGGCTAGATGGCGTTGTGTGAGATGTCCACACATATTATTATTATTTATTATTATTATTATTTGTTTAATTATTGTTTAAATATAAAAAACCTTGGTTTGTAAAACACAAAACCCTCTACTTCATTCTTGAGGAAATAAAACAAGTAAAACGTAAACTGGCACGCATATAGGTATATTTGTGCACTCCAACATTACGGGTTACCGCAAACATAAACTTTTAGAATAATGAGTAATGTGCTTCCCTAATCTGCGATGCAGTAACTAAAAGCCAACTTTTCAGATCGAATTTCAAAATTCAAAAAGAAAGCTGACTTAAGAGAGTTCTCAGAAAATCATTTTAATTTTCGGAAGTTATAAATTCTTGAAAGATACAAATGTAACAATGTTACTATTTCCATACCCCGCCCTAACAACCACACCGGAAACGAGCCCCCACAACGAGATACTATCTGCGATGTGGCACTGAATAATTAATGGCATATCCGTTGGCTCAGGCGTTTCATTGATTTGTGCTCTGATTGTTCTCTACAGGGAGACAGCCCTTATTTGTTGAATTGTACACTCAGCTTTAGATTTAGAATGCCTAATGATTACGTAACTTTGATAACAATACATTGTTATGAAAGTTCTTCATTAAAAACATATTGGTTCGTAACTCAGTGTAGTCCTTCTAAACTGTAGATAACTGGGCTTTGTTTCCACTCAACAGGACAAACATTTGTGTCATGAACATCTTATCCACGATTCGCAGAAGATTGTAAACCGAAGAGATTGCTACTGCCCATTTTCTGACCCCACCCCCTCCCCTATTTTGATTTAAAAATAAAACTACTGAGCCAATTTTGACTGGCCCAATAGCTCAGTTGGTAGCAACCCTGCCTTCTGACCTATGGATTGTGGGTTCGATTCCCACCCAGGACAAACATTTGTGTGATGAATATAGGTATTTTTTCTGTGTATGGGTGTTATATTCTATTCTAAGCATGTATTTAAAAAAAAAAGTATCTAAGTATTGTGTCAGTTATCTAGTTCCCATAGTACAAGCTTTGCTTAGTTTGGGGCTAGATGGCGCTGTGTGAAATGTCCTCACATATTATTATTATTATTAATTTTAATAAAATATTTATGGACTAATCTAAAATTATTATCCTCTCAAATAAATTAAAGAATTTTTGAAATCGGGTTGAATTTCAAGGATTATTGAGACGTAACAAATATAAAAGACACAAATATACAACTGAAGTGAGAACCTCTTCTTTTTTTGAAGTCAGTAGAAAATAGTTTGGTATCTTTCACAAAAAAATATTATAGGTTGACACGTGAAAGTAACATTTGCGTTTCAACGGCTAACGGATTTGGAAAAGAACCATATCAGTGGTATTTCTAGTGTTACAGATGGCATTATGTTACGGAGACCTTTTCCTATCAGCTTGTTTGCACTAAAAAATATGTTTAGGTTTTGCATAATAAAAATAAAACTATAGTTGTGGAGCATTGTGGTGTAATCTCCATGACTCATGGTAACCGACACAAACAACATTGATATGAAGTCTTCCTTAAAGTAGTGTTAAATGCATTATTTTATTTCATTGCCAACTCTTGATAGTTTTGGAGTTAAATTAAAAATTATTGGTAAAAAACATCACAACGGAAAAAATGTTCTCAATTAAAATACTTTTTGTGGTGGTTCTATTTGTTATTTGCTTTGGTAAGTTTTTCTTTTTTTTTATTCCCAAAATTTAACTTATTTCTAAATAAAATTATTCAGAATTATATAAATTCTTTTTTACATTTTTTTTATAAACGTAGCGACATGAAACCTCTTTTTTATTTTTATTTTTTTGTTTTTTGCTCTACACATTTGTGTATTTCGCCAGTGTCAAGTAATTGATAATTTCTCAAATTAATTGTTATTTATATATTATACGTCTGTTTGTTAGTTATGTATTATATATGTGTCAACTCAAGTCACAGTCCAAGTCATAGTCTAGTCTAGTTCAATCATACTCCTAGTAAAGTGGTGGCAACTTTACCAGAAGCTTCTATGGAGTTTTGGAAACAACACGAAAAGAAACGTTTCACCATCATTATACCACTTTCCTACACGCATGCATGTAGTCCAGCACTTAACGAATAAAATGCTATCGATTTTATGCACTAACACTGAAAATAACACAAGTTTTGGAAAATAATACAAAGCGGTGACGCTAACTTTTTCGTTTTCCCGCCAAAACTCCAACACGAACATTATTCCCAAAATTCATCTTCTTTCTTCATAAAATTATTCAGAATTATATAAATTCTTTTTTAAAATTTTCTTCGTAAACGTAGTAGCATAAAATCTCTTTTTATATTTATACTTTATAAATATTTAGCTTCATTATTCATATTAACCTTTCTTCTTATATACCTTTTTTGTTAAATTTTAAAGTTAGTTATGGAAGGCGCTGGCAGGGTCGCTATCAAAAATAATGAAATTTTATTTTATTAGTATAAAGCATTATTATGTCAAAATGTCATTTTCTCCGACTCGTTCAACTAATATAAAGTATACTATTTAGTTTTATTAAAAATAAATAAATATTTGTGGACATTTCACACAACGCCATCTAGCCCCAAACTAAGCAAAGCTTGTATGCTATGGGAACTAGATAACTGATACAATACTTAGATTCTTTATGTTGGTAAATACATAGAACGCAATATAAGACCCAGACACAGAACAAACATCGAGCATATAATAACTCTCTAATAATATATTTATATTTTTATATTTCAGCTCTGCCAACATTTTGTGAAGATGTGCCTTTAGGCTCACAAGATTTAATCTTTTGCGTCACATTGAAGTCAAAACTCTCCGAGGCTAAGAAGAAGTACGAGTTAGGATATGCGTATGAAGGTTACTATGCGCAGTTGTTACAAGCGCGGTACGATGAAGCCGATTGTGATAGACATCTTTTAGTTACCAAATAAATTTTTCGTCAACAACAATCGCAACAAATGCAACAATTATTTTATTATATAACAATAACATCGTCGTTACTTCCACTTGAATCCCTTTCTATCATTGTATACACAGTGGAATTTAATTCGTACTTTTCCTTGTGTATATACTCAGACCATGCTAAAGAATTGCTCATTTTTCACCCTTTTAGAGGTAGAATTTCGGAAAATCCTTTCTTATTGGATGCCTACGTCATACACAGAACAGACTCCAAGTTCCAGGTCTCTACGATCAGCGGCTTAGACTGAGCGTTAAACCGTCAGTCAGGCATTCAGGGCAAAGCATTTTATATGGATAAATTGAAACTGATTCACGAAAGTTCTTAATTGAATTTTATTTTATTTTATTGTTAACTCACAAAAGTGTTGGTATTACAGAAAGTTTAAGCGTAAATATTACTTAAAAGAAAATCACAAAAATGTTCTCGGTTATTATAATATTGGTTATAGTTTTATTTATTTCCTTCCATGGTAAGTTTTTAACATTTTCAATTTCATGAATTTTAATGATTATTAAAAAAAAAAAATTGGCACAAATATTTAAAGTCCTTGTGAATTTTTTTTTCTTCAGTTCAGTTTTACATTTTTTAAATATCAGTTCATCGTGGACCTGTCATACAGGCAACATTTTAAGAGAGGAGGATAAATCATTAGTTTATTAGTCAATATACATATAAAAATATTCCAAATTATTACTTTTATTATAGTCTAACTTTATGTCGAACGAGCCTTCTGCCCGCAGCTTCGCCCGCGGCGTGGCTTATAGGAAAATAATTGTACCACCCATTTCACCCTCTTAAGGGTGGAATTTCGAAAAATCCTTTCGTAGCGGATGCCTACGTCATAACATCTAACTGCATTCCAAATTTCAGCCCGATCCGTCCAGTGGTTTGGGCTGTGCGTTGATAGATCACTATATTAGTCAGTCAATCAGTCAGTCACCTTTGAGTTATATATATTTAGATTTATTTCCTTGTTTTACGTAAGTAGGTATTTAAGTACCTACACACAGTCATGTCACTAGTTGCGCCCCGCGGGTTTACCCGTGGATAAAAAAGTATTTTAATTATTTGCTCATCCCACGGGAGTATTTCACTTTTACGGGATAAAATGTAGCCTATATATTAATCTAGTGTATAAGCTATCTTGGAACCGAATTTCATCCAAATCCATTCCGCCGTTTGAGCGTGAAAGAGTAACAAACATACACACATACAAACTTTCGCCTTTATAATATTAGTGTGATAGTGTGATTTATATTGTCACTAGCTTCTATCCGCGGCTTCGTCCGCGTAGCCTATAGATAATGTAAAATAATAATAATATAATAGTATGTGTGGACATCTCACACAACGCCATCTAGCCCTAAACTAAGCAAAGCTTGTGCTATGGGAACCAGATAACTGATACAATACTTAGATACTTTTTTGTTTGTAAATACATACATAGAATACAATATGACACCCAGACACAGAACAAACACCTATGTTCATCACACAAATGTTTGTCCTGAGTAGGAATCGAACCCACAACCCACAGTTCAGAAGGCAGGGCTACTACCAACTGAGCTATCGGGCCAGTCAAAAGAAAATGTTTTATAGACAATTCAACCACTCATTACACCCTCTTAGATGATGATGATGATGATGGCAATTATAATGGTAATGATGATGGTGATTATGATGATGGTGGTTGTGATTGTCAAGATGATGACGATGATGATGATTATGGTGATGATGATGATGATTATGATGATGATGCTTGGGATTATGGTGATGATGATGATGATGATGATGATGATGATGGTGGTGGTGGTGGTGGGTAATTTGATTTGCTCTATTCGTTCTCAGACTAAGCAGCACCATTAAGCATTTACTTCATAAAATTGTTTGAATAATTGAAAGAAAACGTACACTCAATTTAACGCAAATCACTGAGAATCAATCTTTAAGAGAGTCAATTTTAAACCTTAAGAGCGTACATTCCTTGTAGGTATGACATCGCCTTCACTAAATGACTTCATTACTATTATTAAACTGTGGTTCCTCATGCCATGAATCATTATTCATGGCAACCGCAGAAAAACAAGTATAAATAAAAGGATTGAAATCATCGTCCGCGAGTTCAAATTCCGTTTGCGGTTCAAAATTATCCATATTAGATCGAATACAACAATTAACATAGATAGGTAAGAAATACACTTGCGCGTCCTAACACGCCCAAGTCAATATAAAACTAGTTGTGTTAAATTTTAATTTAATTTTAATTAGTATTTACTTTTCTTTTTCAGCTGTAGCAGCAGCTGTTGCAATCAAACATTCCAAAGAAACAATTATTTGTAGCAGCTTACGCTCAAGAATTTTAGAGCAATCGAATCATCGTTCAATGTATGGAGATAAATATGAAGGATCCTATGAACAGAAATTACAATTATATTACGATGACAAAAATTGTAATAAACATCTTTTACTTGACAAAAAAAGTATGTAGCCTACCTATTTTTATTTTATTTTTATGTTAAAGGGAACAAACAAGCATACGGCCCACCTGATGGGAAGTGGTCACCGTAGCCTATGGACATCTGTAACACCGGAGGAGGTGCAATGCATTGTTACCCTGTAGGACTCTTTTAACCCTACCTCTAAAGAACTCCATGTTGTAACTCGTTGGAAAGACCGCTGGCGGGAGCACATTCCACATTTTGCAGGTGTACGGCAAGAAAGAACGCATGAATCGAGATGTATGCGATTTCCATGACTCAATAATATGTGGATGAGCTATCAATAAAATACTAATATTGCAATCAACGTAACTCCCGTTATTATATATATTTATAAGTTTTTTCTATTGTAAATTTTAAAATCAATACTGACATAATAATATATGTCAAGGATAGGAGAAGCCTTGACTCCTGAAATACAGTGGTCTCACTAGTTCGGGAGTCTATGGACTCATTGACATGTATAAAACCCTTTTTTTATATAAATGATTGTTTGATTTAATATTTGACTATTATATTGTGCATTAAATGATTCATGGTAACCCCAGATTAACAAGCAAAATTGATTATTATTGAATTTAAGTTTAGTCTAGGCAATTACATAACACAATTGCAACCGATAAAAACACAAATTTGTATGGATTTGAGAGTCCCAAACGCAGCTTATGTGCATAGCTGGTATGGAAATTTTAAATGGAACTTCTGTTACATTGCAATCAAATATCTGTGCTCATCCGCCAGATGTATACGGGCTTTGAACCCGCATCCGTCTAACGGGATGAGATTAGAGGACGGATGGATACCGGTTCAAATGCCGTTTGCGATTGTTATTTTTACCTTTACATTAAAATTAATTGGTCTGAAAGAATAGAATAAGTAATAAAGCTACCCGTTATGATATTTATGATATTCTTACACACAATTGAAGGGTAGGGAATAAAAAGGGTTTAACTGTCAAATTGATAGTTTCGAGAAAATTGACTTTAAACTTCAACGGCTTCATTTCAATGTAGAATGCTTATAAGGTAATAGAAAAAGTTTATGTAAGTTTCAGTTGCTTGCAAATGTATAAATTCTATTTTAAAATACAAAATATAGTACTAATTCGTACAATTACTGTAAAAATATAATATAAAATATAATAAATATAATAATGTTTTTATGCTAAGCGAATTATATATTTGTGACAAGTTCGTTCAAATGTTCGTTTTTAGACTCAAAATCTCGAGATTTAAGCCTCATTTCGGTATTTTGAGAATGTGTTAATGTAGATAATTTCACGCTGAATCCAACGATACCCATAAGTCATTTTGTGAAAAAATCAGTTAAAACCTTTTTATTCTCACCCCTTCAATTGTTCTGGGATCCGCAGAAATTACAATGTAAGTGTGTGTGAACCAGGGTTCAGAAATAAAACATGACGAACAATTTACACGCCATCCGTTTATAGCTGATATTACTTCAATTCGTACAAAACGGTTTGATTCGACATTTATAATCTGAGCAGCGAAGGAATGGAACACTTTAGCAGCGTCTTGTTTTCCGATAGCTACAATATATATAGGACAGCATATATAGGGCAATATATGCCGTAACCGGCTGTCCTATATGAGCCAGGGTTCAGGGGTCTTTTAGCACCTTGGAATCAACGTAAGTTAATACTTAACTTACGTAAGTATTAACTTACGTTGATTCCAAGGTGCTAAAAGACCCAGCAGTGTGTATGTGGTAATCCACTCCTCACTGATGGTTTACCACAAATCCGGGCGTATTATTATTATTGCTATTATTTACATTTTATTTTTTTAGCTGCACCGATATTTGCTAATAGAAAAACATCGACTTGCAGCTAATTACGCTTACGAATTGTAAAGGAAAGGATAATCCGAGTATATGACGGAGATGAATACGAAGGTTCCCGCGAGCAGAAATTACAAGAAGCTTACGATCGCAATTATTGTGATAGATATATTTATACTGATGAATCGAATTCATCTTATAAAAATTCAGAATCAGGAGAAAACTATTATGACTAAATATATATGACTAAACATTTTTAACAAGATAGGCTTGTAACATTTTATATCTTAGTTGCAATTGTGTCAGTTAACTTGATTGTAATGCAAGGTCTAAATTGCACATATTATAGTGAGGTTAGTCTGTCTACATAGAACATTCAATATTATGCATGTACGACACCAATATCATGACAATTTCACACCCACTTTCCTCTTATCACTGACAGACTGACACAACTGTTACTAATAAAATTTTAATTAAAAAGATAACATTGCTGCTTAAATTATTATTTCAATTTATTTATTTATTATCAAAAAAAATGTACGAGGAGAACTTAATGCTAAAAAATGTACAAAGGGGACTTAATGCTCAATAAATGATATCCAAAATCAATAATTTTCATCTGAAAATTTTCCTTAAGTACGTTATATTTAAATTCATGTAATTAGATATATCATTATTCAAATAATCAATGTCAATGTATTTCAATTATTTTAAAATGTTTATTTTATTATGCTGTTGTCTTGCTGCAATATGTGAGTATTAAACGGGAACCAGGCTACCCTCGGGGGCGAAATAAAATGATGCGGTATAAGGTTTACAGTTACAGATGATACATACTATATAATATACGTCACTGTACAAATACTGAATAAAAAGCAGGTTTTATATAGTTAAAGGTATATTTTCACGAGCCAACAATATTGCATCAGGAGTTTTGGCGGGAAAGCGAAAAAGATTGCGTTACCGCATTGTATTATTTTCCTAAACTTGTGTTATTTTCAGTGTAAGTGCATAAAATTGGTAGCATTCTATTCGTTAAGTGCTGAATTACAGGCGTGAGTGTAGGAAAATGGTATAATGATGGTGAAACGTTTCTTTTCGTGTTGTTTCCAAAACTCCATAGAAGCTTCATGTAAAGTTGCCACCACTTTACTAGGAGTATGACTTTGACTAGACTATGACTTGGCTGACTTGCTTTGATGACTTCGACTGTGACTTGATAATATTTGCGTGAAATATCATTAACTTGATAACTTATCAATTACTTGACACTGGCTAAATACACAAAAGTGTGAAGCCAAAACATAAAAAAAAAATTGCATCAGCCGCCCAAAGAGTACACACACGACACCGTAGACAATATCTCACAGACCAAATTGGAAATGTAGAGAATACTATACACACAGCCTACAAACTATAGATCTATATGAGCTAAAATATTACATTGTTGAATTTATATTCGTAACAGTCACGTCCATCGATTGCATGCTGAGTTACAGAAATCACTATAACTACTTCCCCAACCCTGTTCTAATTATATAATATCCCGTTCCTATGTTAATTTCACCCTGCCTCATTCAATGCCATTCCGTCCACTTGTCACAGTAAAAGTTTACATTTTCTTGTTTAAGATTCTTATTTCTAAAAGAACATAGTTCACTCGATGAGAAAATTATAACTAGTTAAATACATGAATTATGGTACATAGTTTGCCTTTGAGCATGCAGGCATGTATAAGGTGGATAAGCAAAAAACTATTCAACATAAGTCTGGTCAAAGATTATGTAGGTTACAGAAGTAAAGTAGGTAGTAACTCAAAATGTGGATTTTCAATAGTTTTTTAAACGATTGGAATGATTTAGCTTCTTTAATTTGGCTTAAGTAATTTTCTGCTCCTTCATATAAAATTGTCTTTTTCCTATAGTTAGTTCTAGGGTGTTTTTACACCTATATATCCCGTAATTCACCCCTGACATGCTTTCTTAATTAACCCCTGAATCTTATAGGTTAACTTTTCTTTTTGTGGGCAAAATTTTAGGATTACTAGTAATTAGTGCATCCAAATATATAAATAAATAACGCCCAACAATTATTTACCTGACTAAGATTCCCTATATCTAGGACTACGAAGACCATGGTGCTACAACATTCACACTCAAAACAAGACGGTGGTTTTATTTCGTGATAAATATGTCCTGCCACGGGAATCGAATCCGCCCTCTCCGGGCTATAAGCCTACTTGCTCAACCACCATTCTGCAAAGGCTCTCAAAAAAATACAATACAACATCCTTTGCTGTTAATCCCAGCTCAAAACCTAATGTCCTCGGCGCAGTCTTAATTTTCATTTCTCTCTTTTTTCGAGTGTTGCCACATTATCCACAAAATTTTAACATCAAAAACTGAATAACCTTATACTTTGTACAGTTTAACTATTACAAACAAGCTAACTAAACTAAATTCAGCTAACAATAATAACCAAGCTGGTCTTTATTTGTTTGGTTTTTTTATATTTATGACACAAGATATCTCGAAAGCTCTTGACGTGGAGTGAAAAATATGGCGACTACGTGATGACTTAATCTGTTCAATGGAAATTCAGCGGTGAAATGAATGAATATTTTATGGAGAAGTTTTTTTTTTTACTTTATTTCAAAAAACAAACAGTACCACATTAAAATTATAAAAGAAGAAGTTTATCAACAGTTTTGTGATATTTTAACATGTAATACTGCATTATAACTTTTAATGAAAATAAAAATAATCGTCATCTATACATATAAAATTCAAAGTCCTGACTGACTGACTTATATATCAACGCAGAGCCTGAACCGCTGCTCCTAGAGACTCGAAATTTCAAGGGTGTGTTCTTTGTAAAATGAGGGTGAAATGAATTATCGAATTATCTATGAAAATTTTTCTTCTTCGTTTCATATAGGCCACGCGGGCAGAAGCTAGTTCATTTATATAATTCATTTGACAGCCTCTGTGGTGTATTGGTTGAGCAGGTCGGCGCATAACCCGGTCGATTCCCGCGTCAAGATAAATATTTGTGCATAGAAAAAAAGGCAAACACTTGTTCTGTGTCTGGATGTTGTGGGACCATGGTCCTCATAGTTACTAGGGTCCCCTAGATACCCAGGTCACGGATCACGCTTTACGGTTCTATACACTCTATAATCCAGGAAAACTTGGCCTTTGTACTAAGCCCGACTTTTCTGTTCAGACTCTACATTCATTTCTAACATATCTAGCAACAACTTGTTTTTTGTCTGAAAAAATACCCAGACATATCTACAATCAGAAACCATTACGCAATACTAGATGGGTGTTTATTGGTCCTTAGTTTACATTGGTGTGCGTCTTTAGTAATTCTATATTTGAAATCCTTTACGTTTTTCGTTAGCAAAGCCATCTTCATATCAGACTCATCTTTTCATTCACCGAATACCACTCAACTCTTTTTAGCTCTTAACAAACATTCATTTTCGTCGTACAAACTCGCAATTTGCAAAAATATCTCTATAAAGGGCAGAGCAGTAGCTTATTTGATGGCTTCTTTGTGACACGCACACAACCGCATTTTTAGACGCAATGTATTTTTTAAGGCAGTTTCATTATTATTATAACTCAATTTTCACCTTGCAAGTGTTAGTAAAGCCTTTTTGTTTACATATATTTGGATTCAAATAATGTATGTTCTCTGTCCACTTTTTGATATTTGCGTGTGTATGATACTTTAATAGAAAACTTTACAGCATTTACAAGGTTGTTTTACTATTAACCTTTAATTTTCCAATACTAAGATTATTAATTATTACTTATTTTCTCGTCACTTTCACATTATCCTGCGAGAAACGTAACTTATGTTCTCGCTACTTCTACATTCTCTTACGAGAAACGTAACTTATGTTCTCGCCACTTTCACATTCTCCTACGAGAAACGTAACTTCTATTCTCGCCACTTCCACATTCTCCTACAAGAAACGTAACTTATATTCTCGCCACTTTTACGTTCTACTACGAGAAATGTAACTTATATTCTCGCCACTTCCATATTCTCCTACGAGAAATGTAACCCTAATAGTTACATTTTAGACGTTGTGATGTCTTTATAAAAGACTATTTATTATATTTTGATAAAAATGCAAAGAGTGATATCCCATACCATCTCCTAAGTATACTGCGCTTGATGCTGCGAGCGCAGAGCCTTATTCGTGCGTTCTATTGAAGGTAGTAAGGAAAAAAATCGGGTTCCTTCCTCTTTCTTTCAAGCCCTTTCAAGCTGGTTTGAATAGGGCTGTCAATATTTTGAGCGGTATGAATGGACGTGTAGTAGCTGTCAATGAAGACTTGAGTGCGGTGTGTGTTTCCATTGTATACCTGCGATGAAAACGAGATGACTCGTAGGTAACACGCATTATAGTATTCACGTTTAAACAGTCAAACTTCTTTACGCACGCTTGACTTGGGGAGTAAGCTGGTGAATGCGAGACGAACGGATGTTGAAGTTGGTTCACGTAGATCTCCATTGTCAAAATTACAAATAAAAAATATGTCAAGTTTGTATTATTATTTTAATGTGTTGAAATGTCCGGTAAATTGACAATTTATAATTATCAAGATTATTTATTATTATATGATTAACATTAAACCAAGCAAAAACAAAGTAGTACCGACCGATAGACGGAGCTAAAGAAGTTTTACTTCAGTAAAGAACAAAGAAAAATAAAACTAGTGTGCTACACCACCACACGCTAAAGCCCACTAGTTTTATTTTTCTTTCGTTTTTCTTTTTTTAAAACAACCCCATTCTCATTCTATATGAGTGATTAAAAAGCTGAGCCCACTCAAAAAGGCCTTAAACAAAGTTTCTACTGTTATATTATTTTTCGTTGCACTGTGAGTTTACAAATTCACACATTCAATATTCTTATAAGAGATATACGACTGGCCCGATAGCTCAGTTGGTAGTAACCCTGCCTTCTGAACTGTGGGTTGTGGGTTTGATTCTCACCCAGGACAAACATTTGTGTGATGAACATAGGTGTTTGTTCTGTGTCTGGGTTTTATATCGTATTATATGTATATGTAAGCTGAAGGGGTTGTGGGTAGGTTGCAACCTATATAACTATAGGCCTTCAGCAAGTGCACCGGGCCGTGTCTGGAACAAGAATGATCCATAGTACACCGAGCGGTCCCTTTTTATAGCCAGCGAGCCAGCGATGACAAATGCCAGTGCTGCCACTGTAATAAATTTAAATGCTGTCACAGAGTAAATTACGGTACTGCCCGCTGTGCATAGAGTTTATAACTGGACGTTGCCGCCGTCATATATTACACTATTATTTATATTATTGTTTACAAACAAAAAGTATTTAAGTATTGTATCAGTTATCTGGTTCCCATTATACGAGCTTTGCTTAGTTTGGGGCTAGATGGCGTTGTGTGAGATGTCCGCATATTATTATTATTATTATTATTATATTACGTGCATAACCCATTCCACAACGTAGCGTTACTTTTGACTTTTACATTGATAACTGATTAAAATCTCGTACCGCCCTTACAAATGAAACCGCGCCCCTATCGCACCAGCTCTCTTTTGAGATAGCTCAAAGCCAATTAGATGCGGCGACAGCACGAGTGTCACGATAGCGCTCCAGCGATGAAAAGCGCTTTTTTTCTCCCTTCGCTTTTTCCGCTTTCTTCGCTCACAAAACTTTGTTAGGCTCAAGAGTTCAGCGATACGTACAGCTTTTTGACGAACTACAATGAGATTTTCCTTTCATCTGTCAAATAAAGTCTTTGAGGCTTTTTAATTAGGAAATATGAATGCCGCCGGTAGATGGCCAAGCCGTGATATCATTTCTCTATTCATCTAAAATCAGTTATATATTTTGTTTATTTTACTTAATAAATGCTGTGAAAGAAATTGATGAGTAATAGATGATTCACGTGTACGTAAAAAAAAGTTGTGGACTTTTCACACAACGCCATCTAGCCCCAAACTAAGCAAAGCTTGTACTATGGGAACCAGATAATTGATACGATACTTAGATACTTATGTTTGAATACAATATAACAGCCAGACACAGAACAAACATCGATGTTCAACCCACGAATGTTTGTTCTGGTGGGAATCGAACCCACAACCTACAGCTCAAAAGGCAGGGTTACTACCAAATGGCCAGTATAGCAAAAGCATTTGTTTGTTAAGGAATAAATTATTAAGAGATTACAAAATAAAAGCCAGCATTCTGGTCACCTGATGCCTCCACTAAACGTTTGGCCAAGTTCCTATATGTTTCCATAGCAGCCGGCCCCTCACGGAGTCATTGTCTCCACCCCAAACGGCACAAAAATAAGCCCTATCAAGGAGTGCTTATTTGTGTAGTTGTAGGTTTTTGGCCTTCTTTCTGCTTTCGCCGGCTTGAGCTGTAGTTAAAAAAAGATGGGACTATAGTCTGGTAAAAAAATTTTGAGCTGGATTCACTATAGATATGTATTGGGTTGGACACCTATACTTGAAAATAACCTAGGTTTTATTAATTTAGGATTGATGTGACGGGGTATTCATTCACCTGATGTTAACAGCTTCTGTGGTGTAGTGGTTGAGCAGGTCGGCTAATAACCCGAAGGTGGTGGGCTCGATTCCCGCAGCAGGACAAGAATTTCATGGTCCTCGTAGTTCCTGGGTCCCAAGACACAGGGAATCTTAGTTAGGTTCCAGGATCTATGTATGTGATCGTTGGGCGTTATTATTATTATTATACAGATACTGTCTATTACAGTTGGAGGACCTCTTAGAGCTCTAACTGAATAGTCTTTCGTGACGATTCACTACGTCATCTTTAGACATTAGCACAGTCTAGTAATATAATTAGAAATAAAGTTATTTACTGTCACAGTTTATTTTGCCCAGTAAGTAAGTGAACTTACTGCAAAAAAGACTTTGTGTAGCTAGTGAGCTACAGTGCCGTTTAAACTGAAACACGGAAATGCTTGCACACTACTAATAAAACGGTAGTACATTCCCAGAAAAATCCTTGAAACTAAGTCCACCTAGTAAAAATTCGGACTATATACTGGCCGCGATGACCTATAGACAGTCCAAATGCTCCAGCCCACTACCAGTAGGTAGCGAACCCAACATGCTGGCAGCATTACCCCGTTGAATTGCAATGCTTATTATTTGTGCCCAATAAGTGCCAGCATTTTGGTCACGCGTAGCATCGACCAGGCACTCTGATAAACTTTTGAAAACGCGATGAGCTAGTAAAAACATTGCTAATTCATAAGTTAAAATCACTATTGTTGGAAAATCCTTTCCATAACTTAGAGTATAAGATTCAATGTTAATGAGTAGCGACCTTTCCGGCGGTGGTGATCATTAGCGGAAAATACGGGGAACATCAATACTGATAACTAGAGGTGGGTACTGAGAGATGGAAATCCGGCGAGTATTACGATTTTAGATGCTATTGACTGAGGGGTACTGATGTGTTTTGGGCGACACGTGTCACTCCTCGTAGTTGAACGACAACAGTAATTAAACCAATACGGAAACCTACCCTATAACTGGCGCAAGTGTTGTGCACCGGATAAGACATCGTGGTATGTGTCCTGCGTCGGCTGGCTAGTTTGGAGGGTAGCGGGATCCAACGCACTGTGCACCGCGGGCCGACCGCAGTTAGTAGGGGGTCCAAGTAGTGTGCTACTAGCCACTCACGAAAGGCCTGCTCTTTTTATGAAGTCAGTTAAAAAAACATAACGCTATTCTAAACCACTCAGTCTCTACGTTGCAGTAATTTGGATTGTAACAGCGTAGCAGGTGCAAGACGCGGATGCACCGACGTACACTCGATAGACGCTGAGTCTGTTACACTAACATCAGTAAGGGTTTTTATTGAAAACATATTTTAAAAAATGTGGACAATAAGGTGTTTTTATAAAAAAGAAACTTCTTTAGGCGCGTTGAGCACGTTTACTAGTAAGTAAACCACAACATGCAGGAACTCGCTATATCGTCACCGAACGCTTTCCATGAGTATGTCACAAGTTACTTAGTTTTCACTGTCGGCAGTCCCTAAAGACTACACATTTTTTGAAGCAAAACTTCTTTACGCGCTTGACTTGAGCACTAATGGGACTAATATGGGGCTGTGGGTAGATCTCTATTGTCAACATAACAAAGTTAAAAATTTGTATTATTATATTAGTATGTCCGGTAGAATGACAATTTACAACTGTCAAGATGGCGACATTAACATGAAACAAAGTAAAAACAAAGTTATACCCGCCAACAGATGGAGCTAAACAAAATAAGTTTTGCTTCAGTCACGTTGTCTAAAGCACACTTGTTTTTTATCTACTCCACGATTTTCAATATTAACAGCTCTAATGAATCATCCATAGACAGTCATCTTTTCACTTTGACTAACTTCTTAATAACAATTAACAATTCACTAAAGTAATCAAGTCAAAGTGAATCTTTACCAACTCAAGCAAAAACAAAAAAGTCTAGAAATTACTTGAATCCAATATCTTTGCTAATCAATCAAGAAGATCTAATTAGGTTGCAAACTTTCTAATGAAGGCTGCTCGATAGAAAAACTGAGTCTGTAAGAACTCGTTACGGGTTATATCAAGAAGTTGGTAAACTTTTACATTCTAACTTATGCTTGCTTTGAAAGTCGTCGGATATCTTCTGCATTTGAAGTTGCTGTGAACTAATAAGACGTCAGAATTTTTTGATCCAAGAAAAACACAAAGTTTCTATCAAGAAATTATTGGTACGTACCCTTTCAGTATACGAACCGGAGTTTTGTAAACTGATTTTGATGAAGGACTTATTTTTACTTTTACGTAACTAGTTAAAATAGTGAAATTAATTTTTTCTTACTGTTGTCTACAACATCTGGTGGTCGACCCAGTCGGTTCATAACTTGAAAGCTGCGGGTTTCATTTCCGGCACAGGACAAGTATTTATGCACAGAAAAAAGGCGTAAGTACTTATTGTGTCTGAATGTCAATGACAATGATCTCCGTAGTTCCTGAGTCTCGAGATAATTGGAATTCAAGTAAGAGTTTGTGTTCATTAAAAAAACATTACTTAAAAACTAATCTTGTAATTATACAAAATAAGGCTTGGTCTCATCGACACTACCCCGCCACCAGGGTGGATGAGAAGGAAGTGCTAGCTGGCAGCATCAGCGGCGGCACTCATCGGTGCTAATGGCACAGAAAAAGTGTCATCTACCCCGTTATAGTCGGTTTGATAAATTCGTCTTCATGACACCAGGGCCGATGGGAATTATATCCACTTAATATTTTCGTGTTATTTTAGTATATTTATTATTTTTACCCATTTAGAGGCAAATAGTAAGCATGGCCAACCACGGGTATCCATAAGTATTTATTACTTGGGATAATGTCTGTGGGACCAGTCTATAATTTTCACAATATTTTTAAGACACTGTATTAATTAAGTCTCGTCCGTGTCTAGTTCGATCTTTTCAAGTATTTCTGAAAATGAGTTGAACCATCTGAAACCGAACGTCGGAGCAAATTTTTCGTTAAATGAAAAAGGACCATGATATCATCAAGCAACGGTTCGCTTCCAAATCTGTTGGCACACGGCCGATGGATAAGGGTATGGGATTAATTGTGGTTCTCGAAATGAACTCGAAAGAGTTTTTTTAAAGTGTGTATTACAATACAATGTTTTTAATTATTACGTATTAATAAAAATATAGTTATTTAAAAAAAAGTTTTATTACTAGTAATTATGATTGACGTATGAGGATTTGTGATAAAAATGCCGGGAAATTTTAATAAAGAATTAAGATTGATGAACTGACCTTTATCAAACATAACAATGAAAACGCCATATTATGGTAACATAATTGTAGATTGTAGAAACTAACTTCGTAGTTCCTGTACTTGTACCCTAAATACAGAGAATCCGGTCTCTGTGTCTAGGGTACAGGAACTACGAAGACCGTGCTGTCACAACACCCAAACAGAAAAGTACCTAATTGAGCTGGTCACTTGCTCACTTGTCCTGGTGTGGTATCAAATTGTCTACATGCCATTTTGACTCACAACGAAATCATTGTCATTACATTTAAAAAAAACTCAAGTAATAAGTTTCAAGTAAGAGATTTATATAAAAGATTATTCTTTTGTCATTATTGCTGTCACAGCCAGAAAACATAATTTTAAAGATAACCAGTGTTTTTATCTTTAAATATTTTATCAATAAATCAGTACAAACTCCAAAATCTTGTTCGAGTAACGAACCAATAGTATCATCCCAGCAAGATTAGACCGGACCGAGACAGTTTCATTTGCCGTGTCTGCGCTCGGACAAGCTCTGAATAGCAAGGAGCGCCAGACCCGGTATAAACCGGATCATCCGGACAAAATGGACGCCGGATCGCATTAAACTCTTTCTACTGGAATGTTTGGGCGAGAATTTGTTTAATTGGTGTGCATGATCTTTTGTGATCGTATGTGTGTGTGGTATTATTTAGTGTAGTGAAATTTAAGTTAATTGTCGCAGAACTTCCGAGTATGTGGTATCTTATTGAATTGTACCGTAAAATAAATAAGCGAACGTTAGAGCGTAATTTTTAATTAGAACATTTTTAATTTACCACTAAAACTGTTAGTTATGTACTTAAGGCAGAGTATTATCACCAAAACCAAAAAGACCTTAACGATAAATTACGTGGTAAATATCCCGTTAAAAAACAAAATTGTTAGTGACAATTTAAAATCTTATATTAACGATAGTTCATTGTAAAAATGAAGGTACAAATAATGTACAAAATAGTTCTAATTCTAAAGTTATTATTTATTGAACTATCCCTTCCTCTTCTTCTCTTTTTCTTAATTCCAACACAAATCCCCTTTCTCATCCAATGTTATTCCCAGCGCAAGTATTGATAGAATTATTGGTATTGCATCGTGGAGAAATGTACAGTTTTCAGTTATATGAGTTATGTCTTAATAGCCGTTGAAATATTACCCCGATCGGCATTAAGTTGAACCAAGTTTAATAAGAATGACTGAAACTGCTGTGGATCGAGCGAGAGTGCTTAAGGGGCGGCAACTCTTTATTTCCGCTTGATGATATTGGTTCGAATCTGTATTAATCCACAGTTATAACAATTTTCTATAATTCAATAAAACAAGTAAAGTATTTCTTTTCTTTGACTATCTTTGGTCCCGTTAATAATAAACATTTAGATAAATAATTACTATAATTATTAAACCACATGTTACACACACTTGCATTGAATTCAATATTAATACAGCCTGTAGAGAAAGTTACACTACATGGTAGTACTTTTCTGCAAAGTTATTTTTGGTAGGTACAACCGCTTTGCCAGTTATTCTACCGCCAAGCAGTAGTGCGCGTGCACTAGGTACTGTGTTCCGGTTTGAAGGACTCTGTAGCTAGTGAAATTACGGGGCAAATGAGACTTTATGACCTAATCTCAAAGTGTAATAATCGTATTACTAGTCTTTGATTATGTCTCAGGATGACGTGCGCAGTGCAGTGTCATGCGAAAATGTACTTTAGAGTTTTGAGTAATATGGGCCGCCTTGTCACTTAACGGATACCATGTAATGTTAATTAATACTTAATATAAGAAAACATTATATTTCACGCAACACAGGCAGTACTTATCCTAGGTGCGTGCGTCACTTTGGACTCATTAGTTGTCTGTCCTCTGTTATTTAGACAATTAATAACTGTTAGTTAAATAATTTATGATTACTAAACAATAGTTTTACTCTCTAAATCCTGCTATTTAGACAATTGATATATGTTAGGTAAATAATTTGTGATTACAACATAATTATTTTATTATCTAACCTCTGTTATTTAGATAATCTATATCTGTAAGTTAAATAATTTATCAAAGCAACACAATTATTTCATTGCTTAACCTCATAATTTGTATTTACCTCATATTGTTATTTAGTTTATAACTGTTAATTAAGTAATTTATTAAAACTACACAATTATTTTATTGTCTAACCTCTGTTATTTAGATAATTTATGAATTATAACTAACAAGTATACCTGTTAGTTAAATAATTTATAATTACTAGACAAATATTTTATCTAAAGCGGCCTGCAACATCCGCCTTAACATATTCATAACATTACTCGATACAAATATAACTAAGTACTGCAGAAATTTTCTCTCGAGAGCATAGTTTCTCGCAGAGATGCTACACGTCTAAAGTTGGTTTAGCGCTTATATTGCGTTCATCTTCTTTTTTGATTAGTTGCATTTACACATTGCCGTTTTTCTGCCAATATCGAAGTAGATTGCTTTACGTATACATATCCATGAATGCACCACTATTTACTGCCGTGTGTGAATTTCCGTTTATCTAAAATTGTATGCAAAAATTCCTTAGCAATATTAGTCATTTCTATACCAGTTTACTTTCAATTTATATGCTCGAAATACGAAAAATTTGATATGTCTATAAGAAGTAATCTTTCAGAAGTGAATCGCTGCAGGTCACATACACAGGTCCTGGACACTTATTAAGGATCCCAGTATCTAGGGACCCAGGAACTACGACGACCATGGTCCCATAACACCCACACACAGAACAAACATTATTGCGTTTTTTTTTTTCTACGCATAAACATTTGTCCTGCCGTGGGAATCGAACCCCCAACTTTTAGTTATGAGCCGACCTGCTCAACACGATATCACATTTTTTTCTATGCAAATGTATTCAAAAGACACTCATACACTCAGAGATGTCGCGATAAAACACTTTGTAGAGAAGATAAAATCGAGTTCGTCCACGTAGCGCCTCAATGAGCGTAGCGAGTACAGCGCTACGAGTGTAGTGCTATAAACTTAGTTCTACGAGTTACTTTGCTACGAATGTAGCAACTGAAATAGCTTTCCTATTGATTTATCTGCATTGCACTTGGTAGAAAATTCGGCCATTTATTTCAAAAGTCTTGAAAATTTGGTATTATTATAATGCTATCGAAACGTTTTTAAATCTACACCATTCCACTATAGGACTGCTAGACGCTCGGCTAAGCGCCATCCCTTCATGGTAGAAATATCACCCATTCGTACCAAGCGATTTGATTCCACGTTTATAATTAGAACGGCTAAGGAATGGAATGCCCTGCCAGCGTCTGTATTTCCGGTGAAATATGACCCGGGCGTGTTCAAGAGAAGAGTGAATAGGTATTTACTTGGCTAGCATGCTATACCTTCGATCGCATCGTCACTTCCCATCAGGTGAGAGCATGGTCAAATACTAGACAAGTTTCAAGTAAAATAAAAACATAAGTTATTGGATAGCTCACTGATCATTAACTGATCCATTTAAAAGTAATAGTTGAAAAAAACAAATTAGTGTAGCTTATTCACTTCTTTCGAAAATTCTCATTTTTTATTGACCTAAAATCTTCTTAGACTATTAGCATTGGCTTTCAGATAAAATTTGAATTTAATTTACCTAGGATATCCTAAACGATTAGCAGAGGCTTTCAGTGATAGTTTTCAGCTTTAAAGAGCTTACATTTGGGATTTTCGCGGCAAGCGTTTAGCTGAGCGTTGCGATACCATCGCGGTGTGGGTTGCATGTGAGGACAGTTTTTATTTTTACAGGGAACGCTAAGTTTTTCACCCCTCCAACATGATTTCTGAGCTATCATACATACAAATACAAAGCGTAACCAACTTTAGACTTATATGGTTTTCTCTTGGATTATTATCAGAACTAGGCCAAATTGAAATAGGACCACACCAGCACCAGCTATCAAACAAAAAAGAATCATCAAAATTGGTTCACCCAGTCGACAGGTCTAAGGTAACAAACATAAAAAACGGGCGAACCTTTTTTTGAAGTCTGTTAAAAATGGAATACATTTGCTCACTATGATTGCTAGCTACATACATATGAGTCATCATCAGTTATTTAATAATCATCGAATTACCGCACATTGTTAGAGAGAAGCACTTTCAAGTTTTAGCCGCATTTGATTATATATGTTACCGATCGATGCAATAATGTACTTTTATGGCACAAATGGAAGTTGTGGAATGAGTTACCATCTGAGGTACTTCCGCTGAGCTACAACATGGGGCACTTCAAACGTCGGGTAAATAGAGTCTTAAAAAGTAGGCAACGTACTGGCAGCGCCCCCGGTGTTGCAGGTGTCTACAGGCGACGGTAACTGCTTACCATCAGGCGGGACGTCTGCTTGTTTGTCTGTCTATATTATAAAAAAATGGCTTGGATTCTGAGATTGGTTCCTACTTCCAACCAATCAGGCACAAGGTTTTATATAGTTAATTTATAAAGTTAATTTAAAGCCAAAGACAATGAAAAATTTGTCTTCATCTGCCCAATACATTCCCAGAGCTGGGACATGGACTTTTCTTACATAGATAAAATGTAGTCCAGATCCAGGGTCCTTAGACACAGGGAATCCTAGTTAGGGTCCAGGATCTATATATGTGATCGTTGGGTGCTATTATTTTTATTATTTTATCACAAAAGTTTCAAACACACATCAATCCGCTTAGATGAAAGCAAATCAATAAGAACGTAGAAACATTTTCGAAACAAAGTTAAATAATAATAGTCGGAGACAAGTGAACGCACCAAAACCCACCTGAACGCTGAAAACTGTAAAGTGTCGTTTATTTTAATACAGTGGCCAATGTAAATTATTCGCGGCATAAAAAACTGGGTCGCCTTCAAGATTACTTCGTAAACAAGTTATCCTGATTTATGAGAGAAGTTCCAAATAAATAATTTTTAGAGACAAAAGTTGTCGGGCAGGTGTCGCTTAATATTTTTTTTATGGGACGCCCACGGCTGAAGAAATGCAATTATGTAAATTAAAACCGATTTTGTGTTCCCTCCCGCGATGACACGCTAACTTTCAAGTATTTTGCGTTATTACAATCATTTAGGGTGCTTTCAACACTTTTATTTATGGCCAATTTAAGTTTGAAACTCAAGTACTTATTTTTTTATGTTAATGAATGATGTGACGAGCTAGTCTTTCACCTGATGTTAAGCAACACGGCCACCCATAACAGGACAGTGTCAATCTGAACTCCAATATATAAAGTTTCGCGCGACACTGCACTGCGCACATTATCCTGAGTCATCAGCACAGTCTGGTAATAAGATTATTCGACTGTGGGATCTCAGTAATTTCACTAGCTACAATGCCCTTCAAACCGGAACACAGTAGTACTTACACACAACTGCTTGGTGGCAGAATAACTGGCGGTGGTGATGACCTACCTAGATGAACTTTGCAGAAAAGTCCTACCACCTAGTTATTTAATAGTCTATTAGAGACCAGTAATGTATAACGAATTGTTAAAATAAGTAGCGTTAAAAGCAAGTAATAAAAAAATCACAAACTAATATTAAATAGTATTAATAGGTATTTTAATTAATCTCTGCATATTTTTGCTTTATAAAATCAGTTTTAATCAACTTCCATAAAGGAGGAGTTTTATGTTTGTCTTTATATTTTTGTGTCTATGTTCAATCTTATTTTCACTTAGGGTGAACCGATTTAAAATATTAGTTATTCTGCCGCCAAGCAGTAGTGCACAAGCATTACTGTGTTCCAGTTTGAAGGGCACTGTAGCTAGTGAAATTACTGGGCAAATGAGATTTTATGACCTAATCTCACAGTCTAGTAATCTTATTGCTAGACTGTGCTGATGTCTCAGAATGGCGTGCGCAGTGCAGTGTCACGCGAAACTATACTTTAGAGTTTCAAGTGTCACTGCAACTGATATGGGCAGTCGTGTTGCTTAACATCAGGCGAGCAACTAGCTAGTCACGACATTTCGTAGCATAAAAAAATTTTTTTTTTAGTTCGAAAGGGTATAATCTCGAGGTGGTCCCATTATCATCAAGTCAGGATCTGATGATGGGATCGCAAGAATATCGAAACTCTGTCAAGATAAATCACGTAAATCTACAGTAGGGCTACACCATCGCTTACCATCAGGCGGGATGGTGGTCAAATGTAAGTCTATCATGACTACTTACTACTACTACTACTACTACTGGGCAATTGAGACTTTATGATCTGATCTCACAGTCGAGTAATCTTATTACCAGACTGTGCTGATGTCTCAGGATGATGTGCGCAGTGCAGTGTTGCTTGAAACTCTATTTTGGAATTCCGATTGACACTGTTCTGTTATGGGCAGCCGTGGCGCTTAACATCAGGTGAACGGCTAGCTCGTCAAATCATTCAGTAACATAAAAAAAAAATCAAAATAAAGGTATTAAAAACAAACGATCCAAAGAACTGTCTCTTTTCAATCCTCTTTTCAACTAAGGAATAATATGTTCCAGATATTCATCCCTCGAGGATCACCTTCGCAAAAAACTATTGAAGTTTTTACACACCAATGGTTACAGAATACGTTGTTACGGAGTCAGGGGCTTGATTGTCGTGGTTCTTTGTAAAAGCGTCGGCTTTGTGAAATTTAGGCTTATACCTTTTTGTTTGTATTGGATTTCGTTCTTTTTATTCTCAAAGTTTTACGATTCATTCAGTAATTCTAGAAATAAAAATAGAATAACTATCTATATACCTATAAAATTCAAAGTCCTTACTGACCGACTGAATGACTTACTCGTATATATCAACGCACAACCTAAACCGTTGGTCCTAGAGACTTGAAATTTGGAGGGTGTATTCTTTGTAAAGTGGAGGTATCTACTAAGAAAGGGTTTTTCGAAATTCCACTTCTAAGGAGGTGAAATGAGTGGTTGAATTATTTTCCTATTAGCCACGTGGGCGAAGCTGCGGGCAGAAGCTAGTTATGTATATACAGTTGACGGTTCGGTGTGTAGCATGCATGATATGTTATTTTTTTTTTAATTTCATATACTTTATACATAATATGTAAGATACCGATTCATATCAATGCATCGTAGTCGTAGCTTCTAAGTATAACTGACTGTCTACATGACAGTAAGATCGTTTTATTTTATGAGTCTTTTTTATTTGCAATGTGGTTTGGTATTAACTATCTTGTATTTTTGCATGCTGCGTTTTCTTTACATAAACAATGCCAAATTTAATGTTTAGTATGTAATATTATTTAAAATAATGCATTTGTCAATAGGAAGCCGAAATAAATAAATAAATCAAGAAGTGATGGTAATGGTAATAATAATAACGTCTAACGATTACACACATGGATTTTGGACCCTAACAAGAATGCCCTGGGTCTAGGGACCTAGACACTACGATGACCATGGTCCTTTGACACCCAGACACACAAACAAGTACTTGCGATTTTTTTCTGTGCACAAATACTTATCCTGCCGCGGGAATTAAACC
Source organism: Ennomos fuscantarius (assembly GCA_905220475.3). Lineage (NCBI taxonomy): Eukaryota > Metazoa > Arthropoda > Insecta > Lepidoptera > Geometridae > Ennomos > Ennomos fuscantarius. Next base: position 13,757,899 of record HG992042.1, read on the forward strand.
CGCCGCCTCCAGTTTATGAGCTAACCTACTCAACAACCACACCACAGGAGCTGTCTCTATCTGAGGTAATGATTGAAACTAATTGGTATTGCGCCAAAGCTATAGAGGAAGTAGTTTACCAAGGCATGGAGTACTTCATTCCTTTCTCAGACGTAATTCCTAGCTCCAAAACGCAGCCCTGGTATAATCCTATCTGTGCTGAAGCTGAAAGGCTAAAGCAAGATAAGTATAAAGCATGGGCTGAAGCTAGAGTAGTCAAATCCCCTTCACTTGCTCAGTTAAAACATGAATTTAACGTTGCGACTAAAGCTTATAAAAGGGCATTACGTCAATCTGGGTTCAATCGAGTTGCCCGCATTGGAGCTAAACTAGCCTTACACCCTTCGGGAAGCCGGGCTTTTTGGTCCTTAGCAAAGTCGATTGAATCTAACTTCTGCCAAAGCTCTCTTCCTCCGCTCACCAAACTTGATGGGTCGCTAGCACACACTGCGATCGAGAAAGCAAATCTTTTCGCTTCGCTTTTCGCAGAAAATTCTCGGTTAGACACAGGTAATACTACTCCTCCTTCAATACCAATGTGCACCTCTGAAATGCCCGAAGTTTCTATTCACCAAAAGGATGTACTAAAAATCTTGAGAAGCCTGGACGTAAATAAGGCCAGTGGTCCTGACGGTATACCTGCAGTTGTACTCAAAATGTGTGCGCCAGAACTGGCTCCTGTCCTGACTCGGCTATATCGACTATCTCTCAAGTCAGGTTCTGTACCAAAAAACTGGAAGCTAGCCAATGTCCAACCAGTTCCCAAAAAGGGATCTCGTGCCAACCCCAGCAATTACAGACCAATTGCCATCACTTCCATATTCTGCAAAGTTATGGAACGTGTCATCAACTCTAGGCTGCTTGACTACCTAGAAAAGTACGACCTGCTCAGTGACCGGCAATATGGCTTCCGCCAGCACCGGTCTACTGGAGACCTTCTAGTTTATGTCACTCATTTTTGGGGTGAGGCTATCGAGCGGCATGGTGAAGCTCTCGCTGTGTCGCTTGATATCTCGAAGGCATTTGATAGAGTCTGGCATGCTAGTCTGCTAAATAAGCTTCCTAGCTACGGAGTTGCACCTAATCTCTGTAAATGGATTACCGATTTTCTACAAAACAGATCCATACGCGTAGTCGTTGACGGCTGCTCTTCTATTCAAATGGATATTAATGCCGGAGTACCGCAGGGATCTGTTCTCTCCGCGACTTTATTTCTTCTGCATATCAACGATCTGCTTACGCCCGATATTGTTGGGTATGCAGACGATAGTACGGTCGTTGAGAGATATATTCCCCCTCCGAGGGCCAAGGGATCGGAAATCCAGTCGTTAAGATCAGCCATGATTGAACGAACAGATGCAACACTTAAAACAGTGTCTGATTGGGGTGCAGCAAATTTGGTCACCTTTAACACCAAAAAGACACAGGCTTGTCTTTTTACGACCAAACGGGATCCCATAGTCGATTTCCCTTCATTTCAGGATGTGTTGGTACCATTCCAGGACAGAATCGATCTTCTCGGCATGCCCATAACTCCCAACCTCAACTATGGACTTTCCATTGAATCTAAAGCCAAGTATGCAGCCAAAAAGCTTGGTATATTAAACAAGGTCAAACGGTATTTTACATCTTCGCAACTATTGGACCTATACCAAGCTCAGGTAAGGTCTTGCATGGAATACTGCAGCCACTTATGGGATGGCTCTGCCAAATACCAGTTGGCTGCATTGGACTCAGTGGAACGGCGCGCAATAAAAATCATTAATGACGAAGCGCTAGTTGGGAGTAAACTGCAAAACCTTAAACATAGACGTAAGGTGGCATGTTTGGCCGTATTTTACAGAATTTATTTTGGAGAATGTGCCCAGGAGCTTCACAATCTTATCCCACCGTCTCCATTCCACTACAGGACCTCACGGCGAGGTCAGAGTTACCATCCTTACGTTGTTGATTTACCTTTTGTTCGTACGAAACGCTTTGCAGATTCTTTTATTGTGCGTACGGCTAGGGAATGGAACTCACTCCCGTCGTCGGTGTTTCCATCAACATACAACTTGGGAGTCTTTAAGTCAAGAGTAAATAGGTTATTTCTGGGTAAGCGTGCTCCACCTTCGACCTCATCGTCACTTACCATCAGGTGAGATGTAGTCAAACGCAAACCCATCGAAAGTAAAAAAAAAAAAAAAAAATTAATTTTTTTATGAATGTGACATAATACTATAATGCTAATAACTAATACTAAACAACCAAAAATCTCAAGGAATTTGACTCTTTCAATACGCAATTTATACGTGCATGATTGTGCTCTGGAAAACTATAATTTTAATAACCTGCCATACTTCACAATCGCAGATAGAAATTATATACTAGTTTTTTAAAACACGGCAAACTGTCTTTATTTTCTAAATACTACAATAATTACTTCACTCCAGCCCACTACCAGTAGGTAGCGTACCCAACATGCTAGCAGCATTGCCTCGTTGAATTGCAATGCTTATTCGTTATTCTTATTCTTATTTTATACTAGTTAGATACAACACCATTATTCACGGCGGACAAACAGTGGGGCGGGCGGAGGGACCGGCTGCACTGCTTCATGGCAACCGTTAAGTGCCTTGCCACTCGGCTTGCAGTGTCTGGTTGATTTGCACTGATTTAGTAATCTGAGGTTTAGAAATTGGCAATTTTAATTCCTAATTTTTAAAGAACTTTCAAACAGTGTTTATGCACCCTGTCGTAACCTAATTATACACACATACGTACACACGTATGTGTATTTGGTATGTTTGTGAAATATCGTTTTTTGTTAATCTCAAACCCAAACAATTAATTACAAATAGGCTAATTTTAGCACTTACAAGACAAAAAAGGCTGGTTTCCATTTTTCATAGCAAAAAGATACAAAAAAAATCAATGCTTGAAAAAGAAAACCTAATAAAATAAATAAAAAAAAAATTAATATCTGATATTAAGTCCAAATCAGCGTTATAGGATTAGGATGATTTACAAAAAAAAAACTGTAATACAATGTGATTACATAAACTGAGCTATATATGGGAAGAGTAAAGTGAACCATATCTACAAAACGACCGGCTTGTTAAATGTATAGTCCCAAGCAAAAAATAAGGCTAACGAGATACGAGTGCAACCTACTTATGCAACGCCATTGAATTTCAAATTCCGTAGCAAAATGCACGAGCAAACAATAACACTCTCGCAACTAGCTACTACAATAAAACGTAAAACCTAACATTTCCACGGTTCATGGCAACGTTGCGCGCTGAGTGGGTCGGTACAAGTGGTACAAGTGGCCCTCTGTAAACTGCGATGGTAGAATCTATGAATATTAAAATGTTGTGTGTTTTAATGAGGTAATTCTGGTCTCTATAGACCTTTACAGCGTCACCAGGCCCGGGCAGGCGGTCAAGGCGCCCAGCTGTCAAGTCGTCTTTAGGGACTGCCGATAGAAGTGAAAACTAAGTAATTTGTGACTTGTTCATGGGAAGCGTGCGGTGACGGTAACGCGAGTTTCACGCTTTTTGTTCACCTTAAAAGTACACATATATTATTACCTATGAAATTGCCGTTTTGTTTGAAAAAAGTTAAAGTATTTTTTTTTCGAACTTATTTATTTCTTTTATTCAAAGTAATCACCCCTGCAATCAATGCATCTTTGCCAACGCTGTCGCAGTTTATGGATGCCCTTCTTGAAAAAATCAGCAGGACGGGAGACAACAAACTCTTCAAAGGCGTTTTGTATTGCCTCTCAGGAATTGAATTTTTTTCCCGCTAAAAAGTTGTCCAAATTTTGGAAAAAGTAATAGTCGGTAGGCGCAAGATCTGGTGAGTATGGCGGATGAGGGAGAGCTTCCAAACCCAACTCATGCAGCTTAGAGGCGGTCTGTTGTGCAGTATGGGGTCGCGCGTTGTCGTGAAGTAGCAGTGGAGACGACCGATTGACCAAAGCTGGTTGCAGACGTGCGAGTTTCGCCACCATTGTGGTCAGTTCTTCAATGTACACATCTGCAGTAATGATCTCGCCGTTTTGTAAAAAGCTATGATGAATCACACCAGCACTAGACCACCAAACTGTGACCATCACCTTTCTAGGGGTCATTTTTCGTTTTGCACATTGCTTTGGTACCGAACCAGGATCTAACCAACTTGCTGAGCGCTTTCGATTGTCAAAAAGAATCCATTTTTCGTCGCACGTAACAATTCGGTTCAAAATTCCTTCATTTCTGTGCCTGTTAAGCAGCGCAAGGCAAGTCTCGACGCGTACGTTGCGCTGGCGATCGTTAAGTTCGTGGGGCACCCATCTATCAAGCTTTTTTATCTTGCCAATCTGTCGCAAATGGACCAATATCGTTTTGATGCTAACATCAAAAGCTGCTGCCAGCTCAGCTGTAGATTGAGATTCATCAGCTTTCACAATCGCCTTTAATTCATCATTGTTGACCAAAGTTTCCGGACGACCACGAGGTTCATTTTTCAAGTCAAAATTCCCAGAACGGAACCGAGCAAACCAATAACGGGTTGTACGTTCGTTTGTACAGTTCTCTCCGTAAACGTCGTTGATGTTACGTGTCGTTTGTGCCGCGTTGGTGCCACGACGGAACTCATATTCCATAATTACACGAAATTTCAAAGTATTCATTATGAGGAAAAATGTTGAAATGTAATGAAAATACAACGCTAATCAATAAACAAAAGACTTATATTGTAAATAGAATGTCATATTTTTAAAACAAAATTAATTTGAATTTAGAATTCAAAGCTAATCAAAACTTTTTTTTGTTTGAAAAAGTCTGTACTGCAATACGGCAATTTCATAGGTAAAGACCTATTATTTTATTATACAAAGTTTACATACATTTACATACACCGAAAGCGTTCGGAAACGATGACGCGAATTCCAAAATTTTTGTTCTCCCAAAAATTTAATTCCTTGCAAAGTGTACCTATAAAAGTTTATTTATATCTCGTAATGGAGGTGGTTACTGTTTTTGACTTTTAGACACTTTTCCTTGAATTAAATTAATATTATTCGTGTTTCTTTAGATTTTTTCCTTGGAGCTGTCAGAATTATATTACCGAAAGGCCTCTGACTCGATTTAACAACTGTAAACGATGATACCAAGCAAGACTGAAGTCTTAGCATGCCTTCAAAGCAGAGTGTAGCGCTCATGTTGTAATAACCACGTTTTTTTTGTGGTCACTCATCCGGTATTGATCGCAGATAATATTGATTCTATGCTGACTTGGAACCTATATCATGACGTCATGTTATATTTTGATCTTAATTATTCTTTGAATATTATTGTTTTTATATTTCATGCTGTATCTAAGAATAAAAAGTTGCATATCTTTTTTCTCTCTGTTCTTAATAATTGTCCTTAAAAGAATGACAGTAGTAGCAACGTCAAACTTTGCTACGAGCTCTACAGTTGTGGATGCATAAATACAAAATGCATACATTATATTGTATCCAAAATCCACTCTAGCAAAATATTTCCCAGTCCACCCTCGCCGTGACGATTATCCACTCGGCATGGTTCACTGTAGACACTTCACCATGTAATTGCGTTACGCGACGCCGGAAAACTGCTCTATTTTAGTCGGGGTTAAGTACCGAGCTTTGTTTTCAAATATGAATGGTGCATTTGTTTTGATTTTTCATGTTTGTTATAATAATTTTATGGAAATACCTGTTTTATAGCGAGATAGGGTAGGCTCATTTTTGTTTCCATTTATCATTTTTATGTTTTTATATTATGGGTTCTTACTAGAATAACCGGAACGCAGTAGTGACCTAGACGAAATATGCGTTTATCTTCACGAACATAGTCACAGGTACGAGCAAGCGTGTTAAAATATAATAATAAAAGCGCCCAACGATCATATACATAGATCCTGGACCCTAACTAGAATCCCCAGTATAAGGTAACCCGAGAACTATAAGGATCATGGTCTCACAACACCCAGATAGAGAACAAGTATTTGTGCTTTTTTTTGTATAAATACTTCCACTTTCGCGGGAATCAAACTTGCCGCCTCCGGGCTATGAGCCGATCTGCTCAACAACTAGACCACGGAGGCTGTCAATAATCTACCTACTTAATTTCTGACGATAGGAAATTTCCTATAAAATATCCAATATTTACTAAGGTTTATTTATCAAGCAAACACAGTACAAAGAGAACTTTACTTTTGCAGCTCCTACATATAAATTCAAATCGGAGTTCGCTCCACGCCCGTAACAGGCAGTTATACGCGGCGGGCACAATGCAGAGTTGTGGCGGAAAAATAAGTTTGGTTTCTATTTATAATACTTATTGGTTTTATGGAATTGCTAGTCAAAGTTTTTCAATTATTTATCTCCGTGTTTTATAAATGTTAGCCGAGTTCCTTATTTCTTTTGTTTGTACTTAGCAAGTTACACAATCGACCGCATCATCACTTCCAATTAGATGAGAATGTTATTTAATCTGATGTAAAATAAACTAATATTGGTGTCGATTCTGTGTCACATTCTCTAAAACTAAACGAGATTATCATATTTCCGTCTTTTTCATTTCCCCCTTTATCAGAAGAGTACAGCCATACTTTAAGTTTAGTTTTAGAGAATGCGGTACAGAATCGACACCAGTGTCTTGTTGTTTACGCACCTTCGCGTTTCGAGGGTGCGTTTTATGGGGTGGGTAAAAGAACAACACAGAAATAGCTCAGTGAGAAGTAATAATGAAAGTCAACTCAACAGCAGTCCAGCTCGCATCCTGGTGACGACGGTACCGTCCAAGTGGAAAGTAGCACAACAAGCACTATCACAGTGGCAGATTTGGCAGTCTTCACGTCACTCGTGAAGTTGAGAATATGTTCAAATTGAGAAGAGATAGAGTTTGTTGTTTGAACATCGTTTGTGTCACGCACAAGATTGAGCCTGACGGGCGGTACCAGCGAGAGGCAATACAAAACGATATCTACCCGCATTAAGTAATATAAAATAAAAATTAAGGCATATCTACAACACTTATGGTTTCTCCCATTTTAATCATAATAATAATGACGCCCAACGAACACATACATAGATCTTTGATCCTACCTAGGATTCCCTGTACGTAAGGACCCAGGAACTACAAGGACCATGGTCCCACAACACCCAGACTCAGAACAAGTATTTGCGCTTTTTTTATTCATAAATACTTTTTCTGTTGTGGGAATCAAACCCGACGCCTCCGGGCTATGAGGCCTATTATTTTGCTGCAAAATTCTCATTTTTTAGCGATAAAAATATTTTATATTGATTGACGTGTTGTATGTAATCTATGTGAAAATTTTCATCCAAATCGATTCAGCTGTTTCAAAATGAACTTACTCCCTAAGAGAAGCCGCGTATAAAAGATTTACGTCAAAAATAATAATTTATAAAAAGTAAATAATGTTGATGTGTTGTCGCTTTGATTGTGTGGCTTTCACGCTTTTATAAAAGGAAATCCTTATCACGAGAAAATGAAATAAATTCTCTAACAGAGTCTAGACTTTAAAAGCACTCTTGTATTTGTCTCACGTTTCTTATTCATAGCTTCTATTAGTTAGAATTGGTTTGGCGGATGAACGGATAAAACTAACCACATAACAAGCTTTTAATAAATAAAATATAATTATTTTTTGATACCAAACTATTGATGCGTATCTGTCGTGGTTCATAAATCAAATATCACACTTCACACTAATATTATAAAGGCGAAAGTTTGTATGTGTGTTTGTGTGTATGTTTGTTACTCCTTCACGCTCAAACGGCTGAATGGATTTGGATGAAATTCGGTACCAAGATAGCTTACACACTGGATTAATATATAAGCTACATTTTATCCCGGTAAAGTTAAATTTTCCCGTAGAGTGAGTAAATAGTTAAAATACTTTTTACCCGCGGGTAAAGCTGCAAGGCGCAACTAGTATACTATAAATATTTTAAAAGAATAAGTATAAAGCTAATAAGTATATAATAACAAAGCTGAGAATAATTGATTTCCTCTGACCTGAACAGTAATGTGACAAGAGTTAGGAAATGTATGATACTCCACTCTAAAGTGCAACGCCCTCACAGAGCTCATACGTTGGAATATTTGAAACTAAGTACTATATTGGACGAGCATTTGGACTGTCTATAGGTCATCGCGGCCAGTATATAGTCCAAATGTTTTTTTTTGTAGTAGTAGTAGGTATTTTTTTGTATTATTTATTATATCATTGTAGAATTTTTTTATTGTAGATAGATAGATGTTATTCTATCATTTAGAAAATATAGAACTATATAAATTAGTTAGACTAGCACGAATGAAAGCATGTAATAAATAAATAAATAAATAAATAATTAAATAATAAAAATGAACCTTAACTTATCTATACACATAAAATTCTAAGTCCTGACTGACTGACTGACTTATATATCAACGCACAGCCTAAGCCTGCTCCTAGAGTCTTGAAACTTGGAGGGTGTGTTCTTTGTAAAGTGTAAGTATCCACTAAGAAAGGGTTTTGAGAAATTCCACTCGAAGAGGGTGAAATGGGTGGTTGAATAATTCATGAAAAAAATTCTTCTTAATTTCCTATAGGCCACGCGAGCGAAGCCACGGGCAGAAGCTAGTTTAAATACATTTTATAATAAAGTGATAATAAATAATAATATTTAATAATATAATATAATAATAATATTTTATTATTATTTATATTTTATTTTAAAGTGTGATTTGCTTATTTTTTCCTCTGTTACTGTAAATTTGAAGTACCTGGTCAACCTCCATATCAACCACTTCACATAAACTGAGTGTGACGTCAAACACTAGCGTTAAAATAACGAGTTAATCGTTATTTTAACGTTGCGCTAATATTTTAAAAACTTCAACAGCAATTAGCGCGGTTACCGCTAGTTGGTAATTCAGCCGGAACGATGCTACCGTGAACAACGGGGCTAGGTCATTGGTATAAGCGGAGATATAGCGGGAGCGGAGCCAATTTAAATTTTGATCATCTTGATCTATTAAAATCGAATTCTACCTTTTAAAATACTGTTTAATAACGGGATATTAACCTTTTTTTTTTTTTTTTTTGAAGTAAAACTTCTTTCAGCACGCTTGACCTGGGAAGTAAGCTGGTAAATGCAAGGTTAATGGAAGTTGAAGTTGTTTGATCTTCATTTTATATGTATTGATTTGCTAAAACATTCATAAGTATACCACCAAATACGACGACAACACTGGAACAGTTGTGCCAGCGACCCAAGGCAGTGCTCCGCTACATGAAGGAGCTGGGCTGGCTTGGGTAGATGCTGGCGGGGGGAAATGCACAATACACCCCACGCAGGAAGTCAATGCAGGCCTGACCGCCCCTAAATAGGATTAGAATTAGAAAGTTTATCATTTTTAAGTACTTAAATAACCAAAACAAAAACAGAAATCTTTTATGAAAACACTCATCGCTCCTCTTATCCACTAAATAACTTCCTGTAAACGCACATTAAAGAGGTAACATCATCTGCAATGCAGATAAATGTCATATTTCATATTTAATTAAATAAACGAGTTTTATTTCATTAAATTTATCGCCCACAAACAAGATTCATGATCTGTTTACTAGGAGTTCATAATAATTATTGACCTGGTAGATTAACAGTACTGTTGGTGCACCCGTCACCAAAAACGAGAATCTTCACACTAATATTATAAAGGCGAAAGTTTATAATATGTGTGGACATCTCACACAACGCCATCTAGCCCCAAACTAAGCAAAGCTTGTACTATGGGAACCGGATAACTGATACAATACTTATGTACTTTTTGTTTGTAAATACATACATAGAATACAATATGACACCAAAACACAGAACAAACATCGATGTTCATCACACAAATGTTCGTCCTGGGTGGGAATCGAACCCACAACCCACAGTTCAGAAGGCAGGGTCACTACCAACTGAGCTATCGGGCCAGTCATAGTTTGTATGTGTGTATGTTTGTTACTCCTTCACGGTCATTCAGCTGAATGGATTTGGATGAAATTCGGTACCAAGATAGCTTAAACATTAGATTAACATAATTATAGGCTACATTTTATCCCGGAAAAATGAAACGTTCCCATGGGATGAGCAAATAATTAAAATACTTTTTATCCGCGGGTAAAACCGCGGGGCGCACCTAGTAAATTATAAACATTATTGGTGCTGCATTAAAATAGTACAAAGTAAAGTTTGGAATGAGAAATGAACTATTCTCCACCCAAGTTAAGTAACATGAAAACTTTACTTAAAATAATTATTAAGGTTTACGCATCAATAAATAAATAAATATTTGTACACATTTCACGCAGCGCATCGAGCCCCAAACTAAGCAAAGCTTGTACTATGGGAACCAGATAACTCATACAATACATATATACTTTTTTTCTGTAAATACATACATAGAATACAATATAACATCCAGATACAGAACTAACATCGATGTTCATCACACAAATGTTTGACCCACAACCTATCGAGCCTACATAGTACGGGTTTGCGTAGATTGCAAATACTACCGAGTTCGAATAAATAACTTTTTATCACAAATACTGAATAAATGAAAGAATTAATGCTTTATTTCTTAAATTAAGAGTTCAATGATAAAATAGCGGACAAAACCGTGGGACGCAGTTAGTTAAATATAAGTTATAATCAACCCGTAGCGTCAGTCAACAGTTGAAAGGACCATAAGTCAGCGGCGGTAAATTGTCCGTAAAACGTGGCCCGCATCCAGGATGCACAAAATTAATCAACTGCGAACACACGGATGTAAGCATACGGACAAACTACGGATAAACTCCGGTGATGCGGTTGGTTATACAACTTGTACGTATATTAACAAAATAAGTACCAACATAAAATAATTAAGTACCAACTTATCTTATTCTAATTATTAATCGACTTTCAATAAGGAGGTACTATGTTAGCCTGTTAGTATTTTTTAAATAAGTTATCACACTAATATTATAAAGGCGAAAGTTTGTATGTGTGTATGTTTGTTACTCCTTCACGCTCAAACGGCTGAATGGATTTAGATGAAATTCGGTACCAAGATAGCTTATATACTGGATTAACATATAGGTTACATTTTATCCCAGAAAAGTGAAATGTTCCCTTGGGATTTTTTTTTCACATTTCGATAAAATTTTGCACACATGTAGATACATGTGTTTGGCTGTTTGAGTCCCCACGTTAGCGATACCTGTCTTCGAGTGCAATACAGTATTGTAGACTAGGTCAAATCTCTTGATGTCAAGCACGCTTCGTGTTATTGCTTTTTGATAAATTAATAACACTGTTTATTTCTGTAACATATCCTACAGATTGCGCCAAACTTTAATTCACTAATTTTTTCAATAATTTTTTTTTTTTACTTCAAAAAATGGCAAACGGAAGTTGAGAAGGAGATATATCTTCCTCTTTACGTGAATTAATGAAGATAGAAAGAAAAACTTATGTTTCGAGGCTGGCCACGAAGAAGTTTTACTTCAGTCGTGTAGTCTAAAGCACACTTGTTTTTTTTTCAGTCATATAATAACTATCCCTAAAAAGTATTTCCTATATAACATTTTAACTTCTCGTCACTTCACATTGAGAGAAAATAAAGTTTGAAACCATACTCGTAACTGGAAGGGCTATAAGTCAGCGGCGGTAATGCGTCCATAAAACAAGGCCCGCATCGTGGATGCACCAGATTAATCAACTGCGAGCACACGGCGTAAGTACGGAAATAAAATATGGCTGCGACCCGGCGATATGGTGAGATTCCCTTGTTTTTGCTAGTGTTGAAATATGGAGTAAATGGTATTTGGTTTCAAATGAGGTTCTGTGAACGTTAAAGATATTTTTACTTTATTTAAATTTCTGTAAGAAATTTAGCATATGTGCAATTAGTGACAGCCTTTGTGGTGTGGTGGTTGAGCAGGTTGGCTCATAGCCCGGAGGCCGCGGGTTCGTTTTCCGCGACAGGACAAGTATTTAAGCACAGAAAAAAAAGCGCTAACGCTTTTTCTGAATCTGGGTGTTGAGGGACCATGATCCTCATCCTGAGTCCGTAAACACAGAGAATCCTAGTTAGTGTCCAGGATCTATGTATGTGATCATTAGGCCTTATTATTATTATTTTTCTTATTAATTAGGTTATGATAATTAAAAGTTAATAAGCATTCTGTGCTCAAGCGTGACTTCTCGGAAGTTCATCTTAAATACAAAATGAAATAGGATTATCTAGTGTTATCCCGCTAAAAACAAATAATAAGATCATCCATGTTGGGGCGGTTGCAAAGTATTAATGTAGGTTTATTGAATAATCGGGTTCAAGTTGGCTGGACTACAAACGCAACCCCTTCTCGCCCTCATTCTCAAACTCAGGTCCGTATTACAGAACAATGCTCAGACATTGATCAGTGCTCAGAGATTTCATTCATAAAGTGATCAATTTATGAATGAAATCTCTGCTTGAGCACCGATCGATGACTGAGCATCGTTCTGTAATACGGACCTCAGACTCAGACTCAGACGAGGGCTCACGGGGGGGTTTTAGTGTGTTCAAGTCCCAAACACCACACACTTCCCTGCAATTTCCCAACTACAAAAAAAAAGATATATTGAATAATGATATGGATCTGATAAAATTGAGACTGTAGTTTTATACTGTCTGTACAAAACAAGTGGTATAACAGAAATATAAATATAAGTTTTAATAAAACCTGAAACTACAATAACACACAAAACAACTTATTAATAGAATAAAAATTAATGAAACCTGAAATTACGTCTGTATATACATTAGAAAAATACTTTTTTGTGTATATTCATCTTATGTGTCGATTTTTTGTTGCTTTTCTGCATGAAGAGAAGAAGAGGCTTCGTTCGAAGTTTCCTGACTACTAAAAAAATGATAGCCTGCCAATCTCTAGCAGTGAAGCTGAGCAAAAGAATCTCACAAAGTGTTCCCAGTCCACATAACATCCCTTCGCATATTTCAGGGAGAGACAAAAATGGCTACTTTCACCAAAATCGAACTTACACCGACACCGGAATCAACCCGAGAATCACGAACATAAATAACGCCCGAGACGCTACTACGAAGGTTTTATATAAGATAGTATATATATATATTAGTATTTTAAGTTTTTTGTAAAATTACTTTATTTAAGTAATATTGACACATTAATTCCTATAAAAACTAAACTATATTTAATAATTGGAGAAAAAGTATTATTGTAGGTAAAAAGGTCATAAATAAAACACAGAATTTTAATCACCTTATCCGAGAAGCGTACCCAAAAAGCTGGCAACATTCTCTCGTTGAATATATATTTTTTTGAATTATGAGAAATTGTTATATTTGTCAAAGAATCATTTTTATAACACTCAATTTTATGATTACTGTTGTAATATTTAGCAGTGAAAACTTTTTAAGAAGCATTGGGCACTTTTTGGTTGACCAAAAAAAAAACAAATGTGCTTTAGACCACACGACTGAAGTAAAACTTATTTAGTTTAGCTCCATCTATCGGCCGGTATAACTTTGTTTTTGCCTCTTTTAATGTTGGTGTCGCCATCTTAACAATTGTAAATTGTAATTTTATCGGACATACCAACATAATAATACAAATTTTTAACTTTATCATGTTGGCAATGGAGAGCGACGTGAACCAGTAAGTCTTACTACAAAAATAATTTTCCATTTTGGCTTATAAGATATGACGGAGTTTTTATATGAGCTAACAAACATTCACAAACACGACTGAATTGCGAACCTCTTGATTTTTTTCAAGTCGGTTAGAAACTGACCCACAAAATAATAAAACCTACAATCCGTGCCCATTACGGCCGTAAAATCAAACACGGTACCAGTAAACTTTATTTTCTTGGCGCACTCCAAATGACACTAAAACTTGGTTTACACGACACTCGTGACTTTCACAGTACCCTTCACGGGTCCGATCACGCCGCTATCACGTCTGGCTCGTATCACAGAGGCACGTGGATGGACGTGTTCGCACGTGACAGGACGCCAACACGCCCGGACGACACGTCAGCCTTTATAGCCGGTAATATGGACGCGCCCTAATGCTGAGAAATGAATGGTGAAAGGATAAAATGGGAAAGTGCATTTGGTAACGGAAAAATCTGTTTTATTTACTTGGTTTCGGGTTCTGAAAACTGATAACTGATTTTGGTTGAGACAAATTTGTGTTGGAAAGTTCAATCTGTACAAATAAAATTCTAAGTCCTGGCCGACTGACTGATTATCAACGCACAGCCTAATCCGCTGGTTTTAGAGACTTGAAATTTAGAAGGTGTATTCTCTGTAAAGTGCAGGTATCCACTAAGAATGGGTTTTTCAAAATTTTACCCCTAAAAGGGTGAAATAGGTGGTTGAAATGATCTATGAAAAATGTTTCAGCAGAAAAATGTGCAATTCGTTTCCTATAGGCCACGTGGGCGAAGCCGCAGGCAGATGCTAGTGTTAAATAAAGTCCTTTTTTTTTTATTTTATTTTTTTGAGGGGGGGAAATGCCCTCGCACTTCGAGTCCCACATACCCCATGCCACCACCCCCGTGGTGGCAGGGGGTGTGGCACTTAGAACCCACTAAAACCCCCCCGTGAGCACCTCGTCCGCCGTACCGGGGGCGAGTAGGGGTCGCGACTGCAGTCCAGCCAACTCGCCCCCTGGCGGTAGGCCCTTTCGGGCCTCCTTGCGCCAATGGATGGGTGACCCTGCTCACCAGGGTCACCCATCAGACGTGGGGCCGTGCAAGCCGGCAGAGAGTCCCCCAACTCTCCACCAGTGGCCCCACTACGGGGGAGGGAGGAGGTGCGCATAACGCCTTCTCCTCCCTCCCACTCTTCTGCGCCGGAGCGGGTCAGCTCCTGCAGCCTCCTCTCTGACCCGCTCCGCGGTCTCCTTCTGCGCCATCACGTACTCGCAGAAGGAGACCACCGCCTGCCACGATCTCTCGCTGTCGAGCATGGCTCTCACCACGCTCGGCAGCGAGAGATCGTGGCCTTGTTAAATAAAGTCCTATTTCATCCTCATTAGCCGGAAGACGTCTACTATTGAACATTGACCAGGGAGCGCCACTTTGGTAAGTTACTTATTGCCTCTTGCATCAAACGGCTCTTAGCTCGTCACAGTCCCGCTGAAATCGTGCAGACGTGACGATTTATATATATTTTTATAAATATAACGCCCACCGATCACAACCATAAATCCTGGATCCTAACTAGGATTCCCTGTGTCTAGGAAGCCAGGAACTACGAGGACCATGATCCCACAACACCCAGACTCAGAAAGAGTATTTGCGCTTTTTTTTCTGTGCACAAACACTTGTCCCGCCACCTCTGGGTTATGAGCTGACCTGTTTTACCACCACACCACGGAGGCTGTCAAATACACAAATATACATACATCTGTTATATTGTCTATTCTTTCTTTATAAATTATACTGTATTCTTTTGTAATGTAATGTAATGTTGTGTAGTGTCCTGAATAAATGTATTTTCTTTCTTTTTTTCTTTCATCTGATTGTTTGTGTGTAAATGGTGTTAAAAGGGTTCCAATTGAAAAGAGATTTGCAAAACAAATGAACCCGGGAATCAGGACACCAATCGACACAATTTGTTTTATCTGCACGGAACGAACTCCTGTTCGACGATTAAGGTACGCCTTTGTTTCTGCGACATTCGAGGATTACGTAGGCCGTGTGAGAGGGGAGGAATAATCAGTAGGCGGGATTCGGTACTCTGATTGAGAGAATATTTTGCAACAGCTTAAATATAAGGAACTAGTTTCTGCCCACGTGGCATATAGGAAACGAAGAATAAAAAAAATTCATAAATAATTCAACCACCTATTTCACCCTCTTGAGGATGGAATTTCAAAAAACTCTTTCTTAGTGGATAACTACACTTTACAACGAACACGTGCTCCAAATTTCAAGTCTTTAGGACTTGCGGTTTAGGCGGTGAGTTGATATATAAGTCAGTCAGGCAGGACTTTGAATTTTATATGTATAGATGTAAATTTAATATCAATCTTATTTTAGTTTGAAAACTATCGTGTAAAATTAGTAGGAATTAAGTAGTAATGTGTGTGAATAGAGATACAAGAAAGTTAAATTTATATAAGTGTTTTTATATGTTATGTCAATCTATATTTAAGCTGCATTGCACTGCCCTACAAAACTTTCCACGTTACACAAAGGATAATTGGAAGATAATTCTCTCTAGCATTAAGTTCGCTTATGTACCTACATTTATTGTTTATGCAATAATGCATTTTCTATGTATCTATCTATTTATAGTGATCATGTTGGAAAATTAGTTCAGTTACATGCTGGCACTCGTGAAAGCTGCGGCTTCCGTTAGTAACTGGCTCCCAGAAAGACTCGAACATGTCCGGAACCTGGTCGGAGTAATTTCGACTGTTAATTGAAGTCTATACTAAAATTTGACAGCTCCAAGTTTCGCATGTATCTCTCAACCCCAGGTTTTCCGTACGTTTGTCAAACTCATATTAAGTCAACATGCCAAATAATTATAATACTGTACTCTTATTGGTTGAGACAACCTTCAATCAACAGGCAACCAATGAGCATTCAGTATGCCTTGACACAAGCTTGATAAACGTATGAAAAACTGCAGGTAGCTGTCTAACCGGGCGTGTTCAAGAGAAGAGTGAATTTACTTGGCTAGCATGCTACACCTTCGATTGCATCGTCACTTCCCATCAGGTGAGAGCGTGGTCAAATGCTAGACACGTTTCAAGTAAAATAAAAACCCAGTTTTTCGAACATATTTTCATAAGTTGGTTTGAAATTCCTGCCTGATACCCACTACTTGGTCTGTGTCATCAAATGGTAGTATACGTAGGAAGGACCGGAATCACAAGTGGAATCTTTGAAAAAATGACCATACCACGCTGTTAAAACAACACCCCACGGAGGAAGTAAGGGTAGTCGCACATCATGCCGTACGTAAGCCGCCGCAACGCCGGGTAATACAGCGCGCCGTTAAGGACGCGACTGGTAAAGTATGCGATGTAAATGTGTGTAATAAATTCGGACGAGCGTAGCTGGTGCGGCATTGCCAGCGGTTTATTTTGATACACATGGCTTGGAAGATTAGAAAGCAAGGGTAACGAGCATGTTGGCCAATATAATTGGCACAGACCTGTTTGTCTGTGGATCATATCATATGTAAAAATAAATTAAGTAATAATTATTTATTTGTACAATATTTTCTTGAAACTGCTTATATGTATGTATCTTGTTATAACGCTGCCGTTTTATGTATTATTACATTAATGTTACTGACAGCTGCGAATGTCTTACGGCTGTGATGTGAGATGTGATGATATGTTACTGCAAATTCAATACTAGATACACATGTATAAGGTGATAATTTTACGGTCATGTCATAAACTTTTTTTAGTAAAATGTCTTTGTTATTAGTAAAATACTAAAGATAGTCAATTCTTTTGCGCTATTTGTTGTAGTTAAGTTGTATACTCAATATTAAAAGCAGTTTTAGAACGAAGTTGTCGCTTTTTCATTTAGATCGAAACAACAG
Organism: Ennomos fuscantarius; assembly: GCA_905220475.3. Classification (NCBI taxonomy): domain Eukaryota; kingdom Metazoa; phylum Arthropoda; class Insecta; order Lepidoptera; family Geometridae; genus Ennomos; species Ennomos fuscantarius. The sequence goes on from HG992042.1 coordinate 13,775,577, forward strand.
GTACAGCGACTATTTAGGATTTTGTGCGACAAACTCGACACAAATATTCAGTTTTCAAACTAGAGAAAATACTTACATACCTAATGCAGACATGTTTGACAAACAAGTGTACCGTGTGTCACGGATATAATTCTACAAAATGTGGATTGCAGTGCGGTAATTAATGTTAAATGCTGCTGGTTTTAGGCTGCGTTGCAAAAATACTGTTATGTATTGCACCAGAATGATACGAGGCTCTAACACTAAGTTGTAGTAACATAACAAAATATATAAATTAATTTTGATAATTGATCGTCTAAGGACAGACGGATCAAAATGGCGGAATGGTGTTTTATAGTTGTTGTTTTCCATCATCAGCTGGAAGACGTCTGCTTGGTGGCAGTATAAGGTAAAGCAGTGGTACCTACCTAGATGCACTTTCCTGAACAGTTCTGCTGCCTAATGAAAAAGTACCGTGAGTAAAGTAAGTAGTATGTATTACAAGGATTTTGATTGAAAGCCATGCCCCGAAAGGGCAAAGGTGAATAGCCTACATATATGCTAAGATAAATTTTTTTGAAGTAAATCTTCTTTACGCACTCTTGACTTGGGGAATAAGCTGGTGAATGTGAAGCGAACAAAAGTTGAAGTTGTTTCACGTAGATCTCTATTGTCAACATAACGAAGTTAAAAATTTGCATTATTATGTTGGTATGTCCGGTGAAATAACAATTTCCATTTGTCAAGATCGTGATAGTAACATTAATCAAAGAAAAAACAAAGTTATACCGATAGATGGAGCTAAGCTAAAGACGATAACGATAAACGATTTCAGTCGTGTGGTATAAAACATTTTTTAAATAATCTAAGAGAAAACATAAACATAACAACAAGACATGTAAACACTAAAACACCTCCAAAAGCATATTTACACCTCTGAATAGCACCTAATTGCCAGGTAACCGCACATTAAATATCCAATTTCAATTAGAAGCCTTGTACCAAAACGTTACATATTTACCGTGGATCACAGAGATAATGGAATTCACATAGAAAAAAAAAACAAAACGATAAATATAAATAAATCAAAAACGGTGACATCAATATTATAGAGTAAACGATACAAGTATACAAGTTTATTTATTATTTATTTAAGTTAAGTTACAAGTCACAACTATCTCAAAATTAACACCTACGACTTATTTAGTAAGTCTTCCATAATTTGCCATTCAAAACTTTTGCATTTCTTAAATAATAATTATATACATTCATGGATAGGTTATTTTTATTATTTGTTGTACGATAGGCTGCGTTTGACCACTATCCCACTTGCTGGTGAGTAACGATGTGGTCTAGGATGTAACACCCTTGCCTAGAAGATACCTGTTCACTCTCGATTTGAATGTTCCAAGGTTGTATTTTTCGGGAAACACAGATGCCGGTAAATCTTTCCACTCTTTGGCTGTTCACATGATAAATGTGGAGCCAAATCACTTTGTTGGCACATGTGGGATATTAACTATGTAAAGGTGGCGTTTTTTTTAAACTCTTTGGTACTTAATTATCTTGTACAATACAGTCAGTAAAATAAAACAAACTTAAATCTATGTTCTTGGTTGGACTCAAATTATGAGTAATTCATACAAAATAGAAGTCCAAATCAGCATAGGTAAGTTTTAATCGAGAAAAATTACACCTGTTAAGAGAAATTTTAATTCATTGCGTCGCCAGCTAAAAAAATTACCTAACCTGATTATGCCTACCTTAGCATACTTACGATGTATACTAAGGTAGACAATGAACAATGTAGTGTCTATTCCCACAGTCGTCCATGAATCCGAAATTAACGAGAAACCCCTTTGGCCCTGCGCAGGTGAGTAACATCAACGACCAAAACAATAAACTGCTTGTAATTATACACATAGAGTGGTACACGAGCGTTCCATTTACTTCCGAGGCTTTGAAATCGGAAAGTTAGCAAAAGCTAGTTTAATAAATCAGGCAAACGTAAGTCGGGACTTTGGATTAAAAAAAAAATCAGTGAAAACATTGAAAGTATGTTTAAAACTCAATGTCAACCCTTAAAAAACACTTACTTTTTATAAAGCTATAATTCGAATAATTAATTTTCAAATAATCAGATAAAAATATTTAACCCATTATATACACAACTTTAATAATAATTTATTAAAACGTAGATCTGTAAATCTTTTTATGTGATAAAATATTAAAATCCTTACTTTCACTCTGAATAAGCGTGATATAAACAAGTTAATATTTAAACAGACGTTCATTTTAATATGAACGTCTGTTTCTATGAACAAGTTAAATTGCTTATCATGTAACTGTAAACAAATTAAAAACATCATATATCTGAGTGACGTCACAAACGTGTTTGACGAAGGATTACAGTCATTAATCTCGCGCGCCGCGGTCACACCTGCGCTGCTGACGCGTCTAACACGCTGCGGTCAATACGCTCGCACGCTACGCATACAAACAGTAACACAACTTTAGAATACGAGAAAAATGTCTGCAGCAATTATTAGATTGCTATGGTTACCTACATTTTTACAAATTTTTAGACTGACACCAAATCTGACAGCCAATACGTACTTGATATTTAAATTAATATTAATATACTATTTTAAAAGGCAAAGATTTTAAAATGTATGTTTATGTATGTATTTCATATTTTAAGCACTATTTTTGGGGGGTGCTCACAAATCTTTGGTTGCATTGTAACAAGAGAAATTGCATTCCTAATTTAAAAAAAATCTATAGTAACTATGCACATAAACTGTGTATTGAAACTGTCAAATTCATACAAATTTTTGTTTCGATTGGATGCAGTCAAGTTACGTGATCTCCTAGCTGGAATTATCTTCTTGATAAAATAAAATTGCTTTCTGTTTTTGTTTTGGCCGCCTTTAAGCTTAGTCTTTGATTGTCTTTGAAGCCATGCTTCCTTGTCCTTGAACTTGACCTTAGCAATGATATGCTGATATGTGCATCAATACAATGTGGTATAAAACATGACCTAATCCATGTTTGATCCAAGGAATGTCGGACAGATGACAGTGACTTTTAATTGTTAATCCATTTTGACACATAACGTCAGTGCTCAACTGGTCAAGTCAATTCTTTGTTTAAAAGTCGTTATTTTTTTTTTTTAATAAATCTGTATATTAGACAAATTCGTAATCGGTATTCTCTTTAAATAAAGTCCTATTCGCCAAATGACTTATTCCTAAAAAGACCTATTCTTAGAATGACTATTATGTGTAGCACCCTTACTACTACACCGTACGTCATCCGCCATGGTCCGGAGTGTCCGGACGCCCGTAATTCTGGCCTAACCGGATGATTCCGTGACGTGATTGCGATTCCGGATCGAGATTATGTCGGATAGCTGCCCACATGAGCAGGGAATGTGTTTAGCGCAATGTGGATGACTGAATTGCATGTTTTGATTATAATAATACACAATTGTTACGTTAGCGACACGATTATATTTAAAAAAAAATTATGTAATTTCATTACACTTGCTTGTACAATGGCTTTAATTACACCGCTTTTATCATAATCCAAGCACACGCGTGTGCTTTTTACTCTATAGAAGAAGAAAAGAATCCTCTGCGGGTTCGATTCCCACGGCAGGACAAGTATTTGTGAACCTAAAAAAAAGCGTAAATACTTATTTGGTATCTGGGTGTTGTGAAACCATGGTCCTCGTAGTACCTGGGTCCCTAGACACAGGGAATTCTAGTTAGGATCCAGCTATGTATGTGATCGTTGAGCGATATTGTTATTGTTGTTATTAGACTAGGACAGAGTTTTTTTATTTTGTAATGGTGGCATTAACTATTTTTTTAGGCAAAATCACAATTCTAGAAAAATCTTTGATCAACTAGTTAGTCAACAATAATTATTGTTTAAACATTCAAACAACTAGGATGCATGAAACTGTTCAACAAGAATAATACCATCGAAAATTTTGTAGCGCAAAAAGTGATAACCTAAACCCCTGTACTTGACTGACGTTGTCAGATTCAACAAAGGGGTTCGGAGTTAGAAAATGTCGGTGAAACGTGCTGCTGGTTTTGTTCAGTCATTTAAAAATATACACACAATTTTTGTCTGAAACTTTATGCGTTCTATAAATTTATTGACACGAGCTTAGATACAGAGCTACTTTAAGAACTTCTTTACTTTAAAAAGTTATGGATTAGAGTTTTCTTTTCTGCATTGTATCGTATTGCTTGCACTTGTAGTGGGGCAGAGAACTTATTTTTTTCTATAGCATATTTTCAATGAAATCTTTTGACTTCGCCTTTAATAAACTAATAATATAACTACGCATGATACCAGGCGCGCACCTTATTATTATTGCTATGATAGTTCTTAATGCTAAAGTTTCATTTCACATCTTTATTACAATAGATTTCTTCTCCACTATTGGTTTTTTAATAAACTAAAAACATTTAACATTTCACAGCATTTGCATTCATTTCAAGAATCTGAAAATCATAATCACAAACAAGTTTTGCGCATTCATCATATCCATTTCTGCGTAAAATTTTGCATTCAATGATATTTCATCAATTTGCATTGGCAATAAATCATTCTTCCATTTTTAAACGTCCGACCACTATCACAGTGAGCATTTATTAATATCGGATATCCGGCAAAAAGTCGAAAACTGATTGTCCGTCATATTACTCCGTTCGGCAATATGTCTTTTCCGTGATAAAAACGCTGAACTGAAATTTTATTTTAACTAGATGAGCAATTGGATCAGCGTCAAATGTGAAATGAACGAAATATTTTTTTTTTAGTTTTTCAATAATATAGCTTGTTTTGTTCATTAATTTTAGTCAAGTATTGAAAAAATGTCTTTTTATTTTTAGATTTATTGATGTAAACGAATGGCGTGACGATCTATTTTTGTATGGCCTGATGCTGTTGGTCTCTACCGACATTTACGGGATCACCGTGCGGGAGGGCAGGCGCTTAAAAACGCCCAGCCAAACTAGCTCAATGGTACCCTTTGGGTGCGAGCCTCGGCTTAGGCCGTTGCCGGGATAAGAGGAACGAGAAGACTACGTCCACTGGAAGAGAGGACCGTTTGAAAAGTTGCGACCGTTCTAGCTAACCTACGGGGAGTGCGTTGACCTCGTTGGTTGTCGGTGTCTGATTGTGTTACGCTGTTATACCGGTGCCGAAAACACGTGATGATTTAGGCACCCTCCTCTCTATGAGGAAGTTGTGCGATCCATGGCTTTACATGGAGCATCCATCTGGACTATGTTCAATAGCCTGAACCATTCGGATCGCGTAAGGTAATGAATACCGAAAATGTTTGGCCCAAAATAGTACTATTCAATATTCATTCCCAAACCGATGCCTAGCGCAGAAGCTCAGGACAATATTTACGCTAATGCACGTGGATATAGAACAGAGGGCGAAGTGCAGGTGCCCCTTACCTGGCTGATTTATTACTACAACGTTCTATTTGCACTTTCTCACATCTGAACTTTTCTTCTCTATGTCAATTTAAACTTTATCGTGATCTATATAAGATCGGGTTTGTTTAGGACAATTTGAATGATTGCAACAATAATATTGTTTTTGATATGTGGTCAAAAGCGTTGGCTGTCGAGTGTGTCGAGTCTATGACTGGTTACATCGAATGTAACTTAGATTTTGTGACATTGACAATCAACAGATTTGTTTATTCCCATTAGAATACCGAGTTTGGCGATTTGCTTGTCACTGCGGACCAATTTATGCAAATTGTGTGTGTGTGGAGCTACAAAGCTCCAAAGGAAATAGTTACTCATGATATTTTTATCATAGCGAGTAAGCTGATCAGACATTATGCTATCATGTAATAAATAAATAAATTTGTGTACATTTTACACACGCCATCAAGCCCCAAACTAAGCAAATCTACTACTATAGGAACCAGATAACTGATACAATACTGAACAGTTTATTAAACATAAATATTTTATAATCATTAATACAAAACTAAACTAGACCTAAAAAACTAAATTACACCTATAATAATAATAAAGCCTCTTTATTTCCTATACCCTAATTATTACATATATTTCAACTTATAACTATTAGAGATATGAAAAAAAAAGTTTAGATAGGAACCCCTGTTTGGGTAAAGGCCTCCTCCAGTGCGTTCCAGCTTTCCCTATCTTTAGCTCGCTCAGTCCACTTTTTTCCCGCTATGGCTATGATTTGATTTACAAATTACACCTAAGAACTTAAAATAAAAAAAATTAAAATAAAACTAAAAATTTTAAATAGCCCGTTGGTGGATAAATACAATACTTAGATACTTTTTGTTTGTAAATATATACATAGAATACTACACCACCCAGGTACAAACAGTTGTCGATTTTCATGAGTGATGTCACTTAGTCTAGTAAGTTATAATGATACATTTTTAGGTTATAATTATAATGTCCACAGTTCCATGCTCAGCTGTAACGCAATTCTCAGTGGTGCAACAAATAAATAACTTTTGCATTTTTCCCGCTAATATTTCCCCGGTGTACTGTACATGTGGCTTGTGAAAAATGAAGGTTTTCCGGGAAGACTATTTAGTGTTACCGATTGTGCACGTTTTGCTATTTAATCTATACTAATATTATAAAGAGGAAAGATTTGTATGTATGTATGTTTGTAACGAATTGACTCAAAAAGTACATAGAAGACAAGTAAATAACCACCCGTGCGAAGCCAGGACGGAGTATCTGATATTATAAGAGAAAGGTAGCTGCTGGATAAGATAGGCATATCGGGTTCAGTGATCATAAGGACAGGACTTATGTGCAGCAGTGATTTAAGTGCAGTAATTATATGCAAGTTCTATTTTTGAAGTAAAACTTCTTTACGCACGCTTGATTTGGGAGTAAGCTGGTGAATGCGAGGTGAATGGAATTTGAATTTGGTTCACGTAGATTTCCATTGTCAATATGACTTTGTGTCTAAATACCTATAAACTGGATGTTTTCAATAGATAATGAATACGCAAGGAATAGGCGAGTGCGTCTACCGTATTTATGCCTAATATCACTAGAAATGTGCTTTTTTAATATTAAAAATAAAATTATGTAAGTATGGGTACATACTAAAAAGTTAAAATTTTATTTACATTTAAAAGTACATTACATACTCATTAGAATATGTGAGAACTACAAAATTTGCACTCACTTTTACATCGCTGAAGAAAAACTTCGTGAGCAAACCAGGATGATCAAAACTCACAAAATCTCCTCCTCTCCTTAATAGAAAAGGCCCGTATGCTAGCTATGTAGGGCTAGCATATATCTGGCATACGTGGCTACATTAGCTATGTAGGTAGCTTCTTTAGTTGAATATCATGAGTATGAGACATTTTGTAAGATAGAAAGACTAAGCCCGCGTCAATTACGCCAACGAAAGCCACCGCGGCTTGCGTTAGTAACTGGCTCCCAGCAGAAGGTCATCGAATATGTTTGAAACCTGATCGTAGTAATTTTGACCTTTTCGACCCTTAGCCGTTATTTATCTTACAAAATATGTAGGTAGAGTATAAGGTTGACTGTCTGTTTTCAGTACTCATATAAATCGTGTCGTGCCCGTCCCGTGTTCACTAACAAGGCCTGTGTATGATGCAGTGCGCCGCGACCCTGTGATTAATGTTCGACTCGCCGCGTGAACACCCCGTGTGAACCGGCTTTGTTTTTAATGCAATGTGGAAAGCAGCTATGAATATTTTATAAAAGATGCTAGGCTAGTGATTTTTTTTATGTTATTGAATAATGTGACGGACTAGTCGTTCACCCGATGTTAAGCGCCACGGCCGCCCATAACAGAACAGTGTCACTCGGAACCCCAAAACATAGAGTTTCGAGCGACACTGCACTGCGCACATCATCCTGAGACATCAGCACAGTCTGGTAATAAGATTGCTCGACTGCGAGATCAGATCATAAATTCTCAATTGCCTTCACCTTACACGAGAAGAAATAAATAATAATAAAAATAAATATTTTTGGACATTCCACACAGCGCCATAAAGCCCCAAACTAAGCAAAGCTTGTACTATGGGAACCAGATAACTGATAGAATATTTATATACATTTTTGTTTGTACACGTATGTGTACAAACAAAAAAGTATATAAATATTCTATCGCGTATATCTCGCGTTCTGTGAACGTGCTGTGAGCGTGAACGCGGGTGCAGAACAAACATCGATTTTCAGCATACAAATGTTCGTCTTGTGTAGGAATCGAACCCACAACCTTCAGTTCAGACCCCTAACTGAGCTTTCGTCGTTTGAGTCAAATGAAGAATTTAAATATTTGAGATTAATGCTATTCTTTCTATTTTGTAAATATCTTTTTACTTTTTCTCGGTAGACTTTTTGCAAAAATTAATCTAAGTACCACAGCTTTGCCAGATGATGTACCGCCAAGCAGCCATTCAGTGTTCTACTTTGAAGGTCACTGTAACATGTGAAATTAATAAAACCAGAGATTAATCACTTAATTACACGAAAAAGAAAAAAAATGGTGAGATGTGGCCAAAATCAACCCTAAAATGCATGTTGACTAAGGAAATAATGATTTATCCTCCTCTCTTATAATATTGTGTCCCGACGGGGTCCACGATGAACTCATATTTAAAATGAATATTTATAAACCAATGTTAAATCCTTCTTTTGACTGCCCCTATAGCTCAGTGGGTAGTAACTCTGCCTTCTGAACTGTAGGTTGTAGGGTCGATTCCTACCCAGGACAAACATTTGTGTGTTAAACATCGATGTTTGTTCTGGGTGTTATATTGCGTTCTATATATGATTCGGGGACTGAATCGTGACCACGGCCAATGGTCAAAATAATGTTTTGATAATTTTTGTACGCGAATAGATCCGTTTTATCTTTACAATATGAGTTCAAGTCGCGAAAGTTTAAAAGTATTATATATAAACAATATTGTGGAAAAAAAAATTAACTTAAAATTAAAAAGCTTGTCTCAAATAATTGAATACTCTCCCAAAGAGTCTCTCCTAGTAAATAAATATACCCTACGCGTCCTAATTACAAACAAACCATTCATCATTAAAACGATGTACAGCCCGTTCTCTTCCCCCCCTCTCACCGGCGAGCGCTCCAGCTTGATTTATGCTGCGATTTGTCGCCGAGCCAAGCCGCGGCTGATTCACCGCCGTAATGCAGCCGATACACAGCTGCTTGCACCAGTAGCTCGACTAGGTGGTTACTAGCTGTTGAACTGTCAAAATGTACACTTCAAAAGATGGGTATGGGAGTTTTGGCGGGAAAACGAAAAAGATCGCGTCGCCGCATTGTATTATTTTCCAAAACTTGTGATATTTTCAGTGTTAGTGCATAAAATTGGTGGCATTTTATTCGTTAAGTGCTGAATTACAGGCATGAGTGTGGGAAAGTGGTAAGATGATGGTGAAACGATCCTTTTCGTGTTGTTTCCAAAACTCCATAGAAGCTTCTGGTGAAGTTGCCACCACTTTACTAGGAGTATGACTTGACTATACTAGACGATGACTTAACTTGATGATTTGGACTGTGACTTGACACATTATATGATGTTAATTAACTTATATGGTATTATCAATGGCTAAATACACAAAAGTGTGGAGCCAAAACCAAACAAAAAAAAAGATGTGTAAATAGAGTCTTAATGGTAGATAAGGCATCGGCAGCGTGCGTGGTGTATATAGAGGACAGTATAAATAATTGCTTACCATGGAGTGAAAGAAAGAAAAGAAAGAAAGAATGATACTTAGTTTAGCTTATTTAGTTTAGCTCCATGTATCGGCCGGTATAATTTTGTTTTTGTTTTGTTTTACGTTAATGTCGCCATCTTGAAAATTGTAAATTGTCATTTTACCGGACGTACCAATATAATAATATAACTTTTTAATGTTGTTATGTTGACAATGGAGATCTACGCGAATCAACTTCAACTTCCGTTCGCCTCGCCAGCTTACTCCCGTTTTTTTTTTTTGAGGGGGGAAATGCCCTCGCACTTCCCTGCCACCACTGGGGTAGTGGCAGGGGGTATGTGGGACTCGAACCGTGATCCGACCGGAGAGTCAGCTTACTCCCCTAGTAAAGCGTACGTAAGTTTTACTTCAAAAATAATTTTTCGTTTCGGCTTATAAGATATAACGGAGTTATTGTGGGAGGTAACAAACATTTAAAATATACAGTCGAATTGAGAACCTCTTTCTTTTTTAAGACGGTTGATATAGTTATCAACACACAGTGTGAGTAATAAACCAGTTCGTTCTATTTTTGACTGAAAATAAGCAACCAAGTATTAAAGGAATACGTAAATATCTAACCCCTGCCCACTCGTTCTGTACATTCCCCGCTCGCATCCGAGCCACATTCAAGTCCACTTTATAAAATCACTATTTTACCGTAACACCGGGAGCAAGATAGCCATATACCACCCTACGTGACTGCTGGTACAATGGTCTGTACCAACATTAGTCATTGGGTTGCAGTTGCCCTTTGTTCTACGTGCAAGCGATGCTATGGCGATATATTAGTCCTCAAAACTCTAACCAGTTAAATGGCGCGTGGCCCGTTTAGTCTTGTAAAATATAAATTGTAAAGAAAAAAATAACAGGATTGAAATAGTTTTCCTCGGGTCTCTAGCAAAAATTCTCGATTGTCCTAAATTGAGCCAATTTTTTTTAAATTCTACATATTTTTTAGCAAAAATACAATAAAAATACGATTTGATCATTTTTTAACTAACTTTAAAAACTAATAGAATCTGGGGTTTAAATAATTATTTGTAACGTTGTCGATTATGTTCTACAGGATTCCAGTACGTGGCCCATCTCAAACTTTTTTTGTTATTTTTGTTTTATGAACGTAAGTTGTGTATGCCATGTCAGTGTTTGTTTCTTAAACTGTAAGCTACATTATTTTGAATAAATAGCTGAAATCATTTCTTAACTTGTTTGTATCTGTAATTGATTGTGTTCATTTAAAATGTTTGGTTTTGGGCCACGTTAAAAAATACTTTTTGGAAATGTGCTCCTTCATAGATATTGTACTTAAATTATCTGTAAATAAAACACTAAAAATGAAAACGTTCAAGCTACTTTTCTTTCCAGCCTATATCGCGTAGCATGACCCACGTCTCACAAATCTCTCCACTAGCCTTTGTTTAACGAGTGTTTATATTGTTATTACAGAGATAGTGCGATGTGGAATGGCTTTAGGTGTTACACTTTCTGAAGCCGGAGAATAGCTTTATCTTGAGTGCTTTTGGTCGGATTTTGTTCGCGGATTTCGGAGAGGGTCAAATATACTGCGGTTCGCGCGCGGTATATTTTCTTTAATTTAGTTTTACATCACGGAGTGCGATGGAAGTTGCTTTTTCTTATTGCTTGGAAATTAACTCTTCGGTTGTACTGTCTACAACTAACTTTAAACCAGAGTCAACTTTGCAGTTAAAACTCTAGTTAGGCGATTTACACTTCATTGTCAAAACACCGTCATAATTTAAAGTCAAAGTCAAAAGATTTATTTACTTTTATAAGTCAAAATTATATTACGTACTTAAAATTAAGTTATTGTACTATGCATATATTATATTATGTTATATATGCATATTATATATATATATATATATATATATAATATAGATAGAATATATGCATATAGAATTACAAAGTTCCATTTAAGATTAGCCGGTTAATTTAGGCTAGAAACTTCATGGTTAAAGTTACCGTTACAGAATTACCCAGTTTATGGCCAGCTAAGTAGTGGGGTAAAAAAATTGGCTTGGACGTTCGTTTTTGAAAGGATTCTATTAGCTAAATGTAGCGCTACTTTTCCGACTGAATAATTTTGAAATGAGAATCACTTCTTTATTGTTTTAATTAGCTTCTCCAATTTCTACGCCAATATCCAAACACCACAAGCATATAAACAAAGTTCCCAGTACTTTTGATTAACCGGATGGAAGCTGCATCAATAAAATTCAGTACTTATGTATAGTTAAAACATTGGCGGTACACGCACCAAAGGCTTGTTACGTCTTGTTATAGCTCATTAAAATGAATAACGCACGAACGTACAACGCCTGTGTTGCCATAAACCATTGCGAAATTACCCGGTATGGGTAAATTGGTTGAGAAGCTTCCGGAAATTGGGAATTTTGAGAGATAAAATGTGTGATGTTAATGAACCTGGGAACATAAACAAAAGTAGTTTCGTACAAACATAAATTCACCTGAATACGCAGGTGGGTTGGATTGTACAATGAATCTATAATATTCATAGTTTTATTGACTGAATTAGAACCAATATATAATGTGAAGGTAGAGATTAAATTAGGTTAGGTTAGGTTTTGAGAACTGAATCTAATAAATTATTAATATTGTAATGTATAGTAAAAATGAATTAACATGAAAATGACGTCACTGTAAAGTTTCTTATAGCTTCTTCTTTATAGGTGTAATATAAGCTTTGGTTTTTTCTTTTCTGTATTATGCCGGATTACTTGCACCAGTAAAATGGGAAGGAGAACTCCTTTTTTTTCTCTTTTTACTCGCATTGTAATAGGCTTAATAGGTATCTAATATTTGACGTTAAGCACCTTATAAATAACTTACAATTTTATATGCTTACTACGATAACTTAATGTAAGTATATTAACTAATTTAATTGTGACTTATAAAAAGGCTAAAAATAGTATATTTGCAATAAAATACTTTGACTTTGAATACTCTGACACAATTATACTAAAAATACATCTTTTTTAATTTAGGTTTGGTAATCCCTTAAAATACGGTCCAATACAGAAAAATCTAATACGAACAAACCAAGTTGTAGATTTTGTACATCCAATGTCCGAAAATAATAAATAACAAAAGATGAACAAAAAATGTAATGAACCCTTTCGCACATCGAGCTCAAAAACTCTTCTATTACCGAAATCCATGAGCCAGCAACAAAGAAAGGCAACACTAGACAAAATCCCGGAAAACTCTTTAATAAACGCAGACTCGCAACACTGAAATGTACGAGCAGTTCAAAAAGCCACCCAAAACTTACATCTCACCGACTTTATGCGAGCACAGTGGTATGAACTTAAAAACGCTGGACAAAAAACAACAACCATCGCTAGTCGGTTTAACTGCCAATATCACTGTCATTTGTCTCTGGCCAGCTTTGCACAGCAAAAATTTTATTACACACCCGAATTCTAAATCTGAACTTTGATGCTCCGTAATAAGGACCATGTTTTGTAGTTTTGTGTTGTAAATAATAGATTTGTTCACCAATAACCCGTTCTCAGTGACGTGTAGGTTTTGAAAGCGTTTCGTTTTATGTCTCTAATTGTGTTAGGCACTAAAATATTTTTGAGTGTTCGAATTGAAGGGTACTAACTGGTTTTGATCGTTAAAACTGTAGTAAAATAAAAGTTATATTTATGTATTTTCATTTTCTGGAGCTTTAGAATAAGTACCATGTATTATTGATATTTGTACGTGGATTTTTTGATTTCGTTAATTAAAACCCATGTTTTTAAAATATTAATTCTGCTACTGCAATGGTTATTAAACTTTCTTGATTAATTTTTTATTGTGTTGCAAATAAAAACGGATTCAAATTAAATTTTTATATGACATTTTTTCTACTCTCTACGCACACAGCAATCACAGCATCCATTTGAATGCCAAATATTTGGCTATTCGGTTTTGTCTACTTTTTTTCTAATCTAACCACTGTGCCGCCGCGATTGACTGTTTGCTGCGTCCGAACGTCGAAATTAAAGCCCGTTCCAATGATTGCCATTGTTCGAACTGACCCAAATAAATAAAAAACCTGTCATTCTAGCAACAACGTACTCTTTAACAAAAAGTGTGATTTGGCGCAAAATATAATAAATAAAATAGTTAAGCCCTGACGCGGTAACAAGGCATTACTTAACTGTGTTTGTGTTTAATGCGCGTGATTTTTTTATGAAGCCGTTGGTCACATAGTGCTCCGCTAGGACTCTTCAACTGGAACCCTTTACGCAGAAAATTGAAATCCTACGCAGAAATACTTGTCTTGTCGCGGGAATCGAACCCGCTGCCTCGGGGTTATGAGTCGACCCACCCAACCACCACACCACAGAGGCTGTCAAAGAATGATTTTTTCATCAGTAACCAACAGATTATTTTTTTCTTTATATTAATGATTAATCTGTATCTACCATAGAGTTCCACACTTTTCCTGTGAACTCTCCGTAACAAAACAAATTCTTTCAACCCCTCAATTTCTCAACATACAAGAGGGTTGAAAGGAGAAGTAATTTATCACTAATTACGAGTTTTTTTTATGTCCGTTTAACAACAACCGAGGGTCTATTACGGTAATGTACTCGCTGACGTTTATTGGTGAAGGAAACGTCGAAGCAATTCTGTTTGATTAAGGTACACTTTTAGAGGTCTTTGTTGTCGATAAGGTCTATAATAGGAGACTTTTAAATAGATAAATAGCTAATACATTTTCAATATAAATTATTGAAATAAAATATGAAAATATTTAATATTCATATAAATCTTTAAGGTTCAGGTGCATTAGATCAAAACTTTTGGTACACTTCTTTTTATGAAATGAAGGTCAAATCAGCAGCTGAAATACCCCATAGAAACCATTTACCGCTATATATGGACATCTGAAACATCAAGTTAACTGTCGGTGCGCTTCCTACCCCTAAAGAGGACGTACTCTTTTAGCGCTTTTCTCAAATCTCATGCGGAAAAACCTAAGGTAGAATTAATTTCATATCTATCAAATTCTTGGAAGAAACGAAAAATAGATTAAATCTTAAAAAATAACGCTTTTTGGTTTACCTTGAGCAAACATTTTCATTTCTGTGAACTCACGATTGGAATATTTGATAAAAGATCACTTTTATTTCTATTTTTTTTTTCTCTTTTCATTTCATGTTAAAAAAACAGCTGGATCGTAAAGCAACGAGCGTAAGACAAGATTTTAAGATTCATTAAAATCTTGAAGCTGTTCTTGAAACAGTAAAGCTAAGCAACGTTTGCTGCGGTCACTACTTAGATGGATGACCGCTACAAAAGTGGTATATATAACTGAGCACTACCATACTTTAGGGTGCACGCTAAGCCGTTGGTAAGCTGTTGTAACTCGTTAAATTAAATCAAAAGCCTTTGGGTGGCCTAAAAATTCTGACAGGGCTGGACAATTGCCTGAACGAGAAGAATAAGAAGATCTAATGGCTCTAAAGATATTTTTATGTAGCTATTAAAGTAAAAAAAAAAAACATTTGAAACTTCGAAACACTTACGGAACGATACTCAGATATCCAAACCGCTCTTAATTAATGCTAAGTCTCAAAGCAACGTTGCCTTATCCCATTTCCGTTTCGCTTCCAAATCGAAATAGATCTCGAAGGCGGTAGTGTTTTGGTTGCCCTCCAGCGCTCAACTTTGCGCCGTCTGACTGACTCTCTGAGCAAAGAGCTGTGCAGCGTTTGCCTTATTCCAGTTACTTGTCATAATAATAAAAGCTTTTTTCTTAATTACTTTAAGCGAAATGATGCTTGCACACTACTGCTTGGCAAAGCAGTGGTACCTACCTTTTTTTTTTGAGGTCGGGACTGTCTAGTCCTACCACCTAGTGTGTGATACTAATAAGAATAAATAATGATATTTAATTCTTAAATTTCGTTAAGCATTTTATATGGCATCACACTAATATTATAAAGGCGAAAGTTTGTATGTGTTTGTGTTTTTTTTTTTTTTTTTTTTTTTTATTGTTTGATAGGCTTGCGTTTGACCACTATCGCCCCTGATGGTAAGTAACGATGCGGTCTAGGATGTAACACGCTTGCCTAGAAGATACCTGTTCACTCTCGATTTGAAGCGTGAATGTGTGTATGTTAGTTACTCCTTCACGCTCAAACGGTTGAATGGATTTGGATGAAATTTGGTACCAAGATAGCTTATACACTGCATTAACGTATAGGCTACATTTTATCCCGGAAAAGTGAAACGTTCCCGTGGGGTGAGCTAGATTAAAATACTTTTTATCCGCGGGTGAAACCACGGGGCGCTACTAGTCATACAATAAAAAAGAGAAAGAAAAATAATGAACATTTTTATCGAATGGTCAAATCTACTTACAGGAGATAAAATATGTAAAAACATAAGTAGCAGATAGTGGCACGTCCTAATGGTAGAATTTTTAAGCCACTCAATGGCTGACTTCACATACGACTACAGCTGAGACTGACGGCGTAACGTGCCCTCCGAATCACGGTAGCTCTCAGTTGTGAATACCACTTTCGTTTGCGGTCACACATCCAAGTAATGACGGCAGTGGACGTAACCTTTACCTATCAATTAAGAGAGACTAATGAAGCTTTTTTTCTAGCTGCATCACCACCGACACCTGGGTCCGTGCTTTTATTACATGTAATGTATCTAGTGGAGCTTCGGCCTAATGCCTTTGGAACTAGTGGAACTAGTGGATATTTTGGCCAACGCTCTGGTAATTTTGCCCATTTGCTTTCATTAGCACAATTACAATTCCAAGTATATGGGACGTACACATCTAGTTTTAATTTCGCAACAAACTGTATAATCCACACAAAAGATATAGTAAGTAAAATAAAATATGCCAATAATATGTATAGTTATAGTAGTTACTTTTTTAAAGTACTAGACAAAATATTTTTTAAAAGAATTTCCGACTACAATAATTAAATATAGTTTAGTTTTAATTAAGATATTGTTATAAATTATTCAATTTTGCCTTTGATCTAGTGAACAATATTGTGGAATGCAAATAAAACTGCACAAAATATTGACTAACAATAAAATTATAATAATTTAGTCCAAATAAGTTAATTTATGACCCACACAAATAAATTTTAGCAAGTTAACTTTTAAATGTTTACTTCAAAAGCGACCTGTCGGACAGTATTTTAAAATAAAACCAGAAAATCCTGGAAATTTTTAAATCGAGAAGCTATAAAAGAAAAAATACATGCAGACTACTCTTACTCCTACGTGCATAAGAGTGTACTGATTTCCTTGAAGTCACTTGCCTTGTAGTGACTAGCTCAGTTCAAACGACCGCATAAACCCACTTTCCAGAGTATAGTTAATTCGATAACCATCCGTCGCGTCGTAAGAACGAATGAAATTAAGTGGCGAGCTAATTTCACAAGCAAAGGGTAAGCTTTATTTTTATTTCTTGTATTTTTGAGGTCACTTCAATAAGTCCTTTTACATCTTTCCGGGGATGAGTAATTAGAATGGTGTTTATCTTGCTAATAGATGTTGAAGAAACTTGCGTATTGATTACTAGACGGTCGTTGATATACTTCATAGTTTTAATTTACTTGTAGAAGGTTTTCCCGTATAGAAAGACCATTTTTATTTTATTGCTAAAATGGGTACTCTGACTTTATGATATGACGAGCTTCTGCCCGCAGCTTCGCCCGCGGCGTGGCCTATGGGATAATAATTGAACCACCCATTTTACCCTCTTAAGGTTGGAATTTCGAAAAATCCTTTCTTAGCGGATGCCTACGTCATAACATCTACCTGCATGCCAAATTTCAGCCCGATCCGTCCGTTCAGTCACCTTTGAGTTATATATATTTAGAAGAAGAAGAAGATAAAAAAATATTTTGATACTGTCTTCTTACTATTATTTGTACTCACGAGCGAGTATAAGTAGATAAATGTGACGTCACTGCTTACCCTAAAACAAACCCTTATGATTTTTTTTCAATTCCTACAGATGACTTTGATCATCCCCTAACTTTCAATTGTCACTTCCAAATTTACCTTCATTCATACTTTAGAATCCATCATACGCTTAAAATATAACCACAAGTTACTAATTTACAGCTATTTGTTAAATTTTTATCTTATCCAAATTAATGGCGTCACAACTAATGTCACAATGCTAAGTATTGAAAAACATGCATATCAAAGTCGGGGTTGATCGAGATGGAGTTAGTAGAGATAACTGAAGGGTTGAGAATAAAAAGGGTTTAACTGTCAAATAGATAGTTTCGAGAAAACTGACTTTCAACTTCAACGGCGTCACTTTAATGTAGAGTGCTTATAAGGTAATAGAAAAGGTTTATGTAAGTTTCAGTTGCTTGGAAATGTTTTAATTTTATTTTAAAATACTAAATATAGTACTAATTCATACAATTACTTAAAAAATATAATATAATTAAATAAACATAATGATGTTCTTATGCTCAGCGAACTATATTTCTGTGACAGATAAACCGTTTTTAGACTCAAAACCTCGAGATTTAAGCCTCATTTCGGTATTTTGAGAATGTATTATTGTAGATAATTTCACGCTGAATCCAACGATCATAAGTCATTTTGTGAAAAAAATCAGTTAAACCCTTTTTGTTCTCACCCCTTCAATTATTAATAGAATAAAAGCCTTTTACCCTATTAATGATTATCTTCATTCAATTCGCTTTGTTCTATTAATAATTATATCCATTAGCTCCGTGTCCATTCAACCCCCGACTTTAATATGCATGTTTATCAACATCAAAATATTAATAAAATGATTGAAACAAAACACTAATTTTACTTAACAAGCGCCCACCGTAAAATGGTAAATTCCCAAACACCTTACAAAAGTATACAATCTAAATCGCTAAATTCACCGCCAAAGGGTTTAAAAATGCAAAGTAGAAATAAATCATTAACATTTGTAAGGAGTGGCGAACCGGTGGAACGTTGGAGCCGTCAAAGCGAGTCGCTGTAAATAGTTAACTGTCGGGTACGATTCTTGACTCCTTTCAGAACTAGTGATGGGGTGAATGGGGCAGTCTTGATTTTAATATAATATTTAGTTGATGTTTTTAGCAGAGATAAATGTTTTATTTTATTTTGTTGATAATTTAAATTAGCAACTCGTGGTTAGCTAATGTAGCTAGTATCCAGTTTGTTATAAATCTTGAATTGATTCATTGAATTGATTGATTTATTTGATTTAAAGTTTTAGTTTCATTCATCCTTTGTTAATTTATTGTTTGTTTTTTATGTTCATGAATGATGTGACTTGATTCACCTGATGTTATGTAACATTACCGCCCAAAACAGAACAGTGTCACTCGGAAATCTAAAATAAAAAAGTTTTGTGTGACACTGCACCGAGACATCAACACAGTCTGGCAATAAAATTACTCGACTGTAAGATCAGATCATAAAGCCTCAATTGGCTAGTAATTTCACTAGCTAAAATGCCCTGCATACTGGAACAAAGTAATGCTTGCACACAACTGCTTGTCGGCTGAATAACAGGCAAAGTGGTGGTACCTAGACGAACTTTGCAGAAAAGTCCTACCACTTAGTAAAGTTATAATATTATTTCAGGTAAAAAGAAAATCCAAGTCACGCAACGTCTAATCTAGTCAGATTCATGCTCCAGTAAAGTTAGTTGCTTAATGGGGGTCTTCGTGGGATTATGAACAGAAAATTTTTATTCGAGTACTATTTGCAGCCCTCTTGTGTCAAACAATACTTAACAGTTAATTGAATATTCGGCATTATCTAGACTATTAGCCGATGCAGTATCTTAACGGTTAGAGAGATTACTGATTGCTACGCTGCAGATGAATGCTGCTGTGAGTGGTCTTTCTTCCTCTTTTAACAATTGTAAGAAAAATACTTATCTAATTGGAATTATTTTATTTTATCATTTTATCTTTTGATTAAGGTATTGAGGTAAAAATACAAATATTGATAATAGTCTTGATTATTTTTCACTATCAAAATCATGGTCCAAGTCGAAAATTAAACTTTTCACATCACTAAACGCAATTACTCGAACGAACAATTACCGAATTGAGTTTAAGACGAATTTAAAATGAATACTCGGCGCTGGACTGGAGTATTTAATTCCTCGATTCAGTAAAACTTTCGCAGTGGTGCTACCTTATCTCAATAAGAAATTTTAGTGTTTTGCATTGTATTGTAAAATATTATAAATATTTGTTTTGAAAAAGTTCATATTTTAACTTCCTCATCATCATCACCAGCCTGAAGACGTTTACTGCTGAACATGGATCGTGCGGTTGGGAGGCAAAAGAGCGCCACTTTGACATATTGCTTTGCTCTTGCATGCCACTTAGTGGGCTCTACACTACATCTTTATTTTTCATTCATTCATCTTCATCTTCTGCATCTTCTGGTTTATCGTTTACTCAATAACGTTTCTAACCACTCACCTGAAGAAGGCCCATCGGTTATCAGTTTATGCAATTTTCTTCAGTTTTGAAATAAAAGTATGCCTCCTAATGCGTCAATAAATCAATTAAAAAGTTAGTATTTTTATATTCAACATTTCATTTATGTAAATTATTCACTATTGTTTTGACTGGCCGGATAACTCAGTTGACAGTAAATCTACCTTCTGAACTGTAGGTTGTGGGTTTGATTTTCACCCAGGACAAACGTTTGTGTGATCAATATCGACGCTAGTTCTGCTTAGTTTGGGGCTAGATGGCGCTGTTGAAATGTTCACAATTTGTTCGTAACAGATTTATGCCCATCGGTACTAAAGTTCCCAAGTTCGCCTTTATTCCTCTGTGACATACCCAAATTAATTGCAGTAGGTATGTCATAGAGGAATAATTGCGAACTTAAGAGCTGTCTAATTTTAGTATAGATGGGCATAAATCTCTTAAAAAACATTTTGGAATAGTAATTTCTGAATAACCTGCATGTTCACAACTCGTTTTTGAATGTTAATTATTTTATCGAAAGTCAATTAGAATTTTTGAATACAGCGTTATTTTTCGTAATTCGATAATCCTCTCTCGGTACTCAATTTTTTTCACCTGGCAAGATTTGATATTATGAAGACTTCAGGAAGTTTTTACAAATTTTATTATTTTTAGGAGAAATTTGACATTTTAATTGATTGCCAGTTTTTCTGGAGTTTTGTTGCCTTTAGCATTTAAGAGTAGCTTTAAATGTTTTATCTCTTAGTATTTTATCTTTCAAAAAATAATTTGCCATAATTAACTGGGTTAATTGACAAAACTATTTTTAGTTTAAAGGACAACGCGTCTCGTCTCCTTTGGAATCCAAACAATAGAGAAAATATCAAATAAAAATACCAAACGACGTCATATCAAGTCGTAACATCGTGTAAACCACTTTACACGACGAAATAAAAATAAAATTTCAGCTCACTACCGTTTCCTATATTTCCGTAGCAGTAATACTCGTAGCAGCTCTACGAGTGAAACGCTACGAGGTGCTACGAGAGTGCAATCCTCTTCTCAGTGGAGTGTTTATTGAAAAAACTTTATTCAATTGGAATTCAAACTGTTGAACAAAATAGGTATAAATTGATACCTTTTTACCTTTAAACACAAATGCTTTAAAGTTTCCTTTTATTTTACGTCTCTAGAAATTCAAATCGTGTTTAAAACTAAAATACATTAATCAAATATGTAATGAAATTTAAAAATATTTGTCCTGTCGTAGGAACCAACTTTCCACATCCAAGCGATGAACCATGACAGGCAACTGGAACTGATCAATATCAGTAAAAAACCGAAATCAATTGAAGAGTCGAGGCCTCCCATTTGCCCAGCAGTGGGACACCGCAGACAATTTTATTTTTTATTTGTTTATTACGTAACACCAACAATATCCATATTTAATATTATTGATGCTAATAAATCTTAATTTACAAAATTTTTTCGATACCTTAACTCGTGATTGCAACAATTGCATATACATATATATACAACGATAAATACATACAATACAACATAATTAATGGTAAACAAATAAAATAAAAACAAAATCCCGGTTTGACATAAAATAAAAAAGGACTTTAATTATTATTTACATGACATGTTGATTCCATTAAAGTTATTTGCTAGATTATTCTTGCATGCGCTCAATGTGTCATGAAAGATATCAAGATCACTTACGGATGCATTTGATCCAGGCTATAAACAGCAAGAACCATGCTGAATATTAAACAAGTTCTATGAATTCACAACACAGTAAACACGATCAACAAAGTTAACATCAACAGGGACTTTCATTTACAACCTGAATAATACATTTAAAAATTTTACATCCAAAAGTTCTGCGAAATCCAGCTTTCCATCCATTTACATCGTTACTAGATTATCGTCAAAGCGTCTTCTGTGACGTAATTTGTTCCCGGAAACCAGTTAGATCCGGTTCAATCTGGACTGACCGTCCACGTAGATCAAGGGAGAATAGCTATTAAGAAACCTGTGGTTTTACTCGTAATTTAACAGATTTTCTGCGGGAAATCTTATCTGTTCAGGATAAAAAGTATTAAATGTTATTCAAAGCGATTAGCTCGCACTTTAAACGTCTCCATTAAAATAAAGACGCTCTCTACCAATTTCATGTGTGCGATGCGTTTTTAATCGTGTAGATAAAGCGTCAAAATACATAACCTATTTAATAATTATTAATATTTTACTTTATTTTAAGATTTTTAAAAAACTTACAGTTAAAACACGTACAGAAAAGTGAACATAAAGAAAGCCACTTACAAGTTTACAATATTGTGTAAGACTTTATGGTATTATCGCTAACAGCTACTTCTTACCCTCAACTTTAAATCAGTAATGGTAAGCTAATACACAGTGGACTTTAATTCGTAATGTATGCTTATGTGTGCTTAGCGTGCACAGCATGCGTGCTATGGAATAATCGAACAAGGTACAAATAAATAAATCAAATAAAAAATTCCTCCTAAAATACTTGGATAACGGCTGAAATGTCTATTTAACGCTATACACAGCGCGGGCACCGGCTGAGTTTTTTGTAAATGTTTCGTAGGTAATAAAACACTTGCTGTGTTCAATGCCGCGTGGTTTTTTTAAATAACTTTAATTTACAGCAATTTTTTATTTACTTCAAACTTGTCTAGCATTTGACCACGCTCTCACCTGATGGGAAGTGACGATGTGATCGAAGGTGTAGCATGCTAGCCAAGTAAATATCTATTCTTACTTCTCTTGAACACGCCCGGGTCATATTTCGCCGGAAACATACCTAGATTTAAGTTTAATTACATAAGTATCTTTGGTACTTAATTTTATACGAGCGTTTTATAGCATGGACTGAGTACATACATTTAAGGAAAAGAACGAATTAAATTCCACCGTGTATAAAATTGCAAAATGTCATCGTCACCAACAATTCTAAAATATTGTTCATTGTAATATCAGTAGCATAAAATAAATAAATTACTTAGTAAATATCACGTTAATAAGTTAACGAACGAATGATTGAGTAAATGTATGCTTTTTACTCCACTAAAGGTTACATTGGTTGGTCATACATGCTTTAGCATTTCTCTTTATTCAACTTTTCAGTCTCCTGTGTTTTACAGTTTCTTATGGGCCATTCTCCGGTGATGAACCCTTCAATCCTGCCATAAACTTGTAAACGAGTTACAAATCGGGATTGACATTTCAGGAGCGACATAAATTATGAGATTGCAGTGATGAATCGCCCTTGATGAGTTATTATTTTGAAGGGCCGAGTTAAGGCAAGTTTGTCTCAGGTTTAGTTTAATGCTCAATTTCGGTGAAGCGATTTGTTAGTGATTTTACTTCAAATGTCAATTATTATTGTTCTAAAAATAAAGATGTTTTTGACCGGCCTGGTAGCTCAGTTGGTTTGCCATCTGAGCTGTAGGTTGTGGGTTTGATTCCCAATTAGGACAAATATTTGTGTGATGAACATTGATTTTTATTTTGTATCTGTGTTATATTGTATTCTATGTATGTATTTACAAACAAAAAGTATCTAAGTATTGTATCAGTTATCTGGTTCCCATAGCACAAGCTTTGTTTGGTTTGGGGCTAGATGGCGCTGTGAAATGCCCACACATTTATTTAGTATTTTTTTTTTTACAAACATTGTTTCTTACATACGTAATGCAAGCAGATCTTACAAAGAAAAAATGGTAGTATGTAAAGTCTGTTTACTGACTATAATTTTACTTGATAACGTTATAAAAAAACAGACTGATCGTGCTTCTCTATCGCTTGTTCCACGCTCTCGCTTGCACGCTCGGTTTAAAGTGGAATATGATAATTTTTCGCACGTGCAGCCGGAATCATAATGTTTATTAACAAACAACAATATATTATCACGCTATCATACTAATATCACACTTCACATCACACTATCACACTTATCACACTAATATTATAAAGGCGAAAGTTGGTATGTGTGTATGTTTGTTACTTTTTCACGCTCAAACCGCTGAACAGATTTGGATGGAATTCGGTACCAAGATAGCTTATACACTGAATAAAATGTAGTCTATATGTTTATAGGCTACATTTTATCCCGAAAAAGTGATTTTTTCCCGTGGGATGAGCAAATAATTAAAATACTTATGATCCACGGGTGAAACCGCGGGGCGCAACTAGTCATAAATAAAAACCCATTAGTAATTTAATTATCTGGTGCGAGCCAGCACGCTAAGTATTACGTAATCTTAACACAATGATACACTTAACGTCATCTATCAAGGTGTTCGGGAACAACTCAAAGTCTGCCGTAGCTAAGTTATCTGACCCTGAAGCTATTCAGTAAGACTTCTTAACTTCTTAGAACTTGAAATAAATATAGAATGAAGATATTAATGCTTACCCAACTTTGTAATTAATGTAAAATCGTTAAATGACAAAGTTTGTATCATTATTTTAGACAAGATGAGAATGGTTGTTTTAAAAAAACTACATTTCGGCAAATGTGGAATGGAATTGGATGATGCGATTCGATTTGATTTTTAAACGAACAGCTAAGGTGTGGAACTCTTTAATAGAGTATGCATTTCCGAATACCTTCAATCTAAAAGTATCTATAAAAACGTTAAGACAAAAAAATTCAATAATTGAAAATGCCGCTAAAAATTATAAGATAACGCAACAACAAAACAATTACTATAATAAGCAAATTTTTTTCATAAAAGACTAAATAAACCTGTCAGCGCTTGTCTCCCCATTCAGTTGAGAGCAGCTAGAACCGGAATTAACCAGTTACACGCAGACATTGCGAGCTTTAACCGAGTCGCTGGGCTTATTACAAGCGAAAATGTAAATTTGGCGACAGAATTGCGTTGTGATGTTCAAGTAAAGAGGTTTGATCTCTTCAGAGTAGGTTAACTTCTGTCTTTTCGGGGACTGAATGACTTGGGAAACTGTTATGTAGTAATATTAACAGTATGGGTGTTGCATCTTTGGAATTGCATACTTAAGCGAACAATATTTCCAGATCTGACGGTCCATACCCACTCACTTTATAAGCTTGCTAGCAAAGTGAAGGTCTCTGATGTATTCTAAAGAGTTTTTTTTTTTATAGTAGTGTGTGTGTTAATGCAGTGTGTATTAAAAAAATACAACTTATGTATCACTTTCCACTGAGTTCTTGTATACGGTTGTTAAATTAATGTCAACCTGGCAGAGGAAATACTGAAAGCTCATTGGTTCTTCTTGATCATCGGCTGTCTCAACCAATGAGCGCGCAGTATTTGGTGTGTCTCTTGACACGAGTTTGGGAAACGTACAAGAGGCCAAGGGGCTAGGGTGATAAGGAACGGAACGAACTTAGGAGCTATCTAACTTTTCGTACAGACGAGCATCAGTAAATTTAATTTAAAATTAGTGAAGCGGGTTAAATCATAAATTTTCATCACTTTTGAAACATTTATTGCTTGTACTTTGATACAAAACTTCTTATCTGTTTCTATTTTGTACGATTTTCTGAGTGCTCAACTGTTATTCGTACGACACTGGTGCGCTTTTAATTGCTTATGCAATTGCAATGCATTTATTATATGTTGCAAAATAATGGCATCCGAATGCTTGAATTAGTATGCAAAAATAGGTAATCTTTTTCAACGCAAACTGACGATGCTTTATTAGAAAATTGTGAAATTGTGAAAGAATTGTGAAAGGATCAAAACAAAATAAATAAATGACACCTGACGATTACATACATAGGATCCTGGACCCTAACTAGGATTCCCCGTATCTTAAAACCCAGGAACTATGAGGATCATGGTCCAACAATACCCAGACACAACAAGTGTTTGCCCGTTTTTTTATGCAAAAACTTGTCCTGCCGCGGGAATCGAATCCACCGCCTCCCGGTTATGAGCTGACCAGTTCAACCACTACACCACAGAGGCGATTGAAAGAACATAATATGCACTTCACAATTTAACATTTTATTCAGTATTCTTGATAAAGTTTGATACAGCTTTCTACGTGTCCTAACTGTTAATGCTGTGTAAATTTAACTTGTAACATCGACTTCTAGGTCTGGTGAGTATGTAAGACCTCTATGTTTAGTAGTGCGGCGCTCTGCTATGTCTAATTGAACTTTGTAAACTGTAAAGTGCTTAAGATGTGTCAGGCATGTACTACTTAGTTCACTCTCGTCTGTCATTTTGGTTTTAGCGCGTAGTCCTGGCTTAAAAGTTTTGACAGCTTGGTGTTAATTTTGGGACGTTGCGCTTACGAAGTGAAAGAAAAAAAGATCACTGCTGCAGTTTTACACTTGACAACCTCTGCAGTATGGTGGTTGAGCAGGTCAGCTAATAACCCAGAGGCAGTAGGTTCGATTCCGGCACGCCAAGTATTTGTGCATAAAAAAGCGCAAATATTTGTTCTGAGTTTGGGTGTCGTGGGACCATGATCCTCGTAGTTCCTGGGTCTCTAGACACAGGGAATCATAGTTAGGGTCCAGGATCTATGTATGTAATCGTTGGGCGTTATTATTATTATTAGTATTATTATTACTCTACATAGTACTAACTTAGCTTCAGCAGTTTACAATTTAAGCGTTTGTTTATACTAAGTGAGAAAAACAATCGTTGAATAGAGAACATGATTTATTTTGATTTGTCCGATTGTAGTCGACACATCGAGCTAGGCTGGAATTGTCTTTTCGACCAAAATAGACCTTAATTCATTCGAATAAAGTCTTTATTTCTTTATTCATCAAATAACCAAAACGCTTGACGCCTTGAATGCTGATCCAGTTCACATCAGCAGAAAATATGGCCTAGGATATGTTAATAAGATTGAAAGTCCTATACCCACGCATCAGCATCTAAAAGCCGTCACAACAACCAAATACCCACAAGGACGTTCCAAAACCAAACTTATTTTTCAACCGCGGACGCGTTCGGAAATCGAATTAGTCCCGAGTTTGCGGCGAGAGACGTTATTTCATCTCGGTCACACGTTACACGCTCTTTACTAAGTTGGTAACACTGTTACAGCTCCCGCCGGCGGTTGGCAGTTGGCAGCATTGGATTGGTAATGGAACCTTGGAGAATCTTGTTGGTTTTGAACTGCAGTTGTTAAATTGGATACGCCACATGTGTGAGTTTATAAACGCTATGAAAATATAAACGCTTGTTTTATTGTTATTTTAATATAAACTGACATTATAAATAATAACGCACATACATAGATCTTGGATTTAACTAGGATTCCCTGTATCTAGGGACCCAGGAACCACGAAGACTCTCATAACACTCAGACACAGCACAGGACAAGTTTTTTTTTTGTTTTTTTATTTCAAAGTATTTGCGTTTTTTTCCTGTGCATAAACTTGTCTTGTCGTGGGTATCGAACCTACTATCTCCGGGTTATGGGCCGACCAATTCAACAACCACAGAGGTTGTCATTAAAAAGCTTTATTAAGCTTCTTTATTATAACTTAATAAAATAAATCTATTAATAAAATTATTATTTCACGTCCTGTCTAGAGAGAGCCCAGAAAAAGATCAGATAATCGGAGTAACTCTGACTAAAATTTTAGCTAAAATGATTTATCAGTACTGGGTTCCTGTTTGCACTTTATTCAAAGCATAGATAAGCAACAAAATGTCAACGATTTTAACGATGGCAACATTGTTCATAATCCCATGTATACAATGTTCCACCGTGATTAAATTAAGCTTGTGGCGATACATCACCCATTTTAATGTAAAGTTCATTCATCACCTTCGAGAGCAATCAATCTTTCGCATTACAATGATGACAGGGACTGGAATAAGGATGTAAGTTAGAGGGGGATTTTTCGGAATTGTTATTAATCTATATGACGGCATGCATATATACATAATAACCAAGAAGAGCCAAGATATTTGCTTTTTAAATTATTTTGATTGTTAACCTTCATCACCAGACTTTTATCATCATTATCTTCATTTCATGGCCTAAAATACCTCCTTCTCTCAGGCCTGGATATACATAAATTTAAACCTTGAATTTTAATTTAATAATTGAAAAATGTTGGACATAGCACAGCAAAGTGCAATTTAATTTCATGTACTGAGACATATCTGAGATATATTAAGACATATTTGACTTTTCAATAGACTCTGCAGCAATCAAGATAAAGACGTGACTCGTGAAATCTGTCAGGACTTTGGTATTCTCTGGAGTATGTGAGGACATATTCTAACTGCACGGGGTTGCTCAAGGTAATAAATACTATAACACACACATGATAAGTATCACTTAACATTTTTATTAATAATTGATAGTTTTGCGCTTCACCATTCTCATCTGATGTAAAATGATGATGAAGTCTAGTGTAATAATACTTTTGCTAAGAAACTACTATTCACTCTCAATTTTAAGACTCTAAGATTTAATTTTTCGTAAAAAGAAGATGCACGCTGATAATATTGTACTAGTATTAGTTAATTAAGTAAGGTTTTCTTTTTGTAAAATATTTTTTACGGTGTACAATAAAGTGTTAATCTATCTATCTAAATCACGCACATCATTCCGTTCTTTAGGTGTTCACATGATAAATGTGAGAGCTTATCGTTTTCTTCTTTAATATTAACCAGAAAATGATAGCATTTTCGTACATATTTTAGTTTAATTCATATTATATTAATTTGTTGGTAGCCCCAACCCTTTTCCTCATTACGACCCTGTCCGACACCTCGTTAGGGCGACATTATCCTGTCGCCGTAATTTGGGAGCATGTTCACAACGCCATGTGTCCTCATGATAGAGCGTTGGGAAGAATGGTCTCTGTTGCTTTGTTCCATTTGACCGGCATTTGATAATATGTGTGAATTTAGGTGGTAGCGTTTATTATCTTGAAGCGTACTAGCTACGTTTACTATTCGTTGATACTAAAGGGCTTCCTTGATACATTTAGAAGAAGTAGGAAGTAGGACTTTGTTGCAAAGTTCGTCTAGGTAGGTACCACCGCTTTGCCAGTTATTCTGCCGCCAAGCAGTAGTGTGCAAGCACTACTGTGTTCCGGTTTGAAGGGCACTGTAGCTAGTGAAATTACTGGGCAATTGAGACTTTATGATCTGATCTCACAGTCGAGTAATCCTATTACCAGACTGTGCTGATGTCTCAGGATGATGTGCGTAGTGCAGTGTCGTTGAAACTATATGTTTTGGGGTACTGAGTGACACTGTTCTGTTATGGGCGGCCGTGGCGCTTAACATCAGGTGAACGACTAGCTCGTCTCATCATTCACTACAATAAAAAAAAAAGTAAAACCTACAGCCAGTAGGTTAGAAAGGTTCTCAGACCATGAACTGGAAGCAGCGAGGCCGGCCCCCACTACGTGTAGCAACGACCGGGTCGTACCATGGTGAAGCATTCGATACAAAAAGCAATCAGCCACTCAAAGTGGCGCTCTATGGAGGTGGCTCAAGTTCAGCAGTGGGCGTCTCCAGGATGATAATGATAAAATGATGCAATGATTAATGAAGAAGTTGTATCGAAGATGCCTGGTAGTTTATTTCAATTTCGTATTGGTTGTAAAGACCGCCAGTTCCAATGTGGCAAGTCCGTTGAAAACTGTTTTCTAATCTTTGAAGAATCCAATTCACTTAAATACCAGTTCCTCAGGCAATATTGCAAAGTTTTAAAAGTGGAAGATTCCAAAACAAGTAATTCCCAAAGCTAGGCTAACCCCAAGTTATCTAGCCTAGAATAGACATGTCTGAGCAAATCGAAAAACTTTAAATGGTTGCAATGTAACCCCCACCCCACAGACCGCGAGATGTACGGCAATTAAAAGAATTGCCCCACGACGATTCCGCTCCATGAGGGTAGTTACAGTACACGGGGAGAAAATTAACGAATATAACCGCAGAAAAAGTACATTTCTGTAATAAAAAAATCATGCCTTATATTGGCTAAGTCAAGGTACCTACGTCCTATATATGATATTATATTAGAACGTCCATCGATCACATACATAAATTCCTAGATCCTAACTAGGATTCCCTTTGTCTAGGTACCCAGAAACTACGAAGTCCATGGTCCCACAATACTCAGACTCAGAACATGCAATTGCGCTTTTTTTCTGTGCACAACACTTCTCCCACGGGAATCAAACCTGCCGCTTCCAGGCTATGTGCCAACTTGCTCAGCCACTACACTATAGAGGCTGTCATATAGAAGCTGTATTCATTCTATTGTATATGTATTGCCTCTAAGGCGGAACAGAGTTAGAAATTTTAATTTAAATTCAAATGTTCTTTATTACTTTCAGAATATAGATAGCTTATAAAATAGTGGATTAATACATAGGCTTCTTTTTATCCGCGAGTGAAACCGTGGGGCCCAGCGAGTAGATTAATAAAGAAAACCTAAGTTAGCGTGTACGGGTGCCAAACCATCTCGTGTTTTTCTTCCAAGGTACTCATCGGTTCTCCTTAGTTCCTGTACGTCGTTACACTGGAGTTAACTCTTAATAGGCCAGCTGAAACACCTCCAATTATGGAGGAACAGAGGGTTCCTCTCACGGTCGATGGTTTTTGTATTTTTTTAGCTTTCAATACTTTTTCTTTGCATTTATAAAGATTTTATGAGCCACTAATAATTTGTGTTTTTGTATGTATACGTGACATTATATAATTTTTATTTAAAAAATGTAATATAGGAATATGTAATATTACGTGAATTTAAAAGAATTGTTTTAAAATTATAGATGCGTTGGATGCGAAGAAAGAGAAATAATGCGTTGGCATTAAAAAGGATCACGTTATTTTCTTTAATTTTTGAAGACTACAACTTTTAATGTTTTTGGATTTAAAATTATTCATCAATGAATAATCGATGAATAATTTTAAACCTAAATTAAAATTTTTTACTTGTTTTTAAAACGAATGAATGATTGTTCTCATTTTAAGCTTATTTCTTTTATTTACGAGATGTAAAAATATGCAAGTTCATATAATCTATGCTGAAAATTAAATTTAAGTGCAACTTGTTTGCAGCCCCTTAAAATAAATCAATATAAACGATAATACAACCAAGTCGTCCACGTGGTGGTTACCAATGTCTATAAGAACAACCATACGGGGCGGTGTGATGGGTATGGTGCAAGTCAAAGTCAGAATCAAAACATTTTTTTTCAAACCCAAATTGTTTATTTGCACATAAAATATGAAAGGGTAAATCTAATAATCACAATATTAATATTCAAAGTCAAATAAGATACTTAATTTTGTTATTGTTTTGAGCATATAAAATTGAAAAATGACAAATATACTTTGCCTAAAATAAATGATCTTCTATCCCACTTCTAGTGGTGCCCATTACATTAAATGTTACAATCACTTTTGCTAACTAAAATTACCTTCAACCCCAAGTCCTGGCACGTTAACAATTCATCTGCAAATCCTTTACCCCAATACTAGAATCCAGCCACGCTCGGTCCCTCGGGACTCCGCCCGCGATATTGCGGGATTCGTTCGTTGATCACCGGAACACACCGCGTTGCTGCAAACCGTGAGCGCAATCTCAAATGGTTGGGTATTTAACCTAACTTCCAGCGTTTACTCGGGTGTAGTCTCAGACCTAGTTTTAAAAAATGCAAGTAGAGTTTAATGTAACTAAGCAAAATTATGAACATATCTATATATCTATAATCTATACATATAAATTTCAAAGTCCTGACTGACTTACTGACTTAAGTATACTATTAAGTATGTTATTATTATTGGGTATATATAGTTTTATTCTGTGCACAAATAATTGTCCTGCCGCGGGAATCGAATTCGCTGCCTCGGGGCAATGAGCTGACCTGCTCAACCACCACAGCACAGAGGGTGTCCACAACCAATAATACATGAATTCATTTTAAGACATTATTACATCGACATCCAAATCTGCTTTAAATAACCAACCTATTTACTTATCTAAATATATTAAAACTTATAAAGTTTTACGTAAATGGATAAAACTAACTTTCTAATAATCTATTTTAAAACCATTTTAATACACAAAAGTTTAACCATATCCAGTTTACACGAAGTAACAAAAGCACCTCTAAGAAATAAGTAAACAAACTCCAATGATATTATACCTATTATCCGAGGGTTGGGGGCAAAATAAGAAACTAATTTCAAACTCAATACTGTGGAATAAGAGTCTTTAGGTATAAAAGTACCCAGTTGATGTTTTTACTCGATAGAAAATTCGTTTTTTTAACACGTCGTTTAAATTCACACAACGCTTTGGGATTGGTGCAAGTGTGAGCGGTTGGCGAAATACAAAACTTTATAGTAGAACCTGATAATACAAACAATAAAAAATTTACTCGAAAAATCCCACCAAACCGGACCTATTTTATAAGATATTCGTCTGATCCCATACTTTCAGTTATTACATATTGGCACGGTCGAAAAATTTTAAGTGCGAACTGAACTTATTATAAAACGTAGTCACATTAATACTATATGTGCGAAAGTTTGGGAATGTGTGTTTGTTCATGCGTTCATTCAATTTAAACGAAATTCGGAAGGTGAAACCGCGGGTGTAGCTAGTAGACAAATAAAGTAGTAATTCAAACAAGGATGCATCGCTATTCAAACTAACAGAGAGTTCTATAGTAAGTATGTTAAAGTAGTATAAAATTAAAGGTACATCTATAATTAATTATGGTCAACATTTTTTACTAGGTGGTAGGACTTTACTGCAAAGTTCGTCTAGGCAGGTACCACCGCATTGCCAGTTATTCTGCCGCCAAGCAGTAGTGCGCAAGCACTGCTGTGTTCCGGTTTGAAGGGCACTGTAGCTAGTGAAATTACTGGGCAAATGAGACTTTATGATCTGATTTCACAGTTTAGTAATCTTATTACTAGATTGTGCTGATGTCTCTGGATGACGTGCGCAGTGCAGTGTCACGCGAACCTCTATACTTTAGAGTTCCGAGTGACACTGCAGCTGATATGGGCAGCCGTGTCGTTTAACATCAGGCGAACGGCTAGCTCATTCCTTAACCTTAACATAAAAAAAAAAACATGACTTTAATGATCAAACTTGAACTGTATTTGAAAGTATATTTCATGTATTTTGTTTGTTTTCATTTTAAAGATATAATAAGAACAATTTTACTAATGCGACCAAGCTCAAGACATGGACCACACATAAAAGTCTTTAAAACAATATTAAAACATGTACCATTTCTATCGAGTTTAGATACAAAAGCCAATTCAGAAGTAAAATTAAAAGAGATTTCATATGCATAATATAATAGCATATCAACATTTATTTATTTTAAGAAATAAATTTGTGCTTGAACTTTTCAATAAAATTATTTGGAATCTTTATTTTATTAGTGCAAATACAGCCACAGAGTAAATACAAATATTTTACGATCATGTAAAACTAAATCAAACCCACTCAGGGTTTGATTTAGTTTTACGTGATTTGATTGAGAATTTTACAGGACCAACATTTATTCAGTGTAAATATTTTAATGGCCTATCACATTTTAAGGAATAACAAGATTTTAACAAGGTCTAAAAATATTACGTAAAAGGTTTATTTGCAATAATTGTAATAATAAATCCTCACCGTCGAAAGGTTGCCTGGAAAAGATCGCTTTTAGCGATAAGGTTGCTTATACGCCCCACTACTTGTGATTCATTATATTATTTGAAATTTTTGTTATTATGTGGTGTGTACAAGAAAGAGCTTATCTATCTATATATCTAATTGCATAGATTAATTATTAATACAAAGGAAAAACTTTAATCTTTGAACGGGATTTGAACCCGCATCCATCCGTCCCTGAAGCAGAGACATGCTTTGCTTCCATGACAAGCCATCTCATGTCTTTCACCTTATACAAATAACTTACAGAGTTATAGCGTTATCTACGAAGAGATCTAATATTTTCAACCCACTTCAAAAAGGATGAGGTTCTCGATTCAACTGTATTTTTAAATGTTTGTTACAAACATTTGTAGGTTAGACTAGAGACCTAGACCTAGACTTTCACTGAACCGATTGATGATTCTTTTTTTATTTGAAAGAAGGCGCTTCTTGTGTGGTCCCATATCAATTTGATCATGATCTGACGGGTAGTTAATAATATGTATTGACTTAAATCACATTGATGATGTTCTCATTTTTGTGATAAACAAATGATTGAAATTGAACATTGAAATGATTGTGATAAACAATTGATTGGAACTGAAGTTGGTTGGACTCTTTTTTAAAATGGAATTATTAAATAATTCCATGTCTGTCTGTTATGATACACCCATCGACGCATCACTCCATGAAACAAAATAATTCTTGTTGCACTAATAACAAGGTTGTGTTTCGTGAACACAAATTAAATATTTATTGATTGAAAGTAATTTAAGCTAACTGAAGGAAAAACAAGGACGGTTTGTAAATTAATCCTGGCGAGGTACCCGCATTTCCATACAAATGGACGCTTTTACGCGACGGCGGCGCTAAAGCCCCGTTTATTCCCAGGTCAGTTATCCCCAGTTAGTACATTCCGATTAATTAGTTTTATATAGGGACAGAGACTCTGTGAGGATAAAGTTAGGGCTAGCATTTGTCTGTAAAGTTAGGCTTATTGCCTGATAGGGCGTAGGTAACAAACGCAATTTATTTACGAATGTATAATAACAGCAATTTTTACCATAGTTTTCGGTATTTTACATCATTATCTTTACTAGGTAGAAGGACTTTTCTGCAAAGTTTGTCTTGGTACCACCGCTTTGCCAGTTATTCTGCTGCCAAGTACTACTGTGTTCCGGTTTGAAGGGAATAAAGAAGGGGAAAAATTTGGCAGCCATTTTATGAGTAGAGGCGAAGTTAAGGCAACGTATTCCGGATTAACTCCAGCGAAATTTAAATTCCATAAATTTTTTTTGCGCCTTATTTATTTATTGACTGTACGCTCATTGGTTAAAGCCAGCCGATGATCAACATACAACCAATAAGCATGCAGTATTTGGTGTACTTAGTTAAAAAACGTTCGAGTTGGAGGAAAGTGTTGCTTAGCTAAGTTTTATTTAAAAATAAGTTAGTGCAGACGGGCATTACTTTATTAAAGAAACTGCGAGAAATATATTCAAATAACATACGGAACAAATGAAAACGAGTTCTCTGATTCACTTTACTAACTTGCAACCACACAAATTTAATAACAAACTGCACAGCACACATTTCCTGCAAATTATTTGTCGCAATGAACCATTCTTCACGGCGCGTGATATAGGAGCTGCGCAGAGACCTGCGGTGTAAGATCTATGACTCTTTATAAGTGTGCGTGGTTGTAATAGTAGCTAGTAGGATTTCATTTTCAAAGAAATAAAGTTTCTATTCGTATAAGTCTATAAGTACATTTAAAAAGTGTTGTGGAGTCTGGCCCAATATAAAATAATTTGGGAATAAGATTTTACGTAGGCACGAATTTGAACTCTTTTATAGCTGCTTTCTTGTTTGTTGTGAGAAACAGAGATAAACAAAGAGAGCAAAACGCACTTTGAGTGGCCAATGAGCGATACTCAAGGCCAGTTTTTTACTATAAGTAAGTAAGTGACAATAATAATAATAATTATAATATGTGTGGACATCTCACACAACGCCATCTAGCCCCAAACTAAGCAAAGCTTGTGCTATGGGAACCAGATAACTGATACAATACTTAGATACTTTTTGCTTGTAAATACATACATAGAATACAATATGATACCCAGACACAGAACAAACACCTATGTTCATCACACAAATGTTTGTCCTGAGTGGGAATCGAACCCACAACCCACAGTTCAGAAGGCAGGGCTACTACCAACTGAACTATCGGGCCAGTCAGATAGTATTATTAGTAAATTTAAATAATATTTTATACCAAACTAACACAATTTATTTTAGATTACTATTTTCGTATTGTTTTACATAATTCAGCCCCAATTTCCCCAACTCATAATGATTCCTATGTAAACGACTACATAAAAAATCCTATTGGTTTTAAAGCTACGGACCTTCAAACTTTTTAAACAATTCTACCAAACTAAAGCCCGTTCCAGTGTTCCGTTAATTAAGACAAACTATTCACCGTAGTTTCGCTAATTTAATTACCCCACATCATTGATTAGAACTTTTGTAAACTTGGTGAATGCTTATCACCAAGGTAATTATGAATAAATTACTGGAATGATTGATAACTTCGGTAGCTCTCAATTATCCAGGATAAAGTATTTTATGTTGATCTTGTTTGTACCTATGTACAATCTTTCTGCAAAATTTAATCTGAACAAACATACAAATAAACAAACAAAGAACATATAGTGTCACTTTTGTAATAAACTAAATGCACTTTGCGGTTACACTTGTTTTTTTCCTATTCACGGAAACTTAATTTTTCGGGATAAAAAGTATGTTTTGTTGATCTTGGTAGTTAATTCGCTCGACCAAAGTCTCTAAAACAATCTGTATTCAAAATTTCATCTGAATCGGTTTAAGCTTGATAGCCACACAAACAAACAAAAGTTCAAATTTTATATAAATTAGTTAGTACGGATATAATTTACTTGAGAATAGTAAGTAAGAATATTTTTTTTATGTTAAGAAATGACGCGATGAACTAACCATTCGCCTGATGTTAAGTGACACGGCTGCCCATATCAGTTACAATGTCACTCGAAACTCTAAACTATAGAGTTTCACGTGACACTGCACTGCGCACGTCATCCTGTTAAATCAGCATAATCAAGTAATAAGATTACTAGACTATGAGATTCGACACGTATGTGACGTCATAAAGTCTAATTTGCCCAGTAATTTCACTACCTACATTGCCCTTCAATTCGGAACAAAATGAAAATAAAGTTATTATTAAATAAATAATTTATTCACTAAATTATACCAAAGAAATAAATATTGCTTAAAGGTTACAGAGATTTAAATAATAGACGGGAAAAGTAATAGATTATCAAACCATTATGAAATCCGAGAAACCTAAAGATCATAAGTAAGCCGGCTATCTTCCTCACCTGTCACATAACCATTCGTTCTCCACAATAGTTCGTTCGTACTAGTTCGTTCGTTCGCCATAATAATCACGCGTTATCCTTCACTCTCACTCCGTTTAACGTCAATAAAAGAATGAACTTACTTTGTAGAGGGACTGTAAATCTTCACAATTGGGTAGTTTTACACTATACGATGTTTTGTCAAATTAATTGAATAGCGTTAGAAAAAAATAAGGATTGACACCTTTATCTATAGACAATCATAATTTACTTTGTCATAAGGTAGTTTGAATGTAAATGGCGTTTGCCGAAAATGAAAGCTATACATATAAAATTTCTAAGTCCTGACCGACTGACTGATTTGTATATCAACCCACAGCCTAAACCGCTGGTCCTAGAGACTTGAAACTTGGAGGGTGTGTTCTTTGTACAGTGTAGGTATCCACTAAAAAAAGGGTTTTTTGAAATTCCACCCTTAAGAGGGTGAAATGGGTGGTTGAATTATCTATGAAATTTTTTCTCCTTTTCTCCTATAGGCCACGCGGGCAAAGCCGTGGGCAGAAGCTAGTATTGTTATAAACTAAAATGATATAATAATTTTATCTTTTTTTAATGTGTGCGTTCGTCTTTTTATGTATAATTATTCATTTTTTATCTATCTGTGGAAACTTGTAATTGGTCTTCTATATATGTTTATTTTTCTATTCGAAGCAAATTTTCAGTGAAAGTTTTCTTAAAATCATAAAATAAAATAAAAATGAAATTACAAACTATTAAAATAAATATCTGTACAAAGTTCAACTTTTTTTTATTGGAATCGTGAATAGAATTTGATCTCACATTTTTTGTATACAAAATTTTGCTTTATATTAAAATGAATCTGTTGTGTATTGTGTAATTAGCTGAAATCATCGTTAATAGCTGTTTCTTTTTTGAATAGTCTAGCATTCAGCCTGAATAGATTAGGAAATAAATCTAACGCCCCGTAATTAATTTTTAAAGTGGTTTCGTACATTTGAATTTACTACTAACCTAGAAATAATATTGCTTTCGACAGATTAAATAAAGATCGTTAGTAATGCCAAAAAATCGTGTCGTCAGATCAAAATCTACGTCTCACCATCCGCTGAGCTGGTCCCGCAAAGGAGTGTGCTTTACGACCGCCCGCAAAATAGGGCTCCGTTTATTTGAATCGTAATGTTATCATCCTCGATAGGGCTCCACTGGAAGACGAGAGGAGCCCATTGAGCGTGTGCGAGATTTTTTCGACCTCTTTTACCATAAATTTGGACGGTTTATCCAGATTTTGAAGTTTGGCAAAATTCATGAAACCTTGTTTCGAACTTTCAGCTTTCAGGCGGAATACTTGGCAGTTTTTATATATACATTAATCTATCATGTTTCATTTTTCTGACACTACCACGTTTCTGTCAAACACCATAAAATTACAAAACAAAAAAAAAACCGTTTATTGAACCAGCTATGAATAAGTCACTGCCTATGGTAGGCCTAGGCCTATATCAAAAAGTCCCTAATTTTAATAAAGATTAAAACAAAAATATATATCTATATATATATTTATACATGTAAATAGTTTAGATTTTTACGTCTAATTTAGTTTAATATAATAATAACTCAATAAAACCATTGTATAAAAGAGATTAGGTATGTGATCAAAAGTTAGTGTTATTTACATTTTTGGTGTTGACGCAGACATATCGTTACCTACACCATGTTTTCAAAATTATTAACTAAGTTTTCATTTTGAAATTTGTAAAATATTTCAGAAATAAATAATTAAATTATCTATTCACACTTGCATACACATGTATACTTGGTTAATTAAACTTTAATCACGAAATAGCCGTTGATATTACACAATTTGATAAATAAAATAAAATACATAAATATTGTGTCTGTTCCAAAGAATAGAGTACGAAACAATCAGAACAAAACGTTATATTTCATAAGTTACCATGTTCACATTTTCTGCTTTTCCAGCAACTACTGATTCATCCTCCGCGATCAATTACATTAATCACATTTCTACAAGATTTATATGCTTACAATCAGCATAACAAACTGTTCCAAAATCAACCTTGTGTCAACGGATTAAGATTAAAAAAATTATAACATAATCGCTTACTTTTTGAACCTTATCGCTTTTGAAATAAAGGTGACAATTGAAGTCAATCGACGTGATTGTTGAATGAACTGTACAATAAGCGAATTAACCTGACTGGCATAAAAAATATAAATGTTTATTAAAGCACTGAAACCGGACATCAGGACCCGTAATTTCGGATATAACACCGCACTGCGCCGTGCTGTAACAAATAAAAAAAACGGTAAAAATCCGTAATCAGAACTCCGGGGAGAGATTTTAAATCAGAATGAAATACGTTCGACGTATTTAAATTTTAATTTTTTT
The DNA here is from genome assembly GCA_905220475.3 of Ennomos fuscantarius. Taxonomy (NCBI): domain Eukaryota; kingdom Metazoa; phylum Arthropoda; class Insecta; order Lepidoptera; family Geometridae; genus Ennomos; species Ennomos fuscantarius. The sequence continues at coordinate 13,815,379 of HG992042.1, forward strand.
CGACAAAGGCGGAAGTACTTAGGCCGTTGTTTGACTGAATCGCTGAAAATTTACTCCCTTTGTTATTCGGGATTTCAAATGTTGTTGATGTTTTGAGGGTTTTTACATTAAAAGTAACGTGGGGTTAATAATAACAAGGGCTGTTGTATATATAATACCTGATACTGAACTGACACTGCTGTATCAAGGTTTACCTAATTACCAATAATCAATTAGCACGCCCCAATTATAATAAAATAACCAAAATTTTAAACTCTTCCGTTTAAAAACTCCGTTAAAATGGATTCATTCAATATGCCATTGTTAGTTACAAGTTCAATAAACGCAAAAGTACAAGCAATGCTTAAATTGGTTAACTCAAACCATTGTTGATTAAAACCATTCCGTTTTCATGCTTCAGACACACCTGCACAATTATTACGAACTGCGTAAAATAAATTATGGCAGCTGTAACTCTAAGTTAAGATTTATTGTTAATTAATAATTCATGCAATACCAAATTACAAATTGAAATATGAACATATTTCCAATACAAAGGTTGTCTGGAAAAAATCACTCTAAGAGATAAGATCGTCCTTTGTACTAGTACTAGTTAATTATGTAAGTTAGATAAAAATTGACAGACTCTTTATTGAAACACCACATAACAGGAACAATTTACAAGTACAAACTTAAAAAGTAACAGTAAAAAATAGTTAAACAGTAGTAGTAAGTTTTTTTTTTGTAAAATTGTTAATTGTGTTGATCTATCTACCTTTATTTTTAGAAGCAAAAAAAAACGATTCGCCTTATTAAATGACTTCCCTTAACAGTTAACTAAACGGGGTTGCCCTAAAATAAACACTATTTATTGCCATAACGCGATGACCCTTCTTCTTTTGCGTAGGTTATACTTCTTTTTTTTAATAGATTTTAATGCTATATTTAATACTCTTATAACTTGCAATCTTCATAATAACTACAACTATATCGAAACTTAGAAAATACACATTTTGATACTAGTAGGCGTATAAAAAACTAGCTTTCGGTTTCTCGTACGATTGTTAAACTCGTTCCAACTTAACACACCACATTATACTGAGCGCTTATTGGTTGCCTGTTGATCAGCGGCAGTCTTCAACCAATGAGCGAACAGTATTTGTTACACGAATTTGACAAACATACGAGAAACTGGGGGAAAGTCAACAGCGTTGTCGGTCACGGGCAGTATACGTGCGGTCGCTCCGTATGTGTAGGTTTGACACAACGTTCATTGGGCATCGACTGAAATAAATTTGAATAATTGCCAGTCGGATTTGTTGTGAAAAAAGTTGTTATTTGAATAACAAATGCACTGCTGATACGGAGATACGGTAAATTGAAATTAAGCAATAATTTCTGGGGAGCTCACAATGAATCCCTGTCAGTATTATAATAGTTCCATCATCATCATCATGATCATCATCAGCAAAAAGACGTCCACTGCTGAACATAGCCTCCACAGAATGTCACTTTGAGCAGCTGCTTGCCTCCTATACTGCAGACCAGATCGTCTGTCAAACCTAGTGGGTATAAAAGTTTACATGGATTCTATAGATATTTACACATTCAAACTGTTTTCTGATTACACGCTAATACATAGAACATCAAAGTCAAGTCAAAAGATTTATTGCAAATGGGCTATTTTTAGCACATTTACAAATCAAAATTATAGCTGGTTGGTCCTTTATTCTAATGCTTGTTGTATATTCCAAGATTACGAAAGGTTAGGCAACCTTTTGTAGTCTTGGAATATCTTTCAGGCGGAAGAGATCGCTTTTAGCGATAAGGTCGCCCAAGTTACACTTTATGTAAATAATTGTTTTTTTTTTGTAATTTTTATTATTTGTTGTGTACAATAAAGAGTTCATCTATCTAACTATCTACGTAGGTTTGGTTTATTTCGTTCTAGATATTTTAGATTCTAGATGGTAAACGGCTGGACCATCATTCAATTAAGGCCCATGTACATTTGGGACTTTAAGGTGTCATATTTCAATGGATGGATAATTGTTATTCGACTAAAAAATTATAATCCGACTAAAAGAAAAACACCATTATTAAAGCAGTGTTCACTATACAAAAAAAATCTTTTAGTTTCACTGTGTTTGGTTTTGTCCAATGAATAATAGCTTTTATCTGATTATTGAAAACACACGCCTTACTAAAATAAGGTCATTTTAAAGAATTCAACCAATCATTTGTTTTCTATCTAAGAAGAATGCATCTAAAAAACTAAGGATGAAGTATTCGATCGCAAGTAGTTGCATACAAAGAGAAAAAATATCCATTCCAATTAAATGGTTACAAACCTCTGATTCCTCTCCTTCAACCGGTAAAGGTATCAAATAGATATTTTGAAATCTATTCACTTCTAATGACTTTAGTGGTTTTTGGTCGCAGTCTACAAATTTAGGACCGTGGCTTTTTAGTCGGGAATAAAGTTTGTGATTAAATTAAAAACAATTATAACTTTATACATATTTGATAACATAAAAGCAATACCAAATTATTATATATATTTGACTAGCCCAATAGCTCAGTTGGTAGTAACCCTGCCTTCTGAACTGTGGGTTGTAGGTTCGATTCCCACCCAGGACAAACATTTGTGTGATTAACGGAGGTGTTTGTTCTGTGTCTGGGTGTTATATTGTATTCTATGTATGTATTTACAAACAAAAAGTATCTAAGTATTGTATCAGTTATCTTGTTCCCATAGTACAAGCTTTGCTTAGTTTGGGGCTAGATGGCGTTGTGTGAGATGTCCACGCATATTATTATTATTATTAAATTATCCCTCGTGTCAATTGAATATTATAGAGTTCGTGTCTGAGACAATAGATTCCACATCCGCGGATGAAAGACATCGCGACAGACTGTCAACAAAACGGTTGAAACCCGCCCCCTCCCGCCCTTCGATGGGGCGATTTTAATTAATTTCGAATGGGTCTTGTGTGGCTGTCAGTAAAGCGAGGAAGTAACAAAAATTTACTTATTTATTCCATTGATATAAAATCATTTTTGTGTAAATGGTAACAAAATATCACCAATTAATTTAATCGTTATGGGTCCTTCAAGGACTTTTTGTTGTGCTTGATAAATCCTGTGCCATTACATACTGACTTCGTCCTCACAAGATAGATAAAAAATAGTCTAATAATTGAAGGGTTGAGAATAAAAACCATTTAACTGTCAAATTGATAGTTTCGAGAAAATTTACCTTAAACTTAAACGGCTTCATTTTAATGTAGAGTGCTTATAAGGTAATAAAAAAAGGTTTATGTAAGTTTCAGTTGCTTGAAAATGTATTAATTCTATTTTAAAATACTAAATATAGTACTAATTCATACAATTACTGTAAAATATAATATAATAAAATAAATATAATAGCGTTTTTATGCTAAGCGAACTGTATTCCTGTGACAGATAACTGTGACATGTGACAGAGACGTATTTAGACTCAAAATCTCGAGATTTAAGCCTCATTTTGGTATTTTCAGAATGTATTATTGTAAATAATTTCAAGCTGAATCTAACGATACCCATAAGTCATTTTTTTGAAAAAAATCAGTTAAACTCTTTTTGTTCTCACCCCTTCAATTATAGTTTTAACTTATTAGTGATTGAAATAAACAAAAACCAGCAAGGAATGCAAATATGGCAATAATATTAAGCAATAATCTAACCCTAAGACTCCAGGCCTGGTAGAAGAGCTGTCACATTATTATGGTTAATTAAGGAAAATTTTGCAATAAATGTAGTTCATTAAAAAGTAAAAAAAAATTACTAAATGTATATTTTCATTTATTTTTTTTTAGAAACTAAGAATTTCACAAGTTAAGACAAGTAAATGGTACATTCTTGTAAAATTAGTCATATATGGAGATATTACATAAGAGGATATTTTTGCCATTAATTTTATTTTTGAGTTCCCAAAACATAGTTGAACAACTTTTACGATTTAACCACAACAGGTTTAAACGAGCCTTAAACCTTAAACTGCTGTTTTTTTAAACACACGTTTGACGTCAAGCCTTGTTTACGTATTTGTTATAACATGGTAACATGGATAGTCCGGCCAATTATAACGTGAGTAAATCCCGTACAAATTAATACAAAATGTGTGAAAACCACGTTAGTTTCCATAATAAAAAATGGTAACAAGTTTAAAACAGTGTTTTTTAGTAAAAGATAACTCGGCAGTCGTTTTTTTCAAAATGAAATTTTATAAAAATACGAAAACTTCCATTTCAGTGGCCACACATCTATTTTGATGGGTTACAAATAATTTATCGCCAAAGGCGTGTTTCGCCTTTTTCGCTTTAATTACGCAGCGAAGTACATTTCCGTTTTAAGCTCAAGTTAATTAAGTAACCGATAAAATGTGCTATTAGCTGATCATTAAAGTTTAACAGTTTATTAAATCAATTTGAATGACAGATGTTTCTGGGTATTAAAAAATGTGAGTTGGTGATAAAAAAGATTGCGTGTTGTGTTTAATTATTTATTCAATACTTTATGCACATAAAAAGTACAAATGAGGACTTAATGCTAACAGCATTTTCTACCAGTAAGCCAGAGCGTGCAGAGAAACAATTTGATTTTTATTGTTCTTTATGAAGCGGAATTAATATTAATATTTCAAATTTCAACGTAATTTCTGATGCACTAGTTCATTTTTCATCATGTCATTGAAACTCTGACCTTATAACTCTAGAAATGTATCGCTTGTATTGATAATCATATGTCAGTTTTAAAATATATTATGGACTGTAATTTTATTTGTTCTAAGTATTTTGTGAATAAATGTCTTTTCTTTTTTTCTTTTGTCATCTAACTCTTTGACTATTAATAACTATTCAAAATGCAAAGCTTAGAATGTGTACTAAAACTATTTAGAATGACTGCTGTAGGGCATTAGATGATGAAGATCTTTAGGACCAATTGTTGTTCATACTCGTTTAAGAACTAGATATTATTATTATTTCAAAGAATAGGCTTCTTTTCCTTCTGTTTACATTTAACCTAATGTATTGGTAAATTTTACCTACTAATGGATGTGACCGCAAAAGCAATAAATAGACGAACGTAAAGAGAACAAGACGTAAGAAGACCTTTTCCCAGTAGTGGGACAATCCGGGCTAGCAAAGCTATTAAAATACCTGTTTTACCGAGAACTCTTATTATTAACCGAGCGAACGAAGTGAGCTAAAGTTTCTGCTCCAACATGCAAAATTTTCTTTTATCTGGCGGGTTGTATGTATCGTATTAGTTCGCATTTTTTAATAAATCTAGACAAAACTTCGTATACAGGCTAAGAGCTCATAGTATTTTTTGTCGTTGGTAAATTTTGATTACAAATTAGGGAAACTGCTATCAAAATTTACCTTTGTTTTTGAGGGTAAAGTGTGCTGCGGTGCCATTTATTCACCAAATTTGATAATATTTGTTACGAGCTTCTGCCCGCAGCTTCGCCCGTGGCGTGGCATATGGGAAAATAATTCAACCACCCATTTTACCCTCATAAGGGTGGAATGTTGAAAAATCCTTTCTTAGCGGATTGCCTACGTCATAACATCTACCTGCATGCAAAATTTCCGCCCGATCCATCCAATGGTTTGGGCTCTGTGTTGATAGATCACTATATCAGTCAGTCAATCAGTCAGTTGCCTTTGAGTTATATATATTTAAATTAACACTGTGTGCTAGATTCTACTGTTACTGCTTGATGAAACGTTTTAAACATGGGTAAAATTGGTCTAGAGGTTGTCGAGATAGAAGGCCGGAAATTCTGAGCTTGTGACGAACTAAGAGTAACCTAAGAGTCGACTAAGGAAATATCCAGAAAATACATTCTCCGCGGCGCATTAAAATCTACGATTAAGGCACCGGTGATTATGGCAAACTATGAGTGGTTTTTTATGGAGGAGTTCAGTAGTGGACGTTTTCTGGCTGTTTGTTTGTTGATGTGAACATTGCAAAAACGTTTGTGCTAGCGAAGTCGACCGTTCAAAGAATACTAGTTTTAGGCTCGGATAAGGGTATTCAAAAGATATCATATTCACCATCTTCAGTATGATATCAGTAAACACCAATAGTTGAACCCAGCTTTTATCACAAAGGCATTTTCTCCCGGTATCTCGACCGGTTGGTGGCGTTTTGTAGATCCTGATATCTCCAATTCCATTCGATTGAAGCCTGCAAGATAGTGTTGACGTCGTACAAATATTATCCTATTCTTAGAAATTTGTTAGGAGAATATTATGAGATGCATATATTATATGAAATATTCAGAAGGTTCACTAATGTTCACTATTTCATAGTATTGGTAAGTGTACTTATAGTAAAATATCTGTTGGGAATATAAAAGTTTCCTCATACAGGGACAGGAACAGTTTAAGCCATCCATCACGGTGGTTAAATGGATTAAATGGTTAATTCACCATTTTCTTCAGCATTTGTTGTGGATGTGTAAGGGCATCATCAGCCCAATACGTTCCCACTGCTGGGCTTCAGTGAAGGCTTCTTTTTTACTTAAAACTTGTCTTGAATTTGACCACGCTCTCATCTGATGGGAAGTGACGATGCAATCGAAGGTGTAGCATGCTAGCCAAGTAAATACCTATTCAACAGTGAATTAAACACGCCCGGGTCAAATGTCGCCGGAAACAGACGCTGGCAGGGCATTCCATTCCCTAGCCGTTCTAATTATGATATAATAATGGCTATAGTCTACGTTGTCTACTAGTCAGGCTGGCCAAGTGAAAGTCGGTGGATGCAAGATGACTAGTCCTCAAATCTTGTGATTTTTTTAATATGCTCTAAGGATATTTTTCTACATCATTGTAAGACTAAGTGTAAATTTCATAAATAACTTGGAAAGTAACGAAAAATGTTTACTGTTAGATTACAGGCTTGTCTAAAAAGATTTACCTTCTCTTTCCTTCCATGTGAGAGGACGCTTGTATTTTAGCAGTGAAAACTAAGTAACTTGTGACATAATTATAGCTCAAGGGAAGCGTGCGGTGACGATGACGCGAGTTTCACGTTTTTTGTTCACCTTAAATGTACACATATATATATACAGTATACATATAGTTCATGAAAGCGTTCGGCGACGATGACGCGAGTTCCAAGATTTTTGTTCACCCAAAAAGTGCTCAAGGCGCCTAAAAAAGTTTATATTTCAAAAAAAAAAAAATAATTTGCAATGAACATCCATTACTGCTTCTCTTATATCAAATCATCAGCGCCACGTGTAAAGATGGAGAACTATTATAAAATATATTTTCCCAATGGTACGCGAGCGATGAACGGAGCCCAGTGAGAAATATTACACCTTATTCGTTTCGCTTTAATTAAACTTTCGATGGCTCGACGTGCGATAGCGATGAATGGGGTAGGTTACTGGCAGGATGTTGGAAATATAAATGTTTTTACGAGCAATGTCAAAGTCAAAGAGTTTTATTGAAAATAAGCTATTTTTAGCACTTTTAAAATAAAATTAGAATGTGATTATTGTGAAAAATTATATAGCAAGCCAACTACTATGGGATATCTAATGAGGTATACAATACGTGATTTTGAAAAAAGAAGTCCTTTGCCCCACTGCTGGTGCAGGCAATCTGGCACAATGCAGAACAGAAAACTCCGATCCTAAGCTCCGATTACACCTGTAATAAAGAAGCAATCAGAAACTTTACAGGAGTCTTTTTTGTTTAATTATAAAATGCTTGGATATACATACGGCTTTACTTATAAAATCTACTTAAATTAACCAATTGATAATTTTAAAAAGAATTTAAAAGTAGGGTTGCCAGTCTTGAAGAAGCGTTTAGAAATGAGATGTAACCATTACTTAAAAAATGGAATGCAATATTTGATTTTTAAACCAAAAAAATTACAGATCAGCAATTATAACTGTCAAACAGAGATATTAGCTGTTTTAAAAAAAAAAAAAAACTGTTTTTTTTTTTTAATGATTTCATAATAGTATTCCTCATTGAGCGTTGTGTGTTCTACAATTTTGTTATTTTTCTGGTGTTCAGTTTCAAATTATTAAAACCTCTTTAGTGCTAAGAAAAGCCTTTTCATTTCTTTCATGTTCTGCAAGTGTCGTTTTTAATAAACTTTGTGAAGTGTGTTATTGGTGTGTTTGTGTCAATAAACAGAAGTATAAAAAGAATATGCACCTTATCATTTTGCTACTTCAATTTTACAAAAAGTTAGTACAATAGTATTTTTTATTACTAAATAAGCTAGTATTATACCGCGGTCTCACTTGATGAAAAGCGATGACGCGGTATTTAACGCGGGACTCAAACTCAATCATACTCCATTGTATAGAATAAAAAAAAATCTTATGGCTTATCTTAAAGTTTCACTTAATTTGTACATATATTATTATTTTTTTATATTTAAGCAGCCTGCCAACTACATACCACATGGCATCACTAACTGGAAGCAGCCAGCGCTGAAATTGCAGCAGTCTTCAATAACTGAACTGATCAATTATAGCGCTCGTATAAACTCGTGTGGATTTTATTTCGGAAAATTGTAACGAGGTCGAGCGTTAGAAGGATGGGGAAGGGTGTAAGGGGTTTTCAATTGTCTATGGGCTCTTTTTTATGTTGAAGGGAGCTAACAAGCATACGGCCCACCTGATGGGAAATGGTCACCGTATCCTATGAATGCATATTACGTAGCTATAAGTATAGAGGTTCACCTTCGCACTTACAATTTTTTTTTTCTTGTTTCCTGCGGTAACTCTTTATTTTGCGGGAAACATAGTATCCTATGTTTATCTGCGTAGTGAAAGTAATCTGTGAACAAAATTTGTTCATAGTCAGTTTTGCCGTTGTGGCCTGAAAGACACACAAACAACATTTTAGGTTTCAGTAAAGAAACAATTTAGTAATTAAAGTGGAAGTTGTAAATTGTTGTTGTAGTTTGAGTATTTTACTTTAGGAAGTAGATTGTTTGAATTAAAAAATGATTATAATAACAGCTAAAATATATATAACAAAAGTAACAATTGTTATTTTTGGATTCAAACGATACTCAAAAAATCTCAACAATTTGTAAATGGGCTAATTGTAGCACTTTGAAGGTCAAAAAACGTAATATACTGAATGTATGATTTGTTTCTAAGCAAAAATAAATTTACAAGGTGTTTAATAACAAAAATAGCAAGTTTTCGAATAGGCTATATTTAAAATATTAGGAATAAATACGTTTCTAAAACTAAACGTTCTCTTTCGAGATTCACAGTCATTTTTAATTATTCTAAGATTTTAGGCACTCAATTAGTATGGGTATGTGAAATAAACATCGCTTAATTGATTTAATTTAATAACTTTTAGTCTATAGATAATAAAAAGATACCTATTACATACTTGCAATAAATAGATCACAAAAACCAAAATAAAAGCAAATCATTATTTTACATTTTTACCAACTTGTTTTGGTTAAAAAATCAACCAGAAGGCCGAGCTCTTGGGATATGCAAATAGGTTTAGACGCAAAAGTTCCGAGTCCCAGAGACCTCGTTTAAAATAATAAACTGTGGAAATAAAGGAATAAGACCATTTTTGCTCGGATTATTATCTAAATTACATAGGATTATTACCTAACGGTTAACGGTAAAAAGACGGCATGTTGCATTACAATCGGTTTCCAAACTATGCTCCCCATACGTCAATTCGTCTTTAAGAGATCATCACGAAGAAACCAGATTATCATGAGTTTAGAAGCTATTTGCGTGCTTGATTATGGACCTAAACCTCTACAAGAAAAGCTTTGTGTTTGAGCAACAGAAACGCATAATGATGTTACAGAAATCAATTGATTAATTGAATGGAATTTGAGTTATGTGTTAATATCGGCATTACTTGTATAATCTTTGTGTTTAATTTTCTTAACTTCGTCCTATCTTATGTTACATTACGATCGAAGGTGGCACCATGCTAACGTAGAAATTTGCATAAAATAATTGATTGACAGATTGAAAGCTGCGCTGACGTTAGTCCGTCCGAAATTCAGGTTCGATTCCCACGGCAGGACAATATTTGTGCACAGAAAAAAATGCAAATGTTTGTTCGGTGTCCAGACACAGAAACTGGTAGGAAGGGTCACAGGGAATCCTAGTTAGGGTCAAGGATCTATGTATGTGATCATTGGATGTGGGGGTTATTATAATCATACTAATGTTATAAATTAGGAAGTTTGTGTGTTTGTTCTCTTACAGCAATTTTCTAAAAATAATAGTAAACTAAACTATACCTTAAAAATTAAAATAAATAAGTACGAGAGGTGGAGAGGAAAGTGCCAAAAATGCTGGCAACATTATCACGTTGAATGGCAATACTTATTTTTTATGCAAAATAAGAACCAGCATACTGGTCACCTGATGCCTCATTTTTTTCAAGCTCTTTCTACGTTTGCAACACGTGAACGGAATTTAATGAAATTTGAACAATATATTACTTATATGCGCGTCTAAGATATATAATACTTATTAGATTATTAGATAAAAATATATTAAAATGTTTGCTTATTCTTACAGTCAAAAATGAAATTGCTAAAACCATACATTTTATTGTTTAAATAGGAAATGAAAGATGACACCCATACTTCCGCGTCATTGGCTCGCCAAAAGCAAATTTGAATAACAGTAACTGTAGAACAGGATTTTGTTCTATATTTGAAATTCAAATTGTGTAGCGGAAAAATGTTGCGGCCCGTGAAAACGAAGAAAAATGTACGCATTCAAACATAATTAACATAAAAAACGCTCGGGATAAACACGAAGTTTCGGATTCGGATAGCTACTTTAATTTACTGATTCCCCGGAACTTGTTAGCATAATTCGTAGATTTATTTATTTATTTTTATACTTGGAAGTGCGTATTATAATTTAGCAATGGATTTATGGAGAATCTCTTTTTCTTATTCATTAAAATTAATCATTAAATATAATGTTATAAGTTTGGTTCAAGGCAGCACAAATAACAACATCTTTTTTTACATACTTACCTTAAAAGGTGAAATGGTATTAGATTAGTTTGTAGTTGACTATCGGAGCAAAATATAGCGTTGTTCACTACACCTGCTAAATTGAGAATAGAGTATTTTTTACAAGTTGTAGTTTTTTTCACAAGTAACTTATCAAGCATTTGGCGATGCTCAATGGGAAGTAACGACGCTCACCTGATGGGAAATGACGATACAATCGATGGTGCTAGCTAAATAAATACCTATTCACTCTTATCTTGAACACGCCCGGGTCATATTTCGCCGAAAACCCAGGCGCTCGCTAGGCTTTCCTTTAATTTTTGGTCAGTAGAAGTTATGGTGCTCTCTCAAACAAATTTTTGGATTTGTATATTTAAAAGCGATCGCTTATGTGGTATGGTAGTTGAGCAGGTCGGTGGATTCAATTTCCGCAAGACAAGTATTTATCCATAAAGAAAAGTGCAAATGCTTGTTCTATGTCTGGGTGTTGTGGGGCTGTGGGACTAGGATCTTCGTAGTTTCTGGGTCTCTAGACACAGGGAATCCTAGATCCTAGTTAGTGTCCTCGTCCTCGTATGTGTATCGTTGGGGCTATTATCATTATATATTTAGAATATGGTGTTCAATAAATTGTTAGTAATACAAAAATAAAAAAAATATTTGAATTTTCCCACTTGGTGACATTGTAAGGGTCGAGACAACTACATTAGCCTATTCAAAAAAAAAACACTCGCAATTTTCCTTTTTTCCACAAAATACTTTTATTTAAGCTTAACCTGTACGCGTTCCCCAGGTACTTCCAGCTAGATCACCCGAGGAAACGGCTCGGGAGCAGTTCTTCTCGCATTACTTCTGCTTCTCGCTTCTTTATCGATAGTTAGCTGTTATCACTCGTAGTTTACAGACGGGGCACGGCCGGTACAGTGGAGATGTAGGCAGAAAGGCAAGTGATGTTCAATAATGACCTTCTAAAAAGGGGTAAAACGGGGCTAAGGGGTACGGATTAAGAGGTTAGGGGTAAGATTTTAACAGTTTATTTAAATCTCCCTCCCCTTTCTTCAATTTTTACAGACGTAAGGCATCCGTATAATTTTTACGCATTTTTTTTCCAGCTTCAAATTTTATTTTTTTTTTATCTATAACTCAAAACTCTACGCTATGCCGGGGGACGAAAAACAAATTGAAAACCTCCAGAAAAAGTCCAAGCCATGATTTGCCGCTAAGACACTTTCCACGTCAGACCGATTTGGTGTCGCGTCGCCGAGAGAGCGGACAAAGACGGGGGGTGAAAAAGCGGGGGTTTCCCGCTCGCTAAGTAGCGGAGTGTACATAAAATACATTATTTATTAATCATACAAAAATATTACTCAATGTTTTTTTTTCACATTCTGAATCTTGATTGCGAGCTGCTATTTTCCAGCTTCTCACATTCCAGATTCACAAATTCGATTACAATTTATTATATTTCCTTATATTTATTTATTTATTTTATTCGAGCTGTGTCAGTATTATTAAATTTTTGGCATAATGCTGAGTGAGAGAACAACATTATTCAACTTTCCCCAGCACTGTTTTTAACAAGTCTAGAACTTGTCTAACCAAATTGTTTTCAAACTGTGTATCTTTGTACTACGAGCTCCGTTTATATTTATGCAAACGGCGACGACACGCGATTTAGCCGGTTTATGAACCGACGCGGGAACATCTGCGGTACGTCTCTGTACCTTGGCTCTATGGAGTTGGTATACAAGAAATCACCTTTACTTGGGATATTGGGCTTAAAAAACATTTTTAGCGAAGTAACTCAATATTTTTAGCGAAGTAACTGAGAATTTTATCATACGTGTCGTCCTTTAATAAATATTTAAGCATATTTTTAAACTACATTTTTTTTATGTTAGTGAATGATATGACGTGCTAGTCGTTCACCTGATGTTAAGCGACACGGCCGCCCATAACAGAACAGTGTCACTCGGAACTCTAAAATATAAAGTTTCGCGTGACACTGCACTGCTCACATCATCCTGAGACATCAGCACAGTCTGGCAATAACATTACTCGATTGTGAAACCAGATAATATAGTTTCAATTTTCCATTAATATTATTAGTATAGTTTTAATAGTACTATTAGTATTAATAGTTTTTCACATAATTTTTAAAATACATTAGATATTCATCTAATTTTGTGAGTTTCATCCAATAGCTTTAGGCGCCAATTTATTTTCTCAAAACTACGGATTTTAACGTCTGAATAGGAAATCGGCCCTCAATCAATACTATAAAATGTACTGTATTATGACCCGAATATACTGTAAAATGTTTTCCAGCTCCAGGTTCTTTATAATTGAAGGGTTGAGAATAAAAAGGGTTTAACTGACAAATTGACAGTTTCGAGAAAATTGACTTTAAACGTCAACGGCGTCATTTTAATGTAGAGTGCTTATAAGGTAATAGAAAAGGTTTATGTAAGTTTCAGTTGCTTGAAAATGTTTTAATTTTATTTTTAAATACTAAATATAATACTAACTCATACAATTACTGTAAAAATATAATATAATAAAATAAATATAACAATGTTTGTATGCTAAGCGAACTGTATTTCTGTGACAGATAAACCGTTTTTAGACTCAAAATCTCGAGATTTAAGCGTCATTTCGGTATTTTGAGAATGTATTATTGAAGATAATTTCACGCTGAATCCAACGATACCCATAAGTCATTTTGTGAAAAAAATCAGATAAACCCTTTTTGTTCTCACCCCTTCAATTATGATATTAAATAAAGAAATAAACAACAGTTAGATACACTAGAAAACACTAGAAAATGTTCCTTTATTACTAAAAAGGCGTCGGAACCGACGATTCGACTAATTAGGTTTATCAGTGGATATTTTCTCATAACAACTATAGAATATTATTTATTGGCCATATGACTTTGCATGTTACACAGGTCCGATTACAGTTCGACTTATTATAATAATATTAGCTAACTTACAACTTGAGCCAAATATTCAAACCTAAGATCTTAGCTTAAGTCACCATAAACTTCACTGCCAGTAATTACACGGTATAGTAATTACTACACCTGAAATCAAGTTAATGAAGTTTACTTGTAGAAAAAAGGAAAATACCAAAAAACATGCCACGCAATACAACTACGCTCCTAATACAAAAACATTTTGTAGTTACTCCTTTCACCGCTACTTACAAACTACTATATACCTTGTGCTACTCAACATCTGTGTTCAAAATGGCGCCTCAAGAAAACAAGCTTTAGTTCTCTTTAATATACGCTGAAGCGGAAAAAGCGCTGCAAATGCTGAATTACAATTTTTATGTGCGATTGTACGCTGTGAAACTTAAATGATGTATGAAGAGATACAAAAATGAGGGTTTGTTAACGTTCTGAATTTTGCGTCTATTTGTTACATTTAAACTTGTTTTGGCATTTCTATTTAGTATTATGAGCTTGTAATTTTAGGATTAATAGAGACTATTGATACATTTAGGTAACCCTAGAGAGATAAGTTTGGAATTATGCGCTGTAAAAATTTAGTGCAGACAGAAATAATACCAATTGATGATGCAAAACGTTGTTTGTTTTACTCAAAAATGTAAATATAGATTACGCATTTTTTTTTAGTTAACGAATGACGTGACGAGCTTGTCTTTCTTTCTTTCACCTGATGTTAACCAACACGGCCGTCCATTACAGAGCAGTGTCATTCAGAACTCTAAAATATAAGGTTTAGTGTGACACTGCACTGCGCACGTCATCCTGAGACATCAGCACAGTCTGGTAATCAGATTACTAGACTGTGAGATCAGATCCTAAAGCCTAATTTTTCCAGAAATTTCTTTAGCTTCAGTGCCTTTTAAACCAGAAAACATTTCACAAAACGCCATCTAGCCCCAAACTAAGCAAAGCTTGTACTATGGCAACCAGATAACTAATAGACATAGATACTTTTTGTTTGTAAATACATACAAAAAAAACACCCAGACACAGAACAAACATCGATATTCGTCACACAAATCTTTGTCCTGAGGAATCGAACCCACATCCTACAGTTCAGAAAGCAAAGATACTACCAACTGATCTATCAGGCCAATCAAAAACGAGTCTGTAGAAAACTGAGACTTTAACAAGGAGTACAATACTGAGTTTACCACAGATAACAAAGCTCGGTAAAGGAACCGCACGCTGGGAGGACCGGCGGCTGTCACCCATCCAATTACGCGGTGATGAGTGCCGGCCAATCCTTTACGTTTTACACCACGTCTGTACGTGTCGGAAGGTAGAATGGAGCCTGCATTGACACCGCGATGTAAGTAAAAGTCAAAATATTTATTGAAAATGGGCTATTTTTACAAGTCAAAATTATATTATTTAAAATTAAGTTATTGTAGCATATAAAATTACAAAGTGCTTTTGGTGTAACTTTACATAAACAAGGATGATAAAACTGATAGTGTGGAGTTTCTCGAATACATTTTATTGCACTAGTCCAAGTTAAATGTCTTAAAATTTTGTTTTACTTTTAAAGTAAAACTTTTTTACGCACGCCTGACTTGGGGAATAAGCTGGTGAATGCGGAACGAGGCAAACGGGAGTTAAAATTTGTTGGTTAACTTAGACCTCCATTATCAATAAAGATAAAAATCACTTACAATTTGTATTATTATGCAGATATGTCCGGTAAAATGACAATTTACTATAGCGACATTAACATTAAACAAAGCAAAAACAAAGTTATATTAGCCGATGGATGTAGCTAAAGCTAATTTTTTTTTTCAAATTGACACTATTCTGATAAAAGATAATAAACATTAACAAATAGAATATAAAATATCTAATAAACTAAACCTAAACTAAACCGAAACCTAAACTTTGGATCCTACATCGAGGCTAAAGCTCAAAGTAGCTTCAAAAAAACTCGGCATTTAGTCCAAGGTAAGGCTGACCCAGGCGTGTTTGACAGAAGAGTGAATAGGTATTTACTTGGCTAGCATGCTACACCTTTGATCGCATCGTCACTTCCCATCAGGTGAGAGCGTGGGCAAATACACAAATTTGAAGTAAAAATAAACTTTAAAGTTGTTAATGGAATATTCAATGATGTTACATTCTGGTGTAACAGGCAGCTTTTGTGCCGACAAGTGAGCTCTCAGTGGCGAGTGTTTGCGAGAGTCGTCCGGGCGTCGTCAGATAACAGGTTCTTTGCCAAAGAAAACCTTTTCAGACAAACGTTCACCGCGAACGTTGATAACCCTACGCGCTACGTGGCATGTGGCCCGGGGCGGTTCGCACTAGCTGCGTTTCTGTGTATGTTACAATTCTACCTAACCAAGATAGATTTATGAAGTAAAACTATTTAACGCACGCTTGACTTGGAAGTAAGCCGGTGAATGCATGACGAGAGCGTTACGGAAATTGATCCGTGAGGCGAACGGAAGTTGAAAGTTAGCGACCTCCATTGTCAACATAACAAAGTTAAAAATTACTTAAAATTTGTATTATTATGTTGGTATGTCAAGTAAAATGACAATTTACTGGCGATATTAAAATTAAACAAAGCTGCACTGGCCGTTAGATGGAGCTAAACTAAAGAAGTTTTACTTCAATCGTGTGGTCGAAAGCACACTTGTTTTTTAATACTATTTGGCCAAAACAATACTCCTCTGGATGCCATCGTCATCAACCTAAAAACGTCCACTGCTGGACAAAAGACCAGACGGAACTTTTATGTATCAAATAGTCAACGTGCCTTCCAGGAAATGAGGTTTTTTGACTGCACGAAGCATACATAGTGCACGTAATAAACTGTGAATATGATAAAAAAACCCTTATACATTTTCACCGTTTCGTCACTACTGTTACAAACAATAAACACCTACGCGATTAATTATTATAAAATCCACGCCAATTTGAAGATTCGAGTAGCCGGCTTATGATTATACCGATAATTAAGAGCTTAAGCTTGTTATAAGTTACACTGATCGGATTATAATATGTTATCCTTTGAATTCTGCTAATTATTATGTTCTCTGTTTTTCAATGGATTAAATTTATTCAACGGATTTTAATTCAGGGTCTTAGGGTTCATTATCGTACTAAAAGACAACTGGGGTCTTACCCGTTTACCTATTAGCCCTCGGGAACTCATAGTTTTTAGTATAAAGAGGAACTATGAATCAAGGAATTATCTATTCAATATTATATCTAGGAGATTATTTGACCAGTTTAAGACCAGCTGTAAGATATTGCGAGATGCTGTAGACTCTTCGACTCTTCACAATCGTATATGTGCTTTATATGTCCCCGAAAAGTATGTCCACTATAGATCTGACCATAGACCCAAGCTCTTCCACACATGCCGTAGTCGTACAGAACACAGACGATATACGCCGCTATGTCGCATCATGAGTGATCTCAACGCATTCCTTAGTACCTACTTATCCAGACTGTGACGTTTTTTGCGATAAGTAGCCTCTTATTTTAAATGTATTATTAATATTAGGTCTTTACCTATGAAATTGCCGTTTTGTTTGAAAAAAGTTAAAGTATTTTTTTTTCGAACTTATTTATTTCTTTTATTCAAAGTAATCACCCCTGCAATCAATGCATCTTTGCCAACGCTGTGGCAGTTTATGGATGCCCTTCTTGAAAAAATCAGTAGGACGGGAGACAACAAACTCTTCAAAGGCGTTTTGTACTGCCTCTCGGGAATTGAATTTTTTTCCCGCTAAAAAGTTGTCCAAATTTTGGAAAAAGTAATAGTCGGTAGGCGCAAGATCTGGTGAGTATGGCGGATGATGGAGAGCTTCCAAATCCAACTCATGCAGCTTAGAGACGGTCTGTTGTGCAGTATGGGGTCGCGCGTTGTCGTGAAGTAGCAGTGGAGACGACCGATTGACCAAAGCTGGTTGCAGACGTGCGAGTTTCGCCATCATTGTGGTCAGTTCTTCAATGTACACATCTGCAGTAATGCTCTCGCCGTTTTGTAAAAAGCTATGATGAATCACACCAGCAATAGACCACCAAACTGTGACCACCACCTTTCTAGGGGTCATTTTTCGTTTTGCACATTGCTTTGGTACCGAACCAGGATCTAACCAACTTGTTGAGCGCTTTCGATTGTCAAAAAGAATCCATTTTTCGTCGCACGTAACAATTCGGTTCAAAATTCCTTCATTTCTGTGCCTGTTAAGCAGCGCAAGGCAAGTCTCGACGCGTACGTTGCGCTGGCGATCGTCAAGTTCGTGGGGCACCCATCTATCAAGCTTTTTTATCTTGCCAATCTGTCGCAAATGGACCAATATTGTTTTGATGCTAACATCAAAAGCTGCTGCCAGCTCAGCTGTAGATTGAGATTCATCAGCTTCCACAATCGCCTTTAATTCATCATTGTTGACCAAAGTTTCCGAACGACCACGAGGTTCATTTTTCAAGTCAAAATTCCCAGAACGGAACCGAGCAAACCAATAACGGGTTGTACGTTCGTTTGTACAGTTCTCTCCGTAAACGTCGTTGATGTTACGTGTCGTTTGTGCCGCGTTGGTGCCACGACGGAACTTATATTCCATAATTACACGAAATTTCAAAGTATCCATTATGAGGAAAAATGTTGAAATGTAATGAAAATACAACGCTAATCAATAAACAAAAGACTTATATTGTAAATAGAATGTCATATTTTTAAAACAAAATTAATTTGAATTTAGAATTCATAGCCAATGAAAACTTTTTTTTGTTTGAAAAAGTCTGTACTGCAATACGGCAATTTCATAGGTAAAGACCTATTATTTTGTGAGTTCTATGACCCTAGATCAAATGTTTGATGTCTCTGTGATTACCCCCTATCCATAAATTCCATTTATTTAGTTGACGATGTTTATTACTGATGAATATTTGATTATATGTTATAATTGCAAATGCGTTCATATTATAAATAAATAATAAATAAAATTTTCGTGTCACAGTGCTTGTTACAAAACTCTGATAATTATGAATTTTTTTGTGTATATTCAGTAGATTTGAGAATAGGTCGTAGGCTATATTTCATCATCATAATCACCATTTTTTATCACCACGTGGATGAAACCGCGTAGCTAGTAGTTAATATATAGCAAAAGTGAAACCTTGCTTGTATTTTGTATTGCTTTCACAACAAAACGTTTTAACTAATTTGGATGTTTAGTTAAGACCTTTAAAGATGGCAACGGAACTTCTCAATTCCGAGTACTTCTCAATATGAAATTAAAGCGACTGAAATCAGTTTTACGTCTTTCAAAAAAGGATATTATAATGTTTTGGTCTTTATAATCAAATTCGTGAAATTTGCTTTCACTTCAACCAAAAAACATAGCAAGAAAGAATGGGCTCAGTGAAATCTATGAGCATTTATCAACAACATTCGATACGATCGAGAACTTCCAAAACTGTTTCGAGAAAAATCGCGGGACTCTGCCCGGGAACATTGATAGATAAACGGGACGTAACATTGCTATTTATAAATATGGCTTAGCTAGGAGCTATTGTTACCGATATTGAAGATTGTTCGTACAAATTGGAGAACACTGTAGTGGCAGACAAAATCCTACTACGATATCTGGTCTAGACATGAATAGAACTGATGCATTCGAAACGTGGTGTTGGAGACGCATTGGATCCAAATTCTAGTATGGATGGCTTTTTGCTCAAATTTCTCGCTCGGAACTTTATTTTAGGGTTGTAATCTTCAGCTATTATGGTCACAGTCGAAAGTCAAGGTTAAACCTAGAACAACTGATTACCTGCGCAGTTGAGGAGGAAAAGCGCAGAATTAAGCCATTCAATATATGTATATCTAAAAATAATCGTAAGAAGCACAGATCACGTAAATAAAAATACGTATAACGTAATGTTTTGCCTACTCTGTGGCTTACCACGGAGTGTCGTGCAACACTCCTAGCCTAAGTTCAGAAAACTTGATTTATTATTAATATAATAATAATGCCCAACGATTACATACACAGATCCTGAACCTTACGAGGATTCCCTGTGTATAGGGACCCAGGAACTACGAGGACCATGGTCCCACAACACCTAGATACAGAACAAGTATCTGTGCTTTTTTCTGAGCACAAATACTTGTCTTTCCGCGGCAATTGAACCCGCCGCCTCCGGGTTATGAGCCGCGCTGCTCAACCATCACACCACAGAGGCTGTCAAAGATTAGTCTCCAGCGCTCTGCCTGACCAAATCTGCCGTATATAATATGACACTAGAGCCTGTCGAGTACCTTACGTTTTTGATAATTCGATGAAAGTATATATTTGTTAAAGTTTCAATTTAGTTTTCGAAAAATGTCATGGTGAATACCTAATCCCAAGTTACACATACTTTTATCACCCAATTTTTCTCGCCCTCACATAACCGTCACACATTTTTACATAAAAAATACAGGGTCAAAAACCGGTTGCGGGCGGATCGGGCTAGTTTCATCTAGTCTTATATTGCGACCCATAAATTTCTCATGCGGGCCGCGCGAATGTTGAGTAGGTAGGTATTTACTTGACGAACCCCACCTAAATCATGGGGCCCACCAATTTCTTGACCGAAAAATTTATAACGGTACCCAGGCACTGATATATGGGGGAGACATTCCTGAAGTGAAAATATCATGTGTAACGGGGAGCTGTCGGTCATTTTGAGTAGAATGTTTCTACTGAAGAGCTTAAGAATACTTTTGTATACCTCATTACAAAAAAACATCATCATTAGCCGGAAGACGTCCAATGTCCAAAAAAACCACTTTGGTGCATAGCTTTGGGAGGTTTTCCATAATCATCATTAGCCTTAAGACATCTGCATCTGAAATGAAGGATCACGTTATTAATTATTAAATCTTTGAGAAACAAAATAAGTAAACTTAGTAAATGATTTTAAAAATTATTTGGAGTTGTCCAAAAGTTTGTAAAACTAGCTTATAAAGCTATGACAAATAATTGGATCCCCCAATTTAGGTACCTAAGTTAAAAATTGCATCTCGGAACATCCTACATTTGTGCTCATAATTTTCTTTTTACTAATTTGTTAAGAATTTGTAATATTAGATTTTCTACAAATTTCTAGACCACTAGAGTGCTTGCACCAGGTGTCGGTTTATAATACGCCACTAATCGTAGCATCTGGGAGTAGGCGTAGGTACTATGAGAAACTAATTTACCCTTTAAACTATTTCTCAAATACTACTGAAGCAATTTCTTTAATAGTGCTTTAGATACCTCTCAAATCGTCCGCCGGCTCTTCCTTACAAGCGAATAGATTTGAGAATCATTCGCCGTCAGTTTTCACTATATTTGTGTTGGGCTCAGACGCGTTTTATCGCGCGTGCTAGATTTATATTTTGTTTGCTTTACATGAATAAAGCCAGTTATTCTTTGAGAATGAGAAATGAGTCTAGAAATCTGTGGAGTATAAAATAGTAAATTCAATACTCTTTACACACGATGCCGTTTGATTTCCCCTGAGACTAAAAACTCATATAAAAACAATAAATCTCACTTAAGTATGTAATAAATAAAGAACGTTATTTGTTTACTAATTTGAGAACCACAATACTACAGATGGATACAGAGATTAAACACACAGTGAAATTAAATAATAATTACAATTATAATGGCGGGGACTCCTAGTAACAGGGGGTTATCATCCTCTTACCTCTTAGATTCAAATTAAGACTTAACGTGTAGTAGCTTCAGTACAATTTGCATTGTAGCCATTCACTTTAGGTGTTCAATTGAATCCCGCTAAAAGGTACCGGTAAGTCCCTGGCCCAAATCAAGTATGATTATAAGCGTTTCTACTTAAAACTTTTAAAATATCAGGATTGAGAAAAACAACCCTAAATCTTACAAACGCAGGAATAAATAATTTTCCCAGGAATACTGTCGAGAAAAATTTAATCATAAAACGTGTAATAACTCAGGGTAGAAATATATGGCCACTGAACAAAGTTTATCTCGTAATATACATATTAGTTCGGCGCAAGATATAAAATGTTGCGGACCAATAACTACCGGCCACAGATTTTAAGATACCAGCTAAATGATCGTATACATTGACTACAACTGGACCCCGAGTCTACCAACAAAATTTCGATTGAATTGTTCTTTTTACTGTTACTTTATGACAGATTTCTATAGAAATAGAAAACTTGTCTAAAATCGACAATCGTAAAGCAAATTTGTTAGTAGACTTGGGTCCCTGATAGAAATATTTTTTTTAAGGATCTGATAGTTTCGATACACATTATTGTATGCATGATAGAGACTATCACTTCTTTTTTAATTTAGATGAACGCTTAAAAATAATAATAATAAAAGCTTTTTTTAACATATAACGTTTTCTAGTTTAGTTTTGTATTAACGAATATAAAATACTGAGGTTTAATAAATAACTTCATTATTAGATAAACGTTAAGAATAATAAATACATATGTATAAAAATTTCACACAGCGTCATCTAGCCTCCAAACTAAGCAAAGTTTGTACTATGGGAACCAGATACAATACCTAGATAATCTATATACAAAAATTTCGTGTCACAGTGTTTCTTACCATATTCCTCCGAAACGGCTGATTTTGATGAATTTTTTTATTCACAGTTGGTAGATCTGAGAATAGGTTGAAACTGCGGGGTGAAGGTAGTTTTAATATAAATATCGCGTTATTTATTCACTTCATTTGAACGTCAAATAGATTATTGATGACTATTACTAGAAGATTATTTTAAATACATTTGTACTTTTCGTCTCCTGCAGTAGTTTTTTCTTATTTCTTAGATTCTATATCTACACTCGGCGTCACAAAAATCGCACCTCTCTAAAATTATGTTTGAAACGTCTCCAGCGTCCTAATTAATGTATTTTGTTCAAAAAATATCGGTATTATTTGGAAAAGTAATTAACGACTCTTAAATAAGCAATAGTTTTAAACAATTAACGAAAGAACTATCATCCTACAGATCCTTGCGAAAATTTTAACTTTCTATACATATAAAATTCAAAGTCCTAACTGACTGACTGACTTATATTATATCACGCACAGACTAAACCACTGGTCCTAGAGACTTGAAATTTGGAGGGTGTATTATTTGCAAGGTGGTATCAACTAAGAAAGGGTTTTTTCGAAATTCCAACGCTAAGAGGGTGAAATGGGAGGTTGAATTAATTACCTAACCTAATATAATTTTGACTTGTAAAAGTGTTAAATTTGCAATGAATCTTTTGACTTTAACTTTATGAAAAATTTTCTTCTTCGTTTCCTATAGGCACGCGGGCGAAGCCGCGGGTAGAAGCTAGATACAAATATGTTCTACAGTCAAACAGATTTTTGACAACTATTATTAGTACATTTTAAATACATTTGTACTTTTAAAGTTCGGTAGGACGATTTCCTAGATTATACTCGTACTCATGAGAAATGTAATCCGCTTGCGCCTCTCTTACGCACAACCACAATCGCAGCCGGGTCTGAGTGCCGTAGGTATTTGCATACAAATTGGCCCCTACACTTCACTAGACCCGATCCCGCTTCGACTCACAGATTATAAATCGGTGATATTATACAACATCGTGGTAACTGCTGTCTTGTGAGGATATAAAAAGCAGCAGAGTTTTAGGACAGGTTGGGATTTGGAAACAGGAGATTGGGAACCTCTGGTACTATTATTCTTATTATTTATTATTATGAGATACAGTACCTATTCGTAGATAATAATAAAAATGAGTGTGCTTTAGACCACACCATTAAAGTAAAACTTCTTTATCTCCATCCATCGGTCGGTATAACTTTGTTTTTGCTTTGTTTAATGTTAATGTCTGGTCAATTGTACATTGTCATTTTACCGGACAATGGAGATCTACGTGAACAAACTTTAACTTCCGTTCGCCAAGCATTCATTAACTTACTCCCCAAATCAAGCGTTGTTTTGAAGTTTTACTTCAAAAAACAATATAATGATGGAATATTAGAAATAAGGTTAAACCAACTTAAATTGCATCAATTTTATATTGAGAGATTACATTCGGCGCAAAGGCTGCAATATTACAATGGTTGTACGAGATATCAATATTAAATCATAAATAGATTAATCAATCAATATTTGTGCAAATATTTGTATAGCTCCAAACCTTTGCAAGCCAAGTGAAAGTTTAAACACGGGGCATTGAAGTGTATAGAAGCGTTATTGCTTGAGCCGTCGAGCTGTTTAGTTTTTTTTAATAACGTGATCAATATGATCTTTGTGATAATAGTGACGTCAGCATCGAAGACGTCAATTTCTCAGAAGAACACTGGAGCCGCTACCTGCATATAATATTCTAGTTATTTGGATTGATAAATAATAATTAAAATCTCATTTTGATTTCATGTGAAACCAATTTGAAAGGTATCCTGATTAGAAAGTCTGATTTTTAAAAGTATCTCGTGTCAAGTAAAAAAAAGTATTTACCAAATAGGTTTATGCCTGTTGGGAGTTCTAAATTCCTATTTTTTTGGAGTTAGTGATAAAAATTAACCAAAAAGCGAGAGGGATTGCAAAAAACAAACGTATAATTTGTACTTTTTTAAATTTATTTTGGAGCGAGATTAATTTCTTTCCTCTATTTTTCCTGATCCAGCTCTGCCCTCATCTACTTCCTGTATTTACATAATATTTCAATGATGTATCGCAGCCAAATGGACCCGCTGAGCCAAATGCTGCCAATCCGCTGAGTGTTTGAGCCGAACTGCTGATACTACTACTGGACTACTGGTATATTCTTGTAGTCATTTGTGAATCTATTTCGAGGATTTACGGAAATTTATTCAGAACTGAACGAATATTCTTCTTATTTTTGTCTTAGTTTCTTCAAAATTAACTTAATGGTGCCCACCATTGGTGATAATTATTGCTTAATCACGGTGATTTTTAAAGTGAAATTCTCACAGAGTTTTATTTACCGAATAAAAATAAATTAAGTCTAGAATGCTCCAGTAGCAAGCGAAGTTTTATTGCTCTTTCACGACTTCACCATCATGGAGTATATTTATACATACGCATTAACGGCTAAGCACCCCGCCCAGTGACGCTGCCCACCCGGTGATGCTGTAAAGGTCGATAGAGACCAACAGCATTAGCCCGTTAAAAAATACCCTTCAAAGTACGGTAGCGCAACGTTGTTATAGTAGACTAGCATCTGCCCGCGGCTTCACCCGCGTGGAAAAGAAAATTTTTCATAGATAATTCAACAACCCATTTCAAGGGTGAAATGGGCTGTTGAATTATCTATAATTAGTAAGAGGGCTTAGGGTTGGAATTTTGAAAAACCTTTTCTTAGTAAATAATAACACTGTACAAAGAACACACCCTTTAAATTTCAAGTCTCTAGGACCAGCCGTTTAGGCTGTGCGTTGATATTCAGGTCAGTGCGTTGACAGTCAGTCAGTCAGGACTTTGAATTTTATATGTATAGATTGTAATGGGATGAAAAGGAACCTATTAAGGAATTAGATAGTATTGTTCTAGTGCCTAAATACCGAAACACAGACACCAATAAAACGCCACATTGTTAGCGTTTTATTCGTTAAGTGCTCGATTACAGGCATGAGTGTGGGAAAGAGGTATAATGATGGTGAAACGTTTCTTTTCGCGTTGTTTCCAAAACTCCATAGAAGCTTCTAGTAAAGCTGCCACCGCTCTATTGGGATTATGACTTAGACTAGACTATAATAATAATATAAAAAAAATGCTCATTTCCTTATGTGCACGTTTGTTTCTCTGCACGCCTTGGTTGACTGGTAAAAAATGCTGTTAGCATTAAGTCTTCCTTTGTACTTTTTATGTACATAAAGTATTGAATAAATGGCATATATTCATAGCTAACTGTATAAACAAACGTACAACAAAGCGACAATAACCGTAGTTATCCAGTTAGCCGTGTCCCGGCGAGTTGTTGTGGGTAAATTGACTTATATCCGTGTTAGAGCCGCGGCGAGATTTCTCATCAATGTATAATTCGTGGAGGTGACATTGTTTTGACCTTTGTGAGCAAGGTCACCCATCCATTGGCGCGGAGAGGCCCGAAAGGGCCTGCCGCCGGGGGCGAGTTGGCTGGACTGCAGTCGCGACCCCTTCTCGCCCCGGTACGGTGGACGAGGGCTCACGGGGGGGGGTTTTAGTGGGTTAGAGTCCCACATACCCCCTGCTTCCACCCCCGTGGTGTCAGGGAAGTGCGAGGGCATTTCCCCCCCTCAAAAAAAAAGCTTGTTTCTAATGTGCACATATTTTGTATTAATTTTGTATTATATTGTTTATGGCACATATTTTTGAAGTAAAGTTTTACGCACGCTTCATTTGGGGAGTAAGCTGGCGAGGCAATTGGAAGTTGAAAGTTGTTGGTGGTCTACGTTAGTAGATCTTCATTATCAACATAACAAAGTTAAAAATTTGTATTATTATGTTGGTATGGTAAATGACAATTCAGAATTGTCAAAATGGCGATATTAACATTAAACAAAGAAAAACAAAGTTATATCGACCGATACATGGAGCTAAAGAAGTATTACTTCAGTCGTGTGGTCTGAGACAATTCGTTTTTTTTTCTCTGAAATTTTGTGAATCTTGAACGTGGTAAGAGCGATTGTAAATTCCACTCAGAACTACTTGGGAGGTCATTGAGAATCAAGCAGAAGCAAGAAAATTAAGCCAAAAGATTATGGAATAGTACTATCTACATCATTTTTGAGCAGCAATCAGAAACAACGTCTAAAACGTTTTATATGCTGTCTAAATGATAAAACAATTAGACATATGCATCCAATTGTAGGTCAAGAATACAATATTATGTGTATTCTTTTTTGCTTCACTTATACTTATTTTCACTAGGTGGTAAGACTTTTCTGTACAGTTCATCTAGGTAGGTACCACCGTTTTGCCAGTTATTCTGCTGCCAAGCAGTAGTACGCAAACACTACTGTGTTTCGATTTGAAGGGCATTGTTGCTAGTGAAATTACTGGGCAAATGAGACTTTATGACCTAATCTCACAGTTTAGTAATCTTATTGGTAGACTGTGCTGATGTCTCAGAATGACGTGCGCAGCGCAGTGTCACGCGAAACTATACTTTAGAGTTTCAAGTGTCACTGCAACTGATATGGGCAGTCGTGTCGCTTAACATCAGGTGAGCGACTAGCTCGTCATGTCATTTCGTAACATAAAAAAAGTGGTTTTCATAGTCTAAGCTAGTTCTAGCATGGCTTCTGAATCCAGCTGTATTTACTTATCACTTAGCAGTCATCCATCCAGGTACCAATTTAAACATGTTCGCAAAGTAACAGCTTTGTGCTACACTATGAATATTACAAAACAGCGGAACAACTATTGATTGACTGAAATTGGATAGAGTATGCGTCTATACCGACTAGATAGTTCCGCACGAACAGTTCTGAAGTAGCTAAGGTAAACTCCGAGCTAGATATTTGCAGTATCAGAAATATTGTCAGTTTGTGGCATCTGTACATTATTAACTCTTTGCAGAAGTTTCGGTTGTGAACAGAAAGAAAGATCCTGAGCTTTGGCGGGAAAACGAGAAAGATTATTATATGAGTATTATTTTCCAAAACTTGTGTTATTTTCAGTGTTAGTGAATAAATTGGTGGCGTTTATTCGTTAAGTGCTGCATTACAGGCATTAAGTGTGGGAAAGTGGTATAATGATGGTGAAACGTTTCTTTTCGGGTTGTTATGAACTGAAGAAACTGACGAATGAATGACGTAACGAGCTAACCGTTCATCTGATGTTAAGCGACACAGTTGCCATATCAGTTGCAGTGTCACTCGGAACTCCTCTATAGTTTCGCGTGACACTGGTCTGCACGTCATCCTGAGACATCAGCACAATCTAGTAAGATTACTAGACTGTTACATCAGGTCATAAAGTCTCATTTTCTCAGTAATTTCACTAGCTACAGTGCCCTTCAAACCGGAACACAGCAGTGCTTGCACGCTACTGTTTAGCGGCAGAATAACTGGCAAAGCGGTGGTACTTAGACAAACTTTACAAAAAGTCCTACCACCTGGTAAAATCACCGCCCGCAGTATCACGCAGCGTGGGAAGCTAGCTTAATAAGAGTAAACTTCCAGTACTTTCTAAACTTTTGAATACCCTCTCCATACTCTTAGATTCGTACAGCACTCGTCGCCGATTACTGCGCCATTTTTGAGTAATTCCCGGCTCTCTGTATGCAAATTTAGATGGCGGCCGGTGCGACCCGACCGGAATTGAGAGGGTTGAAAGTTGTGGAGGCCCTGAGAGTTCTGATGACGGGTTCTGTGGGGTACACAATTGGGTAGTGCTGTTTTTTTTCTACTGTATATTTGTTTGGTGTTATTGGTGATCACACTAAATAAAAAAGACAAAAATCACACAAATAATAATAATATGTGTGGACATCTCACACAACGCCATCTAGCCCCAAACTAAGCAAAGCTTGTGCTATGGGAACCAGATAACTGATACAATACTTAGATACTTTTTTGTTTGTTTGTGTAAATACATACATAGAATACAATATGACACCCAGACACAGAACAAACACCTATGTTCATCACACAAATGTTTGTCCTGAGTGGGAATCGAACTCACAACCCACAGTTCAGAAGGCAGGGCTACTACCAACTGAGCTATCGGGACAGTCAATAAAGAACTACAGTGATAATATGTTGATACAGTATTTGTTTCTTTTTCACCTGTATAAAGATCATGTTCCCGCAGGATGAAATAATTAATGTTTTGTATAATTTAAGACATTAATTAGTCTGGCCAGTGGATATCCGGCTCCTCTACGGATAGCAATACTCAACCGATTCTGGTGAAATTTTGTGAGTAGGTTTTTAACTATATGTGTTCGGGCTTCAAGCCCTTTTTCCTTACTAATAATAGGTCTTTACCTATGAAATTGCCGTATTGCAGTACAGACTTTTTCAAACAAGAAAAAGTTTTGATTGGCTATGAATTCTAAATACAAATTAATTTTGTTTTAAAAATATGACATTCTATTTACAATATAAGTCTTTTGTTTATTGATTAGCGTTGTATTTTCATTACATTTAAACATTTTTCCTCATAATGGATACTTTGAAATTTCGTGTAATTATGGAATATGAGTTCCGTCTTGGTACCAACGCGGCACAAACGACACGTAACATCAACGACGTTTACGGAGAGAACTGTACAAACGAACGTACAACCCGTTATTGGTTTGCTCGGTTCCGTTCTGGGAATTTTGACTTGAAAAATGAACCTCGTGGTCGTCCGGAAACTTTGGTCAACAATGATGAATTAAAGGCGATTGTGGAAGCTGATGAATCTCTATCTACAGCTGAGCTGGCAGCAGCTTTTGATGTTAGCATCAAAACAATATTGGTCCATTTGCGACAGATTGGGAAGATAAAAAGCTTGATAGATGGGTGCCCCACGAACTTAACGATCGCCAGCGCAACGTACGCGTCGAGACTTGCCTTGCGCTGCTTAACAGGCACAGAAATGAAGGAATTTTGAACCGAATTGTTGCGTGCGACGAAAAATGGATTCTTTTTGACAATCGAAAGCGCTCAGCAAGTTGGTTAGATCCTGGTTCGGTACCAAAGCAATGTGCAAAACGAATGACCCCTAGAAAGGTGATGGTCACAGTTTGGTGGTCTAGTGCTGGTGTGATTCATCATAGCTTTTTACAAAACGGCGAGATCATTACTGCAGATGTGTACATTGAAGAACTGACCACAATGGTGGCGAAACTCGCACGTCTGCAACCAGCTTTGGTCAATCGGTCGTCTCCACTGCTACTTCACGACAACGCGCGACCCCATACTGCACAACAGACCGCCTCTAAGCTGCATGAGTTGGGTTTGGAAGCTCTCCCTCATCCGCCATACTCACCAGATCTTGCGCCTACCGACTATTACTTTTCCAAAATTTGGACAACTTTTTAGCGGGAAAAAAATTCAATTCCCGAGAGGCAGTACAAAACGCCTTTGAAGAGTTTGTTGTCTCCCGTCCTGCTGATTTTTTCAAGAAGGGCATCCATAAACTGCCACAGCGTTGGCAAAAATGCATTGATTGCAGGGGTGATTACTTTGAATAAAAGAAATAAATAAGTTAGAAAAAAATTTCTTTAACTTTTTTCAAACAAAACGGCAATTTCATAGGTAAAGACCTAATATTATAAAGAGGAAAGATTTGTATGTAAGTATGTTTGTAACGAAATGGCTCAAAAAGTACTGGACCGATTTAAAAAATACTTTCGCCATTTGGTTGCTATATTATCACTGATTAATATAGGCTATTTTAATTGCAAGAAAAAAAATTATGCCAAAATATTTAAAAAATAAATATCCACCCGTGCGAAACCGGGACGGCCCGCTAGTAGTGAATAAATTTATAACATCAAAAAAAGTTAAGTCAAAGTGTATATTTTTTCCATGTCTATTTTTCAATGAGATAACCTGTAACATGTAACCTTGTCTTCTGAAACGAGGTCTGAACAATATGAAATTTTTATGTAAATAGTATTTAAGTTATATGCAAAAACAGCTTTCCGCGGCCACAGAGGCACTAGTTTTATATTTTGTTTTGTTACAGCCACTGACTGGAATGAATGATGAAGCATCATAGACTACAGTTAGTAAATTGAAAATGTGTATAGCTCCTTTAAATAAAATTATTCAATTGTCAATAATTAAGATGCTATTCCATGCTGTGAAGTGAACACAGCCATAACCGTTCACCTTTTGTTTCATACTAAAACTGGTAAAGAGTGTTTTTGTAGAAATTTCTACTGTTTTTGTCCATTGAAAAATTCATTTGACGGCGGCTACGTCCAGTTATAAACTCTATGCACAGCGATCGAGCACCGTAATTTACCCTGTGGTGGCATTAAATGTATTACAGTGGCAGCACTGGCAACTGTCATGGCGGCCCTACCTGTCTGGCTATATAATGGGATCGATTGGTGTGCTACGGAGCATTCTTGTTCCAGACACGGCGCGGTGTGGACATGCTGAAGGCCTTATAGTTATATAGGTTGCAACCTACCTACCCACAACACGTTCCTGTCTACATCAGAAGTGGGATTGCCCATTTCTACATCACCCTTCAAGCAACGCTAAGCGTGACGTGATGTGAATGATGACGTGACGGCGGGTGACACTAATATCAATTTTAGTTGCAGGGTTAACCCAGACCAGTGAAAAAAAAGAGAATGAAAGTTATGGTAAAAAAGTAATGATTCGTTAGAGAAAAAAACAATGAGAAAAAAAAAGAAAAAAAGGGTAAGCAAAAGAAAAAAAAGTAAAAAAAAAAAAAAGTGAAAAAAAGAGAGAAAAAAGTAAGAAAAGAGAATGTTAAAATGATGAAAAAAAAAATGTGTCTGAATGCTAAAGGGATAATCTATCCGGTCTAGCACTAATTGGTATTAGTTGGAAAGATGATTTTTGGTTGCTAAAGGGATATCTATCCGGTCTAGCACTATCCGGTCCATTTTTTACAAATGAAGGGATAAGGTAAATGATGATTTTTGGTTGCTAAAGGGATATCTATCCGGTCTAGCACTATCCGGTCCATTTTTATAAATGAAGGGATAAGGTATTAGTTTGTTGATTTTTGGTTGCTAAAGGGATATCTATCCGGTCTAGCACCATCCAGTCCACTTTTTGTAAATGAATGGATACTGATGGTTCTGAAGGGTTAACCCTTCAACTACAACTCTTTGTAAATGGCCTTTGTGGAGAGGAGACCAGGGTTAACCCTGACGATGACTGGCAGGTTAAAATGCTTTTGTCTAATCAAATTGAAACCTGATCTTTTGACTTTGACTCCAAGTTTAACTCAATTTAATTGTCAGGATGAACGAGCAATAACACTGATGTCCCTCACCAGGTACAAAGTGACGCTAAGCGTACGAGGACGTACGCACGTCAGTATGGCCGTGACGGCGGCTACGTCCAGTTATAAACTCTATGCACAGCGATCGAGCACCGTAATTTACCCTGTGGTGGCATTAAATGTATTACAGTGGCAGCACTGGCAACTGTCATGGCGGCCCTACCTGTCTGGCTATATAATGGGATCGATTGGTGTGCTACGGAGCATTCTTGTTCCAGACACGGCGCGGTGTGGACATGCTGAAGGCCTTATAGTTATATAGGTTGCAACCTACCTACCCACAACACGTTCCTGTCTACACATTTTTATTTTCGTCAGCTTGGGCCTGTTTACTGGTGGTAGTATTGATACTTATCTATATCAATGGTCAATAGATTATTGATTCTAAAATCTAATCTATTATCAACTATTACTATTATTATCTCTATCCCTTTTCTACTAACATAAATACAAAATATATCCTCTTACTTCCTTGTTTCTTGGTGCGGCGTCCACGCAACTGTTCAACCAATAATAATAATAATGACGCCCAACGATTACATACATAGATCCTGGACCCAAACTAGGGCTCCCTGTATCTGCAAGGACTATGGTACCAAAATATCCAAACACAGAACAAGTAATTGCGCTTTTTTTCGTTGCACAAACACTTGTCCTGTCGCGGGAGTCGAACTCGCCGCCTCCGGGCTATGAGCCGCTCAACCAACACACCACAGAGGCTGTCAAAGTCAAAGTGCAATGGACGCAAAAAGCTGATAATGCTGATGTTAATCCTTACTCATCTAAAATTAGAGACAACTCACACAAGACAAAAGTTAAAAGATAAAAGTCTAAGCTCAGCCTAATAAAACATTAATAGGTGCAGGCAGAATCTACCCACACCAGTACGCCGTCTCAAAGTGCTGCGCTATATTACATTTGTCTGCATTAATTTTCTGCTGCAGCTGCTTTGAGTAGTGGAGACGTGACGTCACCTCATGTAATTAAACATGTCATAGTGTAGAGTTAAGGGCGGAGAGGGTGGGGAGTGATGAATTTGTAAAGCGTATTTATTTATTAATTACTAGTTGCGCCCCGCAGTTTCACCCGTGGATAAGAAGTATTTTAGTTATTTGCTCATCTCACGGGAAAATTTCACTTTTCCGGGATAAAATATAGCCTATATGTTAATCCAGTGTATAAGCTATCTTGGTACCGAATTTCATCCAAATCCATTGGCGTTTGAGCGTGAAGGAGTAATAAACATACACACAAACACACGTACAAACTTTCGCCCTTATAATATTAGTGTGAATAGTGTGAAATATTAGAGTTATAAATATTTGTGGACATTTCACACAACACCTCAGTCCTCAGTCTCAAACTAAGCAAAGCTTTATATGGGATACAGATAATTGATAGAATGCTTAGATACTTTTTGTTTAAAAATATAGACATAGAATGCAATATAGCATCCAGACACAGAAAAAACATCGATGAAAATGTTTCTCCTGAATGGGAATCTAACCCACAACCTACATAAGGCACAGGGTGGAATTATTTATGTTTAGAATATGATAAGAAGTTGTTACTATATTTGGCACAGAGATAGAATTTAATCTCTAAATATATATATCTCAAAGGTGACTGACTGATTGACTGACTGACATAGTGATCTATCAACGCACAGCCCAAACCACTGGACGGATCGGGCTGAAATTTGGCATGCAGGTAGATGTTATGACGTAGGCATCCGCTAAGAAAGGATTTTTCGAAATTCCACCCTTAAGAGGGTGAAATGCGTAGTTGAATTATTTTCCCATAGGCAACGCCGCAGGCGAAGCTGCGGGCAGAAGCTCGTTAATAATAATAGTAATAACGCCTATCGATTACATACGTAGATCCTGGAGCCTTAATAAGACTTCCTGTGTATAGGCACCCAGGAACTATGAGGTCCATAGTCCCACAACACCCGGAAGATACGATGTTAAGCAACACGGCTGCCCATAACAGCACAGTGTCACTCGGAACTCCAAAATATAAAGTTTTGCGTGACACTGCACTGCGCACATCATTCTGAGCCATCAGCACAGACTGGGAATAAAATTACTCAACTGTGAGAACAGATCATAAAATCTGTTCCCAGTAATTTCACTGGCGACGGTGTCCTTCAAACCGGAACACAGTAGTGCTTGCACACTACTGCTTGGTGGCAGAATAACTAGCAATGTGGTGGTACCTACCTAGACGAACTTTGCAGAAAAGTTTTAGCTACGTGATTTGGATCTGTTTCATTGATTGTTGTTATGTTGAATTTGGATATGCAGTATCAAATCCACAACGCTCTCAAAGACTGGTTTTCTCAGCAACTTGAATTTCCAGCCATATTCAGGGTACCCCAATGAGTCCGCTCCGCCCAGCTGCCATTGTGTGCGTAACGAGCGGCATTGTGCCACTAGATCTCATTAGAGCTGTATCATTAAGCGACAGCGAACGTGTCGCGCTGTTTTTAAATGCCTCAGAAGTGGGACGGAAGAACTGGCTAGATGAATGAAAAACGGATTAAGGAATTTTCAATTTTATTTTCGTGATCATAAACACTACGGCTTAGTATTTTTGATCTACTAGTTACCTATTTCTTGAATTTATGTGTGAAAATGAAACACTCATGCTTGGACTTTCCAAAACAGATTAACCCTGATGATGACGAAAAACGAAGCTTAAACATAGATTTGTCTGTTGTGTAGCTTTAAAGCCAAAATTTTTATTGAATGGATTGCTTCCACTACCAAACAATAATAAGTGAGAAACATAAAAAAATAAATAGATACTTTGCCTAAGGAAATTAATGTGCCGAGGTTAAATGTAATTTCCCATAGCGCCCCAATTATGAGCTATATAGCAAATTTACGACATTTGTTATTGAATTAGATATTTTTTTATTCACAAATAACGCACAGCCATGTTAAATTCAACTAATAAAAAGCAGTTAATTACTCCCCTAACTTCGTTCCATTGAAACTTTTTTTAATGAATAAGTTAGCTGTTTTAATAATGTTGTGTTGTAATTCTTTTTGAAGTAACAACAATACGTGCTCTACAAATAGTGTAAAAGTAATAAATGCACATTTACACCTTATGGCAGAAAAATTTGCACACAAATTTTACTTTTGCAACACCCAGTGTAATCTATCACTAAACGAGTTTGTAAAGTGAATTTCAAGAAGAACTTCTACTAACTAACAAATATTTATAATTTTACAAAAACATACTTTCCTCCAATTTATATAGAAAGTTGGTACACGGAGCTCTAAAAGAATCGGGATGGGGGCGATAATCGACTAATCCCACGTGAATAAAGTCGTGGGGACGCAGCTACATGGAGTGCTTTAAATGATACTAATTTTTCAGTGTGTCATGAGTGTTTAAAAAATTGAAAATACTTACATTGCTTCCACACTCTGCAAAAGGTGTGACTGTTTAAGCTATAAA
Source organism: Ennomos fuscantarius (assembly GCA_905220475.3). Classification (NCBI taxonomy): domain Eukaryota; kingdom Metazoa; phylum Arthropoda; class Insecta; order Lepidoptera; family Geometridae; genus Ennomos; species Ennomos fuscantarius. The sequence goes on from HG992042.1 coordinate 13,850,849, forward strand.
AAAAAATGAAATTTAAACATACATTTATTTGGATAAAGGCAAATAAGTACATTACATTAGGTTAGAAAAACCTGGGTCCCAACACTAGGCTCAGGGCCTGTTTTATGCGATCCAGGCTGGTTTCGCCATAAATAATATGGGAAATGAAGCTAGGTTACAAAAATTTATACAAATTACAAATAATTTTAAATTAAACATTAAATTTACTATGATGGCATAAAATAGTAGGTAGTAGGACTTTTCTGCAAAGTTCGTCTCGGTAGGTACCACCGCTTTGCCAGTTATTCTGCCGCCAAGCAGTAGTGTGCAAGCATTACTGTGTTCCGGTTTGAAGGGCAATGTAGCTAGTGAAATTACTGGGCAAATGAGACTTATGATCTGATCTCACAGTCGAGTAATCTTATTACCAGACTGTGTTGATGTCTCAGGATGATGTGCGCAATGCAGCAGTCATGCGAAACTTTACATGTTAGAGTTCCGAGTGACACTGTTCTGTTATGGGCGGCCGTGTCACTTAACATCAGGTGAACGACTAGCTCGTCACATCAATCAATAACATTTAAAAAAAAATAAGGAAACAACTTATTTAAAAAACTAAAATATTATCATTACAGTGTGCCATTACTTCCTCCACACACTGTACATCTCAGTCCAACGTTAAACAACTATTGTTTTTCATTACAAAGCGAGCGAAATGGAAAATTGAATTTATTTTTTTATATCAAGCGCTCGTTAAAAATAGAAAGGAAAGTTCCCGACTGAATTGAAATTGTTTTCGTTCTTGGCCAATATTCAACAATGTATGCCAATGTTTGGCATTTTTTTCCTGTACGACATAGTTGCCAATGTTTGCCAGCGTTGGGAAAGAAATCTGTTTTTATTGAGACTTTGACACGCAAGCTTTTCGGTATGAGGTCAGTTTTATTATAAGGGGGTATGCCATAGTCACCACGTTTGGCTGCCTACAGATGCTGATTACAGATTTTAATGTATTGAAGATAATGTGGCTGCCTATTCTTGACTTGACAAGCCCGATTGCTCAGTTGGCAGTACCCCTGCCTTCTGAATTGTGGGTTGTGTGATGAACATAGGTGTTTGTTCTGTGTATGTGTGTGTGTTGTATTTTATGTATTTACAAACAAAAAAGTATATAAATATTGTATCAGTTATCTGGTTCCCATAGTACAAGCTTTGCTTAGTTTGGGACTGGATGGCGCTGTGTGAAATGTTCACAAATATTTATTTATTTATTAGTACCTAAAACATACCCTTTCTTAGCTATGCTATGCGAGTAAACATCTACAAGTCAGACTTCCTTTGAGGTGCATACTCAAGGCATTCGGACGCCTCTTGAGAGGCATAATTTGAACGCCATGTAAGAAGCATTCTTAGAATGACTCGGATGCTCTTGTGGAGACGTTAGGCTAAATTTAGATTCAAGTACATTAGGATTGAATTCTAGATGAATATTATTTGTAAAACTGTAATAGTAGCGTCGTTGGAGAACGAGTGAAACACAAATCCATGCTTAAGACTGTTTATTATATCTAAATATATGTAACTCAAAGGTGACTGACTGATTGACTGACTAATATAGTGATCTATCAACGCACAGCCCAAACCACTGGACGGATCGGGCTAAAATTTGGCGTGCAGGTAGATGTTATGACGTAGGCATCCAATAAGAAAGGATTTTTCGAAGTTTCACCCTTACGAGAGTGAAATGGTTAGTTGAATTAATTAATAGTAATTAATTAATTTTCCCATAGGCCACGCCGCGAGCGAAGCTGCGGGCAGAAGCTCGTTCAATGACAATAAGATGCAGTGTATAGATACTTTACTCAGGCATATCTATTCCTTCACTACAAAACGACGAATTCAACTGAAATTCAAAACCTGAGCATTCCTTCTGCGAATGTTAATTCTATGGGCAGCGGAGCTTCAGAAATATATTTCAATACACATCATCAGCCGGAAGACATGCTGCTGAATTGAACTGAACTGCTGAACAATGTAATGTTACTTTTAAAGTCAAAGTCAAAGGCTATTCTTAGCACATTTACAATTTTAATTTGGGTATTTTCTGGTCTGCTCTGCTTCCTGCATTTTGGAGGTCATGTCCGGAAAATAGAAACCTGGAACGCATCCCTAGGTCGAAGGAAACCCCCATCTGGTGCCAACTGCACAACGTTTTCCTATCAGCACCAGTCAGATTTCCTTCGACCCAAAGATGCGTTCCAGGTTTCTATTTATGGTTTCAGATCTTAGCACGGGTGCGTTCACAAATTGTTAGGATATTGAATCCAGCGGCGGTCTAAGTAGACAATACATCCAAAACGCAGGGGGCAGTGCAAAGCAGAAAATACCCAAATTAAAAATAACAATACAAAACAGGCCTCCCCCATAAAATGCCACTTAGGACGCTTATCATAGGGTTTGCTGTTGTAACCACGGTTTATAGACGTCTAGGTGATCACATAAGATCTTAATTCCGCTGCTGCTTATTCTCGAAATATTTCCTCAGCCGACTTTAACAGCACCCGCGGGAAGAGATTAGATGGTACTATTTCTAACTGGTACGATACGGCCTAACCAAATATTCCAATACATTGTTTATTATTCGATTTTGTCGTTCGTATATTTTGGTTTACGTAAATAGTTTGTTGATGTGGTGACAATTAATTTTGTATATTGTCCGTAATAAGATGACCTTTGGGTCACCTATTTACTGAAACATTAGATCCTTCAGCAAGATTTCGCAATTGTAACCCATCCGTATCCCAAAACAGCTTCTAATCCAGGTAATCTCCGTTGGCGAAAGGCAACAAATATCCGTCAGAGAACACGCCCCCGCGAATCTCTTAAGGCTGGGAATCTGACCCGAACCGCACATTTGTTAGGGGCTACGAGTGAACAGTACTTAGTACTTAGCGAATGTATGTTATACTAGTTGCGCCCCGCGGTTTCACCCGCGGATAAAAAGTATTTTAATTATTTTCTCATCCCACGGGAACATTTCACTTTTCCGGGATAAAATGTAGCCTTGATGCTAATCCACTGTATAAGCTGTCTTGGTACGGAATTCCATTCAGCCGTTTGAGCGTGAAGGAGTAACAAACATACACACATACAAACTTTCGCTTTTATAATAATAGGTCCATATTACAGAACGATGCTCAGTCATCGATCGGTGCTCAAGCAGAGATTTCATTCACCAATTGATCACTTTGTGAATGAAATCTTTGCTTGAGCATCGTTCTGTAATACGGACCTTAGTGTGATACAATGACAGTGATTCACCTTAGAGCAAAAGAAAGACTTTCATGAATTCCCATTTTCATTTTTTTTTTTTTCAGAACATTATCGAAATTCTTCTTTACGCACGCTTCACTTGGAGAGTAAACTTTGAAGGCGAGGCACAAAAGTTGAAGTTGGTTCACGTAGATCTCCATTGTCAACATGACAAGATTAAAAATTTTTATTCTTATCTTTGTATGTCCGGTAAAATGACAATTTACAATTTTCAACAAACTAAGCAAATGTTATGCAGGCCGATAGATGGAGCTAAACTGAAGAAGTTTTACTTCAGTCGTGTGATCTGAAGCATACTCGTTTCTTTTTTATCTAATCGCAAATGACCTATGAAACTCAGACTTGTGAAAAGATCCAAAGTTGACAATCTCAACCACTACGCCACACAAAACACGTATCCGACATCAAATCGTTCCACACTCGACGACACGATGGTCGTTAATAGAATCACGTCGCGTCATTCCCGACACGAGATCGCGTCATACGCTGCGTGGCGACATTAGATTATGACGTCATCACTAGTGTTCGTTCGAGCGCTACGCACTGATAAGTGCTGTGTGACATACGAACCGTTTGAGTAGCTGACATGTTCGCTATTAATGTAACGCTATTCACCAAAAGCAACCTTTAGAAATAGAAGAATAACGTTAGGTTTTAAGCAGTCATAATCACAAACATTTTTTTTTAAGTAAAAATTCTTGACGTTTGACTTGGGGAGTAAGCTGGTGAATGTTAAAGAGGCGAATGGAAGTTGAAATTTGTGTCACGTAGATCTCCATTGTCAACATAACAAAGTTAAGAATTCGTATTATTATGTTGGTAAAATTTTCATGTTCAGTAAAATGACAATTTACGATTGTCAAGATGGCGACATTTACATTAAAAAAGCAAAAACAAAGTTATACCTGCCGATAGATGGAGCTAAAGAAGTTTTACTTCAGTCGTGTCTAAAGCACACTCGTTTTTTTTTATTCTTTAAATTTATTTTACTTTTAATAGGCTTGCAACTTACCACTGTCTCACTTAATGGTAAGTGACGACGCGGTCGGCGATGGAACACGCTTGCTTAGAAGATACCGGTTTACCTACTATTGCCTCTCCAAGATTATATTTTCCAGGAAACAGCTAATAATAATTTAAAAGATGGCTGCGTATATTTCAGTTATTACAATAACGTTTGGGATCCCGTATTTTGAGGTATGTTCTATCAAACCGGACGCAACATAACCTTACTTATACCGTAACACGTTGCTTCCAATGTTATCGAGCCGTGTGTCCCGGCGGCAAACAGATGATGACTGGTAAATGATTCGATGCGTTAAAGTAAGCCCGTCGTTTGTCTGCCGTCCTCATGCGGGTAGTTACCACCCCGAGGGGTGCGTGAGGTGTAACACCGTGTTGGATGAATGGCTGGATCGCTGCTGATTTACTTTGATTTAGTTGCGAGCGGTGATTGTTTAAGACGCGTGGGAACGTAGTAATGAAGATGTATAGTTTAGTCTATTGTGCTCTGTATTTGGAGTATGGAGCCATCTTAATCATTTCTAATGAGTTGTGTAGTTGTGAGCGTATGTGTGTTTTAAAATGTACTGTACTGCGTCATCTTAATTGGTGTGTATATGTTTACTTCGGGATGTGGCCCTCGCATAGCATGCTTTTTGAGATCGATCTTTAACTCTACTCATTAAAATACTAAATGCTACAAATTATAGTTACACAAAAGACAATTATTGTCAATATTTAAACATATCCACCGCTGCTAAGGCACAATAAATCTGAATTTTCCTTTGTCATTTTAACCATAAACACACAACCGATCGGTCGGATCGGATAAATTTTCGGAAGCCTCATTTGGTCTACTGACAACGCCAAAAGGGTTTTCATAATGGTTAAGTTGCTGTTTAATCCTCTGTCACAGATTAAAAACATATTTAAAACGTTTATCTAAACTTGTACCTTATGTCATCCAACTTATTTTTAGTATTAAAGCTTTGTGTGTCCCATAAGACAATATGCTCTCTGTTGAAAGTCTCCTAATAGATTCGTCATGTCAGTCAATTTAGTCAAATCTTAAGGAAGTAAGGACTCAAATTTCCTCGGAGACAACATTCTAATAATTAACTGAAATTGATGGATACAACTAACCGATTGGCGTCCGGGGAAACATATTAATTTAGTTCAAAACTTGTTCAGACTGTTTAGAAGTTTTGGAAGCGACGCAAACGGGCTGTGAACCTTCTAGGAAACCGAACTGTTGACACGAATTCGATGGAAATTTCGTGGTTTGGACGATATTACGTTGTCACTCAAGACAAACCGCAAGCTAGGCAGGTCTAGAAGGATCGACAACCGAGGGGAATTGTTGAATTAAAGAGGCTAGCAGCCACTCAGGGCGGCGCTCCGTAGAAGGAGGTGTACGTTTAGCAGATAACGTCTTCAGACTAGTAATGATTACGTTGGCACAATATGATTCAAGGGTTGATAGATAAAATTAAAATGAAGATAATTGCATCACCTTAACCACAAATGAAATGTATATATTAGACCTTATAATACGGAAGTAGGTAATATTTTTGCGTGAATCTTTTGCGGAGTTTCGCGGCGCACTCATCTGTCCCTAAAGCTGGGATATGCTTTTTCTCAAGCTACCATGCCGAGTGATCTCATTCTAAACCTTCATCTTTTACAAGCCAGCAAATTACAATGACAGTCTCAATGGTGTGGTGGTTGTGAAGGTTGGCTCATACCCCGGAGGCGGCGGACTCGATTCCGCGACAGAACAAATATTTGTGTATAGAAAAAAAACCACTAATACTTGTTCTGTGTCTGGGTGTTGTGGGACCATGGTCCTTTTAGTTATTGGGTCCCTAGATACATGGAATCCTAATTAAGGTGCAGGAAATCTATGTATGTGATCGTTGGGCGTAAAAAATGGGTTTATAGTAGAGTCCACTAAAAAAAACCCTTTTAATTATAAACGAATATGTCAAAAATAAAATAAAACCCACGATAAATCTAGTCAGCGGTTGATAGAGTCCTTAGAAATGCAATTTAAATAGATACAAATGAGTATTTGACAAAAACCTGTACAATAGGGCAATGTCTCAACGTATAGTGTTACTGTTTAATTATTACACTAATTATACTAAAAGTTGCAATTATTTGCCCCCGGCGTGGGCTCTGAAAAGACCTTAATTTCGTCGACAATTATCTTAAAGACGCGATGGAAATCTTAGGTACAAACTGGCGAGTTTTTTTTATGAGCCCAACTGTTAAGAAGTAGCGTTAAATTACTTATTTATATATAGCGGTATTTACTTTGAATATTATTTTTCCTTTAAAAAATCCCGTTATCAATACAATTTCTGCCTTTAAATTGAAAATTTATCTGTTTATGTTTTATTATTTAAGGATTGGAATTTGTATTTTGTTGGATCTGAAATTTGAAGCCGGGTACGATAGTAGTGTAAAGAGTATGTAAAAAATGGTACTATACTTATCTTCTACTATTCTTATCTTCTTTCAGTAAAAGCTCTTTGCATAGAAACTTTGATAGGTTGACAGCTGTTTTGATTGGATTTATCTATTATTCTGGCTATATTTCAAGCTATCTTTAATGCAACTTAGACTATAACTTAATCTCTTTTTCAACACGTGACCAAAATGCTGGCCTCTACTTCGGCCAAAGATTGAGCATTGCCATTCAACGTGGCAATGCTGTCAACACGTTGCCTAGTAGGTGGTAGTTTATTAGATTAAGTTATTTAATGTTTTCTATTTTTTTACTCTAACATAATTATATTTTCTATAATAATAAACAATAAATTAAAAACGCTATTTTAAAAACATTCACTTATAAGTCAAGAATGAATGGGCATCTCATGGGAAAGCGTATTTCTCGTTAGACAACTTCATCACTTACCATCAGGTGAGTTGTAAAACGTATCCCCTTTTTGGCATTTAAAAAAATACAAATTTTAGTGCCAAAAACAAAGTCAAAGTTCATAATCTTTTAGTAGTAAGTAGCTACCTCTTGAATTTTAAACCGCATTCTATTTGTGTTCTAATTTAATTATCTGAACTCATGAGCACATCTCGCGCTCATGAGCACGGTCTTATATCCTTAATGGAGTAATTTGTTTAAAAATAACAAGGAAACTCCTCGCAGATTTCTCATTTCTTCTCTTTTGTTGGCTTAGAATATTTTCGACTGCTTTTCCTTAAACATGGCAATAATTAAGAACGTAACCGCGTTAGTGAAAGCGTCGAGCACCAACTGTGAGTATGTTTTACCGAGTTTTGTTATTTTAAACTTGTTTCCACCAACAAGTTTATTTTATTGGTATTTTATAATATATATATATTATAATAGTAATTTCCTTTTTATCATTGAAGTAAAACTTCTTTACGCACGCTTGACTTGGGGAGTAAGCTAGTGAATGTGAGGTTGGTCAACATAACAAAGTTACAAATTTGTATTATTATGTTGGCATGTCCGGTAAAATGACAATTTACAATTGTCAAGATGGCGACATTAATATTAAACATAGCAAAAACAAAGTTATACCAGCCGATAGATGGAGCCAAAGGATTTTTACTTCAGTCGTGTGGTCTTAAACACACTCACTTTTTTACCCTTACAATTCAATAACCAACCATGGTGGATTCTGACAGCAGAAATTGATTGCGGGATTAAGCAAGAATTTCATTTTGAAAAATGAATAAATATAATTTGGCATCAATAGATACATCATTTTGGTCCTGTCATTGTGGTCATATACCCTCACTCTAGTTCAAAAGACTTATACTATTGGTGAGGGTCGTTAAAACACATACGGATCTTTCAGCACAACACCATTGACATTCCTTATTTATATAAGAAGGCGGTGGTAGGGCGGCATGTGGAACTCGAACCAACTAAAAAAACGAGTGTGCTTTACACCTCGCGACTGAAGTAAAAACCTTTTAGCTCCATATGTCGGTCGGTATAACTTTGTTTTTATTTATTTAATGTTAATGTCGCTATGTTGTCAATTGTAAATTGACACTTTACCGGATATACCAACATAATAAAAAATTACTTTATTATGTTGACCATGGAGATTGGCGTAAACCTACAACTTTCAGCTTCCGTTCGCATCATCAGCTTACTCCCCAAGTCAAGCGTGAGTAAAAAAGTTTACTCTTTACGCGATGGGTCGTGTTAGCATTCTACTAGCTCTCACTTAGTATAACCTTACTTTCTACCCTGTTTTAATTGTAAATCATTAAGTGTAACATCCTACATTACAACATTGTATTGCTAACAATTTTGCACAGCAAACATATTTAAACTGAAAACTACACTTCTAAACTCACTAACGCCAGTTTGAGTACAGCAACGTACAGACAGTACAACAAGTTGTGACAATTTACAATGGCGACGATACTTTGATAACGCACGTCGCGGTTGGTATCGCGTTATGGGAGTTTGAAAACTTTGTCGGATTTAAAAGCTTGTAGTTTGAGCTACTGTTACTTTCATTATAGTGAGAGAAGGGTAAATTTTAAACAAGACGCTTCCCTCATCTGTGTATAATTATATTTGGTGTGGTTTCATCTAACGCCCGTATTACAGAATGCTCAGTTGCGAATTGAATTATCATGTCATAGGGATGTTTGTAAAATTTAAAACTTAAATTTTTATATTGAATTTTTTTTTAATTACCAGTTTATTATTTATATCTGAAGTACTGATTCACGATTGAGAGTCGTTCTGGAATACCCACGAGCCTAATACTGGTCTGTACTAACTACGCGTGAATACAAGTACAAGGAATGGAGAAAAACAAGCTGCGCCGACCCCATTTAAATGGGATAAAGGTAGGCGGATGAGTAGTTACTATTTTTAATATGAATTTAGTTTACGATATTTTACTTTAAGAAGATTTTAAGAAGTGGTTTTCGAAAGTTCTTGGACCTATCTTCTTTTCGTTTTTTTTTTATGTTAACGTATGATGCGACGAGCTAACCGTTTGCCTGATGTTAAGCGACACGGCTGCCCTTCTCAGTTGCAGTATCACTCGGAACTCTATATACAGTTTCGCGTGACACTGCACTGCGCACGTCATCCTGAGACATCATCACAATCTAGTAATAGGATTACTAGACTGTGAGATCAGGTCATAAAGTGTCATTTGCCCAGTAATTTCATTATCATAGCTTTTTTACTATTTTTAGGACTTTTAAGTATTCTTAAACCAAATAAATAATAATGAGTACTTACTACGTACTTATGTATGTATACCTTCTATTTTTCACGGCTGAATTGCAATATAAAGGTATCTTTAAAAAAAGACAACAATTTTATTCGTTTACAAACTAACGCCATCTATGAGAAAGGGCTGGAAGTATTTGCAGACGTAGCAAGCTCTAAACGGTGTCTTGGAAACGGTTCTAATTTTGTGTAAACAAGTCGACTAAAATATACTTAGTGAGAAGATGGGAAAGTAATTTTCTTAATATGATTTTCATTTTCGTTTTTCAACAGTAATGAGATGAGATGGGTACACTATATTATCTTCATACGCTAGCTAAATAAGCGAATTGCGTGGAGCTAAACCACAAAATAGATATTGGGTATCTGTTACGATTATGTACATTTACCTAATTAGTGTTATACTTTTATTGAAATAAATCGATAATTAGACTTATAACAGAATGATAACATAAATATAAAGAAAAAAAATGTAAGTTGCAACATTACGATTTACAAACCTTTCGCCGCGCCGTCCAACACGGCCCCGCGTCGTCAGCGTTTCTTTGATTACCTACTGTGCTGGAAATATATTTTAAATGCACTCAACACCGCAACACGGTTTTAGTAATAAATATTTTTCCAACCAAATTGTCTGCTTGTAAAATGTTATCTACAAAGTAAAATAAAATAGATTTCAAATTCCCTTGTCATGTTAGAATAAAACGAAAAAAGAACGTAGCATATTATGTTACGTTATTTTTGCATAAGGCTAGAAAAGCGTTTTTATTTTTCGGACGAATTTTTTTCTTTTTGCGTGTCAATAGTGCGTACATTTTAAATAATAATAGCGCCTAACGATCACATATATTGATCCTGGACCCTAACTAGGATTCCCTGTGTCTAGGGACCCAGGAACTACGAAGACCGTGGTACCCACAACACCCAGACTCAGAACAAGTATTCACGTTATTTATCTGTGCGCCTGTCCGCAGGAATCGAACCCGCCGCCTCCAATCTATGAGCCAGCCTGCTCAACCACCGCACCACAGAGGCTGTAGGTCGTAGGTCACTGGCTGTAGGCCACCTTCACTCCGTAGTCCGTGGCGTTAAAGGTCGTCTTTTGCAGGTGGTGGGACAAGAGGGACACACAAGTAACACTAGTAAGTGGGACATGGTTTGGATGGCAACCCCGCACTCGCATAGTTTGAGTGGGTTATCCATAGCCCTACTTGCACATGTAGTCTACAACGACCAACTTCAGTCCTAGGTCGGTTGTTAGACTTCCAGACTGGCCATGGGAGATCACGTCCTGGTGGTAACTGTTCTCGTGTGGAAAAACCAAGAGATGCTGAGAGTAACCTTCTTCGTGGCTGGATGGTCTTACGGTTTAAGAATTTATTTCCTCAAAGAATTATAGAAATTCACTAAGAGATAAAGTACAATAGTATTTATTATACAATTAATGTACCGTTGGGTGTAGCTTTAAAAGTTTATCCAAGTTTCTAATATATTTTGTAATTTCTAATATACTTGCATCAAAAGAGCCAGTTGCACGGTCGACCGGTAAGTTAAAAGTATATTCAAATACATTGAGCAATAATGTCCTTTAATACTGTGATAATGCGGTTGATATTAGCAACGCGCTAACTGTAACTTAAGTTTCAACACTTGTTTAAAGTACTTAGAAAACATTTATGATCAACAATTCAGTACCCAATGCTCGCATAAAAGCACATTAGCGTAACCTTTTCGATGTAAAAATCTGAGTAACAGTGCTTGCGCACTCGGATAGTCAGATAAACAGCTTAGCTCTTTGTGATGCAAATCCGACACTTCACAAGATCTCAACCCGAGATACACAGGGACGTGGCATGGAAAAATGCAGTAACATAACTTTAAATACCTTCAAGACTGCTTAGGAACTTACCTGCTGCATTCAAGCCCTCGACGCTTTTATTCTCAATAAGTAAACTGAAAATGTATTATAATTTTATTATATTCTGCTTATATTGAATTATTTATTGTGTATTTATTCGAAAATGTAAATGAAACTTATAAGTAAACGAAACATGCTATATTTTTAATTGTACGCATTCAACTCTAGACTGGATCTATAATGAACAAATGGAGAGTTTTGGCGGGAAAGTTAAAAAGATGGCGTCGCCGCATTGATTATTTTCCATGACTTGTATTATTTTCAGTGTTATTGCACAAAGTTGGTGGCATTTTATATGTTAAGTGCTGGATTACAGGCATGACTGTGGGAAAGTGGTATAATGATGATAAACGTTTCTTTTCGTGTTGTTTCCAAAACTCCATAGAAGCTTCTGGTAAAGTTGCCACCACTTTACTAGGAGTATAACTTGACTAGACTATACCATTGACTATAAATCCACTTGACTAATGAAACAACTTCCCCTCATATGAAAAATAGAAGTTGGTTTCCACTTCTAGCCTTTGCGAGTTCGTCAGTTTTGTTTTGGATTTCCGCGGAGAAACAGCTAACGAAAAAAATCACAGAATATTCTTCTAAAAGAATGTTTTTCTAAAACGAGTTATGGCTCAGTGAAATTGTGCGGGGAGAATAGCAAGACGTCTGGCTGTGCAAAGGACGGCATATCATTCCACAAATAAGAAATTTTCATATAGTAATTAGAGAAAACTTAGTACATCTATTTTGAAATTAAAATTGAATATTATGAAGAAGAAGAAGAAGAAGCGGGAACCCGTTGATGTCTTTTGTTCCGTCCTACTCTGTTCTTTGTAATTTCGTATGATTTTGTCTCGTTTTATCCTTGCACTTGCGTTATTATCGTGATCAGCCAAGCATAGAAAATGCCTACAGAATAAGTAATATGTAGTACTCTGCTGTTACTTCGCCCTTTACCCCCTCTAGCATATAGAATTACAAAGTGCTTATTGTTAATTATTACATAGCAAGCTCAATATATGAGTTTGAAAAAAAAGAATTTCTCTTTCTCACTACTGATGCTAGCAATCCGGCACAATGCAGAACAGAAAACTCCGATCTGAAGCTTCGATTACATCTGTAAAGAAGAAGCTACAAGAAACTTATACTATATATTTGTTTGTTTATACTTTACAAATAATGTGTTCAAAAGTTGTCCAATTCTTCTATGTACTGTGTTCAAGAATCACAAGCACGCTGAAAAAGACTTCGAGCGATGCAAGAGGAATATTTATAAGCCAAATATTGGAGTTCCAGGCGTTAGATTATTATGATTTTAAAGTCATTATGCGATGAGCAAGCGATATTCGTTTCGCTGACTCACAATGTCGGGTGACGTGTTTAAAAGTGTTTTATCAAAATACAATCATGATTAAGGACATGATTTTTGAATAACTTCTCATTCCGCAAATAGTTGATTCATTTCTTCATCTTGCTTTATATACTAGAAACGGTCCATTATGATGACAGCCTCTGTGGTGTGGTGGTTGAGCAGGTCGGCTCATAACCCGGAGGCAGCGGGTTTGATTCCCTCGGCAGGTCAAGTTTTTAATCACAGAAAAAAAGCGCACTTTTTTTTTACATACAAAAATCCTGGACCACAACTAGGATTGCCTGTGTCTAGGGACCTAGGAACTACGTGGACCATGGTCCCACAACACCCAGACTCAAAACGAGTACTTGCGCTTTTTTTCTGTCCATAAATACTTGTCCTGCCGCGAGAATCGAACCCGCCGCCTCTGGGTTATGAGTCGACCTGCTCAACTACCCCACCACGGAGGCTTACTTGTTCTGAGTCTGGGTTTTGTGGGACCATGGTCCTCGTAGTTTCTGGGTCCCTTTATACAGGGAATCCTAGTTAGGGTCCAAGATCTATGCATATAATCGTTTGGCGTTATTATTATTATTATAAATACATTAATCGCTATTTTCAAACTTCAAATTAAAGTTACTGGAATCACCTGCTTGGAAATGTTTATGGTAAATCAGTAAACCAATTTAATAGTCGATTTTATTAAATACATCGTTTCTGTTTTTAAATACAAGCGAAGTTCATATCCAAAAGCCAATGAAATGCATTTTGTCAGTTTTAAGTCTCGGAATAACGAAGTAGCTCGGTCTCGGAGTAATAAAGTTAAGAGTTAATCTTTGAGTTGAGAGTTCGTCCCCGCCGGCTCGTTACTGAAAATGCAGTTATTTACTATTTGGAACAAAAAGAGCACCTATAAAGTAGTACTTATATTCTTCTTCTTTTATCTTAAGCCCCATCTGGTAAGAAATCTTTAGTGGTAAACTGTAATTTTACTCGCATCTTAATGTATGAAGTAAAACTTCTTTACGCACGCTTGACTTGAAGAGTAAGCTGGTGAATGCGAGGCAAACGGAAGTTGAAGTTGGTATGTCCGGTAAAATGACAATTTACATAAAGATAATAACATTAACATTAAATCATAGCAAAAACAAAGTTATACCAGCCGACAGATGGAGCTAAACTTTTTTTTTTTTTTACTTCAAACTTGTCTTGCATTTGACCACGCTCTCACCTGATGGAAAGTGACAATGTGATCGATGGTGTAGCATGCTAGCCAAGTAAAATCGACTATAGTAGTAGGTAAGTAGGTCTAGTACCTAAAGTAGCCTACACTCGGTTTTAGGGTATCAGAATAGTCCTAAATTGTTGTACTGACTAATGAAGACAAACTTTTAATTTATTTCTGCATACATGTAATTAAAGTTTCCTTTATAGTTTCCCTCAATATTCCATTGAGCACCCGTTTTAACACTTTTAACTTTGTTATTGAAAACTGTCGTTGCGGAGTCTCTAACTTTTTGTATGTTAGTGAATGATGTGACGAGCAAGCCGTTCGCCTAACGTTAAGCGACACAGCCGCCTATAACATAACAGTGTCATTCGGAACTCCAAAATACAAAGTTTCTCGTGACACTGCACTGCGCACAACATCCCGAGACATCAGCACAGTCTGGTAATAAGATTTCTCGACTGTGAGATCAGGTCATAGAGTCTCATTTGCCCACTTCTGCTTGACGGCAGAATAACTGGCAAAGCGGTGGTACCTACCTAGACGAACTTTGCAGAATAGCTGTCTCTTTCTTAGCCTTATTTTATGGTTTTAACAGACAAACCACATTTTCTATTAGAATAATGATTAAATTAATTCTAAATTTTTGTTTTTCAAATACATTGATAATTCAAACTATTAATAATAGAAACGGATGATGCTAATGCCTTGTTGAAAGAGACAGTTACTTGTTACTTATTGAGAAGCACTTAGCTGAAAGATTTACATAAAATATTTATGTTTCTTGATGAATTTCAGTGAAACAAATAGCTTAGCTATAGACTCAGTTGTACCTCTATATTTAAGGAGGTATAGTTATAACAGAGATGAGGCTTATCTGAACGAGCTGCCAGATTACATTATTCAAACAATTTGTTTTTGAAATAAAACAGGAGGCAAGAAATGGCTTGGATCTATCATCTTGTATAGACTTTTCTTTTAAATACATGTATTTTAACTTGTTTTAATTACTAGTAATAGTTGATGGAACACTAATCCACATGAAGTTAACTTTTGCTACTTATATATCTTTGGAGTCCTTAGACAAAGTTAGGGAGGGGGGTTTAGTGGGTTCGAGTCCCACATACCCCCTGCTACCACCCCCGTGGTGGTAGAGAAGTGCGAGAGCATTTCCCCCCTCAAAAAAAATAGTTTGGTAAAAGGTAAATTTCAAATTCAACTTTCATTAAAACTATCAAATAATTAGTTGCGCCCCGTGGTGTCACCCGCGGATAAAGAGTATTTTAATTATTTGCTCATCCCACGGGAAAATGTTACATTTTCCTGGATAAAATGTAGCCTATATGTTAATCCAGGGTATAAGCTATCTTGGTACCGAATTTCATACAAATCCATTCAGCTGTTGAGCGTGAAAGAGTAACAAACATACATCCACACATACATTTTATGCCGGAAAAGTTAAATTGCCCTGTGGGATGAGTAAATAATTAAAATACTTTTTATCCGCGGGTGAAACCGCGGGGCGCAAATAGTGAGTATATACTGTGTATATATGGGTGAGAAAAAAGCGCGAAACACGCGTCATCGTCACCGCACGCTTCCCATGAGCTATAATATGTTACAAGTTACTTAGTTGTCACTTCTATCAACAGTCCTCAAAAACTGCCCCGCAAATATGTTTTTCAATGAGGGTATATTATGGTTATGGGTTACTTAATTATAATCAAAACTATTAAACTATCTCCTTATCTTCATTCACTAGCTTAAGAACTTAAATGTAAATTAATTATTACAAACATTTGAAATCAAATTGTTAAATTTTCAATAAAGTATATCTTGATCTACGAACAGTTTCAAAAGCTGTCCCAACATTCCTCAACAAAGGACCCTAAATTAAACTCCATTGAGCACTCCATTCGAGTAGGTATCTCTACTATTAGCAGACCCCTTGGGATTATCCACACTATTATAACAAGGAAGTGAAGTTTGTGTGATCTTGGACGGTTAGTTAAAGCTCCTGACCTGGGGACACGCTGGTTAGTTTTGGGATGTTTTTGGTTTAGGCACTCAAGTTTGACTAGTTGAAACTGTAAAAACCTTGTTTAAATTTGTGTGTACTTAGCGTGATTATCATTTTTTCAATCACTGAGTGGTTGGGTGATTTTCAAGCGACTTCAAAAAAGAGGAGGTTCTCAATTCGACTGTATTGTTTTTTATTTTTGTTCCCTCAGAACGTTACTGGGTGAACTGATTTTGATGATTCTTTTTTTATTTGAAAGCTGGTTTCCGTGTGGTCCCATATCAATTTGATCAAGATCTTGAGTTACTTTAATAATGTGTATTTCGACTTCAATTACATTGATGATGTTCTCAATGTTGTGATAAACAAATGCGGTGGGATTGAAGGCGGTTGGACTGCTTTTTTGAAAATAAACTATTAATTTGGATACTGACATTTCAAATGTTGTTTCAATGTTACTGTGTAATTTAACATAATATAATTGTAACCTTGATAAAATTTTGGTATGGGGGTAGTAAGAGAAAACCCTTTATTGCAACTACGTGCGCACTATGCAGTCAGAGAAAGTAGTTAGAACAGCATATAAACTAATAATAGTAATGAAAACAGTAAAAACTAAATAAATAATAAAAATTTAAATGCTTTGGCTAACATCCACCAGCTTACACGTCAATATATTTCTATTACTAATCTTGGACGTTTGGAATTTGAAACACTACTAATTATAATAACCAAAGGAAATGAAGATGGAACAAAAATACTTGATAAAATATTCAAACTACTCTATAAAATCTTACATTCATAAAATCATCCGTTTTGCTTGGCACGATCATAAAATATTGAATGACTGACAGTCAATATCAAGTAGAAAAATACCAGAAGTATAAATGCTACCAGTGAAGCTAAACCAGGTTGAGTAAGTAAAAAATAATTGGAGGGCAAAAAAGCTTCACATAATTAACATTAGCTTGCCTTTACTTTCCGTGATTTAATTCAAGACGTGCGACGCAGTAATTACATAATATTTAGGGTACAACTTTCTTTTGTAAATCCATCGTTATGCAAAAGTTAAGGTTTAACTTTAAAATTATGACGTCAACATTTATATGATACGCGTAATAATAATGATACTCTAACTACGCTAAATTATTCAAATTCCCTTCTTAGCTAAATAACAGTAAGACGAGAAAAAATTTTGATTGGACGGGCAAGTAAATAGTAGGATTACTACGTGATTTTGTAGCGTAAGAGCTGTCTAAATGAAAAAAACAATGAGTCACATGGGAACATAAATGCCGGTCGATAATGAGAAGCTCGAAGACTGCACTTACCTCAGATGCCCTTATACAGATCCTAGGTCCTCCTGAGGGAACAACGTCAGCCGATACAGTCCGGGTGCGAGTTTTGAATATATTCCTCCAGCACAGCTACCTAGCAGGTCACTTCGACACTTCACCGTCACAGTAATCACAGCTTAAATTATGCGATAGGTTTGCGCAAATAAACAGTCCATCAAACTATCAAATAAAACTAAAGATTAGACATACAGGAGCTATAATTAATATCGCATATTTTAGGCCATAACTGAAGACAGTCTCAAAACTTACTTCCTCTTATTTAGAATGTGTTCGCTTCGTTCCACTGTATTCATGTATGTGTGTCGTTTTTCCATCGTACTGCAGAACACTGTGCGCTAATTAAGTTTACGTGGACTCCATTTCAGAAAACGTCTAGAGACGTGCTATCATGTTTTTATTTCTAAGGTACTTGATACTTACTACTTCAGTAAAAGTGCTATTTACTCACATAATATTTATAAAATATTAAGATACATTTTTTCCTGTACAAGAATTATGGATTATTTCGTTATGTTTGTAGGCACGCATGCCGGGCACGTTTCCATAAAGACGGCTATGAAAGGGAAGGAAAATCTGCAAGACGCAATATAAGTGAGGAGCCTATTTGGTAAGAAGTCATCATCACCAAGGCGTTCACTATAGAATATTGGCCTTTCCACAAAACGCCACTTTGAGCGGCTACTTGTCTCTCGCATCCATTGGCTCTCCGCTGTTATGACCAACACCTAGGTGGCTGGACTACGCTGTAACTTCAGGATCATAATCACTTTACTACGATCATTCAAAGTCAAAGTCAAAAAAGGCAAAGTCAAAAGATTTTATTGCTAATAGGCTATTTTTAGCACTTTTAAAAGTCGACATTATATTAGGTACATAAAATTAAGTTATTGTACTAAGCATACAGAATTACAAAGTGCTTATTGTCAAATAATATATAGCAAGCCAAGCAAGGAATATAATACGGTGTGAAAAGAAAGAAGTTCCCTTTCTTCCTACTGGTGCTAGCAATCCGGCACAATGGAGAACAGAAAACTCCGATCCGAAGCTTCGATTAAGAATTTACCTGTAAAGAAGGAGCTACAAAAAACTTTACAGTAATGTACTTTTTTCTACTGTGTTTTAGTATTCGAAAACCTTTCTTCTTCATCGGTGGTTGATTCTCGTTTCAACTTGCTAATTCTAAGAGTAATTATACCGGTCACCTTAATTCTCTTGCTGATTTCTTCATTTAGCAGCTTATCAAAAAACAATAAACATGGCGAACTGAAAATGCAAGTTCAAGTATCATTCAAATGATTCCATTTCGAAATGAATAGACTATTAGGTTTCAATGAACAATATTTTATTCATGTTTATAGATACTGCGAAAAGCAATAACGCTAAATTAATGCTGCATTATTCTAGACAAGTTTTTGTTTGTTTGTTCAACAATGAGGACTTGAGAACAATTAATAGAGAAACACTTGAAACTACTTGACTGATAGTTGAGGCACACGAGCTAGAATGAACTTTATGAAAGCGGTGCATAGATTCATTATGCAATTTATTTGGTTATTATTTTGATTTGTTATTGTTTTATAAGAGTGAGACTAATAAATATAATGCACGAATGTAATGAAATATACTGAATCGATTACACGCATATCATTATATAATTTAAGACAATTTTGGCTTGTATAAAATAGAGTGTTAAATAATAGATTGTACATAAGGGAGCAAAATTATATATGTGCGGCGAGGGCGCCTTTTTAAATCCAGAGCAAAGTGAGGGATTCTTTAGTAGAATTTTGAACGTAGCGATGGATTCAAAGTACGTCACCCGAGCCAAAAATATATTTTGCGCCCGAGTGATACACTCTACTTTTCATCACCCAGAAAAAAATATTGGAAAACACCACCTTTAGGTGCACTTAAAGGCGAACCAAGTCGTTTTTTTCGAATATATGGGGTGAAAATTAAATTTAACTACGGTCTGTAGGTAAAATAAATTCAAAATATCTATAATAACTTCTTCATCAGTTCCAGCATCTCCACCTAAAATTTGGTATGACAGAAAACAATAGAATTATTTATATACTGTTTGGAAGACCAACAGCTTTTTCTTACATCGAAGAACACTAGGAAGCCAATTAAAGATCCTCACGTCTAGCAGTATAGTTACACTAATGCTTGAGCACGCAAAAATGAAAACCTGATTTTAGAAAAAAATATAAAATAATTAAACTTTCACAAAGATCGGAAACACTTATTTGCTAAGTATTTTGAATAAGTAAGTATTACGAATAATGAGATTTATTTATTTTGAAACATACAATATATAAATAACTAAACTAAACTAGACCTAAAAAAACTAAATTATACCTAAGAACTTAAAATAAATAAAAACTAAAAATTTAAAATAACCCGTTGGTAGAGGGGAAAGTTCCCAGAATGCTGGCAGCATTACCACGTTGAATGGCAATGCTTATTTTTTTGTGCAAAATAAAAGCCAGCATTCTGGTCACCTGATGCTTCCACCAAACGTTTGGCCAAGTCCCTATATGTTGCCATGGCAGCCGGCCCCCACGAATAATAAGTAAAATGACCAAATACATACTTGGGTAGGTTAGACTGTTACATAGTACTACATTCAGTATGTAGTACTATGTAACAGTCTTATAAACGAAAAAGTATCTGCACAGTTGCCTCGCCTTACTCACGCTCGTGTTGTACAAGTCTAATGATTTATAATCACTGCTTGTTAAAGTTTCTGCTGGCTCTATTATATTCTTTATTAATACGAACCAGTTTAGTAAAAACATTTTAACTTTCTGCATTAGTAAATTTGTGCTTTCAATGAAAAAAAAAATGATACATCGAACTAACCATTTATTATGTAAGCCAATAAGACTAATGCAAAAAATAACTTCTTCAGCCACTTAACTACAGTGATAAAATGAGAAATGGCGGGTGTAATGGAATAAATGGAATAACAATAGAAATAGGTCGCGCGAACTAACAACTTCTGCTTGCCGACTCGTGTCTCGTAACCGAGCTACCTAAGTTAGCGCTGCCAAGAAACTTCGCCAAAACATATACCATAATAACTTCTTACAACTGATATCTTATGCAAGTATGTTTGTCTTTTAATATTTATATTATGGATCTGTATCGACGGAAGTGTTGAGTTAGATGTGCGGAAAAACGAAAGCGAAATAGTTGTTTGTGTATGTTTTGCAGTAAATCCCGCATGTTTTATGAGAATGAATAGAATTGGAAACTAAACTCATCAGAAAGTCTGATAGAATGAGTAGTAAAGAGCAAAAAGCTTAGTTATTAAGCAAGTTACGGGGAATAATGAATGATATTGTGCGAAGAATTTCTTGATTTATAGGTAAGTATAAATCAAGAAGGTAGTCAGCGGCTGTAGACGAATACAAGCTGATGATAGTGAATAAGTCTATATGATGATGGCTGAAAGAGATTACGGATTTCAAGTCAGCAGACGTCAAGGCCGTAATTAGAGTGAATACCCAACTCTGAATTCACTTTATTATGTTCATTAAGTACCTCGTCATGTCATGTAATTTAGACGCCATTATTGTCCGAAAACTGGGGTTAAAAGAAGAAAGATGAATTGTTATGCATATTTGCATGCATGTATAAATATGTTTTTAGTGCAAAAATGAATATTTGGTATATTTTAAACTATACCAAATGCGGTGTTTTATTTCAATAATCGTTAATACAAAACTAAACTAGACCTAAAACACTAAACTATACCTAAGAACTTAAAATAAATATAAACCGTTGGTGGAGCGGAAAGTTCCCAGAATGCTAGCAGCATTACCACGTTGAATGGCACTTAAATATACCTATTTTTTATTCCATAGAAGTGAATTTCAGCGTAGGCATAATGTTTTTAATACAGAAGGCACTAAAATATTAAATCCGTAAGTTAAAAACAAAATAATACCAAAACCTCTGATGCAGTATCTATGTGAAATGATATAGGTGCTATATTTGGCCAAGTTTTAACCAATAATTCATCTCTGCATGACAAATGGGCCCTGCAATGGTTTGGTGGTGCCGCGGCGAGTACCCGCAGGCATCGGAAATGATGAAGCATTATAGCCATGGCGAAGCGGTATGGCTACATCGATTGTTGGTGTGAACATATCGCAAGTTCAGCACGAGGCAGTCACCTTATACACTGTTTATCGATAACTTTTTAAGACGTGAAAGAATATTGATAATTCGTGAATGATGAAGATGAATGTAACGAGCATGTAAGTCCAATTATATGCTTGTCATTGTATGCCGTGTACAAAATATAAAAACTAAAATGAAACGTTTTCTCCGAAGATCATTTATATTTACCAAATAGTCATCATAAATCTAAGATATTGTTTCCCAAATAATTACCAATCGACAAAACTTAGTACGTAGTGTCGTACCAAAAAAAACCCCATAACTTGCGTTCTTAAAATATATGCAGGACGTTTGTCTAGAAAGTTCAATGTAAGCTAGATAACGCTAAGTCAACTCTTTTTTTTTGTGTTTTGGCTCCACACTTTTGTGTATTTAGCCAGTGTCAAGTAATTAAATTAGCAAGTTAATGATATTTCACGTAAATAATGTGTCAGGTCACAGTCGAAGTCATCAAGTCAGGTCAGAGTCAAGTCATAGTCTAGTCAAGTCATACTCCTAGTAAAGTGGTGGCAACTTTACCAGAAGCTTCTATGGAGTTTTGGAAACAACACGAAAGGAAACGTTTCACCATCATACCACTTTCTCATACTCATGCTTGTAATCCAGCACTTAACGAATAAAATGTCACCAATTTTATGCACTAACACTGAAAATAACACAAGTTTTGGAAAATAATATAATGCGGTAACGTGATCTTTTTCGTTTTCCCGCCAAAAACTCCAACTCTTTGTATTAGCAGAAAAACGAAAAAAGTGGTAAAGTCAAAAAAATTATTGCAAATAGGTTACTTTTGCACTTTTACAAGTCAAAATTATATTAGGTACTTATAATTAAGTTATTTTACTAAGTATATAAAATTAAAAAATGCTTATTGTCAAATGATATACAGCAAGCCCATTACAATATATGAGTTTGAAAAAAAAGAAGTTCTCTTTCTCACTACTGGTGCAAGCAATCCGGCACAATGCAGAACGGAAAACTCCGATCCGAAGCTTTGATTACACCTGTAAAGAAAAATCTACAAGAAACTTTACAGTGATTTTTTTTTCTACTGTCTAGTATAGTAGGTATAGATAGGTAGGTATAGATTGTAATAAAAGCAATAAATGATGGCATTGTTTGGCACTTACAAAGCTACGTGACGATTTGGGTTCCTTTCGGAGAAATTGGTAGAAAACAGAAAAAATAAATGAATAATATGATAGGGAACTTTTATCCAAGAAATAAACAATGTTTAGGTTCCATTGTATCAACACCCGCAGCCCGTATATAAACTCGCTATTGGGCGATAAACTCGTTTTGGCACTTTCACAAAGACTCCCACGAAAGTACTCGTAGGTTTTTTTAGGAAATTGATTTTGAAATTGTTCTTACTTTAGATTTCGACGAATGCTTGACTCAGTACATATAACACGATGTCTTAATGTTTAGTTTTAAGGTCAAAAGCGCGAAATAGTTTTGCGAGTTTAGACAGAGGAAGTATGCGAAGCTGCTTGGAGTGATTTTTCTACCACCTGTATAAGAAGTTGAAGGTCCTTGATTAACCTTCAAAAAGTCTAGCCCTATACAAATCGATATTAATGACCCAAACACAACCTACAAACTACTATGATTTCCCGTGAGAACTCCTAGATCCATTAGTACTAATTTCATAGCATTCGATTTCTTTCTAACCGCTTATGGTAATCAGTAATGACTGTGCCTTCACTTCAAGGATAACTATACCAAAATCCAGTTTGAGAAAGTCATGGCCTTATGCACAATGGATTGTTTGTCTTGTTTTATAATTTTCGAAAATTTCTTTTGCATTAATCGTTGCAATCTTATTGCGTGTCCAAGAAAACGATTTATTGGTAACGTTATCTTTTTTATATCATTAGTTTTGATGATAGCTGTTTGTGTTAACTATGTCCTGACTGAAAACGTTAATGCTGGCATTAGAATGTTTCAAACATTTTTGGCTGTTGAATTTGTTGATCTCATCATTGCAGCAAGAATAAGAAAATCTTCATTTGAAGCATTCAAAAGGTTGGACGAGAAATGCGGTATCGAAGACGACTACATTTCTAAATTAGAAGAAAACACGATCAAATACACCATCTTTATTTTTGCTTCTGCTATTTTTGATGTAATTGGTTTGAAAGTACTAAAATTCAGTGCAAATGAAATTGTAATATATAGCATATTCTTTTCTACTCAAGACGCAGAGTTGATATTCTTTAGTATGACGGTAGAAGCAATCAATTTGAGGCTATCAAAATTGAAAGATGCGTCGCCTGTGTTTGGATCAAAGATATACAGACATGTGTTGATTACCACCGCTTTGTTGAATGAAGAGTTTACGCCAAAGGTACGTTGCCTTTTTGACAAACCAAACTTTTATGTTATTTTTGTTTAACATCTACAATCGGATATTATTTAATATTCTACAATCAAATATTACCTAATTTTTATCGTATAACGGTTTTATTTTATTTTAGATACTAATATTGCTTGCTGTCATTTTGGGGACTACCGTTACTTACTCCAGCGTAATAATGTTATCACTAACAGAGACGGTAAGCTTTTCATTAATAATTAATTCCATAATATAATTGCTTCCCGCGGCAGGACAATTATTTGTACATAGAAAAAAAAGTGCAAGTACTTTTTTTGAGTCTAAATGTTGTGGTACCATGGTCCTCGTAGTTCCTGCGTCTCTAGACACAGGAAATCCTAGTTAGGGTCCAGGATCTATGTATGTGATCGGAAAGCGTTATCATTATTATTATTATATAAAAATAATGAGTAATTGTTCGTAGCATGAGTACGGCCTACTACGACCACTTTTAGGTCAAAATATATTTTTTCGATTGTGACAGGGTCCTCATCTTCTAATTTACCTGCTGTGGCGTGAGATGAAAGTATTCTTCTGCCTCTGGAAGGTATGCTATGCATCATCAAAATGCGAGAAGATTTGCCAACAATTGGTGTTTCATCTGGCTAAGATATTAGCACTTGATCCAACTGTAAATAAAGGTAAAAAAATTACTGACCTCATTAAGATTTTATATATTACCATCATCATGAATATTATTTTGATCACAAAAAAATATGTCGTGTAGAAAATATTGAAAACTGTAAAGTATATAATAAGCAATAACAAATAAGGGGTCACTAACTGATTTATGTATTTGTTGGCAGAAAGGGGTTGTGCGTAGGTTGCAACCTATATAACTATAGGCCTTCAGCATGTCCACACCGCGCCGTGTCTGGAACAAGAATGATCCGTAGTACACCGAGCGGTCCTTTTTTATAGCCAGATGGGTGGGAAAGCGATGACAAATGCCAGTGCTGCCACTGTAATAAATTTAAATGCTGCCACAGAGTAAATTACGGTACAACCCGTTGCGCATAGAGTTTATAACTGGACGTAGCCGCCGTCATATTTATAACAAAAAATAAAAGAACAAAGTTTCAAAGTAAATATAAATTGACAAAATTCCTATAAACTACAAAAAACCGTGTCGTCATATTACTCCGCAGATATAGTCCCGAATGCTTTCAGAGAAAAACTGATTTCCCATTTTCAACACACCTCCGTGAATCTCGCGAGCTTGAAAGTTTCACGCATTAGTAGAAATCATAAACTCTGTGATAATATAAGTACTAAAAGTGGGGGAGTTTCAAAGTGAAACTTTTCCACTTTATACAAACTTACCTAAATTATAACTTTCTACGGTTCTATCTACCTTTGGTTGTGTTTTGTTGTGTTATGTTTGTTACTTTCCCCTCAAATATATTTTTTCAGGCTAATAATACAACACTAGAAGTAAACTTCGGTTTCACCTCTATTTTCTCATTTAAAAAGTGTCTAGTTAGTAGATTTCAGAAAATTAGGTTTTTAATTTATTTAATGTTAATGTCGTCATCCTGAAAATTATAAATTTCACTTTACCGGACAAAACAACATAATAATACAAATTTTAGGCCATGTTTTACTTAGTTATGTTAACAATGGAGATCTACGTTAACCAATAACTTTCAACTTACGTTCGCCTCGTCACGCATTCACCAGTTTACTCCCCAAGCCAAGCGGGCGTAAAGATGTTTTACTCCAATAAGTCAACTGAATTGTAAGCTGGTAGCGTAATGGTAAGTGGTCGCCACCGTTTATGGATATCTGTAACTCCGAGTACACTGCCCATAGAAAGACTCTGTTACTACTATCTAATAGTCAATTTTGTCACGAAACCGTATACAATCACATTTTAAAGAAGTATCATGATGAAAATAACAAAAAAGAGCTCAGGATAATACACAGTACATTTTTTATTGTAATGGTACGTTATTCAGATCAATAAAAACGAGACATTTTCATTAAAAAAATCTCTCATTTTCCTCGGCACATTCAATGGAGAATCTATTCAAATTTCCGTCACTTACTTCTAAAAATAAACCACTTATTGCTTATCACGCGCAGATCCATTTTTGCTTTTAATAAAGTGCTAAATAAGTGCGCTTTATTTTCTACAAAGCCATGGATCTGACCTGAACGAGTAAAGTGACTGTAATCCAGATCCGTCCATTTTTGTATAGCTGTTTTACTCATCACTTGATTTTATAATCAACATCTTTGAAATTATTTGCCGTGCAAATAGAAATCAACAATCTCTCTACAAATAAATAAAACTTTTTTACGCACGCTTGACTTGGGGAGTAAGCTGGTGAATGCAAGGCGAACGGAAGTTGAAGTTGGTTCACGTAGATCTCCATTGTCAACATAACCAAGTTGAAAATTTGTATTTTTATATATTGTTGTGTCCTTTAAAATGACAAATTACAATTGTCAAGATGGCGACATTAACATTAAATGAAGCAAAAACAAAGTTATACCGGCCGATAGATGGAACTAAAGAAGTTTTACTTCAGTCGTGCGGTCTAAAACACACTCGTTTTTTTTTTTTCAATCATTGATAGACCTTCGTTTTGACATCCTAAATAGGTAAGTGACAACGTTGTTGCTTGCCTCAAAATTAACCGTTATTTTGCCTTGAGTACTCCCAAAATGTTATCATCAGGCAGTGTGTTGGCACCCCACTACTGGGACACTGGTCTTCTCTCACTCGAAGAGGTTGTAGGCCGTAGTCCACCACGGCCAAGTGCGGGTCGGCGACACATTTCTGTGATTGTAGACCAAACTGATTACCTCGCGATGTAAGAATTTCGCACATTACTAAGTCAATATAAAAATATATAAATTTCACATTTTCATTTTCACATTTCATTTCACACAGAGCCCCAAACAGAGCAAAGCTTGTACTATGGGAACCACATAAACTGATACAATATTTACATATTTTGGTTGGCAAATACATACATAGAATACAATATAACATCGATGCACAAGTGTTTGCCCTGGGTGAGAATCGAGCCCACAACCTACAGTTCAGAAGGCTACTACCAACTGAGCTATCTATCCAGTCAATGATGCAGAGCGGGATGTGAACCGGGATGCATTTGTTTGAAAGTAGCGTGGGTGACCGATCGGCCTCCAGCCGCAGTTCCGCGTTATCACATACAGCATGTTTCAGTAATATTATCAAGATTACTTAGGTTTGTTTTGTAGAGTTTTTTGGTTCTGATAATCAAAACACCAAAACATACGTATTCTTTCTAACTCAAGTATTGAATCGGCATATTTAAATGTTGCAAGAGCTTAGTATATTTACCCATCCGAGGGCTTTTAGATGATTTTCTGGGAACAAAAATTAGACAGGTATATAGACGTTTCGCATAGCAGTCATATAAGTTGCGTAAGTGGGTCTGATGAATGTAGCTTTCAAGTTTTTGGCGCAACAATTTACAAGTTTTGCGTCTATTTGCAGACTTTGCTCGAAACCTTGCTCGGGTGGCGTTGTTCATATACTTCGTGCTAATTGTTCATTACTTAACAACTCCAGTCTATGAATGTAGACTGTAAAGTAGACTGGCCCGATAGCTCAGTTGGTAGTAACCCTGTCTTCTGAACTGTGCGTTGTGGGTTTGTTTCCCACCCAGGACAAACATTTGAGTGACGAACATAGGTGTTTGTTCTGTGTCTGGGTGATATATTGTTTTCTATGTATGTATTTACAAACAAAAAGTATATCTTAATATATATAAATCTCGTGTCACAATGTTTGTCCTCAATGGACTCCTAAACCACTGAACCGATTATAATAAAATTTGCACACCATGTGCAGTTCGATCCAACTTGAGAGATAGGATAGTTTATATCTTAATCTATAATAGATATATATTAAATACCCGTGCGAAGCCGGGGCGGGCCGCTAGTAAGTTATAAGTATCAGTTATCTGGATCCCATAATACAAGCCTTGCTTTGGGGACTAAATGGCGTTGTGTGAGACGTCCACAATAAAAAAATAAAAAATTAGGTACTCACAATTTTATGTTTCTGTAGTTCGTTATAAATTGTCATTTTAATGTATATAAAGGGACAAATTGAAACACGTGGATTTAAGTGTGCATTTTTCCACCCATTTTCACCTTCCCGTCAGGATTATGGTTGCGGCGGATTTGGCCCCACAACTAAAAATGACCACTTCTATTTCACTTCTACAATTTTTCCTTGAAATGATGACTTGAAATCAACACATTTTATTAAATCTAACATCAGCCGTAAAACTTATCTTGGAATTGTAATGTTTAAAAGTTGGAAAGACATTACGAAACCTGAGATTTATCAAGTCTACAGTGATCACGAAACTTTGGTTGCAATACGACAGGAGAAATTTCCATACTAACTATGCACATAAGCTGCGTATTCAAACTGTCAAATCCATACAAATTTGTGTTTCTATTGGTTGCAATCAAGCTACGTAATCGACCAGCTGGTGTTTTCTAGGCAAGCATGCCCATCTTAGACACGTCATTGCTTAACGCCAGTTGAGACAGTAATCAAATCAACAACCTACAAAAAAAATCCCACCCAGTTTTCCTTTTACAGCTAAAAAATACAACACCATACAATACTAAAGAGCAAATGAATAAAAACTCAAGTTCAAAGTTTTGTTGTTGGTTTCAAAATGAAATAGCCGTTAGCCTAACTTCCTATCCTCGTTTCGGTAGCTCATTTCATATCCACCCACCGTTCGGCTTGACTTACTTTGATAAATGTGAAAATTTCTGTCTACGTATGTATATTTATGTTTATTACCACTCAGCGCTGGAACAACATTTGAATAAAATTGGTGATACTTTAGGTCTACATATTGTTACGAGCTGTGATTCGGGATATAGGTCATTGCTTACGCGGGTGAAACTGCTAAGTGAATTTGTTACGTACATACATTAAATTAAGATAATTAAGAAGCTTAGAATATAACCACCTCCAACTCACTCACACTCATTAAATGGTTCATTTAGTTATGTTTCTTTGTGTGTAATTTGGTGCGCAATGAAGTATTTTTTTATTCTAGTCTATGTACGTTGATTTGTATTTATTTTTATTGATTTATTAAAATAAGAACGGCAATGCCAATTACACTTATTGTCAAATTCATTATGCAATGCAATGTCAAGCATGCATGATAAAACAGTTTTCAATTGAAAGGGTGAGAACAAAAACCGTTTAACTGATTTTTTTCACAAAATGACTTATTGGTATCGTTGCATTCAGCTTGAAATTATCTACAATAATACATTCCCAAAATACCGAAGTGAGGCTTAAATCTCGAGATTATCAGTCTAAAAACGGTTTATAATAAGGAATACAGTTAGCTTAGCATAAAAACATTATTTTATTTATTATATTATATTTTTACAGTAACTGTACGAATTAGTACTAAAAGCATAAGCACTATAAGCACTCTACATTAGAATGAAGCAGTTGAAGTTTAAAGTAAATTTTCTCGAAACTATCAATTTGACAGTTAAACCCTTTTTATTCTCAACCCTTCAATTGATATAATTCTCACGTAAAAAGAACGCTGACTGGTGACCTACGCACTGAACGGTTTTTAATTCAGGTTTATACTGCCCTATGTGATAATTCCCGCTTATTCCAAATGACTAAAGTTCAATTTCGTAAATTATATATTATGATTTTACAAACATTACCAGCTATTTAATACGTACTCCATTTAGTGAGCAGGTAAATGGTCAACGTTCTTTTTAAGTGATGTTAACTAATACGAGAACTAAATCTGTCTCCCAGGCAAGAACCCTCGAGCTTACAGCACCATCCATCGCTGGTACTCCACCATCCTCTGCGAACGGCCTCGGTTCACCAGCTCCGTACTCTCAATTGGCCTTAGCGTCCCATTGACCTTACTGGACGTCAGCGTCAACTACGTGCTCATTATTGTTCAGGTATGATCTCTCTTCTCTTCTCTTCTTCTGTCACAATGAATCCATCATCTATCATGCCCCTGGCCAAGTATGTGATTGTGGATGGTGGCTAATACATTTGACTAAAATCGACAAAATATATTTATTTTTTAAATTTTTTAATCGTTAATACATAACTAAACTATGCCTAAGAACATAAAATAAAAAAATAATAACCTGTTGGTGGAGGTATAGTGCCCAGAATGCTGGCAGCATTACCACGTTTAATAGCAATGCTTATTTTTTGTGCAAATAATTTCAAGCAAGCTTCCACCCAAAGTTTGGCCAAGTCCCTATATTTCCATGGCTGCCGGCAAGATATGTTTAGCGCGAAGACTAAGTCTTGTATAAACAAATGTTAACTGGGATCAAATAGCGATCGTTATAAAAACTACACATTTGTTTTTTTTTTTTTTTTTTCAGATCTACGTTGCATACAAATAAGATTTAAAAAATGCTGAATTTATTTAAGGTTGTAATAACATATTCCCATCACTCGGGCCGTACGCTTACTTACTACCTATAGCATAAAAACATCTGCATATTATGTGTATCTCAAAGCTTGGTATTATATAAAGACCGAATTGAAAACAAACATTTAAAGTTTCTCTATGACTTTTATATAGTAGCTTTGTTTTAGAAAACAGCAATAGGTAATTAAAAATGAAACCAGAAAATTAGGTTCTGCAAAAACATTGTCCACAACAAACTGACACTCATTCATAAAGTCTCTTCATTCATATAAACGCATAGATAAGGTCATGAATATTGTCATTTGCTTAAATACTCTTTTGGGAATATTTCCACTGTTCGGAAATATCGTTTAATAAAAGTAATTTTCTGATACGAAACGAATAATAAATGTTTCATGAAAATGACAGACAAAGCGATGGGTGTAATTATCTTTTGATATTTAAATTGTAAAGTATAATTTGATGTATGTATAATAATTTGTAATATAAAACATATACAAATCTGCAACTGGAATATAATTTACCAATGCAGTTTGAAATTCAATCGTTTTATTTTAATAGAATTTAAGTTCATTTTTTTATAACGCGTACAGACAAAAACTGACGGCCAGCCTGATGGTAAGCAGTTACTGTCGCCTATAGACACCTGCAACACCGGGGGAGCTGCCGATGCGTTGACTACCTTTTAAGACTCTATTTACCTGACGTTTGAAGTGCCCCATGTTGTAGCTCAGCGGAAATACCTCAGATGATAGCTCATGCCACAACTTGCATTGGCATTTTATCAAATGGACGCAGTGGTACATATTTGTAAATCATTTCACCATCATCATCAGCCTGAAGATGTCCACAGCTTAACACAGGCCTCCCCGTGGAGCGTTATTTTGACTGGCTGCTTGCCTCTTGCATCAAGCGGTTCCCCGAGATTACACCCAGGTCGTCAGTTTACTTATTCTAAAAGCTATATCGATTACTTTAGTGCAGCGGATCTCATTATTTCGAATTTTATCTTGCAGAGAAACCCCAAGTATAGCTCTCTCTCTCCCGTTCTCTCCCTGGTTTGCTATTTAAATATTAATTTATTTGTCAAAATAATGGAATCTGTTATAACTAGAGTATGTCTTGAGGTGATTACGGAACTTTGGATGCAATGTAACAGAAGAAAATCATTCCAAATTTGAAAATTTCCGTAGTAACTATGTACATAAACTGCGTATTGAAACTGAAACCCATACAAATTTTTGTTTCTCTCTGTTGCAATCCAGACATGATCGCCTAGCTGATATTTATTTAAAAAAACATAGAATTTCTGACTGTAAATGAAAACAAAAAAGGTACTGGAAAAAATCAAGTAAAGTATAAAGTAATTCTGTCAAATATATCAACTTCATCTCGTATTTTCTTTACCATAAAGATTACCCATAAAAATATTCTCTAATATTTTTCCGAGATCCCATCGTCTCGGGGCAGGAGGCATTAAAGGCTTATTTTGAGCATTTTTCTTCATTTTCCGTAATATATTATTGCGGTGACGTCACGGGCTACCATTTGTCATATTGGGTTATGTCGGCGGGTTCGAGGCGATGGGAATTCCCTGTTTCGGCTGTACTTAAGAAGTGCTTGTGTGATTTTGTTGGCTGTGGAAATGTATTTGGAACTGAATTGAAATAAAGAGCCTTGGTTTGTCTAGTCCATTTGCTATATTGAATATATTTAAATGTGCATTCGTGATACAAGCCACAAAATTCATACCATTTGCCAAATTATTTGCAGTTGTAGTAGCACTACCATTAAAGCAACTTCTTTTTCAAATAAAATATGAATATAATATTTAATTATCCACACTAATTTTTACAGGGTTATTTTAAATTCAACTAAAACCTTTTAAATCATAAGTCACATCATTTAAACGTACAACTTTTGTTCTACAACTTTCATAAGCAAACGGTTTTCTTATTTTATTCAATATTATTTTTGTTTGCTCTTTTATTTTTACGTTATTGCATTAAAAAAAGTAATCGTAATGCACATCTTTCTTAAATATATATATCTCAAAGATGACTGAGTGACTGACTGACATAGTGATCTATCAACGCACAGCCCAAACCACTGGACGGATCAGGCTGGAATTTGGCATGCAGGTAGATTTTATGACGTAGGCATCCGCTAAGAAAGGATTTTTCAAAACTCTACCCTTAAGAGGGTGAAATGGGTGGTTGAATTATTTTCCCATAGGCCACACCGCGGGCGAAGCTGCGGGCAGAAGCTCGTTACGCAATAAAACAAAACAATAAGCAATAAATTCAATAATAAATTGAATTGAATCGAATCGAATCGAACCGAACCGAATCGAATCGAATCGAATTGAATTGATAACAATAAGCCATTTTATTTCTTCTTCTTTTCGTAGGCTATCCCGGACTCTGAATTTTTTAGCCCCCAAAAGCTTCTGAATTGAATTAGCGACTATAAGCCCTGTAGCCTATATTAAACCTACCATGCAAAAAGAAAGAATTAATTACAGTTTTTGAAACAAACTTTTCCAACCCATTCCAATTGAAAAAATAAAAAGATTAGAAAAAACCTTGTTTGTTTAAATTATATGAGAAACCTGAAAGGTTTAAGGTGAATTAAAAATAATCCTGTACATGAATGTATTTTTCGTCTTTATAATAACTTTCAAAACTTTAAACGAAAAAGTATCTGGCATCCCTAGACGCAGTAATCACATAACTTTAACAAGGCTTTAACCATGAGCTCGAACTATTCATCGAACAGAAATCTTGAATTCTACAAATTGTTCCTCTCCGATCCCCTCGGGCCGCGAACAGTGGCCGATGTTAACACAACAAGGAAACTGTGATGAATGGAGTCCTCTGTAACTCTAACATTTATTTTATGAATGAGGAATAAAAGGAAATATTGGTTCTGAAATCTTGAATAATATAGGGAAATTTCGGTCAGGGTTGTACGGTTTTGATGCTTACATAGGTGCTGCTTCTAATTCAATTTATGCTTGCTAACTTTCTCTTGGTACTTACTCAGATACTTGATAGACTTTATATGAAACCGTAGAATATTTTAATTCTTTTCAAAGCTTCGATAATTATATGGTACACATATTTTTTTGAATATCAAAAAGATTACTAGGGTTACTTCAAATGATGTTAAACAGAGGTTAAAAAATTCCAAAAGGTCGAAACCTAAAATGTTAAATCAAACCAAAACTTGTCTTTCTTCGTTTGCTAACGCTTCGCTTTTCTTTGAAGAAATGGAAAAAAAACATTCATGTTTTGTCTGTACTGCCTAAGTCGAGACTACACTTTTAAAGCTTTACTGACAATTTACGCCTAATGTATAGCAGCATAGTGAAGGCAGATACAAACATACACATCTTCTTGTCAAGTGCAAGGCTCCAGCTCGAAATACATCGCCAGTAATTGGACAAGACCCAGAGGCATAATTTCAGTGAACATGCTATTAACTGTAACAGTTTACACAATCTGCTAGAAGCTGACCTTTTGAAGAAATAATCGAGAAGCTGGAGCTTTATAAAAAATCTGCGAGTAATTAAACATCAATTATTACCTCAAGTAATTGGATTTTCTTCGTTACAATGTTGTGAAATGGAAGCAGCCTTTGTAAGAAGGTTAATTAAAAGGACTATCGATATCTGATTTAGTAGAAACTGCAGCTGGTTCTCCAGTTATGGGCTAAAACTTGCCACGCTGGTCCAGTGTGGGTGGAAGTATTATGGAAGTAAAATTAACTCAACCCCATTTAATTCATTTTCAACCTAATCTTAAAATGGGTTTTTATTCGGTTGTATTTTTTTTAAATGTTGTCTCCAAACTCCATCATTCATACTGTGATTTGGAATCCTTTTTTATTTGAAATATAAGTTTCCGGTTTGTTCCATAGAAATTTCACCACAATCGGTTGAGTAGTTTGATTTTTAAATTCAAATAATTGGAAAAAAGTCATCCACGTATTAAATGAAGGCAAATGAAGTTGGCCTCTTTTTGAAATCAGCTTTTCTATGGCCTTTATATCGCAATCTTTAAATCCCACGGATAAAAATGAAATATAAATGTTCAAACAATTATATACAACTTTTTTATTTCCGGGCATAAAAAATAATGACCTCAGCAGGACCCAAACAAATCTGCATTTGGAAGGGAAGTAGCTCGTTATCAAGCCACCGTCACCTTACAGTGTGATAGCAGTAAAGGGTTTTACACCATTGTATCTTTCCTAAATTTTTTGTGCAAAACATGTGTAGCTCTGATCAGCTGGAGTAACTTGTAATTTGTACCTATGAGATAATTTGTGCCCATTCAATCAATAATAAAGTAAGCACAATTTGAAATTATTTACCGTGTGAAGTACACCTATAAAGGGGTCTTCGCCTTCACGGTATATTACTTCTGGTACAAAGTTTCTTGTTACACGAAAACCGGCTTAGATGGGGGTGTCTAAACTTATTTCAAAAACATAAACAGTTCATAATTATTTCCAACCCCTATCTATCTCAACTTGAAAATTAGCAACATCAATAATAGCTATTTCGCATAAATTTAACGACACGTCTTTAAACGAAAAGAAACTGAAATTAAGTACAGTTTATTTTTTTGTTATTTTTTTAAATTAGGACTTCGCTGAAATTTTAGCTGAAATTCTACTAGTATTACATTTCTTACCTCTTACAATGTCTATGATTTTTGTAGGCACTAGAGTAACTTTTTTTTTTTTTTAAATTAATAAGTGATGATTTAGTCGTTGACCTGGTGTTAAACGTCTTGCCCGGTGACGTTGTAAAGGTCGGTAGATACCAACAGCATAAACCCGTTCAAAAAAATTCATGGCTGCACACAACTCATCTTTCTTTCTTTTTGGGTGCTTTACTTACACAATTATCATGAGTGTTATTATTAGTAGTATTATCATCTAGAAAGAATGATATAAAAAAATAAAGAAAATTAATTTATTCGGAACATCACACAACATTACATTAAGAGGCCTTATTATTCATCTTCCATTCAATCCGAGAAAAACGAGTGTGCTTTAGACCACACGACCGAAGTAAAACTTCTTTAGTTTAGCTCCATCTATCGGCCGGTATAACTTTGTTTTTGCTTTGTTTAATGTTAATGTATAAATAAATATCTTGACAATTGTAAATTGACATTTTACCGGACATACCAACATAATAATAGCATTTTTTTAATTTAGTCATGTTGACAATGGAGATGTACGTGAACCAACCAACTTCCGTTCGCCTTGTATTCACAGGCTTACTCCCCAAGTCAAGCGTGCGCTGCGTGCGTAAAGAAGTTTTACTTCAAAAATTGAGTTACTTTGCATCGCAGTGTACTAAAAACCTCTGTCTCTGTCGTTGAGGGTGACGGAATAGAATACCCTTAATTGTTCTGAGTAAAAAAATGACAAAAGAATTTTATTATTGTGGATACGACTACCTAAGGATTTAGGTCTGTATTACAGAACGATTCTCAGTCATCGATCGGTGCGGAAGCAGATATTTAATTCACTAATTGATCACTTTATGAATGAAATCTCTGCTTGAGCACCGATCTATGACTGAGCATCGTTCTGTAATACGGACCTTAGAGTTCAAAATACATTAATTATAAAATAAATTAGTATAGTCAACAAACATTTGCTTTTAAATCCTGTTGCATCTTGGAATGTATCGTCTCATTCCATTACATTATAACTATGATTTACATATTTTATTTATTTAAACAAATATTTAATAGTTTAAGCGGTGCAAAATCTAATTGAAAAATTACCTTAGTTACTAATTTGACTGGCCCGATAGCTCAGTTGGTAGTAATCCTGCCTTCTGAGCTGTGGTTTGTGGGTCCGACTCCCACCCAAGACAAACATTTGTGTGACACATGGGTGTTTGTTCTTTGTTTGGCTGTTAAATTGTATTCTATGTATGTATTTACAGACAAAAAGTATCTAAGTATTGTATCAGTTATCTGGTTCCCATAATGCAAGCTTTGCTTAGTTTGGTGCTAGACGGCGTTGTGTGAAATGTCCACAGATATTTATAATCTAATAATTACAGACATGCAGAACACATAATACAGTTATTAATGTAGGTTTTTTTACCTTTGATATGCTTGCATTTGACCACTGTTTCACCTTATGGTAAGCGACGACGCGGCTAACGATGGTTATGTTAAGGTATTTCAAGTTATACTTTTAAAATTTTGGCTTCAATTCAACATCATATCCTTACTTTTCCTGTCGTCAAGTAAAGTCTATTTTTGCATTTAATAAATGAGACCCGACTAAGGTTCCTTTGTTTTAA
The DNA here is from genome assembly GCA_905220475.3 of Ennomos fuscantarius. Classification (NCBI taxonomy): domain Eukaryota; kingdom Metazoa; phylum Arthropoda; class Insecta; order Lepidoptera; family Geometridae; genus Ennomos; species Ennomos fuscantarius. Next base: position 13,887,661 of record HG992042.1, read on the forward strand.
TTCACTTCACCCTCAAGAGTAATTAGTGATGACTGAAGATTTTTTAATAAAACTAGATAGGCTTGCGTTTGACCAAATTTCTCCTGATGTTAAGTGGTCATGCGGTCGACAATGTAGAACGCTTTCCTATAAAGAAACCAGTTCACTCTGCTATTGAAAACATCCAGATTATAGCTATTAATTATATTATAATTCACTATTATTTTGTTTGGTATTAATTGTAAATAAGTATATATGCTTAGTAAAATGACTTAATTTAAAATACCTAATATAATATTGACTTGTAAAAATGCTAAAAATAGCTTATTTGCAATAAATCTTCTCACTTTGACTTTGACTTTGTACTGATTATGTTTTGCGTCGTAAACCTCTTTTAAAATTACTATCAGCATTTTTTGGACAAAGTTGTACTTTTATACTGATGGGATGATAAAATTAAATAAATTTAATAAATTAAACAACAGTCACTTTTCAATGTTTGTATTTAAACAATTGCATTTATTAATAAAATTATTTTAATTTATGATCTTACGACTAAATGCATTAAGCCTATGCGATGTCAGTCGGGTTCACCTAATGTAACATCTCGTTAAAACTTTTAATAACCAACATTAGATTACATTTATTTATTTTTTGTCAAATTTTGTTCGATGACATGAGTTCCTTAAGCTTAAAAGAGTTTCTGAAAAATTATTCTAAGAATTACATAATTCATTAAATATTACGCTTGGACGAACTGTAGTTTACCTATTCGTCGAAGGTAATTCGTGCTCGTGTTTGACTCGCAAAAGGCATAAAAATATCCCAGTTCAGTATCCAAACAAAGTTAAAAAATGTACCCATCGTTTCAAAGTATTCATCATCAAAAATTGAAGGGTTGAGAATAAAAAGGGTTTAACTGTCACATTGACAGTTTCGAGAAAATTGACTTTAAACGTCAACGGCGTAATTTTAATGTAGAGTGCTTATAAGGTAGATAATAGAAAAGGTTGATGTAAGTTTCAGTTGCTTGAAAATGTTTTAATTCTATTTTAAAATACTAAATATAGTACTAATTCATACAATTACTGTAAACATTTAATATAATAAAATAAATATAATAAAGTTCTTATGCTAAGCGAACTGTATTCCTGTGACAGATAAACCGTTCTAGAATCAAAATCTCGAGATTTAAACCTCATTTCGGTATTTTGAGAATGTATTATTGAAGATAATTTTACGGTGAATCCAACGATACCCATAAGTCATTTTGTGAAAAAAATCAGTTAAACCCTTTTTGTTCTCACCCCTTCAATTATTCTCCAAAATTAGTCATTTTTACAAACTGGTAACCCACAACCAACGCTGCGTATAGCAATTATAATTTCCTCTGTGTTGTCAGTATGTAATATTCCTATTTTTAGAGCTAAAAAGTACGTTAGAATATGGCTTAACATTACAAGCTAATCTTTCCCGATCGATTACCGATCCATGTAAGAGCTACCAGATTGCGTTTTATTATGTTGTTAATAATGATTTAAATAGAAATTCACGCAAACATTCAATTTATTACAAAAAATAACAGTAGAATAGCTTTCCTATAGTAAGACCTCTCTCGTGGGTCAAACACCAGCACTCACTACCCAGTATACTGAAACAATATTTCTCATGTTAATATTTACAATATAATTTTATCCTGGAAAATCCAGTAATTTCTATCCATTTAAAAAAGGGAATATGAATCAAAATACATTTTTAAAACCTATTTTTTATATATATTTACAACCACTCCAGCAAATAGTCGACAGCGAAACAAAATATATGCCAACAAAATAGTAATAGTCGTAAACAAATCACACTAATATTATAAAGCCGAAAGTTTGTATGTGTGTATGTTTGTTACTCCTTCACGCTCAAACGGCGCAATGGATTTGGATAAAATTAGGTACCAAGACAGCTTATACACTGGATTAACATATAGGCTACATTGTATCCCGGAAAAGTGAAATTTTCCCGTGGGATGAGCAAATAACTAAAATACTTTTTATCCGCGGGTGAAACCGCGGGGCGCAACTAGTATTTTGTATCGATGGCCTTAAACTCTATAGAGCATACTGTATTTGTCTTCTATAGATCATCGATATGGAATATGTGAACTGGGAAAAGTGGTTAAATTAAAACGAGTGACTACAATAATTGAAAATCTGGCGAACAAAATTATCTCATTACACAAAATTTAATTTTACAGGAGAAGCAAAAAATATATAACGTACGTACAGTAGGCTTTTACGTGTTTGTTTATTTAATGGCATTTGTGACATTATTTGAAAAGAGTCTATAAAAAAACAGAAAATATTAAAATTTAAAAATACAGTTATGTCATTTTGATTAAAGCCGGTGTATTTTATACGCACATATACATGAAAAGTGACATTTGAGAAAATTTGGTTATCGATTGAAATCGAGAAAAAATAGGGAGGCTGAAGGGAGTTTTGGCGGGAAAACGAAAAATATCGCATCGCCGCATTGTATTATTTTCCAAAACTCGTGTTATTTTCAGTGTTATACTCATAAAATTGGTGGCATTTTATTCGCTAAGTGCTGAATTACAGGCATGAGTGTGTTATGTGTGAAAGTGGTGTAATGATGGTGAAACGTTTCTTTTCGTGTTGTTTCCATAGAAGCTTCTGGTAAAGTTGCCACCACTTTACTAGGAGTATGACTTGACTAGACTAGACTATGACTTAACTTAATGACTTGGACTGTGACTTGACTTGACACATTATATGATATTAATTATTATCAATTACTTGACACTGGCTATATACACAAAAGTGTGGAGCTAAACCAAACAAAAAAAAAAGTTGTCTGAGAATGGGTAGATGTACCAAGTTCCATAGCAAAATATTCAAACCAGTTTGTTTCAAAATCATTCAATTTTGAACGAAAATGTTTTGAACTGTACTGTAATTAAATCGTTTTGATTGAAATTGAGAAATTTGGACTCATTTTCAGCACACTTTTATAATAATAATAAATACTGAACCCAAAACAGGGCAAAGCTTGTACTATGGGAACCTGATAACTGATAAAATACTTAGAAACTTTTTTTTGTAAATACATATATAGAATACATTATAACACCAGATACAAAATAAAATTTACGTCATCACACAAATGTATGTCGTGGGTGAGGATCGAACCCACAACCTGCAGTTCAGAAGGCAGAGTACTACCAACATACTAACAACAGTCATAATAATAATGAGTGTTTGAAACAAAAGCGTATATTATATAATTATCATCAAATTTTCTATATTATACGTAATTATTTATTTACAATTTATATACAGGGTAATAAACTTAATTAACAAGAAGATATCAAACAATCGAGGTAGGTTTGAAACCCTGACACTTTAATAATTACATTACAATTTTAAGGGATTTAGAACGATGTTAGTTTTTTAATGGTAATGCTGGTATTATTACACCAAACCATTATACAAGTGTTAAAAAGTATAATAGTTATTTGTTACTTTATTGATAATTATCGATAGTATGTTTATCGATGTTTTCACATCACTATAGCGTTACGCACTTTAGATTAATTTTGTTAAAATCGTCGTGCTACTTGCATTTTTGCATATATACAAAACACATGAAATAATATTAAAATTTGTAATAAATAATAATTTCATTGTCGTGACGAAAAATATATTTTACAGGCTCAGACCTGCAATGCAAAATTCCTATTATAATTTTGAGACAAAAGAAACAAAAACATTTAAAATATACGGTTTCTCGCGCATGCCAATTAAAAATAAGAAGTTCGTTGGTGGTAAGTATCCTATTTATGCGGTTGGTATTAGTACGTAGAACCTATTTTCCTGGTAGTTATAATTTTGTTCTGTGATATGAATGACTGCTTTATTTATTCGACAGCTGCACACTAATCCAAAATGAGAAACATAATTACGCTCTTCCATTGGAAAATGTTAACAAATTATATATAAAAATTGCATTTATCATAATAGAGTGGACTGGAGCACAATGCACAAATACAAGAGAATAATAACAGTAGCTCAAATACGTAAAAACGCTTTAATTTTTACATAACTTTAAAAACTGTACTAATGTTTTACTCGAGAAAAATCATTATAAACTGATACATAATAAGCAATCGGCGTGTCTGGAGATACAACTTAGCAGACTGGGACGAGACGCGACATTTCTTCGCTTCATATCCTTGGCGGCAAACGTGTTTTTCTTCTGGAGATCCGACGGTCTGCGCGAATGCGGTTACTGAGGTAGTATGTCGGGCTATGGAATATTTTATTCCATTTTCCGATAAACCCGTGACCAGCAAAGCCAGCCCATGGTTTGGAGCCGAATGTGCACGTGCTGAAGCGCAGAAGCATGCGGCATATCTGGCATGGGCTGACGCTCAAAAACGCAAGGCCTCGGACACTCGAGCTAAGAAGAAAGCCTTTAACGTTGCCGCCAAGGCCTGTAAGAAGGAATTAAGGAAGGCTCGTTTCAATCATATTGGTCGAATAGGGACTAAACTTGCTTCCTACCCAGCGGGTAGTAAGGCTTTTTGGTCCCTAGCCAAATCGGTTGAAGCGAACTTCTGTCGATCCTCACTGCCTCCATTATTGAAACCAGACGGATCGCTGGCTCACACTGCAAAAGAAAAAGCAAACTTGTTTGCCACTCTCTTTGCAGAAGCTTCGCGTTTAGATACTGCTAATGAGGTACCTCCCTGCCTTCCACAATGCGGTGTTTTCATGCCGGAAATACGCATACGTCAGAAGGAAGTACTAAAAACATTACGCAGTCTAGACGTGAACAAAGCCAGTGGTCCCGATGGTATACCTGCAATTGTACTTAAGAGCTGTGCACCCGAGTTGTCTCCCATTCTAACACGCCTATTTCGCCTCTCTCTAGACACCGGAATAGTCCCTATGAGTTGGAAGCTAGCCAACGTACAACCTGTACCTAAGAAGGGCAGTCGTGCTGATCCTGCCAACTATCGACCCATCTCAATTACCTCCATTCTCTGTAAGAGTATGGAGCGCATAATTAACAACAAGCTCTTGGCATACCTTGAAGACAATGATCTCCTCAGTGACCGGCAATACGGATTTCGCCGAAACCGGTCCACTGGGGATCTTCTCGCGTATGCCACTCACATATTGAGCGAAGCCTTAGAGATGCATGGAGAGGCACTTGCTGTATCTCTAGACGTCTCTAAGGCATTTGATCGGGTCTGGCACGACGGTCTTCTGAATAAGCTTCCATCTTACGGACTACCTGCTGGTTTGTGCACTTGGATATCAGACTTTTTGAGGGAACGATCGCTTAGAGTAGTTCTTGATGGCTGCTCTTCCGATCAATTAGCTATTAATGCTGGTGTACCTCAGGGGTCAGTTCTTTCAGCAACACTATTCTTACTCCACATCAATGATTTGCTAAAGCCCGGTACCTTTGGGTATGCAGATGATAGTACTGTTGTTGAAAGATACACATCCAGTGCCCGAGCCAGTGGTGACGATGTCCGGATTGAGAGAGAGGCTATGGTTGAGCGCATGAACCTGGCTTTGAAAGCCGTGTCCGATTGGGGCGATGCTAACTTGGTTAGGTTCAATGCTGCAAAAACACAGGCGTGTTTATTCACTGCTAAAAAGAGCCCACTCCATCTGGCTCCTTCATTCCGTGGTGTATCTGTAAGTTTAGGAAACCATCTTGAGCTTTTGGGTGTTGATCTCACGTCAAACCTAAACTTTGCATCCTACATCGAGTCCAAAGCCAAAGTAGCTTCAAAAAAACTCGGCATATTGTCCAAGGTAAGGCGGTACTTCACACCTGGACAGCTTCTAAATCTGTATCAAGCACAAGTCCGATCGTGTATGGAGTACTGCTGCCACCTGTGGGACGGGTCTGCCAAGTACCAGCTTGAGGCTCTGGACTCGATTGAACGGCGTGCCAAAAGGCTCATTGACGACGACACTTTGGTTGGTGAAAGGCTCCAGAGCCTTGCACATCGACGTAAGGTGGCAAGTCTGTCGGTTTTTTACAGATTACACCACGGTGAATGCGCTCAAGAACTGCATGATCTAATTCTCCCATCACCATTCCACTACCGGACTACTAGACGCTCGGCTAAGCGCCATCCTTTTGTGGTCGAAATACCACCCATTCGTACCAAGCGATTTGACTCAACGTTCTTAATTAGAACGGCTAAGGAATGGAATGCCCTGCCAGCGTCTGTGTTTCCGGCGAAATATGACCCGGGCGTGTTCAAGAGAAGAGTGAATAGGTATTTACTTGGCTAGCATGCTACACCTTCGATCGCATCGTCACTTCCCATTCGCATCGTCACTTCTCTTCTTCTGTCACAATGAATCCATCATCTATCATGCCCCTGGCCAAGTATGTGATTGTGGATGGTGGCCAATACATTTGACTAAAATCGACAAGATATATTAATTTTTAAAATTTTTTAATCGTTAATACGTAACTAAACTATGCCTAAGAACATTAAAAAAAATATCAAAATAACCTTTTGGTGGAGGTATAGTGCCCAGAATGCGGGCAGCATTACCACGTTTAATAGCAATGCTTATTTTTTGTGCAAATAATTTCAAGCAAGCTTCCACCCAACGTTTGGCCAAGTCCCCATATTTCCATGGCTGCCGGCAAGATATGTTTTAGCGCGAAGATTAAGTCTTGTGTAAACAAATATTAACTGGGAGCAAATAGCGATCGTTATAAAAACTAACACATTTGTTTTTTCTTTTCAGATCTACGTTGCATATAAATAAGATTTAAAAAATGCTGAATGTATTTAAGGTTGTAATAACATATTCCTATCACTCGGGCCGTACGCTTACTTACTACCTATAGCATAAAAACATCTGCATATTATATGTATCTCAAAGCTTGGTATTATATAATAGCCGAATTGAAAACAAACATTTAAAGTTTCTCTATGACTTTTATATAATAGCTTTGTTTTAGAAAACAGCAATGAGTCATTAAAAATGATACCAGAAAATTAGGTTCTGCAAAAACATTGTCCACAATAAACTGACACTCATTCATAAAGTCTCTTCATTCCTATAAACGCATAGATAAGGTCATGAATATTGTCATTTGCTTAAATACTCTTTTGGGAATATTTCCACTGTTCGGAAATATCGTTTAATAAAAGTAATTTTCTGATACGAAACGAATAATAAATGTTTCATGAAAATGACAGACAAAGCGATGGGTGTAATTATCTTTTGATATTTAAATTGTAAAGTATAATTTGATGTATGTATAATAATTTGTAATATAAAACAAATACAAATCTGCAACTGGAATATAATTTACCAATGCAGTTTGAAATTCGATCGTTTTATTTTAATAGAATTTAAGTTCATTTTTTTATAACGCGTACAGACAAAAACTGACGGCCAGCCTGATGGTAAGCAGTTACTGTCGCCTATAGACACCTGCAACACCGGGGGAGCTGCCGATGCGTTGACTACCTTTTAAGACTCTATTTACCTGACGTTTGAAGTGCCCCATGTTGTAGCTCAGCGGAAATACCTCAGATGATAGCTCATGCCACAACTTGCATTGGCATTTTATCAAATGGACGCAGTGGTACATATTTGTAAATCATTTCACCATCATCATCAGCCTGAAGATGTCCACAGCTTAACACAGGCCTCCCCGTGGAGCGTTATTTTGACTGGCTGCTTGCCTCTTGCATCAAGCGGTTCCCCGAGATTACACCCAGGTCGTCAGTTTACTTATTCTAAAAGCTATATCGATTACTTTAGTGCAGCGGATCTCATTATTTCGAATTTTATCTTGCAGAGAAACCCCAAGTATAGCTCTCTCTCTCCCGTTCTCTCCCTGGTTTGCTATTTAAATATTAATTTATTTGTCAAAATAATGGAATCTGTTATAACTAGAGTATGTCTTGAGGTGATTACGGAACTTTGGATGCAATGTAACAGAAGAAAATCATTCCAAATTTGAAAATTTCCGTAGTAACTATGTACATAAACTGCGTATTGAAACTGAAACCCATACAAATTTTTGTTTCTCTCTGTTGCAATCCAGACATGATCGCCTAGCTGATATTTATTTAAAAAAACATAGAATTTCTGACTGTAAATGAAAACAAAAAAGGTACTGGAAAAAATCAAGTAAAGTATAAAGTAATTCTGTCAAATATATCAACTTCATCTCGTATTTTCTTTACCATAAAGATTACCCATAAAAATATTCTCTAATATTTTTCCGAGATCCCATCGTCTCGGGGCAGGAGGCATTAAAGGCTTATTTTGAGCATTTTTCTTCATTTTCCGTAATATATTATTGCGGTGACGTCACGGGCTACCATTTGTCATATTGGGTTATGTCGGCGGGTTCGAGGCGATGGGAATTCCCTGTTTCGGCTGTACTTAAGAAGTGCTTGTGTGATTTTGTTGGCTGTGGAAATGTATTTGGAACTGAATTGAAATAAAGAGCCTTGGTTTGTCTAGTCCATTTGCTATATTGTGTACGAGCCAATACAGCACGTACAGCAATTTTGTATACGCTTAAGTAAACTATAAATGTCCGTACATTCTTTACTAAAGCGAGTCGTCACTTAACCACCGTCGCGCGCTAATGTGTCCATTCTAACTAGTGCGGCTCAGACACCGAATTGCGCGTAGACTTTCTTTTAACAAATACAACAACTATTAGAACAGTGCAGTGGTTTGGATTTACAACTACCACCGGGCCGCAGTCTACGACGAAAGGCCCGAACATCCTTTTGGTCCTTCGAGCCATTATTTACAACTACGACCAAAAGCATCCTTTTGGTCCTTCGAGGTTTTTAATGACAGTGCTTAGTGTGGTATATATCTCAATTACGTTAGCAAATCGGTGCTGTTGGCCTCCCACAAGCGGGTCTCACCAGCAGCATTGAGAAGGTGCACATAACGTAAGGAGAGAGTGCCGCACTGAGTGCCATCCAACAACGAACCAGAGCGGAGACAACGTCTACTGCATCTACCTACAACTGCAAAACTATTAACGAACGAGCAGGGACAACGTCCACTGTTTTAACAATTTAATTACCGGCGAGGATTACATATTCCGCCACAACATTAACTTACCAGCGGGGATAACGTCTACTGCTGCAACAAATACTTAACGATCCAAATCTCACACTGTTCTATTAACAATGTCTACAGAAGACTACATGTTCCACGAACTAATAAAGGAACAACAAACGGCCTACGATAAAATCAAAACACTTCAAACAAACTACAAAAAGGATTCTGTGACTAGAAAATCCATAGAATACCTCAACACTCGTATCGAAGCTTTACAATCGCACTGGGAGGAGTTTCGAGCGAATCACGAAATCCTGAAGAAGTATGAGTCAACGAAAAAAGACCATGACTACTTTAAGGAGAACACATACAACACAACGAAAAGAATTCTCGACGAAATGATGACTTCGATGACTCAACTAAAAGATGAGTTGACAAACAAACCGGGATTTTCGGGAATAACTAATCCGAAAATACCGGAAACCCGCGGACCACCGCGACTACAATCACTTGGTACAACTGAAGTACTCCAGCCTACGGCAGATGGGACGGATCACTTATCAGTCCTTTTCCGAAATCAGATGTGTAACTTCAACGCCTTGATGCGAGCAGTCTCCAAAATAAATCAAGATGACCTGAAGGAGAAGTGGCACCTTCAAGATCAACTTAACATCCTACAATCAAAGTGGGAATCAATCGACAAGATCCACTGGGAACTAAGCTACTTACTAAAAGGTAGTGACAGGAATTACGAAGAAAAGTTCGAGCATTGGGAGCAAGTCTACGACGGCCTCAAAAAAGATTTGAACAGAAGAATCTTCGAAACATCTCATTACGAAAAAACAACACCAAGAATAGAGTTACCAGAGTTCAATGGAGCTTACAACAACTGGATCTCTTTTAGAGATTTATTCTTCGAGATGATTCATAATAATCCAACGTTGAACAAAACACAGAAAATGAAATTTCTGAAATCGAAATTGAGGGGTGAAGCGGAAAAGCTGATTAAACATCTTCCAGTGAGCGCTGAAAACTATGACTCATGTCTGGACATAATTCAGCATCGCTACGATAACAAGCGATTGCTTTTCACCTCGTACATAGAAAATCTTCTCAATCAACCGTCGATTGATAAACTGAACTCAGCGAATTTAAAAAGAATGCACGACACTACAAAAGAGTATTTAAACGCATTGGAAAACATCAAGATCGACGTCCCTGTATGGGGTCCTATCATTGTGCATTTACTATCATCAAAACTGGATGACATCACCTACGGAGAATACATACAACACTTGAAACATCCACGAGAACTACCAGACTTAGACGAGTTTTTAAAATTCCTGGAACTAAAGTTTATAGCATCAGAAACAGCGAGAAGCAAAAAGGGCGGTCAGAAACAAAATCTTCCAACAAATAACAATGTTCAATACAAGAATCAGAGGTCAACGAACTATAACAACGCAGAAAAGTGGACAAAAACCTACCATGCTGCAATCCGAATCTGCCCGCATTGCAAAAATAATCATGCGCTAATGCAATGTACATCATTTTTAAACATGGATGTCGCAACGCGAAACTTAACAGTAAATAAAATGAATATTTGCAAAAACTGCTTATACAGCCATGGCGAAAGCAAATGCTACTCTAAGAAACGGTGTCACACGTGTAACCTACAACATCATTCTCTTCTTCATGATGACAACTTGAAGAAAGGACAACAATCAAGACCATCTTTCTCAACAGCGGCTGAGCGAACCGCTAATCACATCAACGGTGAACGAGAGATACTCCTCACAACTCTTCAACTTAGAGTCGAAAACAAAGAAGGGGACTACGTCATCCTTCGGGCGCTTCTGGATCAGGGATCTCAAATAACTTTGATATCAGAAAACGCAGCTCAAAGATTAAACTTACCACGAAACAAGACGAACGCTGCGGTTACTGGAGTTGGCACCATAATGGGCACAAGTAAAGGGATGATTAAACTGAAATGTAAATCGATTCACTCTGATTATACATTCAAAACGGAAGCATTAGTTATGCGTAAATTAGTTAACAACTTGCCTAACTCCACAATTAACACCGAAAGCTGGACGCATCTCGAAAACATCAAGCTAGCTGATCCAGACTTTAACATCTCCGGGCCCATTGATCTCCTGCTAGGAGCGGACATTTATTCCGAAGTGATTCTAGAAGGAATCCTTAAACACAACAACAACTTCCCAGTAGCACAACAGACAAAACTGGGCTGGATACTGTGCGGCACTACAAAACACTTTAACTGTCTAGTCACCCTAACGGACCTGGACAACTTATCAAAGTTCTGGGAGACAGAAGAAATCCCTAAGGAACCCGAATGTACTGCAAACGATGTATACTGCGAAAAATATTACACAGAAACAACTCAACGCCTAGATAACGGGCGTTATATGGTGAAGATGCCAATGAAAGAGAACTACCATCAAAATCTTGGCAATTCGAAGCCTCAAGCCATCGCACAATTTCTTCATTTAGAAAAGAAAATGTCGAGACAAGAACACTTCGGTAAACTATACAAACAATTTATACGTGACTACATCGACTTAGGTCACATGAAACCAGTGACAGAAGCCGAGCGTCAAGTACAAGCCTACCTACCACACCATGGCGTGTTAAGAGAAAGCTCATCAACCACCAAACTGAGGGCTGTTTTTAATGCGTCAATGAAAATACAGACAACCGGGTTCAGCCTTAACGACCTGATGGAAAAAGGACCTAACCTACAAAAGGATATTTTCTCGCTGATAATTAAATGGCGGAGCTATAAATATGTTCTTACGGCGGACATCGAGAAAATGTATCGACAAATCTTAATCCATCAAGATCAACAACACCTTCAAAGAATCATTTGGAGAGAATCCGTGAGAGAACCTCTCCGGGAAATGCAGCTGTGCACACTGACCTACGGTACCAAGTGCGCATCATTCCTCGCTATACGCACGCTCCATAAACTAGCTAAGGATGAAGGCAACGCTTTTCCGCTAGCACAGAAAGCACTACAAAACGAGTGTTATATGGATGACGTCATAACAGGCCACCATACTATTGAGACAACGAAGCAACTGCAAAAGCAGCTCTACAAATTACTCAAGAAGGGTGGATTTCACTTACGAAAATGGGCATCTAACGAGCCATTAATTCTTCAAGAACTGCATGAGAAAGAGAAAAGCCACACTAACGACTTCAACTTCAAGCAGCAAGAATTCAGCAAAACCCTCGGCCTCGCATGGGATGACACAAGTGACACATTCCATTTCACTTGCGAGTCATCCACCTACAACAACGACGCACCATACACTAAACGCAGACTGTTATCTGAGATAAGCAAGTTATATGATCCTCTTGGTTGGCTGTCTCCTATAATCCTCCAAACGAAACTTATCTTCCAAAAACTATGGAATGAAGACTACCAAAACATTGGTTGGGACGAAACTGTTCCCGAAAACATAGCAGAAGAGTGGATTAAAATAAAATCCGATCTCCCTAACATAAACAATATTAGTTTACCACGATGGTTAAAAAACACAAACAATGAAACGATCGAGTTACAAGCCTTCTGTGACGCGAGTCAACAAGCTTACGCATGCGTCATCTACAGCAGGACTACGTCACTGACCGGCGCTTACGACACAACTTTACTCGCTGCAAAAACTAAGGTAGCACCGCTGAAAAATAAAACTACAATACCGAGGTTGGAACTGAGCGCAGCCGTTTTGCTAGCCAAGGTCCTTGAAAGGATAATTAAGGTCCTTGCAGAGTACAACCTACGAATATCCTGTTGGACAGACTCGAAAGTAGTCTTAGCATGGCTTCAGGGAAGTCAAACAAAATATGAAACATACATAACAAATAGAACTAAACAAATAACAAAAATCGTGCCTGCGATAAACTGGGGTTACGTAAAGAGCAATGAAAACCCGGCCGACTGTGCTTCAAGAGGACTTTCACCATCCAAACTCGTCAACTTCTCTTTGTGGTGGGAAGGACCTCAGTGGCTCAAGGAACTGGGAAAACAAGATCTAACAACAACCGAAACTTATACTACGAACGAGGGCATTCAAACAAACTGCTACACGATTAACACGACGGAACCTCGGTCGAACAAAAATGAATTAATTGAATCATTACTTGAACGACATAGCGACATAGCTCATATTACAAGAATACTCGCCTGGGTTTTACGTTTCACCGATTTATCACGAAACAAAAGTAGGTCAAGTGAAGGCAATGAACTCACTTTGATTGAAATTAAAAATGCATCGCGACAGATTATAAAATCTATACAAGGGAATTATTTTGAAAACGAGGTAAAATCCCTCAACTTAAGAAGAGGGCTACCCAACGGGAGCACTATTTTGAAACTCAACCCCTTTTTGGACTCGGATGGGATTCTACGCGTCGGAGGGCGATTAAAAAATGCGTACCTACCAGAAGAAACTAAACACCCCATTCTAGTCCCAAAAGAGGGAAGGCTGACCCAATTAATCATTGAAAACTCGCACAAAAGCACACTACATGGTGGAGCAAGACTAACGCTAGCTCACACTAGAAACAACTACTGGATCGTCAGCGGCAATCGAACCGTCAAAAGGATACTTCGGCAATGCATACAATGCCGCCGTTACGCATCAACACGCACTGAACAACTGATGGGAAACCTTCCCAAAGAAAGAATCACTCCATGCAGACCATTCCTGCACACAGGAGTTGATTTTACGGGTCACGTTGAAGTTAAAATAAACAAAGGCCGTGGGATAAAAACATGCAAAGGCTATATAGCTATATTCATATGTATGAGCACTAAGGCAGTACATATTGAACTTGTTTCGGACTTGTCAACGCAAACTTTTATCGCAGCATTAAAGCGAATGAGCGCTAGAAGAGGAACACCTAAACATATCTATTCTGACAACGGAACTAACTTTGTGGGGGCTGAGAGATTATTAAAAGAAGAGTTCGAACAATACAAAACAATGCTATCTTCAGAATTCTTCAAGGAGATCAACAACCTGCAAATTGAGTGGCATTTTAACGCCCCTTCCTGGCCCTCAGCAGGAGGCTTATGGGAAGCAGCCGTGCGATCGATGAAAAACCATCTGAAACGAGTAATCGGACAACAGAAACTAACTTACGAGCAATTTTCAACGCTTCTTACTCAGATCGAAGCGTGCATGAACAGTAGGCCACTGAGTCCGCTATCAGAAGATGTGGAAGACCTGGATTACCTTACGCCTGGTCACTTCCTCACGGGAAGTCCGACGCTCTCACTACCACTCAATGACCCTGATAACCTAAAATCTATAGATCTCAGGAACAACTGGAAACTCATTGAACTCATGCGCCGACACTACTGGGACCGCTGGTCAAAAGAGTATCTTCATTTACTACAAAACCGAAACAAGTGGCAACAAACTAAAGAAAACATACGAAAAGGGCAATTGGTACTCATAAAAGAAAATAGTTTACCCCCTGGCAAGTGGGCTATGGGCCGGGTAGTAGAGTTACACCCCGGCAGCGACAACTTAGTTCGAGTAGTCTCACTAAAGACACAGAACGGAGTACTAAAAAGACCCATAATTAAGATAACGCCGCTACCTATCATCGACACATGCGAGAGTACTGATTCATCAAAACGAAGTCCTGAAACTCAGACTCCCCAGAACAACACAAAACTAATTAAAACAAAGAAGATTAACGCTCCCTATTAAAAACAATGAAGGAGCAAACATTCAAAACATATACAAACTTATTTATGTTAAAGCCCGGCTAACCGAACAATACCTACTCTTCGAATTACATATACCGCTACTGAGCGATGACGAATATGCATTGTATCAAACTATACCTATACTTCAACAGCACGTGCCCAACCAGTGTCAGATGATCGTAACTACTACTAAGTATATAGGAGTGAACTTCGTAAAGAATACCTACATACAGATGGAAGAAGCTGATCTGCAACAATGCACTCTGATAGAAAACGGCTACATTTGCCACGCCTACACTCCGATCAACAACTTACATGGAGCTACAGCATCTTGCGAGGCAAAAATGCTGAGTCAAAATACAAACATAACTTGTGATTGGAGACAACACCAATGTAACAACCAATGGCTAAAACTACAGAGACCAAACATATGGCTGTATAACTGCATCGACGAATGCTCGACTCGTATTATATGCGAGAGTCAAATTACAACTACAAAAATAACTATGGCGGGTCTTCTTGCCCTAGGTCAGGGCTGTGTAATGAAACACAAGGACGCTACGTTGTATGCACATAACATCTTCAGTAGTAAAACCAACATTGGAATAATACTGGAAGTACCTTCCATTGAATCACCAAATGACATGGTGAATGCCTACAAACCAACGAAAATAGAGCTATCTGAACTGGACCTATCTAAAGAACACGGAATGTTAGATCACCAGATAGCTCAACAAAAAGGACTTGAGAACCTGCCTAACACTATAACGACACACAACATCGGCAACTACGCACTAAGCAGTGCTGGTGGGAGGAATTGTTGTCACAATCATCGTGTGGAGACTAAAAAGATATCTTCCTGAATGCAAACGGAGCAATACAACTAATAAAACGTCACCAAAGAATCGAGAAAGAACTGAAAACATAGAAATAGAAGAAATCACTGCCCATACGTATGCTGAAATCGAAGACCGACAGTCGGAGAACATTCCTCAGCCGAAACCAGCATCAGAACACGGAACAAGATTTAACCTTTGATTTATTTTTATATATTTTAGAAACGAGTTTTTATAACTTTGTATTTTGCTTATTGTGGTTGCTTTTTATTTACTTTTATATTTTAACTTGTAACGCAAATTTGGTGATCTTTGCACGCACTTTTCCCTCGGGAGTATGTACGAGCCAATACAGCACGTACAGCAATTTTGTATACGCTTAAGTAAACTATAAATGTCCGTACATTCTTTACTAAAGCGAGTCGTCACTTAACCACCGTCGCGCGCTAATGTGTCCATTCTAACTAGTGCGGCTCAGACACCGAATTGCGCGTAGACTTTCTTTTAACAAATACAACAACTATTAGAACAGTGCAGTGGTTTGGATTTACAACTACCACCGGGCCGCAGTCTACGACGAAAGGCCCGAACATATTGAATATATTTAAATGTGCATTCGTGATACAAGCCACAAAATTCATACCATTTGCCAAATTATTTGCAGTTGTAGTAGCACTACCATTAAAGCAACTTCTTTTTTAAATAAAATATGAATATAATATTTAATTATCCACACTAATTTTTACAGGGTTATTTTAAATTCAACTAAAACCTTTTAAATCATAAGTCACATCATTTAAACGTACAACTTTTGTTCTACAACTTTCATAAGCAAACGGTTTTCTTATTTTATTCAATATTATTTTTGTTTGCTCTTTTATTTTTACGTTATTGCATTAAAAAAAGTAATCGTAATGCACATCTTTCTTAAATATATATATCTCAAAGGTGACTGAGTGACTGACTGACATAGTGATCTATCAACGCACAGCCCAAACCACTGGACGGATCAGGCTGGAATTTGGCATGCAGGTAGATTTTATGACGTAGGCATCCGCTAAGAAAGGATTTTTCAAAACTCTACCCTTAAGAGGGTGAAATGGGTGGTTGAATTATTTTCCCATAGGCCACACCGCGGGCGAAGCTGCGGGCAGAAGCTCGTTACGCAATAAAACAAAACAATAAGCAATAAATTCAATAATAAATTGAATTGAATCGAATCGAATCGAACCGAACCGAATCGAATCGAATCGAATTGAATTGATAACAATAAGCCATTTTATTTCTTCTTCTTTTCGTAGGCTATCCCGGACTCTGAATTTTTTAACCCCCAAAAGCTTCTGAATTGAATTAGCGACTATAAGCCCTGTAGCCTATATTAAACCTACCATGCAAAAAGAAAGAATTAATTACAGTTTTTGAAACAAACTTTTCCAACCCATTCCAATTGAAAAAATAAAAAGATTAGAAAAAACCTTGTTTGTTTAAATTATATGAGAAACCTGAAAGGTTTAAGGTGAATTAAAAATAATCCTGTACATGAATGTATTTTTCGTCTTTATAATAACTTTCAAAACTTTAAACGAAAAAGTATCTGGCATCCCTAGACGCAGTAATCACATAACTTTAACAAGGCTTTAACCATGAGCTCGAACTATTCATCGAACAGAAATCTTGAATTCTACAAATTGTTCCTCTCCGATCCCCTCGGGCCGCGAACAGTGGCCGATGTTAACACAACAAGGAAACTGTGATGAATGGAGTCCTCTGTAACTCTAACATTTATTTTATGAATGAGGAATAAAAGGAAATATTGGTTCTGAAATCTTGAATAATATAGGGAAATTTCGGTCAGGGTTGTACGGTTTTGATGCTTACATAGGTGCTGCTTCTAATTCAATTTATGCTTGCTAACTTTCTCTTGGTACTTACTCAGATACTTGATAGACTTTATATGAAACCGTAGAATATTTTAATTCTTTTCAAAGCTTCGATAATTATATGGTACACATATTTTTTTGAATATCAAAAAGATTACTAGGGTTACTTCAAATGATGTTAAACAGAGGTTAAAAAATTCCAAAAGGTCGAAACCTAAAATGTTAAATCAAACCAAAACTTGTCTTTCTTCGTTTGCTAACGCTTCGCTTTTCTTTGAAGAAATGGAAAAAAAACATTCATGTTTTGTCTGTACTGCCTAAGTCGAGACTACACTTTTAAAGCTTTACTGACAATTTACGCCTAATGTATAGCAGCATAGTGAAGGCAGATACAAACATACACATCTTCTTGTCAAGTGCAAGGCTCCAGCTCGAAATACATCGCCAGTAATTGGACAAGACCCAGAGGCATAATTTCAGTGAACATGCTATTAACTGTAACAGTTTACACAATCTGCTAGAAGCTGACCTTTTGAAGAAATAATCGAGAAGCTGGAGCTTTATAAAAAATCTGCGAGTAATTAAACATCAATTATTACCTCAAGTAATTGGATTTTCTTCGTTACAATGTTGTGAAATGGAAGCAGCCTTTGTAAGAAGGTTAATTAAAAGGACTATCGATATCTGATTTAGTAGAAACTGCAGCTGGTTCTCCAGTTATGGGCTAAAACTTGCCACGCTGGTCCAGTGTGGGTGGAAGTATTATGGAAGTAAAATTAACTCAACCCCATTTAATTCATTTTCAACCTAATCTTAAAATGGGTTTTTATTCGGTTGTATTTTTTTTAAATGTTGTCTCCAAACTCCATCATTCATACTGTGATTTGGAATCCTTTTTTATTTGAAATATAAGTTTCCGGTTTGTTCCATAGAAATTTCACCACAATCGGTTGAGTAGTTTGATTTTTAAATTCAAATAATTGGAAAAAAGTCATCCACGTATTAAATGAAGGCAAATGAAGTTGGCCTCTTTTTGAAATCAGCTTTTCTATGGCCTTTATATCGCAATCTTTAAATCCCACGGATAAAAATGAAATATAAATGTTCAAACAATTATATACAACTTTTTTATTTCCGGGCATAAAAAATAATGACCTCAGCAGGACCCAAACAAATCTGCATTTGGAAGGGAAGTAGCTCGTTATCAAGCCACCGTCACCTTACAGTGTGATAGCAGTAAAGGGTTTTACACCATTGTATCTTTCCTAAATTTTTTGTGCAAAACATGTGTAGCTCTGATCAGCTGGAGTAACTTGTAATTTGTACCTATGAGATAATTTGTGCCCATTCAATCAATAATAAAGTAAGCACAATTTGAAATTATTTACCGTGTGAAGTACACCTATAAAGGGGTCTTCGCCTTCACGGTATATTACTTCTGGTACAAAGTTTCTTGTCACACGAAAACCGGCTTAGATGGGGGTGTCTAAACTTATTTCAAAAACATAAACAGTTCATAATTATTTCCAACCCCTATCTCAACTTGAAAATTAGCAACATCAATAATAGCTATTTCGCATAAATTTAACGACACGTCTTTAAACGAAAAGAAACTGAAATTAAGTACAGTTTATTTTTTTTTTTGTTATTTTTTTAAATTAGAACTTCGCTGAAATTTTAGCTGAAATTCTACTAGTATTACATTTCTTACCTCTTACAATGTCTATGATTTTTGTAGGCACTAGAGTAACTTTTTTTTTTTTTTAAATTAATAAGTGATGATTTAGTCGTTGACCTGGTGTTAAACGTCTTGCCCGGTGACGTTGTAAAGGTCGGTAGATACCAACAGCATAAACCCGTTCAAAAAAATTCATGGCTGCACACAACTCATCTTTCTTTCTTTTTGGGTGCTTTACTTACACAATTATCATGAGTGTTATTATTAGTAGTATTATCATCTAGAAAGAATGATATAAAAAAATAAAGAAAATTAATTTATTCGGAACATCACACAACATTACATTAAGAGGCCTTATTATTCATCTTCCATTCAATCCGAGAAAAACGAGTGTGCTTTAGACCACACGACCGAAGTAAAACTTCTTTAGTTTAGCTCCATCTATCGGCCGGTATAACTTTGTTTTTGCTTTGTTTAATGTTAATGTATAAATAAATATCTTGACAATTGTAAATTGACATTTTACCGGACATACCAACATAATAATAGCATTTTTTTAATTTAGTCATGTTGACAATGGAGATGTACGTGAACCAACCAACTTCCGTTCGCCTTGTATTCACAGGCTTACTCCCCAAGTCAAGCGTGCGCTGCGTGCGTAAAGAAGTTTTACTTCAAAAATTGAGTTACTTTGCATCGCAGTGTACTAAAAACCTCTGTCTCTGTCGTTGAGGGTGACGGAATAGAATACCCTTAATTGTTCTGAGTAAAAAAATGACAAAAGAATTTTATTATTGTGGATACGACTACCTAAGGATTTAGGTCTGTATTACAGAACGATTCTCAGTCATCGATCGGTGCGGAAGCAGATATTTAATTCACTAATTGATCACTTTATGAATGAAATCTCTGCTTGAGCACCGATCTATGACTGAGCATCGTTCTGTAATACGGACCTTAGAGTTCAAAATACATTAATTATAAAATAAATTAGTATAGTCAACAAACATTTGCTTTTAAATCCTGTTGCATCTTGGAATGTATCGTCTCTTTCCATTACATTATAACTATGGTTTACATATTTTATTTATTTAAACAAATATTTAATAGTTTAAGCGGTGCAAAATCTAATTGAAAAATTACCTTAGTTACTAATTTGACTGGCCCGATAGCTCAGTTGGTAGTAATCCTGCCTTCTGAGCTGTGGGTTGTGGGTCCGACTCCCACCCAAGACAAACATTTGTGTGACACATGGGTGTTTGTTCTTTGTTTGGCTGTTAAATTGTATTCTATGTATGTATTTACAGACAAAAAGTATCTAAGTATTGTATCAGTTATCTGGTTCCCATAATGCAAGCTTTGCTTAGTTTGGTGCTAGACGGCGTTGTGTGAAATGTCCACAGATATTTATAATCTAATAATTACAGACATGCAGAACACATAATACAGTTATTAATGTAGGTTTTTTTACCTTTGATATGCTTGCATTTGACCACTGTTTCACCTTATGGTAAGCGACGACGCGGCTAACGATGGTTATGTTAAGGTATTTCAAGTTATACTTTTAAAATTTTGGCTTCAATTCAACATCATATCCTTACTTTTCCTGTCGTCAAGTAAAGTCTATTTTTGCATTTAATAAATGAGACCCGACTAAGGTTCCTTTGTTTTAATTCACTTCACCCTCAAGAGTAATTAGTGATGACTGAAGATTTTTTAATAAAACTAGATAGGCTTGCGTTTGACCAAATTTCTCCTGATGTTAAGTGGTCATGCGGTCGACAATGTAGAACGCTTTCCTATAAAGAAACCAGTTCACTCTGCTATTGAAAACATCCAGATTATAGCTATTAATTATATTATAATTCACTATTATTTTGTTTGGTATTAATTGTAAATAAGTATATATGCTTAGTAAAATGACTTAATTTAAAATACCTAATATAA
Source organism: Ennomos fuscantarius (assembly GCA_905220475.3). Taxonomy (NCBI): domain Eukaryota; kingdom Metazoa; phylum Arthropoda; class Insecta; order Lepidoptera; family Geometridae; genus Ennomos; species Ennomos fuscantarius. Next base: position 13,908,834 of record HG992042.1, read on the forward strand.
TATTGACTTGTAAAAATGCTAAAAATAGCTTATTTGCAATAAATCTTCTCACTTTGACTTTGACTTTGTACTGATTATGTTTTGCGTCGTAAACCTCTTTTAAAATTACTATCAGCATTTTTTGGACAAAGTTGTACTTTTATACTGATGGGATGATAAAATTAAATAAATTTAATAAATTAAACAACAGTCACTTTTCAATGTTTGTATTTAAACAATTGCATTTATTAATAAAATTATTTTAATTTATGATCTTACGACTAAATGCATTAAGCCTATGCGATGTCAGTCGGGTTCACCTAATGTAACATCTCGTTAAAACTTTTAATAACCAACATTAGATTACATTTATTTATTTTTTGTCAAATTTTGTTCGATGACATGAGTTCCTTAAGCTTAAAAGAGTTTCTGAAAAATTATTCTAAGAATTACATAATTCATTAAATATTACGCTTGGACGAACTGTAGTTTACCTATTCGTCGAAGGTAATTCGTGCTCGTGTTTGACTCGCAAAAGGCATAAAAATATCCCAGTTCAGTATCCAAACAAAGTTAAAAAATGTACCCATCCTTTCAAAGTATTCATCATCAAAAATTGAAGGGTTGAGAATAAAAAGGGTTTAACTGTCACATTGACAGTTTCGAGAAAATTGACTTTAAACGTCAACGGCGTAATTTTAATGTAGAGTGCTTATAAGGTAGATAATAGAAAAGGTTGATGTAAGTTTCAGTTGCTTGAAAATGTTTTAATTCTATTTTAAAATACTAAATATAGTACTAATTCATACAATTACTGTAAACATTTAATATAATAAAATAAATATAATAAAGTTCTTATGCTAAGCGAACTGTATTCCTGTGACAGATAAACCGTTCTAGAATCAAAATCTCGAGATTTAAACCTCATTTCGGTATTTTGAGAATGTATTATTGAAGATAATTTTACGGTGAATCCAACGATACCCATAAGTCATTTTGTGAAAAAAATCAGTTAAACCCTTTTTGTTCTCACCCCTTCAATTATTCTCCAAAATTAGTCATTTTTACAAACTGGTAACCCACAACCAACGCTGCGTATAGCAACTATAATTTACTCTGTGTTGTCAGTATGTAATATTCCTATTTTTAGAGCTAAAAAGTACGTTAGAATATGGCTTAACATTACAAGCTAATCTTTCCCGATCGATTACCGATCCATGTAAGAGCTACCAGATTGCGTTTTATTATGTTGTTAATAATGATTTAAATAGAAATTCACGCAAACATTCAATTTATTACAAAAAATAACAGTAGAATAGCTTTCCTATAGTAAGACCTCTCTCGTGGGTCAAACACCAGCACTCACTACCCAGTATACTGAAACAATATTTCTCATGTTAATATTTACAATATAATTTTATCCTGGAAAATTCAGTAATTTCTATCCATTTAAAAAAGGGAATATGAATCAAAATACATTTTTAAAACCTATTTTTTATATATATTTACAACCACTCCAGCAAATAGTCGACAGCGAAACAAAATATATGCCAACAAAATAGTAATAGTCGTAAACAAATCACACTAATATTATAAAGCCGAAAGTTTGTATGTGTGTATGTTTGTTACTCCTTCACGCTCAAACGGCGCAATGGATTTGGATAAAATTAGGTACCAAGACAGCTTATACACTGGATTAACATATAGGCTACATTGTATCCCGGAAAAGTGAAATTTTCCCGTGGGATGAGCAAATAACTAAAATACTTTTTATCCGCGGGTGAAACCGCGGGGCGCAACTAGTATTTTGTATCGATGGCCTTAAACTCTATAGAGCATACTGTATTTGTCTTCTATAGATCATCGATATGGAATATGTGAACTGGGAAAAGTGGTTAAATTAAAACGAGTGACTACAATAATTGAAAATCTGGCGAACAAAATTATCTCATTACACAAAATTTAATTTTACAGGAGAAGCAAAAAATATATAACGTACGTACAGTAGGCTTTTACGTGTTTGTTTATTTAATGGCATTTGTGACATTATTTGAAAAGAGTCTATAAAAAAACAGAAAATATTAAAATTTAAAAATACAGTTATGTCATTTTGATTAAAGCCGGTGTATTTTATACGCACATATACATGAAAAGTGACATTTGAGAAAATTTGGTTATCGATTGAAATCGAGAAAAAATAGGGAGGCTGAAGGGAGTTTTGGCGGGAAAACGAAAAATATCGCATCGCCGCATTGTATTATTTTCCAAAACTCGTGTTATTTTCAGTGTTATACTCATAAAATTGGTGGCATTTTATTCGCTAAGTGCTGAATTACAGGCATGAGTGTGTTATGTGTGAAAGTGGTGTAATGATGGTGAAACGTTTCTTTTCGTGTTGTTTCCATAGAAGCTTCTGGTAAAGTTGCCACCACTTTACTAGGAGTATGACTTGACTAGACTAGACTATGACTTAACTTAATGACTTGGACTGTGACTTGACTTGACACATTATATGATATTAATTATTATCAATTACTTGACACTGGCTATATACACAAAAGTGTGGAGCTAAACCAAACAAAAAAAAAAGTTGTCTGAGAATGGGTAGATGTACCAAGTTCCATAGCAAAATATTCAAACCAGTTTGTTTCAAAATCATTCAATTTTGAACGAAAATGTTTTGAACTGTACTGTAATTAAATCGTTTTGATTGAAATTGAGAAATTTGGACTCATTTTCAGCACACTTTTATAATAATAATAAATACTGAACCCAAAACAGGGCAAAGCTTGTACTATGGGAACCTGATAACTGATAAAATACTTAGAAACTTTTTTTTGTAAATACATATATAGAATACATTATAACACCAGATACAAAATAAAATTTACGTCATCACACAAATGTATGTCGTGGGTGAGGATCGAACCCACAACCTGCAGTTCAGAAGGCAGAGTACTACCAACATACTAACAACAGTCATAATAATAATGAGTGTTTGAAACAAAAGCGTATATTATATAATTATCATCAAATTTTCTATATTATACGTAATTATTTATTTACAATTTATATACAGGGTAATAAACTTAATTAACAAGAAGATATCAAACAATCGAGGTAGGTTTGAAACCCTGACACTTTAATAATTACATTACAATTTTAAGGGATTTAGAACGATGTTAGTTTTTTAATGGTAATGCTGGTATTATTACACCAAACCATTATACAAGTGTTAAAAAGTATAATAGTTATTTGTTACTTTATTGATAATTATCGATAGTATGTTTATCGATGTTTTCACATCACTATAGCGTTACGCACTTTAGATTAATTTTGTTAAAATCGTCGTGCTACTTGCATTTTTGCATATATACAAAACACATGAAATAATATTAAAATTTGTAATAAATAATAATTTCATTGTCGTGACGAAAAATATATTTTACAGGCTCAGACCTGCAATGCAAAATTCCTATTATAATTTTGAGACAAAAGAAACAAAAACATTTAAAATATACGGTTTCTCGCGCATGCCAATTAAAAATAAGAAGTTCGTTGGTGGTAAGTATCCTATTTATGCGGTTGGTATTAGTACGTAGAACCTATTTTCCTGGTAGTTATAATTTTGTTCTGTGATATGAATGACTGCTTTATTTATTCGACAGCTGCACACTAATCCAAAATGAGAAACATAATTACGCTCTTCCATTGGAAAATGTTAACAAATTATATATAAAAATTGCATTTATCATAATAGAGTGGACTGGAGCACAATGCACAAATACAAGAGAATAATAACAGTAGCTCAAATACGTAAAAACGCTTTAATTTTTACATAACTTTAAAAACTGTACTAATGTTTTACTCGAGAAAAATCATTATAAACTGATACATAATAAGCAATCGGCGTGTCTGGAGATACAACTTAGCAGACTGGGACGAGATGCGACATTTCTTCGCTTCATATCCTTGGCGGCAAACGTGTTTTTCTTCTGGAGATCCGACGGTCTGCGCGAATGCGGTTACTGAGGTAGTATGTCGGGCTATGGAATATTTTATTCCATTTTCCGATAAACCCGTGACCAGCAAAGCCAGCCCATGGTTTGGAGCCGAATGTGCACGTGCTGAAGCGCAGAAGCATGCGGCATATCTGGCATGGGCTGACGCTCAAAAACGCAAGGCCTCGGACACTCGAGCTAAGAAGAAAGCCTTTAACGTTGCCGCCAAGGCCTGTAAGAAGGAATTAAGGAAGGCTCGTTTCAATCATATTGGTCGAATAGGGACTAAACTTGCTTCCTACCCAGCGGGTAGTAAGGCTTTTTGGTCCCTAGCCAAATCGGTTGAAGCGAACTTCTGTCGATCCTCACTGCCTCCATTATTGAAACCAGACGGATCGCTGGCTCACACTGCAAAAGAAAAAGCAAACTTGTTTGCCACTCTCTTTGCAGAAGCTTCGCGTTTAGATACTGCTAATGAGGTACCTCCCTGCCTTCCACAATGCGGTGTTTTCATGCCGGAAATACGCATACGTCAGAAGGAAGTACTAAAAACATTACGCAGTCTAGACGTGAACAAAGCCAGTGGTCCCGATGGTATACCTGCAATTGTACTTAAGAGCTGTGCACCCGAGTTGTCTCCCATTCTAACACGCCTATTTCGCCTCTCTCTAGACACCGGAATAGTCCCTATGAGTTGGAAGCTAGCCAACGTACAACCTGTACCTAAGAAGGGCAGTCGTGCTGATCCTGCCAACTATCGACCCATCTCAATTACCTCCATTCTCTGTAAGAGTATGGAGCGCATAATTAACAACAAGCTCTTGGCATACCTTGAAGACAATGATCTCCTCAGTGACCGGCAATACGGATTTCGCCGAAACCGGTCCACTGGGGATCTTCTCGCGTATGCCACTCACATATTGAGCGAAGCCTTAGAGATGCATGGAGAGGCACTTGCTGTATCTCTAGACGTCTCTAAGGCATTTGATCGGGTCTGGCACGACGGTCTTCTGAATAAGCTTCCATCTTACGGACTACCTGCTGGTTTGTGCACTTGGATATCAGACTTTTTGAGGGAACGATCGCTTAGAGTAGTTCTTGATGGCTGCTCTTCCGATCAATTAGCTATTAATGCTGGTGTACCTCAGGGGTCAGTTCTTTCAGCAACACTATTCTTACTCCACATCAATGATTTGCTAAAGCCCGGTACCTTTGGGTATGCAGATGATAGTACTGTTGTTGAAAGATACACATCCAGTGCCCGAGCCAGTGGTGACGACGTCCGGATTGAGAGAGAGGCTATGGTTGAGCGCATGAACCTGGCTTTGAAAGCCGTGTCCGATTGGGGCGATGCTAACTTGGTTAGGTTCAATGCTGCAAAAACACAGGCGTGTTTATTCACTGCTAAAAAGAGCCCACTCCATCTGGCTCCTTCATTCCGTGGTGTATCTGTAAGTTTAGGAAACCATCTTGAGCTTTTGGGTGTTGATCTCACGTCAAACCTAAACTTTGCATCCTACATCGAGTCCAAAGCCAAAGTAGCTTCAAAAAAACTCGGCATATTGTCCAAGGTAAGGCGGTACTTCACACCTGGACAGCTTCTAAATCTGTATCAAGCACAAGTCCGATCGTGTATGGAGTACTGCTGCCACCTGTGGGACGGGTCTGCCAAGTACCAGCTTGAGGCTCTGGACTCGATTGAACGGCGTGCCAAAAGGCTCATTGACGACGACACTTTGGTTGGTGAAAGGCTCCAGAGCCTTGCACATCGACGTAAGGTGGCAAGTCTGTCGGTTTTTTACAGATTACACCACGGTGAATGCGCTCAAGAACTGCATGATCTAATTCTCCCATCACCATTCCACTACCGGACTACTAGACGCTCGGCTAAGCGCCATCCTTTTGTGGTCGAAATACCACCCATTCGTACCAAGCGATTTGACTCAACGTTCTTAATTAGAACGGCTAAGGAATGGAATGCCCTGCCAGCGTCTGTGTTTCCGGCGAAATATGACCCGGGCGTGTTCAAGAGAAGAGTGAATAGGTATTTACTTGGCTAGCATGCTACACCTTCGATCGCATCGTCACTTCCCATCAGGTGAGAGCGTGGTCAAATGCTAGACAAGTTTGAAGTAAAAAAAAAAAAAAAAAAAAAATAATTGATTATTTTTGTGTTAACTTTCAGATAAGCTCAGATTTAACATCGTTATTGTAACGTTTATTTTATTATGTGTAATTAAGGGATCACAGAAATTTGTGAAAATTTACAATTTCATCATCGGCTGATAATTACTTATTGATAGTGATTACGTTAAATGAAAGCCTTTAATGTAGCCGCAGGCGTGCTTAATGAGCCGCGTATAGTATAAACTTTACTATTATTAATATTACGATTAAATCGCAATTATATTAAGCGTGGTTTCCTTTTGCGTTAACGGGAATCGATGATTTTTGTTTATACCTACTACTAATACATTTAGGTGCAATATATGTTATTTGTGTATGTTTGATTTTCCATTAATAACTTAATAATTATGTGTATTATGTAACTAGGTTTTATAATGTGTTTAAAGACAATCTTTGAGGCACCATTATAGCATTTTTGACGGGGTCTCTAGAGAGCTTCGTTTAAAGTTGATAATCGCCGATTATAATTTGATATCAAAGGGGGTCTTTGTTTGAAAGGGTTGTTTAATTGAGTATAATAACTGATTATATTTAATACAACAAAAGTCTGACTAATTAATTAGTAAAAAAAAATGCTGTTATCGCTGATAATTTGGAGCTTGATAAAGTATATTTTGGGACGGATCGGAACGATTTTATATAAGAAAAATAAACGTTTTTAGTGAATATTTATTCGGTTAATCTGTTTTTTTTTTTTATTATTAAAAAAGTGCTTTATGATAATTTTGCGCTTAGACTGTGCTTTAATTAGTTTCATAGCATAATGAGTTTCTCTATCACCCTAAAGTTTAAAAACTGCAGAACTAATTATGAAAATGTATGGATAATTTAGAAACTTAAAAGTTTAAATTGAATTTTAAAGTAATTTAACCATCAGTTATTTTCAAAAGACACAAGAAGAAAACCTAGGTCGGCACATAATTTCGAATGTAAATTGTGTGATGGTCTTAAACGTGACGCAAAATAATATAATGATTTTATTTTTTAAATATAAATACTACAGTTATATAATTACTAAATACTAAACACTACCTACTACAAAAAAAAAAACAACGTTTGGAACATATACTGGCCGTGACGACCAGTAGACAGTCCAAATGCTCCAGCCCGCTACCACAGTAGGTAGCGTACCCAACATGCTGGCAGCATTGCCCCGTTGAATTGCAATGCTGATTCGTTGTGCCAAATAAGTGCCAGCATTTTGGTCACGCGTAGCATCGACAGGCGATCTGATAAACTTTTGAAAACGGATGAGGTTCCGGCCCCCAAGGACCCAGGGTCTCAACACCAAACGGCTCAAATATGTAACCGCTGCCGAGATTACTATATTTGCGCCGTTTTAGCTGCTAGCTGAATTAGCCGCAGCCCTGGATCTAACGTGTGTTTAAATTAATTACAATAATCCTACATCCATTTACCCGTTAGTATTAATAGAATAGTTATAGTAGTTACATAACTTATTTTATAATAGCTCGTATTTTACAACCGAAGAAATTGCTTTTAGCGACAAGTTTGCCCATTGTACTAAAGTAAGTAAAATGCAATTTTAATTTTATTTTTTTCCCAATTTTAATGCCGCTAACATTTTGGGCACGTTGCCTACTAGTAGCGGCAGATTAAGTTTTGCTAATGCATATTTTTTAATTATATATTAGGTCTTTACCTATGAAATTGCCGTTTTGTTTGAAAAAATTCAAGTTTTTTTTTTTCGAACTTATTTATTTCTTTTATTCAAACTAATCACCCCTGCAATCAATGCATCTTTGCCAACGCTGTGGCAGTTTATGGATGCCCTTCTTGAAAAAATCAGCAGGACGGGAGACAACAAACTCTTCAAAGGCGTTTAGTACTGCCTCTCGGGAATTGAATTTTTTTCCCGCTAAAAAGTTGTCCAAATTTTGGAAAAAGTAATAGTCGGTAGGCGCAAGATCTGGCGAGTATGGCGGATGAGGGAGAGCTTCCAAACCCAACTCATGCAGCTTAGAGACGGTCTGTTGTGCAGTATGGGGTCGCGCGTTGTCGTGCAGTAGCAGTGGAGACGACCGATTGACCAAAGCTGGTTGCAGACGTGCGAGTTTCGCCATCATTGTGGTCAGTTCTTCAATGTACACATCTGCAGTAATGCTCTCGCCGTTTTGTAAAAAACTATGATGAATCACACCAGCACTAGACCACCAAACTGTGACCATCACCTTTCTAGGGGTCATTTTTCGTTTTGCACATTGCTTTGGTACCGAACCAGGATCTAACCAACTTGCTGAGCGCTTTTGATTGTCAAAAAGAATCCATTTTTCGTCGCACGTAACAATTCGGTTCAAAATTCCTTCATTTCTGTGCCTATTAAGCAGCGCAAGGCAAGTCTCGACGCGTACGTTGCGCTGGCGATCGTTAAGTTCGTGGGGCACCCATCTATCAAGCTTTTTTATCTTGCCAATCTATCGCAATTGGACCAATATTGTTTTGATGCTAACATCAAAAGCTGCTGCCAACTCAGCTGTAGATTGAGATTCATCAGCTTCCACAATCGCCTTTAATTCATCATTGTTGATCAAAGTTTCCGGACGACCACGAGGTTCATTTTTCAAGTCAAAATTCCCAGAACGGAACCGAGCAAACCAATAACGGGTTGTACGTTCGTTTGTACAGTTCTCTCCGTAAACGTCGTTGATGTTACGTGTCGTTTGTGCCGCGTTGGTGCAACGACGGAACTCATATTCCATAATTACACGAAATTTCAAAGTATCCATTATGAGGAAAAATGTTGAAATGTAATGAAAATACAATGCTAATCAATAAACAAAAGACTTATATTGTAAATAGAATGTCATATTTTTAAAACAAAATTAATTTGAATTTAGAATTCACAGCCAATCAAAACTTTTTTTGTTTGAAAAAGTCTGTACTGCAATACGGCAATTTCATAGGTAAAGACCTATTATTAGTTTTATTGTTTAAAAAATAAAATATTAAGTAATTCTCTTGTATATTGTTCTACAATGCAACTTCATGTCTTCAAATAAAGAAAAAATACTTATTTATTGCGCAGCTTTAAAGCTTAATAAAAGAGTTACTTACTTTCTAGTTATTAATAGCAACCCTGATTATTTTTACAATACTATGAACTAGTTTGATTTCTCAACTTATCCTACTGCTTTATAACGTACTGTGTCATATTGAACAATAAAGGTAATGACAGCAACTGTCAATACTGAACTGATGTATTTGTTGACAGCTAAAGAAATTAAAGTATGAAAAGTAATCCTTGATTGAATTATTATCTAGTAATGTATATTAAAACGTGCCTGCTACGATATATTTTCCCATACTTTGTTAGAATTCAAAACAATTAATCATCTTTCAGGTGCTATAATGATTAATTAATACTTTATACAGATTGGTAATTAAAACGGTCAGTGGAAGATAAGTCGTAAGTATAAAACACTATAAATAAAGATTGTAAAATAAAAATCAATTTGTCATTTGACATGTCAATGTCATTTGTCACCGGTTATACCTACATAATATTACAAATTTCCAACTTTGTTATTTTTAATATGGAGATCTACGTAAACCAACTTCAATTTCCGTTCGTCTCGCATTCATCAGCTTACTCCCCAATTCAGTCGTGCGTAAAGAAATTTTACTTCAAAACTTTTCCTCAACCAACCGTCTTTAATTTTTTTGTATTCTTATCTAGATTTTATTATAATCAAACTTAAGTAAGTCCTATCTAGCCATCCTACAGTGACCTAGAGTCTTGTCGAGCTATATGCAGCTCTCGCGCACCTTCCGGGCGGTGGTGACGACCTCGGGGCGCGCGCGCGCGAGGTCGCCGGCGCGCGCCAGCACGCCGCGGTTCACCACGCTTATACTTACTGATGACTGCGGTATTACATGGAAAAAATTTGAAACATATATACCTTAGTGTTCATCACACTAATATTATAAAGGCGAAAGTTTGTATGTGTGTATGTTTGTTACTCCTTCACGCTCAAACGGCTGAATGGATTTGGATTAAATTTGGTACCAAGATAGCTTATACACTGGATTAACATATAGGCTATATTTTATCCCAGAAAAGTGAAATTTTATTGTGGGATGAGTAAATAATTAAAATATTTTTTATCCGCGGGTGAAACCGCGAGGCGCAAGTAGTTTTTATAGAAAGTAAAATTTTAACTACGTCCCTGACCAAGCGGAAATATTTTATCATAAATCTACTTTTATCTTTTTCTTTATCTTAAAAATCTACCTTTTATTGGAAATTTTGGATTTTTTGATCTTAATAGCTGCAGCACCAAATTCTTCGATCTAATACTTCGAAATACTTCGATCTCTTTCTCATAATCATAATTTATAATTTTTGATTTTGTGGCTTTTCAACGCTGAGGATTTTCTTGACAATTTAGAGTGAGGTACTCGGTAAAAAAAAAAAAAAAAAAAAAACAATTAATAGACGGATACTTTGTCCTGATTTAGATACAAGCCACTTTAAGCCTGAACATTATTGAAGATTGTAAAACTACATTAAACAAAAATGGGGTAATTACGTGAAAAAGAAATATTTACGTGAAATCACAAATTCAACCTTCTACCGAGTGCCTTCAAGGTTAATTTTATGTGTCTAGACACTCACCGCGCTGGCCGGCAAGCTTTGCCTGTCACCGTACATTATCCTGTGAGGATCGGTGTCCACGCCCGGAACTGGTATTTTGTAGTCACTTAACGACTTTTTATCTGTAATGGAAAAAACTGGTTAGGTCACAATTTTCCAACAACTATTCTTATTTAATTTAATTTCCAGAAAATTATTTGTTTTTTACATCGTCTCTACCTACATTACTCATTCATATCATTTGTACATGATATGCATCCGCCAAAATTCATTTATCTATGGAGATTGGACGGCTATAGTTTAAATTGCGTGTGCAAAATGTCATTCGGTAAAATTTTATACAGATGCATCCAAACGTGTTTAAAACCGATAGAATTCGTAAAGCCAGAAAAATAATTATTATTTCATTAAATTAGTACTTAGATTAAACCATTCGTTTCACTAACAAGCTCAAAGTCGTGCAACGAGCTATCATGGCTCTACGTTTCAGATTGTATCACCCCAAGCATAGACGAGAACTAAAGTCACCCATGTAACTCTTGGATTTAGCGAATTGAGGCCAAATCAAGGGAAGAAAGGTTCTCAAATGGCAACTGGAAGACGCAGCGTAAGCCGGCCACTAGATACTGAAGACCTGGTTTTCTGGGAGCCATTGAATTAGAGGCAAGCAACCGACAGTGGATATCTTTACGCTGAAAATGATGATGAGTCAGTGTTATAAGGTAAGGTAGCAATGATGCGGTTTTGTTAAAAATATTGATTTTAATATTGTAAAATAATTTCCTTTTTTTATAACATAGACAGGTAAACAAGCAGACGGCCCGCCTGATGGTAAGCAGTTACCGTCGCCTATAGAAATCTGCAACACCGGGGGCGCTGCCGATGCGTAGCCTACCTTTTAAGACTCTATTTACCCGACGTTTGAAATGCCCATGTTGTAGCTCAGCGGAAATACCTGAAAGGGTAGCTCATTCCACAACTTGCCGATATGTGACAGAAATGATCTCGAGAAACGAACTGTGTGAGATTTTTCCAGGTCTACGAGCTGTCGAAGAAAGTTTTCACGGTGACGAGCTATGCGATAATAAAACCTATGTTATAACATTTCAAATATTAATTCAAAAATATCCTACCTAACCATCTACCTTCATTGCCGTAATCAGACTAAGAAATCGATGTCTATAGATTATAATATCCTGTTCTATAGATACCGAAACATAATTAATAAAGTTATTACATTTGCAATGTTCCGGCTACGAAACATTTGTTTTATGACTGCTCTCAAAGCATTATCTCGCGAAGCTACCGTTCTATCGCACTTCGATAAGGGCCGGGGATTTCGTAATGGCTTACGTGACTATTATACCATTGTTCACCTAAATATACCTTGTTGCCCTTTCGTTTATGTAGGTCAGAATGTTTGCTTTAGAATGTGACTGGTAATTCTTGAGTGAAATCTGGCACAACCTCCCAGCCGATAAGGTTCCTCTGTATGTAGTATGGGGCTCTTGAATGGGTAAATATAATCTTAAAGGTCAACTCATTAGTAGTGTTTTTGCCTTGCCTTGGTGTTGCAGGTGTATCTAAGTGATGATAACTGCTTATCAGGCCAGCTTATAATATCTATGTTATATAAAAGGTAGGAAATGAAACATGTATCAAAATCATTGAATGAAAATTGTTTGTTGAATTGGAAGGCTTTCCGACTGTCTCAGCGAGATCGTGTCAATTTACCAATGTTCAATTATGTATAAGAACCTAATACGATATCAAATACGATCGCCAAAGTACCGCAGTGGCCATTAAATCATTAAAATCGAATAATAAAATAAAATAAAAAATGTTATTGGGCGTGACTTCGTCGAAGATTTATTCTTGTTTAATTTTGTGTCAAGTTCATAAAACAAATTCCTTACCATAGTGACAAGGAATGATGTCAGGATCTGTATCTTCATTCTCCAATTTGATCTCATACTGACTGCAATATTCCAGCTTCGGGGACGCACAATAAGTGTTCAAGTTATCGTGTTTAGTGAGCGAGTCTACGCTATGTTGTATATACAGGGCGTTTCTGTTGAAAAAAAGATTACTGAGCTAAGAAAATAACTCGTTAAAGAGATCAAAAGATCCAATTAGCTAATGTAGGTTAGCTGAACGCCTGAAGCTATTTTAAGACTTACGAAAGACGGTAACGAGGTTATTATAGAAATTGAAGATTTGATTTTGAACGTATAGTAAATATCTCTCTCAACATTAGCTTTATCAATTAAGCTGTAGACGACAGTGATGGTGACGAGTATAAACTACGATAAATTATTTGCCGATTCCATATCGCTAATGTGAAAGATAAACTGTGCTAGAAAACTCGCTCTTTTTTTATCATGTCAAAGTCAAAATCAAAGAATTTTATTGCAAATATGCAATTTTTAGCACTTCTATAAGTCAAAATGAGATTACTTAAAATACTTAATTCAAGTTACTGTATAAGCATATAAAATGTCTAATGGTAAATATACAGCTAGACTATTCCAATAAGTGAGTTTGAAAAAAAAAGATTTCTTTCCCACTACTGTGGTGCAAGCAATCGAGCACAATCCAGAAAACTCCAATCCGAAGGTTTGATTGCAAGCAAGTTGGTCAGCTCTGTGGTCATCTTTTTTAGTCATTCCGAAGGCTTCTCATTTAACGACTGCTGATGACAACTAATAAACTCGACGGCTGAATGTGTCTGCCAAAGCCCGTGGCAGCACCCAGTTGTAAATACCACTTTTTGTTAGCGTCCATCCAAGTAGTGACCGCAACATTTGTTTTTAACTTTACTGAACAGGAAGAGCTAGTCAGTCTTAGCTATGAGTGCAACGGAAACTATCATGTTCGGATCATAAATTTCATAACCACTCATAACTTCTATAATCTACATGGTACGGGTTGTAAAAAAGAAGCTTCGAGCAGTGAAAATATAATAGATATGCCAATTATGACAGTGACACTTCGGCACAAAACAGTTGAATAGCATATTGACCACTGCTGGCTGATAAAATGTCTTTGTGTTAAAGTCAGCAAAGATCACAGCGTAAATATTATGATGCAATGCCTATACACAAAGATACAAGTAGAAATAAAATACCACACTCACGTAGAAGGCGGCTGCTTATCCATATGATTCCTCCTGGCAGCGTGTCGCCTGTACAACGCTGTAAGGACCCCGCACACACCGGTACAGAGTAACGCTGCTACTGACAGCAATGCTACCAGCATTGGTGATAAAGGGATTGAAGTACTCATTCCTGTTAAAAGCACACTTCATCAACTGGTAGAAATTAATAATATCAGGCTACAATATATGAAATCAATAACAAACGAAACAGTTAACAGTAAATCTAATGGCTTTGAATTAGCTCCATTGTTGACCCAATCCTAACGTATATAGCAAAGACTTAAAGTGAAAACGAATTTTGACAGATATAGTACTTTGTCAAAACAAATGGGTTTTTGGAGCTGATACATTACAGTTTAATAAATATTCAATGTGAAATTCTATAGAACTTAAAATAAGCCAAGGTAACATTATGATCATTTTCATATTTAAATGTCTACTACACTAATTTCAGCACTACAGTCTCTGTAGTGTTGTGGATGAGCGGCTCAGCTCATATTCCGGAGGCAGTGGGCTTGATTCTCGTGACAAGACAAGTATTTGTACACAGAAAAAAAGCACGCAAATTTACGCAGATACTTGTTCTGAGTCTGGGTGTTGTAGAACCATGGTTCGCGTAGTTCCTAGCTAACACAGACACAGGGAATCCCAGTAGGTTCCAGAGTCTATGTATGAGCTTGTTCGGAGTTAATTATATTATATATTTATTATATTCTTAGTAAATACTACAGTATACAATTATAACACAAAGCAGCTAAAATACGAGAATGAATATCAGAAGTCATCTTAAACTTACCAGTATACTTATCAGGCGAGCGTATTCCTACAGTGTACAGCGAGACCTCCTCACTCCGTCCTTTCGCGTTAGCGGCGTACAGCACGAGAGTATAGCTGGAATGGCTGTCCAGGTTGTGTACTTCAAACGTCGGAGTATGGTTGGACGATATGTTGGCTCTCACCTAAATGAAACAAATTGTAGTTCAGTTTTTGAAGTAAAACTTCTTTACGCACGCTTGACTTGGGGAGTAAGTTGGTGAATGCGTAGCGAAGCGAACGTAAGTTTATTCACGTAAATCTCCATTGCCAACATAACAAAGATAAAAACTATTATGTTGGTATATCCGATAAAATTACAATTTACAATTGTCAAGATAGCAACGTCAATATTAAACAAAGCAAAAACAAAGTTATACCAGCCGAGAGATGGAGCTAAGCTAAAAACTTTTACTTCGGTCGTGTGGTCTAAAGCACACTCGTTTTTTTTAAAGTTTAATTATCTCTACTTTACTCTACTGATCAATCGTAGTATATTTATTTGTGTGGCGTTCACTTCAAACCATTCAACTGATTCATTGCTATTTTGTAAATATTTGGATCAAACAAACTATATTCTCATGTATTCATGTAGGAAAATATATATACTATTGATTCACGGGGCTTCATATTGGTTAGAGCAACGATGCGCCAATAGATTTGAATCTGTTGTTACAATACGCAATAAAAAAAATGAAACACGTTTCAAAAATGGTTCAAAACCAGAAATAAATAGCTACATTAAGAAATTGGAGACTATGATTCCATCTGCATGAGAAATGTATCACATTAAGTATGGACAGGCGAGCCCTGTCCCTTGTCCGGTTTTGATGGTTCGACATTTGACAAAATTGGAAATGCGGAAAGGTTTTGGAATGAAGCAGAACAATTCAAAATTGAATTCAGCTATTTTATTATTAACTGCTTTTGCTAATGGACAACTTCTTCAGCTCCTGTATTTAGGTCCTTTCTTATTCATTAATTAATGATGGTTCTTATCAATGTTTTTATATTATACAAATGTACTAATGTACGTCTTTTCCTTCTATTATTTGAAAAAAGATGTTGTAAAATTTTGGACCCTATCGATCAACTTGATCCCTAAATTGTTCCTTTCAGTTTAGAAGAGTCTGTATCTCAAACGGCATGTTAATTTTGTGTTGTATTATATTATTCCTTCGTCTCCTACTTTTTTTGTACGTATTTAAAAATTAACCAACTGGTTAATTTTATCATCATTTCTGGCTTGGGTCTATCATTTTGTCTCAACATGTATCCCTTAATCTTACAAAATTAGTTATCTCTCCACTTACAACCATAGAAGGTACTTCCAGCACCTCCATGTAGAAGACCTGCGTGAGTCCTCCATCAAACCCCTCCGTGCACTCCACCTGCAGCGCGGCTGAGCTCTGGTTCACCACCGAACAGTTCTGCAGCGAAGTCGGGTGACCTGCGCCATGGATAAATAACCGTTTAATAAGGCTAGAGTATTATGGCTACTTTGTACTTTGTATATTTATGTTTGTTACTTTATTTCTTGGCTAGTCTTGAATAAATTTCTTTCTATTCTATTCTTTCTACTTTCTAGAACTATATCGACGTTTTTTAGCTTAGTACAAAAGTATCACCGGGATCTTTCCAAACATCGTGTTCAAAAAAAGTACAATTATCAACTTTCGGAATATCG
Source organism: Ennomos fuscantarius (assembly GCA_905220475.3). Taxonomy (NCBI): domain Eukaryota; kingdom Metazoa; phylum Arthropoda; class Insecta; order Lepidoptera; family Geometridae; genus Ennomos; species Ennomos fuscantarius. The sequence goes on from HG992042.1 coordinate 13,925,273, forward strand.
CGTTCATAAACAATTATAACTATTAGCATTATTTTTTCATAACCATAGATTGACACTGAAATAACTATATAGTTTATAGTACCAGAGTTTTTGTCTCTAATAAAACATAAAACAAGAATGATCAATTTGTAGGTGTCACTTTGTACTTGCTCTGTACATGCATTTTACACTTAATAAAAAACAGGCAATTTTGTTTTTATTTACACGTGTCTGAGAATACAATTCCCGGAAAAGTATTCATACCCACGCGATTGCCTTTCATTAAGAGAAACATGTTTACCACATTTTAGAAGAAAATAACATTTCAATCTGCTTAAGTTACTAGAAAAGTGGTTTCAATTTTGGAAGCAGGTTGGGGTCTAATATTATTGTGAAAGTGTAATAAGACGTAAATAATTTGTTTGTAGATAAAATAAAACTAAAAGTAGTAATAAACTCACCAGCAGCGACGAGTTTGTAAAGGCATGGCGTTTCCATTTTGCCAACCAAATTCCTGGCTGAACACAAAATTGTACCAAAGTCCATGTCAGTAGATGGAGTGTATCGAAGAGTCGACGTAAATCCCGTGCTCGTGAATAAGCTAAAAAATAATAGACGTATCACAATAAAAGCATCATCATCATCATCATCATCATCATCAGATGGAAGACATTCCCCGCTGAAATTCTCGCTTCCTCCACTACTTCGAATATCTACTTTTCTTTTGCATCCAACGCCTCTCCTCGGCTTGGACTAGGCCATCGGTTCATCTTGTTAAGAGCAAGTTTATGTTACGTTTTCCGGTTCATGGTCTTTCTTCACTATTGGTATACGATGTGGCCTACCTATTCCAACAGGACATCATCATCATCACATCCACAGTCAAAAGACCTTTCCTGTAAGAGTCCGCACCGAAATGTCGCTAGCCGCTAACTCAGTGGCTTCGCAAACCAACAATAGAAAACAAACACTTTCCTTATTTAAGTGCTTTTTTATATTTTTTAAAGAACTTACGTTTTTGCCAAAATAATAGAATAAATTACTCAAATTTTTACTTCAGATATTGCATTTAAAAAATTGTTTTAATATCTGGTACATAAAGAGTGTAAACTTAAATACTTAAAATAATCTATTATGAATGGTGAAAAATCAATATTTATTTTCGATAATTACACTTTCTATTGTTGCGGAATCAATTCTTTTAACAAAATGTTTTTTTTAAACTGTAGCTCTTTTATAATAACGGATCTAATGGGATGGCAGTAAGCCAGCTGGATAGGAAACAAGTTTATGGCTGGTAATAAAGTCAAGGAAGAGATCTTTACCAGCGGAGTACGATTCATTTATATGCTATCGCTTGTGAATTCAGTGATTAAAATGATAATCAGATGGGATTGGAGTCAATAAAGAATATCTATAAATTTCTAACAAAAGTGCTCGCTAAGTTATAGCCTCGGCAGTTTGGAACAACTAGATACCTAAATGGAGATATCAATATCTTAAAATTTATTAGGGCATGCTGACTAAAACGCGGCTAACTGAAAACCATTAAGATAGATAGTGTGTCCTTGAGAAGAGGCCGAGAACTAGCAAAAGGACGCTCTCCGACTAGTTCAAGCGATGATTTACACAAACTGACTAGCAGCAATAGGATAATTAATAATAAATTTAAAAATAGTTACTAATTGAATAAAGTTTAATATCATTTAATTTTAAAGTAAAACTTTACTACGCACACTTGACATGGGGAGTAATCTGGGGAATGCGAGGCGAATGAAAGTTGAACTTGATTTACATAGATCTCCATCATCAACACAACAAAGTTAAAAAAAATTGTTATTATGATGGTATGTCGGGTGAAATGTCAATTTGAAAACAGCTGTTGAAACACGTGCTAAAGAACCAATTTTGAACTGATAGTCTTTATTCAGTAATACCTGGAATCCAAGTCCGTCTGTTCTCCAGAACTGTTAAAGATCCAGCTGAAGCTAGCAGGAGGAGGGCTGGAGTCCACGGCACAGTGTAAGATGATAGTTTCTTGCTTCAGCGCTCCATACACTTCACCCTCGTTGTAAGTGTTACATAGTGGTGCATCTAGGTCAAGGAAAGCCAGTGATAACTAGAAATCAGTTAGGGTCTACCACTTAGGGTCTAGAGATTCTATAGTTTAAAAGAACTTACACCTAATTTGTAGTGAGACAGGGTTGCTAGTTGCACTGCCTTCAGTGTTGTAAGCGAGACAGCTATAATCTCCTGCAGCTGCTCTGCTCACACTTTGAAGCACGAGAGACTGATCACTGAGGATGATTCCAAGGCTGGCGTTCTGTTGAATTTCTTTAGTCTGGAACAACATTGTAGGCTCAATGCTTAGAGCTTGAAAGTGAAACCAAAATAGATATACCAAATTTAACAGAATCACTTTACTCACCTGGCTTATAAAGCGTCTAGCCGTCAAATTGAGACGCTACATTTTATTATTAACAAATTTAGTGATGAGTGATGATTTAGTTTTGCAGTACAATTCGGAACACTAAATTCAAGGTTACCCCTGAGTTGCGAGCCTCGGCTTGGGCCGTTGCTAGGATAAGAGGATCGAGAAGACTACGTCTACTGGATGGATCCTATAGAAAGTCGCGACCATTCCAGCTTAGCTATAAGGGGGACGTAACGTCAATTAAAATCTTACCCCTTTGTACCAAGCCAACTTGTGCGTCTTAGGATTAGCTTTTACGCTGCACTCGAAGTATACGTCGTCTCCTTCCTTAATCTGACCGGGGTTGAGGCTGGAACCTAGCTTCAAGGTCACGATTGGGACATCTGAATAAAAAGCATCATGTTAGATTTTGTTCTTTCCCAACAATATATAAAGCGCTTATTTTAAAACTTCAGAAAAACACTGCAATATTTCTTCTAGCTGATATGGTTCTGCACTACTTGTCATCATGTTAACTCAGTTTGTAAGATTTAAATCAAATTAAGTTGCCACAGGCGATGTGTTTCTTGACCACCGGCCATAATTATTTTAAGTCCTAAACTCAATAATATAATTAGTAGTATCTTAGTATCTTAACCATATACTAAATAAGAAACTTAGTATAAGTTAATTTGCTAGTGTTTTCACATAAACGTACCGAGACAGTTCGCAATATTTAAATTCTTGCAGATAAATCCAGTTTATACGCACTTCAAAACAATAGTTTGTTAATTATCGCTTTTCTACGGAAAAACTGTTCAAATCTATTTCTGCTGTGTTGGCGGTACAAGCGAAATAGAAACACTATTTTGTTGAATTTATTGCGACCCTCTTTTTGCGTCGGGGTTAAAAAGCAATCAGTGCCAAACTCGATTTCATTGGAATTCATTTGGACTGACAGACAAACACCGGTCAGGTATATAGCTTTTGGTATAAAGAGAGTAGATTGAAAAGTTTTAAAAATTACTTTTGTGTAAATAAAAATGACTGAAGGTTTATTTGGAAAAAAAATGTGAATGAAAACTGCGGGGTATTACTAGAAAATGTCATGTCAATATTCACCAAAGCCTGTGCCTGAACATTCTAGATTATGTTAATTCTCAACTTCTCCTTTTTATTTAAATTTAAATTTTCTAATTATTTATTTAAAATAGCTAACAGCTGCAGTAAATTACATTAATTAATCAGGGATACATAATTATACTAGTAATGGTATGCATCATTACGTAAGCAACGTTATAATATTTATAAGCAGTACAATTTTCCTACCCTCCACATTATTAATATTTCTAAGCTACCAAAGTTTGTTATCAATATTTACTATACACAGGCCTAGTAAGGTCTATACTATCTGTGAACAGGCTATTACCAGCCTTGTCGCATTCCAGAAATTAACATTTGGCTCGGTTATTAATTATCAAACATAGTTCAAGCGATGAGTTCAGCAGAAGCTACATTTGCTTCACAACTTGAAACGGCAACGTATAGTTTGAACAATATAATATTGTGGGGAAAGGTAAGCTCCTTGCAAACTCTAAACAATACGGCTCAGTATTCCATTGCCACTTTCAACATTACATCTACACCACGCGTCTTAATGTATTGGTAGATATGAATTTCGATCCTCACGTTCACGATATTATTTGTGATGTATTAAGTTACATACGAGTTATATAGAATCCTTCGAATTGGTATTTCATATCACTTGATCTAATGCTCTGTTGAACTCGTGGTAGTAATTTTAGACCGTTGTCTATTTATGGCCGCAACTCGCAACTGGATATGTAGTATCCTTGTTTGGATGCCAGAAACATTTTAAGGATTTATATTCATTAATTAAGCCGTACGACTCTAAAATTGTACGTATAAAAGATTTTTGTAGTAAATAAATAATATAAACAATACCAGAGTGCGACCAGAGTACCAACGTCTTTAGGCAGGAACCTTGTCTTCACCACCTCTATATAATACAATTTGACTGTGGCGTTTCATTTTATGTCTTTATTTGTGCCAAGAGCTGATGGTAGGGTCGCTGCTCAGCCCGCCTAGAGGAGGGTTGACCTATGCTTTTATACAACCTAGTAATTAAGTGTATTTTGAGCAAGATTTTTTTTCCAAAATCATTAGTAGCTAAAGTTGTTAGTTCAGTAAGTAATGACAGCAAATATATATATTTGGTATAGAAAAACAAAAGCAGATTTAAAAAGGATGATGACTCACAATGTACATTCAATCTCCATCTGTCTTCAATAGTTGAGTCAGGAACCTTCGGGTTCTCCGCTCGGCAGACCAGGAACTTCTCGTGGTCCTCGGCCATCGGTACGAGGCTAAGCACGCTCAGAGTTGAGTTTGACTCCGAGAACTGGAACAAAGTTACTTTTAACAGACCCATAACCAAAAGTCAATTCAAACTGTCGTTCTGCAGGTGGCGGAGCGGTTGATTTTCAAAAGCAAAATGAATTTAAGAGAAAAGAGTAACCAAAAATATTCCTAAAGCTACTGCAGTTACGCTTTCAGATGTTATTTTTATTATGATTTAATTCTTTGTTAGGATAAAATTAGTGAAAAAGGAGGACTTATGTTAAAATATTTTCTACCAATCATCCACAAACAGTCCAATAAAGATGGATGTAAGCATGCATCAAAATTTGAATGACTGGACAGAAAGATAAATTTTTGCAGCCATTAAGAATGTGCCATAGCTTAGTTAGTTGGAATCAAGGAATGGGTCAGATAGATGATGCGGGTTTTAATACCACTGGTTATTTAGTTTTTAAGGAAAAGCAAAATAATCTTTAAAGGTAGATCCACTCTAATATAGACACTATAGTATGATTAAAACATACAAATAACAATAATTCATGAAAAGTGTAAAAATCTACCTACTTTATCGCTAAAAGTGGTATTTTAGCGATAAAGTAGATAGATTTTTACACTTAAGCAACCTTTGGATGAAGAGGATTACATAGATCAACGTGAGGTAGCTTATAGAAAATATTAGGGTCACACAAAACCTAAAAATTACTTTATCTATAGTCACAGATATTAAATACCAATCTATGGTCTTGCGTTTCGTTTTGCTTTACTCTTTCGTTACATAGGTAGTATTTCTTATCCACACGCAAACCTCATTCCTGTGCTAATCACCAATTTACTTGATGGATACGAACTTTTGTACTCATTAAGGCTTTGTCTGTCTGGTGATCCGCCATCAAACGGTAGTGTTGTACATTCACTCGCTATAGACCATTTTTCGGGAAAATTTCTGCCACAGCCCATTCTACATCTTGCATGTACGAGTATGTACATGCAAGATGTAGAATGGGCTCAGTATATGGAATCAGTTCCAGCAAGATACATGGATTTTTAAAAATATGAAGGAAAACAAAGTTGCAAAGTCAAAGATTGACTTTGAAAGACGAAGTCAAATAGGGTTTTTCTAGTACTTATACAAGTCAAAATGATAATCAGTTCTTAAGATTAAGTTATTGTAATAAGTACATAAACTTACAAAGCGCTTAATGTCAAATATTATATAGCTAATCCATTAGGTACAGTGAGTTTAAAAAAATATCTATTTTCCACTACTGGTGAACTTTACGCCTTCTGGCGGGGTGGTTAGCGCGGGTATTTGTTTGGATCTCTTCTATCCTACTACAGGGTATATGCAATGCTATAAAAATCAAAGACTAGCTTTACTTAAAAACAACTTAAACATTAAATAGATCATTAATGTGATAAAAACGGAAGTACGGTTTTTCTACTAATTATTGAGCCTTTTTTAAACCAGCCTTAAATATCGTTAACATGCGCAACGGTGACCTATTCTCTAATTACGCAAGAACTATTCCCAGTTTGAAAGATTTTTTCAGCCACAATGAGAGAATAGCAAAACTGTTCTCACTTAATATCCGATCCACATTATTACAGGTCCGGTCGATCCGCTGACCATTTGCTACGTGAATAAGGAACAGCTGCGAGTAATTCGTTGGCGCCCGACCGAGGCCCGGCAGGTACTTTAGCATAACGTCGAACCGTAAAATCATACCTAACATTTTCACAGTTGGAATTGTAGTGATTTTCACTAATATGAAAGTAGAGAAGTAAAAGCTGTAAAAACAGCGTCAAACTTTTGCCAAAGGCAGACATAGACATTTTACGTCAATACGATACAGAAACTATTAGGAAAATGACTTTAAAAAAATAGAAACATGGGCTAATTCAAGAGATAGGTGGAGTCTCATAAATGGTGGTAAAGCATCAGTAGCGCCCCTAGTGCTTAATTAATTTTATCGAGTTGTAAAAATAAATGTATGAATGGGTGTACCAGTTTATTTCAAGTTGTCATTTTCTCTAATAAAATTTATAACGCCCAACGATCACATACATAGATCCTAAACCCTTATTAGGATCACCTGTGTCTAGGACCCAGGAACTACGTTTTTTTCCTGTGCACAAATACTGTCCTGTCACGGGAATTGAACCCGCTACCTCCGGGATATGAGTCGATCTGCTCAACCACCCCACTACCTATGCTATCAATAAAGACGAATGCTTGCATAATAGATTATTCTTTCTACCGACTACCTTTAAACCACAAAGATCTCCAAACCTGAGAGATCTTTCGGATTCCGCGGGATTTAAACCTCCGAAAATATTACTCACCCGTGATTCCGCTGCGTAATTAAAACACGCCTAATTATTCAGGGGTTGGACGTAATATGAAAACCAGTTTGTGAGTCTAGTAAAGACTTATTAGGGCTAATATATTAAAACGGAAAAAATAACAAATAGTAGTCGATACATTCATTTAGTCCTAATAAATCATTTGGTTTTAAATAACCACTACGCCCCCTTCCTTAATACGCCCATGAATTTGTCAACATTTCTATCTCGCCATGTCGCATGACGCAAATGGGTCAAGTGTAAGCCAATTAGTGCGTCCATTTGAACAGGTGTGGTGAGTTACAAGTGCAACGTTAGTGCATCAATTGCAGAAAAGCTTAGATATCCTTGATCACGTAAAAATGGCGTAAAATTAATGGCTTCTACAGATACAAAAACACCATCTTAATTTGGTCAGATTATAATCATAATCTGACCAAATTAAGGTGGTATTTTTGTCACTGTGAAGTTGGCTTCACACCGGTTTGTATAAGTAGAAACAAAAAATCATCATCATTATCAACCCATAACGATTCCATTGCTAGGATGCTAACCTTCCCTTACAAAAAATTACACCCTATCCACTACGATGGCCGTGCGGGGTTGTGATTGACAAGTCTTCAAATTACCATAATTACCTGTGTTCTTAAACCCACCGTCAGCCGCTTGTCGGTAGTTCAATTTTGTGTTATAAACAGTACACAAAATTATACCTATGTAATTGAGTAATATATATTTTTATAATTATGCGTAACTATTATTTTCTAATGGAATAAATTGAGAAATATTTATATGTCATAAGAAGTATATGCGCCTTTTTTTCTTCGCACAAATACTGCGTGCCGCGGGAATCGAATCCGTTGCCTCCGGGTTATGAGCCGACCTGCTCAACCACCACACCACAGAGGCTGTTGCTGATGTTGTACCATGGTTTCCTGTAATGGTGTCATTTGATAATATCAAATTAGCACATTTATTAGTAGAGATTTCTACAGAAGTACCCATCGTACCATCTACTACATTTTGTATAACTCTAACTCTACCGATTATTTTCAGATCCAAACGCTTAAGGCGGAGTCAGATCACAAAATCAACGAAATTCACTATTTTTGAAAGCCCAGTGTAAAATAAAATCGTAACGTGACCTCTAATTTTACATCGATGACACTTTTATCAGGAATTAAACAGTAAGTTTGGGGTTTAAACGTATCACAAAATATTTTTTCTTTGTTTGATATGCCTCTGTGCAAATTTAACACAGTCCCAGGGGCAGACCTAGTCTGACATATGATCTGCGATTTTGAGCTTTAAACACAAGCCTCTAAAGACCCCCTAAAGTTGTGCTTGGACACCGCCTTAATCGAGTCCTCATTCGAAATAGTCGGCATTGTTCACGCGAGATTATGAAAATTCCGCGGCGAGATATTTGACCAGAGTTTTTAAAAGTTCGCTGTTAGAACTTTTTAAAAGTTTTTTACGGCAGAATTCCGATCGCTTTGTAATTTAACTTTAGTGTGAGTTTTATAAACTGTGAATAGAGATTTTAAAACTCATCTCAGTTTCCATATTAGTTGTCGATTGCATTAGATTAAAAATGTGTAGTTGCTCATAAGAATTACTGTTATAGTAACTTTTATTTTATAGCACCACTGCCCATGCTCATTAGTTTACCTCTTTTCATCTAAAGGTTGTCTCGAAAAGATATCTTTTTAGCGATAAGACCACCCATTGCACCCATTCTACTTATAAGTTTTCCTGTTTGGTGTTTTTTCATCTTGGTGTCAATAAGGAGTTTAAATTTATATCTATCTATCTGTTTATAACTTAGATAATTTTGGAAGTAACTCAGTAATATCAGTTAATCTGGCAGCCTCTGTGGTGTTGTGGTTGAGCAGGTCGGCTGTTAGCCCGGAGGCGGTGGGTTCGACTCCCGCTGCAGGACAAGTATTGATTCTGAACAAGTATTTGAGTTTTTTTCTGACCATGGTCCCACAATACCCAGGTATTGTGGGACCATGGTCCTCGTACCCTAAAAACTAAGTATAAAATTAATTTCCGCTCACACCTCAGGCATATAAGATTTCTAGACTATAACCTGCCATTAACATATTAAAATTAAATTTCCACCCGATTCCATTAACACAAGAAAAACAAACAACCCCCAATCCATTACCCACGGTTAAGAAAAATGTAATAAAACAAATATAAACGAAGTTTTAAATTGAGAAATCAATAAACTGGCCGGTTTGTAAATCACTCCATCATCGGCCGTTAACGCGCCGTTAATAAACAAGCAGATTAAAAAGTTGACATTGATTTGTTAGTCAAGTTTGACAGCGTTTGTGTTGGGACAGTGGGGTTTGCTTTATTAGGATGTATGTAGGTATAGGTACTTTTGATGGAACCGGGGCTCAATTTCAAGCGATGGGTAAAAATTTAGTTATGTTCAAAAAATAATGCTGAAAAATACAAACGTTTTCAGTTTACTAGTAGAGACCCTACTAGCTTACGGACAGTCTTAGAACTACACTTAATAAAAAAAAACTGCCATCTAAATATTTTAAAGTTAATTTATTTAAATGGTACAAGTACTAATTATTTTGAAACATACAACATATAAATAACTAAACTAAACTAGACCTAAAAAAATGACCTAAAAATTATTTTTAAATGGTTGTGTGAAAACTGTTTCTATAATATCAAAGAATTTTTCGAATGTAATAACAATTTTATTGTTGTTGTTATTTTTAGGATAGAATTTCAAACACTGTTTTATTATCCATACAATTAATTGACAATAATACCAATTAATTTTTTAGACATCTTAAATATTATTTAAATTTGAATGTAATTGACATGAGTCGGTATTATTTTAGTTGTACTAATTTTTATTGTTATTTATTAATGATTGACATAAAATTCATTAATTTTTATTTTTTAAATTATGGATTAACATTAAATTATTTTGTATTTAAAATAGCATGTGACAATTTTTGTATGCCAATTCTGGTGAAGTATGCTGAACGTTTTATATTAAACCGACCACCTACTTATACAATATTTCGTGCAAATAAATTCATTTCATTTCATTTCAATACCAGTATGCACTAAATTTTGACAGCTTACTAGGTGGTAGGACTTTTGTACAAATTTCATCTATAGGTACCACCGGTGTTTACATTTATTCTGCCGGCAAGCAGTAGTGTCTAAGCACTACTCTGTTCCAGTTTGAAAGGCACTGTAGTGAAATTACTGTGTATTTGAGACTTTATGACCTAATCTCATAGTTTAGTAATCTTATAACTAGACTATGCTGATGTCTCAGGATGAAATGCGCAATACAATGTCACGTAAAACGTAGAGTTTTGAGTTGACACTGCATCTGTTATAGCTGGCCATGTCAATTAGCATCAGGCGAATGACTAGCTCGTCACGTCATTCATGACCTAAAAAGATCTCTTACATAAGTTCTCACTTATCTCTCTCTTTCTCTCTCTCTCTTTCTCTCTCTCTCTTTCTCTCTCTCTCTTTCTCTCTCTCTCTCTTTCTCTCTCTCTCTCTCTCTCTCTCTCTCTTTCTCTTAAATAACATTGTTTTAGAAGAATTTATGAAACATTTATGTATCTATACAATTTGATGAGTTTTTATGGTTCCAAGAAGAACTCAAAGCTCAAATGTTAATACAGAATTACAGTTACAGCCTTGAATAAAACAGCTATAAGACAGTGAAACCTATTAGATTGTCCATCACTAGACACTTAATTATTCATTCGGGAAGGCCGACATCGAATGTGACGTCACAATAGAGTGAAAAACAATAAAACAAAAACAATAAACCGTAGATGTCCTCTTGGCATTCTCGTTTCAATGACAAAGAAGAAAAATGCTAACAAATCGGTTGAACAAAGGATCTCATTTTTCATCGAGTAAATAGACATTTTTAGTACAATAAAGTAATCCGACTATATAAGTATTTAAGCTTATTAATGTTATACTGATGAGAAGGACTGGCTTAGCAGTAGCTTGTCTGACTTTCAAACACAACCCACGGTTCGACTCTAAAATATAAAATATTTACATTAATTCAAGAACTAATTGTTGATTGAGTTAATTGACCAATGAGCATGCGTTTAGCATAACAAAAGAATAACGATTAAAAGAAGCAGACACGGGTGTCGTAAGCGTGTTGCACCAGTAGTGAGAAAGAGAACTTTTTTTTCGAACTCATATATTGTAATGGGTTTGCTATATAACATTTGAGAATAAGAACTTTGTAATTCTATATTCTTAATACAATAACTTAATTTTAAGTACCTAATATAATGTTGACTTTTAAAAGTGCTAAAAATAGCCTATTTGCAATAAAATATTTTTTACTTTGTCTTAAGTCTGACATTCCATGGTTTAATACAATCTTTAACACCCCTAAGGTACTCCTACAGATGCTATCTATAAAATTATGAGACCCGGACAATATTTCAAAATGTTATCCCAGTTTTTATTAGTTTTGTTCATTCACTTAAAAATAACTGGTACTTTTTATTTTGTTTTTAATGCGCTTGATATCATTGTATTTTTTTTTATTTTGGTTAAAATGATCTTAAATGAAGATGGAAGACAGAAAGGGAAAAAATTCAACGCCTTTGTTTCGAAGCAATTTTTTAAAACAGGCACAAATTAGGCATCACACGTCTATTATCATTTAGCCTCACTTCGTTTTTGACAATAACTTGAAAAATACTGAATATATCTAAAAATGTGATATTTTTATCGACCTCTTTAGAGAATGACCTCGAAATGGTCTTCGAATTGAATTTCAGTACGTTTATAAAAATTAAATGTTACCCAAGAACTGGTTCTACAAAGATGTTACTCCTTCCGTTATGAGGCTGCAGCAACTGTTCTCAAGTAGCTATTAGTGCATGTAAATACTGCTGAATAAATTACTTAAGCGAGCACACCACTTTTTTTAAATGTCTTCTTGAAGTATATTTTAAAAAACACAGCCTGAAATTATATTTTAAGCTGAAGGCGCATCATTAAATATTTTCCTTACCGAGACAGAACTATTTATAGTTTATACAAATGAGTGCTCTTGAAAATACTTCTTCTTCAACCCAACATTTTTGGTCGTGTTTTTTATATTTTATTGCGTTAAAATTTTAAAATCTTAATATTTAAAATTCTTAATCTTTATTTATTTTTTATTCATTATTTATCTATTAATTGTGTATGGGTACAATATTTTTTAGGATTTTTAGGCCATAAACCTTAGAACTTGGCATCAATTTCAAGTCATTACTAGAAGGTAGGACCTTCCTGAAAAGTTCGTCTAGGTACCTAACCACAGCTTTGCTTTATTCTGCTGCCAAGCAGTAGTGCGCAAGCACTATTATGTTCCGATTTGAAGCGCACTGTACACAATGTACACTATGGACGTACACAGTGCAGTGTCACGCGAAACTCTATACTTTTGATTCCCGAGTTACGCTGCAACTGATATGGGCAAACGTGTCACTGAACATCAGGCGAACGAGTAGTTAGTCATGTAATTCCTCAAAATTAAAAAAAAATCAATTTTGTTTTAATCAGACAGGGAACAATAATGTAAAGTAAAACAACAATTTTAGCCGAGTTACTTAAAACAAATTTAAATTAGCTCAGTTTTCTAATTTTGACTTGAAAAATGCCTCAATTGAACTATTTACACTAACATATTTACATAACTTTGATTTACCCTAAAAAATAACACTAAAGCAGGCAACATGAGACCAGATAATATTTCGTTAGTTGCGTTCTTGTAAGATAATAAACCCAACTTAAACCCGTCTAAAATATTTAATCTGCCTTTACTTGACAGCATCAAAGGACGTGTCACGTCAAAGGGTCAACACTCTCATCTCTAGTGAGCGTGACATGCGGAAATGTGACTAAAATCTTCGCGCTCCAGCTTTCCCTTGCAGGCACTTGTCGGTAATCTCACAGAGCGACGTGACAGCTGACGGAAGTGGCTAGTAGCTGTTTGTCATATATTTATTGCTACTAAATTTTATAATATACTAACTGCGCCCCGCGGTTTCATTCGGGTGGGTAAAATTTTCTAATTTTTCCCAAAACTTTCTTATTTTTTCTTTTATAAGAACTTTCTCTTGACAATAATAAACATAACAAAAAAGTAATTAGCGAAAATGTTTCATCCGTCCACGGGTGATGCAATGACCAAGGAATGATGAATTTTTACACAAAAGTTGTTTTAAAAGGTTAAGTAAAATTTTAATATCAATGTCACGTTAGTCAGAGAGGATTTTTGCCTTGCGTTAAAGCACTCATTCTATTATATCCTATATTCTAGTGCTTAATTTGTATGTTTTCCCATCCAGTTCTTTGGTGACACATTATATGAAACGAAGTATTTTGCCTCTGTTTGAGTGGTCGTAGTAATAAATAGCTTTGCAAGCGATTTGAACACAAAACCACTTGTTAGTAATCGCACAAAGCGGAGGGATCCGTGACGCGCGGGTGACACTTGAACTGCAGTTGTCACGCTGCCAGCTTAATTGCGTAAACGGCCGGCGGCGTGAGGTTAAACTTGCATTGATAGACTTTGAACTAAGTAGTGTAAACTTGCTTTTATGTCAAACGCCTATAAATCAGAAGAGTAATCTAACTACGGGTAAGACATAGTCGCAGAATGTGGCAGGGTTGGATTTATGGATAGTCAATAGGATAACATCATAGAGCAGATTTGTGTTGTAGTTCTTGGAAACTCTAGAGCACAATTAACCAGACAATTATTCGATTTTCGGTAGATAGAACCAGGTTATTGCCACTCTAACTTGCTAATTCGGTGATTTGGTAACCGATAACAATTTTCGGTTCCGGCTGTATAGACGTAAAGACGTAGTGTTATTGAGCTCTGACTTTTAACGCATAAACTGTATACAAACTGTGAAATCCTGTGTAAAAACATTTGAACTGCATACATATCGTGCTAAACTACACCGCAAAATAAAATATTCTGTGAACTGTGCCATAAAAACAATTATTCAGTGAACTAAAAACCGTAGAAACCTTAGAGGTTATCTGTCAACTGAGTATAGACACAGACTTTGGCAACGTCAATTCAGTGCTACAAAGAATTTCTACAGGTTCACAATATTACGTTCCATTCTACGCAAAGGACAGTAGCGAAAATGGAAAACCTTCAATCTTTTTTCGACCAAATAAAAATAGAAATGTCAAAACAAACCGATGACATTATGACACGAATTGATGAAAAATTAATTCCTTTTAGAGTAGAAATGCAGGAATTAAGAACAGAAAACGAGAAATTAAAGGAAAAGGTAAACAATTTAGAAAAACAAAAAAGATTTAACAATTTAATTTTATATGGAGTAAAAGAAACCGAAAAATCGACTGTTAATCTCATTGAAATCATTATAAAGAAATTCAAAGCTGACTTAAATATTACCTTAGAAGACAGAGACCTAAATACGATCTACAGAATTGGCAAAAATAACACTAAAAATGGAAAAGAAAGGCCAATCCTCCTGACATTTGTAAACTTTTGGAAGAAAAACGCAATAGTAGTAAATAAAAAGAAATTGAAAAATGTGTACGTGTCTGAAGACTACCCGAAAGAAATCCTCGACACGAGAAAGAAACTACAGCCAAAATTGGAAGAAGAAAGGAAGAAAGGCAATTATGCATATATAAATTATGACAAGTTAATTATTAAACAGGGGAAACCAGGAAATGAGAAACGCAAAAGGGAACCGTCAACCTCGCCTGATGTAAAAGAACACCCCTGCAAACAACAACCGTCAGTTAAAACACATCGCTTAAATGCTTTTGACATAATGAGGAATAGAAGCAACTCTCTGCCTTCTGCCAACTCGCCAACTGATCAGAATGCATAGGAAATTGCCATCAGCCACCGGAACATAACACTAAATAAACAAGAACTTAAAGATAACAGAAACAAAACATTCCCCAACCCGACTTGTCCTCGTGGGGAATTAGACTACAACCCTCCACCAAATAAAGAAGCAGATCAAAATATAAAACCAACCCTCAAAATTTGTACTTATAACGTAAGAACACTTGCATCAACCGAACGATACCTTGAATTGACTAATGCTCTAAAAAATATTAATTGGGATATTTTAGGTCTCGCAGAAATCCGAAAAATGGGGTGTAGGATCGAAGAGTACAACGACCTTATTTTTTGCTACATCGGTGAAACTAAAGGACTACATGGAGTAGGATTTCTGATAAAGAAAAAATATAAACACAACATTACCAATTTTATAGGCATCTCAGAAAGAGTAGCACTTTTACAAGTAAAATTTGAATGCTTCTCCATATCAATAATTCAAACATATGCACCGAAGGAGAGATCAACGGAAGAAGAAATTGAAAAATTCTACAAAGACATTGAATATGCTCACACCAAAATCAAAGGAAAGGTTATAGTCATGGGAGATTTCAATGCTAAAATTGGTTGTCCAAAAACAAACGCCTACCCAATAATGGGAAAACATGGCTACGGAGTGTGCAATGAAAGAGGTCAACGTCTCTTAAATTATGCTTACCAACACAAATTATCAATAATGAACTCGTTTTTCAAAAAGAAGGAGAGCTACAGATGGACATGGTTATCACCGGACCATAAAACTAAAAATGAAATAGATTTTATAATGATAAATCAACATAAACTTATAACTAATATCGAAGTACTAAACAAATTCGATTTCTCTTCCGATCACAGATTAGTGAGAGCAACACTATGTTTAAGTCGTCCAATAAAGAGTAGAAAAACCTACGCAATACCATTTAATATCCCCAAGACAGAAACAGAAATCAAAAGTTACATCGATAATCTACGGACACACACAGAATATATAGAAACAGAGTGTATTGATATCCAAACATATTACAATGTCTTGGAAAGAGGTATAAAGGAGAGCTTAAAATGCAAAAACACTATAAATCCTCATCAGCATAATATTTTCTCTAAAGACACAGTCCAACTTATAAAAAGGCGCACAGAACTACTACAAACAAAGAATAAAACTAAAGATACGAAAGAAGAACTTAGCAAAATATACAAAGAAGCAAATAGATCTATCCGTAAGGATTATAACAATCACAGATATGAGATTATCTCAAGAAATATCAAGAATTTTAGAAGTGCCAAAAAAGCCAATAGAGAATTAACTACATGCAAATCATGGATTCAAAAACTTGAGCACAATTCACAAGAAACAAAATCCAGAAAAGATGTAATAAGTCATGCAACAAACTTTTACAAAAACTTATACAGGAAACAAAATAACACAGAAATAGAAGTGCAAACAATTCATATAAATACGACTGACTGCATCAGACCAATTGAAGACTCTGAAGTTTACGAACATATAAAAAAGCTGAAGGCTGAGAAGAGTCCCGGACCAGATGGGTTATGCAATGAAGCCCTTAAAATGGGAGCACCTATTTTAACTAGCCACTTTACGCAACTATTCAATAAGATACTAGATGAAGAAAAAGTACCAACACAATGGTGTACATCGGACATAATTTTGCTCTTCAAAAAAGGAAACCCCTTGGACATAGGGAATTATAGACCCATAAGTCTGTTGGCAAGTATATACAAACTATTTTCATCCGTAATATTAAAGAGAATATCCGAAGACATTGATAAACAACAACCTAAAGAACAAGCGGGATTCAGATCAAGCTTTAGTACTATAGACCACATACAGACATTAGAACAGGTCATAGAAAAACACAGAGAATACAATAGACCTCTGTATGTGGCCTTCATTGACTACAGCAAAGCTTTTGACAGTATCAGTCACTGCTCAATTTGGAACGCACTACAACAATCAAACATTAATTCTAAATACATCAACATCTTGAAATATATATATACAAAAAGCACGAGCAGAATCAAACTAGAAACTAGAGGAGACGAAATAAACATAGAACGAGGCGTCAGACAGGGAGATCCTCTATCCCCAAAACTGTTTATAGCAGTACTGGAAAATATTTTTCAAAAACTTGATTGGAAAAACAGGGGAGTGCACATAAACGGAAACTATTTAAACCATCTGAGGTTCGCCGATGACATTGTTATAATAGCCGAAACTGCCAAAGACCTAGAGGAAATGATGAGATCACTTGACTGCGAAAGCTCGAAAATCGGCCTGGAAATGAATGTAGAAAAAACCAAAATAATGACCAACAATTTCGAACACCCGATAGTGATAAAAGGTAACAACATAGAATATGTCAGCGACTACATCTACTTGGGAAAACAAATTTCATTCAAAACGTCAAGCAATGAAGAAGAAGTAACAAGAAGAATAAACGCTACTTGGAAGAAATTCTGGGCATTAAGAGAAATCCTAAAAGGGAACTACAGCTTGCATATGAAAAGGACAATATTTGATACATGCCTATTACCCTGCTTGCTGTATGGTTGCCAAACTTGGGTATTTACAAACAAAATAAAACAAAAAATCAAATGCAGTCAAACAGCAATGGAAAGAAGCATGTTAAAAATTAGAAAAATACAAAAAATTAAGAGTCAAGAGATTCGTCAAAAAACTAAACTCACCGATGCTCTTAGGCACGCACTCTTACTAAAGTGGAGATGGGCCGGTCACATCTCACGATGCACTGATAGAAGATGGACCATTGAAGCCACACGATGGAAAGGACCAAAGGGGAAAAGGAATGTTGGACGACAACTAAGACGGTGGACTGATGACATAACACACGTCGCAGGAAGCGACTGGATAAAGTCAGGCAAGGATAGGGAGTCATGGAAAAGGATGGAGGAGGCCTTTACCCAACAGGGGTCCATATCTCATAAGCAATACTAACATTAATTTTAAGCATTTTTTCTACATTTGAAACTATACTAACAACACTGCAATGTACGATGAAAGTGAAGATATGGAATAAATGGCTTTATTATTATTATTATTATTATTATTATTAACAATTGGCGTAGAAGAGTTCTGGAGTAAAAACCATGAATTGTAACGTAAGATTTCGGCGGAGATGGCGCAATAACATACGCAAGGTAGCTTGCAGCAACTGGTAGGGTAAAACCAAATAGCGCGCTCAGTTGCGTGCCTTGGAGAGGCTTATGACCAGCAGTGGACCAGTACAAGCTAACTATAACGATGAGTTCTTGAAACCAAGAATCAAAGTAAATAGAACAAAATAGATGCGTCTAAAAATATCACAAAGACGACCTACCAATTCTGCTGTCATCGCAGTTATCAAATTTATTCAGAATATATTAGCATCTAAAACGGAACAGTTCATCTAAAAATTTATGATTTATTGCTTGCTTAGCGTAATTTACATTAAAATCAATAACTTCATCTATTTCTTACTTATTTACTTCGCTGGCATGTTACGCCTTCGATTGCATCTTCGCCTCTGATTAGGTTACAGTGGTCGAATGCTAGAAATGTTTGATAGATAAAAGATTATCATATTTTTTGATTATCTGTATGGATTCCTCATACAGATGATGATGATGATAATAATAATAATAACGCCCAACGATGACATACACAGATCCTGGACCCTAACTAGGATCCCCTGTGTCTAGGGGCACAAGGACTACGAGGACCATGGTCCCACAACACCAAGACTCAGAACAAGTATTTGCGCTTATTTTTTTCCTCGCGCAAATACTTTCCCTGCCATGGAAATCGAACCCACCACCTCCGGCTTACTAGCCTACGTGCTCAACCACCACACCACAGAGGCTGTCAACAAAAATATGTGCTAACCTCTGCTTTATATAGAGTTTAAGGAGAGATCTTTGGCAGTAAACCATTTCAGACGGATAAAGGTTTTATATACGCACGTTCTTGGCACTCCTCTTGATCTGTCGTCCGCCTTTCCACCAGGAGATCTGTGCGTCAGGCCTGGAGCCCACCGTTCTGCACTCGACGTCGTAAGTTCTGTCAGCTGACAGCTGTCCTCGCTTGTTCAGGATCTGCACGCTGAGTGGCCTTACTGTAACAAATTGGATGGTTCCAGATTTCTTGGCTTCTGCTTCGTATTTGAAACAGAATGGGGAATATCGAACAACAGAGATATAATGCATTTTAGTTTAAAAAAAAATAAAGTATTACGAGCGTGTTTTTCTAGAGTAGATACAACACTCACCGCACTGGGACAAAGGAAAATTCTTTTAAAACTCATACAAAATCCGCTCAAAATCCGGTCAAAATTCACTGCTTTGTATGGAGGAGAGAGAAATTCAAAAATCAACCTTAATTTTACTAACCTTAATTCGAAACAAAAAAAATTGTTTCGACTGCTGGGACACGAGCCTCGTCTTACATGGAGGGAGCATAGATCTTGATCCATCACACTGGCTAAATGCGGGTTAGGAAACGGTAATAGTAGTAAATCTATGTTCTTACAGTTAATATCCAGTATTAAAAGCTTCGTCTCCGGTGGCGCTAAGTTGGTGTTCGAGGCTTGGCAAACCAGCCTCGCGTTAAGGTGCTGCCTGCCAACCCTGGGGAAGGTCAGGGTGTTGACAGTGACGCCATCTGGACGTTGCTCGAATGAGTCGTCAATGACCGTGTTCTCAAGGTACCACGTGAGCCGAGGTCTAGGGTCACCTGTGAAAAAGCAACATGTAATTTTTGGTAGCAAACTTTAAATAGCATTTCCTCCTAAAGCCTACAGTATATAAACGCTTCACCTTGTTCTATCTATTAAAAAAATAAATAGACTCTGGTTTTTCTAAGTGAAAAAAAGTTCAGCAAATCTAATCTAGAAGTTTTTTATAAGTAATCTTGAAAAAGATAAGTAAGTTTACGTAAAGAAGTAAACATGTAGCAGCACATGAAATTCTCACCTCCATAAACTTCACATGCCAGCTCGAGCGTGTCTCCTTCGCTATAGGGCTCGAGAAGACGCGTGTGACTGCGAGTCTTGGCGTCCATTATGCTGGGGCGGTTGGGTGGAGCTAGATTGAAGAAAACGAGTGTGTTTTAGACCACTAAACTGAGATAAATCTTCTGTAATTCCACCTATCGGCCGGTATAACTTTGTTTTTGCTTTGTTCAGTTTTAATGTCACTTGACAATTGTAAATTGTAGATAATAAAAAATTCAATTTTTTAACTTTGGTAACAATGGAAATCCACGTAAGCAACTTCATCTTCCAATCACCTCGCATTCACCAGCTTACTCCCCAAGTCAAGAGTGCGTAAAGAAGTTTACTTCAAAAATAGTGGTTAGTTCAACTGAATCTTCTCCAGCCTATATTTTATAATGCTCTAGTTTCAGCCACAGCTTCTAAGTCTCTGAATTTAATTTAAGTTTGCTAAAAACTCATTCCATACAGTATCAGTTGCCAACTTTATTAATCTGTTTACAAATATTTGCGAACGAATTTCTCAAACAACTTAGTTCTGTGAATTATTACCATCTTGACAATAGAATTAAGTCACTAGCGCCTAATAAAGATCTGAAACTTCGTCGTTAGAACGGAGCCGGCACGTTGTAAACATTTTAATCCGAAAAGAGACATGACGTAGGCTGGGATGATCCGCGGGCCGTGAACTTAATGAAATTGAGTTTTATATTATGTGTGAACAAACAGCTGGCAGCGATGTCGATTTAGGACTTGTCATTTATTAGTTAATCCTGGAGGAGCAGTTATAAAATTATAATGTCATGAAAAGGTAGTTAAAAAGAGTAATAAAAATGAGGATGAATAATGCGCAGTTTCATTCCCACGGGAAACGTACCGGCCGCATTATACCTCAATAAAACTTTATTTTTTTGTTTTATATATACTATGTTAAAATAATGGATATGCACCTAACAAAAACCACACTGTGAACTGTGTAAACTGGTAATTATGTACTTACACACAAAGTCGAGTAATTACACCACAAACTTATCATTTCGGTGTTTTTATATACGCTAATCCCAGTTAATTTTATCATCTAATAATTCCGCCTAGGAAAGGAAATTCAAAAATTTTGGATTTTCCCCTTAAATTTTAATAAAAACACTAATTTTTTTTCCAAATTTGAAGGTTCTAGGCCAACGGGAAGTACTTACCCTATAGGTTTTTATTAAGCGTTAATTTGTATTAAATTCGAACCTCCATAAGCTTACATATCACTAATGTTAAAACATGATGCTATAGAGTGTCATATGTCATCACCTTGTATCAAATTGGTAAAAATTTGGATTAAGAAGACTGAATCCCAATTTTTACCAATTCGATACATCAATTTATGAAGTTTTTATCGAATTATTAAGCTGGAGCTTTAAATTTGTTCTGAACTTCAGCTTAATACCTTCAGCCATTTTTGAGAAGCTCTTAATGACGAAACGGACAGAAAATTAATTATATAAAAGTTATCTACTCTAAAAATCATTTCACTACATCCAGTTTCAGATCTATTCACCCACCCACGCACGCATTTTTCATTAATTAAATACATTTTGTGCCTCTATTCCTTCTACACCACTTAATTTGAGACTCTCAGGCCTTTGCTGAGAAATAAATGTGTCTATCCCAGTTTAAGTAAAGATAAATAAACTTAAAGCTGGAGTAATTCCCTGTCGTAGATTACAATTTCTTCGCAACTTTGCACACTGAGTGGATTTGAAAGGGCCTGCCTGAGTAGGTTATTTAAAAACTAGTTTTGAGATGTTATTTTCAATCTGTTAGGAGTGACAGATATACTCGTACTCTCAAAACTTTCATTATTACTTGAACTTGTTTGTATAATTTTATAACAACTTTGAACTTTCGTTCATCGTTTCAACTTTTGGGTAACGTACATTCTGAAATTAATACAAATGACAACTATTTTTACTAATTTTGAATAAATTATTTTTGAGATACTTTATCCAGTTATTAAACTAGTCTGATTAATTCTGAAAATGTATAACAAATTTAAGTATACCAAAATTTAATTATACCTTAAAAATGCCTAAATTTTTACCATTAAATGTTCGACTGGATTATGATCAAACTTATCCTCTCCAAATAAAGATCCAGAAATCTCATAACATTTATCCAACAAATAAATAAAAAGGCTTTGACAAACGTTTCTAAACGATAAATTTCTTCTTAGGGGAACTACTTAGGTAGGTGGCACTGGTATTTCCGAGATATAAACGAGTTACGTGTTGAAGAAAAATCTATTTTGCTACTTCTAGTTAGGGTTAAGAATGAGAATTGAAACGATGGTCAAGCATTGCTTGGACGACAGACACCGGATGTTCTTTAGGAAATTGTCCGGGTCTCTCTTTCCTTCGCATTACTCTGCGAATGTTTTCGAGACATTAGTTTGGGAGTGGCTGCAGCGAGTTTCATGGAGGAGCGGAAAACGCTTTCACTTTTATTGTTTTAAAAATGTACCTTAATTTAGAAAAGGGTTAGGTTCAATTTAGATTAACTTTTTAAATTCTTAGCCTTTTGTAAGTATTTAAATCTTTATTATTTTATTCAAAAATAACTCCTAAGTAACTTTAATAAATTGTAAAATGAGATACTTGACTTTGGAGACTTCCACTTTGGGCGTAATTAAAGTAACTATTGTATTATCTAAGGTTTTATCTTTCAACTATTGTCTGTCCTGTCGGAAAGAGATAAAACACAATATTGTACTGAAAACTTACGAAGTTTGCGTAAATTCCCGACAATAAACCATAATATGGATATCCTTATCCAAACATAACTTCCATTATACATTGAATTATTGGCATACCAAAGATTTACAATCAAAGGGTTCAACTGTTAAGGAAATAAATAATATTACCCCAATCCTGTTTCCATACCGCAAGTGGTTCCCCGGAACGGTTCCGCTGCGATTTATAGCGTAATACATACCCGTGTGTACCCATCTCCACGACTGAGAAATCACTTATAATGTTTCCCCTCTTTTGACCGAAACTTTGGCCATAATACCTAAAAACCCTAAACATAAAGTGTATATAAATTATGAATGCTAAACACAGCAGTTATTTTTTAACTTCTCTCTTCGCGATTTCCTCTGGGCTTCAGACTTGTTTATTTTTAAAGAGAGGTATCCCGGTACTTCGAGGGAACTTTTCAAAAGGTTGGTTGAGTTTATATTGTAATCTATTTTGTGTTAAGCTTGCGGGATCACAGGAAAGATATATTTTAGTATCAAAGAAGGTCTTCTATCTTTACTGAGATTCGAGCTAGATAATTTGGGCGGATTTATTTGATCCGGTTACACAAACCTTTTGAATGCCGAGATTATCTTACTAATAATATTGATGTTCATTATACTTTTATAGGTCAAAAGTACTTGCATAAATCACGAAAAATAAACGGTATATTTGATAGTTGTTATAATAATTGAAGGGGTGAGAATAAAAAGGGTTTAACTGATTTTTTTCACAAAATGACTTATGGGTATCGTTGGACTCAGCGTGAAATTATCTACATTAATACATTCTCAAAATACCGAAATGAGGCTTAAATCTCGAGATTTTGAGTCTAAAAACGCTTTATCTGTCACAGGACTACAGTTCGCTTAGCATAAAAATATCATTATATTTATTTTATTATATTATATTTTTACAGTAATTGTATGAATTAGTACTATATTTAGTATTTTAAAATAGAATTAAAACATTTTCAAGCAACTGAAACTTACATATACCTTTTCTATTACCTTATAAGCACTCTACATTAAAATGACGCCGTTGAAGTTTAAAGTCAATTTTCTCGAAACAGTCAACTTGACAGTTAAACCCTTTTTATTCTCAACCCTTCTATTATCTTAAAGATTAGTGCGATAATAACCAATTTATTTGTGGTTTCGCTTCTACCGTTCCTTTGGCTACGACAAACTACAAGCAAAATACCTCCTTCTGGAGAACATCTTCCTTTGTTAATGAATTTTTTAAAGAGTTACAATGTTTATGACATTTTCTTTAGCGAGGTGCGTTCGATAAGGCAAAAATTGGCATCACAATTTTTTTGTTTCTCATACTTAATAGCATTACTGATTAGGTCTCATGCTAACTTCATTAGCTACCTACTCCGAGCTTATTTCTGTATTAACTAATAATGTTTCTAAAGGTGGTATACACTTGTAACTGGCCTAGTGGTTTTTTTTTCTGCCTACCTTTTTATGTGAATTTGGCCGTAAGTTTTCCCAATATAAATAAATAAAATAAATATCAGACTGCTAAATAAGTAGGGCTTTCTTCCAAACACTACCTATTACTGTGACGCCTAGACGATACTTTGTCTCTCAAGTAACCCAAATAGAACCACCTGGAACCACCCACGCGACTTTCCTTCCTTACTTTATTGGTGGAACTATATCGCTCCCCGGTAATATTAACCAATCTCCATCATAAAAAGCTCCGGGTCCATTGTATTTCCGGTGTAATTCCATCCCGGGATGATATTGCAAACATTTGTAACGGCATGCTTGGAGCATTGAAATTGGACTCTTTGATGGCGCACTTTAATCATTGACGCCTGTGCTACCGAGCCTCCTTTAATACCGCTTTGCGAAAAATGTATTCCGGTCAGTAATTGAATTCTCAGTTTTTGTTTACGAGACGCTTGTTATGCGGACTACATTGATGTGCCTGCGGCTTCGTCTCTGAAAGAAAGCTCTTTGACTTCTATGGCAAACTATTAACTTATGTTAAAGTTTTATGCCCGCAGCTTCGCCCGTGGCGTGGGCAATAATTCAACCACCCATTTCACTCTCTTAAGGGTGGAATTTCGAAAAATTCTTTCTTAGCGGATACCTACGTCATAAAATCTACCTGCATGCCAAATTTCAGCCCGATCCGTCCAGTGGTTTGGGCTGTGCGTTGATAGATCACTATGTTAGTCAGTCAGTCACTCAGTCACCTTTGAGTTATATATATTTAGAAGTCACGTTTTAGTTATATATATTTAGAAGATGGAAACGAACGCTCTTAGAAGTTCAATGGTGATATTTCTTCATGGTTCTCGTAGTAGTACTTAGATACAGGGAATCCCAGTAAGGGTCCAGGACCTATTTATGTGATCATTGGGCGTTTATTATAAAATACACAGCCTCTGTGGCTTCATAACCTGGAGGCGGTGGGTTCGGTACCCGCGGCAGGACAAGTATTTGTGCACAAAAAAAAGCGCAAATACTTGTTTTTAGTTCTGGGTGTTGAGGGACCATGGTTTTTGTAGTTTCTGGGTGTTCTTTGGGCGTTATTATTATAATTTTTTACAGAAAATCTTGAGTGCAAAACCAAGGCTCCTATTTTTAACTAGAACTCTGTGATCTTTATCAAAAATTGTCCCACTATGAAGCGTTTTAACGACAGAATACTTTTGCATGGTTTTAACGCAATCCAACAAAAAAACAAAACAGCCGCAAATTTCAAATTATCAGTACTATAATTCATTTGTTCCTCGTATAACTAATGACGTTATACTGCTCAATCATTCCGTTCATTGTTCATTCGCCAGACGAACGAGATGAATTTCCCCGTGGTGACTATAGAAAACAGATAAATAGTAGCAGTGAGTACGTAAATTTATGTTTGTGATATGAATTAATTATAGCAGCTGCAATGATATTCGTTTCCGAAATTTACACTAACAAATTATAACCAAGTGATTCAAAAATTTGAACGAAATTGCTTTTAAAAATGATATTATGAAATTCGTCGTCTTTAAAATGCTTCTTTGCGGACAGAAAAGATCATGGAAAACGGTATCTTTTTATTTTGACTTAATTGACATATCAATTTATGAATATTGGAAAATGTGTCTTATCTACATAAATAATTGTTATAAGGAACTGATTGTAACCTTCTGACTATCACAAGTATACCTATGTAAGGTACTTACATGAATAAGTGCATTGAATTGAATTACGTGTTGACATTTTTTTGTGTCAAAAATGGTCGTTGTAAAGAATCCGAAAATGGTGGTTGTGGATTGAGAATTTTTACTTCAAGGTTTTTTTTAAGTTCTAATCTAGGCGTAAACTTAACTATTTATATCTCTTCAAGGCTTTCTAGAGCCTTCTGTAAAATATTCACCATTTTACTTTGCCATTTTGACTTTGACAAAATAAGACTTTGACATGACAAAACCACACACAAATTCTTTACTTGATATTGGTAGAATTGTCACTAAAAAACAATTAAACGAAGAAGAAAAAGAAGCTTCACGTTATACTTAATACACGATAGCTTGACCTTTGTACTTTGTATCGGTAAAAGAGATCGCTTTAAAATTTTCATTTGAGGAAAAGTTTTCACTATTACTATTGTTTATTATTGACGAATAACAATAACTTGTTACGTAAATTTTCAGTTTGTATCAAGTGTGTTTGATCGGCTTCATACTGCTAAGGTCAAGTATAAGTAGAAAAATTTCGATCTCTTGATCAAAAAAATGTAATAGCCAAAAACAAAAAAAAACGTAAGTAAGCGTCTTATCGACATTCCATGAATCCTAATTCCCATTTCACCAATTCGCGTCACGTTCAAATTCCACCATCGATCTTAACTTGTAACTCTAGCCATTAAATTTCCATTTTCAAGGGCGAAAAACAAATAAAACGACTCACCCGTGTTTTTATTGGACGTTAGTTCGCCGATAAATATATTGGGCCAATGGCAGCCCTGTCCCTAGATACCTGGCTGAGATAGGTCAGTAGATGTATATTGTGAATATATAAAACCACGTAAACTTCGTAACACCAGGGGACTCCACAATGAGTATGTAATCATTTGATTGAGTGATATACTTCCGAACTGGAAGACGTTGAATTTGTAATTTGATAATGCTTGTTTGTAAAGATCTTTGAAAACGAGAGGGATATACAGAAACGACACTTTATTAAAGTACCGTGGTATAAATTATTCATTCCTACTTCGAAAATAAGGATTCAAATTTATCGCTGAAGTCATAAGTAGAAGTTTGAAAGTAAAACGAAAGTCTGATAAAATATCGCGGTAGAGCTAGATAAATTCTTGTCCAACCTACATATTACTATGAAACTAGGTTTCCGAGTCTCAAGCGCAACTACCACGTGTTGTTATTTGTGTGAGAAATACTTTTGCGCGACTGCGACCATCACTGGACAATATCCCCAATATCTTTATGCGCAGGGTTTATTTTTGAGCAAGTAGACATAGAACGTTGAAAGTTAGAGTAGTTTAGTTCGAAAACATAATAAAACATTTCATTTTAATACATTTAAAAAAGAAAACATTGAAACTTGGTTATAATAAGTAACGTATATCGGTATCTATATACTAGAATATCGTGATACGAAACGCGCATGCTTCTGAGAGACCGATCCTAGAAATAAAGGAAGTGAAGCGTAGTCTGTGCCTACATGGGCGGAAACTACGTCTTTGAAATGTATGCAGATTGCAGCACAAACTCTCACTTGGTAACTTCCATGTATTCAAATTTTCTAGACTTTATAAAGTGCAAGCATGAACTTTGTTTCTCTCAGCGTACCCCTTTGTCTATGATGAAGAGAAAAGGTACTTTATTTAAAATTAATATAATTATGCCATTGTGATAAAAATACAAAATGATTTATCTGCATTTGTACAAGTTTGAGAAATTAAATTTTCAGAAGGCAAATGTAAATTGGATCTCTTTAGACTAGAGTGAATAGGCTCCTTAGGCCTCCTTAATTAGGCCTTTGTAGGTCCACGTCTTACACCTTTGACGTCATCGTAGCTCAATATTAAGTGAGTTGCGGTCAAACGTTAGCCTATTAGTAGTTAGTACATAAAAAAGAATAACTAGACTCAAAAATTCGGCAAGGGCTACAACTATTAGACATTGATGTGAGATGAGCACGTCGCGTATGATTGCGTGTGTAAACGATATATATCATTTTCTATGCTGCCTAGGATACCTTTAAAAATAATAAGTTGTCTGTGTTTCTCTTCCGGGTAAAATATGGCTTAGGTGTAGCACGTACTTTGTTAAATATATTCCTCGCTATCAATAAATAAACGTGTTTGACTAACTTTGGGGCTTTCATTTAAACAATTTCTAATAACAACACTACGTAATAACGAATTATGTAATAATAAGAAATTTTGGTGTTAAATATAACTTTAGAAAACTTATCGAATGTGTGAAGTAAAATTTCTTTACGCACGCTTGATTTGGGGAGTAAGCTGGTACTCACCACGAGGCGAATGGAAGTTGAAGTTAGATCAGAGTTAGAGTGAGATCTCCGTTGTCAACATAACAAAGTTAATAATTTATATTTTTATGTTGATATGTCTGGTAAAATGACAATTGTCAACATGGCGACATTAATATAATAAACAAAGTTATACCGGCCGATAGATAGAAAAGACTAAACAAATACGTTTTTCTTCAGTCGTGTGGTCTAGACCACACTCTTTTTTTTAAATGTTACTCATAGATAAAGTCTGTGAGGAGTTCTAGCGGGAAAAACGAAAAAAATCGCGTCACCGCATTGTATTATTTTCCAAAACTTGTAATATTTTCAGTGTTCAGTTTCATAAACTTGGCGGCATTTTATTCTTTAAGTGCTGGATTACAGGCGTAAGTGTGAGAAAGTGGTATAATGATGGTGAAAAGTTTTTTTTCATATTGTTTCCAAAACTACATAGAAGCTACTGGTAATGCTGCCACCACTTTACTAGTAGTATGACTTGACTAGACTATGACTTAACTTGATGACTTGGACTATGACTTGCCTTGACACTATATAATATTAATGAACTTAAGAAATTATCAATTATTTGACACTGGCTAAATACACAAAAGCATGGAGCAAAAACAAAAACAAAAAAGTCTGTGAGAAGTTACTTACTGATAACTGTAAAATTAACTCTCAAATTCCTCGTGGGCGAGTTCTTGAAGTCAACCCTGCAGCGGTATACGCCTACGTCAGTTGAGACCACGCTGTCAACAAACAGGACGGCAGGCGACGCCGCGGCGCGGAAGTAGGCTCGCGCACCGAAGCCGGAAGGCGAGGACCAGAGTTTGGGCTGTGTGGCGAGACGCCCTCGGACGTCGTAGCTGGTGAAATAAATATCAATTGAGTAATGTTTATTTAGTTGACGATCTTCCCCATAATACAATGCTTCGGGTTAACCACTTGAAGAGCAGGTCGTAACTGGAAGGCTAAGAATAAAATGGCATGAAATGGGAGAGGCCTATTATCTATATATATTATAGGTCTAAAAAAGCTAACTAAGAAAAGTGAAAAGAGAACGTTGGTAATAGCTACATGACCAGCTTTTGCGCAGTTTTATATTGTTACAACTAAAATGTATGATCATATAGCTATGTGTTATCAACCGACTTAAAAAAGTCAGAGATAATCAATTCAGGTGTATGTTTTTCTTTTTTATGTTTGTTACTTCATAATGATCTGCCTAATTTATTTTAATTTCCAATTTCGGAAATCATTTTTTATTTAACTAATGTACTTTTAGATCGTTGGTCCCACATTTTTTTTTATCAAAGTTGATTCTGTAGTTTCATTTTTATATCATACTAGCTACTGCCCGCGACTTCGCCCGCGTGGCCTATAGTAAACGAAGAAGAAAATTTTTCATAAATAATTCAACCACCCATTTTACTCTCTTAGGGGTTGAATTTCGAAAAACCCGTTCTCAGTGGATACCTACATTTTACAAAAAACACCCTTGAAATCTCAAGTCTCTAGGACAAGGTGTTTAGGCTGTATATATAAGTCAGTCAGTCAAAGTCAAAGTCAAAAGATTTATTGCAAATAGGCTAATTTTAGCACTTTTACAAACTGTCAGTCAGAACTTTGAATTTTATATATACAGATTAACTGGAAAAAGTATACACATAACAATTTCATCCATGTATTTCTCAGTATAATATTTAGGCAATTGACGTCAGTTTAACCCCTTTTATAAAAGGATTATTAATGCTATAAATCGTGTAACGGAGGAAATTAACAGAAACAGCTGACGCCAAGTATAGAACAGGCTATTTGATAGCAGACTGAATTGCATTGCGAGTTTTAAATGTACTTGGTAACAGTTAGTTACCTTTTTTATTAGTGGCTGTAGCACAGGGCATCCTAGTACGGCCACTAACGACACTTCTAAGTACGGTTGTCAAAATGTATAATTATACGTATTTAATGTTATGTCACTAGTATTAATAGCTAACCAACTTAGGTTAAGAATGTTGTTATTAAGAAATACAAAAAAAAACACTTTTTGATATGCATTACTAAGCATTATCTTTGCATCTAGTCATTTGGCTGGTCTCTAAGCACTGCTGCCCATTCCTCGATCTCTGTTTAGCTTCTAAAAGCGCCTTCAAGATGAAAAATTGTCACACGTGATACTTACCTGTAAAGGGGCTCTCCATCCTGTTCTTTAAACCACAGCACCATGGAAACGTGGTCATCTCCGGCGAGGGGCTGGATATCGCAGGGAAGTGCTGCCTTCTTGCCCAGGACTCCTTGCGCGTGTGCTGTTGGAACTGTAACAAGAGATATTGGATAAATAAACAAACCTGGTGAAATATATATTCTACAGTATAGTCTTCTGTGGCGTGGCGGTTGAGCAGACTGGCTCATTACCCGAAGGCGGCAGGCAGGAAAAAAAAGCGAAAATACTTGTTCTGAGTTTGGGTGTTGTGGGACCATGGTCCTTGTAGTTCCTGGGTCCCTAGACACAGGGACTCCTAGTTACGGTCCAGGGCCTATTGATGTTATCATTGGGCATTGTTATTATTTACATTTTTTATTTATTATTACATTTGGCCTGCCTTCTTTTCGGCGTTATAAAAAATAAAAAACCTAGGTATCTTTTCGAGAAACTGTCTTGGACATCTAGTCGAAGATCCCTAGGATCCCGGCAATGTGCAGCGCAGCTCATGACGCAACGTCATAGATCGGTAGCTTTTAGAGGGAGCTTCCGCTACGCAGCCTCCAAATGTTGGAATAACATACCAAATTAAAGAAATTTCTTTTTGACCACCAGAAAGCGGAGGAAGCTCTCCGACATGACACAAGTGCAATCTAACCACCCTAAAATACACCCCTCACAACTTATTCTCAATATCAATTAAAAATAGTCATAATAAAGCTGTTAATGTTTTCGCTTGTAGTTTTGTGCTTTAATGTAAACATCTTTTAATTACTCTTTTTACGTTTTATTTTATTTTATTGTTTTCATTTGGTTATAACATAAACTATTTCTTATTTATTGTATAAAATATATTTTCTGCAAGTAAGTTAGTTAATCTCTAGTTAAGCATTGTTAGTTTATTGGTAGTATATTTTTAAGATTGTAAACTGTTCCGTGACGACACTGAAACGGTCCCAACGGAAGACCAGCGCTGGCTGTACGGCCAGCACTATGCTGAGTTGGGACCGATTCATGGCAACTGACAATTGCTATGTTTTTTATATCTTTTATGTATTTTTTATCTTATGCGCACTCTTTGCCATGAATAAAAATTTTTCTTTCTTTCTTTCTTTCTTTCTATTTTAGATAGAATAGTATAAAAAATATAATTATATCAGTAATCTCAATATATATAACTCAATGGTGACTGACTGATTGATTGACTCACATAGTGATCTATCAACGCACAGCCCAAATCACTCGAAGGATCGGGCTGAAATTTTGCATGCAGGTAGATGTTATGACGTAGGCATCCGCTAAGAAAAGATTTTTCGAAACTCCACCCTTAAGAGGGTGAAATGGATGGTTGAATTATTTTTCCATAGGCCACGCCGCGGGCGAAGCTGCGGGCATAAGCTCGTATATTATATGCTTCATGTTTGTTTGGTTACAGATCATCGTTTCTTGATTTTCAATATAAAGGAAAGCTCACTTTTGCACCCGGATCCCGGGCGAGAGGGCTTTATGTGCGCAAACCGATCTCAGAAAATATATTTCCTCGGAACGTGCTATAGAGAGTACACTGAGAGCAAACGGTTTCCATAAATCCACAAGTCACGTGTAAACTTTAGAAAATTGTGCTAAACACAAACACATGCAAACAGCACCCGAATAAGAATTTTCTTTGGGTGGGCTATTAGGGATGACATGGTTTTGTTTTATAGACAATATGAATCGGGATTTGATCTTTAAGGCTGAGTATAATAAGAATCAAGATAATAATAATAACGCCCAACGATCACACACATAGATCCTGAACCCTAATTAGGATTCCCTGTGTCTAGGGACCTAGAGCGAGGACCATGGTTCTACAACACCCAGACACAGCGCAAGTATATGCGGTTTTTTTTCTGTGCACTAATACTTGTCCTGCCGCGGGAATGGAACCCGCCGCCTCCAAATTGAGCCGACCTGCTCAACCACCATACCACAGAGGCTGTCATAAATGACATCCACCACACCACTGTGGTACCACCATACCACAGAGGCTGTCATAAATGACATAAATAAATGACAGCCTCTGTGGTCATGAATAATAAATAATGCATTAGTATTTCGAAATGATTCCGCTTAGATGGAATGCAACTCACAATTTTTCATGACAAAGGAAGAAAATGCAATAAGAGTCGTGAGCGACTAGAAGAGCACGACCTAGGCCAATTTAAAGCTCAAAGAGTGCTAGGATGTGTCTCTTTTTTAATCACATTGGTAATGTTCTTAGTTGTATTTGTATATATACTAAAATAAAAATATTTGTATCCTTCACTTTCAGTCATATTCCGTCATTCCAGAGATATTTCGCGAGATTTGTATGAAGAAAGATTTATTATGAAACATTTGTAGGGAGCCTCAGCTGGTGGAGCGTGGACTGTATACTTCTTCGAGAGTAGTGATTGGAGAAAGAAACACTTTGAACGGTTTACTGGTTTATTCATGAGAAAGTTAAATTATAAAGGGACCGAACCAAAACCTACACCTTGTGGTCCGGAAGCCAACTTGTTCACAGTATTGCCCGTATCTCCTGACAATTACTGCTTATTTTTGTTGTGTTGCCAACATGTTGGGGGGCTTGCAAATACAACACAGGTATGTATGGTAGTTTAAAATTTTAGCAACATGTTTTACATTTGTTTCCTAAATAAATAAATTTTTAACATTTTACACCGTTGTTTCATTTAAATTTACCTTGATTTTCAAATTAATTCTTAGTTTTAAGCTAGACCTTAAGCAGGTAGATGTTAAGGCAAATTAGAACTTATTTCTTTTAAGTTTGTACTTAAATAAAGTAACACATTTATTCACACTTAATGCTATTTAGGCTAATATTGAGTTAAATATTTAACTTTTCTTATGCTAAATTATTATTTTATTTTGACACATTAAATGATTTAAGTACTTTTATATAAAGTTAAGTATTTAACCCTTACAAATAGGATAACTAAACTTATATAATACTTTGTGGCATAACTAAACTTATTTATTTTACATATTAGATTGTAGAGATACTACAAAAAATCTTTAATAGAAAATCCTTAATATACTAACTTATTATTATACTATTACTCTAGAGGCAGTATAGACACCCCTGATAGAGAGCGAGTGTAGGTTTTTCCATTTGCAGTTTTAACTTCGAAGGCACGCACCTTATGATCATTGCCTGGGAAAACCTTCACTACTCTTGCCATTGGCCAGTACAAAGGAGACATATTTTTATCTCTTAAAATTACTAGAGAACCAACTTTTACATTAGGTAAGTCATCGCGCCACTTAGGACGAAATTGCAGCTCATTTAAGTATTGCTTATGCCATAATTTCCAGAAGTTTTGCTTCATGCTTTCAACAATTTGCCAAAAGTTTAATCTATTTGTAGGTACATCAGAAATGTCAGACTCCGGATAAGAGGTCAACGGACCACCAATAAGGAAATGACCTGGGGTCAAATAGCTGAAGTCTGTAACTTCTGTAGACATTGGCATTAGCGGTCTAGAATTTAATATTGCTTCTATTTGACATAATATAGTATTTAGCTGTTCATAGGTTAAAATTGACTTTAGTAGTGTTCTCTTTAAAAAATATTTAATATTTCATGCTTTTGACAGCAGCTTCTGCCAGACCAGCAAACACAGGTGAGTAGCTCGGTATGAAATGAAATTTAATTTCTTGTTGAGCTGAAAAATTTTGCACTTGCGTTTGATGCTCTGTAGTATTACATAGCTTATACAAATCAACCAGCTGGTTCCTTGCCCCACGAAATGCGCCAGCATTATCACACCAGACCTCGCTAGGCAGTCCCCGACGTGAAATAAATCTTTTTAGGCAGGCCAGGAATGTGCTTGTGGATATGTCAGATGCCAATTCGAGATGTACGGCCTTTGTGACAAAACAAACTATTACAAGGACATACCCCTTACCAATAACAGCGCGGCGGACTCTAGAATTCTTAACTTGAATCGGCCCAGCAAAATCTATCCCTATTCTCTCGAATGCGCGAGCGGCGGTTACCCTTTGGCGTGGCAAGGAACCCATTAGTTGCTTTGCTGCTGCAGCTTTCATTCTGAAACATGTTAAACATTGATGAGTTACTTTCTTAACTTGCCTCATTCCGTTAACAAGCCAAAATCTTTGATTTAAATTAGTTAACAACAATCTAGGACCTGCATGTAGCAGTCGCAAATGCATATGCCTAATTATAAGCTCAGTGTATCGCGAACCCTTAGGTAAAATTATTAGATGCATTTGAGAATATGATAGCTGGGAATTTTGAAATCGCCCACCTACTCGTAATAGACCTTCCTTATCTATGAATGGGTGTAAAGGTTTGAGATTTCCTTTCACTTTATTATCTTTACGCAGTGATTGAATTTCCTCACTGAAATACACATTCTGCTCATGTTTTATGACTAAATACAAAGCTCGCTCAAGCTCCTCCTTTGTAAGAAAGCTAGCTTGAATTTTACAGTTCTTTGTATTAATATTGTTACAAAATCGCAATATATAAGCCAAAATGCGTTGTATTTTATTTAAATCTGAATACCTGTCCAGGAACTCTAAAGAATTAGCACACTTGTGAGTGACAAGCACGACATCGCCAGAGAATGCAGAGCTGGGCTTCAGTTCAGGTAAGTTTTCCGGTAGAGCTATATTATATTCAAAATTGTACTCCCTGTTTTCTAGGAATGCTGGACCGCTCCACCACAGACGGCAGTCGGCTAGCTCTCGCGGGTCCGTGCCTCGGCTGATGAGATCGGCCGGGTTCTCCTTGGTACTCACGTACAGCCAGCGCCATCTATTTGTTAATTCCTGAATTACTCTGACTCTGTTCGATATGTAAGCTTGTAATTTTATTATTTCTGTATTTATCCATGCCAATGCAATTTGTGAATCAGTGAATAGGAAAACTTTGTTAATATTGACCTTTAACCTGAGAGTGTCAAACACTCTTGTTATAAGTTTAGCTAGCAAGAGAGCTGCATTGAGCTCCAGCCTGGGTACCGTTAATGGCTTTGTTGTAGGATTTATTCGCGATTTCGAACAGAGTAAGAATAATTTCGCATTACCTGTTGAATCAAGCACCCTGACGTAGATGCAGCATCCATATCCAGTCGAGCTGCTAGCGTCTGCAAAGCCTATCAGCTGTAAGGCTTCAACATTGTCAGGAATAGGAATATTTCTATTTAAAGTAATAGTTTTCATTTTATTTAAGCCATCAGCAAACTCCAGCCAGTCATTAGCTATTGCCTCGGGTGCATTTGCATCCCAATCAGTTTTTTCTAACCACAGTCGCTGCATTATGACTTTTGCTTTCACCACAATGGGACTATAATGTCCACAAGGGTCATACAACTTTGAGAGTTGGCTGAGAATTTCTCTTTTCGTGATATTTTTACTATTTTTAATCTGCATAGGAGCACTGATTGTAAAACAGTCATGTTTTGTATCTACTGCGAGCCCTAATGCCTTTATACTGTGATCTCCCTTTTGCAATTCAACACTACCAAAATGCTGCTGACTTGGATCAATATCAGCTAAAACCTCCTTGCTATTGGCAGACCACTTGTGAGTTGAGAAACTACCTAACTTTAGCAGCTGCTGCAACTGGCTTTTAGCTTCAAGTAGGGTGCAAAGATCAGAGTTTGAGTATAATACATCATCAACATAGGTACAGTTCCTTAATATAAAGGAAGCTAAAGGCAAGTCGCTTTCATGCTGGGATGCTAGTTCACTCAGGCAGCGTGTGGCAAGGTAAGTGGAGCTTTTTAAGCCATAAGTGACAGTATCTAATCGCAGGCACTGGATTGCATCGCTAGGGTTATCGCGCCACAGTATATTTTGCAGTGAGGTATGTTCTGGATTTACTAGAATATTTCTAAACATTTTCTGAATATCAGTATTGAACGTAAATTCACCAAATCTATACAACAACATAATATCAAAGAGATCCTTCTGGACCTTTGGTCCATTTAGAAGGATATCATTTAGAGAAATTTTCTTATTTGTTTTCATTGATGCATCGAAAACTACGCGAGTACGCGATGTTTTGCTGTTTTCGTTTAATACCGCATGATGAGGTAAAAAATAAACAGGTTCTTTGTTTAAATCATAAGAATCAAAGTTCACGACATGGGCATGACCTAACTCTACATACTCGTGTATAAATTTTGTATAATCTTTGAGCATGTATTCATTCTTATGTAATTTTTTCTCGAGATTTAAAAATCTATAAAATGCCTGGTCAAAAGAATTACCTAGTGTATGATTGACTTCATGAATGGGCATTTTTAATGGCAAATCTACCTGAAATTTATTATTTTCTAATTTAACATTAGATTGAAAAATATTTTCTGAAACCTGATGTTCAGTTAATTGCTCTTGGAAGGTCTCTAGAACTTTCTCAGTCTCCCAAAAGCTCTTGAGTGAGTCATTGACCTCAGAGTCACATGTTAAGCAATGAAGCGTTACTACCTTGTTAGGTTGCTGCTGTAACAGCAAGGACCCTGCTATGATGTATCCAAATTCAGTATTTATGAGACGCGGTGATACTCCATCCTGTTGGGGCGATGACTTCTCCAAATTACTCAGCTCAGGCTGCACTTGGGATGCATTGTTGTGCCGCGCACAGGCCAGCACCTTGCTGCTTGGCTGCTCTGACCGGAGTATCTGGAAAAACACATCAGCTCCGATTAGCATATTAATGTCAGAGGGAGTGTGCCAGTCTTTGTCCGCTAAACTTAAACCTGGTGGGATCTTTATAGCAGTTTTATCAATTTTACTCTGTGGCATTTGACATGTGATCTGATCCACAACATGACAATTTATGGATGTTTTGAAATTGGAGGTCAATGAATATACATCTAGTGGAATAGAATATTTGCAATTGTTTATTGAGTTTGCTATTCCAATAATTTTTGTGTTATTTTGCGCTGGTGCTATCCCTAGTACATCTACTACCTTACTAGTCACCAGTGATGCTTGTGAAGCAGAGTCCAGTATCGCTTTGACATGCACCTCTCTCCCATCTCGAGCTAAAAGTTTGACTCTAGCTGTGGGAAGCAACACATTATTATAATTTCCTGCCATCAATGTGACAGGTGCAGACCTTTGTCTGTTTTCATCATCAAGATGGACCAAAGTATTGTGGGATTGTTTGCAATGGCCACATCTGAAGTGAAATTTGCATTTTCCTACATGATAATTTAAGCAAATGTCACACAACTTATTATTTCTCACATAATTGAACCTTTCTTTTGCAGCTAAGAGTTTAAATGATTTGCATGAGAATAGTTTATGCTCACCTGCGCAGTATCGGCATCTACCAGTGCTTGAATCCTTCATGACCGCTGATGTATGGACCGCAGCTACCTTTCCCTTTGTTGTTCCCGGCTCTGCATTCTCAAGCGCTAATGCTCTCTTCTCCAGAAATTCCAGGAACTGGATGATGCTTGGTTTCTCAGATGCATCACGCTCAAGTTGGTAAGCTCGAGCAGTTTGTGTATCTAATTTACGGGTAAGGATAACAATTAGGATGGGATCCCAGGCATAAACTTTTGTATGAAGGTTCTTTAGAGCACTTAAATTTTGCTTAACGTTAGATACAAATTGCCTAATTTCAGCTGATGTAGATTTTGTTAACGGTTTTAAATCTAAGATTTGGCATACATGGTCGCTTATGATTCTAAACTCATTATAATATCTTGCATCAAGTAATTGTAACGCATCATTATAACTAGAGCTGGACAATGGTAAATTCTTTATTAAATCGTAAGGTTCGCCTTTTACATATGATCGCAAGTAGTGTAACTTTTGAATGTTATCAATTGAATTATCGTTGTGAACGAGCGATTTGAACATTGATATAAATGGTATGTATTCACTGTACTCACCATTAAATTCGTTTATGTTTATTGCAGGCATTTTTATGCGCTTGATCGATGGAGAAGGAGTTTCCACTTTCTCGCGAGCGTCTATTCCCTCTTGAAATGCTGTCATAGTTACGAAATATTTGGTTTCAACATCGACAACGTCTTCAGTGTCCGTGGCCGTTACTGCTAAAATGCATTTATTGTATTTGTCATAGTCTGAGAATAACTCTGACAGCCGATTTTTACGTGTTTTTAAAGAAGCGGCAGACGCAGACTGCATTTCGGCAGCATTTTGAGCATAATTGGCTAGCCGCGTTATCGAGGCCTTTATGTAGCCTCGCTCGTTGATTAGCTGTTTTAATTGTGGGTTAACTTCTTCCTTCTCCATGATCTTGCGTTTGAATAAATTTATCACTGCTTAATACACAGAAATAACATAAAAACTTGAATTTGCAATATTGCTTAATGCGTACGATTCTTAAAAATTGCACAAACAACAAAATGGCTACGCGCGCAGGAGTCGTGCTTTTCGTGTCGCCTGAAGTTAGCCGACGGTGACGGTTGGACAACCTGACGCATCCAGTGTTGCTGTGTGAAAATTCCTTTTCTATTTTTTAGGCAGAAGAATCGACGAGATGAATAAAATTAGTTTGCTGAAATTGATGAATTGTGAAGCAGAAGCGAAGTATACACTACACTTGTACTTGCCGTCGCACCAATTCTATTGCAGGTTTTGAATATGCAGTTCGCCGCGGCCGATGTAAAAATAAGTTTTCGCAGCTCGCTGACTCGCTGATAGCAGCAAACCTCGCTTGCCCCGCTTTAGATCGCAGTAGATTGCTGTAGATTCGCACAATCCACTGAGCGCAGCAAGAAAGTTCCGTGTTTTTCTCCGGTCTCGTTTTGAGGTTATATTTCACCACCGTGGTCGCCTTTCGCAAAAGGCTCTTAAGGACCAAACTGTAGGGAGCCTCAGCTGGTGGAGCGTGGACTGTATACTTCTTCGAGAGTAGTGATTGGAGAAAGAAACACTTTGAACGGTTTACTGGTTTATTCATGAGAAAGTTAAATTATAAAGGGACCGAACCAAAACCTACACCTTGTGGTCCGGAAGCCAACTTGTTCACAGTATTGCCCGTATCTCCTGACAATTACTGCTTATTTTTGTTGTGTTGCCAACAACATTAACACTGCTTTGCGAAATTAAATTCCGAGTTAGTTTCCGTAAGAGCTGGATCGGAGGCGTCGAAACCGGCGACGATGCAAACTACGAAGTGTGGCCCCTTTCAATACTTTGCATAAGTATATGGGAATTGGCCAAGCTCTCCTCTCGGGGAATACCTATCCGGAATGAGATGAGTGCCGGAGTTAGCCAACCAAGGTTTTCGATTAGATTTACGTTTCATGTTTAAATATGGATTTTTGTTATTTATGCATTTTAGATTTTATGCATTTCAGCTAAATACTACATTGATGTAATAACTACTACTAAACACTAATACAAAAAAAAAACATGTGGAATATGTATAGATTGTTTATTTTGGAATACTAGAGTTTTTTTAAAGCTATAACCTTAAAATGCACCTGAACAATTTTCTAGAATAAAGAAGAATTACCAATTTGTATGAAAGCATCATGGTATAATCATGATTTGGTTGTAACCGCGTGTGTAGTTAAGTAGCATTTAGAGATCTGCTATGTAGACGATCATAAATAATGTATAATATATGCAATTCTTCAAAATATACCTAAATACACACAGCCACTGTAGTGTGGTGGTTGAGCAGGTCGGTCTCCATCTCGTCCCATCCGGGCGGCGGTCAGATCACGGGGGGGGTTAGTGGGTTCGTGTCCCACATAGCCTCTGCCACCACCCCTGTGGTGGCAGGGAAGTGCGAGGGCAATTCCCCCCCTCAAAAAAAAAAAAGGTCGGCTCATAACCCGGAGGCGGCGGGTTTGACTCACGCGGCAGGACAAGTATTGGGCATGGAAAAAAAGAGCAAATACTTGCTCTGAGTCCGGGTGCTGTGGGAACATGATCCTCGTAGTTACTGGGTCTCTAGATATGGAATCCTAGTTGGGGTCCAGGATCTATGTAAGTGATCGTTGGGCGTTTATTATTATTATTATCATTATACATTTAAGAGATAGTTAGTGTAACCTTTCATTTTATATTAATACAACTTCATAATATTTTGACTTGATATCAAATAAAATTTAAACTATATTATTATCTGTGGTAGATCTCTCCTAACGAATGCCTGTGGCTATCTTCTCATTAACGAACTTTCACTCTTAGACCCGAATTGATAAAACTTTTCCTCACTTTTTCTTCGGAATCCGCCCTTAATTTAATCTCCTTTTTACGGTTACATTTTTTGAAAGGCGTCAAACTCCTATTTTAAGTCAAGGCCTGAAATATTAGACACTGGTGTTAAAAATTTGTAACGTGCGTTAGCTGTAGGACCTCAAAGTAACTTTTTGGAAAACTTACTCGAATATACTTCATAATCATAATCATAATCAATCTTTTATTTACTAAGATACACACATACAAACTTCGTTAATCGTCACTTCCCATCAGGTGAGAGCGCGGTCAGATGCTAGACAAGTTTGCATGCTGTAAAAAACTTGTCGATCAGCCAACTACACTAAGATCTTTTAAATAAGAGATGTCCACACATATTATTATTATTATTACACATATTATAATATGTTTTCTTTATTTAAAATATGTTTAATATTGTAAGAGCATTACATGGGTACCCATGGACGTGTAGTTCCGGTTTGCAAATAAGACCACTCCATCTCTTCCTGTAGGTGCCGTAAGAGTCAGCTAAGGGAATAATATCCAGGGAATGGCCAGCAGCATTTTCTTCGGTTCATTAAAATCTTCTGCGATAACCAATCCACCTGTTAAGCTTGGTGATTATGGAAAATCCCCCCTAACATAGCATCTAAAGCAACGTTTTATGGGGGAGGTCTGTGTTCAGAAATCGATGTCTCCCTGTTGATTTGTGATTATACCCATGAAGGCTAATAGAATAGACACAATAGATAGTTCTTATATATTTATTTATTTTTACTTCAAACTTGTCTAGCATTTGACCACGCTCTCACCTGATGGGAAGTGACGATGCGATCGAAGGTGTAGCATGCTAGTCAAGCAAATACCTATTCACTCTTCTCTTGAACACTCCCGGTTCATATTTCGCCGGAAACGCTGACAGGGCATTTCATTCCATAGCCGTTCTAACTAAAAATGTGGAATCAAATCTTATAACCGTCGATCTAACAAATCAACAGTTTTCAAATTTTCACATTACCTAATTACTGTGAAAAATTAAAATTAACAAAATACACGTTTTGTATAAAATTATCCGATAGCTGATATAAATTAAATTTTTAATTTTCAAACTTTTTTCTGTTTCATAATCAAAGCGAGAAGCAGAAAAGAAGAATTTATAGCAATATTATACGACCCAACAATTTTAAAGGTTACTCAGACACGTTGAATTTATTATTAGTAACGCGAAGGTATTGTTACGTTTAACTCATTGTCTACGAAAAGAACTCAAGTGACATTCGCTTTTTGTTCAAGTAACGAATGTAAATCTGAGAAGTCAATATTCCACTTCCTCGTGATCCCATTGTTCAATTTCACAGCTTAAATTAAGCTCCTCAAGCATTGCTCACAATTTCCTAAAGTTCTGTAGCAGAAATAATGTAGCAAACGCGTCGTTTGATGTCCGCTCTCGTTTCGTGAACCCTCGTCTTAGGAGTGATCTCGGGCGCGCGCCGACGCGTGACGCGCGACGGAGCGCGTCGTCGCACGGTGTCGCGTCGCTGTCGCCATGAGAACGGGAAGGCGGGCTTGGGTTACATTACAGGTAAAAAATTTAAGCGGGGAATGCGTAATTTGAGATTTAATTTGGAATTATGTTCAAGGCGAGCGTTCTTTTGTTTAAAAACTTTAAGCTTAATTCAAGTGAAACGTTTAAACTAGCGGCTTTATGTATGCAAGCTAAGTAATGTTCAGTTAGATAGTTTTTCAATTTTCATCAGACTCGTGGATCTATGTTATTGGGAACCAGACAAGCAGAAAAGTTCCTGAATAAATCGGATCGGATCTAAATTTAGACTTTGCATACAAACTGAAAATTCAAACCGAGTTTGATATTCATAAACTGCATTCACTTATCATGTATTAGAGATAACACCCAATCTGACCTCTTAAGCGTTGAATTTTTAGCGCCTGTCTTAGTACACCTAAAAACATCAATTCTCTAGGTTCAATGGTTTAGGGTCTACGTTGTCCGTCAGTCAGTCACTCAAAAAGTCACTCATTCTCTCAGTCAGTCACTCATCCGCACTCACTCACTCAATCAGTCAGAGTAGTTTACTCAGAACAAAGAACACAAAGCCCAACGATCACACACACATAGGTCTTGGTACCTAATTAGGATTCCCTGTATCTAGGACCCAGGAACTACCAGGACAACACCGAGACGCAGAAAAAGTATTTGCGTTTTTTTTGGGGACAAGTACTTGTCCTGTCAAGGGAATCGAACCCGCCACCTCCGGGCTATAAGCTGACTTGCTTAACCAGCACACCACAGAGCCTATCAATATCGATTAAAATTGATTATAATCTGTTCTAGATATCATATATCCAAATAGTGTTGTACCAAGTCCAATCAATTGATCAAACTATCGCGATAAACCATAACACGTACAGCATTAAATTACTGGGCAAATGGGATTTTATGACCTAATCTCACAGTCTAGTAATCTTATTGCTAGACTGTGCTGATGTCTCAGAATGACGTGCGCAGTGCAGTGTCACGCGAAACTATATTTTAGAGTTTCAAGTGTCACTGCAACTGATATGGGCAGTCGTGTAGCTTAACATCAGGAGAGTGATCTGCTCGTCATGTCATTTCGTAACATAAAAAAAGCATGCTGCTGTGGTATGAAGTAAGCTGAGACTACCTACAGTACAGTGGACGTCTAGTAAGGACTTTGCATACAAAAGCGGTCGACGCATGCTCATTAACGACCGCCTTTGTGTGGAGTGCGTTTCACAAACGAATGTGGTGTTCGCAATTAACTCAGTATGTGAGAAACACAGTATTTGAGCTTCTGATACATAATCAGTCGAGAGTTCTAAAGGACAAAAACGAAGACCATTCGATGATAGTGCTCATCAGCCCCAGTCATTATTTACCTTATACGCAAATATAAATAAAGTAATCGATATTTCCGATATATCCAATTAATCCGATGTAAAAAAAATTTATAAAATACACTCCTGTATTGATTTTGTTAAAAAAAAAAATAACACAAATAACAAATATGAAAGTTGTATAATAAAAAAGAGCTCGGACCCAGAA
Source organism: Ennomos fuscantarius (assembly GCA_905220475.3). Classification (NCBI taxonomy): domain Eukaryota; kingdom Metazoa; phylum Arthropoda; class Insecta; order Lepidoptera; family Geometridae; genus Ennomos; species Ennomos fuscantarius. The sequence continues at coordinate 13,969,104 of HG992042.1, forward strand.
GTTTGTGGTAAAGCAGCATTGCCTTGCATTTATAGCTCAGGTAGCAAAGGAATAGAACACCATACCAGCTTACCAGCTCAGCTAGAGTGAACCAGTATCTTAGCAGTAGACAATTATACTTCATGGTTGTCGCAAAAAAAAAGGTGGTTGTCATTTGGCAGTGGTCAAATCTTAATCATTGAATAAATTTTTAGTGTTTTCCCAATTCTTATTTTTTAATGGAAAAGTATCCTATGGCGTTGGTTTCTGCTGATGGTGGTTCAGCCGTTTGGCCACACAAACAGACAATAATTAAATAACTGTGGAATATAATAAAAGATAATAATATAATTCATGACGTTTTTTTAAATAACTGGGGAAGGAATAACTAATAAGTTAAGTGACTACATATCTATAGATTATGAACCTATATGTAATACAACAATTGTACAGCAACATTTGTATGATCAGTAATTAATAAATTCAAGGAACTTATAACATTGCACACCATGTACGTCGTGGTAGAATGTACGAGCTATTTAATTGTGATACCAACTATTTATGTAATACATTCTGCAATAAATTATATTCTATTCTATTCTAATACTAACTGAGTATTGAGGCACCCCACGATTTCAGCTTTAATTTTTTATGTACTTCCACGGTATTTTAATTTACAACAATTAACAGTATCCCTGTTTTTTTGTTACAGAATGACTTGACCAGCTAGTCATTCACCAGCCGTTATGTCGTTAAGTCCACGCAACAAATAAATAAACATAGTATTTTTAGTTTTTTTTTAAAATTAAATCGTGCTCCGTAACTGGGGCTCAGACGATTATTTTTCTAGCGCAAAAGCCAGGCAAAGTTTTTTTTTACATTTCACACAACGCCATCTAGCCCCAACCTAAGCAAAGCTTGTACTATGGGAACCAGATAACTGATACAATACTTAGATACTTTTTTGTTTATAAAAATATACATAGAATACCCAGACAAAGAACAAATATCGATGTTCATCAAACAAATGTTTGTCCTGGGTGGAAATTAAGCCCACAATTTAGAGTTCAGAAGTGAAACCAACTGAGCTATCGGGGCAGACAAAGATAATTAACTTATATATAATTGACTAAGGGCCCAGGACACTCAAAACTTGATGTTATAGAAGAATACTATATGCGAGATTGAAACTGAGTTGATAGCCAGAATTTGAACATTATCAATTACGAACTTGGGCTTTTGATATGTTCCTTACAGAATTTTTCCAGACAGTTGTTATGTTAGGCCCACCTCGGGAACTAAACTCTTAAGTTATCTAACTATAGCGCTGTAGGGGATGGCTCCTGCGCGGGGGTAGGTGTTATTGCTTATGTACGTGGGACCGCATTATAATCTCATCACGTAACAAATACAACACGTCTCTATTATACAAATATAATCGAGGCGTTTTGTATTTATTGCTGCATTATTAGATTATTATTACTAGATACACAGATATTACAAACGTTAATGATAATGTTTGTAATATCTGTGTTATAGCGTGTAACATAAGTTTCTCGCACTTTCCTTACTTTTTGTTTTAATAAAATTCAGCTCAATCTGTTATATTATTCATGTGAACATAATATAACAAACAAATACTACAGGCCAGACCCTTGAGACTGGCCTGTAGTATGAAAGCTAATCATTATTAATGCTTTAGTATTAACAATTATTTACCCAATTCATATCTACGTAGGCTATGATTTCTGTTGGAGTTTTATGAACGCATTCAATAAGTCAGTTGTCAAAGTCATTGTGTAAAACGTCAAACTCAGATCATGGTGTCGTGGCCTGTCTGTCTAAGGTCCGTATTACAGAACGATGCTCAGTCATCGATTGGTGCCCAAGCAGAGATTTCATTCACTAATTGATCACTTTATAAATGAAGAGCTAACCTAATTAAGTAATATTGCTCGTAATGAAGGTGCGCAAAATAAACTAGTTACTAACAGAAGAAAGAAGATTTCATTATATATATGGTAATATATACCATAGCCTATCAATCTTTATAATTTAAATTAGAAAAAATTACTTAATTACAAATTCTGAAAGATTTAGAATGTTTTTTTTTAAATAAACGAATGAAATTGTCACAAATAAATATCTACCCTCATACATGCCCGGTTCCATGTCAAGGTGTGCATACACATTGCATGGTAATATACACTATGCATGTTAGTTTACTGAAGCTGCAATTTACCGTCGGTTCAAGCATGGATGAAGGTTACGCTTTCTGCACACACGCCATGGGTGCAGATAATATAATGCTGTACTATGCATGAGTGGTGCCTAGTCTATTTTTATGATGTTACTGGTTCAAATATCTCATAGTGACGATTTGTGAAAAGTGGCTGGCAAAAGCTGAAGGTACTATAATTTATTGAAGTAAAAATTCGTTACGCATGCTTGACTTGTGAGTAAGCTGGTGCGAGGCGAACGGAATTGAAGTTGGTTCACGTAGATCTCCATTGTCAACATAACAAAGTTAAAAATTTGTATTATTATGTTGGTATGTCCGGTAAAATTACAATTTACAATTGTCAAGATGGCAACATTGACATTAAACAAAGCAAAAATAAAGTTATACCGGCCGATAGATGGAGCTTAACTAAAGAAGTTTTACTTCAGTCGTGTGGTCTAAAGCACAACCGTATTTTTTAAGTAAAAAAGTTGTTGGTTGCCCAAATAAAATGAAATTAAAATAAAATAATCTTTAATATTATGCAAGCTAATAGTACAAGATGTGAGTTTCAGTCGATAGTGGGGTAATTGATATTCTCTAGGGCTCGAAGTAAGCCTTGTAACGGTTTTGTGAAGGGTTTCAATAAATCTTGTTAGGTTAGTCTCTAGACACTTCACTACATACAATCTTCTAGACTGAGAAATAGGTATTAAGTATTAAGGATTTTAGTACTAGGGCAAACCGCGGTATTACTCGCATTTTTCTTATAATCTTTTAACACCTCATCTGACTCCTTTTTGTATTTACTACGCAATAAAAGTGACACACCTTCCAAAATCTTCTTCTGTCAAGTCAGTCACTCAGGACAAAGTCATTTATTTATGTGCAGCATGACGATACAAAATAATTAGGTGAAAAAAAAAGGTTTAAATGGAAAATCAAACGAAGAAGAATGGTTACTAAACACAGTTTAACTATAATACACTGTCAGTAGTTTAGTTTTCCAAAATAAATTTTAGATTGATGCTCCAAATTTTCAGCGATAACAAATATAACAAACCCTTTTTTTAGAATGAAATTGTTGTACTGGTGTTTTTAACATGTCACCAGTGACATGTCACAAGTTTTCATTCCATATTTGAAAAACCCGCAATATTAAGTTTCGAGCGCAGACTCATTATGATATCAAACCGCTATTTTTAACTTTTAGCAAAGCCCTCTAAAGACCCCCTCACACCTTGGACGCTGCCTTACAAATTACGCATAACCCAAAGGATAAAATAGAATTACTAAAGCATTATCATAAACTGGTATTTCTATCAAGAGCTCTATGTAACTATATTTTATATATACACTTCTGGAGCTTAGGCATTTTTATAACCCTAAGGTTACCGTCTGCTACATCATTATTTTAATATTATATGTGTAAATTGTTTATGCCATTCCTGCATTTTACAACCGTACAGGCCGTGGGTTCCTCCGCTAAATAACCCGGAGCATGCCTCACATTTGGAAATCAGAGCGAGACTCCATCTCCGCGCCCTCCATCACTAAAACAGAGGTCTAAATAAAATATTATTACGCTTCATCTCTCATTCGCTGCGTAAACATTCACTTTACGACATTGTAGCGACAGTAAAGCATCTTTGGTTATTCGAGCGGCGTCTAAGCATTCAGGCACACATCGTCCCTTAACGACTCACGTGGGAATTATACTCGGAAAGTGAAGAATTCTGGAAGCTCACCAGTAAAACCTGTCATTTTTGGTTCTACTCGTTAATTTTCACAGACTAATGCCCCGTCTGTACTAAAGTTAGACAGTTCCTAAGTTCGCAATTATTCCTCTGTGTCAAACCCAAATCTATTGCGGGAGGTATGTTATAGACGGATAAGTGCGTACTTAGAAGCTGTCAAACTTTAGTACAGACGGGCGTGAGAACTTTATATATATACTCCATTAGCAATAGATGACATAATTCGAATAATATAATATAACTGTAGGTATTTATTTCAAATGCGCAAGTTCCGGAGGATCTGATTTGTCTGTGTCTTAGTTACGTTGTATATTTTAAAGAGAAATTATGCTACTGCTTTGCAAAATACTGTGACTTTACGGCCTCTTGATGGAGAAAATTATGGGCGTATATTTTCGATTTGCGGCAAACAAAGGAGACAAACAGGCGGATGACGGATGTCCGGACGCGCTTTTATAACTTGTTTCATAATGGATGGCCCCTCATCTGGGGCCTGCGGCTTAGCTGAGACGAATCGAATTATAGGGCATTTCCGTTTTATTGGCAAACTTTTCTAACGGCGGTATCTGTTTTGCTGTTTGTATGTAACTGGCCGCTGTTGCATGATGATTTTTTCATTGTCTTCTTCCTGTTTAGGTGATGATTTTTATAAAAAAATAAGTATAATAAAATAGTGTGTAAATCTGACTCCAACGCTCTTAACATAATGCATCTTTGAATCTTCTTCTTCTCATATAGGTTGTCTAAACCTAGGTTGACACCAACCCCGCCCAGGTCGACGTACTCCCTCAAGCTAGTTGCCTCCCACTTTTGCCGACTGGGCGCCTTAAGCGCCTGCCCTCCCACCCGATGACGCTGTAAAGGTCAGTAGAGACCAACAGCATTAGCGCGTTAAAAAAAAAGATTTAAAAAAAATGACACACCAATGTTGAGGATGAGCAGGTCCAATTGGAAGTAGAGCACGCGTACAATCACAATAAGATCACCATTAAAAGAAATACATATATATTTATTAAAACCCAAAACCTAGAACGCACTATCCATCGTAGTAGTTGTCTTCATATCTCTTTTTTGACAGATAAAACAAAAAAACCCTCTTCAAAAATCAATTTAAAAGTAGAAAACAATAAAATAAAACTAAACATATAAAAAGGTTGGTCGGTCGGCAACATGATAAACCAAGGTTTTGAGTGGAGTCGAACTTGGATTAACGACGACTGACTATTGTTGTTATCTATTGTTATAAGCACCACTTTTAGTAGCGGTCACCCATCATAGTAGTGACTAGTTGGTAGGAACAAATATTTAGCAGATAAATAATAATAATAACGCCCCCCAACGAACACATACAATAGATCCTGGACCTTAACTAGGATTCCGTGTCTACAAACCCAGGAACTACGAGGACCGTGGTCCACAACACCCACACATAAAACAAATATTTGTCCTGCCGCGAGAACGGAACCCGCCGCCTCCGGTTTATGAGCCGACCTGCTCAACCACCACACCTCTCTGAGGTGGCTGCGTGGGATGTATTATTAACCGCACGTTATGCTGAAAGAATGCAACCCACAGATGAGCAAGCTTATATTTTATTTTGTAGTACAATCTCGGGCTATTACATTATAGTTTTACTGAACTGATGAACTTTGAAAGAGTGTTAATCTTAAGCGCGTAATCTTGGAAATGGGACTTTTCAAATTTTGTACAGATTTTAAAATATTCATACAAATATCATTTTGTATTAGTGTCAGCTATCGATTGATGTAGGTATTATGGATGGCCGCCATTTTGAAGAAAAAATAAGATGGCGGATTGAAGGTAGTCATGTGACCTGACCTGTTTTACTTTGTGCGTACTTAGTAAGCATAGATAAGGCATATTTTTAGAAGCTCGGAAGCTGTGCGGGATAGCGTGGGCGAGCGTCGCAACGGTATTGTCTTAGTAGAATTAAGTTAGTCTTAAGTGATCCGTTGAATAAACGACATTTAAATTTAGAATTTTTGTATTTTTAAAAGTCGTCTTACGGCCGTTCCAATCTGACTAGGTAGCCTACATATTCAAAGTCATTCTGAGCATTCATCAAATGAATTCTGAGCTAAAATTTCCAAACTACGTTAACTTACCAAGAATCGGTATGGTTGATCAACAAACTGTAAGCTCAACTGAATTAGATTCCAAATATCTACCCACATATAACTTGTACAGATAAATTTATGAATATTCTTCGATTATTATAATTTTAAACGTCTTATTCCTTTTGCTGACAAAATCCAAGTGAATGCAGGCCGCCGCGCCGGCATAGCCCCGTCCGCCATGTTTATCCCCACCACGATTACTGGTGGTGGATACGGTTTGTCAGTTGGTCGATGGTACTATGCCAGCGCCCTCTACAATTTCTACTATAATTTATTAATCAATATTTACCTTTATATAGGAATTATGTCTATTTAAATAAATCAAAAATACAAATTAACTATATAAATTTATCTAAAACAAAATGGCGACAACGAAACCATAAATTATGAATACAATAACATGCAAATGCCACATTTTCCACCTCAATATCTATTTATTGTTTAATTTGTCATACTTAACCGTTCCCATTATAAACCGGCATTCTGTTTGATACGCGCGAAGTGATGACAGTGTAATATAATAAACTCTCGCTTTGAGCGATTTGATAGACGCGAGTGGTGGCAGAAGGGGTTGTTAGTTTCACCCCGTGACTATTCGAATATGGGGATGATACGATTGCGTGGGCTGTAGACAGTCGACGGTTTTCGGTAAACCTGAATATATTAGTAAGTTATACCAGGTGATACTTAAAGTAAGTCTTTGAGCTCGCCCTCACAATATTATATGTATATATAATATATAATAATGTGCTTGTTGGAAAAACTCCAGAATACACTTATGTAATTTTTAAAAATCCTTACCGAGAGTTAGTACTCTCTAGTCTAAAGTTTTTTATTACGCTAGTTCACTCAAAGTTCAAGTCAAAATCCTGGAGATTACGATATGGTAATTATGCGAGTTAGATTGCGGGGAATCGCTAGTAAGTACTAAGTTACATTTATTAATACTCCATCCATTTCTACCCCTTCTAAAACTATGTAACCAGATAAATCTCAATCAACTTGTTTGTCGATTTCATTGTTAACCCATTCCTTGTTCTAATGAAGCTGTTGATCCAAAACTTAGTTTTATATAACTTAGGACTTTCCTAACATGGGAATTTTACTTACTCGATTGACTACTAATATCTGTAGTATCCCACCACTATAGACTGGCACAATAGCTCAGTCGGTAGTAACCCTGTCTTATGAACTGTAGGTTGTGGGTTCGATTCCAACCCAGGGCAATCATTTATGTGATGATCATCGATGGTTGTTCTATGTCTGGGTGTAATATTGTATTCTAAACATGTAATTATATATTTACAAATAAAAATTGTGTAAATTATCTATCATCTGGTTTCCAATAGTACAAGTTTTGCTTAGTTAAGGGCTTGATGGCGCTGTGTGAAATGTATACAAATCATTATTATTTTATTTATTTCTAGGATCAATTCTAATATGGTATTTAGTACTAGTTGGTATAATTTATCTGCAATGTTCATCTAGGTAGGTACTAACGTTTTGCCAGTTATTCTGCCGCCAAGCAGTAGTGTGTGCTAACTGTGGGGCGAGTTGGCTGGACTGCAGTCGCGACCCTTTCTAGCCCCCGGTACGGCGGACGAGGGCTCACGGGGGGGTTTTAGTGGGTTCGAGTCCCACATATCCCCTACCACCACCCCCGTGGTTGCCACCACGGGAGAGGTGGGGGAAGTGCGAGGGCATTTCCCCCACTCAAAACAAGGGAGTAAGCTAGTGAGGCGAACGGAAGTTGAAAGATGTTGGTTAACGTAGAAATTCATTATCAACATTTTTAACTTTGTTATGACCGGTAAAATGAATAATTACAATTATCAAGATGGCGACATTAACAATAAACAAAGTTAAGTATACCGTTAAGTACCGGCCGATAGATGGCGCTAAACTAAATCAGTTTTTCTTCAATCGTGTGGTGTAAAGCACACTCGTTTTTTTTAATCTTAACTATGTCATCAATTCCTATAATATGGTTAAATTTTAAGGTTATTAGTTACTATGTGACTTAGCGTATTACGTATCAATATAAGACGTTACAATTTACAAAGTAGCGTGGTAGGTATGTAACCCGTATTATGGAAAGTAATTTCGTGGCTGATTGGAAACCGATTTGATAAGACTTCTTAGCGTAATGAGAAATCACATTACCAGAAATAGAGATTGCGTCCTGTAACACCCCCAGCCTTCCGCTTTACCTTACTTTGAAATGCGTACTTATACATAACTATATTATTACTTTGATGTGTGAAATTCCGTCTTCACACTTATGTTTTATAAGAGTACTTTACTTTGTACTTTTATAAAGAAACACCAAAACCTGTTTATTAAAACTGGCTTAAAAAAGTCCTACAAATAAAAACGTAACCTTGTTGTAACTCCTTTGCCCTCAAGCCTTAGAAACACAAGCAGCAACCCAAACGCATCCCCAGAGACTTAATTCGTCTAGTTTCTGCACAAGTCAAATTATTTTTGTTTGCCTATAAATAAATAAAATTACGAGCCGCTAGATGAACTCTCTAGGCGAAGTTTCGGTCCCAACTTAAAATCAAACAATTGTTTTGAATAAGATCTATTTTTGTTTATTATTAACCCTAAATGAAGCCTGAGTTTAGTTAATGTTTATTTTTGTGACAGCTTCTACGGTGTGGTGGTTGAGCGGATCAGTCGGTTGGTTCTGAGTCTATACTGGGCGTTATATAATTATTTATTGTAAACGAGTATGTAGTATGTAGAGATTATATACTCTTTAGGAATAAACTAAAGTGCTATTTTCACTGGTGTTCTTAAAACCGTTTCTGTTTTGGGTATCCCGATATACATATTTGCTTGAATTGCTAGTCAATCTTTTTTGCCTTGTGTCACAGTTACAGCGCAGTGCCACGGAACCAACAAGGTGCGTGCTGCCACTTCTAATAAATAAACAACCACGATGCAGATTGTTAACGGCATAAATATGTTTGTTTTTGTATTATTATTTGCTTCTTATTTGTTGTAATATATTTATTAAATAAAGCTGCGGAAGGTGACGCGACCGAGATGGATGTGAGGGTGCGGGGCAGTGAAAGGGGTAAGCGGGGGGCGAGGAACGCGGCTCGCGCCCGGCCGCCGCACGATGACGTAGTCGATTGCGTTATTGCGCTGCGCCAACACGACAACCTCTCGCTCGCGACACTATCGGGCATACTATCCTTATTTTCCGTGTTTTATTTGGGTCGGCTACAGCTGGTCCTTCGAGCCGGATCTAATTTGAAGCCGCGACCTATGTTTACGACTCCGCCTGCGCGAAAAATGGTGAGCACACGGAGCGCTGCCCGGAACAATAAGGAACTTCATGGAGAAACGTCTGCGGGTGCTGATGCTGTTGTATCGAATACTTCCAAGCCACGAATCGTTCGAAGTATCTGTGGTGAACAACTGGAACATAAAAAGGACTTAAAATTACTCGATAAATCTAGTGAAAAAGTGAAATTATGTTCTAACCAAGACCTACCCTCCAAGTCAGAAAAAATATCAAAGTCGAAGTCTCGAACGAAGTCCTCCTCGTCATCAGTGTTGGCTAGAAGAAAAAAGCTAGAATTAGAAGCAGCACAAGCTAAAGCACGCATACAAATGGAAATTATCGACAAGAAGTTGGCGGCCGATTTGGCCGAGCTAGAAAACGAAGAATACAGTTCACAATCGGAAGGACAAGAAGATCACACTAACGTCGAAGTGGAGAAGTGGCTAGAGCGTAGTCATCAAGAACTGGAGGTACAGGCTGTCCCGCCGCAGGATAGAAAATCGGGCGACCTTGACCCTCCACCGCCGCCGCGCACAGCTGACCGCGACGGCACTGATGGAACAGTTCAGATGCTGGCTAGCGCACTCAAAGACCTGGCTGCTGCAACTACTGCTAATGGTTCAAACTCAAAATTATTGAGCCGTTTATGTGCACCGAAAGACCTACCTGGTTTTGGCGGTGACCCGATGGAATGGCTGCAGTTTAAGCAGGCATACGAAGACTCTTCAAAAGTGTGCAACTTCAGCGATCAGGAAAACCTGTGGAGGTTACGTAAATGTTTGTACGGCGCAGCAAAGAATGCTGTAACAGCCCTGTTGATCAGCGCCACGTCACCAGATGCTGTGATGTCCACTCTGGAGCTGCAATTTGGAAACCCGGATATCATCATATCCAGAATTATGTATGATATAAACAAGCTTCAGCCTATGTGTCAGGAGTATCACAGAAACATAGTTACATTCGCCGTAAAAGTAAAAAACTACGTTGCCGCCGTACGCGCTGTCGGCCAAGATGAGTACCTGAAAGGAACAAACGTGTTATCAGTTATCCTGTCTAAGCTGCCTACCGTATTGATCTTGAAGTGGGCAGACTACAGTTACCCGCTCATCAGCTGTGGCAATAAGCCTAAACTTATAATTTTATCTGAGTTTTTGAACGATGAGGCTTTAAAAATATCGAAAACATCAGTGAATTTAACATATAATGCAAGTGACTATAAACGTAAACAAAGTGACTTTTTTACAAACAAAACTCAAACAGTGATAGTGCAGAACGATTTAAATGAAGAACAGTGCCGGTATTGTCGCGTAGGCCAACATAAAATAACAGACTGCAAAAAGTTTAAAAAATCGTTACGTAAGGACAGATGGCAATTTATAAAACGTTTCGGTTTGTGCTATAAGTGTTTGGTTTCACATCATAAGCGTGACGATTGTACTGCACCCGTTTGTGACAAAAACAATTGTGGACGATCTCACCATCAGCTGTTGCATTACGAGACTAAGCGTAGTAATGATGAACAGTGTCATAAAAATAGTGTTGTGACGTCAGACTCTGTACCGCGCAGTGAAACTGTGACGCATATTAATCAGAACATTAACGGTAATAAAGTGTTGCTAAAAACTGTACCGATTAAAGTGCATGGACCAAATGGTATTGTGAATACTGTGGCTTTATTGGACGATGGTTCTACGGTTTCTATAGTTAGTGACACTCTGATGGCAAAGATAGGTATGCGTGGACGTAAACAAACTTTAAAAGTGCGCGGTGCGTGGGACAATAGTGAACTGGTATGCGACAGTGAAATTGTGGACTTAAAAGTGTCTAACTTGGACGGTATATTGTTTACAATGCAAGCGCGTAGTACAAAGGGACTTAATTTACCTACGCAATTTATATCGCCTCATAAACTAAAGTGTAGTGAAGTTATAAACAACATAAAAAACCGGTTATGTGATGGACATTGTAAGCCTGAAATATTAATAGGGCAGGATAATTATGACTTACTGTTACCGCTGGAAGTCGCTCGTGGCCACCATGATGGGCCATATGTGACTCGTACTCCGCTGGGCTGGTGCGTACACGGACCTACCTCAGTGGGCGTGTCCAGCCGCCACTCCGCTCTATTTCTGAAACAAGAAGTTAACGAGGTCCAAATGGAAAATCACCGCATGATGGATGATCTGCACGAAGAAGTCCGTCGCTCGTTCTCCATTGAAGCACTGGGCATTACGGGAAAACCTCGTCAGAACTGTAATGATGTACGAGCGATCGAGCATCTTGAACGAACGGCTGCTTTGAAGAACGGCAGGTGGTACATCGGGCTGCCTTGGAAGGAAGACGATTTTAAGATGCCTGAGTCGTATACTGCTGCAAGAAATAAATTAAAAGGAGTAGAAAGAAAATTAAAAGCAAATGAGGGCTACGCTGAAAGATATAAAGAAAGAATTGAACACCTGCTACTAAACGATTATGCCCGAGAAGTCCACGACGACCAGAATACGGCAAACACCTGGTACTTACCTCATTTCGGCGTGGACAATCCGAATAAGAAGAAGCTGCGATAAATTTTTGACGCAGCAGCGAAGAGTCATGGTCGCGCTCTGAATGATTACCTGTTAACCGGCCCTGACCTACTTGTCTCACTCTACGGCATTATGTTGAGATTCCGTGAGAATAGAGTGGCTGTGATGGGTGACATCCGTGACATGTTCCTGAGAATTAAAATTCAACAAGAAGATCAAAACTCACTACGCTTCCTGTGGCGAGATACCCCCGACGAACCTATAAAGACATATGCAATGACGTCACTTATATTTGGAGCCAATTGTTCGCCGTTTATTGCACAGTTTATAAAAAACAAGAACGCTCAATTATTTGTATCCACGAAGCCGGAAGCGTTCAATTCGATTTGTAAACAGCACTACGTAGAGATGACTACATAGACAGCGTGGAAGATGAGTCAACAGCTGTACAATTGACAAAAGAAATTATAGAAATACACAAGCACGGTGGGCTCGAGATAAAAAACTGGATTAGTAACAGTCAACTTGTGATGGATAACTTACCAAAAGACACCTTATGCTCCACCGCTGTAAAATTCAAAGTCGACCAACACGATGCTGTAGAACGAATACTTGGTTTGATGTGGTTTACAAAAGAAGATGAGTTGGGATTTGACGTATCATTTAAAAGAATCCCACAAAATATAATAAATGGTCTGAAACGCCCCACGAAAAGGGAGATATTGCGATTTGTAATGTCTATTTTTGACGTGTTCGGCGTGTTGTCCCCAATTACAATTAAAGCAAAAATTTTATTGCAACAAATGTGGAAAATGGACTTGGATTGGGACGACGAGGTACCAGACAGCATTAATGAGAAGTGGTTAAACTGGCTGAAACTGATAAAAGAAATCAAGCATATACGATTACCTCGCTGTTATCATTATAGTGCAAAAAATAGCGGGCCGAAGTACGATAATGCACGGAATGCACTGGATAGCGAGACACGGCAGGCTGCCGAGCCTCGACTTACCTATGATGACTCATGCGCGCGCCCTGCCTTCACCGCCGCCGGCGCCGCCCCACGCTATACAAACCTACAACTGCATATATTCGCCGACTCGTCGACCCTAGCAATGAGCTGCGTTGCATTCTGGAGATGGGAAAATAACAACGCGCAAATACAAGTAGCATTTATATCCAGCAAATGCAGAGTGGCGCCATTGAAACACACTTCGGTACCACGACTGGAACTGCAGGCCGCGTTACTCGCTGCTCGGCTTGCAGACACTATAACAAAAGAACACAAAATGGTACCACAAGAAAGATATTTTTGGTGTGACTCATCTACGGTGTTGTACTGGATCAGAAATAATGCGCGCGATTATAAAGCCTTCGTAGCACACAGACTCGGAGAAATCGATGAGTTAACCCGAATGAATGAATGGCACTACGTACCTACTAAGATGAACGTCGCCGACATCGCCACCAGGGACACCTGTGATATAAATATGCTGCAAAGTGAATGGTTACATGGCCCTGAGTTTTTATATAAGAAAAAAGAATTATGGCCTAAAGACATGCAACTAGAAGTAAACATCGATGTCCTGGAACGAATATGCCTTGTGTCTGAGGTTCACTTACCTGCTATACCGGAACCGGAAAGGTTTTCTTCATGGCTGCGACTCCTGAGAACAACTTGCGTCATGTTATCATTTATTGACAAATGTAAAAAACTTACCGGAGAAATCAATGGTGATATGATGAGGAGAGCGGAGCGCCTGTTGATCATCTACTCGCAGAGTCAGTCATTCGGTGAAGACCTGGAACATCTGAAACATAAAAAAACATTAGAAAGAAAAAGTAGACTACTTACCTTAACTCCTGTGATTGACGAGTACGGAGTTCTTCGCGTTGGAGGCCGCATTGACCTGGCACCTGGAATACCTGCTGAAACAAAAAATCCCGTGATACTTGATGGTCGTAACTACGTCGCGAGATTGATAGTGAAGCACCACCACGTGAAGGCCGCCCACGGAAGTCAGGAAACGCTCGTCAACAACCTGAAACAAAAATATTGGATTATTCGTTTGCGACCAACAATAAAACATGTGACGTCAAAATGTATGTTCTGTAGAATAAGAAAAGCTCAACCAGAACCACCCAGAATGGGAAACTTACCCGAGTCCAAAATGGCTCACCATGAACGGCCATTCACCTTTTGTGGAGTGGATCTCTTCGGTCCTATGGAGGTGTCAGTATGCAGGCGGCGTGAAAAAAGATATGGTGTATTATTTACATGCCTAACTGTGCGAGCCATACATATTGAAACAGTAACAAAACTTACCTCAGATGCGCTGATTATGGCTTTACATCGCATGGCCGCCAGGCGAGTTTGGCCCACTCATTTGTACTCGGACAATGGAACGAATATGAGAGGAGCTGATAATGAGTTAAAAAAGTCGATCAGCGAACTGGATGATGAGATGCTAAAAAGAGAAGCTTCATACCACGGCACGACATGGACATTCTCACCTCCCGCCAGCCCACACTGGGGTGGGGCGTGGGAATGATTAATCCGCTGTGTGAAAAACTCACTGAAGGTGGTCCTGAAGGAGCGAGCACCAAGGGACGAGGTCTTGAGTACCCTGCTCGCCGAAGTGGAACATATGGTGAATAGTCGTCCACTGACGCACGTGAGCGTCGAGCCACATTCAGATGAGTCATTGACCCCTAATCACTTCCTGTTGGGATCTTCTTCTAATATGCCTACTCTCGGAGTTTACGACGAAAGTGACACATACCTACGTAAACAGTGGCGGATTTCTCAAAGATTGACCGATCTATTTTGGAGACGCTGGGTCAAAGAAGTTCTGCCAGACATGCGCCCCAGAACTAAGTGGCAATTAGAACAAAGGCCATTGCAAGTAGGTGACCTTGTGCTGATCGTGGATCCTGATTTACCCCGAAATGTATGGCCACGAGGTCGTGTGCAGCGCGTGATCCCGGGCAAAGATGGACGTATCCGAGTTGCCGAAGTAAAAACCAAGACCGGTTTGTTACGACGATCAGCTGCGCGAATTGCGCGTATCCCGACGGATGATGAGTGCTGACGCACTGGGGTGGGGGATGTTAACGGCATAAATATGTTTGTTTTTGTATTATTATTTGCTTCTTATTTGTTGTAATATATTTATTAAATAAAGCTGCGGAAGGTGACGCGACCGAGATGGATGTGAGGGTGCGGGGCAGTGAAAGGGGTAAGCGGGGGGCGAGGAACGCGGCTCACGCCCGGCCGCCGCACGGTGACGTAGTCGATTGCGTTATTGCGCTGCGCCAACACGACAACCTCTCGCTCGCGACACTATCGGGCATACTATCCTTATTTTCCGTGTTTTATTTGGGTCGGCTACACAGATTAAAACTTGTTGGTTAGGACAATATGCAAGCGTTCTTGGAGTCTGTAACTACTATTGTAAAATAATTAGATGGATAAAAAAAAATTGCGAACGGGTGAAGTTTTACTAGGTGGTAGGACTTTTCTGCAAATCTAGGTAGTCCGCTGTGCCAGTTATTCTGCCGCCAAGCAGTAGTGCGCTAGCACTGCTGTGTTACCGTTTGAAAGGCACTGTAGCTAGTGAAATTACTGGGCAAATGAGACTTTGAATATGACTGTTTCCTTCCTCGTTCTAAGAGCGAATATAAGTACTGCATAACTTGAAAATTCATTGGTGCAAGACCGAACGGAATTCGAAGTAGGGTATGTTTGAAATTAGCAGTGGCAGCAACTCTACTATAATACTTTATATACCATATGTCTAATAATAATAACTTAATAACATAAGCGTTGGTTCGTAATGAACCCAATTCCCTGCACCAGGGCTGTAGCTAGAGTCGAATTAGAAGTAGGGCAGCATTGGTAACAGGCAGGGCGGAAGTAAAAAAAAATCATAAATGATCTGCCCTCAAAGTAATCACCATGTATATCACATGGCACACTAAATTTTTTATCTCAAACTATAAACAAACAATTTAATCATAGGTAGGTTGTAACCTATATAACTATAGGCCTTCAGCATGCGCACCGGGTCGTGTCCGGAGCAAGAATGATCGTAGTACAGCCAGCGCTCCATTTATATAGCCAGATGGGTGGGGCAGCGATGACAGTTGCCGGTGCTGCCACCATAATGAATTTAAATGCTACCACAGGGTAAATTGCGGCACTGCCCACTGCGCATAGAGTTTATAACTGGACGTTGCCGCCGTCACATATAATTTATTTAAGTTATTGGTATTTTTAAAATAAGGCATTGTAATTTCAAGTTAAGGCATTGCCCCACAATGCCCCACCCCTAGCTACGGCCGTGCCTTCCACCTGCGTTCAAGCGGATGCAATAGTAATGGCTTACACAGTAATGCACTAAGTGGTTCGTACTCAGTGACGTCGAATAGGAGGTTTCATGGGTGCGCAGTTCTGCTGGTAACTTGCCCTTTGACGCGACACAGGTGCTTTGATGCAGGCATATGCACGTGTTCAGAACATTACTTTTAATTTAAGTATATGTAAGTAAGTTTAAAAAATGTATTATATGATATTAATTTTACGTATTTTTCAATTTTAGGAGAGCTAACAGCTAGGTAACAATACAAGTAAATAAATAAGTTAACGAAGCTTCGGATTGGAGTTTTCTGTTCTGCATTGTGCCGTATTTTTGCACCAGTAGTGAGAAAGAGAACTGCTTTTTTTTTTCAAAAATTTTATTATTTATTAGTTTTATTATTATATTTTTATTTATTTAATTATTAATGTTAAAATTTAAGCAACCCGCTTTTAATAGCTATGTCCGTATATTAGTCTAAAATACAAGGAGTAAAAATTAAAAATTTGTGTACATTAATTACAGCGCCATCTATCCCCAAACAAAGGAAACTACTATCACTATCACATTTAGAAGATTTAAAAGCTTACCTCCGACCGCACCGATAAACAAGGGAGCACAGACAGCCGTATTCAACAAACTATAGACTTTTTAGAAGTAAATGGAATGACATCAAAAAACATAATTCTACACACGGCTGATAAACCAAACTACCTGCCCGCTGTTTATTCAGAAGGACAAGCTTTTTGCTCATAGAAATACAACGACGTATGCCCCACTAAGTAGTTTACTCTGCGAAATATAGGTCTGCCCTAGATTAGACCATCGCAAGAACAAAGGGCTGGGACAATAGGGCACAAAAACAACGGCATTAATGTCGCACCCTAAATACTAATGGTATTACTTGAATGATGTAGGTGTATAAGAGCTTCAACTTTTCAAAGTCAACCTGTTTAGTGCGTGGATGCTGAAGTAAAAACAATATTTCAAACACAGAATTTACCCTATATACATTGTAAATCTATAAAATAAAAGAAATATATATTAAAAATAAATATAAAAAAATATTTACATAAATTTATATATATTCTATATATATAAAAGAAAGTCGTGTTAGTTACACTATTTATAACTCAAGAACGGAACCGATTTGGCTGAATATTGGTGGGGAGGTAGCTTAGAACCAGGAGACGGACATAGGATACTTTTTATCCCATTCCACGGCATATTACTAATTCACCCGTGCGACTAGGGTCCACTAGTTGATAATAATAATAATAATTATAATAACGCCCAACGATCACATGCACAGATCCTGGACCCTAACTAGGATTCCCTATGTCTATAGGGACCCAGGAACTACGAGATGGTGTACCATGGTTCCACAGCACCTAGACTCAGAACAAGTATTTGCGCTTTTTTTGTGCACAAATATTAGGTCTGCCAAGGGGATTGAACCCGCCGCCTCCGGGCTATGAGCCGACCTGCTCAGCCACTTAAATTTTTAGATTTTACCTCGCCCAATTTCCTGTAATTTCGCTTACGTTTGTGTTTCACCGATTTTTTCTCGGTAATATTTTCGTGGACCTAAGGCGATGGGACATTAATCTCTGTGCTGAGTATCATCTAAACGACACGTTTTGATCTGAAATTGGAAATGTGTTTCCATGAAATTATTATCTTTCTTTCTAGAACCTGTTCATGGGTAATAATAGAAGATATTCTTAGAAAATATATATTAGTATTGTTGCTGGCGATTTCATTCGCGTATCAGCGGAATTTGGCCTTGAGCCCCGCCATGGCCAATTTTTCTTTCCATAGAATACCTAAATCAGGTATTTCCTAAAAATATAATCTTTAAAACTATTACAAACATATTGAAACAAAATGTAGCCAAATCATTCACAACCGTTCTCCAGCTATCTGCCTAGCAACGAATAATAATAGAAGAGTATTTATTCCAACTTTGAGTTTTTGGTGATAAAACACATCTTAAGACGGCGTCCAAGCACAACTTATATGTTTTTGAAAGGGACTCTAGGAGGCTTTGTTTAAGGTTGATAAACGCAAATCATTAAAACACCAGTGAAGCTATTTAATTTTTAAATAAATAAAATAATTACTGCTGAAAATTTGAAGCACTACGTATTTTTGGGGGTCATTCTACGATTTTAGTTGGACAAATTAAACTACTTAATTAAATTGTATCCGTTCTACTTGTTTTTATTTCATATTCACATTTATTTCTCATTTGATTATTTTGTATCGTCTTGTAGCACTCGGCTTTCACAAATAGTGCGTTTCGTTGATTTTATGATCAGATTCCAGCCTAATAAAACTGATAGTGGTGGTCTAGTGCTCGTCTGGCTTGCTCTCATCCTCAAGTTAAGAATCTGTCGCCAAGCACTTATCTGTGTATTCCAGCAGCTCACTTGAGAGCCAGCCTAGTACCGCTTTGTAGTGTGGCTTCATAGCAGGTGAAAGTCAAACTCTATACTGTCTATAATCACAAAAATTTGCATCTCCCAACTCTTTCTTGTATTCTTTAATACCTACGAATATAATTGCAAACCATCTAGGGTTGTGAAGCGATGTGTTTTCTGCTCGGTCGTGTGTCAGTTTCAGCGCGACTTTACTCGTGGTAGCCCTAATAAATCTTGATCCGCACCAGCTGCAGTGAAACGATCCGTCGATACTGCGACCGTCTCTAAAGTAAACATGACAGCGATGGAATCGAGGACGGAAAAACGATAAAGACAAAACTCAGTCAAATAGCGTCAAAAAGATTTTTTAAAGGAATTAATTATATAAAGTCTACGGTTGAAACACACTAAACAGGTTGATAGATAATAATACTTTATGGCTTTTTCATTTAAGTTTATTCCTATTTTTTTGCATTCATCCAAGGTGATGCTAAATCTTAATTTGTCATATGAAATTTAAAGACCTGACTGGCTGACTGACTTATATATCAACGCACAGCCTAAACCACTGGTTCTAGAGATTTAAAATTTGGAGGGTGTGTTCTTTGTAAAGTGTAGGTATCTACTAAGAAAGGATTTTTCGAAATTCTACCTCTAAGAGGTAAAAATGGGTGGTTGAATTATCCATGAAAAATATTTCATTCTTTGTTTCCTAAAGGCCAAGCGGGCGAAGCCGCGGGCAGACGCTAGTTCGATATAATAATGATATTTCTCACGTCGAAAACACTTATCGTATGTAAGGCTTCTTTTTATGTCAAAACATATCTCATAATGTAACCCCCGCCGCGCGCCGTAGTCCCCGCGTCATATTCAAACATTTATTAGGCAAAGTTAAATAACTTGTAGTCCAGACTACAAGCATAATCTAATCCCCGAAGTTAAAGGCAAAGCTCGCATCGATACAAAACATTACAGTTTTGTAACAAGGATGGCTGACGCTTCAACTATTATAAATTCAAAACATGTAATCCAAAACAAGTTAGGATACTCGTAGACCTTCCGACGCCCGCAGGGCTTATAGCCTCGGACTTTAGAATATAGGTGTGAAAAGGGTCACACAAGGGCCTCTTGCTCCCGGAATGATAATGATGAACTGCGGAAAAGGATCCTACGTAATAAGATGATGAAAAAATTCGCGTGGGAATTGCCCACACTGCATAGTTCATGAGATTAGGGCGGTATCGCCGCAGGGGTCGTTATCAAAGAGGTTTTGCTTCGGTTTTGATTTAATGTTGGCTTATAGAAAATAACACCGGCTTATTTAATGTACGCTGTTAAACTGTGTAGACTTAGTTTTTATCTATGGTCTATTTTTCAACTTTTACGACGTTATCATTTAATGCATAAATAAGCTTTCACGCGTATTAAATCAAGTTTCTTAATAGAGGAGGAATATAAAACGATATTATTTTTTGATTGAAAAGATTCTTAAATATGGTTTAAATAAATCAAGAGAGAATAATCTAAGGAGTTAGTGTTCAAGTATCTTATGACACAGTTGAGATATCATACGACATAAGCTATCCAGTAATATCTGTAGATTGAATTTATTTTACTTTAGTGCAATAAACACCTTCATTAGGAGAACACTTTTATTTACCACCGGCCCATCAGACTAAAATGAACCCTAATGCAATAAACATAAGCAATATAGTCTTCTATTGCGTATGTGAAATATCATATAATATTTTAACTGTGTCTATAAGATACTTGAACACTGACCCGATAGTTTCTTCTTGATGCAGAGAAAAATAACGTAATATTTTTCCTGTACATAGCAGCACAAAAGAGCCCGCGTGAATATGCTTCTCGCTATTCCGTACTATGGTCATTTTTCACACAAGTGAAAATATAAGGTCGCGCGCACCCACATGCTGTCCGTAACTCGTGATTAGTTTGAAGCTACAAGCCCACTAAACCATCTCCCGATAAATAACATAAGAAGATTAACATATTTGTGAGAAGTCTTATACTCAGAAGCGTCAAAATTTCACATAAAGGCGCTGCGATGCATATCTAATGGTCCCAAAGAAAGGGTACTATAAGGTCTACTGAGCCACGTTTTGAAAGCAAGAAAAGGGTTTCAATGTAGCTTTTTTTTCAATCCGCCTGTCATGTTATTATTATAGTCTGTGGAAGTAGGGCAGGTAACTGGATGTCAATTTATATTACGGTCTTTTTATTCGTTTCTTGGGGAAATGTGCGCGAAAATTGGAGCCTATTGGAGGTTTGACATCTTTTACTGGATATTGGCATGATGATTTTATGCTTATGTTCCGCGCTCAGGATTTTATGTTCGTTGACGTATTTTCGGCGTTTTATTTTTTTATTTTGCGTTATGTTTTATTTCATATTTTATGTAATTTGAACGTGTTTGGTGTGCGATTTACGTCAGCTTTTTAGTATTCACTGTTCTTGAAAGGTGGTTGCTATACTTTTGGCTTAATAATATAAATTAATTAAAATCAAATCATTAATTACGATAAGCTATTATTTTAATCATAATATCAATAATAATATTTACAGATTATAACTATAGCAAGCCTAATATTTATAAATTATATAGATTTAAAAAATCATATTTTCTATAACTACCGGTGCAAACAATTTGGTACAACACAGACAACTCCGATCCGGAGCTTTGATGAAACCTGTTCGTAACGAAGAAGCAACAAAACTTTATAATGATATCATCAATAAACAAACATACAGTGTTTCTTGTTAGCAGTATCTTACATAACAGTTACAGATAAACAGCCCTAACCTTAATTTTCAACATGCTTTAAAGCATTTATTTCGGAATTCAAATTCATTTAAAAGATAAAGGTAAAGGCATAGATTCACTAAGTTTATTAAAAAAATTTAAAAACCCAGTTACAGAGTTCTTTGATCACAAAGGAAACTTTGGATTTTCTAATACCTTTGCTTCAGGAATTAGATTGATGAAGTCGAAAACCTTGGCCTTGACAAAAATCCGAGTCGTACGATGGATAATAAATGGATATTATGGTAGAACAAAAATTGGTACATGTGCAAAAAATAAAGTATATAGTCATAACATGCACTCTTTAATCTCGACGCTACATAAGTATAATAAGTTTTATATGAGTAAGTAAATGTATTTATTATTATTATTATGTAAGTAGGTTTATCATATTATTGTTCTAATTAAGTATATTATATATAAAAAATATTCTAATATATACGCATTTTATTCTAATAACAATTTTACTGCATTGCTACCATTTTTTTTCTTGCACATCCAGGTTGACTAGTCGATAATGCTTCACAGCATTAAGTCCTCCTGTTATTTCATTATAACAATAAATAACATAACTAATTAATAACTTAAATTTCCGCACAACATAATTATCAGAGCAGCTGTTATCATATCCATGATCAAGTCTATATACCCTCTCCCGTGGGACAGCAGGCAGCCTCACCTCACAGAGGTAAGTAAATGAATTTAAACCGTTTTTGAAGTAAAACTTTTTTACGCTCGCTTGACTTGGGGAGTAAGCTGGCGAATGGAAGTTGAAAGTTGTTGGTTCACGTAGATCTCAATTGTCCTCTTTTATCATCAATATTTATTAAGATTAGTATTTTTTTATGTTAGTGAATGATGTGACGAGCTAGACGTTCACCTGATGTTAAGCGACACGGCCACCCATAACAGAACAGTGAAACTCGGAACTCTAAAATATTAAGATTCGCGCGACACTGCACTGCGCACATCATCCTGAAACATCAGCACAGTCTGGTGATAAGATTACTCGACTGTGAGATCATAAAGTCTCATTTGCCCAGTAATTTCACTAGCTACAGTGCCTTTCAGCCGGAACACAGTAGTGCTTGCACACTACTGCTTGGTGGCGGAATAACTGGCAAAGCGGTGGTACCTACCTAGACGAACTTTGCAGAAAAGTCCTACCAACTAGTTAGTATGTAGAAATCTTACAAACAGAATATATAATAATTTGTTATATATTGTTTTGCTCTGAAATCTGGCAAGTTTAGAGTTATTTTTTAGGTCTTACGGAGTACGTCTTGAATAACAAAGTAGGTAAGACGAAATTTCAAAATTAACGGTTTATTTTCGAGTATTTGGTGAAGCTGTTGGTTTTGCGGAGCCGACTCCCGCGGGGATGCCTCGGGTCGGCAAAGAGGATCCTCAATCTCGGCCCAGGGTATGTTTACACAATCCGGACATATTTCACTTGCCCGGAATGGATCCCAGGGACGCCGCTTAACTAGGTTATTCACATATTTGTACCTGAAAATAATATGTTAAAACTTGGCTCAAGACGATATAAAAAAAAACAGATATTAATAATTAAAAAAAAATGTGTGCTTTAGACTACACGACTGAAGTGAAACTTCTTTAGTTTAGCTCCATCTATCGGCCGGTATAACATTGTTTTTGCTTTAATGTTAATGTCGCCATCTTGACAATAATTGTAAATTGTCATTTTACCGGACATACCAACATAATAATATTTTTTTTTTGCTTTTTTATGTTGACAATGGAGATCTACGTGAACCAACTTCAACTTCCGTTCACCTCGCATTCACCAGCTTACTCCTCAAGTCAAGATTATGTGAAGAAGTTTTAGGTACTTCAAAAGAATTAAATGTTAGTAAATATTACGCTAAGGGGCCAATCGAAAAACGATTGCTTAAAGATCTTGGCCTACATTTTGGGTAAACGGAATTCAGTGAAGCATTGATCGTGGAAAAGGATACCTCATAGTTAATTATTCTAATTATACTAAACGATCCCAAATTACCACTGTTTTATTAATTACATAGCTATTGGAATCACAAAGACTACAAACCACAACCTCGAAACAATAAAAAGCCCCACGTAATTAGGAATTCTATTTAAGTCCATTATCGGGTTCCCGTAAGGCCGACTGCACATTGTCAGTCTCGGGCCGACGGAAAATAAATAGTTGGGCCGATCGCGGCCAACTGGGGTTATAAGAATCCCAGCGCACTGTGTTTATACAAATGTCGATTGACGTGTGGGACAACTGATAAGCGGGCGCTGACTAGATTCAAGTAGTAGTACAAAATGAAATTGTATGTAATTTTTACTTTAATCTGTCAGTCACCTATGAAGTTCATTATAAATACACCAGCATTTACCTTCGACTTCGTCTGGGTAGTACTCAAAAATGTTTCTAATAGGATTTTTTGGATTTTAACGTTATTAATTTGTTATAACATATAAATCATTATGTTCAAATGTTTGAATACATATAAAATATAATTTATATTTATAAAATTATTTGCTTATATTTTTAAGTGAGTCCAACCTTTATTGAATAAAATCGAATCGAGTTTTCTAATATGTGTCAAAATAAATGTAATTTAAATCAAAACCAAAATAACCTTCTACCCCTTTTAATCCCGTTAAGATGAGTTTCAGTAAAATACGAAACTTCCATCAATTCTGTTAAAAAAGGTTTATGCAAAATTTGAAATTATACATAATTATACCTCTAGTAAGTACACAAATGACTATTTAAAGAAAGATGAGGACCATTCTCATAAAGCTCGTTCAAAAGTAAGTCTCAGATATTGCTCTATTCGTCTCAAAACGTAGGTACTGATATTCTCCCTTCTTCACGATAAAAGTTGTACATTGCACCTAACTCAAGCGGACCATATTTGAACGATAAGTGCCTTATTTATCATATTTTATTTACATACATTTATTATCTGAGTAGTTGGAATCAACCTACAGAATTCAAACTAATATTTAAAATAATATTATAATTAATAATTACATATGCATCTGTGGTGTGGTGGTAGAGCAGGTCGGCTCATAACTCGGAGGCGGTGGATTCCCACAACAGGACAAGTATTTGTGCACAAAAAAAGCGCAAATACTGGTCCTGCAGAGTCTGGGTGTTGTGGGACCACGGACTTCGTATTTCCTGAGTCCCTAGACACAGGGAGTTCTAGTCAGGGTCCAAATTTATGTGAGATCGTTGGGTTTTATTATTTGTTATTATTAATTATTTATTAAATGTTATCTATAAATTAAACACTACTCCAAATTTAAAAAAAGCTGATTAACTTTGTGTTTTTACTTATAAATCCACAGTCACTTTTAGCTCGAGCTGCATCATAAAGCGGTGTTTACACTCGTGACCGAGGGGGCACCGCGGGAATACATTACCGGACTTGTGAATGGACAATTTCAGTGTTCATATTGACATTAAAATAATTATGTTTACAGCAAGAAACTATTTTCCCCCGATGATTCTAAGCCGATTTAGGGAACGTTTTGTTTTGTGTACCTTCCTGGCTTGGCCGGGACGTTGATTAATTACGATTTTTGGGAACGATAACAAATAAGTCACGGCGGGGGAGCAAAATATGGTTTCGAATAAAAAGCTTTGAGATAAGAAATAATGGGAACTAAACGCTTTTTAAGCGATGAACGTAATAATACACAGAATTAAAGATAAGCTAAATTCATTTTAACTTAATTACAAGACCAATATAGTTTGTTTTAAGAATTCATACAAGCTGTCTAGCAAATTACATAATGCAATTTCTGTTACAAGTAAACTAAAACAGCTCTCGCCGCCACTCGCCTTTCACGTCCATAAATAATAACTACCCGCAAAATCCACCGCAAAATTCAACTTAAAATAAACGCGAAATATGCATAAATTATACTAAACAAGTAACTCTTTTCGAAAATTTCAACTCCGATCGCTGCTAACGAAATTAAACTCAAAAACAATTACGTAACTTCGGAAGTTACATTTTAGGGACCTTATCGGAACAATTTGTTGAGAAGATTTGACGTTTACGTTATCTAGGTGGGACGGGATCGCAGTTTTCAGATGTCCCATCTGCCGGGAGAGGGAGAGGGGAAGTGATGGGGAGGAGGGAATCGGGCGTGACAAGAACCCCCTTTTATGTTAATCTCGTTTTTCATAAGGTGAGACGAGATGGCCTAAAAATTAGGGAGTTATTGCCAATGAACTCTCGACGTTATTTCGCTCTGATAATTTTAGCGTGATTGCAATATAAGACTCTGCTCATACTGAAATATAGTTCAATATTAAGAAAACATTTTATAAATAAATAAGTAATCAAATTAAATAGATTGTAAGTATTGAATACTTTCCTAATTAATTTTCTTGATAAGTTTTGTAAGAACATGGTTTTTTATGATATTGGATAGATTAAGACTAGTTTCTTGGTTTAAATAAATTGAATTAAGCTTTTATCTAATTTACGGAATTCCTGGATTTACAATAAAATTAATCTGAATTAAAATTACTCTAAGCAGACGATACTGCTATAAATAATTTCAAAAAAAATTATTATACCGCAACCAAAAAAACGCCGCAAAAATGTCGCCGTTTTGACAATTTTGTCTTTTTCCGGACATACCATCATCATAATACAATTTTTTAACTTTGTTATGTTGACAATGGAGATCTACGTGAAACAACTTCAACTTCCGTTGGCCTCGCATTCACCAGCTTACTCCCTACAAGCGTGCGTAAAGAAGCATTACTTAAATAAGTTGTACTTACTTATTTTCTCATAGACATGATAAAAAGTAGAGTGTTCTATCTCTGGAGCAACTATTGTAAGCTCAAGTGACTTCCTTTGAATCCCTCGATCGCTACGCCAAGAATTCAAAGAAACGCTCGCCTTTAAAATGGTTGTTTACTCTCCAGGTGAACAATCTATTTTTAATCTAGGTGTCTATAGGTGTAATCTAACTAGGTGGTAGAACTTTTCTGCAAAGTTCGTCTAGGTAGGTACCACCGCTTTGCCAGTTATTCTGCCGCCAAGTAGTAGTGTGCAAGCACTACTGTGTTCCGGTTTGAAGGGCACTGTAGCTAGTGAAATTACTGGGCAATTGAGACTTTATGATCTGATCTCACAGTCGAGTAATCTTATTACCAGACTGTGCTGATGTCTCAGGATGATGTGCGCAGTGCAGCAGTCACGCGAAACTTTACATGTTGGAGTTCCGAGTGACACTGTTCTGTTATGGGCGGCCGTGTCGCTTAACATCAGGTGAACGACTAGCTCGTCACATCATTCAATAACATAAAAAAAAAAAAAAAAAACTATTTTTAAAGATTCGTTTTTAAGTAATTTGTAATTAATTTTTTGTTTTCTGTTTCGTTTGTAATTATAGTCTAAAATGTGCACCCTGCCTTATAATTTTACGCGTTTTACGTAACGGTAGCACGGAACGTGTCACAATTTTCGTATATTTTTGGACGGGGCATTAAAAGTCGTCTATAGTCATATTAGATACCAATTTCGCCTAAATGTGTCATTGGTTTTACGAGTTTATTTTAATATTTAACACTTGCTTCATAATATAATGGTAATACAGCTCCTGGGTTCGTTACGCGCGTTCGTTATTCACAATAAGAGAATAAAACAGAATTGAACTTACGATATTTTTCACACTAACAAATATTTTAAAAATGTCAATGAACCTTTATATATGCATATTTGTCGTCAAATTCGATGGCTTATGAAAATGCATAGTGATTGTTAATTGCCAAATAATAAAATAACAAATTCCAAAATAGTGATTTTATAAGCAATTGGCCATCAGTTCTGTCAAATTTTGTGTATGAATATGAATTTCACACCTATATTTTTTTGTACCGGGAATCCCAATTAGGGTCTAAGATCTATCTATGTACATGATCACTAGGCGCTATCTATTGTTTAATCCAAAATTTTGCACGTGCGTAGTTATATTATTTTATATGATGACGAACTCCAAAAAAGGAAATCTGTCCTTTCACTATGTCATCAGCATATTTGAAGGGGTAAGAACAAAAAGGGTTTAACTGATTCTACAATAATAAATTCTCAAAATACCGAAATGAGACTTAAATCTCGAGATTTTGAGTGTAAAAACGGTTTATCTGTTACAGGAATACAGTTCGCTTATCATAAAAACATTATTATATATATTTTATTATATTATATTTTTACAGTAATTGTTTGAATTAGTACTAAATTTAGTATTTTAAAATAGAATTAATACATTTTCAAGCAACCGAAACTTACATTAACCTTTTCTATTACCTTATAAGCACTCTACATAAAAATGAAGACGTTGAAGTTTAAAGTCAATTTTCTCGAAACTATCAATTTGACAGTTAAACCCTTTTTATTCTCAACCCTTCAATTAATTATTTTACCTGTGACGTCAGTGATCATTGCTATACTTTAACAAAAAATATACTGTTAGCATTTAAAAACACGAATGTGTTTTAGACCACACGACTGAAGTAGATAGATAGATAGATAAACTCTTTATTGACACCAGGGCAACAAATACAAAAACAGGAAATAACTAATGAGTAGGTAACAATGGGCGGTTTTATCGCTAAAAAGTGATCTCTTCCAGACAACCTTTGGATGGACAGAGATAGATCAACGAGCAAGGACGGTGGTGCTGAAAAGTTACTGTGTACATACATACTAAGGCAAATTATATACTACTTAAAATACAATACTACTATACATAAACATACACAAATAATACATAATATACAAATACTAAGGAAACAATGAAGGTTTATTTCGAAGTCAAACTAGAGAGATAGAAGTGCTTAATTTGAGTCTTAAAAGCAGTGAGTGATTGAGCCTGGTACAACCAAGCCAAGTAAAACTTCTTTAGTTTAGCTCCATCTATCGTCCGCGATAACTTTACTTTTGCTTAGTTTAATGTTAATGTCGCCATCTGGACTATTATAAATTGTAATTTTACCGGACATACTAACATAATCACACAGATTTTTAACTTTGTTATGTTGACAATGGAGATCTACGTGAACCAACTTCAACTTCCGATCTCGCATTCACCAGCTCACTTCCCAAGTCAAACGAGCGTAAAGAAGTTTTACCGCAATTTTTATTATTTGATAAATCCACCACAAGGATCATGCATAATGTGTCGTTGTATAACTCCTGATTATCAAGATTGCGGTAAAAGTGATAAATTGAAATTCCAGTAACCTGAACACGTCAATGGCCGCCACTAAAGGTCGGCGCGTGATTAAAATATTCCTCAATAAATGTTCCTTCCGTAAATATTCTCTCCGTTAATATTTTCCGTGTCCTATCTCAAAAACAGACGATCGCGAGACCTCATTACGCATTCATTCCGAATTTCAGTGAAGATCTAGATGACGAGCTGTTGCTCAAATTTATCACTATTATCAAGTGAAACAGTAAACAATTTTTAAAAAACTCAATGCAATAAACCACTACCAGTAGGCAAACATGGCCAATATGCTGGCAGCATTGCCACGTTAAATGGCAATGCTCAATCTTTGGCTGAAGCAGAGGTCAGCATTTTGGTAAAGTGCTGCTTATGTTTATTGTTATCAAGTTTTAAATTACTTTTAATTATTTTTTTCTATAATATTTCAAGTTGATTTTAGAAAAAGCGTACAGTATGTTTGGCTAAACATTATTAAAAATGGTACAAGATAAAGCACTCTTACTCCAAGGTCCATCAGGTTACTTAATTAATTAGTTTAGATTCATGATTTTTCTTTCATTTAATTTTCTTAGAGAGATTCAATGCTTATAATTGACCCTATCGCTGGATACTATAGAAGCCTGTACTTTTAAAGCAGCCATTGATAGAGTCAATGTTATTTTTTCGCATTTTTACCGGTTCGATTCCCGAGTATGTGAAGCGAGTTTTCAAAAATCTTTCAATGCAGATTTGGTTCTTTAAAAAAATAGAGCAATGATTTTTTTTTTTAATATTTTAGAGTACGGTCCCTTCGGGTGCGGTTACATATTGCAACTTGTATTCACATTAATTCACACTATTCACACTATAATATCACCCTTATCACACTTCACAATATGTGTGTATGTGTGTTTGTGTGTATGTTTGTTACTTCTTCACGCTCAAACGGCTGAATGGATTTGGATGACATTTGGTACCAAATAGCTTATACACTGGATAAACATATAGGCTACATTTTATTCCGGAAAAATTAAATTATCACGTGGGATAAGCAAATAATTAAAATACTTTTTATTCGCGGGTGAAACCGCGGGGCGCAACTAGTAGTAAATAATAACAAATAAATACATGCTGTTTAAAGTTTATAATTTTCAAATAATCTTACGACATAATGTATTCCATTGTTTAAGATTACAAAGCTACAAATCTACTGCTGTTTTTCATTCTAACGTCGACTAAAAAAAAGAAGAAAACTAGTTAATTATTCTCAAAAACAGAAAATTAAAATAAAATGTAAACTATGCATTTGCAAAACTTAATCAAAAAGCAGATTTTTATTTTTTTTGCAAAAAAAATTCATGTTTTGCCACACAATGGGGCAATGCCGCCAGCATTTTGGCAACGTTGCCTACCAGTGGCGGCTCCTTAGATTAAGTTTTGCAAATGCATAGTTTTTAATTTTGTTTAAATTAGTAAGAATTTTATTTTAATAATTGCCTATTAATTACCTAAAAATTTACAAAAATTATTAGATTTCTCTCTGTAAATATACTAAGAATCCAAAATGTAACACTAATTTAGTTTAGTGGTACTAGTTTAGTTTAGTGGTACTAGTTAAAACCCAAATTAAATTAACTTAAAGCAACTTTGTCCTGAAATTACAATTTCCAGGAGCTACTCGACTATTTTGAGTTACACCGAAGCAGGTAGAAGTAATTAATTTAATAAGTCACCGTCGCACTAAAATTGAAATAAACTGCCGAGGTTCGCGGGCGTTATCTAAAAATTAGTTTTAATTAGGCATCCCTTTTAAATAGTTAATGCTTCCCGTTAACTATTGGGGAAGCTTACGGAATTATAGGTAGCCGACACTTCAATTACATTTTGGGATTATTAGAGTTGGTTGGTTTCTTTATTAGTTCTACTTGCAGACCAGGCGAACTTTACTTATAACTTAACAGTCAATGAATGTGCTGTTTAGGATAAAATTTTGTTTTTATTGTTTGATATATATTTTATTACTTATCTTCCTATTCCGGGAGAAGATTAAAAAAAAACAATAATCATAAAAATTGGTCCAGCCGTTCGTGATTTATAAGTGGTGTAACTAACACCTCTTTGTTTTATATATTACGAGCTGACTCGGCAAACTCTGTACAACCGCCTAATATTCAATGACAAAAAAGCTGACCGTATCGATGGGATGAACATTAAATGTTTGACATTTACGAAACTCATGAACATTTTGTATGGAAAAATGTTTTTTCTGTTTTTTCTTTTTAAGTCGATTTTCCCATGTTTGTAATAGTTATTCTGCTATTACACTTTACAAAGAACACACCTTCCAAATTTCAAGACTCTATGGCCAGCGGTTTAGGCTGTTCGTTGATATATAAGTCAGTCAGGACTTTGAATTGTATATGTATAGATTAATGAGATAATTTACCTTAATATTATACTAACTACACAATATTTTATGTAAGCTTACGTAAACAATATATTCCTATAACATAAAATAATATACCTACATAAACTATAGCAATATTATGTTCATCACACAAATGTTTGTCCTAGGTTGGAATCGAACCCATAACTTAGTTCAGCAGACAGGGCTACTACCAACTGAGCTATCATGCCAATCAATTTTCAGCTGGTCCTACGAAAGTGTTCAAGATTCTTTTGATTGCGTTTTGTTCCTTATCTGGGACAAAATAACAATCTGTGCTAAGCTAAATTGGATTTTTATTGAACCTCTATTTAATGATTTATTTAACCTACCCCCGTTTCTAAAACTTAAACTAGGACCCCATTAATTCTGTTTTTCTAATCGCACGGGAAATTCTTCTACCCGCTTCCCGTTAACGACTTTAACTGCACTGGATTCGCATAAAACCAGTATCAGCCGGTTAATGTTGGTAGCAACTGGTTTATAATCTGGTAACACCGTGAATCTGTTAGATGTCCGGGTTATGACTTGTTTATGCATTTTGTTGTTGTTTTAAATATGACTTGTTATTTGAACGTATTTCTAAAGTTGGTGATTTATAGGTTGATGTGTTTATAGGGCATGTAAATAACTTGCAATGGTTTTTAAACTACCGTCTATTGTTACTTTCTGGTTAAATTTACTTAACATTTTAAATAATAACGTAGACATGGATTATGGTTAAAAATATTAACTGAATTACTATCTTTAGGAATAGCTTCAAAAAAACTAGTGCGCTTAGACCACCCACACAACTGAAGTAAAACTTTTTTAGTTTAGCTCCATCTATCGGCCGGTATAACTTTGTTTTTGCTTTGTTTAATGTTAATATCACCATCTTGATGATCGTAAATTGTCATTTTACCGGACATACCAACAAAATAATACATTCTTTTTACTTTGTTGACAATAGAGATCTACGTGAATCAACTTCCACTTCCGTTCGCCTGGGATTCACTAATTTACTCCCCAAGTGAAGCGTGCGTAAAGAAGTCTTACTTCGAAAATCTTGAACGTTTTAGATTCAAAACGGTATCTCGGCATTTCTGCATTGCACCTACCACTACAGTTCGTCAACTTCCTTTAGGTTGCACCCACACTGTACTAATAGTAGTGAATTTATTAACTTGTTCGTATTTTCCGTAATTAATATGTAGCTGGCAATACTGACGGGTCGCATGATTCAAAAAGTTGATCAAGAAAAACGATGAAACCCTTGTATTGAAGAATGGAGAATAAACAAAATCTTACAATAATAGTTCCAACAACTTCCATACAGTAAACTAGGTATATAGATATAGAAAATTGGTTTAATCCAGACCTGTTTGCCAGTCCATAGACTGCCAATATTTATTTACAGATAACATAATATTGACTCAGATCAAAGGAAAATAAGCTTTCAGATTTTTATTTAAAAACGTAGTATTTTTTTGCTGAAAGATCGACGCAAAATCATTACAAAAATTAATGTCTACATTTAGCCACCTGTCAATAAATTTCAGGAGAAAAGATTAAATTAACGGTATTTTGGATATATATTTTACTAGGTGGTAGGACTTTACTGCAAAGTTCGTCTAGGTAGGTACCACCGCTTTGCCAGTTATTCTGCCACCAAGCAGTAGTGCG
Organism: Ennomos fuscantarius; assembly: GCA_905220475.3. Taxonomy (NCBI): domain Eukaryota; kingdom Metazoa; phylum Arthropoda; class Insecta; order Lepidoptera; family Geometridae; genus Ennomos; species Ennomos fuscantarius. Next base: position 14,001,971 of record HG992042.1, read on the forward strand.
CAAGCACTGCTGTGTTCTGGTTTGAAGGGCACTGTAGCTAGTGAAATTACTGGGCAAATGAGACCTTATGATCTAATCACAGAGTTTAGTAATTTTATTACTTGATTATGCTGATGTCTCAGGATGACGTGCGCAGTGCAGTGTCACGCGAACCTCTATACTTTAGAGTTCCGAGTGACACTGCAGCTGATATGGGTAGCCGTGTCGTTTAACATCAGGCGAACGGCTAGCTTGTCACATAAATCCTTAACATAAAAAAAAAAATTTTGATTTATAATTATTACAATATTTTTATTTCATAATATAAGTTACTGAATGTAATACCGCACTTATTTAATTACCGTAGCAGAGCAGTACGTATCTTTAACACAGAATAAATAATAGTAACTATAAGTATCATTATCAAGTAGATGTTCTTTAGGTTTGTAATATTTGTATAATAACCGTTCACAGGCTAAGTTATTCACAAATAAATAATTCATTCAAATCATTCATTCATTCAAATCATTCGTTAATTCAAATCATTCATTCATTCCAATCATTCGTTCATTCAAATCATTCATTCATTCAAATCATACATTCATTCAAATCATTCGTTCATTAAAGGTTTCTTACGGCGTTACTTTCAATACCAAAGGAGACTATCAACAAAGTGTATAAGAGACGCTCGTAAAAAGGGTTTTGTTATAAAAAACCCAGTAATGACGAGTTTATGTAAAGTGTCCGCGAGAATGAAGATAACGTGACCCGGCGGGACACCCTTCGGCGCAACAGATATATTTGCGGACCTCGCGGGCTTTTAGGGTCGAATGACACGCGACTGTATCCTTGATTTCATATTTTAACCTTTTTTTAAAGTAAAACTTCTTTACCCACGCTTGACTTGGGGAGTAAGCTGGTGAATGCGAGGTGAACGGAAGTTGAAATTGGTTCACGTATCTCCATTGTCAACATAAAAAAGTAAAAATTTGTATGGTTATATTGGTATGTCCGGTAAAATTACAATTTACAATTTGTCAAGATGGCTACATTAACATTAAACAAAGCAAAAGTAAAGTCATACCGGCTGATAGATGGCGCTAAACTAAAGAAGTCTTCTAAACTAAGTAAGACTTCAGTCGTGGGGTCTACCACGTTGACCACGCTCTCACCTGATGAGAAGAAAAACCTCTCTTAACTCAGACTTCTACACAATCAGTATTTATATTGATGTTATTATAATGTCACATATCTACATCAAAAGGTTGTCTGGAACAGATCACTCTTAGCGATCAGACCTCTCATCTTATGTTATTCTCATTTATATATGTTTGTTATTATAATAAAGTGATTTGTATTGTATTCTATTGTAACGCTTATAACGAAATTCGAAAACGAATTATCTAAATGTTGCGTTTTCTGCGGTCAATGCTTAGATGGGTGACCGCTACCAAAATGTAATAATTATAAGGTCTCAGTTGTTTTAGTAACATTACAGTCGTCAATCCAAGGATACCTCAGGGTGGCTTAAAAGGTCTGACAATAATGCGGCTTTGACGGCTTCCAAATTCACATTACAGAGATAAGAGAAATAAAGTGGTTCTATCTCTATAGACATAGAACATGGCAGTTGCTTAAATACGTAAAACCTTACCCTACTAATTTGGCAAGTCTCAACGCTAAGCAAGCTCTTTAGAAATGCCATCACACATAAACTTCCATTTCAGTATATGCGAAGCCCATGTAAACGCAATATTCCTTGAATAAAGTGTTAACAATATAGATTATTTACACATTACACACATTAAATGTAAAAGAGTTGGTAAAGTTAGTCAAGTTATTTACAATATTAATCTTTTTTTTTTATGTTATGGAATGATGTGACGAGCTAGTCGTTCACCTGATGTTAAGCGCCACGGTCGCCCATAAACGAACAGTACCACTCGGAACCCTAAAACATAGAGTTTCAAGCGACACTGCACTGCGCACATCATCCTGAGACATCAGCACAGTCTGGTAATAAGATTACTCGACTGTGAGATCAGATCATAAAGTCTCAATTGCCCAGTAATTTCACTAGCTACAGTGCCCTTCAAACTGGAACACAGTAGTGCTTGCACGCTACTGCTTGGCGGCAGAATAACTGGCAAAGCGGTGGTACCTACCTAGATGAACTTTGCAACAAAGTCCTACCACCTTGTACAAAGTCCTACCACCTAGTACAAAGTCCTACCACCTATCGTCAAAAGAGTAGTATTGAATAGTGTAATTGACTTGTGGACGTTTTGTTGACTTGCCACTGGGTGGCGTTGTTGTCGACTGTCATGGCCGAAACTTGTTCCGTCGCCTCTTTAAAAAGGGCAGAACGTTGTTCAGTCTCAGTTGGTCTTCGGCAGCGAAGTGAATATCACGATATATATTCGCGTTTATTAATCAGTGAAACGTCGGGGTGTTGTATAATAAATAGTACATATCTAGATTTTCAATGAAAACAGCTTATATATATATATATATATTTTTAGGAATCAGAAGTGTTAAAATATAAAAAAAACAAACATTTACACGTCATTACACTAATTTAATTCAGAATCAATTTATTTAAGCAATAATTTAACAAATCAATAAAGTTTCGAGCGCACAAACAGCCGTTAGTTTACATAGAATAAGAATTCACAATAAGACAAAATCACAACAAATTAAAATATGGAACAAACTCACAGTAGGCAGCGTCGGAACCAACCACCTTACCGACCGGCGACTGAGCAGCAAATGGGCCGGCATTCGATTGAGCGCTTGCTTTTATAGCCGGTGGTGGGTACCGATATTGCCTACCACAAGATCGGATAATACGGCTTCTCCTGATCGTGCGCCGTCCTCGGCCGCACTGGAGTTGTCCTTTTCAGAAGCTTGTCTGACGACTACGATGGGACTATTGCTCGTCATCTTCACCCGTGTGTGATTCGCCTGTACTTCGAGTACCAGCGAGATCTGTAGGAGCACCGGAAGTTTCACTGGCATCGTCATCGTCAGAGTTGTCATCTGCATGAGAAATGTTTTGTCAATTAATCATGATAACATACGCTGTTGCCTATTCTGTCATACATCACGCATACAAGGCCCTCATACAAAAATACCATCTCACACCAGATTAAACCACTTCACTTTCAAAAGTATGCATACATCTTCAATCGTAACAACTCTGTCATACTCATACTTGAACTTGCAAGTTCCCACGCTAAACGTGAACCAGGACTGCGCCTGCCAGGACAGAGCCTGATGCGCGTTCAGAGAACACGACTTCATGGGACCGAGTCCCCCAGGACAGCGCCTGATGCGCGTTCAAAGAACACGACTTCATGGGACTGAGTCCCCCAGGACAGCGCCTGATGCGCGTTCAGAGAACACGACTTCATGGGATCGAGTCCCCCAGGACAGAGCCTGATGCGCGTTCAGAGAACACGACTTCATGGGACCGAGTCCCCCAGGACAGAGCCTGATGCGCGTTCAGAGAACACGACTTCCCGGGACTGATCCCGCCATGCGTGTGGAGTGCACGTCCGCCGAACCCGGGCACCTCAGGGCATCGGCCTTGGGGAGCCACCACCGGACCGCACTGGCAGCTCGTTCCAACCAGCAAGGCAGACACTCGCACGCATGCTCATACACACACACCAAGTGTACTGTAAACAGAATTACATTAAAAAGTTCGGTCGGAACTTACTATCAAAAAATGCAGAACAAGTCTCACCGTATATTGAGCTGACTGTTTTAGTCGAGCGATAACTTAGCGTTGCTCCTGCCGAGATCTCTTGTAACTTTGTGAAGTTCTCGAGTAGGGCTGGAGCTCTCGATGGCGACACCTCAGACCAGCGCACGAATAACAGGAGTGGTCGCATTAGTACCAATTAGTAGGTACAAAGCCGAATACTGCGTGGTCTTCTGTTTTGTAACATTTAAAACTAATTGTATTTTACACAGAATATCAAACAAAGTAAAGATATAGTTAGATACAGTCCGTACATACCGCTCGGCCTGCCTGTTAATGCATTTCGGTCGTTATGTAATGGACAACATAAACATGTAATCACGGTCGCAGACTATTAGTTTGGGCGTCCCAAATAAAGACACTGCGCTACTAAAAACTTATTTTAGACCGATCGTTTGGGACATTTATCTTTAAAATGGCCCTTTTGGTTGCAAATAAAACACCTACTTTCGCTTCTATCAGAACCATTAAAGTTACGCTTTTTAGCTGCACTCGAATTTAATAATACAAGTTCATGGGAATTATGATTATCCAATTTGCGGGTAGGCTTGACATAAGTGGCTAAAAATGAAATTAAATTATCTGTCGTTAAGTCAGCGTTGGTAGCTGCTGCACGTACTTGTACGTCACTAATGCCATGGATTATTATTTGTACCACAAATTCTTCACTTAACCCCTTTATTACACGTAGGTGTAATAAAGAACGACGTGCATACTCAGCGTATGACAGAAACTTGTCAGATGACGAATTTATAATCTCATGAAGAATCTGTGCGTAGTTTACTTTTTGCGGACACAAAGACTTAAACTCCCTAACAAAATTGGACCACGAACGATCATTCGTAGACCACTCATTTAGCCAGGTTTTCGCATCCCCCTTTAAACAATGAGCCACACGGGAAAAACACTCAAAATCATCCCAGTGGTTCGCACGATTAGCTCTCTCTACTTCATTGCACCATACCTCAAAGTTATTTATAGCTGGGTCAAAATTCGAGACATAGTAATTGCTAGGCCTATTTTTTGTCAAAACGGCTAACGCATCGACGAGCATTTTATTCGTGGAAGTATTGCTTGCATCTGGCAGGGGCGTGTTATCACGACCGGTTGGTGGTTCCTGCAAACTACTAGCCGTGTTCTCTTCGATGGCGGTTAGCCGCAACATTATTGAGCCTAACGCTTCGTTTATAGAGATATCGTGATGATGGTGTCGAGATTCACTACGGAGAGAACGCGAGATAACCGAACAAGACCTGGACCTTTCACGTGAACGATAATAGACACTAGTACGTGAGTGACTGCGGCGTGAACGAGTTCTATCGTAACGTGCACGCGAATGTGGGCTATCAGAACGTGAACGGTCCCTAGCGTGACGTGATCGCGAACGTTTTCCAGCATAGCGTGAACGCGCACGCGACCGCTCCCTGCTCGAGGGTAGACGTGACCTGTTACTATGCGACCGCAAACGGCGTCTGCTGCGTCGCGGAGACTCCCTGCGACTAGTAGGCACGACTCCGGAGCGTGGCGGCGTAGCAACGGACCGTGCATGTGACGCACGTGGCATTCTTGCTTGTAAATTAACGGCCGTTTAGTTGATTGATTTTTAGGGCAAGTTGTGAGCGGAATCCTATCCCACTTCTGATTTTAGGAATCAGAAGTGTTAAAATATAAAAAAAAACAAACATTTACACGTCATTACACTAATTTAATTCAGAATAAATTTATTTAAGCAATAATTTAATAAATCAATAAAGTTTCGAGCGCACAAACAGCCGTTAATTTACATAGAATAAGAATTCACAATAAGACAAAATCACAACAAATTAAAATATGGAACAAACTCACAGTAGGCAGCGTCGGAACCAACCACCTTACCGACCGGCGACTGAGCAGCAAATGGGCCGGCATTCGATTGAGCGCTTGCTTTTATAGCCGGTGGTGGGTACCGATATTGCCTACCACAAGATCGGCTAATAATATATATATACATATATTACTAGATAAGCCCCACTATTTCACGATCTGATCTGATTCCTTTTTAACTATGCGCTGACTTAGTAGGTTTTGACCCTTAGGGATGCCACACACACTCCGCTATTAGGTTCAGAGAAATGAAACGTTCTATTGGGAAGGTGAAATATTGTTGTGAGTTATAAGGACCCTCGGATGAAATACTATAATACTTTGCCTTGAGAAATAGACTGGTCAAGTTCAGGAGACATACGGTTATATTAGGCCATTTAAAGAACACTGAAAAATAATGTAGAAAAAATGATGAGATATTAATCAGTATTATTACTATTCGTGATTACATTATTCAGTGTTGTATTAATCATTTTGTAAGGCATGGTTCATGTATTGACTATTTTATATACCTAAGTAAGGCAGTAGACAACCGCTCTCGCTAACAGCTCACACAAGACTGACTACTCCACTACCCACGTGCTCAACGTACAACTTGTACCATAGACTATAGAGTCTACAGATTATACAAACACTACAAGTGTGTACAATATAAAAACGAGTGTGTTTTAGGCCACACGACCGAAAAACTTTTAGTTTAGCTCGCATCTATTGGCTTGCATAACTTTCTTTTTGATTTGTTTAATGTTAATGCCGCCACCTCGACAATAAATGTAAATTACCATTTTACTGGATATATCAACATAATAATACAAATTTATAAATTTATTATGTTGACAATGGAGATGTACGTGAACCAATTTCAACTTCCGTTTGCCTCGCATTCTTACTCCCTAAGTTAAGCGTGCCTAAAGAAGTTTTACTTCAAAAGCTTATTAATTTGATAGAAGTCTGTTTATAGCTCACCATATTTGTTATCGGATTTTTAAACTTCCTTTCACTCATAGCTTTTCGCACACGCCACTACGCGCAAAGGCCAAGTTAGCGAATTGCTGATACCCCAGTCTCCTCCAGGTGAGCCAAGTTTGTGACACATCAGTAACTTCTTGGCGCGGAGTTCAAGAGAAATTACCTCAGCCTGGACGCACTCACTGCACTGATACCATAAACTTTGTTTTATGATATTGTTGTTTTGAAATTGAGAAGTGTGCGGTTGTGTATGGAAAGTTTCTCTAAGTGCCTAGAACTAGGTTAAAACGTTTATGCCAAGTTACGTTCTTATTTCATTGCGCTTGTAAAAGTTGTTTTTATTATTTTCATGGCTTTTGTGATCAGTTGGGAACCTAGTGCGTGCACTTATACTACATCTTCTTTATCGTACATAAAGTGCTTATGTATAACGAGTGCTTTACAGAATCTGAATTCGAAAATGTTATTGAGATGATGTCTTCCCGTAAGCAAAAAACAAACCCTCTCCTATAACGGGCTGATGAATGGTAAAAATTATTAAACCTAAAGTATATCATTGGATACTTGATGTCACAATTGACCTTCTCGCCTGCGAGTCGCTTTGGAGAATTTAAATTCTAAGCGTTTTTTCTTTTAATTATTTGAATGTCTAGCATTTGACCACGCTCTCACCTGATGGGAAGTGACGATGCGATCGAAGGTGTAGCATGCTAGCCAAGCAAATACCTATTCACTCTTCTCTTGAACACACCCGGGTGATATTTTGCCGCAAACACAGACGCTGGCAGAGCATTCCATTCCTTAGCCGTTCTAATTATGATCGTGGAATCAAATCGCTTGGTACGAATGGGTATTTCATCGTGGGTATTGAGCGTTTAGTAGTCCGGTAGTGGAATGATGATAGGGGAATGAGATCATGCAGTTCTTGTGTGCATTCACCATGAGCGAGATTATAATTCTCAAAAGTTCTCTAAGTTGGCTCTATCTTTTTCCAGATGATTAATTTTGTTTTAAGAATGTTTCACTGTTCTGTTATTGGGCCGCAGTATCGCTTGACATCAGGTGAACGACTAGTTTGTCGCATCACTCGATTTCATAAAAAAATGTCAAACTCAAGCGAATTTTATTGCAAATAGGCTATTTATAGCACTTTTAAAAGCTCCTTATAAATTACCTAATTCCACAACCAAAAATTTGTCAATTTAGATTTAATTAAATTTTTTATGCTACATATTGCGGAAACGCTATACAATGCTGATAAAGCACAAATTGCTTTGTTAAAACATATTAATTAGTAGATTATGAGCTTTACGCGACCATAATGAGATAAGAAAGATTAAAATTTACAATGTTTGCTTTTAAAAACTGTGGAACAATACAGAGCTTAAAATAAAACGATAATATAAAGGTAAAAAGATTTGAATGTAATTTTTGTATGTATATGTAGTTTATTGTGTAGTTGTAGTTATTGCGACTATTTTTTATAAATTTTTGGAATAAAATTTGATGGCAGATAAGGGGGCGTCCATAAATTACGTGAGGTGTTTAAGGGGGGGAGGGGGTCGAGTCAAATCTCATCTAATCTTACGTTGGGGAGAGGGGGGGTCTCGGCAAATATCACGCAATTTTTTTTCTGATTGAAACAAAAAAAAATTTTACTATTTTGGTCTATTTAATCCAGATTGTACATGCTTAAGATTTAATCTTAAGCGTAATCGTAGTACGATTAAGATCATTTACTAATTCGTTTGAAAGAAAATAATTTTATTCATACTTCGACGTTATACATTTACTGACTGTCAAACCACCATATTTGTTTTATACCAGTATTTACGATTTAAGTATTCTATTGTTAAATTTTTATTACACTTATAATTAAACTCTCAGCAATATTGATTACTAGTCTTAACTATTCGTAAATAAAAGGACGATGAAAATTTGTTTTTTTCTTTTTACAATAACAATCCAACGCGTTTACGTAAGAAACTCACATTTTGAAAAATCTCACGTGAGATTCGGGGATGGGGGAGGGGGTTGAATTAAATCTCACGACATCTCACCAGGGGGGAGGGAGGGGCAGAAAATTTAAAAAAACACCTCACGTAATTTATGGACGCCCCCTAACGGACGGCCCTCCTGACAGTAGCCGTCGGAGATGGTAAACAGCGTTTACCACCTTTATACTATATTTATCAGCAACACCAAAAAGTTCAAATCCTCATCCGTATCACCTCAACAGTGATTCAATTGAAGACCTACAGCGAATAAAGATTCACTTTAATTTATTTTCAATAAGTTATTGATAAAAATGATTTATGAAACGGTTCAGAAAGGCTCTCGAGTGGCGACAACGAAACGGAAGACGCTCTCTTTCCTGAAAAATGGTCGAGGAGAGCGATGGCTGGCACATGCGTCAAGCTCGTGAACGGGCGCTGCTTGCGGAAGCTGGTCTGCTCTTGGTGTATACGCAAATAGAAATAAAGTTATTCATATTCCCAATATTTATATAGTGTCCAAAAATTATGTTCGGCTTATGTTCAGCAGTGGACGTAATCAGGCTCATGATGACGACTTTAACAGCGTGTTCTCTTGAGAATCTAAATTTCATACTGACAGCTACTTGGATGATTTTTGAAGTAAAAATTCTTTATGCACACTTGACTTGGGGAGTAAACTGGTGAATGTTAACGAAGCTAACGGAAGTTGAAAGTTGTTTCACATATATCTCCCTTGTCAACATAACAAATATGTCCGATAAAATTACATTTTACAATTGTCAAGATGGCGGCATTAAGATTAAACAAAGCAAAAATAAAGTTATAGCAGCCGATAGATGGAGCGAAACTAAGGAAGTTCTACTTCAGCCGTGTAGTCTAAAGCACACTCGTTTTTTTTAAAGCTATTTTGGTTTAAAGAGCAAAATAATTCAATATTTAATTCTACCGTTACCAGTAAAAACAAGTTAAGCTACTCGTCCAATTTGCTAATGAAATAACTAATGCTCGGCAGGTCATTTTCAACTCTATAGTAATTGATGTAGCATCTCATTTCGCAAATCCGCTTGTGAAATGAATACAAGGACTGTATCAAAGTCAATCACCGAACCCGGTGTTTGTGGGCAACCACTGTTTGTAATAATTACGCGTGCTGTATAATTGCAACACTAACTAATGCTTTGAATGCCTATCAATAATAATAAAAGGGATTGTTTGTTTGTTTGTTTTGCGGGGTTTAGTTTTCACGTCAAACATAGGCTCAACAGATTTGCATGACATTATACACACAGACAGTTACGAAACAAGTCGACACTTTCCCTAATTCGCTGCTTTAGTTAATTGGCAACTTTCGCAGATTGGACACTTTCTTTAACTTGACGCATTTGTTACACTACTGCTTTTTAATACTGGCCCAAAAGCTCAGTTGGCTCAGCTGCCTTCTGAACTGCAGGTTGTGCATTCGATTCTCATCCAGGACAAACAATCGTGTGATGAACATCGATGTTTGTTATGTGTCTGGGTAGTATTGTATTTTATGCATTTAAAAACTAAAAAAAGTGTCTAAGTATTGTATCAGCTATCTGTTTCCCATAGTACTACAAGCTTTACTTAGTTTGGGGATAGATGACGCTGTTTGAAATGTCCATCTATATTTATTTTATATTTTGGTACAGTTATTGAAAAAAATAACTGGCCAAAAACAGTTGAGCGTCGCGTTATATGGTAGGGTTTTGCAGCCACTGAAGTCAACATAGAATACGTTTATCCCGGTGAATATAAAGTTCATAATTATTGATTATTACAGAGAAATTGATAGACGGCTCAAGCTTAAAATGTCTGCGTCAAAAAAGAAAATAATCTGGAAGTTTGCAAGAGGAGAGTAAACGTGCTACATCGTGGACCACATTGTCGCTTAACACCACGAGAAATGTGGTCAAAACTAAGCATATCTGGTATATAAAAGAGCTGCTGTTAATAATGAGTACTTAATTTATGTGATGATTAAGTCCAAAACGATTTAAATCTTTAAAAACACTTCCTTGAACAAAAATACCGAAGCACTCTCAATCCTCTAAGCTTATAAGCTCATTTTGTCAATAAGGCTCAACGCACATTAAATAAAAGCTGAGCAAAGCAGGGAGAAGCAATATTCATATTCATTTATTTGCATTTATGCTGTATGGTGTATTTATTATGTCGGGTCTTAACAACTAGTTTAGTATAGGTACATGAACCCTGTAAGGTCGTTTGCAATCAATCTACCAAAAACTACTTTTTCATTACGTCGTCTGGAAAAAGGTATAAGATTTATAGAATTACTCTCAAATATGATGTATTGTCTTGTTTTTTTACCTCATAACTTTAACACTTTAATTTTTTTACCAACTTCAAAAAAAGGAGGAGGTTCTTAATTCGACTGTATTTTTTAATGTTTGTTACCTCAGAACTTAATTTTTTTATTTTATTTTATAAGTGCATATAACAGATCGTAAAAAATACATTAATAAACAAAATGATTTAAAAATTACACAATGAACAATTCTATAATTCACACATGCACTCTGCCTGCTTCAAAACAGTGATCATTCCATACCTTAAAAACGAACTGGATGAACCGATTTCGATGATTCTTTTTTATTTTAAAGTTGATTCCCGCGTTGTCCTTTTTCAATTTGGTCCAGTTCTAACAATAGCATCCATGAGATACCCATATAAATGTGTAGTTAGTTTTTTATGCTTTGCGTTTGTTACTTGTAAAATATGAAGAAGGATGTAACAGTTTAGTGGAAATCTAGTATAATCTATAGACATGTACCTCAAAATGATACCAAGTAATCGGCCCCACCATTAGCAATTTCATCTTGTTTACTTTCCATATGAGTTACATTAGTCTTCAGTACAGCTTTCTCCAGCTTCAATTTATGATTAGTCTTATACGCAACACCATCCGCTGGCACACTTCATATTTCGTTAATGAAACATAGATGAGCGTGACGTAATGAGTGAGTAAACTTGGCTAGTCTGACAAACAACTACAAGGACCTAAGTACATACACTTAACCAAGTGGATGAAAATTTAACTAGCAAGGTGTATAAATGTGCGGTCTACAGCAAACACGCAGTAGATCATTTCCGACGTTTTGATACTCTTATTTTATGGCTTTAAGCTGGTTTTCTGTTTGTAGTGTTTCATCAATGTTTTTTAATGTAAATGTATGAGATAGCCATTACAGTTGCAATGGTCATTGGAATATGAAATTATAGTTTCATTCAATACTGCACTGCGCGTGCATCCTGAATACAGAAACCTTATTACTAAACATTTCTAGTCTATGAGATCAGCTAGGCGATCATGCACCTTGAATGTAACCGATAGAAAAACAAAAATGTATGGAATTGAAAGTTTCAATACGCACTTTATGTGCATAGTTACTATGGAAATGTTCAATTTCAGAGTGATTTTTTTCTTATTGCATTGCAATCAAAGTTTCGTGATCAGGTCATAATGTTTCAGGTACTTAGTAACTAGCTACAATGACCTTCAAATGGAACACAGTAGTGCTTGGTAGCAGAACCACTAACAAATGTAGTAACTGCCTAGATGAACTCTGCAGAAAAGTCCTGCCACTTCTGAGACACCTATATTGCTTACACTGCCCAAATATCATAGAGTAAATCATCGCCAAAAAGTTAAGGCTTCTCGCGGAAAAATGGCTCAGGGTCGGGTGAAACTGAGGGGTATCTAGTCTCTCAAAGAAACGTGTGTAATATAATGAATTTGGTTCATATTAGTTTAAGTGCACGGAGGGAATAGTTAAATTAATTATATTAAAAGCTGCAGCATCGACACGGGCGTACTCGCACTCTCTTTATGGATAAACCTATTTATGTTCTTCCTTCCTCCATTATTTTCGATATTGTTTTTGCTTAATATTGTGCCAATAGTTTGAATCAGTACCTTGCCATACAATACTGCAGCAGTAATGAGATTACATGCAAAGTTCAAGTGCGCATAGAGTATTCGGCACGATTATTTCCTTACAAATTGCCAAAAGTACATAATTTTGTACACACTAATACATTTTATTTGTCGACTAGCGGCCCGCCTCGGCTTCGCATGGGTATTTTATATATATTCAATCTCCCATGTTCGTCAGGGATATTGTACGATTCTAATGATGAAAACAAATTTCAAATCGGTCCAGTAGTTTCAAAGCTTATTCAATGCAAACAAATAATCATATATTTCCTCTTTATAATATTAGTTGAGTGTGAGTAGTTTAGATTGTCAGTTTCCAAAGTGCGAATCCTTGGTCGTCCGCAGCGCATTTACTACAATAGCTAACTGTATTCGTAAATCTTTGAGTATTCGATTCGCAGGTAGGTGGGAAGTATTAAATAAACTTAAATTAATTCAATAAAAAAGCTACATTGTCATTTAGTGTAGTTTTTAGAGGTGATGTAGCTCAGCGGGTGCCCGTTGTGACTCGCTTCTGGTGGTTCGAATTCCGCTCGGCCCTGCACCAGTTATTTTCTAATATTATGTGCGAAAATTGCTCTCGTTCTTATAACGGTGAAGAAAAAAACATATTCAAGAATCACAAAATTCGAGGACAGCCAACTCGCACTTTGCTAGCGTGGTTGGTTATTGTTAATGATTTCAAATTGTTGTTAAAACGCAGAGTTAGTTGCAACTGAAACTCGTGCAGTAATGTACTCCTCCACTTTCTGAAAAAACTGTTAAGACAAAATAAAATGAGAGTGTGAATCGAAATATGATATAATGCCCTATCTGTTAGAAGCGAAGGTGTGGTTTACTATGTGCTTATAATAGGAAGGTGACATAGAATAGAAACGTTAAATCATAAAGGCGGTAAACGGCGCTTTGAAGTGCGCAACACAAATACAACACTCACTAAATTTTAAATAGTTTCATTCGTAGTATAGAAATTTGATATTAAAATTTTGTCGTTGAAAAGTTTTGACCTTAATTTTTATGTATGGGAAGGCGCAAATATGCACTCAAAGTAATTTTTTTTTTTTGATGAACCATTATAAAGGTATAAAGGTTTTCAAAAAGAAAGCCTTTTATGACACTAAATCATAGACTTTTATGAAACGAGTGTTACTTAGCGGTAACCTTACGCACCTTGGTTTGAGTCCCGGTCGTCCTCGCAACACGTTTTTTAGCTGTGTGCGGAGTTTGCACTCACACTTACAACTGAGAAGGAAAACATCGTAACTGTCGTCCTGCATTTGGCCAGTGTGGTTGATTATGGTCTCCATGCTCCCTTAGAGAGAGAAAAAGGCTTCTTCTGTATACATAACCCGGTCACTAGTTGTCTAACCTACATAAGTTGAAACAAGAGAGATTTTCATTTCAAGCCGAATCCACTCAATTCCCCTAAACAGGGACGACATCCCGCAACGCCCAAATACACAGACAAAATACGGTTTTAATATCATGATTCCGCGCCACCACAAAAACTCATATTTCTTCCGAAACTCATTTCAAAAGCGAACAGGCTCGCGAGCTACTGAAACGTTGGTGATATAAAAATAAGTAATCTAAATACAAAGGCGCGGCGCACTGTGACGACATGATCTTGAGAGCGCTGTAAAAGAATTCCTTTGGCTGGGAATGGTTCTGGCTGAGATGCGAACAATCTAGAAATTTTTAACGACTTATCGCGTCAAGAATTACCTATGTGATTCTCACTGCGGTTTATCGTTTTTATTCAAGGCGAGCTTCTGCCCGCAGCTTCGCCCACGGCGTGACCTGTGGGAAAATAATTCAACCACCCATTTCACCCTCTTAAGGGTGGAATATCGAAAAATCCTTTCTTAGCGGATGTCTACGTCATAACATCTACCTGCATGCCAAATTTCAGCCTGATCCGTCCAGTGGTTTGGGCTGTGCGTTGATAGATTACTATGTCAGTCAATCAGTCAGTCACCTTTGAGTTATATGTATTTAGAAGACTAGGCGCCGTTTGGTATATTTAAAGCTAATTTAAAAAAATACTGTAGTGTAATTGGAACAATAGCTTTTAAAAAAGTAATTATATAATAACTAGTTGCGCCCTGCGGTTTCACCCGCGGATAAAAAGTATTTTAATTATTTGCTCATCCCACGGGAAAAATTCACTTTTCCGGGATAAAATATAGCCTATATGTTAATCCAGTGTATAAGCTATCTTGGTACCGAATTTTATCCAAACCCTTTCAGCCGTTTGAGCGTGAAGGAGTAACAAACATACACACAAACACATACAAATTTTCGCCATTATAATATTAGTGTGATGTTCACCATAGGCAGGTACTTACTAGGTAACCATAAGATCTAGATCTCATACTTTTCAGTATCAACATTTTGAAGGCCTCCCTTTTTAGTCACATCTAATTTTTTGATAGCAAATTATTCAGCACTATTCACAACTTGCTATCTTCATGACAGAATCAAATTAAACGATAAAACTACAGTAAAGTATTCAACAAGCGCTATTTTTGAATAACCTCAAGCCCTTTACACGACCTCATCAAATTACATTTTTTAGATTAGTTCTCTTGTGTCTGACGGCTTTTTAATTTCAACTTCTAATTAACTTCACAATTCATAAATGTACTACTGCGTATATAGTCTAGATACGTCTTGGATGACCCGGACGATCTTACTGCAGTCATCGTTGGACCAGTCTACCCCTCCTGGTTCCGGTAGCATTATGACACTGGTATAGTATACAGGCAAAAAACAATTGGACAGAAACCTCGCCGGCGAGGTTAGCTGCTTACAAGAACGGTCGTGACTTTCCATAGAGTCCAAAATCTACTCTTCCAGTGATCGACATTACTCTTTTCGATCCTCTTCTCTAAGCCCAAGCCGAGGTAAGGGTACTCTTAAGCTAGTTACCACCCCTTTTTAGGCGGCTTGCTGCGCTGCTCTCCTGACTGGTGACGCTGTAAAGATCGGTAGATTCCAGAAGCTAGTTCATCAAAGCTCATATTACAAAATCACAGTCATGAATAGTCTCAAGAGAACTCACTATTTTTCAAATCAATTGGTGAATTTAAATTTGACTTGAGTACCAATTAACGATCGAGAACCGTTCTGTAATACTGGCCTTAGATTGGGCGCGAATTCGTGAAATTGTATTAAACCAAAGATTTCTAATACAGTTTCGTGACGATGCTTTGTGTTTTGAATAGAAAAAGTTTCCTTAATACATCTATAGAAATCATTTTATTCTTAGTTGACTGAACACTAAAACAAAAGGCACGCATAGAGTTTGTTAGAGTAATTTCTTGAAAATACCTAATACCGTTTTCAACCATTTTAGAAATTAGTAAAAATTCTTTTGAAATGTCCTTTAAATGGAAAGGTAACGTTAATTAAAATCAATCAATGGAATAAGTAGCTTAACTCGAGTATCTATAAGAACTAGAACGGCTAGTCAAGCTAACTAAGGTAACATGATGTTATTTTATTAAATTGCTACGATATTTTTACATTAAAATGGGTCCTTATTTTACAGCTTTCATAACCTCTTACCACCATAATGGCGATGAGACGTTTTATGTGAATTTTATAGGTCTTAAAACCTGAATAATATTCTAATGCATAGCACCGCGCTTTTTTAATATTAGGTTTTTGAATGTTTGCAGCAAATGCATATATAAATCATAGTATTAACGCACACACGCACACACACACACACACTTCCTCTAGCTTTTACTAAAATCCAGTGTTTGAATTTTGTCATTTTACTACTAAATGACAAAATTGAAACAATTTCCTTGCTTTTGTCAAGTCTGAGAATTCACTTGCAAAGGATTTTCCCATCACTTCTTAGTTCTAGTGCTTAGTTCAGTAAGCTACATCATAATAGGTGGCAGTATCATAAAAGGCTATGGAACAATCCATTAAAGAGAAGGGTATAGCATAATGAGCCGGTCAAAATTCGTTCTAAGAAACATCTTAATGGCGTAGACTTAAATATCAATTCAGTGTGAACTTCAGCGCAGCGCTTATTGCAAAAACGTCGCACGCAATGACCTATTTTGACGGTTTCATAATTAATATTCAGGTAAATACTAGCCGCGACCCGTGGTTTCACCCGTCGATAAAAAGTAGCCTATGTGTTAATCCACCAGGATATCTGAATGTGTTAGGATCATACAATTTTTTTTGTTCTTAAAATATATTTAATAAAAATAGTTGGTTAAAATTTGTTCTATATTTTTAACAAACTTAGTGATTTTTTTTATTGAAAATATTTTATTTATCTCGTATCGGTAAACGTAAGAAATAAATCAAGGATATGAATTGATATGTTAAACACAAAGCTCTACACTTTCCATTCTGGCCAATAAACGTCTCTTTCACCATGTGCAAACAAACCAACTTTAAGAGACAAGCTCGGCATGAACAGTATATAGACTAATCTACAAGCTAACTCTTAATTAAATAATCGATGTAACAAGTTACATAAATAAAAATTAATTTCGCTATAATTTTGTAACTAAATTTGTAAATTAAGAAGTTTTCAATTAAAAAAATTTCATCCCTCTCAACCGAGGATTGTTGATTATTTATTAATATTTACCAAACCATGGGATTAAAATATTTTATCTCTCAATTAGCTTTTATATATGACGGCGGCTACGTCCAGTTATAAACTCTATGCACAGCGATCGAGCACCGTAATTTACCCTGTGGTGGCATTAAATTTATTACAGTGGCAGCACCGGCAACTGTCATGGCGCCCCTACCTGTCTGACTATATAAAGGGATCGATTGGTGTGCTACGGATCATTCTTGTTCCAGACACGGCGCGGTGCGGACATGCTGAAGGCCTATAGTTATATAGGTTGCAACCAACCTACCCACAACCCGTTTTCTGCCCACATCAGAAGTGGGATTGCCCATTTCTACATCACTCCAGCAACGCGAAACGTGACGTGACGTGAATGATGACGTGACGGCGGGTGATACTAATATCAAATTTAGTTGCAGGGTTAACCCGGACCAGTGAAAAAAAAAAGAGAATAAAAGTTATGGTAAAAAAAGTAATGATTCGTGAGAGAAAAAAAATGAGAAAAAAAAGGGTACGAAAAAAGTTTAAAAAAAAGGTGAAAAAAAGAGAAAAAAAAACTGAAAAAAGAAAATAGGAAAAAAAGAAAGAATGTAAGAATGATGGCAAAAAAATGTGTCTGAATGCTAAAGGGATAATCTATCCGGTCTAGCACTAATTGGTATTAGTTGGAAAGATGATTTTTGGTTGCTAAAGGGATATCTATCCGGTCTAGCACTATCCGGTCCATTTTTTATAAATGAAGGGATAAGGTAAATGATGATTTTTGGCTGCTAAAGGGATATCTATCCGGTCTAGCATTATCCGGTCCATTTTTATAAATGAAGGGATAAGGTATTAGTTTGTTGATTTTTGGTTTGCTAAAGGGATATCTATCCGGTCTAGCACCATCCAGTCCACTTTTTGTAAATGAATGGATACTGATGGTCCTGAAGGGTTAACCCTTCAATTACAACTCTTTGTAAATGGCCTTTGTGGAGAGGAGACCAGGGTTAACCTTGACGATGACTGGCAGGTTAAAATGCTTTTGACTAATCAAATTGAAACCTGATCTTTTGACTTTGACTCCAAGTTTAACTCAATTTAATTGTCAGGATGAACGAGCAATAACACTGATACTTATGTCCCTCACCAGGTACAAAGTGAAGCTAAGCGTACGAGGACGTACGCACGTCAGTATGGCCGTGACGGCGGCTACGTCCAGTTATAAACTCTATGCACAGCGATCGAGCACCGTAATTTACCCTGTGGTGGCATTAAATTTATTACAGTGGCAGCACCGGCAACTGTCATGGCGCCCCTACCTGTCTGACTATATAAAGGGATCGATTGGTGTGCTACGGATCATTCTTGTTCCAGACACGGCGCGGTGCGGACATGCTGAAGGCCTATAGTTATATAGGTTGCAACCTACCCACAACCCGTTTCTGCCCACATATACGATTTTACGATACATTGTTTACATTGAATAAATTTAGATATGAAAATACTTCCACTTTATGTATTGAACTTTATATCCATTATCGATTGAAACATCAGCTGCTGCAGAGAGAACAGATCACAAATTATAATTAGATTTCATTTGGAAAACGACTGAACAAACTAGTTTTTTTAGTATCAACAAATAGTACACAACAATTCATCAGCAACCTCAACAATTAAACATCCGAATCCTTTGTATTAGATTTTTGTGTAAATTTGTTTAAAGGAAATCATCATAACTACAGGTAAATATCATTACCAGTGTAAAGTCCGTTTGTACCGTATTCTAGCTGTACTGACATTCGTTCAGGCAGCATTCCCCGCTGAATGGGAATTCGTTGTACCAAATAAGTGCCAGCATTTTGGTCACGCGTCGCATCGACCGGCGCTCTGGTAACTATTAAAGAACATGATGTGTTTTTATAGCATTTAATATTCTAAGCTCGTAGTTTCTAAATGCGATCGTGTTGAATAGTACAATACGTTTGGTTTTAGGAAAACGAAAGCATTTTTCCTGAAAATACCAATCTAAACAAAGCATCGCCAAAATAAAATCGATTTGAATGTTTAACTCGATTCGGTCTTCCATTAGCGATTCTCTCCTTTCGCTACATACATTCTAATGTGCATACTTAAATCGATTTCTTTAAAGACACGTCATTATTCCCAACAATCACGTGTTTACTTTCCTAGATAGATTAACCCCGGCCTTGTTCCTGCATGCTTCGCAGTGTGGCCCCATTGCAAAATAAACTTTCAATCTAAAACATAGAGCCCACAATAGAGAGCTGGTTTGGTTGTTAAGCAGTGGCTGTACGTTAATTATGAAGGTGGCCTATTCGTCAATGTTAATCGGAACTAAATGCCTATTTCAGTACAATATACCAGTAGAGTAGCTGAATTAGTCACAGTTACGTTTGAATTGTATTTGGGTTTTGTTGCGCGTTAACCTACCACAAGAGAGGTTTAGTATAATTAAAGATAAATTTCCATGCGTTTGTCGAACCGACACATTGTTTAATCAGGTCTTATGGCGTATATTTAGAAGCCTGCAGACTAGTCAGTTGTAATTTTAAACATGTTTCTCAACCGTGTTTCTCATCCCACACCAGCCACCTCCGACTATGTATCCCTCGCTCTCGTGAAAACTATCATAGAAATTATTTCTTTCCGCTTACGTTTAAAACGAATAGACGAAATAGAATATTTATATATAAATTTAATTTACATTGAATTCTTTGACCAGACTCGTTCTGTTACAACATAAAACCGATACAATCTATTGGAGAATCCTTATACTTTCGTTAACGTGTTATTTTTACGTGATATTTGTATGGTTTTGGTGATATTAGTTTTTTTCTTGTTAAATGTTACACACAATAAGTGCCCGCCATTTTTGTAAACACCTACTTATTAATTCTAAGAGCGATAACCTGTATTTGGCTCAGGAATTTTTAGTATCCTATTCTCATATTTTTAGTAAGAAAGATGTTGGTAGTCCAAATAAAGTAAAATAATATAAAATGGTAAAAAGGTGACAAATGTGTTTTCATAAATTTGCGGTTTTATTTAAACAAAAACAATCTAAAAATAACCGCTATTTCGGGTGGAATAGGTTTGACAGGACTTTGAGTAGTACGTGTACTCTTTTTAAACCAAAATAAAATCAACAGCTGAAGGAAAAATATAAAACGCGAGTGGGATTTCAACCCGCATCTATCCACCCCTTTAACAGGGAAGTAATTTTCTTAAGGCAAAGAGGAATGGCAAACGAATTATTTTAGGCAGGTTTCCTAGAAAAATAGAGCATACATAGTTTTGAATTTAACTGTACAGTTTGGACTGTAGAAAACATATTTTTTTTGTATTAATTGTACGGGATTTACTCACGTTATAATTGGCCGGACTATCCGACTATAGTTTCGACTGCGTTTGGCAGCCTTCCTCAAGGTGAGTGCGCGCGCGCGACGGCGACTTGCTTAACACTCACGCGCACTCACCTTGAGGAAGGCTGCCAAACGCAGTCGAAACTATAGTCGGATAGTCCGGCCAATTATAACGTGAGTAAATCCCGTACAATTAATACAAAATGTGTGAAAACCACGTTAGTTTCCATGATAAAACATATTTTTTTGTTTAAGTAAACCAACCAAATCAGTTTTTGCCCTAATAGTAATTTGCTAAATCGATATTTAATTCTACGTTCTTAAGATCGATGTTTGTTTCCCCAGATTTTGACTCTGCCCCTTGAGCTAGTGTCACAAGTGATTTCGTGTCCAATATCCTTCACGTTTTACAACCAAACTATCTTGAATCGTAATGATTAAAATTCCAATAAATTCAAATAATCTGTTAATTACGATCATTGTATTATATGTCAGGACATTGATAGTGAAGAATTACAAGACCAAATGCGGGTAGTTGGAGACAACGCCCGTTCTGCACGTTGCTGACACCCGCTACTCCAGTCCCCTCGTGACTGCGGCCAACGTAACTTGGTCGAAACGTCGAGGTTAGTCAAATTATGTTTTGATATATATGTGTTTGTATATGAACAGACCCGTTTTATTTATATAATATTTAAATAGTGATTTTCTCGGAACTAAGTATTGAGCGGATGTATGTAGTCGGAATACTCCATAAAATATAAGTCAAGTCAATAAGGCAACGGATAGTATATCTACTATGTAATTAAAGTCAATAAATTTGATTTTTAAATTGACGCATTCAGTTGCCTGCGCCCTTACAGAGCTCATGTACCTACTAAACTAGTAGGCCTTGTACGGGAAACAGGTGCTCCACCGCTTTATGATTGTTTCAACTTTTTTTATGCCAATAAATTTTCAATTCATTTTCATTTCAATCTATTTGTTAAGACCTGACATAATATATACATTGTACATGAATGCAAATAAATGACTATGAATATAATATGAGTATACAGTAACGAATAAGGTTATTATAAATAACATACTCAACGTTACTTAAAGCCGTGTAATGATGGAAACAAGCCGTAACGAGATGTGACAGCCATAATGAAATTCTAGTGAACTAATAGGGCTGGAGGGGTAGGTAAAATGATTTTAGATTGTAAATATTATGTCCCGATAAAAGGAATATATGTAGCTCATTCAGGACAAAAGCAGTTTTAAGAGGACACAAATAGATTGAATTCTAGTCAATTAAAAACATTTTAAACCACACTTCACACGAGAGGGTGAAAGGGGTGGTTGAATTATCTATGAAAAAATTCTCCTTCGTTTCCTATAGGCCACGCGGGCGAAGCCGCGGGCAGAAGCTAGTTATATACATTTGGGAATAACTATTTGGCAGTTTGAAGTGTATGTAAAGCCAAGTCGGCTATGTGACATTTATTGCACCTGCTGTGCACGCCGACCAATGCTTGCACTGTCGGAATTAAAGTGTCATTACCTACAGGTACCTATTACAGCGGAATTAACGAGCTACGGCATGGTGCAGGAAGCTTAATTAAATCTCTAAATACCACAGGTTCTACGTGCACATAACCGATGGCAGAGAGGGTGCGGTCCGCAAACGATGATATAGGGGTAGTAAAATGATATAGGGGTAGTAAAATGAAACTTAATTATTTTTGCTTATAACTAGCTTAATGGAGTATAAATATTACGGTGGATAATTATTTTTGTGTAGGAAAGAAGGTTAGCACTAATATTAAAATTGTAGGATATCGTTTTTATCATTTTAGGTCATTTGTTAGGTTCTGTAAAGTTTCTTGTAGCTTCTTCTTTACAGTAATCGAAGCTTCGGATCGGAGTTTTCTGTTCGACATTGTGTCGGATTGCTTGCACCAGTAGTGAGAAGGAGAACTTCTATTTTTTTTTCAAACTCATATATTGTAATGGGCTTCCTATATATTATTTGACAATAAGCACTTTGTAATTCAATATGCTTAGTAAAATAATTTAATTTTAAGTACCTAATATAATTTTGATTTGTAAAAGTGCTAAAATATCCTTTTTGCAATAAATCTTTTGCCTTTGACTTTGATATCCATAGACTCGGCTTAACGAATATTGTCTTACAATAACAGCAGAGATCGGAAGCACGGTAGCGCTCAGTTGTAAATACCACTTTTTGCGGTCACCCATCTAAGTATTGACTGCAGCGAACATTGGTTAACTTTACCGATCGGCTGAAAACGGCTAGTCGTGCTTAGCTATGAACGCTCTATGAATAAGTTATTATAAGATTTATTTATAGTCTTTACCTATGAAATTGCCGTTTTGTTTGAAAAAAGTTAAAGTATTTTTTTTTCGAACTTATTCATTTCTTTTATTCAAAGTAATCACCCCTGCAATCAATGCATCTTTGCCAACGCTGTGGCAGTTTATGGATGCCCTTCTTGAAAAAATCAGCAAGACGGGAGACAACAAACTCTTCAAAGGCGTTTTGTACTGCCTCTCGGGAATTGAATTTTTTTCCCGCTAAAAAGTTGTCCAAATTTTGGAAAAAGTAATAGTCGGTAGGCGCAAGATCTGGTGAGTATGACGGATGAGAGAGAGCTTCCAAACCCAACTCATGCAGCTTAGAGACGGTCTGTTGTGCAGTATGGGGTCGCGCGTTGTCGTGAAGTAGCAGTGGAGACGACCGATTGACCAAAGCTGGTTGCAGACGTACGAGTTTCGCCATAATTGTGGTCAGTTCTTCAATGTACACATCTGCAGTAATGCTCTCGCCGTTTTGTAAAAAGCTATGATGAATCACACCAGCACTAGACCACCAAACTGTGACCATCACCTTTCTAGGGGTCATTTTTCGTTTTGCACATTGCTTTGGTACCGAACCAGGATCTAACCAACTTGCTGAGCGCTTTCGATTGTCAAAAAGAATCCATTTTTCGTCGCACGTAACAATTCGGTTCAAAATTCCTTCATTTCTGTGCCTGTTAAGCAGCGCAAGGCAAGTCTCGACGCGTACGTTGCGCTGGCGATCGTTAAGTTCGTGGGGCACCCATCTATCAAGCTTTTTTATCTTGCCAATCTGTCGCAAATGGACCAATATTGTTTTGATGCTAACATCAGAAGCTGCTGCCAGCTCAGCTGTAGATTGAGATTCATCAGCTTCCACAATCGCCTTTAATTCATCATTGTTGACCAAAGTTTCCGGACGACCACGAGGTTCATTTTTCAAGTCAAAATTCCCAGAACGGAACCGAGCAAACCAATAACGGGTTGTACGTTCGTTTGTACAGTTCTCTCCGTAAACGTCGTTGATGCTACGTGTCGTTTGTGCCGCGTTGGTGCCACGACGGAACTCATATTCCATAATTACACGAAATTTCAAAGTATCCATTATGAGGAAAAATGTTGAAATGTAATGAAAATACAACGCTAATCAATAAACAAAAGACTTATATTGTAAATAGAATGTCATATTTTTAAAACAAAATTAATTTGAATTTAGAATTCATAGCCAATCAAAACTTTTTTTTGTTTGAAAAAGTCTGTACTGCAATACGGCAATTTCATAGGTAAAGACCTATTATATTATTTTATTCATAACACAATTGAACAAAATGACTTATGGTATTGTTGGATTCAGCGTGAAATTATCCACAATAATACATTCTCAAAATACCGAAATGAGGGTTAAATCTCGAGATTTTGAGTCTAAAAACGGTTTATTTGTCACAGGAATACAGTTCGCTTAGCATAAAAACATTATTATATTTATTTTATTATATAATATTTTTACAGTAATTGTATGAATTAGTACTATATTTAGTATTTTAAAATAGAATTAAAACATTTTCAAGCAACTGAAACTTACATAAACCTTTTCTATTACCTTATAAGCACTCTACATTAAAATGACTCCGTTTAAAGTCAATTTTCTCGAAACTGTCTATTTGATAGTTAAACCCTTTTTATTCTCAACCCTTCAATTATTACCAAAACGTTAATAATAATCTAAGTATATCCCAGTCGTGTTCAAGAGAAGAGTGAATAGGTACTTACTTGGCCAGCATACTACACCTTCGATCGCATCGTCACTTCCTATCAGGTGAGAGCATGGTCAAATGCTAGACAAGTTTGAAGTAAAAAAAAAGTATCAATCTAATCTAATATTTAAGCTACTATGGTCCACTCAACTCAATTAATAAAATTAATTTGGAAAAATGTCTGTGTAAATCAGATTTGAAAATCACTTTTGCGTTTAAAAACTGATATGATTGCTTATTGATTAAACTCTCGTATGCTGAAAGCATCCTGTTTAATAACACAGAGCAATCTATTATTTTAACACTATTATCTGTATTTTGATTTCATTATGTTAGCAGCCATTGGTTCACTGATTAATCACACCAATAATATAAAGGCGAAAGTTTGTATGCGTGTATGTTTGTTACTCTTTCACGCTCAAACGGCTGAAGGGATTTGGATAAAATAGATAGCTTATACACTGGATTAACATATAGGCTACATGTTATCCCGAAAAAATGAAATGTTCCCGTGGGATGAACCAATAATTAGAAAACTTTTTATCCGTCGGTGAAACCATTATATATATTATATTGACATTAATATTTCTGAATTCAAATACAAAATCAGTAGATAACAGTTTTGTTTGATTTCGGATTTCTGAACCAACGATATATAATAATAATAACGCATACATAGATCCTGTACATTAACTAGGATTCCATGTGGACCCAGGAACTACAAAGACCATGGTCCCACAACACACCAACAACCCACCCACCCACCAACGTTTATTTTTTCTGTGAATAAATACTTGTCCTGCCGCGGGAATCGAACCTGCCGCCTCTGGGTTATAAGCCGACCTGCTCAACCACCACGCCACAGAGGCTGTCAATATATAATATATATGTGAGGTTACCTTACTGTGTTCTAAATGTATTATTGTTTCATACCATGTCTACTAAATTCTCAACTAAGTACGTATTTACCACTCAGGTATTACGCTCAGCATAGACTAAGCGAACGTGTAATCCTACGATCCTAATCCAAAAGGGTCCTGCCCCAACCTGGGGATTCATAAATATCATAAAATCTCGTTAAGAATAGAAGTATTAGGTATTCACTTTAGAGAACTCATTTATAAAGATATACATTTATAAAGATATACATTTATAAAGATATACATTTATAAAGATATACATTTATAAAGATATACATTTATAAAGATATACATTTATAAAGATATACATTTATAAAGATATACATTTATAAAGATATACATTTATAAAGATATACATTTATAAAGATATACATTTATAAAGATATACATTTATAAAGATATACATTTATAAAGATATACATTTTCTACCGACTTTAATAGAAGTACTTAGGTTTCTCATTTCGGTCGGACTTTTTTAATATTTTACACATTTTTAAATGTAAAAAAATAAAAGCAAGAATTCATGTTCTCCTATGTAACGTCTGCAGTTTTTAGTATAATTCCTGGCGATAGGCGTAGTAATTATCAACAGTACACAAAAGGCGGTTAATAATGATGACGCGTACCCACTTTGTATCATTGCGTCTCATATTGATTTAATTACAACCATTCAACTATTACTTATAATGCATTTAGAACACAGTTGGATATATACATATGTTAGAAATCCTAAGTGGTTTTAGTTTAAAACAAAATAGCCTTACAATCAAGCTAAGAATATTTATTAAGATTTACTAAGAACCGACAATAATCAAGAGCGTGATTTTATAAAAAGAAAAGTGAGCCCGAGCCTTCTTCGTCGCTCGCATTTAAAATACGCCGCTTGCATCAGCTCCCGAAGTGTAAGTAACACATATATATTACACTAGTTTCTGCCTGCGGCTTCGCCGGCTTGGCTTATAGGAAAATACTACCCATTTCACCCTCTTAAGGGTGGAATTTCAAAAATCCTTTCTTTGTATCCACTAAGAAGGGGTGTTTAGGTATCCACCTACACTTTACAAAGAACACACCCTCCAATTTCAAGTCTCTATGACCAGAGGTTTAGGCTTTGCGTTGATATATATACATATATATTAATCAGTCATTCTGTCAGTCAGTCAGGACTTTGAATTTTATATGTCTAGATATGGACAGCCTCTGTGGTGTGTGGTTGAGGAGGTCGGCTCATAGCCCGAAGGTGGCGGGTTCGATTCCCACGACAGGTCATGTATTTGTGCACAGAAAACGCCAATACTTGTTCTGTGTCCGGGTGTTGTGGGACCATGGTCCTCGTAGTTCCTGGGTCCCTAGATACAGGGAATTCTAGTTAGGGTCCAATGTATGTGATCGTTGTGCGTTATTATTATTATTACAAAGACATTTCAAACGCACCCACTCACAAGCTCTAAAATATAAGCATAAATGAAATAACAAGGAATATGCTAAAAACAACCTAAATAATTTATATTTAAAGTTTAATATGGTGTATACACATTCACACAAACCTATTAGAATATAATTTATAGATAGTATTTCTACATGATAACAGACGGGAATGCATAAGTAAACACCTTCAGGCGGCACTCGGCACCGGTTTATGTCGGGAACCGTGGTAAGTGCTAAGTGAAGCGAAAACTGAAATATGTCGAATGACGCACATTCTATTTACTTAGAGGAGGTGTGATTGTCTATCAATCGCAGTATTCATAAGTCCCACTGCACTGCTGTCTTTACATAAATATATATAACTCAAAGGTGACTGACTGACATAGTGATCTATCAACGCACAGCCCCAACCACTGGACTGGTCGGGCTGAAATTTGGCATGCAAGTAGATGTTATGACGCTAAGAAAGCATTTTTCGAAATTCCACCCTTAAGAGGGTGAAATGGGTGGTTGAATTATTTTCCCATAGGCCACGCCGCGGGCGAAGCTGCGGGCAGAAGCTCGTTTAAATATAACTTGTTTTACTAGGTAGGACTTTTCTGAAAAGTTCGTCTAGGTAGGTACCACTACTTTGCCAGTTATTCTGTCGCTAAGCAGTAGTAGCTGTAGCACTGTACTGTAGACACTGTAGCTATTGAAATTACTGGGTAAATGAAAAAGTATGACCTGATCTCACAGTCTAGTAATTTTTACTAGATTGTGCTGATATCTGAGGATAACGTGCGTAGTGCACGTGAAACTCTATACTTTATACTTATCCTTACTTATAGTATCTAAAAGTTGTCTTGAAGAGATTGATCTTAATGATAGAACCCCCCACTGTACCTATCTAATTATGCTATTCTTATATATCTGTATGTGTGGTATCGATGAAGAGTTTTTGTATTGTATTGTTGTATCATATGTTTGGAGTAAAACTTTTTTACGCACGCTTGACTTGGGGAGTAAGCTGGTGAATGCGAGGCGAACGGAAGTTGAATTTAGTTCACATAAATCTCCATTGTCAACATAACAACGTTAAAATTTTTATCATTATGTTGGCATGTCCGGTAAAATGACAATTTACAATTGTCAAGATGGTGACATTAACATTAAACAAAGTTATACCGGCCGATAGATAGAGCTAAACTAAAGAAGTTTTACTTCAGTCGTGTGGTCTAAAGCACACTCATTTCTTTATTAATATGTATTAATCAAACAGTCGCTGGTAATTTTTCCAGCAGTTACTAAATGACCCCTAGTCGGTAGTTCAAGTAAATATTTAATTAGGCTGTTCAGTTAGCGACTCATCCCACACTTCAACTTTATGTAAATTAAACTTAGGCCCAAAACACTGCTTCTGAAATTCAACCCTGATAAGTCTATAGACAGTTGTAATTGACCCGGAATGCAATTCAGAGCCCTCGAGGGAGTTCGACACTATTGTTGTATGTCTTTGATATTTAGTTCTTTGTCTCAATCTTAATTGAGTATTTACCTGAATCAGTCATGATCACAAATTAGAGCAGAATAGACCACGGAGTAGCTTCATTACAATACAATTTCTATTGAAATAGACGAGTAACTACAAAATTTAATGCCTGAATTTGTATGGTTTGATGTTTGTAAGCATATCCAACGAGAATTTACAATTAGTTGCTTGATAGCAGAATTTTACCGTCTAAATGTTTAACCGCTTTACCAGTTATTGTACCACCAAGCAGTAGTGTGCAAGCACTACTGTGTTTCGGTTTGAAGGGCACTGTAGCTAGAAAAAATACTCGGCAAAGAGACTTTGTAACTTAATCTCACAGTCTAGTAATTTTATTGCTGATGTCTCAGATTGGCGTGCGCAGTGCAGTGTTACGCGAAACTCTACTTAGCTTCTAGTGATGCTGCAACTGATATAGACAGCTGTTTCGCTTAACATCAGGTTAATGACTAGCTCACAATGTCATTCCTTAATATAATAAAGTGACCAAATCAAACTATTTACTGGCAAAAAAAGAAACGTAAATGGGACGGCAATTACAGTTAGTAATAGAAGGAATATATAACAAGACGGTTAAAAACCAAATGGCAGTCTGCCTTTTCCAACCAATAAAAGTCAATTCTAGCATTACTCTCATTTGAGATTATTTACCTATACCTTTTTATATCTGATCGGAAGTAATTGAGCCGCGCGTAGATCAAACGGGCCCGCCTCGCGGGGATGAGCTCTTTGATAGCAATACCTTTGTTTTTAAAGTACTTGTGAGATGACAAATAACAGATCTTGTAACGAGCTTCCTTATAGACCGATCATTTAAGAACAGTACGTAAATTACATCACACCTTTTGAGGCGCTGTAATATACATTCACGTCTGTTGTCAGCAGAAAAGAACCCTTGTGGTAAACACTGCGACATTATAAATTGACGCACTCTAGATGAACTCTAGCGAAACTTTACTATGTGGTGGTAGGCGGTAGGACTTTTCTGCAAAGTTCGTCTAGGTGGGTACCACCGCTTTGCCAGTTATTCTACCGCCAAGCAGTAGTGCGCAAACAACACTGTGTTTCGGTTTAAAGGACAATTGAGACTTATGACCTGATTTCTCAGTTGAGTAATCTCATTACCAGACTGTGCTGATGTCTCAAGATGCTTTGCGCAGTGTAGCGTCGGCGAAATTTCATTTTTTAGAGTTCCATTCCTATTCTGTTATGGGCGGCCGTGTCGCTTAATATTAGGTGAACGACTAGCTCGACCAATCCATTCACTAACATTAAAAAAGTGCCATCTTTTATCTCTCTCTAAAAAGAACAACTCAACCCTTGTTCTTATTCTACATGGGCTAATAAATCCTGCACTGACGTCCCACTTGGGATATACAATTGTACATGTGCCCTACCAGCATCTAGTCGAGCCATCCCAGCTCATTGAAGATTCGAGTGTGGCATTAAGCTGCTGGCGCAGCTGCTGCAGTGGGACCTAACTCTATCAACCACTACTTTATTTAATGTTCTAATACGTTCAGATCACCCAGTCTATGCTTAACTCGTAAGCCCGATTCAAACTATCCCTAAAAAACTCCTTATCCAACAGCTGTAGTCCAAAATCTAATTTTTATTTCTAAAACTCGCCATCCGATGTGTATCTTCAAACACATTTATTCGAAATACTGAATTCAAATAAAAATTATTAAATTCAGTCCATAACTCTGCGAACGTGGTCACGCGTTTATAGGTTATATACGTCATTGTCTTTAGAACTGTCTTATATATTAGTCTTGTACTTTGGATATATGTAAAACTAGCTGCGCCCCGCGACTTTGGCCGCTTGAAAATAGATTTTTCATGCGTAGAAAAATATCAGGGTATCAAATATTGAAATTTAAATGTTTTTTGCCCACGTTTCATATTTAACGCAATGTTAACATCATGGTTAAAATGATTTAATCTATACAAATAAAATTCAAAGTCCTGACTGACTGACTTATATATCAACGCACAGCCTAAACCGCAGGTCCTAGAGCCTTGAAATTTGGAAGTGTGTTCTTTGTAAAGTGTATGTATACACTAAGAAAGGGTTTTTCGAAATTCCATCCCTAAGAGGGTGAAATGGGTGGATGAATTATTTTCCAATAGGCCACGCGGGCGAAGCCGCGGGCAGAAGCTAGTATGTGATAAAAGTATGTTCCAAGAGGATGGACAAAATCGGATTTATGTTATTATTAAGCTTTAGCATAATGAGTTAAATTTTGTATATTCACTGAAGCGTGCCCTTCAGGGGATCGCGTTACGTGACTCCAAAGGTCGTATCATATTTTAAACAGTATCAAATTTTAATTCATGTAATTATTAAAACGTCAGTCATTAATAGCCTGTGAGTCACAGTACCTTCCCGGAACTCGAATGAA
Source organism: Ennomos fuscantarius (assembly GCA_905220475.3). NCBI lineage: Eukaryota > Metazoa > Arthropoda > Insecta > Lepidoptera > Geometridae > Ennomos > Ennomos fuscantarius. The sequence continues at coordinate 14,032,885 of HG992042.1, forward strand.
AAGGCGTCAGTGAACAAAATTGGTTTAGCGATATTAATTATATTGCGAGAGACTTCTTGAATATCAAATACAGGTGTAATGATGATGATGATGATTATGGCGAGGGATAGTTCATAAATTCCCTTAAGTAATAGAGATCTTTGAGAGAGACAGTTTTTAACTGACTTCAAAAAGGAGGAGGCTATCAATTCGACTGTATTTTTATGTTTGTACCTCAGAACTTTCGACTGGGTGACCCGAATTTTATAATTATTTTTTATTGAAATCTGGTGCTTCCCGCTTGACCCCCTTTGTAATCAAAACCAAGATCAAATGGGTAGTTTTTGAGTTATTTTTAAAAACGTGTATTTCGGTGTATTTGGTTGGTGAAAGGCTCCAGAGCCTTGCACATCGACGTAAGGTGGCAAGTCTGTCGGTCTTCTACAGATTACACCACGGTGAATGCGCTCAAGAACTGCATGATCTCATTCTCCCATCACCATTCCACTACCGGACTACTAGACGCTCGGCTAAGCGCCATCCTTTCGTGGTCGAAATACCACCCATTCGTACCAAGCGATTTGACTCAACGTTTTTAATTAGAACGGCTAAGGAATGGAATGCCCTGCCAGCGTCTGTGTTTCCGGCGAAATATGACCCGGGCGTGTTCAAGAGAAGAGTGAATAGGTATTTACTTGGCTAGCATGCTACATCTTCGATCGCATCGTCACTTCCCATCAGGTGAGAGCGCGGTCAAATGCTAGACAAGCTTGAAATAAAAAAAAAAAAAAAAAAAAAAAAAAAATTTCGACTTCAACTACTTTGATGATGTTATCATTTTTGTGATAAACAAATGCGGTGGGACTGAAGTCGGTCGAACTCATTTTGTAAAAGGAATTATTGTCCAAAAGATATATGGAGAAAAATGAAAAATATTTAAAAAAAAATTAATTAAAACTCACAAACATTCAAAATATTCTAAGAGAACATAACTGTTTCTTGCGATTTATTGATCACAAGCAAAATTGAAACCTAAAAGCATTAAGTTTACCCACATTATAATTGAGCTTTAAAAACGTCATTACTCCGTAGGTTATGGGTACTATATGAAATTAAATAAAGTCATTTATCAAGTGGCCAGGCGATAAGAGTTAAAGTTTGAGAAATAAATTACGAAAATTTTACTTTATTTGATTGATGAATAAGTTACGGTCGCACGACATGTTTACTGGCGCTGTGTAATTGAATCCTAAAGTTAGCTCTAAGGACTGTGGCATAAAGACTTAAATATATTGTTCAGAGAGTTAGTAAAGTTAATACTCTAACAAAGGCGACGAGACTGATTTTCTTTTCACATTATTACCTATAGTAAAGAGAGATCAAGATCCGAAATTAGGAGATCCGCAGAACTAAAGTGTTCGATATAGATCAACAGGCCTGATGACTCAGTTGGTAGTAGCTCTGCCTTCTGAACTGTAGGTTGTGGGTTCGACTCCCACCCGTGACACACATTTGTGTGATGAACATCGATGTTCATTCTGTGTCTGGGTGTTATATTGTATTCTATTTATGTATTTACAATATACAAGTATTGTATCAGTTATCTGGTTCCCATAGTACAAGCTTTGCTTAGTTTAGGGCTAGATGGCGTTGTGTGAACTGTAAATACTTATTTATTTATTTTAAAACGAAATCATAGCACCACAATAAACTAGAAACACTCAAAAAAGGGCCCCATTATATGCTTATAAAAATATATAACAAACTACCGGTTCACATAAGAAGCGAAAACAAAGAAGCAACGTTTCAAAATGAACTCAAAGATTTCCTATCCCAAAAATGTTACTATACGGTGCAAGAATACTTGGAAGATAAAGGCGTAGCAAGCTTGATGCACATAGTTACTATGTAGGTATATCCTTACATTTAATTATTTCTTCGGTATTTTCATAGTCAACATTTTATCATTAATCAATAACAAAATAACACTGATAATACTTTTTTATTATTTGTTTTATAATGTTTAGTAATGACTATGTTTTTGTAACGCCTTGGATAAAACTATTAAGTTACGAACTATGAAATAAATGAATCTTGAATCTTATTGTGTAAGCTCATTAAGTACTTTTTTGCCATACCCTAGCAGAGTGGTGTAACTTGTGTGATGTTATGATGACCTTATTACATAATGCAATAAATAAACAGAATTACCAAGTCAAAATGGCAATGGGCAGGCCACATTGCTCACAGAACTGATGACCGATGGGAAAGAAAGGGTTGGCTACCATAAACGCTTCGTAAGCCAGCTCCCCACTACATGGACAGATACCCCCTACCGCGTAACCGTTCTGGGAATCGGCTTCGCCTGCCATCCTGCACGCGCCAATTAACAAGTCCACGGTGCGAGCAAGAGAGAACACGATTACCATCTTCACCAGACTTACGCGGTAAGGTCCCACGTCAGAACTACAGCAGTTGACGTCTTCAGGCTTTTGATGATAGTAAAAAGCCCTCTTAAGCCCTAACGAGGTACGAGTACCACGTGACCTGCGCAGTGATTATGCGCAATATACCCGTTTCTTTATGTTAATGAATGATGTGCTGAGCTAGTCATTCAACTGATGTTAAGCAACACGGCCGCCTATAACAGAGCACCTAGGCACTATAAACAGATGTATAACATATTGCATGAATTTTTAAATATTTCGTCTGCCACTATTTCTCCAAACGTCGGCCCAGTTATGGGGGCATCCATATGCTCCGTCTTCCAGTCCCAGCCATGAAAGCTTTCTTCTCTCGTGTTTTTCATTGTTGTGGTATATGACTGTATCGTGAACAAATAAATATAAAAAGTACAATGATCACAAACATAGATCCTGGACTCTAACTAGGATTCCTCGTATCTAAGGACCTATAAGAACTATGAGAACCATGTTCCCCAACACCACACCCCAAGAGATATAGAACAAGTATTTGGACTTTTTCTGTGCACAAATACTTGTCCTGTCGCGGGAATCGAACCCGCCGCCTGCAGGTTGTGAGCCAAACTGCTCGACGACCACACCACTGAGGCTGTCAAATAAAATAATAAGAAACTGTTAGGAACAATAAAGAAGAAAAACGATAAACATTTTTGAAAACTGTACAGTAGTGTCTAAGCATTAATAATAGAAAATAGAAAAAACAAACAAATAATTGTGACACTTTCCATCCAGTTTGCCTAGAAGAGATCGCTCTTAGTGATAAGGCCGCTCATTGTAATACCTACTACACGCTATTATGGATTTGACGTTAATTAATTTTCTGGTATACAATAAAGAGTATTGTATTGTCTACTTACAATATTTTGTTTATATTGTTCTAAATGAAAAAGGACGATTACGCAGGAACAAAACACGATCAACAATCTCGCCTTATTTATATTTCCTACCAACAGGAAAAAACTTCCACAAAAAACAAAAGACTAGAGATACACAAAAAAACTTCGAAAAGGAATTATATCCCGGTTAATTAAAGTCGTAAATTAAAATCCACTTACCAGGTTTATCCAGATCGCTGATAAACTCCTCCGTCTCCACGTACCCTTGGATGCCAGCAGCCAGGAGGAAGACCAGCCACATCACTGCTCGGCTCCCACCAAACATAATCACGTCAGAATGCATCCTTAACCACTCCATCAGTCCCGAACACCGTATACTGTACTCATTTACATTTTATCAAACCTTTTTAACATGTATGCAATTAAAACATCATACGAATAAAAGTCTAATTTATTTACCCTTATGGTAGAATTTATTTTAAAACTCTAACACTGTTTCGAAATAGTCATTTAGAAACACGTGTTGTTACGGTAAACAAATCGTGATTTCGATAGACGCGGGTGGCAGCGCGAGCGTGCGTGCGTCCCAGCGCCTCCGGCTACACTGATCGAAAACCGATAGCGAGCGGGAACAATCGTATGAAAAACAAATCTACCAGTTCGAAAATTCGAATTTTGAAAACGTTGGCCACGTATTGGAATGTCAAGTTCGAAATCGAGCTGGAGAATGGCGGCAATCGAGTCGGCTTCAGTTCAAAATGGGAGGTAGGAATTTTTCATTTAGCGCGCAAATGTCAAGCCAAGATTTTAACTTTGGAACAAGAGTTTTAATATTCAAATATTTCTATGTACTTTTTCTTTGCTATAGATTTGAAATTAGTATTTTTTACATTTAAATCATTGGTTACTTTTAAATAATTTTTCACCTTATAAATAAAATTTATGTAAGTAAAATCATGTACAGTAAAACGTACGTACGTACCTAATCTATAGTTTCTGTATTTGTAAAAATGAATCTCTATTTCCCTTTGTCATCGCATCACGCGTGAACTGATTTAACATTCTGGCTAATTCTTTTTTTTGTGTTTATTATTTTCAGCAGAAGGTTCTTATGAAAGAAAACATTAAGAAAGTTGAGCGAAAAATGAAAAAAAAAATTAACCACGCGGGTGATACCGTGGGGCGCAGCTAGTGCAGTATAAAAAAAACTTTCGTAAATATTAAAGAGTAAAAATACATAAATAGTCAGGTGACTATTGTGATAGTTACAAATAGAGTATTTATTATTCACGACGTTACATCGACTAATGAACAGTTTTTGATTACACCGTGATTGGAATACAGAATAACACACAAGGAATAAAGAAGGCCATTACCGCAACAAGGCGTTTCATTATATTATGTCGAATGTAGCACTCATTGGATCTACACAAAAGACCAAATAATATAGAACCGTGGAAGTGGAATAATAGCGATAAATAAATAATGTTTTCGCGTCTCAACTTAATTTGGATGCTGAAGTAAAAAGCTCTTCGTTCAACTATTATTCTTACGCAAAAGCGTTAAAGTGTATATTTGGATGCTGAGTATTTTAAAGGATATACTAATGTATCTTCGACTGAAGCCCGCTGTATGAGGCCGCTTCTGCGAGCGAATACATAAGTAAAATAACGTACCATTGCTTTTTATGTACACACTTGCAGCAAATTATCGAGAATTCGAAATGGAAACGGAACAAGCATAATTATTATGAGAACGTAAAAATGTTCTAGTCCTCCCATATTTGTAATAAAAAAGATTATTTTCGTACATCTCTCACATGACTATTGGTGGAGCTTGCTATTGGTGCATTCTGCATTCGTGCTGCATAGTTTGCACCTGTCAAGTTATCTTCTAGAAAGTTAGCAAATTGTCTGTCATTAAACTGCCAACTTGTTCTGAAATTGGCAATATTGTAATTACATAGCGTGTCAATTTCTCGACGAGTTTGCGAGCATATCCGATGCTCTTCCTCGAGAGATGACTCCCGGTGATACCGTGATACGGTCGCCACCGCGGTCTCGTTGCGTGAACTCACCTCATGATAAAGAGCGTCGGATATGCTCGAAACCTGGTCGAGAAATCGACTCACCATTTGTGAGCAACGGTCAGAAAGGAATTAATTTAAAATGAACCATACTCATGGGAATTTAAATACTAAAATATAAACAGCGTTACTGATTTATGTGAGTTTAAGATGATGATGATGATCATAATATATTAGTTGTTAAGCCGTTTGAACGTCTTCAAAACATTGGTAGTGCTCTGTAAGTTGTACCTATGCACTGCGGGCTGCACCAAACGTGGATTTATATTAGACCTATTTAATATCGGATATTCAAGCTGCTCTACAATAATGTCAACCAACTAGTTGTTAAGACTTCTTAAGCATCAACAAAGTTCATTGAATTTTAGGTTATTACGTACATGACCTAGATAACTCTCGGGAATGAGAAACTGTACTTTACTTCACAATGTTCTTTTCTTCTTTGACAACAGCGATTGAGCACAAAAGCTCTTGATAAAGACGCTTTGTACATTTTGCTTTGTTTTCAGTAAATAAGTGCATTTTTAAAACCCACAATTAACATACTAAAAATAATTTAAGCTGTTTGTACGTATTACAGAGCAGGGGCAGGTTAAATTTACGCTCGCATCCCGTCGATTTAATCTGCTCTGTGGCACGCATGTTTGTAATCACTCAATTCAGTCTGGCTCAATTCTGAAAACTATTCTATTGATAAAACGTAATTTTATGCTTGGGCGGCAGGCTGCCTACAGGCTACGTTTTGATGTGGTATAAAAAAATCCAACATACATCGTGTATATACGCGGGCAGAAGCTAGTGAGTTAAAAATTACTACGGAAGTGAGTAAAGGTTAATGAGAAACCAATGTCGTTATAAGATCAATCGTTTATTTGTCACAGATCGATTATTGAAGCAAAACTAAGTAGCTAGTAAGCTGGTGAATGCGAGACAAACGAAAGTAAAAGAAGTTGGTTCACTTAGATCTCCATTGTCAACGTAACAAAGCTAAAAATTTGTATTATTATGTTGGCATGTCCGGTAAAATGACAATTTAGAATTGTCAAGATGGCGACATTAACATTAAACAAAGCACTAGTTATACCGGCCGATAGATGGAGCTAAACTAAAGCAGCCTTATTAATAAAAGGGTATTAGTCTCGGGTTAGTTACTTCGGCTTTTGTCCTCTTTTTGCTACTGGAATATTTAGCTGGATCGAAAGAGTCAAAAGATGGTGTAACTAGTCTAAAGCTAGTTCGTGTTTATTAATAAGGCTGAAGAAGTCTTACTTCAGTCGTGTGGTCTAAAGCACACTCTTTTTTTTACTCTTAAGTTCCAGCGCGCTACTTACAATTAGCTTATTAAAAGTTAGGTACTAATTTGTCTGATATAGCACAGTCTACGACACTCATCTTATATGTACCACAATCTACTAAACATTTTATTTTACTTTGCATTTTTTCTACTTTTTTATTATTATTTTTTTTTTATATAGAAACCTAGGCAAAGTAGGTAATTTGAAATTTTTTCTATGCGTATGGTATCATTTACCATTTTCATTTTCTTGGAGTATATGTCATTTTATTATTACCATTTTGTTTGGTTTTGCTTGCACATTCTCGGCAGTATTTCAATAGTAGACTGTGAGTGCAGGTCAAATAATTATATGGGAAACAATACCCAAAGCTTTTATTTTCGATGTGAACTGAAATTAAACAACAAAAAAGCAAGTAAAAAAGAAATATCATCAACTCGACGTCGTACGCATTATAAATTTATACTCATTTATTGATAAACTATGTTTACACGTCATAATAGAATTTGTTATAATGAGTTATAAAATAGTTTCTCCCAAACAAGTTTTTCTGTTGAAGCTGTCTCACCCGTAAATTTCACCTGAAAGTAATTTTATGAAACTTTCTCAAGCGTCACGAAATGTTTACGATCTTCTCATGGGCTCCACTTGCAGTGACGTCACAGCTCAATAACCAAGCGTTCGTGAATGAGTATTAAGTACCAATTTGAAATATAACAATTATATTTAGTTTTAGTATTTATTTTAAATGTGTTTAGGTTTCCGTACCTACCTCAAATATCCTCCCTTTTGTCTTTTGTTCATACTATTTCTATCGTTTAAAACTAAATGGGTAATATAAAATGAAACCCTAAAATTTGTAAGATCACCAGCATTCACGCGATTTGTTGTAATTTACAAATAGTTTTCTAAAATTTGTTTAAATTCGTAAACCGTTTAAAATTTTTAAGTTTCATAGTGAATTCGACGAAATGCCAACCATGCCTTACAAGACTCATCGACTGACTCATCAAAACCTAAAGGATACTTTGTTGACCTAGAATCATAAAATTTTGCATGAAGGCGGCAATAAAGCTCAAGTAATGGAATAAATCCGGATGTCCTGAATGACTTTCTTAATTTTAAGAACAATGAGTTTGTCGGTAGTACTACGGGAAATAATATCACTCGTGTTACTAATGAACAACCGGTAGTATCACGGGGTACAAAATTAAAACCCCCGCAGACTTTATTGAATTTATAGTTTCCTTGCTAGAATGCCTATTTCTATATATATCTATACTCTATTAATATTATGATCTACCTATACATGTGGCTAATAAGTAATTTCTATTTAACTTAAACTTCTGTGATTAACTTGTGTGATGAACATAGGTGTTTGTTCTGTGTGTGGTTGTTATAAGGTATTATAAGTAATTAAGGATACCATTATGTAGTTATTTAGGTAACAACCAGGCTCCTTCTCCTTGATGAGAAGAGGTCGCCGTAGCCATGAATCTAACTTATTGAGATCTCAAAGCCTACTAGAGACAAATTTTATTCGCCCTTCTTTCAAATCTCTCTTTTGTAATAGGTCCAACCGCCATATCGGTCCAACCCAGTCTGTATAAATCACCTTCCTTAGAAAAATCTAGGCAATTCTCGCAGGTCATCTGTTGGAATCGGATCCATTCACAGCTCCAAATAGTTCAAACTGCTCAATGTTAAACGTGCGATTACAAGGTTCGAGTTGAAACGTTCGACGTATGAATCATGTCCTGATATCGCCTTCGATTGTAAATGTCAGCTCAAACGGCTGAATTTACTGTTAAATAAGCTAGATTTATTTTAAAATGCTTTAAACTTTTTCGCCATTCCTTTTTTTGCTTTTTTAAATCTTTTACAAACAGAATTGGATATTCTACACAATGAACCTTATGAGAGCTATGTTTGGTGTTTGCGAGATAAGATTGAGAAGATATGAGGAGATCCGCAGGAGAACTAAAGTAAATTATATAGCTCTTAGAATTATTGAGTTGAAAATAATAATAATATAATAATGCCCAACGATCACATACATAAATCCTGGACCCTAACTAGGATTCCCTGTGTCTAGGGATGCAGGAAATACGAGGACCATGGTCCCACAACACCCAAACTCAGAACAAGTATTTGCGTTTTTTTTCTGTGCACAAATACTTGTCCTGCCGCGGGAAGCGAGCTCGCCGCCTCCGGGTAATAAGCCAACCTGCTCAACCACCACACCAAAGAAGCTGTCAAATGTCACTGGGTAAGCTGCATTGCTTGCAGAACCGACAACCGAAGAGAAGAAAGGTTATCAAGTGGCGACGACAAACTGGAAGTGGGCGTAGGCCAGACCAAAGAAGAGGTTGGACCGATGATCTGGTCAAAACCGCGGGCAGCCAATGGATGCAAAAGGTATGCCGCCGCTCAAAGTATTATAGGAGAGGCCTTTGTTCAGCAGTAGCTGTCTTCAGGCTGTTGATGATGACTTAAATCAGTAGTTGTAAAAGATTAAAAACGCATCCATCAGCGGCTAGACTTGCAGATGACTATAAGCCTTAGGTCGAAGCCGTCATTCGGATCGTCTGCACGAACGGTCTCTTAATAGCGTACCTATTAAGAGACCTATATCTAGCACAATGGACAAGGCTGATGATTATGATGGTGAAAGTGTCTTTACTTCCAAATAGTAAAATTAAAAGGTTACGATTGTGAGCTATATTTTTAAACCAGGTGTGCTGAGCGCCATGCATGTTTACTTTAAATAAAGGTTTTTATAATATTATTGAACTCGTGTTTTTATCGTAAAAATATAAATCGAACCTTTCCAAAGGTAACTGATGCGATGGCCACTTTTAATTACGATATATCGTGTTCCTATATCCATATATCGTGTTCCTATATCCATATATCGTGTTCCTATATCCATATATCGTGTTCCTATATCCATATATCGTGTTCCTATATCCATATTTCGTATATTTTTCTTTGTGAGATACACCAGCTTAGCTCTTTTCTTAGATATTGCGACATTCATAACTTTAATACTAGGAACAAAAATAAATTGAAAGTTCCAATATTCAGACTGCAGAAAGCTAATGGTTCATTCATGGGAAACTGTATACGCTTTTATAACAAATTGCCTGACGGTATCGAATAATTGTCAATGCGTAAATTTAAATTATTCATAAAGTCAAATTTAATGAAAAATCCTATTACACAATAAATGATTATGTGTCAAGCAAGCTCAATGTTATGAAATCTTAAGTACCTTCTTGTCTTGCTTATTGCTATATAAATTCAGTTTCTATTTGTTATGTTTATTAAGATCATCTTAATATTCTTCTTGCACCGGTGTGAAGTGTGGGTGGATACTTTTGTAATATATTTATTACATGCTCTACTGTAATAAATTATAAATATTGTAAAACACAGTAGAAAAAAAATACACCACTGTAGTTTCTTGTAGCTTTTTCTTTACAGATGTAATCGAAGCTTTGGATCAGAGTTTTCTGTTCTGCATCGTGCTGAATTACTAGCTGCTAGTGTGAAAGATAACTTCTTTTTTTTTTCAATCTCATATATTGTAATGGGCTTGCTATGTTATATTTGACAATAAGCACTTTGTAATTCTATACTACTATGTAGACTCAAATTCTAAAATTACTGATTGTCTTCCTTCTCTGTTTTTTTATCTTCAGGGCTAGATGAAACCAATAATGGTGAAACTTTATTATCTGAGATTCTAGGATACTATGAATCGATTTGTCAGTATAAAAAATATGAAACAATGTGAATTTTTTGACTTGTGCTAGTTAAATAATCAACTGTACATTCAAATTTTATCCTGACGCTTAACCAAAAAATTACTACCCGTGTGGTTTCATACAAAATTGCCTAATGGTTTCAGTTTTCCCGTATCTCATAAGGATTCAAATATACCCATACTATACTAGTAAAAAATAAATGAAGGAACCATCATATGGTATATCATTGTGAAGATAGGTCAAGTGTACTCAACCCAGAATTTACAGCTCTGAAGTTAATTAGTAACGTAAGGATACAACGTCAGCAGAGTAGCATATTTCAAAAAATACTACACAATGGTGCAAACAAATAGACACGCGTGACTAGTTGTAGCACCTAACTTCAGAGCGACCACATCGTTGACATCATTGTAGTCTAATATATTCCCCGTCCTACATTTACGTAACCTGCACAAATATGACGGTAAATTTAGCACATGAGACTTTTTAATGAACGTAAAAACCTTAATGTAAATCCTTGTAGGCCATTACAAACAAAATGTTCGCGGTTGTAGCGGCCTAGAGGCCGGAATAGGCCGCTATAATCGTATGTCATGCACACTGGCTGCCTACCACGCTATTTTTCTCAGTTAGCTGATAGCTAGCTCTAAATGGAAGGCACATCTGGTTTTTGGAGACATTTTTTTCCTAGTATTATAATCCCCTCCACCGTTCTCATCTTACGACAATTTCTAGTCATTTTTGAAGTCCATCCAGAACCTGACTATAAATAAGTAGCTATTATGGTCTATCCACGCGGGGGTGGATTAGTCATCGGTAAGTGTTACACTACAAAATGAAAGTTTGAGGCCGTGTGGCCGTGAGGCCATCTAACGATTCCTTATAACAACCACTTAAAGCAGGGGGTCTGAAGGTAAAAAGTTGTTCCGTTTATTTTTACCAAATATGTTTTATTGGGTCATCCTGGTCCCTGCACCATAACTAACATCCCACATATATAATTATAAGCATTGTATCATTTCATGCACACATAATAGTTATACTGGTATACGATACCTGTATACCCCTGTATACCTGTTATGATACAGTTTCTTCCTGCATTCGACTAGCTAAAAGGAAGATACGAAATAAACCCTTACAAAGTAGGATGTGTGTGCGTAGGGATGTATAGGCATGTGTATAGGATATCGGATGTTTTGTTATCCTTTTAACGGTCGGCCGACGTCCTCTGCCATGGATAGATGCTTTTGTTAATCTTATCCATTATACAGATTTTCTATTCATATATTTTTTTTTACTGGTTGCGTCCCGTAGTTTTTCACCCGGATAAAATATAGCCTATGTGATAATCCACTAAATGAGCTATCTATATTCTAAATTGTATTTAAATCCATTACTAACTGATCAAACGTGAAAGAGTCACACATACGTTCACACATACAAACGCTAGCATTTATAATACTAGTGTAATAATACTTTTGTTATTATTTAGTTACTTGATTAAATTCAAATGATATTTATTATCAAACGACAACCTATACATCAATTTGGAACAAATCACTTTTTAACACGGTCTATTGTACTAGTATAAGTTAATTAATTTTTCTTTTTATAGATTTCTTATTTTACAGTGTACAATAATGTTGTACAAAGGTAATAGATAAATAATAATACATAGATGGATAAACTCTTTAGTTTATCCATCTATCTATTTATCTATCCAATAAGATATTAGTATTTATGTAAGTATGCATGTTTTTGTGTTTGTACGTGACCTCCTCTAGAACAAATAACTTGACCAATTTTGAAATACTTAAGTTTCGAGAGATTCAAAGATCTCAAATCTCAATTCGTAGCATCAAAGATGCATCCTTTACTGTTAAAATGTTTGTATTTTGAGGATATACATACTGAATTTATGCACGAATAATGCACTGGCGGTCCACAGGCTAGCCAGAGCGACCAGAAAACGTATTTTCAAAGAGTTTTTGTGCCTTTCAGACTCGACGGTAACCGGTGCTTGGTTGTCTGTTGGCTGTTTCTTTCTGGTGCACTGGTGTATATACATATTTTAATCGAAAAAACGATTTGAGTTTTTGCTTACAAAATAGAACTTTTATTTAAGGTAGTGACTATATCTGGGTTTTGCAAGAGCTTTACTACCTATTATTCCCTAAATTTGCTAGAAACTTGAACTCTCAATTCGATTCGCGTCTTCAATGTTCAACTCAACATTTTAATTTTTTTAATAATACAGACTATTATTTTCTTACGAGAAAAGTATTACTACATTCTATCGACAGTGCTACGTCATTCGTAGACATGAGCTCTACGATTTTCCGTAGCATAGCTACGGGATACGGGCTCATTTTTCCATCTTAGCCATTCATGAAGATTTATGCAAGCAATTGTACGAAGTGGGTATATTTACATCAAACTATTATTTTTCTTTGTGAATGTATGAATGAAATACTGAGGGAAAAGGAAAATGAAATAATGAGGACAAATGTACCGGAACTGTAAATGGAGTTCGCTTACGTCAGTCACAGTAAAGTACTTTTAAACAAAAAAATAAAACGTCAAAATACATACCAACGACCGTAGTACCTCCTCTTTTTTAGTTTTTGTTAGTTAAAAATAACATAACATAGATGCAAAGGTGATATTTAGTTAATTTAATAAAGTGGAAAAACGATTCGAAATTAATTAATAAAGAGCTGGCAATAAGAAATTAATATACGGAACACACGGTTCATAGCATAAATTATTTTTATGTGTTAAAAAATGTGTTTCAGTAGATTTTATTGTTGTTTTTTCTTAAATATGTAGTATGAATTCACGAACTCATCTGTGTATATCAGAGTCATCAAAAAAATCCGTAAAATAAAATATCAAAACTCTAACCTACTCTTGATATTTCTATCGACGTTACCTAAAGACTATCAACTCTAGAGTTATGCTTGGCATAATCAACAGGTTCATTTTAAGGTAAAGAAAAGTTTTCAATTTCAAGTGGGTTTTGAACACCCTTCCACCCTTTCAGCTGGGATATGCCTTACTTTTAAGTGATCTGGAGTTCTTATCCTTCACCTTTTACAATTTACGAGGCTTAAGACAGACAAGTATTGCTTTGGTTGCGGCCACTATCCCTTATGTCCTACCTAGTTTGTGCCAAAATTACTGAATCATTTTTAATCCGACCTAAATTTTTTAATTAATAATATGATTAATTAATATTATTTTATTTTATTTTATTTATTAAACAAAAACCACAGCTCTTAAAATTAAACATTATTATATCTTCATTAACAAAATTTACAGCCAAATACGGTTTTACAATGTTTAAATTAGGTATAATAATAATAACGCTCAATGATCATATACGTAGATCCTGGACCCTTACTAGGGACACAGGAACTATGAGGACCATGGTCTCACAACACCCAGAATCAGAACAAGTATTTTTGCTTTTTTAATGCACAAATACTTGTCCTGCCGCGGGAATCTAGCCCGCCACCTCCGGGTTATGAGTCGACCTGCTCAACCACCACAAGACAGAGACTGTCAAAATCGCATTACATATTGAATTATTTATAAACAATATAATCGTTGCATAACTTTCTTGGATCCAAGTGGAGTAGCTCTAAATTTTAATTAAGCCTCTCGCTACCAATTTGTTTAAGAGAAGGTACGTAATAAGCATTATAAATATACATTAACCGCCTATCACTCGTTACTTAAGAGGCTGGTACATCAATCCATCAGGGCGTAGCGTAGGAAGGGCTCTTAAGGGAGACGTGTTGCGCAAATGGCGGAGACAAACGATGTTTGTTTATTGAAAGGATCAGAAAACACTTCATTTACAAGTATAATAACATTATTGTATTCTATGTATGTGTTTACTAACAAAAAAGTATATGAGTATTGTACCCGTAATCCGGTTCCCATAGTACAAGGTTTGCTTAGATTAGGGCTAGATGGCACTGAGTGAAATGTCCACACATTTTATTTATTATTCATTGTAGTTATGTTTGTTGTAGCTTTAAACTTAAAAACCAAATAAAAGAGCCAACTACGAGAAGTATAAAAACAATAAACGCCAAGAATGAGCACAGCAGTGATGAAAATGAAAGACAATTAAATTCAGTTACGAATAATAATCCGAGATTTAGCTAAAAAATCACATTATTACAGATATCGTCATTATTTAATCTATGTATATAAAAATAAATTTCCATTTCCCTTTGTTGTGTTTATTATTGGAAAAGGTTTCGATGAAAGAAAGTATTAAGAAGCTGAGCGGAAAATTAGAAAACTTTCACCACGCGGGTGAAATTGCGTGACATAGCTAGTAATTAATAATTATAAGCAATGGAATTTTAGAAGTATTAAAATTGAAAGCCTCTGTGGTGTGATGGTTGAGCAGGTCGGCTCATAACCCGGAGGCGGCGGGTTCGATTTTCGCGGCAGGACAAGTATTTGTGCACAGAAAAAAAGTGCAAATACTTTTTCTGAGTCTGGGTGTTGTGGGACCATGGTCCTCGTCATTCTTAGGTCCTTAGACATAGGGAAACGTAGTTAGGGTCCAGGTTCTATGAATGTGATCGTGAATGCCTTATTATTATTAAATTATTTAGTTAACACTTTAAAACAGGTTTATCGCTTTATTTTCACCTTCGTAAGCCCTGGCATTTTGAAACGGTTTTACTGTAACCCCGCTGCCAAGGATTGTACTTAGTATATTAGAGGCCTACATTCAGCAAAGGATATCTCTCGGCCGATAAAGAAAAGTGAAGTGAAGTGACAAAGCGGTCGTAGATGTATCAAGCTCGCCAATAAGGAACCATACACGCCTCTTTAAAACTCCTAAATTTCACCTAATCGAAAATACACGCCTGTAAAGGTTGTTTCTATCAATTACAAGAGGAATTGCTTGGTTCCGTCCATTTAAACAAGATCAAACAGCATATTTCAACGCGTAAAGATATCATTTACAATTCAAATATACTTAATTCTTGAAAATGATGAGAGAATGGAGTTACTGAGTTACTCAACTAAAGCAGAAGTCCAATAGAGCTGGTTAGACTTTGACAACGATCTGTAAGTTCATGGAAATTTACTTCATAATCGGAATATGGTCACGCATTTGAATAATGCTACGTGATTAATATTTTTGTACAAAAAAATGCAAATG
The DNA here is from genome assembly GCA_905220475.3 of Ennomos fuscantarius. Classification (NCBI taxonomy): domain Eukaryota; kingdom Metazoa; phylum Arthropoda; class Insecta; order Lepidoptera; family Geometridae; genus Ennomos; species Ennomos fuscantarius. The sequence goes on from HG992042.1 coordinate 14,048,528, forward strand.
TTCAATGTTCTTCATCATCAAGATGTTTTTTTTTTCACTTCGAGCATGGTTGGGTTTGTTTATCTTTTCTTAAGTTATGTAACATATGGTTGAAGGCACAAACGAGATTGTTGGAGTCCATTGGAGGGTGGGCGCTTGCCTTAAACAAAATTAAAAGCGAAACTATGCGTTTATCATTTACTAAGTGGTAGAACTTTCTGCAAAGTTTGTCTATGTTTAAAGCATTGACTTTGCCCATTATTTTGAACCCAGACAGTAATGTGCAAGCACTCCTGTCTTCCGGTTTGATATGACTGTAGCTAAATAAATTACTGGGCAAATGAGACTTCATGATTTGATTTCACAGTCGATTAATCTTATTACTCTCAGGATGATGTACGCAGTACAGTGTCCCACGAAACTTTATATGTTAGAGTTTCGAGTGACACTGCCGGTTGTGTCGTTTAACATCAGGTGAAAGACTAGCTCATCCTAGCATTCATTAAAAAAAAGAAAAAAACCTACAGCGGACTGAAATTATTCTCATAGTGAAACCGTACCCTAAAAACGTAACATTGTTCAAAAGTTGTAGACTTCCGAACAACGACAACCAAAAGTAAATGGGAATCACAAAGTAACCGGGCGTTGTGATTCCCGGTTACTTTTGACGAACGTTTAATATTAAACTTCGGTGCTTCGGTATAAAAGACATAAATAAAGGGCGCAAAGTTGAGTCCGGTAGAATGGGAGTGGATAAAAGTTACATCTTTACATTGAAAGTCAAAAGTACACTTAACCTTAAGTTAAGTGGAAGGAAAACAGGAAAACGGGAGTTGAAGTTTATGACTGGGACTCACTGAAAACTAGGATTTAGATCACAGATTTGAGGCGTACTGTTCAAAATTTCCAAGAATGCGGTAATGTGGGATTCTTGATGAGGATTTTTAGAGTTGCAACTTGAAATGGAAAATGACTTCTTATCATTAGTAGTCTTCTGTTAAGTCATTTGAACCTGAATTAGATAAACTGTTAAGATTTAGAATTAAACTAACACCTTTCCTAACGTCTGTATTAAGGACAGCACCGTCTGTGCCCTTTATAAACTCACTAAAGTTGTCAAATTGTAATATTCAGCTGATCGTTTCGCCGTACTCGGTTTGTTTCGTTGTGCACTACCAAGTCATTAATGTTACCAACGCGTGATCTTACCTGGTGTTATTACAATGTATCAAGGCTTGTTTTTGCATAAAATAAACGCAACAAAAAAGGGCCTACTGCTTTTGACAACATTAACAGTTATACATGAGTCTGGCAGATTCCAAGGCAAGTGTGAACGAGTATCTTCTACGGAAACATGTTGACGACACTTACCATTGATATATTAGATATCCTATGATAAAATAAGTTTACTGTGTCTAAAAAAAGTTGATCACGTCAATTAGATGAACAGGTTTTATTAACATAGCTCCTTAGTTACTCGATCGAAACAAAAAAGAAAATCCAAAGCCAGTATTTCAATTTGGGATCTGCGATGCTACAAAGAGAGACACAGAAGCACACCGAACATATAGCATCCCTCTGTTTAGTGGGGGGTCGAATAAAAAAAAATTAAACTGCAACGCTTTAAAAAAAACACAAGAACCAAGTGTCTTTAGCTTAATAGAGACAATAAGAAAAGTTTTATTGGACACATTCTTAGATAATAATAAGGTGTTTAGAAAATTAAGTTAAATGTAAATTAATTATTAGCCCCGTGTATGGCTAGATCGTAATATTAGTAGAGTGCTCAAAAAAGGTACTCTAGGAAAAAAAACTTTAATGCGAGTAGGCTGCCCACGTCAGCTAGCGACTAGTGACTACAATTGAAGGGTTGAGAATAAAAAGGGTTTAACTGTCAAATTGATAGTTTCGAGAAAATTGACTGCAATCTTTAACGGCGTCATTTTAATGTAGAGTGCTTATAAGGCTATAGAAAAGGTTTATGTAAGTTTCAGTTGCTTGAAAATGTTTAAATTATATTTTAAAATACTAAATATAGTACTAATTCATACAATTACTTTAAAAACATAATATAATAAAATAAATATAGTAATGTTTTTATGCTAAGTGAACTGTATTCCTGTGACAGATAAACCGTTTTTAGACTCAAAATCTCGAGATTTAAGCCTCATTTCGGTATTTTGAGAATGTATAATTGTAGAAAATTTCACGCTGAATCCAACGATACTCATAGGTCATTTTGTGAAAAAAATCAGATAAACCCTTTTTATTCTCATCCCTTCAATAGTAACCAGCACTCGCGTGATATTGCTGTATTCCACCGTACACGTAACCATTAATGAATAATTTAATTACTCGTGTTTGATGAAATTATTAATAGCTTGGTAAATGGTAATGACGTTATCGATTAAGCTTGTAAACGGGAATAATGTTCGAAAATCAACTAATGTACAAATTTTTTAAGTGCTGTTATGGGTTTTCTAAAGTGATTGATTGCAGAGACGTGTATTTTACAATTATCAATCTATATCAACAGCCTGAAGACGTCAACTGCTGAACATAGGCCCCACAAAGCGTCACTGCAGCGGCTGCTTGCCTCCTGCATCCATCGGCTCCCCGCGGTAACTGTCAGTAATACTTATTTTATATTTCTGATGGTTCTATACTAGTCATCATGTTCTTTACTAGTCATCATAACCTTTACTAGTCATCATAACCTTTACTAGTCATCATAACCTTTACTAGTCATCATATTATTTACTAGTCATCATGTTCTTTACTAGTCATCGTGTTCTTTACTAGTAATCATGTTTTTACTAGTCATCATGTTCTTTACTAGTAATCATGTTTTTACTAGTCATCATGTTCTTTACTAGTCATCATGTTCTTTACTAGTCATCATGTTTTTACTAGTCATCATGTTCTTTACTAGTAATCATGTTTTTACTAGTCATCATGTTCTTTACTAGTCAACATGTTCTTTACTAGTCATCATGTTCTTTACTAGTCATCATGTTCTGTACTAGTCATCATGTTCTTTACTAGTCATCATGTTCTTTACTAGTCATCATGTTCTTTACTAGTCATCATGTTCTTTACTAGTCATCATGTTTTTACTAGTCATCATGTTCTTTACTAGTCATCATGTTCTTTACTGGTCATCATGTTCTGTACTAGTCATCATGTTCTTTACTAGTCATCATGTTCTGTACTAGTCATCATGTTCTTTACTAGTTATCATGTTCTTTACTAGTCATCATGTTCTTACTAGTCATCATGTTCTTTACTAGTAATCATGTTCTTTACTAGTAATCATGTTCTTTACTAGTAATCATGTTTTTACTATGACTAGTAGAACATGATGATTCATGTTCTTTACTAGTTATCATGTTTTTACTAGTCATCATGTTCTTTACTAGTCATCATCAGTGATTGTCGTCTCATTTCTCAAATATATATATTGTATAGTATAGTATGTAGTAAATATAACAGCACGGATAACCAACATAAATAAAATAATTGAACTGAACCAATTGGTGGAAAAATCTGGGCAATTTTCCTATAAAATAACCACGCTTAGGTCGGTAGAGTGGCCGAAGAGGTTTTGCGAATTTTCATGCCAATGCCTACTATGTTTCATACTATGAGTTTGATGGAGATTTCTGTACAAAATTAGTTTTTTGGTACAAATTTCTTGTTCTTAACCAGAGTTGTAAAAATAAATCTTTTCATTTTGACTTTGACTTTGAGTTACTTATACATCGGTTGTTATAACTCAGGCATGCGAATTATTCAGTACTCAGCATTCAAATGAGTCGTCGGTTTTCGACGCGGTTGCGTTAATTGTGGCATTTATGTCAACTGCTCTAGGTAGAGCACTTATCATTACATTCTGGTCTCGATGGCAAGGTAGAGACTATTGACGTGAGATGAGCACGGAAATGAACGATGGAGAGTCGGGCACAAAAGTCTGGATAAAGTTTTGTAATTTTTGAAGTGAAAAATTGTTTAGGCACGTTGAGCACTTTTTTGGTGAGCAAAAGCGCGAAACTCTCGTCATCGTCACCGCACGCTTCCCATGAGCTATATGTCATGTCATGTATATGTCACAAGGCACTTAGTTTTCACTTCTGTCGGCACTTCCCAAAAACAGCCCCGCACATTTCTTAAATTAAAAGTCTCATTATGAGATGCAGTTTTGTTTTAAGTTGAGCTTATATCACTTCACATCACACTAATATAAAGGCGGTTTGTATGTGTGTTTGTGTGTATGTGTGTATGTTTGTTACTCCTTCACGCTCAAACGGCTGAATGGATTAGGATGAAATTATCATTATCATATTAATTATGTTACTTAATTAACATATAGGCTACATTTTATCCCGGAAAGTGAAATTTTCCTATAGGATGAGCAAGTAATTAAAATACTTTTTTATCCGCGGGTGAAACCGCGGGACGCAAGTAGTATTTAAATAATTGTTCATCAATAAAACCGGTATGAGATAGTAAGAGGCAACTCTAAAGAGTCCTATATTCAGCAGTGGTTAATTAAGAAGCGATTTATAAAGTCTTTATGAATATTTTTATAATGTAGCCTGCATTCACATATCAGTGCACCCTTCGCAATCTTTAATCATAAAAAAATAAATACCCTCTTATTCGGGTATTATTTACGACATTACTCGCACACAACGCAACCGGAGGCGGCCCCGGCCCGCGGCATATTACGTTACGTTTTATGCGTTTCCGTTCGAACGAGCGGCTCGGAGGTCATTACGCATTTGCCTTTCCTGTTTCACTGCGCCATGTTGTTTCAGCTCAGCCTTTCGAGACGTGAAGCCTCGTTGCGGCTGAGACTGTAACTTGCACCAGTACTGGCTAATTTATATTGGTAAATACGCGTCTTAGCTCACGTCCTTTTTATCGTTGAAAGTCTAGTCAGGATTCGTGAGAGAAATCAGTAAATTTTCGTCGTAAATTTGTTCTAGCCGAAGACGTAGACGTCAGCTGATGGTGTTGCGCTCTATTTTTTTAATGATTAGCTAATTGATAACTTACCCACGTATCAAGCAGTAATAACTTTAGGTCAGGTCAAAAGCAAAACTAATAATTCAAAAAAATCAGACATATTGCGACGTCATCAAGTAAAATGAAGTCAAAATGATATATCATTGAATGTTAATTAAAATTCCAGCCATATTCCTATTAACCAAGAACCAATCTTTGAAGATTTATCTGAACCTACTCAAATTTTAAAGTAGGAAGGAGGTAAGCAAGATCATTTCGTCCATTTTAGTTTAAAAGGTCAATATTTAGGATTGACTGGGGCCAGTAATTCTTTTAGTGTAAACTTACTTCAGCGATATCCGGATAGTAGCTCTTTTTGGTGTTTGTTGGGTTTTCGTTTGTGGTGTTGCCGATTTGGACTCCAATAATGGTAGCTAGTGTGTTGCTAACCTTTTATGTAAATACTATATTTTGATAGCTTGACGAGGAAGCAGTGTGTAAACTTTGTAGGGTGTGTATTTTTTGTGGCTTAACAACTGTGAAATTTTGGATTCAGAATTCTATGGTTCTAGTATAAGGGGTTTCGATTTCAGTGTTAAATCATATTGAAATAACATTTCACTTAGTTTAAAAAAAAATCTCTGTTTTTTTCACTTCATTCAAGTCTTTTCGCATTCACACTAACAACGGTGACGAAAAGATCGTGAGGAAACCCACATGTCCAAAAATCATAAAACTCGTGGATTCACCAACCCGCTCTTGACCAGCGTGGATTGTGGTCTACACTTTTTCTATATCAAAGAAGGCCCTTATCCCTGCAGTGGACATGTCCACTAACCAATATAAGATAGGACTGATAACGAAAGCTTCTTACAAGTCTTTAGTTAAAGTTAGTTTTTAATTGAAGTTAAACTAAAGAAGTTTTACTTCAGTCGTGTGGTCTAAAGCTCACTCGTTTCTTATTATTTATTATGATAATATTATCGGCAAAACGAAGGTTACTGATGTCTTGCCATTTATGTTAATGTCAGATCCTTTCCAGTCCAAGAGCTTGATAACTTTCTCCAATGCGGTTATGAATAGTTTCGGAGAAATAACAACTCTGTCTCACGTCTCTTTGCAATGTGTTTTGTTCCGTGCTCTGGTCTTGTAGTCGGACTGAGACAGTGGCCTTGCTGTACAAATACTTCAACAGTTCGACATACCTAGCGAATTGGCATCAACTGTAAGGACTGTAGTACGGCCCAAGTCTCAAGATTGAATCTTTCTCATATTCCACAAACGGTAGTCATAACAGCTGATTATCATTTTAAGTCTTCCTTCGTATTGGATGTGGTCTATGGGATATGAAAAACTCAAAATAATTTAAACATAGGTTGCTACAGCTCACCTGAGCTGTGCAGTTATCAAAGTTAAGGAAAATCAAATCGAATGTCGTAAGACTTTTAAACCCGCACTGACTTGTCAATGAAATTTGATGCTGAAAGCTGTATAATGTTAAGTATCTCTTTCAGTCCGTGTTCCAATAATTTTATTATAAAAGCCTTGCATCAAACATTTCTTTCTTTTGTTCTCTTGCTGTAATAAAAAAGGAATAATCGTTAATTCAGTATCGAAATATTGATGTTGTGCCAATTTTGGTTTATTACGCGAGTTTATGTCGGCGATGGCAGTTCGATGAGGCGGTAGTAGACGAAACAACTGTTTTTAGTGTTGACAACTCGTTACATAGCTAATAAGAAACTAGGGAGTTATAAAAGACTTGAGTCATTACGGAAATAAAGCTAAATAAATAAATATTTACTTATAAGATATTCCTAGTTACTGATTCGAATAAGTAGATAAAAATATTTTTACTTATTTATGGTAGTATCGCCTTTTTAGCGCCCGATTCTTAGCGATCCAACTTTTTCTTAACACTGAAATGTATCTGTGAGTAGATTAATTTATTGTCTATTTTAAATTGAAACCGCAGAAGCCCCCCGTTGTCTTCTGATATTGTTTATTTTTTTATCTTATAAAATATCATTCGAAATACAGCCGGAGAAGATACGTAACTCAACAAAAGAATTGAAACTTCTAGAATAATCAAAAAAACAGGAAAATCTATCGACACAAATGAAAGAAGCAACTGATTTATTTACTAGGATTATATAAACGTATTATCTATAGAGCCGCAAATTATCTAAAGAAAACTACAAGACAGGAAATGACGGACAAAAGTAACTCGTAAGAGAGAGAGCCAAAAACAAACAAGTGAAAGTAGTTAGATAATAATATTATGTCAAGTGAATTGTGAGCGCGATCACACCGCGACAAAAGCGTCTATCTCACGTTACAATAATCGATGGTGTCACTTACAAGCTTATGAATATTTCAGTGCCTACGAAGAACATATGCACCCCCCTCGCTCCCTGCCCGCAGCACCCCATAATGCCTGACCGTAAATTTCCCTACGTGGGGGTAATTTCGTGTAACTAATGCTGTACTATATAGACAGTATGGCATTGATAGAAATCTTTTTGAGATGTGTATTGGCGATTATGGATGGCTTATATTCAACCAACTTCAAAATGGAGCTGGTATATTTGTAGCCTCAGAACTCCTTCATTTATTAACTGATTTGGAAAATTCTTGAAAGGAAATATTTTCAGATTGGTCGCATAGAAATTTCAGCAAAATCAGTTCAGTAGTTTGGTTATCAAATTAAAATAAGTATCATCTAAGTATAGGCAATTGAAATTAGTTTAGCTTCTTTTTTATACAAAAAGGGTGATTTTGTAACGGCTTGTTTTATTTCTTAGAATAATTCAATTGAGATTGACTCACAACTATAGTCATTCATTTTTCTTGACCTGTGGCTGGCTAAATAATGCTTTGGCACAAGTCAGTCTCAAAAATTTAACAACAACCATAACTTTTCGACACGAAATGTCAATGTCACGTTTGGTTGTCATATCAACGACGTCAAAATCGAAGTTGAGATATGACGTTATCATTGGGTGACCCTTTTTTTTATAAAAAGTTAATCTCAATTGAATTATTCTAAGAATGAAAACAAGCCGTTACAATTTTTACCTTGGTTGTACTCTATTTTAAGCAGACACTGAAAACAATACGTCCGAAATATACTGAATGATGAATAGTTTCGATTGCACATTGCGGACATATTAGACTATTTATTTATTTTGTATTATGCAGCAAACTGCTTAAGTATGGTTAAGTACAGAATGACATTAAAAGTACATCACCGCCCATACTGCTTATTACTTATACTAAGGCCACTTTCATCCCTTAGAGAGACTTAAGTTGTTGTGATCAATCAATTGGGAAATATGATTTCATATGAATCGAAGGGAGAAGGTTTAGATTCATGTCTTTGAAGTAGGTAACGAGGTATTTAGTAAATAACAAATATGTAATGGGTATTGATGACAGGTTATATTTAGTCTATTCAGGACTTTTGATAGGATTTTAGACCATATTTCTACTACAATACCTACTACTTTACTTAAGATTGATCTTAGAACTAGCGTCCATATTTAATATACTTACGTAGACGTGGTGTAAGCTTAAAATCAATTAAAAGCAGTTTTTTTTTGTCGTCACTTATGTAATGTGACGCGTCAAAATAATCATATAAAAAAAATTGTGACAATATAAAATAAAACATAAATTAGGAATTACCGAACAAAACTCAATAAAGTACTCTATTGTTCTAAAATAAAAATCATAGTAAAGTCCCCAAAAAAATACTTTGTGTACGTAGTTCTCCAAATTTTCAGCAATATAACACGTTTTTACAATTTAAATAGCCACACTGGTGTTCCAAAATGGTATGACGAGTCAAATATTTATGTGATATCCATATTTCAAAGTTAAGCAACGGTCGCTGAAGGGACAAAACAAAACGTGATATTTACAACCGAGCGCTACCGTGCTTCGGAGGGCATGTTAATGTCCCAGTTTCGGCTGTTGTAGTAATACAATAGTCGCTAAATCAGAAGCTTTAAGATAACCTAAAATTCGGACACCAGAGCTGCCTACTTGTCTACACAAAAACAATAAGTGCTCACTCTTGCAAGTCTCCGCCCTTCTATGTAAGTTATAACGTCCTGTACCGAATATCTTGATTTTTCTATAAAACAAAGGTTTTTAATCAGTGAATAGTTACGACTAGAAAAGAGTTCAAGGGTATCAATTTCAAAATTGTTTTAACAGCCTCTTCTAGTGTGATCACCACCACACTACAAGAGGCTATTAATACAATTCGGCAAGCAGGTTGGCTCAAAAAATTGGAAGTTTGATTCCCGTGACGGACACGCAGGTGTTTATGTAAAAAAAACGCAAGTACTTGCTAAAAATGTATGCACGCATGTGATTTTTGGGCGTTATCAATATTATTATGGATGAAACGACGCGACACTCAAGGACCTACTTATTTGTGAATCTAAGATAACGAGTAAACAAAACAGCTTACCGTTCAATGTATTCCAGGCACGTAATGGGCTGAAAGAGCTTTAAAATTTACTGATAAAAAGTATCACAAAAAGCGCCAACAAAAGCCTTGTTTTCCTCGGGGAGCTTTGCGGAATTAATTCAAGTATTTTGCTTATACACCTTGGTTGCAGCGAGCTATAATGCAGTTACTACCCCTTTTCTATTGATTTAAAGAAGATTGTGAAACCTGATGTTCTAAATCTACGGCTGAATTGGTAGCTCAAAAAATCCTTTCTTAGCGGATGCCTACCTGCATGCCAAATTTTAGCCCGATCCGTCCAGTGGTTTAGACTGTGCGTTGATAGATCACTATGTCAGTCAGTCAGACAGTCACCTTTGAGTTATATATATATTTAGATTTAAGTGGACCATTTTGGGAAACCTTTGGAAGAATGTATTTACATTTCACTTTTTATTTACATCTAAAAATTTAACCTCTTAACTTTCTGCTTTTCAAAATTCAGCACTTGGGTACCGCGATGTACATATAGACATAAGTGTTTTCATCCTATCGACAGGGTTAAAGAGCCCTCCGGAGAAGCAGGCACTTAGGTAGACAAACACTAGACCGTCACGAAGACCTAGGTACTCTAGACTGATAGACTCGTTTGAATGCGCTAACTGCCAGGCAAACATTTATTCTGCCCCTATAAATTGGTATAGAAATTAAGTCAGTACATAAGATTGATACAGTTACTTACACAGGTAATATTAGGTTCATTGATCGATGCTGGGCTATCACGTAACTTGATTGCAACAAATATAAACACAAATTTGAATGGATTTGCCGATTTCAATACTTTCAAAATGCAGCTTATGTGCATAGTTAGTATGGAAATTTCTCCTGTTGCATAACAATCAAAGTTTCGTGATTACCCCCCAGATCAGATGGTTGAAGAACAATATCAGTGTATCAAAACTTAAGATTCAGATGAGAAAACCATTCGTACTGTTTCCTCTCACATAAAAACAATATGCTTTTATACAAAATATTTGTATAAAAATTACTACTTTCACAGTGTATTAGGCTAAGTTTTTGGCAAATAAATAAATCAATCAATTTTAGTACAGTTTATTTGCGACTGAATATATCATATAAACTACAACCAATCAAGTTGCGCGTACTTCTTAATGAATTGTAGGAAAGCTATAAATTAATGACCGCGTCACACGTGATGTGGTGACTTATGGTTTAGTCGGCATAGTCTAATGTTTTTGTAATCTGTATTTAGGTACTGTAATCTACCACCCCAATACCTGCCTACACTGGATATTCTTTCCGCAGTTGTTCCGCTTTCATTGTTCTTGCTTTATGTTGATTTTCTTTTTTATTCCATATTATTACCGGTATTATAATAAGAAAAGTAAAGTAATGTATTTGTTTATAATGTATATATTACACCTGTATAAAGTTTTGGTTTTAATGAGAAATAAATAAATCACGTTATCTTTTTTACCAGTATTAAATAAAATTATTTATAGTATTAAATAAAATTATTTATAAAACACTGACTTCAATACAATAGGCAAATAGAAACACTAACTAAAAAATAATTTTAGACTCGGTTCACGATTGGCGAAAATAACTATGAACATGCAAAAAAAATACATACAAATGAACATGGTAGGTACCTCCTCCTTTTTGTAAATCGGTTAAAAATGGTTTCGTTCAGTCAATTTAGATACGGTTGACGAGCATACAATTCTATTTAAGTTACCAACCCTATGAAAATTCTAACTAAAATTTTAGCTTCACTATGAAACCCCTTCAATCTCCATTGTATTTATCATTTAATGTATCAGTTTTCATCCAACAATAGTATCACAAACCTTCATTATTGGCTCCATCATAAAGATACGATCTGGGATCATTGAATGTGCCACGTTTTATAAAACTAGGCTTGATTTTACATAGAAGGGGCATTATATTATGATTTTAACGTAACTACTAAACTAAAAGATTTCTTTTGTTTATGGCATTTCACACAGCGCCATCTAGCCCCAAACTAGGTAAAGCTTGTAGGTACTATGGGAACCAGATAGCTGATACAACACATAGATATTTTTTGTAAAAATATCTAAGTATTGTATTTTTTTTATTTCCACAAAATATGTTGGACATCGTTCGTTTTTTATTCATACAGCGCCCTAGTTTACAAATCAATACACCGCAGATAGTAATAGTGTAGAGTGTTGGAAACAAATGAATGAATGAAGGTATTGAACACCAGTTGTAGTTCGCCGGATGTGGACCGTCGTGGTACTCATTGTATTCTGGAAATGTAGGCCTGACTCGGGCTACCTTTAGTAGAGCCTCATATAACTTCTAAAGCGTAACATTAAAATTATCAAAAGCTTAATTTCATAAACTACAGATTTTTTTTAAATATATTTTCACTAACTTTAGTATAATCACGTAAGAAATAAAATAAAATTTGAATTTGGTTACTATAGGTACTAAAATTTTCAAACAATTTCGTTACTAACTTTATGTTACGTTAAATTTTTCATTAGTAATTTTTTACCAGAAATGTCGCAACGCACGAGTGATACAGATGATCTAGGTATAGAGTTCATTGAAATGCTAGACCATACTTTGATTAAGGTAAAGTATCTAGGTTTTTAACAGGGGACAAAGCATGCCGCGCAATAAACTCGCTGGGTCTATGACCGAAACCCATTTGCTCCATACAATATAGCACCTGCAATGCCATTCTCGCGGCTGGTATTGATGCTCGCTGTATCACGAGGGTGCTTACTGTTATGTAGACTAGAGGCTAACTGCAATTTTGTCCGTGTCTCATACAATTTTTACACCTCATTTGACCCATAGGGGTTTCATTTTTAAAAACGCTTTCTTAATATATGACACCCTCTTTTCAAGTCTCTAGTTCTTGAGAACCTCTAGTTTGTCCGATCAAATGAATAGGAAATTAAAGATTTTCATGGTCCAAGCAATTAAAAAAACCAGCCAGCAAAAAGTTTATAGATATAATACAGATGGATATCTTAATAAATGACATTGAATTATTAGCTAAGCCGTATTTGTCCTTGTGACTCATCAACTTTACGTTTCTTCTACTAGGACATGAGCCTTAGGCAGAGAGTGCTGGAGAATTCACTATTCTTGAAATGCCATTGCATAATTATGATTCTACTAATATAGCTGTAAGTCTTATTGTTACTAACAAATTGGATTGAATTATCTGTAGTAAAATGAAATTTATTTATTTATTTCATTGCGGTTGGTCTGTTCGGCTATTTTAGCGCAGAGTGGTAACAACGTGCATAAAGTTTGACAGCCTCTGTGATGTGGTGGTTAAGCAGGTCGGCTCATAACCTGGAGGCGGCGGGTTCGGTTCCAATTTCAATTTCAATTTTTATTTGCATTCCACAATGTTGTACAGGTGTAGGTAGTTTTTTAAAATAACAGTTCATCGTGGACCCTGTCGGACACGCAACATTAGAAGAGAGGAAGACAAAATTAAATTTTATTAGATTAGAAAGGAGCGGTTACTAATTTTATACTCAAATTAAATGAATTATTATTTTTGTAAACCATGCTTAAATTATATCATTTAAATATTCATTTATAGTATAATAGCTTTTATTTATTAGAAAGTGCTTTAATTGTTTTATAAAGATTACATTACTTGATTCCATTTTCATTGCTTCTGGAAGCTTGTTATATATATTAATAGACATAACAAGTGTACCAGAAGCATGCAGCTTGAGCTGGGAAGAAGGCGAACTGAACGGTTTACGTTTCTCGGTAGGTTTTCCCGTTTTATATATAGGTTCGGATTATTACGTACAAATTTACATATTTCTAAAATGTATAGAGTTAAAATTTAGTTAATTCCCGCGGCAGGACAAGTATTTGTGCACAGCAAAAAGCGCAAATACTTGTTCTAAGTCTGGGCGCTGTAGACAATGGTCCTCGTAGCTCCTGGATCCCTAGGCATAGGGAATCCTAGTTAGGGTCCAGGATCTATGTATGTGATCGTTGGGCGTTGTTATTATTATACATACCTACACACGCATATCATCATACACACGAAAATATGAAGATTCAGTTAGAGGGCAGTTGAATAGCCCAAATATTGATTTATTGGCGAATGTTAAACCTGATAAATGATTTGATCTTACGCATTTGGAATGTCAGTAAAAAAAACTTCAAGAAAATATTATCAAAACAATATTTGTGTTACTTTAAGGTCTGAAATACTTCGTAGCTCGTAGTATTCATAAAACTCTTGTCCGTTGTTATAATATCTGGTTTGCAAATTGATTCTTTGTAATTTTTGGCTCCTTTGTCTATTTGAAACGTGTATCATTGATCAGTATACTCCAAGTCCAAGTTTAATAAAAAGTTCAATAAAAACCCTATAAGGACCCGATTGGTATTTTATTCGTCTCCTCAAATATTTATTTCATAAAAAGTTTTCCTGTTTCCATGAATCAAAATTACGCTAATATTGGACGCACACTCAACCATCCAAACTCCTATCTTTCTTGACCTTTTTCGCAATAAATAAGAGTAAAGTCTTTCTCATGACACTTAATAATGTTTGAAATACTCACAGTGACAAGGTTCTTAGATAAGTATATTAACGTAGTAAGGTTTAGTAATATGAAGAGGTAATAGTCGGAAGTGACGTCATGTGGACTAACTAGTGAAGCGACAGGGCGGAAAATTAGCAACTGAGGGCAGGATAGACCTTTCCGGTTGCGAAGTTGAATCGGAAATTGGCGACAAATACTCTAACGGAACGATGGATCGGAAATGAACGGCAATTTGACGAGACAAGAGTGAAAGTTTGCTCTTTTACAACGTTAGTATGTGCGTTAAGGTATTTGTTTTACCCCAACTTCAGGCTTGCGTAACTCAGGTGTCAACATTTTACACAATGCAAGTAATTAAAAAAGTTTGTAACAAATACGTACATAACTATGAAAAATGTGGATTAAATAAACTGACTTTATAATGGCTCCTTTTTTGTTAATAACTGACTAAATAAATAGATTTTTAAAACATAACAGTAGAGATTTATTACATCATTATTATGTAGGTATCGTGTATAATTAGTTTGCTTTGTGCCATTACGGAATTCCCTTATTTTCTATCTTGTAGTATTTTATTATTTATTTTAAAACATACATGTATGGATGAGTATTACAGGTTACCTAATTTGCGCACGCAGCTAAAAGATCAAGAAACCTGATTGCAACCAATAAATATACCAATTTGTATGGATTTGATAGTTTCAATATTTACTGGGCAATTGAGACTTTATGATCTGATCTCACAGTCGAGTAATCTTATTACCAGACTGTGCTGATGTCTCAGGATGATGTGCGCAGTGCAGTGTCGCTTGTAACTCTATGTTTAAGGGTTCCGAGTGACACTGTTCTGTTATGGGCGGCCGTGGCACTTAACATCAAGTGAACGACTAGCTCGTCACATCATTCAATAACATTATAAATTGACAATAAATATTACTGATAAATTCCTAAAATGTCAATCATTAAGTAATTACTTTGCATAGAAGAGTTTTTCAAAACCTAATTATAATGAATTCTTATTAACAATTATTGCCTGTGAACACAATATTTGCGATCGGTGGCTACTATTCATTAAACGTACTGTCATTAACAGATGTCAAACGAAACTGGACAATATTATAAATGTAATTACTGAGCTCTGGCAACAAGCGGAACAAATATGCGCAGTAAATAGCACCGCGCCAGTTTCAATACGTAAAATTTATAAACTTAAAAGGTATAATTATGTGAAAATCCGACTTATTAGTCGGATTATTAGACTTATTAGTAGCGTTATTACGCTACTATCATATAATAAATGCGAAGGTTTATGTGAATATTTGTATATTCATTTGTTTGTCCCGAAAAATTATTTAGCAGCTAAAAAGACAATGTCAGAAGCCTTGGGCGGTCATCAAATGGCCCAGCCGAACATAAACTATATAGAAAAATGTATATGAGTATTCGCTAACAATAGCCATAAAAAATTGTATTCGTGCTTCGTGCAATATAAATATGTCTTCTTGACGGAGATCCACTTTTGATTTCCTGATTCCTGGAGTCAATTTTCCAGAAATTTTACTAGCGGAAATCAACCTTAAGAATCCCTTTGGCAGACTATAGATATAGTAAAATATATATTTTAAACTTAAACACTTTATTAAATCATCTTTTTGTTTTCCGAATTTTGTAGAACGAGTCACTCATATGATGTTGATATGTTTTAAAGACTTGTCATGCGACATTAGGACTTATAGCTTATAACACCTTCCGAACCACGTTTTTGGTTTTGTTGAAATAGATCTTTCAGTAAAATTGGCAATGAATAAAACATCTTATCTACATCAAAGGTTCTCTAGAGTAAACCACAATCTCGTAAAAAAATAAATGGTAGAAAAATAAATATCATCATATAAGTGAGTGATAAATTTCATGGAGTTTTACTGTCAATGCAATATTGAAAACACTTTACCAGCTCATTAAAATATGCTTCGTTAAAAATATTTATCGTTTACAAACTGATACTAAACCATTTAATTTTTTATAATAATTTAAAGTAGCCAGAAAAAAAACATGTGTCCCTTTTCTATAACAATATTTATTGAAGTATTTGAAGACTCATCATGAATCAAAAAAATCAAGAATGGCGCCATTTTTCGTTTAAGGAATGAAAATAATTACTGTGATGTGCACACACACATACTGCAATGGAACAATACTTAATTCATGTTAAAGTCCTAAGTTCGGTGTACAACTAGTAATTACGCAACGATCGCTGTACCATTAACAATGAACAGAAGCAGTACAGAACAGAACAGCATTGTGCTAACGCTAAGCTCGACAGTGCGTGAAGCGCGAAAGAGAAGCCTTTAACACATTTTCTGTCACTGCATTAATTAAATACAGTTTTCGTAGTTGATCGTAGCACCGTAGCGCTACGCCTGCCAACGTAGACCGTCTACGAGAATTGTAATTGTGTTAGCGAATTAAAATTCTCAGCTGAAACTAGCGAATAAGTTTAGCGTAAGAATTAAGTGGCTTTAATTTAATATGTAAGTTACTTATGTTTGACTTCTTACTACAAATGCAGGTCTGCTTTGGTTCTGGAATATTGTGTTTTATTGCGCTTTTACTTAAAGTACGTCTTTAAGTTACGCTTTATACCATTTTCTTCCTTGTGTAAATATAATATGCTAGACTTTGTAAAATTTAGCCCCATCAAATTTAAATTCTTTATAATGATTTATATAGGTTTTTTAAAGTCTTTATTTAATACATTGATTATAAAAAGTAGCTACGCATTACCTTAAATAATAATGTTTAACAATCATATGAGTAGTTGCTGACTACAACTACTACAACTGGTCTATTTTAGAGCGGTAATAGTGAAATAAATAAAAATATTTTGTATTAGGCAACTGACACCGCGCACCCAGTTCCCATTGCAAATTACCAACATAGCCAGGTACTAACTTTGCATTTGTATATTCATGGTTTTTATTTCATGATATTTCATGAAGCTTGCAGTATGCACTATAAAGAACTGTTGCTATTTACTGGATTTATATCTAATGGTTTCATTCTCAGGATTTTCGCGTGGGCGTGCGACTATATAAATGTACATAATGTAATGTAATTTACTATGTAAATATTATTATTGACATAGTGTAGTCGCACGCCCACGCACCGGCTTCCACGGATATCAATCGCTTTGAATGAAACCACTTAGAACCAGTTGATAAGTTCGTTTAATCAGTAAAATATGCTGCGGGTTTTATTATAGGAAAAAAATAAATCGATTCCCGACAGCTTCCATCCGAGATGGAACATACATTACGAGTACGGGTGCAGTTATAACCCCGATATCTGTTCCTCACAAACGCGTCACTACCCGCAAAATAGTCAGAAATCGCGAAATATTCCCAGATTCAGCTCTCATATTCAATATCAATCATCGGAGTTTTTGGATCTCAACTTTATACTTACAAGTTAGAGTCTAAAATCGCTCGCTGACGTTAAAGGTATTATTGTAGGTGGGATGTGACACGTAGAATGAATATGTTAGGTATGATAGGGTTGGCACCTTTTTAATACACTAGTTTCATTTTTTATTGCCAATTTTGAATAGAGCGATTTATTTTTATATAGCTATATTAGCTAGCAGTGACTTAAGTATGTTTGAATGTTGATTTGTTCATTTGTTTTTAATAGCTAAATAAATATAAATAAATTCTGAAGTAATTCTTGTAGCACTTGCTCTTACAACGGTGATGAAAACATAGTGAAAAAATCGGCATATTTAAGAATCACTAAATTCAAGAACATAATTATGTCATCCACCAACCCGCACTTGACCAGCGTGGTGTCCCAGCTGTGAAAATGCATTGGGCTGATGACCAACTCTGTTCAATAGTTTTTATCGTTTACTTTTTTTAGAATACCAAGTTTGATAACACATTGACAAACAAGAAAAATATGTATGATAAACTTTATAATGTTACTTTATAATGTGTGTTTTATAATGTTCTGTTAGATTACTGATTATCTACAAAAAAATACCTTTCCTTCCAGAAAACCAATTTGATAACTGATTATTGAAAAAGAAGAAACATTTACTGTTACATTACTCGGGTATCTATAAAGTGACATCACGATCTCATTGTTGTTTCGGTATGACGTTTATTATTAAAATCTGAGAGTGATTGATCGATTGGCCGTGTGGTCCCCATTTACGAAGAGGACTAACCCATCTCTTCCTATGTGTGCTGTAAGAGCAGGCTAAGGGAATATCCAGGGAATGGGCAACAGTATTTTCCTCGGTACATTAAAATCTGCGATCACCAAACCGCCCACCAATTGTAGCGATTATGGCAAATCCCTCCTATGAATAGCGTGTAATGTGTTTTATAGAGAAGTCTTCCGGCTGAAGATTGTGATAGTTCTGATAGTTAGGTACGTATCAGTGGCAACCCTGACACATTCATTTGACGGTTACTCTCTCAGGGCGGAATGTTGATGTACCACGGTACATCGCGCCGGTTCTAATGCACGGCGATGGATTGTGTTGTGAATCGAACCATGGCCGGTAGCTCTCCCTCATAAAGATCTCTATATCTATTACGTTAACCTTTTGTGACCTCATAAAAGGTTAATGTAATAGATATATCATCTCATCATGTACTCTTTAAATTATATAAAATATTCACAAATAAAAACATGTGATCACTCAGTCTCACACAAGTTTTTTTAACCACTGCATTCAATGGCTTTTTATCACTCCTATCAAACCATTAGTATGCCTTACGGGAGGGCATCCTACGTTTTACCGCCTTAATGGATAAGTTCAGTTGTAAATACTAACACAACAAATAACACATCATAAAATTTCTACAATTCAGTGGACGTGCAAAACAGAAAAACTCAGCAGACTTACTCAGCCAATAAAAAACGTTCAGAAAATGAGAAAACAATTTTCATAATCATTATCGTTCGGTACACGTCCCGTGCTGAACAGGCCTCCACCATAGGGTGCCACTTTAACCAGTTGCTTGCCTGCTGCATCCATCAGCTCCCTATAGTTCTGAGCAGGTTGTCCGTCCACTTAGAGAGAGGCTGGACCTACGCTGCATCTTTCGGCTCGTCGCCACTCGAGAACCATTTTAATTCCCAAAAAAAAAAACGAGTGTGCTTTAGACCACACGACTAAAGTAAAACTTCTTTAGTTTTTTCTTTATTTGGAAAGCTTATTGTTCGCATATTTTTAATAAACAAATAATCAGATTCATAAAAGTTAGCTTTGCTACAATGATTTTTAACTAATAAAACTATCAAGTTTTAATAATTACCAACGAGACTTGCGAGAATCAGAACGTAAATGTGGCATTGCTTAACGCGCGAAAATTGGTATTCCTGTTTATTGTGTTATAACTAACTGTAACTTTAATAAATATCGTAAAAATGAAGCAACAAAATATAAAAACTGAACCGAGTAGATATATTTTATCAAAGACCAAGACAACCTCAAAATCGTGTAACAAAGAAGGTTGATAACCCAACATTGGCGTTTAGCGCGTAGTTTTTAATCTTAAAAGTTTCATTTTTCCACCACCGTGGCGCTAGTTTCTTTCGTTTAGCGAGTTAGTAATGTTAGTACCATAGTTAAACTAGGGTCATCGGAGGACTAACTTTAAACCATGGACGATCCCCGGATCGGCGATAAACTGGTATTGTAATAAGGTTTTTAAATAGTCTAGGTTTAGACCTAGTACTAACTTTAGTCCACGCTTGGTCTGCGTTTTGTAATAAGACGGAACATGTTTTAAAACTAAGAGGGTTGGTAACGATGTAAAATATTTTATAGCAGAATACATTATTTTGACATTCTCTAATATTTGCACATGTGACTCGGTACCAAGCACGAGCTCCCCGGCGTCTGCCGTCAGCGAGCTGGCAGTGAGATGGCTACTCACTCGATACTATGCTATTGAATATGGATATTTTTTATACCCATTTATAATTTAACGTGACTTTTTGAAACTATTAGTACGTGATAGAATAAAAAAATCACACTGATAGCTTAAGGTTTAAACGGTTAGATGGTAAGTTGCCTTCCGTAAGCAACTTTCAACTACATAGGTCACGCGGTGCTGGTTTTTTACAGCCTTTACACTGCCAAGACTAACACAAAAATTAAGGGTTCTCACGGGAAACCATGTTATACACGAGTGAAACTGCGTGCGCTTCTTGATTATCTGAATACACTTGTCAAAATTATAAATATAGCATTTATTTAGTTGATACGTCTTGCTAAGGCCACTGGATTCCCACCTCAGCCCTAATGCGACATTCATATTCATATTTTTATTTACTTGAGCGTTCGGTCGATGTTGTCTATGTGTGTATGCGGTACGCTTCTCGGTGCAATCACTGAGCCAATAAATACTTCGGAATATACGTGATTAGTAGATAAGTTCAGAAGTAAACTGTTTACAAACTTATATAATTATTTAGCCAGTGTCAATCTTTAAATTCTCTTTAGACTACTACACATGGAGTAGTGAACCATAATCAGTACTATTATTTATTCTGTGGTATAAAGACTCGCTTAAAAATTGCTACAGGGCGCGGAGCAAGACGATAGAAGGAACCGTGCCCCCGGTCACTATGAAATTTGGATTTTCTCTACAAGTGCAATTGGAGTTTCCATGTGTAATGAAATAAAATGTATATGATTAACGGTTCCACTTCAACGTAACACTCGAAGTCGAACTTTTTATATGTGTAAATGGCAAAAAAAATGAGTTGAAATAAATTATATAACATACTATGTAATTAACAAAGTTTATGGCATCATAATTGAGTACAAAAATCAATGTTCTATCTCTAATTAATCACATGTTTTAGTAATGTTTGTAATTTTTTTTAAATATAAAGTTCAAGATATCTTATAATATATAATATAATTAATAATTAATTAAATAATATAATATAAAACTAATTACTAGAAATTTTAAGTTTATGGCCTTGGTGGTAATATTGATAAATGCTATTTGACGCGTCATTACATTTAAAACCTATAAGATATTTCCTGTTAAACTTGTTTTTGTGCGAAAATCAAGGTATAAATTATGCATACAAATTCATGATTTATGTGTACGGACTAATTATAAACAGACAAAATGGTAACCTTTACATCAATCCGCCACGGATCTACAAGTCGCTAATCAAACTGCAATGCAAAAGCAGTCACTGAAACTGAACCAAATATAGCTGTAACGTTAATAGCCTGAAGTTATTCAAGCCAGTAATGTGACAGCGGCAAACGAAAGTCCATGAAAAATTGGAAAAATCGTGCGGTTCAAGTGTAGATGTCACCCGCAGTGGGAAACTTCGACGCGGAACAATGGACTCGCCGTGAATGCTTCGCATAAACTCTGCTAACCTCGTGTCTGAATATCCTTGTATGGATACATTAGTATTTTATTCAAAAATTTATGATAGAAAGAAAATACATTTATTGAAGACTTCACATATTACATTTTTAGCAATACAAGACAAATCACACAACAAGGAGGAGAGAAACTAAAAATATAATGTTGCGTGACGTCATGATATAGGTCCCCGACTCAGCGTGCAATTAAGGTCGTAGGTCCTAACAATCAAGGTCGTAGGAGCCAATACATTATAAGTATTACGGTGACAGGCTGTTTAGGTATTTTAATACTCAAAAATAATCAGTTTTTGCGAGGAAAAGAAATCCAATGTGGGTGAAATGATGATGTCTTAGAATGTCGTGCGCAATGCAGTATCATGCGAAACTATACCGAACTGATATGGTAGCGACTAGTTCGTTGCGTCATTCTTTAACATAAAAAGTGAGTATTTTATCTATACATATAAAATTTAAAGTCCTGACTGGCTGACTGACTGACTTATATATCAACGCATAGCCTAAACCACTGGTCCTAGAGATTTGAAATTTGGAGGATGTGTTTTTTGTAAAGTGTAGGTATCCACTAAGAAAGGTTTATTCAAAATTCCACCCCTAAGAGGGTAAAATGGGTGGTTGAATTATCTACAAAAAATCTTCTTCGTTCCCACGCGGGTGAAGCCTCGGGCATAAGATAGTTATTAAATATAAATACACTCATTTAATTATTTAAAAAGTCAAAAACTGCATTGCCACATCCCCAAACACTCCTCCGTCACAGAATTAATCAAACATGGAGGTTCCATGCGACTCAAGTAGGCAAGAGTTGATTTATTTACGCATCCTTGGTCCCGAACCAATACGTCCCGTATTGCTGACGGAAACATATTTTGGACGCATGAATATTTCTACATACATAAAGGCGCGCGGATCAAACCAGAACCAAAAATGAACTGAATGTGCTTATTTTTGATCCCATTAATTAATAAAATTATATGAGTTGAAAAGATAGAAGTATCTCGATATTGAGATGCTTTTATCTGTATCTGTATATTTAGTTCACCATAACAAAATGGTGTACGGGAACTTGAGCTAATCTATTAATTTTATTTATTTATTATTTTATTATAATTTTTATTGGTTGTTTATAATCTACAACTGAAAGGGTTAGTGTGCACTAATTACAACCCGGTAAAAATCTGTCGTATGTAAACAACAAATATACAGTACCTAAGCCCAGAATGAACAGCCATGCCGGGCCTACCCACACAAATGCTCTCTATAATAAGCAAGGAGTTACAGATTCAACCTAGTCGTCGTCTAGACCATTTAGTTTTGTGCAGTTTTTAATAAAACATAGGAAAGATTATAGTTATATATTATAGTGAAGTGACTAGACGCGAGACGTGAGTTACGTGTTATTGGCATATAAAAGTGGGGAAAGACTTCGTAAAATTTCATTTCCAATGGTATTTTTCAATCCAACAACTTTTATTGCGTAAAAAATCAAACACAAGTTAATTACATGAATATTTAAATTTTTGGAGTACCGAGTGACATATAAAATCATTTACTAACTCTTTATCATCGATAACCTCTACTTTTCTAAACTCGCTGTTGGGTATCAATGCTCGATCGAATATTTAATCGAAACATATAAGGTACTAGTTGCGCCATGTATTAATACAATACATAAGCTATTTGCATTTCAAATTTCATCAAAATTGGTCAGTAGTTTACGGAGATTAATGGTAATAAATATTTACACACACACACACACACACAAACTTTCGCACTTATAATATTAGTAGGAAAAGCTAGGATACATATACAATGTCCGCCGATTGCTGAGATTAAATTTCGTCGAAGATCACCTTCTATAAGTACATTTTATTTATTTTGTGGTGAGCGAAAATCTCGTGTATAAAGGCTCACTCATACTGAATCGCAGCTGAAAAGACGCGCATACGTGTATTTCTTTCTTTCTTTATAATGATGCGCACTAATTAAGGACCCGCCTGAATGCAACACTCGGATGTTGTCTTGTTATAATAAGTCAGCGTATAGGTCTACTTGAGGTAGACGAGCTTGTGCAAACGTGTAGTAGTAGGTACACCATACGGCCAGGTCGAGGGATGAATACAAAGAAGATTGGATAC
The DNA here is from genome assembly GCA_905220475.3 of Ennomos fuscantarius. Lineage (NCBI taxonomy): Eukaryota > Metazoa > Arthropoda > Insecta > Lepidoptera > Geometridae > Ennomos > Ennomos fuscantarius. Next base: position 14,072,147 of record HG992042.1, read on the forward strand.
CGAGATGAGGAGCAAGCTATAGGAGAGAAATGTGTCCAGCAGTGGACAAGGATGTTTACCTACTTATCTACGGTGTTAAATATAAATTCCTTACAGGCCACAAATGTGTAACATTTTGCAGTCTATCTATTTGAATACCTCGATAAATCTCCTTAAATCTAGTGCTCTATTTCAACATAACCTACAAACAACTGTCCTTGAGTGAAGAATTTTAAGACTGCCTAAAGGCCCCTGACTATTGCCTTACGACAACGGCTGGGAGCGACGGGTTAAAGTACCCGCTGAAGCTCGGTAGTGCTCAGTTGTGAGCCACTCAGCCTCACAGTCAGTTGTGTACCACTTTTGGTTGCTGACCCTGTAGAAATCTTTGAACCTTGCGCCTTGCTTGTTAGCTCAGCGGCAGACCACTGGTGGTACCCACGTCTTACAATAATTGTAAGATGTGGTCTTTCTTTATAATAGGTCTTTACCTATGAAATTGCCGTATTGCAGTACAGACTTTTTCAAACAAAAAAAAGTTTTGATTGGCTATGAATTCTAAATTCAAATTAATTTTGTTTTAAAAATATGACATTCTATTTACAATATAAGTCTTTTGTTTATTAATTAGCGTTGTATTTTCATTACATTTCAACATTTTTCCTCATAATGGATACTTTGAAATTTCGTGTAATTATGGAATATGAGTTCCGTCGTGGCACCAACGCGGCACAAACGACACGTAACATCAACGACGTTTACGGAGAGAACTGTACAAACGAACGTACAACCCGTTATTGGTTTTCTCGGTTCCGTTCTGGGAATTTTGACTTGAAAAATGAACCTCGTGGTCGTCCGGAAACTTTGGTCAACAATGATGAATTAAAGGCGATTGTGGAAGCTGATGAATCTCAATCTACAGCTGAGCTGGCAGCAGCTTTTGATGTTAGCATCAAAACAATATTGGTCCATTTGCGACAGATTGGCAAGATAAAAAAGCTTGATAGATGGGTGCCCCACGAACTTAACGATCGCCAGCGCAACGTACGCGTCGAGACTTGCCTTGCGCTGCTTAACAGGCACAGAAATGAAGGAATTTTGAACCGAATTGTTACGTGCGACGAAAAATGGATTCTTTTCGACAATCGAAACCGCTCAGCAAGTTGGTTAGATCCTGGTTCGGTACCAAAGCAATGTGCAAAACGAAAAATGACCCCTAGAAAGGTGATGGTCACAGTTTGGTGGTCTAGTGCTGGTGTGATTCATCATAGCTTTTTACAAAACGGCGAGAGCATTACTGCAGATGTGTACATTGAAGAACTGACCACAATGACGGCGAAACTCGCACGTCTGCAACCAGATTTGGTCAATCGGTCGTCTCCACTGCTACTTTACGACAACGCGCGACCCCATACTGCACAACAGACCGTCTCTAAGCTGCATGAGTTGGGTTTGGAAGCTCTCCCTCATCCGCCATACTTACCAGATTTTGCGCCTACCGACTATTACTTTTCCCAAAATTTGGACAACTTTTTAGCGGGAAAAAAATTCAATTCCCGAGAGGCAGTACAATACGCCTTTGAAGAGTTTGTTGTCTCCCGTCCTGCTGATTTTTTCAAGAAGGGCATCCATAAACTGCCACAGCGTTGGCAAAGATGCATTGATTGCAGGGGTGATTACTTTGAATAAAAGAAATAAATAAGTTCGAAAAAAAAATACTTTAACTTTTTTCAAATAAAACGGCAATTTCATAGGTAAAGACCTAATATATAAATAATAAAACAAACATCCGACACCGAGGTTATTTATTCCGGTCACTTCCATTCGTATTCTGTGTCCTGGTTAGTAAAATTGGGATTGGCTTTAAAGGGTCTTTCGTCAAAAACTTCGTTCTTCCAAAGCCCTTTAAATTTTTTCTCATTTTTTATATATTTTTTCATGCGGCTGATAACATCATTCGGTTCAGACATGCTCTTAAAATAATCTTTTTGATTCATGCACTTGCCGACGTGGATGAACTGGTACCCTGGATAACAACACATATAATTACGATGCGGATATAATAATGATCTCATACCTTTGTTTTTCCTTTCCTCGTTTACTTAAGGTATTTTAGGTACCTATATTAATAAATATTAATTGATAAACTTAATTAAATGAAGACTCTTCCATAATATTAACCTAATTATTCATAAATAGAAAATAAAAACTAGGCATTAGCAAAATTTAAACCAACTTGACTGACCCAATAGCTCAGTTGGTAGTAGCCCTGCCTTCTGAGCTGTAGGTTGTGGGTTCGATTTCCACCCAGGACAAACATTTATGTGATGAACATCGATGTTTATTCTGTGTCTGGGTGTTATATTGTATTATATGTATGTATTTATAAACGAAAAGTATTTAAGTATTCTATCAGCTATTGTACCCATAGTACAAGCTTTGATTAGTTTGGAACTAGATGGCTCAATGCGAAATGTCCACATATATTTTAAAAAATCTAAGAAGCCTCTACTAGTAGGCAAAAGCAAACTGGTAGCGGCTTCTTAGAACCCAAAGATTAAGCGCTACCATTCAATGGGGCAATGCCGCCTACATTTTGGGCACGTTGGCTACTGACGACGGCTTCCAAGATTAAGTTTTGCTGATGCGCAGTTTTTATTTTTATTTTAATATTTTTATTTATTTACCTCTTATGTTGTATATAAGATTTTAAACTGTCATGGTCACTAACATTTCTAAAATATTACTTACTAACACTCGGCCTTTAGACAATAGCCGTTATTATAGACTTTTCCAGTTGTATGGGTATTACATTGTATTCTATGTATGTATTTAGAAAACAAAAAGTATCTAAGATTCTTCAGAAATATAAATATTGTAACGCACGTACCATGCCACCGCATTCTTAGGTTTGGACAGTCAAATGAAAGAAATTCGCAGTACGAAGATAACGTCTCGTATTCTAATAGCTCATCAGTTTTGATCCTGCAATCTTCGCACTTAATAAAATGAGCATAATATGTGATATTACGAACGCACACTGGTCCTACACTGTAACATAAAGAGATTAGACACCACAGATCTACTATACAATATGCTGACGTCGCATTAGAGTAGTGTCGAACTTTAGCCGCACTGTATCACAGAATATATAATAGTTGTACGTAACTGTTGTGAGTCTGTAGGTGTCTATAGGCAACGGTAACTGCTTACCATCGGGCGAGCTTCTGTCTGCCATGTTATAAAAATTAATTATTAGGTTACTGACAATTTATATACGTAAGTACTTAAGTCAGTCGGAGTACAAAAAACTGCATAAAGGCTATTTCGGGAATATATAATACAGGTCCAATTAAAATTGACAATAAGCACTTTGTAATTCTATATGCTTAGTAAAATAACTTAATTTAAGTACCTAATATAATTTTGACTTGTAAAAGTGCTAAAAATAGCCTATATGCAATAAATCTTTTGACTTTGACTTCAACTTTGAATATTATAAAATTATTTAAATTAATATTCTAGGAAAAAAAATCTAATGCTATAAAGAGTTTAAAAAATAAGATTTATTTATTAAGTACTCAGTTCGTCCTAACGTTTTATACTTTACGTAAGCGCCACATCACAGGTTTTAAAGATAATAATATTAAGAAAGACGGGTGCAGCCGCGGGCAGCTCCTAGTATTGGAATTTTTATTCTATTTAATATACCTGTATCCTGTAAAAGGCTTTACATAGACGAGAATATAGAAAAAAAAAATTAGTGTAGATGTGTATATTTTTTTGTATTTTCTAATTTAGTTTTGTATTAACGATTATAAAATGTATATTGGTGTATCGAAGTAGTAGAATTCTAAAACATAATTAATATGATTCTTCTTATTTAGCCGTGTGGCTTTCTGTTTGAGAATTCATCATAAATAAAGCACTGAATTAATTTTGATTCCGTTTGCTTTAATATCTCCTTTGGAATTCTGAGCAGATTTTATGTTCGTTTCATTGAAACCTGTTCTTCCAAAAGACAGTTTTAGCAGCAAAGACGACGCATCATCCTACCGGATGGATTTGCTTACGTAGCATACCTAGATCCCTTAAATGAGAAAGATAAAAAAACTTACGCTTCGTAATCTGCAGGGCAATCTTCACCACATACATTTCGAGGTGTTTTTTTCAACCGGTTCACCGTGGTGGTCCTGTGCGGAACCCAGTCTCCGCCCGGCCAGTACTGCTTGAAGCCGTAGTTGGGGTCGTAATGTCGAGTCGTTGTTGCCCGAGACCGGCCCACTCCCGCCGGCGGCGTTGCATACTTCGACTAATAAAATAACGTAACAAAACAATATTATCAAAAAAATATTACCATAGGGATTGCGTTTGTATAGTATGCTACTTACACCACATCAGGTCATTATCAGCTTCCTGTTTACAAGTAACTATTATTTAATCATCATATATTGTGTAATTCTTTTTTTGTTGTGTTTATTATTGTCAAAAGCGTATTGTAAAGGTTCTTATGAAGGAAAAAGTTAAGACAATTGAGCGGAACATTTGAAAATTTTCACCGCGCGGGTGAAGCCGTGGCAGCTGGGGGCTTAATTTTAAACGCAATATTCGGGTGATATGGGACTACAATTTCGTGTGCGGATGAGAATATTGACGATGAATGAAAATTGGGAAGCAAAATAAAAAAGCGCCATTGAGAACTCCCCGTTGTGTAGTCGGTAAAACGCACAAAACGAACCAACATCCTTTCGGAGGCTGGGTAATTCTTGTTTGAGAAAGTTTGGAATCGTCCACCGTTCTCGTGGCTTCTTGCTATTAGGACACAAAAGGTAGCAGCAAATGCTTTGATGGATCATAACACAAGTGAAAACTCCATATCGTTAGAAAATATCTGGAGTTGGACAAGTTGGTTGCTGATCCCAATATGATTGGGAAAACTGAAGGGTTATGGGTGAAAACTACTAATAAAACAGCCAGGATTGATCGGACAAACAAGGGATATTTTAATTGATAGGTAAAAAGAAACATGGACAGCCCGACAATGGTTGACGGAAGAGAGAGAGCGGAAACAGCATAGATCACAGTCTAGTTTTTTTTTTTTTTTTTTTTAACACTTTGTAGCACTGACACAGTCTATGGATTGAGTTCAATATACTAATAATTTTAACACAACGATTGTTTAAACGCCATCATTCCCTCCTGAACACAATCCCATTCCTCGGGTACAACTGGTATGCTTGTCTTTAGGCAGCCCTTTGGTCAGCACATCAGCAACCATGTCTTCCGTTGGTTTGTAATGGATATTGATTTCCTTCGATGCAACTCTCTCCTTGACAAAGTGGTACCGGATGTCTATGTGTTTACTTCGAGCATGATAGGCATCAGTACCTGAAATACTAATAGCACTTCGATTATCACAGTATATACATATTTGTTTACCCTTGACTGAAGGCCTGAGTTCAGCATCAAGCTGTTTCAGCCATAATGCCTCCTGCACACAACTTGCAAGGGACATAAATTCAGCTTCTGCTGTAGAAAGTGCCACAGTTGGTTGTTTTTTAGAATTCCAACTTATACTTGCACCCTGAAAAAGAAAGATGTAACCTGTAACAGATTTTCTTGTTTCGGTGTTGGATGCCCAATCTGCATCACAGAATGCAACTAAATTATCATTATTAATATTTTGTTTAAATTTCAGTTTCATTTGTTGAGTTCCTTTGAGATATCGCAGTACTCTTTTTAATGCTATCCAATGTTGTGAAGTTGGTTTGTTATTGAATTGACTCAATGTGTTGACTGCATATGTTATATCAGGCCTTGTACATTGTGACAAGTACAACAAGCATCCCACTGCTTCATGGTATGGAACATTATTTAATATTTCTTGTTCATTTTTGGCAGACTTTAATTGGGTTCCTGTTTCCCATGGAGTACTCACTGGATTACAGTCATTCATATTGAATTTGTTTAATATTTTTTCTATGTAATGTGATTGATCTACAGTTATTTCTTTGTTATTGACATGTCTAGTAATTTTTAATCCAAGGCAAAAAACTGCTTTTCCCAATTTCTTCATATTAAATTTACTTTCCAGTTTTTTAATTATATTATTTGCTGTGCTTGTATTATTGTAAAAATACATTATATCGTCTACATATACTGCAATTAAAAACATGTCTTCTATTCCAGATATTTGATAATAAATGCATGGGTCAACCTTTGACCGTATTAAACCAATTTCAATCAAACAATTGTTTAACTTTATATTCCACTGACGGCTGGCTTGTTTTAAACCATAAATTGATTTGTTTAATTTACATACTTTGTTATCATTCTCAAACAATGGTGGTTGACTCATAAATATTTCTTCTTCCAAATCTCCTTGTAAAAATGCGGTAATAGCGTCCATTTGATAAATTTCAAGATTGTATCTTACAGCTAGAGCTATTAAGTATCTTATAGATGTATGTCGGACGACTGGTGCATATACATCATGGTAATCAATGCCATGCCTTTGTTCATAGCCTTTTATCACCAGTCTGGCTTTGTAGCGTACAATTTGCCCAGTTGCATCGCGCTTAGTCTTATAAACCCATTTACATGGTATAGCCTTCTTGTTTGGAGGTAAGTCGGTCAAAGTCCATGTGTTATTCTGAAGTAGTGATTTATACTCATCGTTCATGGCTTCTTTCCAAGACTCGCTGTTCTCTCCTGACAAGGCATCCTCAGTAGTTTGCGGGTCTCTATCCAGGAGGCTCGTAGCTGACTCATTGATGCATAAGAATGTGGTGGGGCTCTCTAATTGCAGCTTCTTGCGTGGTCGGAGGTTGACAAACTCTGGTCTATCGGGGCTTTCATCAGTGGCATCAGGTCTGTAAGAACTATCATAAGGGTCTTCATAACTAGTATCTATTGTTTCATTTAGTGTACTTTCTGAGCTCGGAGTACAGGGGGACATCGGTGTCACATCATCAGGTAAGTTACATTTTATTTCAGTACTATTTTCAGGTAATGGAATATTAACATTATTTTTCTTTACAGAATCTTCAAGAAAAGTGACATCTCTGCTCATAAGAATGCGCTTCGATTGAGGATCAAAAAATCTATAGCCTTTGCATGTTTCACTATATCCAACAAAGATTAACTCACGTGCCTTAGGATCCCATTTTTGTCTTTTTTCTTTTGGAACATGAACCATAGCTTTGCATCCAAACACTTTCATGTGACTGATGTTGGGTTTCTTGTAAGTCCACAGTTCTTCTGGAGTTTTGTATGACAAAGCCTTGGTAGGTGATCTGTTGAAAATATATGCAGCTGTTGCTATAGCTTCAGCCCAGAACTGCTTCTGTAAATTAGAATTCAGTAACATACATTTAGCACGTTCTACTAGTGTTCTATTCATCCTCTCAGCGAGGCCATTATGTTCTGGTGTGTACGGAGTACTTGTTTGATGTACTATGCCACAAGACTTCAAGTATTTTTCAAAAGTACCATTTATATATTCCTTTCCATTATCTGATCGGATAGTTTTTATTTTTTTATTTAATTGATTCTCAACTTGATTTTTAAACTCTTTAAATTTTTCAAATACATCTGATTTCTGAGTGACAAAATATACAAAGACTTTTCTAGAAACATCATCTATGAATGTAACAAAATACCTTGCATTTCCCAGAGACTTGTTTTCCATTGGACCACATACATCGGTGTGGATCATTTCAAGAAGCTCACTGGCTCTGTGACCTTCTTTAGGAAACGGCAGTCTTGTTTGTTTTCCTTCTAAACATGGCTTGCAGATACCGTTTTGTTCATTTGACAAAAGCCTTACCCCTTCGGTACATTCAACTAATTTTTGTACATCATTAAAATTTAGGTGACCCATTCTTTGATGCCATAAATAACTACTCTCTTCCTCAACAGCTGCTAATGCTTGGCTGTTCGGGGTATTTAATCTGTATGTGTCATTGATACATGTGGCTGTTGCTATTAATTTATTATTTTTATCATTTATTTGACATCCATTTCTATCAAATTTAACATCATAGCTACTTTTTATTATTTTGCAGACAGACAGTAAATTAGTGGAAAGCTCAGGTATATACAGGACTTCACTTACTTGTATTTTGCTTTGTGATCCATTGCCATTTGTAACAGTTATGTCTATTTTTCCACATGCTTCTACTCGTAGTAATCCGCTGTTAGCAACACGCACATGACTCACTGGTGGTGGCTGAGCATCATATATCTTGTGCTTGGTCATGTGCCTTGAAGCTCCCGAGTCCACATACCATTCTGTACTGTCTATTTCTGTCTCAGTAGCTGAAAATGCTGCGGAATAAGCTGAATTATTATTTTGTTTATTAGATTTCTTATTAAACCAACATGATTTGCTTAGGTGACCATACTTATTTCAATTATAGCATCTAGGCCCCTTCCTATCCCTTGTGTCCTTACAGTTTTTATTATTGGTATTCTTGCCCGCTTTGCTGTAAAAAGCCACATTTTCATTTATTAGTTTAACATCTTGAAGAATTTTTGTTTTAACATAATCTGCACTTATTTGCACACCGGAGCTTTCCATTGCCATTATCATAGGCTTGTAGGCATCGGGCAGGCCGGCCAATAAAAGAGTGCCCACCCATTCGTCAGCCACGGCAAATCCTATGTTGCGGAGCTTGTGCGCCGTCGAGATAACTTTTTTAACGTACTCTTCGACATTAGAACAATTTTCAAGAGATGTATTTATCAGATCTCGCAGGAGACCTACCTTACGGGTCAATCCATTGTCGTCAAAAGCCTTTTCAAGATTCGTCCATACCTCCCTTGCTGTAGTTGCATCTTCCACATGAACAAAATTTACGGAATCTATCAAAAGAATGATTCGGCTGCGTGCCTTCACATTTTTCTTTGAATCAACGGTGGAACTTCCTTCCACTGCGTCCCATAAGTCCTCTAGCTGTAGCAGAGACTTTACAGCAAATTTCCATTCTTGATAGTTGTCACGACCATGTAATTTTTCAATTTGTTGCATGTACGATGCCATGATGGCTTGCACGAAATATATTTTTGTAAAATACGCTGAAAGGATAAAAAATAAAAACTCGCGTAGGCTGGGCCCAAAACCTGAAGGGTTATGGGTGAAAACTACTAATAAAACAGCCAGGATTGATCGGACAAACAAGGGATATTTTAATTGATAGGTAAAAAGAAACATGGACAGCCCGACAATGGTTGACGGAAGAGAGAGAGCGGAAACAGCATAGATCACAGTCTAGTTTTTTTTTTTTTTTTTTAACACTTTGTAGCACTGACACAGTCTATGGATTGAGTTCAATATACTAATAATTTTAACACAACGATTGTTTAAACGCCATCAAAAACCAAAGCGCATGGATTTTGTTGACTTGGCCATGGCCGTCTGGAAGCAATGAAGGCGAACCATGGAGTGAAACAAGCGTAAGTTGGAGTTCCGAGCGGTCTCCGACCCGTCAGCTGTCTACATACTGCAGCACGGGTGCCAGGAGCTGTTTATAAAAATCGACATATCTCTTCTCACAAGAAACCATTTCACCAATGAAAACGCAACAAAAAGTTTATGACGTCATCCACGTAATCGTTCATTGGTCAAACGCTGCCCCGAGAGAAGATATGTGTTCTTGGTCATGGACCCCACGCAACAGGGTGCGCCTGTCGTATCTGTAGAGAATTTTGACGCGTGCCTACAAGAGGCTTGGGATGATGGAGAGCCTTATCGAAAATGCGCATGTCAGCAATTCAAATACAAACTAGTTTTAGTATACTACTTTAATTTGATACACATATAGTTTTACATAATGATATGATCAATAGTTTTTTTTTACATTGGACTTGTACAATGTTTTGCATTTCTCAACGCTCTCACCTGATGAGAAATATCGATGCGATCAAAGGTTTGGCATGCTAGCTATTCACTCTTCTCTTGGTCATGCTCAGTTCATATTTAGCCGGGAACAGACGCGTGGTATTTATGGCAGATTATGTAGGTATCTACTTCACTTCTTTTAACTTATTATGCAAATAAAAGAAACAGTGTAATTTGGTTACCAATTGATATCCTTCACCCGATGCTGTGTCTTGTAGTCGTATAACTGTAAGTAACCAATTCACAGGTTAGCAGTAGGCAATACCCGCAATATAATGTTATGGTTGTACTACACAACTACCTAGGCTTAGCACTTAGTTGTGAATCGTTACTCAAGATGACATTTAATAACAGAATGATAAATTTGATTAAGAAAGCAGCAGTCGCAGTAGACAGGCAAGAACATATACGTGTATCGCCAGAATTGATAACAGATAGGGAAGATAGGAGTGACGACCATGTACCAGACGACGCAGCGTAGCCCAGCCTCTCACGAGGTGGACTGACAATCTGGTCAGGAGAGGAGATAACAAACTAGCTTCTCGAGTGGTACGCTTAAATTAAGTGTAACGCACATAATATGCCGCGAGAACGAAATTAATCGTCTCAAGCGACCAGTAGAGTAAGACGCAGACGCAGTTAAGTTAAAAACTAAAACCCGACTACCTACGAGTATACTCGTGAGTATGACACATTTTGTAAGATAAATAACGGCTAAACTCACGTCAATTAAAAAGTCATTTCTGACGCTCGCGAAAGCCGCCGCGTGTTGCGATAGTAACTGGCTCCCAGAAGAAGGACATCGAATATGTCCGAAACCTGTTCGGGGTAATTTTGATTTTTTAATTGACGTAAGTTTAGCCGTCATTTATATTAAAAAATATACCTATACTGAGCCTGCCTACCTCGGCACCCCGCCTTACCTTTTATTAGCGGGTAGTATTATTATTTCTGTGTCTTTTATGGGTTACGTTTATATAACGACGCTCTCTTAATAGAGATGCGTCAGTTAGCTGCGCTGGATAATTCCAGCGCAGCTAACTGACGCAACTACAACCTACCTTCATTTTTGTTAGTGAAACAAGGAGTACTTTTGTAGATGAAAAGAGTCTTAAAAATACTTACAAATTAACAAACTAAACGTAAAATCAATCACTCTCGTGTAACTCATATCCAACACTTCTCCTAAATTTTTAAACAGTAAAATAAATTTACGAGCTTGTAGCTTTGATTACAAAACTACGAAGATAAGTTAGGTATTGGTTAAATCATAACTAAATAAAATTATTGAATTTCACGGATAATATCATTCTTATCAATTATGATTAATAATTAATTATTTCTAAGGTTGCGTATAGGATAGTCTTTTTGTCTGTCACAAGCCTAAGTACCTATATACGAGCTACAATATTATCGTTTTGAAGGACCAGAGCTAAAATTATAAGAAACTTAAAGCTAATCATATCTTTGAATGGAGTTAACAGTCCACACGGAAGATATAGGGGTCCCTCAAAGTTCTATATTACGACCGGTTTAATTTTCAACATAACTGCATGACAATTGACAAATACCTACTTACAACGTACGTGCATGTCCTGTCGTCGGATACAAACACGTGCTACAAGCTATTTGAATTTTGTTGCGTGTAGGTGGTAATGTATTAAAAGTCTTTTCATTTCGTTTCTTGCGTTTAATCTTAGTTACAAGCTAATAGATCACCGAAGTATGTAGAAGATTTCTTGGTGCAGGAGCTGGGGTCTACGGCATAGACGGATATGTCGGGGACGGCTTAGTTCTGATTGCTTTCGGGTACATCGAATTAAACCTTGCGATGTTGCTGCTGGCATCAGAGAGTATGACATGGTAGTTAAATGAGGGGTAAGTCTTCAGAGCGCTGACACACGCTCCTTGGTGGGCGACATGCATTTCTGTGTGTGTAATAAAATTACTCTCAGTAGCTAGCGACCAGTGCGTGCGTACAGTTTTAATTCATAAACCTATTGTTATTCAGGTTGCCAACGTTTTATCAGTTAATAATTTATTAACATTTAAATTCACGATTTCGGTATAGTTACGATAATTATTGAATAATATAATATCTAAAGGCAGAGTGATAATACAGTTTTAGCATAAAACTGTTTTATCGCTCTGCCTTAATTTAATTCCCTCCAAAAATGCAGCTTGTACATTCTATTGTGGGTACTCTTGAACAAAATACGAAGAAACTTTTACCTAATAAAATATGTTGGAAGGTCCGTGACCATATCCATATAATTATAATATCCATAGAATATAATAATATCAATATTACTTAATACGTAAATATTTCTCCGGAGTCCGGTGCGTCGGAGCACGTGTTCCGGTCATTGACCGGTCATAAAAGTATTACATCATACTACATTTAATTTGTTATCTGTGATAGTACGTAGGTAACAATAGGTACCTAAGAAGGCAAGTTCTTACCACAATAATTGGTAGGCAGGTTGGACTTACTTTTATAACCACTACAATCGTCATCCTTCAAAGCACAATAATTTTTATACGTTTTGAACTTCATATCTTTGTCTACTCCACAAACCAAGCCAAATCTAAAAAAGAAATTATTATTATTGTTATTTTACAACATATTTTATTATTTTACAAAATCCACAGCCCTTTATTAACAATGTTTATAATTAACATATTAAACCTACAGCCAAAATCGAAAGAAAAAAATTACAGGACCGTACAAGCAAATACATACAGACGAACATAGTACCTCCTCCTTTTTGGAAGTTAGCTAAAAATGCACGATGGCATCATCGTATACATTTTTGATCCATGATATTTTTAGATAACTTATATTAACTTTTTTGGTTCCGTAATTGTTGTGGCATGGACTTTCTCTCACAAAGAGTAGTCTATACGTAGGCACTCCGCCACGCTGGCCGAGTGCTGGTAGGTTGACCGTAGTAGGTTGTATACAATTAAAGATCATAGTGTTATCCGTCCGTCTATCTAAGCTAATCTTTGACTGCAATAAAACAATTTTTTTTTTTTTATTATCGCCAAAATAATTAAGTTTTTTTTATCACATGACGCTTTTAAGGAAGGGAGTTTGTCATCCAGTTTCACTTAGTAACATCCTATTGAGAAGGAGGTGATTTGACCAAAGGCCAATTTACATTTATCAGTCTAAAGGTATAAAGATACAAAATTAACTCAATTCCGTTATTGAAAACGAGATCTAAAATGATTACTTTATGCCGATGTTGTTGCCCTCCGTACAGATCACTAATTTCCAGAATCCAAAGAAAAGCTCGAACAACCCTTGGAAAACCTCGGTGAACTATAAGCAAAACGTAAGCGTTTTGCTACTTTAATAAGTTAAAGTAGGCACGAATTAGCTAGAACTAGAGCCCTTCTGTGTATTGAAGAATACTCACTCCTCGTACATAGGGCTGCACCGAAGGCCGCACATGTCGTTGGTTTTGTTCGGCATCGGCTGTATCACCCAGTCTCCGCCCAACCAGTACGGCTCATATCCTGGGTTAGGATTGTAGCTCGCCGTTTTCGAAGGACCAATATCCATATTCGGCATTTTTGACCTGAAAATTATATAGTAATGGTTACATATGATGTAGATAAGAATTGGACAGCCTCTGTGGTGTGGTAGTTGGCAGGTCAGCTCATAACTCGGAGGCGGTGGGTTCGATTCCCACGGCAGGACAAATATCAGTGCACAGAAAGAAAAAGCATATTATACTTGTTCAGAGTCTGCGTGTTGTGGGAGCATAGACCTCGTAGTTCCTGGTTCCCTAGACACAGGGAGTCCTAGTTAGGGTCCAGGATCTATACATGTATGTGATCGTTGGGTGTTATTGTTATTATTTATTATAATTACCTTAGTTAAGTATAGCTGATCTGGTCCGGCCTCGTATGAGTTTTTTTACCTTTGTTAGGCTTGCATTTGACCACTGTCTCACCTGATAGTAAGTGACGACGCGGTCGGCAATGGAGCATGCTCGCCTAGAAGATGAAGGTTCACTTAATTTTAGCCCTTACCCTTATAATTTATTATAGTTTAATTGAAGCAGGCTGAGCAATAGATACCCTTAATTTAGTCGTCATATAGAAAACTGCACCAATTTTTTTTATATTACACTTGTCTAGCATTTGACCACGCTCCCACCTGATAGGAAGTGACGATGCGATCGAAGGTGTATTTATGATAAAATCAGATAGATGGGTTTTTAGTCACTCTCTAGGTGCAATTTACACTTGCCTCTTCCCGTTTCTTCCTCTTCTTTTCCTCTTTTCTCTGCCCTGATTCCGTAAGTTGCTAATAAGACTTTGCTTAGTTCAGCCCACCCATCAAATGAACTATACTTATTTATAACTACTGAAAGTTACTTAATATACGTACTCAGCTAATGAAATCATTTTCTTCAAATCCACATTCCGGTTGTTCTGTCTTCTCCACATAGAGAACGAGCTCTCGCCAGCCAATAAGCATTTATGTTGACGAATAGATATAAATTTCGATCTTATTGACATAGGATGCACAGTTAAATGTTCCACTGCAAATAGATGTAGGAACCTAAAGAGGACGGTGTCAGTTGTTTGGACAAAAACTTAAATTAAACTTAATTTGTAATTCCTAAAACTGTTGCGGTCCTTGTCATTTTGACCTTTATGAAAGGGGCTGCAACATTTTTAGAACTGTCAAAATAAGTTTAGTTTAGAATTTGCACCACAGAATAGACAATATTGAATCACATCAAATAAAGGGATGTCCTGGTATTTAAACCTGTTATTCCCAAATCTCGTCGCTCTGCTACCAGCCGTCGTTCATATTATAACGTTTTGGGGGAAAATGTTTCTCACTCTAAATCATAAGAGAATATCTATTTTTGGGGTCAATCATTTCAATAGATTATAATATACGCACATAAATTTTAATTTTTTTTAAATATATTATTTGCATTTTAACTACATTATTCTTCGCAGATAACTCGACAATTTATGTGACTACGAAAAGTTAATTAATAGGTACTTATTTAAAAAAACGTACAAACGTAGTTTATAGAACTTTGGCACTTTTAGTATGTAAAATAAGGTGGCTCTCGTTTTAACTATTAGCGGCTCTTTCATTTCCTTAACATTAACCTAGGTACGTATATGTAGCAATTTACTAGAATTTCAAGTTGGAACAGACCAGCACGCGGTAGATGACAGGCCGCGGGCAGCGGTCAGCGGTGGAAAAATGGACTACCTACGCCGCGCAGGCTACCGCACAATCGCGCTGATATGTTGCACCCTTAAGTACCTTAAATTTTAGTAGATTGCTTCCACAAATATATAGATAGGCCTATATAGTTTAAATGAAATTAATCAATGTATTCACATTTGAGGTTGAGAGTTTTTATTTTTTTTATTCTGCTTTACCACAGACTCCTGGGTCCGTGCTCTTTTTTAATATACTACTTACATATTGTTAGTTGTGTTATTATTATTATTTATTATATATAAAAGGGACTTATTTACCCTTTTTTCCCTATTTTCTTAAATTTATGGACACTAAATATATTGGGAACATCAATTTGCGTATTTGCGTATACACCACGAGCAGACCAGCTCCCGCAAGCAGCGCCCGTTCGCGAGCTTGACGCACGTGCCAGCCATCGCCCTCCTCGACCATATTTGAGGGAAGAGGATGATCCGACAGGTTGAGAGATTGGATTCGCGGCAGGTTGCTATGGCTATGCTATAACTACCTGCCGCCTGTGTTGTCATTGTATCGAGGTAATAAATTATAGATCCTGATGCAGGACCTGGCCTGGTTAACTAGACTAGATAGATCACAACAATGGCAGCATATTATGATAGGTACTTACTTATTACTACAATAACAACGCTGGTCAAAAAGTTCCACATCAGATCCTGGAAAAGTTATTTAATTTATCAAAAGTATAATATATATAGTAAATAATGCCGGAGACGCTCGAGAACCTCGGTGCCATGCCGGAGTACTAATGCATATTCTGTGGCCACGACCACGACCTCAGTAGTACCAGAGTAGTCTCCGAACAGCAACGTGTGGCCTTAGGTTACTGCTCATATCTAAAGCCCATGTTCCTGCTTACTAGCCTAATACCGGCAGTTAGGCAGAGTGATTTACATAATTACAATTTTGAGATTGAAGACTTGGATGTCTCCAAAAAAGCATTTGTCTTTATCTCCCAACCAGAACTTATCTGCATTAGTAGTACTTAATTACCAATCAAAACGTTCGTATTTTGATATGTCTTTTTGTGCCATTATATAAATTTATTCCTCAAAATAAGGTGGTACAAATTAGGCAACCGTGGGTTACCTAACGCGTAGGTACCTACTGATTTTTCATAAAAACTTAATATACCTCTTTTGATAAAAGATTTTAATATTTTAGCTTAATAAATAAAGAATCAATGTACACAAAATTTCTTGTTCATTTTAAATTATTCCGACTTGAGCAACCTTACCCTACAGGTAACAGTCAGTCTGATAAGAAACACATAAATGTTGAACTTGTTGCGACATACATCATTATTTTTATCCTCATACAAATAATGGAATGTGTTGAAATGTTACATATAACTCACTTACCTATTATAATGGGTAACGGTGCCTGGGTAACGTTTTAAACTTTACCTTCAGCGCTTGATTTAAAAGTTTCTCTGCTGGAGTACAGAGCCCTGGGGGGTGATCACGAAACTTTGATTGCCATGCAACAGGAGAAATTTCCATACTAACTATGCACATAAACTGCGTATTCAACCTGTCAAATCTATACAAATTGTGTTTCAATTGGTTGCAATCGAGTTACGTGATCGCCCAGCTGATATCTCAACATTCGGAAATCGGGCGCAACCGAGCTCCGAACGTTGAGATGAATTTAAAATGTATGGTGTTCCTGTTATCCCCATCCTACTTCTATACCTTCGCACTAATACTAAGAAATTGTTTACAGGTAAAATGGTATCTGTTTGTGTGAATTTCACGACACAACGGTGGCATTACCGAGAACAGTGTAGAATGAAAACTAAGATTTCCCTAAGTACTTGACACTAATACGTACAGACGAAACTGCGAGATGCTCTACTATAATAACTATATAGACTATACTTTGTACACTGTGAAGGAACACAACAAAACCTAATTTTTTTGGCAACTTAACTCTATATAAGTGTTCACGAGAAAAGAGAGAGAGGTTCTCGTCACGTGGATGGTGGTGTTAAGGAGTACTTAAATACTCAAATACTGTCCGGCACGATATGTAGCTAGTACCGTTTGAAAAAAAATCTTAAGTATTTGTAAAAATCTTTTAATCCGAGTTGATGAATATCATTCTACGCAAAAATTAGGTAGGTAACCTAATCTGTTTTGTTTTCAGCAACGCACCGAACATCTAAAGTTTCGTAAGAAAAGCCGTTTTGCCCGCGGCACAAGGCGGATTAGTATTCAGCCAGCGCTCCAAGAAGGGCACAAACAATAAACACACAAATGTAGAAATAAACCAGTAGTGTTATGTTACCATTTTGGGAGAAACACATCACGATTAGCCAATATTAGATGATATTTCGTGTCAACTGTGTTGTCGAAATAAACCCCCTAAGCTGAGGATGTAAAGACCTGTTTGGTTTATTGAACTAGTCTCTCTGTGTACTTAATTTAGTGAATTGCACTCTAGAACTAAACGAGTATGGGAATATAGACGGTTTTGCACGGATACATTTTAAGTAGGTACCTATATACATACAACCTACTTACACCCTTTTATTTAAAAAAATGGGCCTGGAGTACTACGATCTTGTGAGAATGTTTATCAAATACTGCTGCCGCCAGATACCGCCCTCGGACGGATCCTAGAGCCAATAAATCAGGCTTTCGGCACTGTAATGCTCACCCGAAATTATTCTTAACGTAAATCATAAAAATGTCCGGAGCGGTCATCGCGCTGCTCGACTCCAGACCTGTATCAATCAAACTTAGTGTCGCCGGCGACTGATGGGAATTATGAACGACTTTATAAAGTCTTCGTAAGAAATGAAACCGATCCGCGGCTTTTCCCGCCCTCCTGTGGGATTAACTACCTCAAAAAGAGGGGCCTATCTCTCTTAAGTTCTAGAAGTAGGTATAATCACTTAAGTAAACCTCTTAAATCTTTATTGCACTATACAGAGTATACTTAATAGCAGGACTTGGGCATCTCTTTATCCATGAAATTGATTCTGTTACAAAACTAGACATACCTAGGTACTACTAGACATACCTACTCACCGCCAGGCGAGATGGTTAATGCAGTGCGTCTCCATCTCGCCCCATCCCAGCGGCGGTCGGATCACGGGGGGAAGTGCGAGGGCATTTTCCACCCTCAAAAAAAAAAAAAAAGGTACTACAAAACTAGACATACCTAGGTACTACAAAACCCTACACTAAATATACCTCATTTTGACAGAAGTTACCTATCTACAAATGTTGATGTACCTTTTATAGAGGTCGAAATCGACCTAATAGGCTAAAACTATGGTGATCGTAGTCATTTGACTACGATCACCATAGTTTTAGCACTGTCAAATTAATTTTTTAACTTAGGTTTTGGCAAATAGATTTGACCCAATATCAATCAATCCAGCCATCTTATATTAAAAGAAGTGTAGATTTGTGAAATTGGTTAGGATGTTCAGAGATCTTGGTAGAAAATATCTTCATGGCATTCTGTGTAAAGTTTATGCATCGGTGTTTCATAGTTGTGATATATATCAATGATTTGATCAAATTATTGTGGTATATAACATACATTTGTCTCGAGTTTGAGACCTTTTAATAATAATAATACAATAAACCATTACATATGTAAATATTCTGCAATTGTGGTAGGTGCATATTGAGAACGTGATTGTTATACATATGTAAGCATTTTAGCTGTACGATATACTATACGTTTTAGGTATTTTAGTAGATTTTCATATTATTCACCATATAATTCGATTCCATTTTTATTTAATACCGTTTTGCTTATCTAAAAGTAAACGCTTTAAAACCATTTTATGATTTTACGTCAATAGAATATATGTGCGATAGTACCTCTTTACTGTTCCCACCAGTATAGTATGTTATTGTCTGTGATTGTAGGCATGTAGCTAGGTAATATTTATATGCGGCCGGCCGTGGCCGCAGGTAGGGCTCACCTGGCTCACGGGAAATAAAACTTTTACTATTCGAAAGCCGCAGCTTTAATATCTGAAATTGATCTCGCTAGACGCACCGTTCCATATCTAATATGCTGTTTTATTGGCTCCGCAATAAAACTGCTTCTTGGAACATTAGTGTTGCAAGATTTCATATCGGGGCCCAGAGACGTGTGGATCTATCTACCGGAATATCGGCCAATTCCGAGTTATATACCTTTATTCATGGTACTTTTTATACTGTCTATGGGTAGTTCCCAACGGGCGCTACTGATCGTAGTTGGCTAAATAGAACTAGGAGCAACCGCCACGCTGATGACGCAGAAGGAGGCCGCGGAGTGGATCAGGGAGGATAATACCAACTCTGACCCCCTCCGGCGCAGACGGGCGGGGAGACGGAGGAGGCGCTTTATTGAGCGCTTTCTCCATCCCCCGTAGTGGGGCCAGTGGCGGAGAGTCGGGGGACTCTCCGCTGCACTTACATGGCCCCACACGTCTGGTGGGCAACTGAGGTGGAAGGTTGCCCACCCACTGGCGCAGAGGCCCGGAAGGGCCTACCGTCGGGGCGAGATGGTTAATGCAGTGTGTCTCCATCTCGCCCCATCCCGGCGGCGGTCGGATCACGGGGGGGTTTTAGTGGGTTCGAGTCCCACATACCCCCTGCCATCACCCCCGTGGTGGCAGGGAAGTGCGAGGGCATTTCCCCCCCTCAAAAAAAAAAAAAAAAAATAAAGGAGCAACCGCCACCGTCCTAGTTTGGGTGGTTAAAACGGCAGTTTACCAGTTGAACGGCAAATTACACAAAAAACAATTAAGTATACAAAAAATGGTTAAGCAAAACCCTAAATTAATTGAAATTACAATGAGAGAGTTGCAGGCTTACTATCGCAGTTACAAATAAAAGCAACCTTTTATGCAAGGTATTGTTTATTACTTATTGAATCATGCTAGCCATACAGCGACATGTTTACAGTTTTATCAAAACTGTATAGTTAGCTGGACCGCGACAACCCATGCGGTACAATAGGGCGGCAGCTTGTGGCGACTACCGCCTCCCAGTGACGGTGCGCTGCACGGACGACATGCCGTCCACGAACCGCGTGCGGAACAAAACGTTTGCGTTGTTGAACATGCCGTCCTTCAGCGACACTATTATGAACTGTAAACGAAAATGGTACTTTAGCCTTTTTTTGTAGCTTTCTTACTAATTAATATGAGAACAGGATACTAATTTATCCTAAGTTAAAATCACGATCCGTTTTAACATTGCGTTAGCTGAATAAATAACTAACTCATCTCTATTTTATCTTGCACGTTAAAAAATAATTCAATTAACCCGTTATATTTTTAATTGTTTACATGGAAGACATATCAAACTTTGTCATATGATATTATTACATTTTGTGTTATTGTTATATTTGACACCTTTCATGTTCAGATACGTAAACTAAAATTAAAAACCAAAAAATATGAAACACCTTAACGCAATTCAAAATTTTAAATACTACAGTTTGGCAGCGAATTATTAATTTAAGAAGTGAATCATATACACAGCACACCTCGTCTGCCGGCTGCTAAAAGTTCCGCAAGCAGAAGGTCATGATCAATTCGATCGAAGGCTTTGCTTAAATACAAGCATCCATAAAAGTAACCAGATAATTTGATGTAGATCTCCTCTTTAAGAAATCATGCTGATTTAAAAATGTACATTTTAGAGAATCACAGAACTGATTAAATATAGTTGGGTAGTACCCGTTACAAGTGTTACTATTTCAAAAAAATAATACAGCGTTTTAAACTTTTACAGATAGAATCCATCCGCATTCTTCTGTGCCGATATATCGAAGATTCAGAAATAATTCTAATCACGGTTTCATAAGTACTGTTCAAAAAGTAAATCGATAAAAATAAGTAATGATTTAAAGTAAGCGCAAGAAACCTGCGAGTGCTTGAAGTGTTCCCTCAGCATGGTGCCTATGTTCTGCGTGTGCGAGAGGTCGAGCGCCGCGTCCACCTCGTCCAGGATGTAGAGCGGCGCCGGCTTGAACAGCAGCATGGCCAGCACCAGCGACAGCGCCACCAGCGACCGCTGCCCGCCCGACAGCTCGCCCAGCGACTCCTTCCACGCGCCGCTGAACCCCACGCGCACCTGCAGCACGGGTTACTGCAGCGACCGACGCGAGCCCAGCGACTCCTCCCGTTGGATCCTACTACTTAATGTATAGAACTAAAAACTACTATCATATCGGAAAAACAACTGACAACAAAATGAATTTAAAATTAAATAGGAAAACAAAATTAGAATATTCTACAAGTGGGGCACGTAATCATTTTTACAGGTGCGCGTATATGTGATCGATTTCAGTCCGGCTGGATTTACATCAAACAGAATCGAAATTGTCCAAGTTGCACGAGCACAAGGCACCGACCTCCAGGCCGTCGAGCACGGTGCGGTTCTCGGGCGGGCGCAGCTCGGCCTGCGCGCCCGGCAGCAGCATGCTGAAGATGGAGCCGAAGTCTCGGTTGACTTGGTCGCAGGCGGCCAGCAGCGTGGTGCGCTTCTTCTCGTCCAGCTCCTCCATGACCTGCACCAGCTTGGCGCGGTCGGCCTCCACGATGCGGCGCTTGCGCAGCAGGTCCTGGTACTGGTCCTCCTCCTTGGTGAGCAGCGTGTGCGCCCGCGCGTTGAGGCCGCGCGCCAGGCGGTCGCGGCGCTCGGCCAGCTGGCGCACGCGCGGGCCGGCGTGCGCCGCGCCGCGCGCCGCCCAGTCGTACAGGCCGCCCGGCGCGCCGAAGTAGCCGCGCTCGGCCGCCAGCCACGCGTGCTCGCGCGCCAGCTGCGCCGCCTGCGCGCCGGCCGCGGCCGCGTCGGCCCGCAGCGCGCGCGCGGCGCACGCGGCCTGCTGCGCGCCCAGCGCCGCCTCGCGCGCCGCCCGCGCCAGCTCCGCGCGCCACGCGCCCAGCCGCTGCGCCTCGCCGCTGCGCCGCGCCATCTCCTGCTTCTGGCGCTGGATGCGCTCCTGCACGCGCGCGGCGTCCTCGGCGGCGGCGGCGTGCGCGCGCTCGGCGTCCTGCAGCTGCAGCTGCAGCGCGGCGGCGGCGCCCTCGGCCTCGGCGAGCTGCTGGCGGCTGGCGCCCACGGCCTGCTCCAGCTCGCTCACCTCCAGCCGCAGTGTCTCCAGCTCCTGCGACCGCTGCTTCCACGACTTGTCGTGCAGCTCCGCCTCCTTCTTTGCCTTTTCTAGGGCCGCTTCAGCTTTCTTAAATTCTCTGCATAACGTTATATCGAGTAAAATTCGAATAAAATTTTAAATTAAAATAGGAAGAAACCATTATATGCTCGAATATAAATGAAATGCGAATACAGGCTGTCGTTATATCTATCTAAAATCGTACCGTTCCCGATGGCTCCGGATATCCTTGACCTTGGCCTCCAGTTCCTTGGCGAGCGCCGCGCTCTCCTTCTGCACCGCCAGGTCCCGCTCGACCGCCGCCGTCAGCTCGGTGATCTACCATAGGAGATAATGGACGGCATTTCTTTGATATCCCGTAAGTCCCATAAGGATTCCCTCCACGTGTCATCTAACGTGCGGCAGATGCAGCCGGCCCAGTTGCACTTCCTGCGAGTTGTTTCCTGTTTCTCTCCCAAAGTATTAAGCCGCACGGCTCGCTGGCACGAGCTCGGGTTGTGTTTGTGGATTGTACCAGAGAGGAAGCGCGTGCAGCTCACCTGGGCGTCCAGGGCCGCTATCTCGGCGTGCAGCTCACCTGGGCGTCCAGGGCCACTATCTCGGCGTGCAGCTCACCTGGGCGTCCAGGGCCGCTACCTCGGCGTGCAGCTCACCTGGGCGTCCAGGGCCGCTATCTCGGCGTGCAGCTCACCTGGGCGTCCAGGGCCACTATCTCGGCGTGCAGCTCTCCTGGGCGTCCAGGGCCGCTACCTCGGCGTGCAGCTCACCTGGGCGTCCAGGGCCGCTATCTCGGCGTGCAGCTCACCTGGGCGTCCAGGGCCACTATCTCGGCGTGCAGCTCACCTGGGCGTCCAGGGCCGCTACCTCGGCGTGCAGCTCACCTGGGCGTCCAGGGCCGCTACCTCGGCGTGCAGCTCACCTGGGCGTCCAGGGCCGCTATCTCGGCGTGCAGCTCACCTGGGCGTCCAGGGCCGCTATCTCGGCGTGCAGCTCACCTGGGCGTCCAGGGCCGCTATCTCGGCGTGCAGCTCACCTGGGCGTCCAGGGCCGCTATCTCGGCGTGCAGCTCACCTGGGCGTCCAGGGCCGCTATCTCGGCGTGCAGCTCACCTGGGCGTCCAGGGCCGCTATCTCGGCGTGCAGCTCACCTGGGCGTCCAGGGCCGCTATCTCGGCGTGCAGCTCACCTGGGCGTCCAGGGCCGCTATCTCGGCGTGCAGCTCACCTGGGCGTCCAGGGCCGCTATCTCGGCGTGCAGCTCACCTGGGCGTCCAGGGCCGCTATCTCGGCGTGCAGCTCACCTGGGCGTCCAGGGCCGCTATCTCGGCGTGCAGCTCACCTGGGCGTCCAGGGCCGCTATCTCGGCGTGCAGCTCACCTGGGCGTCCAGGGCCGCTATCTCGGCGTGCAGCTCACCTGGGCGTCCAGGGCCGCTATCTCGGCGTGCAGCTCACCTGGGCGTCCAGGGCCACTATCTCGGCGTGCAGCTCACCTGGGCGTCCAGGGCCGCTACCTCGGCGTGCAGCTCACCTGGGCGTCCAGGGCCGCTATCTCGGCGTGCAGCTCACCTGGGCGTCCAGGGCCGCTATCTCGGCGTGCAGCTCACCTGGGCGTCCAGGGCCGCTATCTCGGCGTGCAGCTCACCTGGGCGTCCAGGGCCGCTATCTCGGCGTGCAGCTCACCTGGGCGTCCAGGGCCGCTATCTCGGCGTGCGGCTCACCTGGGCGTCCAGGGCCGCTATCTCGGCGTGCAGCTGCGCGTGCTGGGTGGTGGCGGCGCGCGCGCGCAGCACGTCCAGCTCGTGCGACATGATCTCGTGCCTGCGGGGGACGGCCGGTCAGCGCTGCCGCCGCGGGGACCACTCCGCGGGGACAGACGGTGTCCGATTCATTGCATTTTAGTCGCGGAACTGGTGCGTGTGCGAATTTGTCAGATCTATTCGGCCGTTTTGGCAAGCGAATAAGACAAGCAAGGGGAGCTTTTTTCGTTTTGGCGGGAACGCGAAAAAGATAGCGTCATCGCATTGTATTATTTTCCAAAACTTGTGTTATTTTCAGTGTTAGTGCATAAAATTGGTGACATTCTATTCGTTAAGTGCTGGATTATAGGCGTGAGTATGGGAAAATGGTATAATGATGGTGAAACGTTTCTTTTCGTGTTGTTTCCAAAACTCCATAGAAGCTTCAAGTAAAATTGCCACCACTTTACGAGGAGTATGCTGGACTCAACTAAATACACAAAAATGTGGAGCAAAAACAAAAAAAGGCAAGCAAGCGGACACCGGCCCGCCCTAGTCCCCACCTCTGCGTGAGCGCGTGGTAGGTGTCGAAGAGCTGCTGGCCGGCCTGCAGCTCGGCCGCGGCCCGCGCCAGCTGCGCCTCCGCCGCCGCCGCCGTCGCCTCCAGCTGCCGCAGCCTGCGGGCGGGGCTTACTACGTGCTAATGGTTCTATGAATGATGTACACATATACAAACTTTCGCCTTTTAATATTATATTGTGTATATAGTATTTATAGGACTTGAATTCTGTGGCACAACACAGAAAAGGACACTCCGACCAGGAGCTTTGTATACGCCATAGATCAAAGCAAATCAAAATATTTTTTGCTTCATAAAAAATTAACTATTAAATAAATTTTATTACAATAAAAAAAAACTAAATCTCGGCTGAATTAGCAGCATTTTTCAACAAAATAATTGATAGAATCAAGCGTAACTTCGCAGAAATTCATCTTAAATACAAAACGAAATAAGAATATCTAGTGTTAACAAGCTAAATCCTAAATCCCAGGATTTAGCGGAATCACACTAAATATTCTTATTTTATTTTGCATCTTTCAACGTTAGCATCCAAACAATATTAATATAGCCTCAAATTAGCAAGGTAAAGAAGCTTGATAAATGGGCCTTCACGGACTGATCGGCCGCCCGCGCGAAAAACGAAAAAAAAAAAAATACGCGTCGAGGCGCTTGGCGCGGCTCAACAAGAACACGGAGAGAACAAGGAAGAACAAATTTTACACCGCATTCTTACCTAACCTGCAACGATAAATGTATTGCGCCTGACAACCGCACGCGCTCGCTAGTTGGTTCAGCACCTAGACAATGCACTGAAACTCACCCCTAGAAAAGTGATGGTCACTGTTTGGTAATCTAGCGCCGGTGTCATTCATCACAGGTTTCTACCAAAGGCCGCCGGCGGGGGGAGGGGACCCACCTGGCGAGCGGCGCCAGCAGGCCGGGCGGGGCGCGGGCGCCGCCGGCCAGCGTGCCCGCGGGGTCACAGGCGTCCCCGTCACGGGAGACGGCGCGGCGGCGCACGCGGGGGTGGAAGGTGACGCGGCGCGCGGTGGCCAGGTCGCGGCACACCAGCGCGCCCCCGAACACCCACGCCATGGCGGGCCGCAGCGGCGCCGGGAACGACACCAGCTCCAGCGCCAGCTGCACGTTCTCGGGGCCGCCGCCCTGCCCGGGGGGATCATGTTACAGTTGGACCGCTCTGTGGCGCCTACTGCAACACGTCCTAGGGAGTCACTGCTGTCAGACGTAACGCAGACGCACATTCCCCGCCCTGAAACTGGGCATTCGGACTAGTCGCGCATGTATACTACAATGCGTTCACAGAATTATTCTTCATCCGAACGGCCAAGGAATAGAACCCACTCATCACATCAGTAATTCCTCTAACAAACAATCTGGATCTTCAAGTGAACAGTAATTTTTTTTTAACACGGCAAATTGCCTTTATTTTCTAAATACTACAATGATTTAATAACTAATACTAAAAACTACCTACTACTACTACTACAAAAAAAAAACATTTGGACTATATACTGGCCGCGATGACCTATAGACAGTCCAAATGCTACAGTGAACAGTAAATGGACATCCCATGAGCAAACATCTTCGCTGGCATAAAAAAATCCCTCACCACATGCACCCAAAGCGACAAAGATAGTTGACGTCGCTGTAACAATCTGCTTTGCGCATCACATTTATTTATTCATATTAGAAAAAATTACAGCCAAATGAGAAAGAGAGAACCTAATTATCTATTGAAGTAAAACTTTCTTACGCACGCTTAACTTGAACTTTAATTTTGAACTTGAACATTGTATTCCATTCTCCTTACAAATTATATTTAACAAATCACTTTCGTGTGGATTTTTTCCTACAAATATCACTCATATCCACAAGAAAGGGGATCTAGGAGATATCTCTATCTATACTATCGACAATTGGTAAATTGTTCGAATCAATCATTCAAAAACGAATTTCTTTCCATTTAAAGCTTCTATTCATTCCGCAACAGCATGGTTTTTTAGCACGATCAACAGCTTCAAACCTCCTTGCCTTTGTCAGTGACATATATGAGGCATTCGAGAATAAACACGAAGTCCTCGCAATTTACACTGACTTTTCTAAGGCTTTCGATGTAGTAAACAATGGCCTGTTAGTAGAAAAATTGGGTCATGCTGGTATCTGTGGGTCTTTGTTAAGATGGGTCGACTCATATCTACGCCATCGCTCCCAACTAGTAGTAATGGTCAGAGGTTTTATGTCTCCTCCATGAACGGTACCGTCAGGTGTGCCTCAGGGCTCTTATCTAGGACCGCTTTTTCTTGTTTACGTCAACGATTTATGCATCAATATAACGTCCAAATATCAAACGTTTTTGCCAATGACCTTAAGCTTTAAAAAGCCATTCACATTCATTCTCAAGACGACATTAATTGTCTTCAAAGGGACATTAACACTATTAATAACTGTAAAATGACAATTTACAATTGTAAAGATGGCGACATTGACATCAAACAAAGCAAAAACAAAGTTATACCGGTACCGATACCGGTATTTTCTTTTATTTAAAATGTTTGTCTTGGAGAAAACATCTCAGAGATTTTTTTTATGTTATTGTATGATGTGACGAACTAATCGTTCACCTGGGGGTGATCACAGAACTTTGTTTGCAATGCAACAGATGTTTCATTCCTAATTTGAAAATTTCCATACTTACTATGAACATAAGCTGCATATTGAAACTGTCAAATCCTTGCAAATAAGTGTTCAATCTGTTGCAATCGTTACGTGATCGCCTAGCAAATGTTAAGCGACACGCCGCCCATAACAGAACAGTGTGACTCAGAACTCTAAAATATAAAGTATCGTATCGCGTGACACTGCACTGTGCACGTCATCCTAAGACATCAGCACAGTCTGGTAATAACATTACTCGACTGTGAGATCAGAAAAAAAATTAAAGAAATTGTCAAATTAGGGACACTAAACGTAATGTTTGGTTGGGCAGACAACGTCGGCCAGCCGGCAGCTTGGTGGCAGGTGGACTCACAATCTCCTGCGCCAGCCGGACGGTCTGCGGGTCGATGGCCTGCCCGGAGATCTTGTCGAGCGGGATGATGGTGGTGCGCACGCGCAGGCCCTTCTGCAGCAGCAGCTTGCCGGTGGCGGCCGACTCCACCACCAGGTTGTACAGCTGCGGGGGGCTCGGAGTCAGGGTCAGCGGCAAAACGTACCGGTTATTTTGGTAACAACTTTAAATCAACAAATGATTATAGGTATGTACAGTATGATTATAGGTATGTACAGTATGATAGCAGTGAAAAAAAATGCAGAAGATTTCCTGATAAAAAATGCAAACTAAATGAATATATTTTACTGTATTTGTTGTTATGGCAAAAGTACGGATAAAGCAAATAATTTTGTGTAAAAAGCTATTTCAGCAAATTGAGTGTCAGGATTATAACATGTACTTAATACTCAGATCTGAAGCTTTCATTATGCCCGTCAAGAAAACTTTTTTGTTAAATAGATAGGTGCTTGTTCATATTAATTATGCCTTATGTCGGGTGACGATACAGTCGATAGTGGCGAATACTTAATTATTTCATTATTTTGATTAGTGAAATGATTGAGTATAAACTAGACCGAATATGTACATGTGTACATCAACCTTCCACAGGTTTATATACTAATCTTGCAGTAGTTCATCAGTAAACCGTCTGATTTTACGCACAGCATATGAGCAGAGCTCAATCTACCAGCAATGTTTCATATGTGAGGACCCCACTGTAATTTAGAGTCTATAGTTATGCCAAGGAACGTGACAGATTGTACCAAATCTAATGGCTCACCATTCAGTAATAAATTTGTAGGAGTCCCCCTAACATTAGGTAACGAAAACTTAATGCATTTAGTTTTCTTACTATTTAACAGTAGATTGTTTTTAGTAAACCAGTTCAAAACCAGTGAAATTGCCTTGTTAACGTCGTCAAAATCATTAATAGATCGGTCAACCTTAAAAATAAGAGACGTATCATCTGCGAACAAAACAATATCACATAGGTTCTTTACAAAAAATGGAAGATCATTAATATAGGCCAAAAATAAGAATGGTCTTAGTATTGAACCTTGCGGGAACCCAATTTTAGTGATAGAACCACATGATCTTGCTCCATTAAGGGTGGAGTTCACCAAATCTATGATAACCGAACGTTTACGTAATCAGCCGATGAATTCCCAAACGTCGTTTAACCGATTGATTAAATATTTGCTGTTCACCACGCGAATTCGGACCATGATCACTAAATCGCCCGGTCAGTGCGGCATTCAAAGTGAATGAACGAACATTGTAAGGCAACTTATTTGCAAAGTCATTTATCGGTACGTAGTCGATACCATGACGGATTGTTTGTATTTAGCAGCATAAAATATAATACTTTCAATTTTAAAAGTGCATTAGAACGTACGCATAGCACTATTGCACTACAGTTTCCAATTTGGGTAGGTAAACTGCCAGAGAATTATTTCTGGAAAAAAATAATTACATCATCTAGGTATAAAGACATACTTACTTACCTATGTAGGCACAATAGTTCTCAGGCTGATATTATACGTATATAATAAGTACTTATGTTAGTGATTACAAATATAAATTGTAGTCATATCTAGGATTAATTAATGTACACTAGATTATGTACTTAGGATTTATTCATGAAAAAATAAAGATTTTTGAAATTGAATTGAAATCTCACCCAGGACAAACATTTGCGTGATGAACATCGATGCTTATTCTGTGGCTGGGTATTATATTGTATTCTATGTATATATTTACAAACAAAAAGTATCTAAGTATTCGATCAGTTATCTGGTTCCCATAGTACTTCGATACGAGCTTCCTTAGTTTCTGGATAGGTGGCGCTATGTGAAATGTTCATAAATATTTTTTTTATTTTTTATTATTTATTTATTTCGTTAATAACTCCAGGAATATAATAACGTAACCAACTATGTTGCTCTGATCGCAAAGACAGTTCAGAAAAATGCACCATATAGCGTAACCGAGATTTAAACGACGTTGTCGAGGTCGGTTAAAATAATCGGGCGTTTATGGTATTTAACCGTCTGTTATGTTGTGGTGAACACCAAAAACGGTTTAACCGACCGTTAAACTGGTAACCGGCCGTTTAAAAATCTGGTGAACTTCACCCTAACTTGAACTGTCTGAATTCTATTACCAAGATAAGAAGAGACAAGATCAAGAGCTTTCCCAACAAACCCTGTAATAATGCTTTAATTTAAAAATTAGGGTTTCGTGACATACGCAATAATAATATAAACAATACGCTTCGGATAAGTCACAGAAAATACCTATGGCATCCTGTGACTTCTCCCAAGCACCAAGTATATGTTTAAAGAGTTCTACACCTGCATCTGTAGTTGATCGTCCTTTTGTAAATCCAAACTGTTGACTGTGAAACAGTCCGTTAAGGTTAAAAAATGTTAATGTTATGTGGTGTGTAATCATTTTCGGCCTAGTTTGTGTATTAGTGTGGCTCCACACTACGTATGTAGTGTGAGGTGTGCAGTGTGGAGGTATGTAGTGTGGGGTGTGCAGTGTGGAGGTATGTAGTGTGGGGTGTGGACCGCTGACCTTCCCCCCGGCCACGGTCTCCAGCGCGGTGCAGTACTCGGGGTCCTTCACCTCGATCAGGTCACACACCGTGCCTGCAAGCCGACACCGTGTCACATACGGACCTGTTACATTACACTGAAACACAACTGTATCATTGATTTTTTTTTTTTGGACAACCAACGGGTTTTTTAATAAATAATATGAGAACAGGTAAATAAATACTCCAAAGCCAAATACAGGTTATCACTCTTAGAATTAATAAGTAGGTGTAAAAAATGAAGAAGAAACAATGTGCGGCTTTGCAGCGTTGTACCGAGTATGGCGGCGCGCGGGGCCAAAATGAAGAAGAAACAATGTGCGGCTTTGCAGCGTTGTACCGAGTATGGCGGCGCGCGGGGCCAGTACGTACCGAGTATGGCGGCGCGCGGGGCCAGTACGTACCGAGTATGGCGGCGCGCGGGGCCAGTACGTACCGAGTATGGCGGCGCGCGGGGCCAGTACGTACCGAGTATGGCGGCGCGCGGGGCCAGTACGTACCGAGTATGGCGGCGCGCGGCACGCGGGGCGCGGGGCCAGTACGTACCGAGTATGGCGGCGCGCGGCACGCGGGGCGCGGGGCCAGTACGTACTGAGTATGGCGGCGCGCGGGGCCAGTACGTACCGAGTATGGCGGCGCGCGGGGCCAGTACGTACCGAGTATGGCGGCGCGCGGCACGCGGGGCGCGGGGCCAGTACGTACCGAGTATGGCGGCGCGCGGCACGCGGGGCGCGGGGCCAGTACGTACCGAGTATGGCGGCGCGCGGCACGCGGGGCGCGGGGCCAGTACGTACCGAGTATGGCGGCGCGCGGCACGCGGGGCGCGGGGCCAGTACGTACCGAGTATGGCGGCGCGCGGCACGCGGGGCGCGGGGCCAGTACGTACCGAGTATGGCGGCGCGCGGCACGCCGGGCGGCGGCGGGGGACGCGCGCGCGCCCGCTCGAGCCGCGGCGCCAGCGCGTCCCCCGCGTCCCGCGCCGCGCGCGCCTCCGCCTGCAGGCGCCGCACCTCCTCCGCGCGCTCCGCGCTGCGCGCCGAGTCGAACTGCAGCGCTTGCAGCTCCGCCGTCACGGCCGCCAGCCGCGCCTGCAGCTCGCCGATGGCGGCCTGGTCGCGGCGGTACAGCTCGGCGCCGGCGCGGAACTCGGCCTGCAGCGCGGCGCGCCGCTCGGTCGCCGCCGCCAGCTCCAGGCGCGCCGCCTCCGCGCGCGTGCCCGCCGCCGCCGCCGCCGCCGCCGCCTCTGCGACAAGGGCCGTGCGAGGGACCGGCGGGGGCCGCCCGCCGCCGAGCGGAGCCGCGCCTCACCCATGAGCCGGTCCTGCAGCGAGTCCTGCGGGCCCTCCTGGCCGCTGCCGGCCGACACGAGCCGCCGCTGCGCCTCCGCCAGCCCCGCGGCGCCCGCCTCGCTGGCCGCCCGCAGCGCCGCGTACTCCGCGGAGGCCCGCTCGAGGCGCGCGGCGCGCTCGGCCCGCAGCTCGCCGTCGGCGTCCAGCGCGCGCTGCAGCAGGCGCGCCCGCTGCTGCAGGTCACGCTGCGCCCCGCGGGCCGCCGACAGCGCGGCGCCGGCGCGGGCCTCCGCCCCCTCGGCCTGCTGCAGCTCCGCTTGCAGCTCTTTCAGCACGCTGCCGCTCTCCTGCGGGCACAGCACCGCCCCGCTCGATTTTTGCATAGATACGTGCATGAAAGATACTTTATTGCTCATGACTAAAACAAATACATGGGCAAGCTCAATGCCAAGTATCATTGTCTTTCAGTTAACTTAGTGCTGATTTAAAATAAATTTAATTATTATTGTATCATGCTAAATAGACATTGATTTTCATAAAGTAACTAAAAATAAATGTAACACTTGAACAAATCGCGTGTCCCTTTCTTACAAAACAAAAATCATTTAGAGCTAGCTCACGGCTACTATTGCTGTAATATTTATTTATTTTTTTATTTTTTTTTTTCATGGAAAACAAACAGCTTTAAGCAATATATTATAGTACAAAATTTGTTATCAAACAAGCCTTAACAGTTTTCACAAATAGAACAGAGCTACATTCCAGTTTATATATAATTAAACTAAATAAGTGCAGACTATTGAAATATTTACCATTTAAGTGGTGCGATTATAACATTGAATTGATATTTAAATAAGTAAAAAAAAAAAAAAAAAAAAAAAAGGAAAAAGCAAAAAGCAAATCCATATCAATCTATAGAACCGGAGCAAAGAGTAAACCTATAAGTCATCAAAAAAAGTAGATGTTACATAATTTTTGAAGAAATTTGATTTTGCTGTAAATAAATCAACATTCTTAGAATAGTAGGGATTAAAGTTTCTGCATACACGAATAAAGAAAGAATTCTGTCTATAATTAGTCAAACATGTATCCACATGAAGCATGAGATAGTTCCGTCTGGAGACAGCACGAGTAGGTACCTGGAGTTTGATCTTCGAAAGAAGATCGCAACACTCCGTTTTGTTCAGAACTAGATTATGAAGGAACTAACAATATAATGAGCTGTCTATTTAAAAAATGTAAAACCGTATTTGGCTGTAAGTTTTGCTAAGTTAGATATGTTAATGTTGAATTTTAAGAGCTGTGGTTTTTGTTAAAAAATATACAATAAAAAATAAAATTTCTGTATTTCTGTATTTTAATATGCCTGTAACTTAGTAATTTTTTGTGATATCTAATTCTAGTTTTCACATCTGTCTGTGTTTTGTATAAATATAACAGTCAAAAAGCCTATTATGAAAGCCATTTCACTATCTTTGCTATACAAATATTTTGGGATGGACTTGTGTATTAAGAAATAAAACAAAACAAAATTTATCATATCCCTGACTTTCAAAATGATAAAAAAAACCTGCAGCTTTCAAAATCAAGTACATAACATGACAAGCATCAGTATGTAACATGATTGTTCATGCATTGGTGTGATGTGATAATTCATACTTTATCACATGCCACCATACAACCATGTTATTTGTCTCTCAACTCCCTACATATATAACCCACCATACCTCATCCAGTTTCTTGTTTATTTCATCAATCATGTCATCAATATTTTTCATTTCAAGCTCATTGTCCTTTATGGCATCCTCTTTGCTTTTGATTTCATTCTCCACTTCTTGTGCCTTAGCTTCTGCTTCTTTGGCTTTATCTTCGGCACAAACATACCTTCAAACATTTGTAAATGTCAAGTTAAGGTACACAGAATATACATGCTAGGGTTACTAATGTAATTTCTAAGGATACGGAAGGATTTCCAAATATTTGGTAATTATTTGTATACAGCATATGGAACCCATTCAGCAACACATATAGTATTTTTTATTCATAAATAATTAAGGTTCCCTATCTGAATTTTAAGTTTGGGACGTCTTAGTTAAGCCTCTGGTGACCTGTTTGTCCAAACTAAATATGGATGTATCTATTGAACCATAATAATAGGTAGCCAGCTAAAGTTTTCACATAATATGCATATTTACAAAATAAATTCATGTGAAATTCATTTTAACTAAAAAATGATCATGTGACTTACTTGTAGGCAGTATGAAGTTTGGTGAGATTTTCCAGTTCTCTGACAACTTTCTGATATTCTTGGAACTGTGATCTTTCATCCTGCAGTTTTTGTAGTTTTGGGGCAATATCTTCTTTTATTATCTGAAGTAATTATAGAAAAAGAAATTTCATCAATCATTAAAAAAAATCATTATTGTAACTAAGCTTTTCAATCTTTTCAGCATCTAAATATAATGATGGTACCCTACAATTTCATAACTAGTTGACAACAAGTTTACACAATGTGCATTAATGATACCTATGAGCAGCACAGTACTTACATCATTGAGCTCTCGCAGTTTGGCATCTTTCTTCTCAATCGTTTTTTGAGCTGATTGTTTCTTGGCTTCATACATTCTAGTGCCCGCAGCTTCTTCTACCATAGACAATATCTGAAATATTAAAACAACATTCAACACCAATGCATTTTATAATTCTTTCAAAATTATACTATGCTAACTATTATCTCAATGGGTTAACACATAACTCTAGGACAGCCACTTGCCAAAACCACAAATCTTAAAATAAGCATTAAACAGCAAGAAACCAAGCATACTTAAATGTAAGCCATACCTCGGGAGGTTTCATATTCAAAACCTTCGTGATTCTCCCTTGCATTATAAGGAAATGAGGGTTGTTCACATTGAGCTGGACTGAACAGAACAGATCACTGACTCGCTTGTTCTGGACATTGATACCATTTATCAAGTATTTGTTCTTGCCACCCATTACTACCTGAAGATGTAAATATATTTAAAGTAAACCTGATCTAATATGAAAATTTTGAAAAGGGTTTATTCATTTTTATTGAAATCCTAGTAGGAATATATATATATATATAAATACCTGTCTAGTGACTGTAATTTCTTTGCTATCATATCCAATGGGTTGTTGAGCTCTATTAGTGTTATCAAAAGTGATGCTAACTGTAGCCTTGGTGATGCCAGCCTGACCATGCTTGTATATAAGCTCCTGCAGACTGCCAGCTCGCACCTACAATAAACAAACAAGCTGTAAATAACTCTAAAGCACTCATACCTTCATACCTTACCAGTTCCTCACAACATAAAAATGAATACATTACTAACAGACAAATAATCTGCTGTGTTCAGTGCTATTACTTACATTGGATAAATTGGTAATTCCAAGTACAAAACATATCGAATCCAGTATGTTAGACTTTCCAGTGCCGTTCAGCCCTGTAATAGCATTGAAAGCTGGATCAAAGCCTGTAATTTCTACTCGGTTTCCGTAGGATTTGAAGCCCTCCAGCACAATTGATTTTATATACATCTCCGATTTTACTGTCTATCATCGAAATCAAAATAGAAGTTATCTATATTAATAATTTAAACACAGAACCAAATAGAATACAATAACTGATTAGAAATCAATATTATTAGATGCGCAAATTAAATCAACATCTACTAAAAACTCAAATTCAATCAATCCAACTTTGTTATTAATATTATTTTACTATGATTTTATTAAAGTCAGAACTTGAGAAGGCGGGAGCGCGCGCGCATGAAAAGAATGAGAGATGTCACTTGATTGAAGCAAAGGCCGAATCGAATAACTCACTGTCGTACTACTCTATTCGATCATATAAATGGTTTGAACATGTCATGTCTTATAAATACATTATTTGAATTAATTTATTTGAATTTATATAATTACTAGTTGCGCCCCCCGGTTTCACCCGCGGATAAAAAGTATCTTAATTATTTGCTTATCCCACGGGAAAATTTCACTATGCCGGGATAAAACGTAGCCTATATGTTAATCCAGTGTAATAAGCTATCTTGGTACCAAATTTCATACAAATCCATTCAGCCATTTGAGCGTGAAGGAGTAACAAACATACACACATACAAACTTTCGCCTTTATAATATTAATTAGTGTGATGTGATGTGATGTTTCTTTTTTAGAAGACGAACAGCTGTGATATGTGTGTGTATAGTGTGTAGTGTGTGTATTGATAGCGAGTGATAGACTGTACATCTAAACAGATGATAGATATAAAGGGTTACGATAAAAGGGTTATAAACTGTATATACACGGTGGAATTTAATTCACTCTTTTCCATAAATGTATGTACTCAGACCATGCCATAGAATAATTCGTACAGGGTTAAATTAAAAAAAAAATTGTTTTAGTACTTAGTGCCTGCTAATATAACTGCATGACAGCCAAAATTTCTATTTAACGGTACCCACAGCGCGGGCACCAGCTGAGTGCTTTGTAAATGTTTTGTAGGCAATAAAACACCTGCTGTTTTCAATGTCGCAAGTCTTTTCTTTAGAATTTCAACTTGCCGTTATTTGATAATATCTAGATTTAAGTTTCATTTCATAAGTACTTTTTTCATTAAGTTCTATGGGAGCGTTCTATAATATGGACTAAATACATACAATAAAGGAAAAGAACGAATTAAATTCCACTTTGTATAAATATTTACATAATAAAAATTAAGTAAAGTATAACTAAAACGACTGCACGGAACCAAAGAACCAAATGTGACAACCTTGTGTCAGTAGT
This sequence comes from Ennomos fuscantarius, assembly GCA_905220475.3. Lineage (NCBI taxonomy): Eukaryota > Metazoa > Arthropoda > Insecta > Lepidoptera > Geometridae > Ennomos > Ennomos fuscantarius. Next base: position 14,108,492 of record HG992042.1, read on the forward strand.
AATTTAAAAAAAAAACTGTTTAAATAATTAAAATTAAAAACATAAAACGCCCAAATTCAGAAAATCCACTTGAAAGTTATCGATTCCATTCGAATGATGGATGATATCAACAAAACATTCAACCATCGATTTAACATATCCTGCCATATGGTTTATATATATGGATTTTAAATTTTAACGGCCAAATATGTCAATGCCAAGAAACAGAATAATACACAGAACGGAGAAAAAATATTTGATTACGTATAAATGGTTTTTTCTTTAAACTGTTAATAGTATAGTTTGTAAATAAGAAGCTCATAGAGGAGTTTTGGCGGGAAAACGAAAAAGATCGCGTCGCCTCATTGTATTATTTTCCAAAACTTGTGTTATTTTCAGTGTTAGTGCATAAAATTGGTGGCATTTTATTCGTTAAGTGCTGAACTACAGACATGAGTGTGGGAAAGTGGTATAATGATGGTGAAACATTCTTTTCGTGTTGTTTCCAAAACTCCATAAAAGGTTCTGGTAAAGTTGCCACCACTATACTAGGAGTATGACTTGACTAAGACTATGGTCCGTATTACAAAATGATGCTCAGTCATCGATCGGTGTTCAAGCAGAGATTTCATTCACTAATTGATCACTTGTTAATGAAATCTCTGCTTGACTTGAGCACCCATCGATGACTGAGCATCATTAGGCATGACGAAAGATTTTGAAATCCTCTTCCGTAATGTGGGTATACATTTACTATTTACGGAAAACCTTTATTTCGGTAATAAACTTAATTTAAACCAAGATTAAAGCCATTTTCGTAATATTTTTTAAATGCGGCGCGAAAACAGCTCACTGGTGTCATGGCGTCGGCTCTGACGTCACGCCTAGGTAAACTTGTCACTGTGTCTACGCGTAGCGAATAAAGTAAACAAATTATTAAAATAATTCGTGTGATTAAAATGAATGCTAAAGTTTACAAGTGGTGTGCAGTACGGCAGTGTAAAACCACATCAATAAGAATGCCCAACAAAATGTTTGTTGGGCATTATTGATGTTCCAAACAAGAATAATATATTATATGATACAATATGATGTATAATAATATTTCTTTGCTTTGCTATTTCTTCTTTTATTATTATTATGCTCTGGGCAAATCTTGCATTTTACTTTACAAAATGTTTCCGTCCCGTTTTAGTTGCACATAACTGATTACATTATCCCCGTATGATGGTCTCGAAGACCTGAAATATTTGAATTTAATTAGAACAAATACATATACATTCACTTGGTGAGTTATCAGATATTAGTTTTTACTATGCGGAAAAATATTACTTGTACTAGTAGGTGCTTTTTGTACCGAAAAATACTTGTATTATGGCATATTAACATGGTATTAACTCTAAAATAGCAACTTACAATCTGTGAAAGAGCTAACCTCAAAAATAAACAAAGGCAAGTTTATTTTAAAAATAACCTATGAAAGTAGGTACATAAAATAAAATAAACTCACATGAGCTTGAAATATATCTAATTCTTGTTTATATCTAAGTTCGTTGTATCTAGGGTAAAAATAGGTGGATACAAAATTTTTTGTACAAGGAAGTTTTTACGTTTCTAAACTCAGACGAGCAAAATTCCTTATTTGTTGCGAGAAAATCGCCCACCATTAATATATTAATCCTAAGCAAATTTCAGCTATTTACCTTAATAAAGCTTAGTTCCATTGTTACAGCAGAGTGGAATCGATATCACACGTGAAAGAATACAAAATAACAAAATCAATCCAAAAGCGTATATTCACAACAGCAAAAATCTAAGTGTGACGTCATGCGCTGTATTTGGCGTTTAACGTTATTTAGTATAAATTTTATGGTAAAAACATTAAATCGACCATTTTTTGATACTGTCGTCATGCCTATTTTACTATATGATGCAACTTGATGACTTGGACTGTGACTTCACTTGACTTATGTACATGTATCCTTTTGTTTCTTTTGCACGTGTAGGAAAACAATAATATTCAGCGACAAGGATCGCACGGCACTGTCCAAGGGTTCAAGGGTGTTTCGGGTGTCATGCAGCTCATATCGAACAATGGACGATGATTCTCTTGAATTGAATTTAGACAAAATTATTTGAATTTGGCTATGAAAGAAATAAAACGAATGTAATTATTTTTCCAACTCTCACAAATGAAAATCTACAAAAGTCTAGGCGGTATGGTCCTACGACATAGGCATAATAGGGTGACGAGTAAAATTTACACTTGACATTGACGTTTTCACTTTCTTGCCGCGAGGCGCCCGCCTATTTTATTTTAATTTTTGCAGCACTCAGAAGAATATTTAATATTTTAATATTGTTCTGCGACCCCGAATTTCTATAAATTTGGAGTACATATAACTGTAAAAATTTTGAAATAATAGGTAGTGTAGTAAAAATCAAATAGAAAGCAAAACCTACGAAAAAGAAATACCAAGTCGAAGTTGTTGAGCAATTCAAAAAAATGGATTTTAATAATACTGGTGCCATGCGGAGTCCCTTTTCGCCCAGAGTAAGACAGTCTATCGGTGGACGAAGGCCAATAGGTCTGTCTTCATCAGAAAACAACCAAAGGTCTGACTTTATTCCTTATAAATAGTTAAAAAAAATTTACATGCAGAATAGCAATTTTTCTTGAACATAGGTAGTTTTATGAATATTTATACCAGGTGACTGGCCCGGCTTCGCAGGGGTTATCTAAGCCGTCCGGAGATCAAATCAAACGCTCACAAAAAAAATCTTTTTTTTTTACCTAGCCGTTCAGGAGTTAGTGACATTATCACATACTGAAGAAAATTATATGTATATGAGATTTAAATTATTCTCAATTGACGTTAATCGGAATTGAACTTGAGGTGTTTTCATGATGTCTTTGTAGCAAATTCATGCAGCCAGTGGGTGAGCAGGTGGGGGACGTTATTTACAAGACTCCGCTGATCACTGTGGAGACTCATGGTCAGCCCTTACCTGTGATGGTCACAGAGGCCCTAACTTTCGGTAAGTACTTATATACCCAAAGGTGATAAACACAAAAATATGAGGATAATGGATGAGTAAAAATCACATTGTCAGGAATTTGTATACCTCCTAAACACCTCATATGCATATTGTGCATTTTGCAAAGCCTTCACCAGGCAGACAAGTGTCCATAGAAAATTAATTATGTGACAAATTTATCTTTGTGGGTTTGTTCATACAAGTAATATGAAAATGGTTCAAGTTGATAATTCTACTTTGAGATACAAATTTATGGTTATTAAGTTTTTGCTCTGATTGTGCTATTCATCCCTTATTTATGGCAAAGGAGTTGTGACATTATTGTATGGAGCTAGGCAGAGTGGTAAAAACACTTTTTCATTTTTATTATGCATGGATGTATCTGTGCAAATGGATACTAACATCTACTCAAACAACAAATGCAATGACACAAAACCTAGTACAATGTTAGGTTTTTCTGTTAGATGAGTTATATGATGTTCATTAAATGTTTGTGTTATTTAAAGCCCTTAAAATGATAATTTGAACCTTATATTTTGTTTGGTAATATGATATTTGTTAAATATATTAGCTGTTATATGAAATAGGGTTGAAAAGAAGCTGCGCAAAAAAGGCAGTCTGGTAGCTATGGCAAAATGTCTATATATAAAAAACCTTGTTTTAGGTTTTTGGTGAATCTGAATTATTTGAGAATTAATGAATTTCAGTGATTATTTTTTCTATATCTGCTTTTTATTATCTAAAAATGTATTCATATATAAAATATAAATACAAAATGTAAATATACATTTTTAGTATTTATAATCAAATAAATGATAATGTTGTGGCCTTGTCTGTTAGCAAGTCACTTTAACCCTTCAGTTATTTTGGAAGAAGTGTTTGGATTGATGATCAACAAAGTTATAGGGTTCTGTTTTGTTGTTCATAAATGTATATATAATCATCAGTCAGTACAGAGTGCCTTATTATTGGAATCATAATCACTTTAGAGCTGGTTTTCTACTTCACCATTAAGAGTAACAACTAATTTATTTAATTGTATAGAAAATATATTTTCAGTTTGCATTATTCAACTGTTTACAATTGTTTATCTATTATTATGGCAAATATTTAGGGACATCTCTCTATGATTAGCATCCAAGGTGGCATTTTATGGGGGAAGCCTACGTTCAGCAGTAGATGCATCTTGCTTGAGCTGTACAAATCAAGATATCTCTTCTCTCGAGACACCGTTTGACCGATGCACGATCACGCGGATCACGTCGCCTTTTGTTGCGTTTGATTGGTCAAACCGTGAGTCGGGACAAGCGTTTCGTGCGGTGCAGGCAGCAGCGACGTGAGCGTGCGCATGGCGCCGTCCGGGTGGTGCTGGGTGGTGTCGGGGCGCCGCGTGCTGGTGTGGCCCGGGGCGCCGCCCGCCGCCGGCGCCCCCGGCGCCCCCGCCGCCCCCGCGCGGGAGCTCACGCTGCCGCAGACCGACCTCGCGCACAAGGCCGACCTCGTCTACGTCTTCTACTCCGATGGCGCACAGGTCACTATTTGTTAGCTCATTTTAGAAACGATCTATGATACTTACCGATCTTCAGTTTGTCCATAATTTTCCTACTTACTAATCTTTAGCTACACGTTCAAATTGTAATATTGTACCAGAACCACAGAGTTCCAACATGAAGTGCTTCAAAATGATACCTTGAGGTTGAATTTCCTTTTCATCGAGTGAAGCGTCCGCTCGGTTGCATCCTTTAACATTACTTTACCGCGAGGGGGGGTGCCGTGGCGGTTGCAGATGCCGGGCTGCGTGGGCGTGTCGCCGGAGGGCGTGGTGCGCTGCTGGGGCTCGGTGGGCGCGGAGGGCGTGTTCCAGGACGCCGCGTGCGAGCTGGCGGGCCAGGAGTGCGCGCAGCTGGCCGCCGCGCCCGGCGCGCTGCTGCTGGCCACCACCACCTGCACGCTGGTGCTGCTGACGCCGTGCTGCGAGGGTGCGTACGGCCCCGCGGCCGGGGCGGCGGCCGGCGCGGCCTGACGCCGCTCGTGTTGCAGACGGGCGCGCCACGGTGCGGCGCCGCACGCTGCGCGCGCCGGGCGGCTGGCTGGGCGGCCTGGGCCGGCGCGTGTCGCACCTGTTCTTCGGGAACCTGCCGCACGGCGACACGCGGCTCGTGGGCGCGGTGGCGCTGGGCGGCAGCCGCGCCGCGCCGCACGTGGCGCTGGTGGCGGGCGGCGGCGCGGGCGCCGGCCCGCTGCTGCAGCTGTGGCGCGGCGAGGAGCTGCACGAGCACGACCTGCGCCGCGCCATACTCGACTCGCAGCAGTTCGCCGCGCACGGTAACTACTGCATGGTATATGCAGGTTCATGTCAATACCAATCAAAAATAAAACTTTTAAATGGACAATTTTTATGTCTGTACAAATAACAGTAGGTACTCATATTTGGCACTTTATTTTTGGACTGAACTATTACATTGTAATATAGTTAATTGTTAACGTGATCATTTCAAACATTCATTTAAATCATCTCCATTTTTTGTACTAAATATTAGTGACCTATCGTCGTACAAAAGAAAGCAGTAACCGAACCGTAGTTGCCGGCGCAGGCGAGGCGGGCGGCGCGGAGCTGGCGGCGGTGGACGTGCGCGGCGCGGGCGGGGACCTGCTGCTGCTGCTGGCCGCCGGCGCCGGCCGCCACCACGTCGGTCGGTGCACGCCTCTATACTTATATTGTACCTTTTATAGGCTTGCATTTGACCACTGACTCACCTGATGGTATGTGACGACGCGGTCGACGATGCAACGTGCTTGGTATGAGATTCTGTTACGCTGAACCAGAAGGGCTAAACCAAAGATAAATAAAGCCACTTGATAGCTCGTGAACATAATTTCTCCTACAAACACGACTCACTAGCGGGGGCAGAGGGCGAGGTAACAGCAGAGTGATAACATATTACTTATTCTGTAAGCATTTACTATGCTTGCAATTGGCTGGTCACGATAATCACGCAAGAGCAAGGATAAAACGAGACAAAACCATACGAAATCACAAAGAACAGAGTAGGACGGAGCAAAAGACATCAACGGGTTCCCGCTTCTTATTCTTCTTCTTCTTCATAATATTCGATTTTAATTTCAAAATGTACTAAGTTTTCTCTAATTACCATATGAAAATTGCTTATTTGTGGAATGATATGCCGTCCTTTGCATAGCCAGATGTCTTGCTATTCTCCTCGCACCATTTCACAGAGCAATCACTCGTTTTTCTAATATTCTGTGATTTTTTTCGTTAGCTGTTTCTCCGCGGAAATTCAAAACGAAACTGACGCACTTGCGAAGGCTAGTAGTGGAAATCAACTACCATTTTTCGTATGAGGGGAAGTTATATCATTGGTCAAGTGGATTTATAGTCCATAGGTTAAATGGTTCGATGATCCTATCGCAGTTGGTATTATTCGACCGGGTCGCTTAAAACGTGACTCTTCCACGACTGTAGAGTAGATTTAATGAAAAGAGTCTTCAGGGTGGGTTCATCATCATTTAATTCAATTAATAAACTCAGAAAGCGCGAAACGTCTCCGTTTCAGCTTGGACAAAAATGATTTCGTATGTTTAGTTTAGTTTTCGTAGTTTTAGAGTTCAAGAGGTCTCATTTCATTCTCGTGAAATTAATATATTAATATATTAATAAATGTGAACAGGTTCGATAGTTACACTTTTTTTTTTTTTATCGAATTAGTTTTTGGAAAATTTTCCACATAAGAGGGCTACCTAGGGGGTACTAGGGGGGCTTTCAACATAAAAAAATGTATACAGAATTGAGGTGGCGAGATCTACAAGTCACGGTGGTCATTGCAAATACGCGAGTTTAGTAATAAGCCCAAGCCGGAAGGCGAGTGACGGGGACGCGGTGCTGCAGCGCACGTGAGCCTGGCGGAGCCGGCGCGGCCCGCCGTGCGCCTGCTGGCGGCGCTGCGCTGGGCCGAGCCCGAGCCGCCGCGCCTGCTGCCGCTGGAGGCGCACGCGCTGCTGTACGCCGGCTCGTGCGTGGCGCTGGCGGCGCCGGCGGCGGCGGACGGCGAGCGCGTGCGGCCGGGCGCGGCCGGCGACCGCGTGCTGGCGGCGGAGCCCTGCGGCGCGCGCGCGCTGCTGTTCACGCGCGCGCACGGGCTCGCGCTGCTCACCGTCACGGCCGCGCACGGGTCAGTTGCTCCCTGAATAGGAACCGAATGGACCGACGCGACCGCACTTAAACAATACCGATAAAATGGAAACCTGTTGTTTTCACGTTTACGTTTGTTGCGTTACGTCCACATCGCTTTGCACGATCTCCTATCGTTAACACTGCCAGTTTTAATATTCAGCTTGTTCGGAATATTTTGCTAAATTAAAACATTTTTTTTATCTATATGTATCATAGCAAAGATTCGCCCGATAGCTCAGTTGGTAGTAACCCTGCCTTCTAAACTGTGGATTGTGGGTTCGATTCCCACTCAGGACAAACATTTGTATGATGAACATACATATTTATTTTATATCTAATATATTTACAGCAACACATTACAGTACAACAGGCATCTCAACATATACGAAAACTCGAGGAGAGGAGTTGTATTTTAATAGACTTTAGTACAGACGGGCAGTAGAGCTTAGATATCGTTTCTCTTGTCCCGCTCCCGCCCTGCCGACGCCCCGGCCCGACGCCCCGCCCCGCCCCGCCCCGACCCGCGAGCAGCGCGCCGGGCGAGGCGGCGGCGAGCGAGGCGCGGCCGCGGGCCGTGGACGCGTACGACGGACACCTCACGCTCTTCGAGATCGACCCGCATGAGGTGACAAGTGCACATTGCTTCGGTTGGGTTGTTGTTTACTTTGGTACTTGTAGGGTACTTTATCTTTTTTCTAAGATAATTTTTTTACACGGCAAATTGCCTTTATTTCTTAAATACTACAATGATTTAATAACTAATACTAAAAACTACCTACTACTACTACTACTTTATCCTTAGACCTTAATCTATAAAGTATATGATATTAATTGATATATGTTTATTTAATCCACTTAGTTTCAAATGAGTCGATGATATTGATATATTAGTAAATTAAAAGCATATGTAAGCAGAAACGGGTTCTGCGTAGGTTGCAACCTATATAACTATAGGCCTTCAGCATGTCCGCACCGCGCCGTGTCTGGAACAAGAATGATCCGTAGCGCACCAATCGATCCCTTTATATAGCCAGACAGGTAGGGGCGCCATGACAGTTGCCGGTGCTGCCACTGTAATACATTTAATGCCACCACAGGGTAAATTACGGTGCTCGATCGCTGTGCATAGAGTTTATAACTGGACGTTGCCGCCGTCACATATTTATATCAGGTTGTATCGTACGGTAATATTGATATGCGATCACATCTTAGCCAATCAAACTGTAAAAAATCACGTATTTACTTCCAAGATGCAAGGAAAAATGCTACATTCTGCAATGCTAGAATCATATAAATAAGGTATCAAAAAAAGCCTCGCTTCTCGGGCACCTATCGACAACGCTCCCGGGGTTGCAGCCTGCGGTCACCGCTCGCCATCGGGCGGCTGGTGCGCTCGTAATTAATTTATTGCATCTTATTGTAAACGTAAATCGATAGATTAACAATTAAAGTTACAGCAGAGAAACATTTGAAATTGAGAAATAATTTTAAGCAACATATTTATTTATAAGAAAACCAACAGCTTATCTTAACAAAATATACATCAATTTAACCATAGAAAGCCAATTAATTACAGGTTCTCACGAATAGATAAAAATATAGTTAGAAATATAGTTTATAATTTCAAATTTAAATCTTTTCGATTAATCGTGAAAGGAAAGACACGTCACCGGAGCGTCCCTCCCCCCGCAGGCGCGGTCGCAAGCGACGGACGAGTGCAGCAAGCTGAAGGTGGCGTTCCTGTTCCACCTGCGGCGCGACACGGGCGCCTGCGCCGCGCTGCTGCAGGAGCTGGGTGGCGCCGAGCCCGACGGGCCGCTGGACCGCGCCGTGGCGGCGGCGGCGCGCCAGCTGGTGGACGACGCGCCCGCCGGCGACCCGCGCTGGCCCGCCGCGCGCCCCGCGCTAGCGCTCGGCGCCTCCGCCGCGCTGCAGCCGCGCGAGCAGCTGCGCGACAAGGCGCGCGCGCTGCAGCTGCTGGCCGAGTTCCTGCGCGCCGCCGGCCTGTGGGCGCGCCTGCCCGCCGCCCGCGCCGTGCGCGCGCTGGCCGAGCTGCTGGCGGGCGCGCGCGCCGCCGCCGCGCTGCTGGCCGGCCCGCACGCGCCCGCGCTGCGCGCCGCGCTCGCCGCCGCCGCCGCGCCCGAGCCCGCCGACCTGTGCTGCCGCCGCGTCACCCGCCTGCCGCGCCTGCTGCGCGCGCTGGCCGCCGCGCCCGCGCCCGCGCCCGCCCCCGCGCCCGCCGCGCGCCACGCGCTCGCCTGCTGCGAGCTGCTCACGGTGAGTGCCCCGCCCCCCCCCCGCGACCTGTGCTGCCGCCGCGTCACCCGCCTGCCGCGCCTGCTGCGCGCGCTGGCCGCCGCGCCCGCGCCCGCGCCCGCCCCCGCGCCCGCCGCGCGCCACGCGCTCGCCTGCTGCGAGCTGCTCACGGTGAGTGCCCCGCCCCCCCCCGCGACCTGTGCTGCCGCCGCGTCACCCGCCTGCCGCGCCTGCTGCGCGCGCTGGCCGCCGCGCCCGCGCCCGCGCCCGCCCCCGCGCCCGCCGCGCGCCACGCGCTCGCCTGCTGCGAGCTGCTCACGGTGAGTGCCCCGCCCCCCCCCGCGACCTGTGCTGCCGCCGCGTCACCCGCCTGCCGCGCCTGCTGCGCGCGCTGGCCGCCGCGCCCGCGCCCGCGCCCGCCCCCGCGCCCGCCGCGCGCCACGCGCTCGCCTGCTGCGAGCTGCTCACGGTGAGTGCCCCGCCCCCCCCCGCGACCTGTGCTGCCGCCGCGTCACCCGCCTGCCGCGCCTGCTGCGCGCGCTGGCCGCCGCGCCCGCGCCCGCGCCCGCCCCCGCGCCCGCCGCGCGCCACGCGCTCGCCTGCTGCGAGCTGCTCACGGTGAGTGCCCCGCCCCCCCCCCGCGACCTGTGCTGCCGCCGCGTCACCCGCCTGCCGCGCCTGCTGCGCGCGCTGGCCGCCGCGCCCGCGCCCGCGCCCGCCCCCGCGCCCGCCGCGCGCCACGCGCTCGCCTGCTGCGAGCTGCTCACGGTGAGTGCCCCGCCCCCCCCCCGCGACCTGTGCTGCCGCCGCGTCACCCGCCTGCCGCGCCTGCTGCGCGCGCTGGCCGCCGCGCCCGCGCCCGCCCCCGCGCCCGCCTCACCCCGCCACACCCCCGTGTTGCAGGCCATCCTGTCGGAGATGCACGCGGCGCGCGCGGCGTGGGGCGGCACGGCGCCGGCGCCCGACCTCGCGCCGCGCGCACTGCTGCCCGCGCTCGCCGCGCTGCACCGCCGCGCGCTCGAGTCAGTATAACCACCATATATCCTAAACTTTGATGAGAATTATATTAATTGCATTACTTGCGCGCGATGTCACAGGAGCGCGCTCGCGTGCTCGGGCGCCCTGCGCGCGCAGCTGCAGGAGGCGGCGGCGGCGCTGGCGGCGGCCGTGCTGTGGGACGCCGCGGCGCTGCCGCCCGCGCCCTACGCCGCGCTCCGCCGGGAACTCATACTGCCGTACGGTGAGTCACCAAGCTGCAGCTGCAGGAGGCGGCGGCGCTTACTTGTTTTCTATTTTCGCAAATGGGAATACTTTAGAGTGACTTGCACTATCCAGAGTATTCCATCACAAAAATATTTATAAAATAGAAAGAGACAGCTAGTATACGTGACATTTTTTGCATATATACATCTTAAACTTGGGTGAAAGCCACAGAATAAAATGAGTCGGACCAAGGATCGACCCTTGAGGTACCCGACATAGAATCAGTGAACAATTTTACGCAAACCCGTATAAATTACAACTTAAGATGCTTTGGTGGCATACTACGTAGACTGCCTTCACATATCGTCTGAACTTCCTACAGCATACAGTTTGTAAGTAGAATATTGTAGTCGACACTATCAAAAGCCTTGCTGTAGTTGGTCAACTATAAAAAACAGTATCCATGTCTGTAGTAACTGAATATATAACCGTAACAAATTATAATCAATTGTTATCGATTTTCCTGTCAAGGAAAAAGATAATGTTTTGTATTTATTTATTGCTTGAAAAACAAACAACTTAAAAACATCAATTTATAGCCCAAAACATATCATTGAACAAACCTTATCCATCTTCACAAGTATTTTTTTTTAATACATATTTTTCTCTCACAATCTTAATTATTAAATTTAAAACGTACTTTATTAATGTCACCAAGTTAACCAAGCAAGTAATGCAAACGACGCAAGTATTTGTAATCTCCACATACTTGTCGGTCCTGCAAGCAAAAGGACGGTTGCGTTCCGTTGCGTGCGCCGAGGCACCCGTGCCAGTGCATTAGCGGACAACAATGTGCAGTGGAGGACGGGCAGATGGAGCGCGCGGCGGCGCTGGCGGAGAAGTTCCAGGACCTGGAGCTGCTGGTGCAGCTGTGCGTGGAGGCGGGGGACCTGCCGCGCCTGCAGGGCTACTTCGGCAAGTACGAGGTGAGGCCGCACGCTGCTGCCGCTATGTACACCTTACAACACGGGACTCTATTATTTTCATAGATAACTTTATGAAAATCGTTTCAAAATAAGAGTTCACCAGAAATTTCATGTTCAGTATTATCAGAGTTATGAATAAAATTTTGTAACATAAATAACGGAACATATTCGCGATAGTTTGCAAACTAAAATCACACTAATATTATAAAGGCGAAAGTTTGTATGTGTGTATGTTGTTTGTTACTCCTTCACGTTCAAACGGTTGAATGGATTTGGATGAAATTCGGTACCAAAGTAGCTTATACACTGGATTAAAATAATAGGTCTTTACCTATGAAATTGCCGTTTTGCAGTACAGACTTTTTCAAACAAAAAAAAGTTTTGATTGGCTATGAATTCTTAATTCAAATTAATTTTGTTTTAAAAATATGACATTCTATTTACAATATAAGTCTTTTGTTTATTGATTAGCGTTGTATTTTCATTACATTTCATCATTTTTCCTCATAATGGATACTTTGAAATTTCGTGTAATTATGGAATATGAGTTCCGTCGTGGCACCAACGCGGCACAAACGACACGTAACATCAACGACGTTTACGGAGAGAACTGTAGAAACGAACGTACAACCCGTTATTGGTTTGCTCGGTTCCGTTCTGGGAATTTTGACTTGAAAAATGAACCTCGTGGTCGTCCGGAAACTTTGGTCAACAATGATGAATTAAAGGCGATTGTGGAAGCTGATGAATCTCAATCTACAGCTGAGCTGGCAGCAGCTTTTGATGTTAGCATCAAAACAATATTGGTCCATTTGCGACAGATTGGCAAGATAAAAAAGCTTGATAGATGGGTGCCCCACGAACTTAACGATCGCCAGCGCAACGTACGCGTCGAGACTTGCCTTGCGCTGCTTAACAGCCACAGAAATGAAGGAATTTTGAACCGAATTGTTACGTGCGACGAAAAATGCATTCTTTTTGACAATCGAAAGCGCTCAGCAAGTTGGTTAGATCCTGGTTCGGTACCAAAGCAATGTGCAAAACGAAAAATGACCCCTAGAAAGGTGATGGTCACAGTTTGGTGGTCTAGTGCTGGTGTGAATCATCATAGCTTTTTACATAACGGCGAGAGCATTACTGCAGATGTGTACATTGAAGAACTGACCACAATGATGGCGAAACTCGCACGTCTGCAACCAGCTTTGGTCAATCGGTCGTCTCCACTGCTACTTCACGACAACGCGCGACCCCATACTGCACAACAGACCGTCTCTAAGCTGCATGAGTTGGGTTTGGAAGCTCTCCCTCATCCGCCATACTCACCAGATCTTGCGCCTACCGACTATTACTTTTTCCAAAATTTGGACAACTTTTTAGCGGGAAAAAAATTCAATTCCCGAGAGGCAGTACAAAACGCCTTTGAAGAGTTTGTTGTCTCCCGTCCTGCTGATTTTTTCAAGAAGGGCATCCATAAACTGCCACAGCGTTGGCAAAGATGCATTGATTGCAGGGGTGATTACTTTGAATAAAAGAAATAAATAAGTTCGAAAAAAAAATACTTTAAACTTTTTTCATACAAAACGGCAATTTCATAGGTAAAGACCTAATAGATAAATATCTCCAAATATTGTATAGTTTTCAATATCGCTTGAAAACAAAACAATGGATGCGCGTGTGCTGCGTTTGTACAAACGTCGTGTTGAGGTTGGGGATGGCGGTCTGTGCGCAGGGCATGCCGGAGCTGGCGTTCCAGTGGCTGGCGCAGCGCGGCGGGCGCAGCGCGGCGCTGCTGCTGCGGCGGCTGGGCGGCCCGCGCCTGCGCGCCTGGCTGGAGGGGGCGCCGCCCCGCGCGCCGCTGCTGGCGCTGCACCTGCTGGCGGGGGCGCGCCCGCGCGCCGCCGCCGCCGCGCTGGCCGCGCTCGCCGCGCGCGAGCGGGCCAGCTGCGCGCGCATGACGGTACGTACGGGGGGGGGGGGCCGCCGCCGCGCTGGCCGCGCTCGCCGCGCGCGAGCGGGCCAGCTGCGCGCGCATGACGGTACGTACGGGGGGGGGGGGCCGCCGCCGCGCTGGCCGCGCTCGCCGCGCGCGAGCGGGCCAGCTGCGCGCGCATGACGGTACGTACGGGGGGGGGGGGCCGCCGCCGCGCTGGCCGCGCTCGCCGCGCGCGAGCGGGCCAGCTGCGCGCGCATGACGGTACGTACGGGGGGGGGGGGCCGCCGCCGCGCTGGCCGCGCTCGCCGCGCGCGAGCGGGCCAGCTGCGCGCGCATGACGGTACGTACGGGGGGGGGGGCCGCCCCGCGCTGGCCGCGCTCGCCGCGCGCGAGCGGGCCAGCTGCGCGCGCATGACGGTACGTACGGGGGGGGGGGGCCGCCGCCGCGCTGGCCGCGCTCGCCGCGCGCGAGCGGGCCAGCTGCGCGCGCATGACGGTACGTACGGGGGGGGGGGGCCGCCGCCGCGCTGGCCGCGCTCGCCGCGCGCGAGCGGGCCAGCTGCGCGCGCATGACGGTACGTACGGGGGGGGGGGGCCGCCCCGCGCTGGCCGCGCTCGCCGCGCGCGAGCGGGCCAGCTGCGCGCGCATGACGGTACGTACGGGGGGGGGGGCCGCCCCGCGCTGGCCGCGCTCGCCGCGCGCGAGCGGGCCAGCTGCGCGCGCATGACGGTACGTACGGGGGGGGGCCGCCCCGCGCTGGCCGCGCTCGCCGCGCGCGAGCGGGCCAGCTGCGCGCGCATGACGGTACGTACGGGGGGGGGGCCGCCCCGCGCTGGCCGCGCTCGCCGCGCGCGAGCGGGCCAGCTGCGCGCGCATGACGGTACGTACGGGGGGGGGCCGCCCCGCGCTGGCCGCGCTCGCCGCGCGCGAGCGGGCCAGCTGCGCGCGCATGACGGTACGTACGGGGGGGGGGCCGCCCCGCGCGTACCGTACGTACCGCTGGAGCACCTGGACACCGAATCCACGGCTTCCGAGGATTCACTTGATAAACCGATTATCTAATTTTTAATATATGCGTTTGTGAAATTGATAAAATTAAGTACACTCTGCACAATTTAATTTAATTCGTAAGTACTAAAAGTAACCTTCTTTAAGTAATAATGTTGACCGCGAGTGTATTGTCGTGTGGCAGACCATGGCGTCCCTGAGCAAGCTGTGCGCCGTGGCGGGCGCGGGGCCGGAGGCGGGGGAGGGGGCGGGGGAGGAGGTGGACGTGGAGCAGGTGCGCGCGCGCGCGGAGGAGCTGCTGGCGCTGGGCGCCGCGCACGCCGCGCTGGAGGGCGCGGGGGGCGGCGTGCTGCCGCTGGAGGAGCTGGTGCAGCGGCTCGTGGCGGCGGGCCGCGGGCCGCTGGCCGAGCGCGGGTTCCTGCGCGCGCTGCAGCTGGCCGCCGCCGCGCCCGACCGCCCGCGCCTGCTGCTGCAGGTATGCGCCGCAACGGGAGCTGTACGAGCTAGACGCTTGCGATATAAAGCCCTTGATCTTGAACCTGGATACGGTCGTACGCGAGTACAAGTAGTATTGCAGACCTCCCTCCGACTCGCGCAAAGATGAAATTTAATAAAACAATTGAATAAATAAACGCTTGATAAATCTATATTCATAAATTTTGGACAAAATATCTATTATATAATTAAAATCCAAAAAATAATTATTAAGTCGCACTCAGTAGCAAAGCGCCCTTACGGAGTTCATGTACCTGCTAAACTAGTTGTTAAGACCTGACATAATATATAAATTGTACATGAATGGAATATAAATGAATATGGATAATTACCGCTCCCAGCACGACTAGCATGAGCTAAAATATCGACATAACTCTTCTCTCGACAAAGCGTTTGACCAATGAATGACCACGCGGATCGCGTCTAAACCCTTTCGTTTTCATTGGTCAATAGTTAGAGAGAAGAGCCATATCGATACAGCTCACGTTAGCTCTGAGTGAGGAATGGATGCAACCGTGTGATTAGGGTTTTAGGTGATGCATTTCAAACACAATGTAGAAATTGTTATAGAATAACTGAATTATGATGATGTGCGCAGATATGGTGCAGCGCGGTGCTGCGCGACGAGTGGGCCCCGCCGGCCGGGTCGCCCGCCGCGGAGGACGAGCTGCAAGACAAGACGTTCTACCGCCTGCTGCTGCTCCTGCACGCCACAGGTGCGGCCGCCACGCTTTCACTTGCACCGCTACACGGCGCCTCTACACGAATTAAAAAATAAATCTGCTTTAAAAATCATAATGCATCAAAAATCGTAAGAAAGCTATTGGTTGTCCCCATAATGTGGCCCCCCGTCCCCCGTCCCCCGCAGGCGGCGACCTGGACATCCTGCTGCCCCCGCTGAGCGAGCTGGCGGCGGCGCCGGCGCTGGCGCACGTGACGTCACAGCCGCACGCGTTGCACCTGCTGCGTCACGCGTACCACGCGGTGGCCCCGCCCGCCGACGCGGACGGACCCGACGCGGACGGACCCGACGCGGCCGGCCCCGACGCGGTCGGCCCCGACACCCTAAGGCCGGAGGCGCGAGAGGCCGCGGGGACGCTCGCCTGCTGGACCCGCATTTAGTGTTAATTGTTAGGTGGAAGCACATTGTTTTGTATAAATTGCAATTTCTCTTCGAAAATATATTGCTGATGTATTTAAACTTAATAACCTATTCAAATATTGAAATTAAATTGAAGAAAAATTCTACTGTATGCTGTGACTGAATTTTGATAGTCTGAAAACAGAATCTAATTAAAAAATAAATTATGTAAATAAATGTCATTTGATAAATATGTAAGTAGGTTCTTATAATCATCTGTAAAGGAGTAAAGGCATTTTAAAATTAAATGAATAGTTAAATTAACAATCAAAATGTAATAAATAAATAGGTACATAAGAATAACTCTAAAATTATTTTTAAAATGTGAAATAATGTGTTATTACGTACGTTTAAAATATTTTGGAGAATGGAATTAATTACACAGTTTTGTTTTTCTTTTGACGTTCATTTAGTATTCTGGTTTTTATATTAGAGTATTGTGTTATTAATTATTGGTGTTTAGTTTGTTTCAAGGTAAGCTACTTTTTAGCATTTTACGCTTCTGAAATCTATCAATAATAAATGCAAAAAAGAATTAGCGACAATGTTCCATTCTTTCACGAGTGATTCGATGTCCAAAGGAAATAGAGATGGATATTTTATATACACACCTATAGTCTAGATTACTAATTAATTTAAGGATGAGATTGTGTACCCTATACATTTGCTCGCGGACCAAAGGCCCGGCGTTAAATACTCCAATGCGCGGCATTAGGGTGCATTTTATCATAGTGTTATGTAAATACATAGCACTATGATAAAATGCACAGCTATGTGTTAGATATGGGCGACTTTTGCCGAGATCGAAGGCATGGAACTCTTATAGTCGCTTTATTTGTCCATTTATAGTGTTTCTACTTATTTATTCCGTTCTCTTTTTGCGTTCAAATCGTTATGTTGTAAGTTTAAATTAGTTTTAAGTACATTTTGATAATACCACTGTCCAGTGGGTTATCAAAACATCGGTCGTTCCGCGGGACCTGCGGGAAGTACCCGCGGCGGCCGCACGATATAACACCTACCTTACCATTCGACGATGTTCGCAGACTGCTCTAGGTGTAAGTTAGGCTAGGATGTTCAACACGTGCTCTAATAAGCTTAGTTTTAAGATAATCATAATTTGTTCATTGTAATTCATTCAATTGTAGTCCATTTTATACTTTATAGATCAAATTCAAGATTCTTGGGTGTATCATGTCATCACCTATTTTACAAAATCGTCAAAGGACCTTAGTGTTAGTTACTCTCACAAAGCCGAAGAGTGTAGTTATTTCACTCGCACTACTCTATTCAAAGTTCAGTGGGAATGAGACAATAATATAAATAATAATATGTACAGAGCTTCCCGTAACAGATGTGAAGGAGGCGCCACTAGTATGTTGATGCAAAGATAGCCGAGCTCTACGAATAACGTTTATAACAAACAATTAAACGTTATATTGATTGTAGTTTCCTCATCACCCACTCAAGTGTCAAACTCTGGCCGACTGTAGACAAGAAACGAACTTTAGTGAATTATTTAGGGTAGGGTGTTACTGAATGAGCATGTGTTTATTTGTACGCAACGTTAGCCCTTAAATATATTTCTGCTTGTGAATAGTGTTAACGTTTAATTTAATGTAGTATTTTATTAAATAACAACTAAAAAATCTGAGGAGCCATAATTTTTCTGAAAAATGAAGACCCTTCCAGTGGTACGCTAAGTTACGCGCGAATATGCTGATTCAATGTAATGCTGCCAAAAAAAATACATTAATTGGGCTTAGGTACTAGGTAGGTAATAAATAACTTGTAACTAATAGGTAGGGTTTAATCAAACTAGACTTATCTAAGAGACTGTAAAGTAAAAGTGTAATTCAAGACTACTTACATAGTTTACAAAAAAACGAAAGTACAATTATAATTTTGAAAATACAGTGTAATCTCACTAATCCGGCACTATTAAAAACCGGAGGGTGCCGGATTATTGGAATGTTCGGATTACTGGGTTATACTGAAAAAGTCATAGGTAATAAATAAAATAAAGCATTTCATAGAGAGAATAAATGTATGTAATGTATTATGGAACAATTGAATTAACATGTAGGTACATATGTAATTAACTAGTTTTGAAATAATCCTTAATTGAGGTCACTTGAAAGAAACAATACGTTAGCACGTGATAAGTTTTGAGGTTAGACTGCTAGTCGATGTCGCAGCGACCAAAGCGCACACGTATAGAGGGGTAAGGGAGGCGTGGGCGGAGGGTGCCGGATTATTGGACGTGCCGATCTATCGAAGTGCCGGATTAGTGAGATTATACTGTATAGGTATCTGAATATTGTTTGTTTCATAACAATATACTTACAATAATATTATTAGTAGATAATGTTAATGTTAGGTTAGAGACTAATGCCCGTGTTACAGAACGACGCGTCGCTCGGTCGCGAATCACCGCTGTACTATCATTTTCAACGGCTCGAGTCCAGGTTTTATTACAATAAATTAAATGAATGATCTATCTCCGTGACCGCCGATCGACGGCCATTCTGTAATACGGACCTTAGAATAAGGGTCTAATATTATACACATCTGCATTTTTCGCACTTATCTCTAGGACGTATCAAAGGGAATTTAAAATTGTCTTTGGATGTGCGTTGCAGCAGGTACTTCATAGAGGCATAAGTGCGAGCTTACGAGCTGTTAAACTTAGAGCAGACGGCCATTAACTCTGATCTAGAAGTAAGCTAATGAGCATAATGTGTATTTTGTCTTAGTTGTTGTAGCTTGCTGTCGGAGCCGGTGCGGCTAGTGCTATACGAGCGTACTCCATATTGTTAGCGTGTTTGTTTACAACCATTCTGAATGTTTTAAAAATAAAAATATTGTGTCACGATTTTGAGAATTATTTAATTTTTTTAGACATTTACAGCTTAACCACAAAAGATTTAAAGAAGCCATTGACTAGTGTTAAACTGCCGTTTTGTATTGTTAAACACACGTTTGATGTCCGTCTAAGCCTTGTTTATGTGTATGTGGGAACACGGTTCATCTCCGAGATGAATCTAGTCTAACATTTTATCATCTGTGTTCAGTAGGAAACCCATTTATCAATTTACGCAACAACAAAAAAAAAACATTCAGGTGTCATTAAATAAAAAGATGAGCTACCTAGCACAACAGAATTTTAGGAAGAGCGTGTACTAGAGATGGCCTTAACATAAAAGTGACTGCTTCGCAGCAACTTAGTTAAAGCAATCAGTGCATAGCTACACCACTTAGGGTAGAGTTGCATTGTTTTGTAACGCTCTGTCTGATGGAATAGGACACTACGCATCAGTGAGGGGAAAAGAAGTGCTGGAGGCATAGGGAGGTGTACACTAAACGGTAGGGTCCAGAGTACAGTAGTGTAGGAGCCGACCCTCCGCGGCAGGCCAGTGGGCCGCCGAGAGCGCAGCGCGGCGCATGCGCGAGCCGCCGACCGCGCCACTCGCGCACTCGGCCGACACCCCTCGCGCGCCGCTCACGCTCGCCGTCGCTAAACAACAATAGGCGTTCAGTGTGATTTGTGAAGGGCAAGGAGATGCTGTAAGGAGTTTCCCATCAAGAGTTGAGGAAACGTCGCGTCGTCAGCTGGACTCGTAAGTGGATGTAGCTATTTTGCAAGTTTGCAGGGGTGGTTGTTGTGAGGGTGAGGGAGTAACAACAATTATTTACATCTGATATATTACGCTCCAAGGAAAGGAAGATGTTTTCACAGTAACTGTGACAGCAATGTTCAGGAGGTAGGAAGCAATGGTTTAGTTTGGCCGGGAGAAAAGCTTTTCAGCGTTATGGAATATTTGAGTAGATTAGATACACTCCTGATGATATCTCTTGTAATGTCATATCAATAATATAGGCACATACTTTGAACAAACACGATGCATAAAATAAAACGTTGCAAAACTAGGATTTTTCCTTCCTCTTTCTGTTCATGAACTTCTGCCTTGTATTCTTGAATCTGAGACAGACGCGGTTTTAGATTCATAGGTACTGGAACTTGTCTTGAACACTAGATTAATGAGTTCAGTTTCTACCATATACCATAATAGACCGCGTCACCCTTTACCATCAGGTAAGTGAAACAATGGTCAAAAGAGTGCACACCATCTGCAAACAACTGAATAAAGTCGATTTGCAATTGAATATTTATTCAATTAAATTTTCAGAATTAATTCACTACCGTAATTACATAAACGGATACCTAACTTCTATTTGCACGTCAAATCAATTCAAGCGTGGCCTTGTACAACACTGCGATTATTGTAACTAATATACGATACCTACTTATTTCATTTAATTTTCATGCAATGCAAATATTATGTAGGTTATTCATTAATTTATATTTTGGTCAATCAGTAATCAGTATCGTAACCATGTATTATATAGTATTGCTCGGCATTTGGTACATAAAGTCGCCCTGCCGCCCGCCGTGACTATATTACAGTTGAGTAACAAACATTGAAACTTTCTCATAAATATGTAGGATGTGACAAAATAACCGCCGCTTACGATGACTCACCGTTCGTACTTCTTCAAGAGCCGTGAAATAGGTTGCCGGCATTAAACGGGCGAGTGTCGGTCACCAGCTGATATCTGCAACACATCGCGTGCTAGCTTCCATCGTCAGCTGTGGCTTAATTAAAGTTCAAATTAGAACAATTGTTTACTAAAATACTCGTTCGCTATATTAGAAGGGATACACTACGGAACCGGTAAAGAACCTGCTAGATACTTACACGAGTAAAGTACCTATTGTACAGGTGCTTTGTTTTCAATGGAATTACAATTACTATTTAAATATTAATATTTAAAGTTGCGTCAAAAATATATTTCGTGTGGAATATCAGAAGGAAATCTTAAAAATCGATAAAGCACAAACGGTAGCGTTGGTGTGCGTGCGAGCAATCGGGACGGTCATCGCTGTTGCCGATTAAATTAATCGTAAGGTTATACTTATATTTCGTTCGGCTTGATAATATAGCTCTACCCTAGTAGGGCCTACCGATTGAGTTTTCCGT
The DNA here is from genome assembly GCA_905220475.3 of Ennomos fuscantarius. Classification (NCBI taxonomy): domain Eukaryota; kingdom Metazoa; phylum Arthropoda; class Insecta; order Lepidoptera; family Geometridae; genus Ennomos; species Ennomos fuscantarius. The sequence goes on from HG992042.1 coordinate 14,129,767, forward strand.
GGTTCCGGTGACTATAATTGGGGTTAGGCGATTACGAGCCGCGACACTTTTTCTTAGGTGCTTTTTTTATGTAAACGAATAGCGTGACGAAATATTCGCTAACTTGATGTTAAGCGTCACGCCTGCCCATAAACGATTGCAGTGTCACTCGGAATGATGCACTACGCACTTCATCCCGAGAAATCACACTGTCTGGTAATAAGATTACTAGACTGTGGTGATCGGGTCACAAAGTCTCATTCTCAAACCGGAACACAGTTGTGCTTGCACACTAATGCTTCGCAGAATAACTGACAAAGCGGCGGTACTCGTACCTATCTACCTAAACGCACCGTTTTGCTGTCCATGGCAAAACATTGTAAAATCGCAATAATCTGCCAGTACTTATGGTATAGAATAAATAATAGTGCAAACCTATATGCCAAATACCTGACATAAGAAGTAAAATAGCAACAATAGATAGTACCTTGGTTACCTCACTGCGTGAGAGCCTCTGCTGCGTGCAGCCGACAGTAGTTCGGCGGTTGATAGTTCCCCCGCCTCCCCGCCCCCCGCTCGGCTATTGTGTGCTAATGTAGTGCTGCTATCATTGTCTGTGACTAATTCGATACTTTATTAGCACCTAGCTATCACTGTGCGCCCAAATCGTTTCGAATACAGCCTAATGAATGGTGTTTCGAATTTACTGAGGATTCAAAAAGTCCCTTTGGGGATTCCCGTAGATACGAATAACAAAATGAATCACTTCATATGACTATGACTTAATTACAGAGTAGGTAACTACTTACTACACGTACCGATTTACCTATAGGTGTTTGTATGCATTATACTATAGCTGTTACATAAAACGTGAATATAAATTCACCCTTTGCCGCGGTCTTGACCTTGTAGCGTCACATATTTACATGAACATTGAATTGAACTGAAAATGTAATGAACACAAATAATATAAATAAACTTCGTAAAGACATATAGCAATCCCCTTGAACCAGCGTCCTGGTTAGAATCTCACCCTCCTAGAGGTTACTTCCTTACTTCATGCCAGTTCATATAATTTTTCGTAAAGTGCTTTAAGAGGTCCTACTTACTTTAAGAGGTGCGGCAATTCCCTCATTCCCGCAAGAAGGATTTCCTCATTTGCGTATCAAGTGAAGAATATCACCACTGAGGGGTTCCACAAACTATTACGGAGTTTACTCAATCCATTTGATTAATACGGCCTTCATAAAGCTAACCAAAATGATCTGATTACTTAGGTCAGTAAAGTGGTCCTAGTTCATTTATCTGACTTCCTAGATAATCTATAGCAATCTTATGATAATGATCCGTTCATTCTATAGTGTTTGAAGTAGGTATAGCCGTCATTCACTCACGTTTGTTTTAGAATACCTTTGCTCTGAGTGCGTGCTATCTTCAAAGGCGAAACTGAAGCTGCGCCGACGCCGTTTTCAGATGCATTATTATGGTATGAAGTATTATTTGCCATCCATTCGTGATCCACCGAAATTGGATGCATTCTTGCAAATTCCTACTAAAGTGCTTGTCAAATGTAAGTAAAAAAATGATTTGTTGATATTAAATGAAGAATGAAGGTTTACAATATAATATTTAGAGGTCGTGTTAGAACCAAGCGTAGTGTACGTAAGGTAAGACCTACTGTTATTTATTCTATGATAGTGTGCTGAATGAGGCTACGCCATCAGCTCGTGGTAGCAGCCGACCGGACACGCTGCGTGTGCGCAGATAACGCTCTATGTGTATACACACAGATGTGTGTAGAGCCCTTTTGAAACCTGTGCAAATGGAGGTGTGGTTAGGTCGCAATTACTAATAACATTGACTTGACCCAAAAATAATATAATATAAAAATTATTGCAATAATGTTTTAAGTACACAACATATACTTTCAAAACAAAAAGGACTCGGAAAAGAATTTAATTCTGTACATAAAAACTTCATAGTCGGAAACCTTCTTTTAAGATATGATTATATTATTAAAAAAGTTACTAATGTATATATTACTATAGTTTCATATAAAGCTGATAAAAAATTTCTATAAAACGATTTTTTTTTTTCCAAATTTCTAACCTCTGTAGTTTAGAAAAAATTTAAATTTGAAAAGTGTGATACTTATTTTTGCAGGCCAGTGTATTATATAAACGACTAGGTGTCCAATTTCCGTTCAGATAAATCACTCTACATAATAAACACATACATAAGTACATGGGACTTATGGATTATCTCTATACTTAAGTAACTTAGAGCCACTTGTCATCTAGAAGTCTTTTTCACGGCCTTTATTAATAAAAGTTTGAGCTTCTAAAAAGGGCTTTTTATCTCGTTACCACGTGCAAGAAGCGGTTGAATTGCCAGCAAAACAACTAGCAGTGTACAAAATTTAATCCCAATTTTATCAGCCGCTCTTTTTCAACCTTTTCTTCAATATCATGCATCTCTTCGTCCTTTATGTATACCTTAAAAGTTTGCGCAATGTCTCTTTATCTGCGTCTTTCACCATACAGAGCCGTTAGTAAACGAGGCGCTCCTTGTCTACACGCAGATAAGCCTGACGACACAGAATGTAGGTGATAAGATCACACAATAATACACACACGGGAAGGACCCCCTAAAGCACACGCAAGCATCAGCAGCCGCGGCCTGAACCATTGCATATATTGTCCAAATGTCTGCGACACCAGCGGGCTACCGGTGACCATCCGGCGCTCCGTGACTCGTTTGATAGCTCTACATACGGCCTACAACGAAAACCAGTCTGCGTTAGATTATTTATATTATTTTTACTAACTTCCGCGAAATAATTATATCACCTGATCGATTTTCGACACCAAAAACAGCACCTTCGTTTCACCTTTACTAAAATCACTTTCTCCACGTTCTTTTATAAGTGGACCCTCACAAGCGTGCTTTGCATTTTAGATAGGTATTTACCTACATACATACATCTATGTGTAGGGCTATTGTAGGGTGCCTTGATTTCTACTTATTGTAAACAGCAAGCTAGGATTTCCGTTTGATAGATGATAACTTACCCGACTGGCCAAATAAATACGAGTGTGCCATTAGCACATGCGACTCAATCAAATAGTACATTTTTGTCTTTTTTTTTTAAATGTAAATTGACAAAGCTTTTATTTGACCGCTTTTTAAAGCTACGTACCTATATTATACACCGGGACTGGCGGTGAGGTCGTAACTTCATTCATTTTCATTTTTCGTATTATTCAGGTCCCACCTGCCCTAAACTTGGACCCTTTTTGGGGACGAGGGCCCAACTTTGTTCAACGGGTCGTTGACCCGCCCGCCGTCTCAATGTGAATGAACGATAAGATACAAGATGTTAGTATGTAAATAATTGTAAGTAATAATATGAGGTGTTCCGCGATCGGAATGAGTAACTTGACGTACAACATAACGTGAAATTTCTGGGTAACAAAAGAATTTGAACATCTGATCATCGCGACTCTAGTGTGGGTATCTCCGCAGGCACTTGTGTCCCTGCTCGAGGTATGCTTTATAGAACTAGAAGAAAGATTTTGGCAGCTTTTGTTTAACAAACAAGTGGCTTCTATTGTATGGGAAACATAGGAATTAGATGCACTTGGCTCGTTAGAAACAGTGGGAAATAAGCAATTGAGCATTGCACCTTACCTAAGTCAATCCCTCGAGCAATAACTAACTAAAACAGTCAAGCCAGCTCAACAAGGTGCCATGATTAGATTAGATGCTTTGTTTGATAATATCCTAGTTAAACTACAGAAGACTTAATAATAGTAGGTCCTAAAACGTAAAACGCCTAGCACTACCGGTTGCCCCGGGATACTAACTGTACGGAAATGTAGAGGCGCGGTGCTCTACCTAAATACTCAGGCTATTCCAGTTCTGAGTGCTGGGTGGGTCTCTGACGCACCTGTCGCGCCCTCTGCATGAACCTAATTATATTATTATTATTGGTATTTAGTTATATTGTCTTTCATAACATTGGTTAGACAATTGAAGGGGTGAGAACAAAAAGGGTTTAACTGATTTTTTCCACAAAATGACTTATGGGTATCGTTGGATTCAGCGTGAAATTATCTACAATAATACATTCTTAAAATACCGAAATGAGGCTTAAATCTCGAGATTTTGAATCTAAAAACGGTTTAACTGTCACAGGAACACAGTTCGCTTAGCATAAAAATATTATTATATTATATTATTACAGTAATTATATGAATTAGTACTATATTTAGTATTTTAAAATATAATTAAAACATTTTTAAGCAACTGAAACTTACATAAACCTTTTCTATTACCTTATAAACACTCTACATTAAAATGACGCCGTTGAAGTTTAAAGTCAATTTTCTCGAAACTATCAATTTGACAGATAAATCTTTTTTATTCTCAACCCTTCAATTGTGACTTTGCTTTTAAGAAAATTGGTTGCTTCCAGATCAATCCAATCCAATTAACAGGTACGTTATATTTATAAAAAAGTTTCCGATATAATTCCGGTCCTGCTAACAATGCATTTGCATAGAACTAGGTAGCCGCAGGTCAGTCATGCGTGGTAGTTCCAGGGCCGCTAATATCGATCAGATCGTTGTAAGCGGACGCAGACCTCAGTTGCATGAATGCCAGCTTCACCACTCATATGCAAATATGATCCTTTCATAACGACTGGGCACTACTCTCACAGTAATAGTGCTTCTGTTGGTGAACTCGTAGTGTTGAGGCTGAGGACTAGATACTCGTGGCAAGTATATACTTACCTAGTTCATTATTGTATACTCCTTTCCGGAGGAATATTTTCGATACGGATAGTATGAATGACAGAATGACGCTTGTTCTGTCTGTTTTATTTTGCGCAATAAATAAATCCACTCGGCACCCGGACGCCGGCACCTGCCGGGCGCTGCCTGCTGGCGGCTCCTCCCGCGGCCGGCGGCGATACGTACGTAAATCCGGAAGACGACGGAGACGCCCGCGTCCGCGGCTCGTGTTACAAACAACTCCGACTTGACACAGATACCGCGGCGCGTTTGTGGTTTGTGGCTGAAGATGAGCTCCGGATTTATCAATAATACATTTACATTTTATTTTGGAACGTCATCTAATTAGGATTTGCAATTAAAGTGTTTAATTTTTAGTAAATTTTGTATCTTTTCACTCTATCAACGATTTTATATTATTTATTGTGTTGGAGTTCACAACAAACTATTCACATATTTTGTGCTACTTTCACTGGTACCTAATATAGAGCAGCATTACTCGTATGTATAATATTAGACAGATAAAATAGTCTTCGCTCTTTTAGTAAAAAAATAAATAATAGTATATGAGCCCACGAGTGTATCTCGACTAGATCAATGCTAATGGTTGTCCTCGGAACTGCGTTATAAAAATAATGGGAGCACTTGTGTTTAGCGCCTATTGCTAAATTTTAGTTGAATAATAGTATAAGGGCTCGTAAGATCAGGGAGGTATTTAAATTGATCATCTCTGAGAGTCGTTCCAATTGCTTGAGAACAGGAAATCGGGGATCTACCTCCAATAATTACAAAAAAATTATTCCACATTTAGACGTACGTATAAATGAGGTGCCTCAGGAATGAGTATTTGACCACTTTGATATAGAAAATCCATCTAAAACTCTACGTGTATGGAATGAGATAGCAATACATTTGGATATGATTCAATTGTTACGTTCACACAACTTTTGAAGTAAATTATTTAATTCCATTTCGAAACGTTGAAAGTAGCCATGTTGACTCCAAACCTCCGCTGGTGTACCACATACTAAGCACACCTGCACACAGCTCGCTACTTTTCTAGTCGTCGTTCCCAATACTTACTCCATCTCTACGTGGCGTGCATACGAATTTATAAGACGCAGTGGACTCTGAATGCGATGCAGTAGATTCAATTTGATCTAGTACCTTTTCATAATAAAACGTCATAATAAACGTTCCTGTAATCAAACCGCATTATAGAAAATCAAACCAATTTTAATAAAATACTCAAATATCAAGATTCCACGAAAGCTGCACGCCCTATTCGATTTCAATGTAGGAGAGACGTCGCTTAGGAATGCTAAGTACCAGGCACTTGTGTGCAGTAAGAGCTCAGCTCCAGCGGAGTGGGCCCCTAATGGGACATTTGTAGGCGATAGGTGTCGGAGTCGGTGCCCGGTAGCAATCGATCCAGCTCTGTTATTGGAAACCAGAAGACAGTGATAGGTACTTAATTTGTAATATGAGGACGCGGTTTTTTTGTTTGCCAAATAATAATTGGGAATGTAAGTACTTCTCAATATATTCTTAGGATATCTACGTATAAAGGAACTCAATGATCCGATGGAGTTTAGGTGTACGAATGCGATGTGTGTCATCGGCATTGTTATGCCAAACTTGATGTATGTAGAGCTGGTGGGTATGCACTTTACATTATCTTCAGTGTCTGGTCCGATTATAGGCGGCTGCGTGCACGGACGTCATCGCGGCATCTATAGGTACCTATCGCGGTATATACTGTATAATATGTTATCTACCTGTTTTAAATAATCTCGAGCTTTACATAATTAAGCCATTTGATTGCTGTGCAGACTTATTGTTGGAATGTTCACGGGATCTCCACCTGGATATCCCGTGCCCTTGCAACGACGATATGTAGAAATGAAAGAAACAGATGAAGTGACGTAATTATGAAAGCTAAGAGTAGTGTAATGTTGTGTGTTCAGGCAACGCGTTCAAGTGAAGCTCGATGCGGCGGATGGTGCGTCCGTTGGAGCTGGTGGCGGGGGCGGCGGTGCTGGCGGCGCTGCTGGCGGTGCCGGGCGCGGGGGATGTCATCTTCCAGGTGCCGGAGGTGCTGGTAAGTGGCGCTGTGGCCTGTGCGAGTCACTGACATAATTATAACTAAAACAATGAAGAGAGCTTCGTCTCAATTTGGTATTTCTAGTAAAAAGCGCAATTAAATAACTTTGGAGAGAGAGAGATAGCTTTGTTTAATGTTGGTATGTATTTTACAGGTTCTCTAAGTGCCCTTTAAGCTCGTCTATTTTTCTATCCAATACACTTGTTTCTGGAGATTCAGCGTCTAGAGAGAGCAGTTAGGTGCATAGTTTATTGAAATGTTATTGAAACTAAAGCTTCACGTGTATGGATGAAGATTGTAGTGTACTGTTTGGTCGTTATCATGTGTTTCTTTTTTCTTTCTTGTAGGTTTTTTCCAACCACGGACAATGGATCGAACTTTTTCATTCCCCTTTTGTGTTTATGTGTCTTTGTAAGCAACAAAGGCACATAAACACAAACCACACAAAACTTCAGTGTTCATTTTTTAATTGTAATTAACGCAAACTTTATAAAACCCGGATAGATGATATCCTCACCTTACCTCCGCCACCATTCTGATCTTGTAGTATTACAAGTTGTGGAAACAATGTACCTACCTTCGGCGGCAGGTGCGGCACGCCGCGGTTCCCAGGCCAGTGGGCACGGGGAGGCCGGGGGCGGGGGCGGGGGCGGGGGCGAGCTCGCGGCCCAACGGCTCCGAGCCCTGGCCCGAGGGCGAGCTGGTGCAGCAGAGGTTCGAGTACTTTGTGGAGCATGCCGTCTCCACCGGAGACGCAAAGAAGATGGCCATCATGCTGAAGCTCTCTGAGAGTAAGTATTAGAAGCCTATAGTATGTAGCAGCCTTCACATGTTATTTGCTTTGATATTGCGGTGACCTGTGCGAATTTCATACCAGTTACAACGTGCTGGGCGCTTTCATAAATCTCTATTTATATAAGTAGTTTTGAGAGGCTTTATACTAAACCTTCTACACTTCTATTGATATTTTGGATTCCTATATTCAAACCTATAAAAATTACACGTTCTTGTAGTAGTTAACTGAATGATCATAGACAGCGATCTATTGTGATCAAATTGAAAGGAAATAGGTTTATTTTTAACTTTATTAAACTACTTCCAATGGTCACAACAATGGCTGCACGACATAATTAATGGCGCAGTGTTTGGAGTGACTCAACAACTACTTGAGTCTTTAATTAAAATTGCCAGTGACGACATCACACAATTGGGACGAGTTTTAAAGCTACTGGATTAGAACCGTGACCCACGGACGGGCCGTGTGAAGGACAGGTGCATTGCAAATGTTGAGATAGCACATATGAATGATGTGTCAGACCACACCACGAGACGAGGACCTTAAGCACAAGTAGGTGGAAGAGAAATATACGAACGTTTAAAGTTACTACCTTTGAATGAATTATAGAGACAGAACTGAGACATAGTTTCACTACAATATACTCGTAGTTCCTGGGTCTCTAGATACAGGGAATCCTAGTTTAGGGTCTAGGATCTATGTATGTGATAATTGTTGTGTTTCCATATTATTTATTATAATATAGGTTCCCAAGTGTTAAAAAAACTGCAAATGCTTGGTAAACTACAAGCTGGCTAAACGCGGGGATAACTCTATCAGGTATAGAATACTAGCTTCTTTGTAATATGTCTCGTAAGGTAACTAGTTAGTTACATGCACATTCATGTAATGACACCTGACATTAACTTGCACGATATATGACATCTTCATTATGGAAAATCGCGAGTCATCTTTGCAAGTAGCTTTGTTGACGAGACCTGGTATATACATGAGACAAGTAGCTTTGTTGACGAGACCTGGTATATACATGAGACAAGTAGCTTTGTTGACGAGACCTGGTATATACATGAGACAAGTAGCTTTGTTGACGAGACCTGGTACTTACATGCGACAATCTCGCCGTGAGCTTCATCAAAGACAAATCTCATTATTTTTGCTAATACGCGGAATGAATTCAATGAGTTCAATGACAACCATAGATCGAAGTATACTCTCACGCCTACGTCTCATTCAAACTTCAACATCTACTTATTATTTGAGATAGGTACTCCTACTTCAAGTTTTAGACATGCAATCTGTAAAACTATTTATCAGTGAAATTACTGAATTATATAAACTGTTGTATAATAATTGTTGTGTTTCCATTGTAGCTTCCGGAATTAACAAATTTCTGTTCATTCATTTAAAGCAAACCATATTTGAAGGGGTGAGAATAAAAAGGATTTAACTGACTTTTTTGACAAAATGACTTATGGGTATCGTTGGATTCAGCGTGAAATTATCTTCAATGATACATTCTCAAAATACCGAAATGAGGCTTAAATCTCGAGATTTTGAGTCTAAAAATGGTTTATCTGTCACAGGAATACAGTTTGCTTAGCATAAAAACATTACTATATTTATTTTATTATATTTTTACAGTAATTGTATGAATTAGTACTATATTTAGTAATTTTAAATAGAATTAAAACATTTTCAAGCAACTGACTCTTACATAAACCTTTTCTATTACCTTATAAGCACTCTACATTAAAATGACGCCGTTGACGTTTAAAGTCAATTTTCTCGAAACTGTCAATTTGTCAGTTAAATCCTTTTTATTCTCAACCCTTCATTTATGTGTCCGTGGTCGTGTAGCAATATTCCAGAACGTGACAATTCTATAAAAGAGCTAATAGCCGCATTACAGTGAAACCTTGCGCAGTAATAGCACGACAAGCACAATGTCCAGCTCCAGCCTGTAATCTGGCTGTAATCACGGCTGAAGCGTTAATTAAGTGTTTAGCTAATGATACCTGTCGCTGCATGCGGCGGAACGGTATGCGGTTTTGCAGGGTGCAGGCGCAAAATTTATTTTCTTCTTATTTAAGAGTCTCGTCGGCTCTTGTCGGTGGAGTATTCGCCATCGTTCTCGATCTTCGGCCAAAGCTTTAGCCTCACCGTACGACATTTATTTTTTCTTTTATTTCATCTGTATAAACCCTTTTTTTATGGCTCCACACTTTTGTGCATTTAGCCAGTGTCATAAGTAGTTGATAATTTATCAAGTTAATGATATTTCACGCTAATAAGTATCAGGTCACAGTCGAAGTCATCAAGTCAAGTCATAGTCTAGTCTAGTCAAGTCATACATACTCCTAGTAAAGTGGTAGCAATTTTACAATACAGAAGCTTCTATGGAGTTTTGGAAACAACACGAAAAAAGCATTTCGCCATCATTGCACCACTTTCCCACACTCATGCCTGTAATCCAGCACTTAACAAATAAAATGCCACCAATTTTATGCACTAACACTGAAAATAACACAAGTTTTGGAAAATAATATAATACGATAACGTGATCTTTTTCGTTTTCCCGCCAAAAAAAACCTATAAGCCCTTCTAGGTCCTCTTCCTCTCGTCCCTTCTACCTTTCCTTCTATGATGTTATTATTAAAATTTAATTTCTTTATTTCTGAAGAAAGATTTTATTTCTGAAGATTTTATTAATACTATAAAACTTTATTTGTGAAGATTAATTCTGAATTTGTACGTGGTTTAAACTGTTAATGGAGTCGCGGGAAAAAGCGAATTTATTAATAATATTTACAAAGGTACCTAATAATAATAATATAACTTAATAATACTTACTTAATACTTAATTAATGTAGCTACATCATACACATTACAATATATTTCATAGAATACGTTTTGGCTGTTTTAAATCTTGGAAATTATCCGCAAATGCGAAGGTCGGTGAGCGGCGCAGTATGCAGGCACATGTATAGCCGTGTCGCTCCACCGCATCTACCGTCCCAGAACACGACGCAAGGTCCGAGGGCGGGGCACTAATTTGACACAGAACATGTATTATGTCCGCAGTATCCCCGAACGTACCCACGATCCATACTCAATGCCACGCTGACGAGGCTGCCATAATCAAAGGGACCATCGAGGATCGTCAAGTGGTTTCTGATGATTTCATGTATTTAAACTGGCAATAAATTCATTAAGGAATTCTATATTTAATGGTGAAATGGTAGCGAATAAGGTTATCGGTGCTATTAAAGGTTTATTTAAAGTTTCTCGTTAACATCTTGTCGAGGAGTGTTCATAGCAATACGTCAGACACGGACAGTATGCTGATCAGTTGCAGATGTAGATCAGCAACTGATCGGCATTCTGTCTCACTGAAATAATTATCCTACGTGTCACTATAGCATCATTATTTCAGTGGAATAGAAGTGAATTAGAAAATTCCAATTATCATCATCATCATCAGCCTGAAGACGTCCACTGCTGAGCATAGGCCTCCAAACAGAGCGCCACTTGGAGCGGGTGCATGCCTCCTGCATCCATCGGCTCCCGCGGTTTTGACAAGATCGTCGGTTGGGACAGTCGGGACGGTCGGCTCGAAAACTTCCAATACGTATTATTTATAGAGGAAAATTTATGTTTAGTAATTGTATATAATAATCCAATACATATCATATAGCACCGTTTCCGGTTTGGTATGATCATGGTAGTGTATTCTGCCGCTTCCTTATTCGTATTTGCGGACTCCATCGTATTTAACAATGTTCAGATGCTAAAGTTACTAAAATACCTGCGGCTATACTCGTAAAAGTTTTTTTTAAGATGAAAAAAGCATATTTAAGTTGAACCAACTTACGTAAATACGTCCATGAAACTGTCACGGTCCGTCTCGGCTGGATAACTTCATCTTTTTGCTACGATTGCGTTACACAATCAACCTCCGATTGATCGTTCTAGAGTCTCTAGTATGGTGGACACAATATTTATTATTTAAATGAAAAGGTATATTATTAAACTGGAACTACTCTTGACTGAGTCAGTCTTGTAGATGCGTATGGAACGGTTACTTTATAAGTCCCCATTAAAGAAAAGAACAGTACGAATATCATTTCGTATATTGGCTCTCCCCATAACATACAAATAAGTTACATTTGTATGTTAACGGTGAACTATACGCTCCTTTTCATAGATAGGTTATGGATCTCATCGTCGCCATCAACCAGCATCCATCCCCAGCCCGCCTGGAACAGACTTCCGTTACATGTTATGATTTAAAAGATAAGGGGTTGCGAGGGGTCCCGATTCTCGTATTCGGTTTCACATTGATTTTGGAGGATTAGTTAGTAATAGGATTAGATTAGAGAGTAGTTCAGGCAAACGTTCAGACGAACGTATCATAAAGAAACAGCGGGATATAAACGAAGCGTTCTTTTTTCTGTTAACTAGCATAAGAGATACGAGTAAGATTTAAAAACAGGCGCCCACGATCCGAGGCTTTGTGCTACCTATGGAAAATGGATTCAACTATATGTTGAATGTAAAAGATTCCCATGGTTCCATATTCACCATCAGCGTCTACAAAGTAAACAAATTAGTTATTAGGTATGCTTTTACATTTTCTATAAATTCTGAAACCTTGTAAATGCGCTCACTATGAAATTTATATTTTATTCGCAACAACATCGAATCAAAACTCAATTGAAGCAGAGACTGAGACAGTGGGTGGTTGCACCCCTTTTCCGTGCAAACTAACCGCCCTTTCCCCCTCCTCCCATCGCCCTTTGCCACCCTTTACTGCTCCCGCAGGCTCCCGCAGGCTCCCGCCACGCAACACGTCACTCCCACGATCCCACGGATGTGAGTTATGAAACTCGTTATTGAAATGAATTCGTCGATATCACACTGGTAATTACACTCCGATATTGGCCTATCGGTTATTGGATTAGATGATGTCTTACCTTTCTGGAATATCTGAATCGAATAAGTCGCTCAGCGTTTATAGCGTAATTCCCCTAAGCTTATGGTGATAAAAACCACTGGAAAATAAAATTGTAAAGCAATAAGTCAGTTCGATGGGAATAAAAAAGTATCAACTAAGTGTGCTCAACGTACCACTATGTATAGATGTTTAATAATGGGATTTCTCTAATAACGTAGACTCGGTGTAGCACTTATTACTCTGAGCTCCAATGAGACGTGAAATGTTCCCAGTCCCACGGAAGGTTGGCGTTGAAGCTAAATGAATGCGTGAATAGCCGTACATACACTCGCCGTTCACTGGTTGAGTACAAGAGGGCATCGCAGCCTACAGCTACTGATCGTAACCGTACTTTTATACTACATATAGGTATCTGTCTATAGTCCATCCAATATTAACAAATGTATATATCTAAGTATCCGTTCTACATCAGCTAGTGTCAGCCGACCGATCCTGTTTAATATTCCTAGGTATGTTTGTAACGCCTAATGCAAGGTTGAGCACAGGAAGCAAGGTGCCAAAACTGATTGAAGCCGCGTGTACCTGCAGGTTCACTCTGCCAATATCAAGCGTATTGTCTGACGCCTCTATTGTTCGGAACATCATCTGAATTCTGGAGGCGCACGAAGTCTAAAATTGCGGCCGGAATGGAATTAGTATTAAGGTTTTGATTGTTACTACGTCAAATATTAGGTCTTTACCTATGAAATTGCCGTTTTGTTTGAAAAAAGTTAAAGCATTTTTTTTTCGAACTTATTTATTTCTTTTATTCGAAGTAATCACCCCTGCAATCAATGCATCTTTGCCAACGCTGCGGCAGTTTATGGATGCCCTTCTTGAAAAAATCAGCAGGACGGGAGACAACAAACTCTTCAAAGGCGTTTTGTACTGCCTCTCGGAAATTGAATTTTTTTCCCGCTAAAAAGTTGTCCAAATTTTGGAAAAAGTAATAGTCGGTAAGCGCAAGATCTGGTGAGTATGGCGGATGAGGGAGAGCTTCCAAACCCAACTCATGCAGCTTAGAGACGGTCTGTTGTGCAGTATGGGGTCGCGCGTTGTCGTGAAGTAGCAGTGGAGACGACCGATTGACCAAAGCTGGTTGCAGACGTGCGAGTTTCGCCATCATTGTGGTCAGTTCTTCAATGTACACATCTGCAGTAATGCTCTCGCCGTTTTGTAAAAAGCTATGATGAATGACACCTGCACTAGACCACCAAACTGTGACCATCACCTTTCTAGGGGTCATTTTTCGTTTTGCACATTGCTTTGATACCGAACCAGGATCTAACCAACTTGCTGAGCGCTTTCGATTGTCAAAAAGAATCCATTTTTCGTCGCACGTAACAATTCGGTTCAAAATTCCTTCATTTCTGTGCCTGTTAAGCAGCGCAAGGCAAGTCTCGACGCGTACGTTGCGCTGGCGATCGTTAAGTTCGTGGGGCACCCATCTATCAAGCTTTTTTATCTTGCCAATCTGTCGCTAATGGACCAATATTGTTTTGATGCTAACATCAAAAGCTGCTGCCAGCTCAGCTGTAGATTGAGATTCATCAGCTTCCACAATCGCCTTTAATTCATCATTGTTGACCAAAGTTTCCGGACGACCACGAGGTTCATTTTTCAAGTCAAAATTCCCAGAACGGAACCGAGCAAACCAATAACGGGTTGTACGTTCGTTTGTACAGTTCTCTCCGTAAACGTCGTTGATGTTACGTGTCGTTTGTGCCGCGTTGGTGCCACGACGGAACTCATATTCCATAATTACACGAAATTTCAAAGTATCCATTATGAGGAAAAATGTTGAAATGTAATGAATATACAACGTTAATCAATAAACAAAAGACTTATATTGTAAATAGAATGTCATATTTTTAAAACAAAATTAATTTGAATTTAGAATTCATAGCCAATCAAAACTTTTTTTTGTTTGAAAAAGTCTGTACTGCGATACGGCAATTTCATAGGTAAAGACCTATTATTATAATCTTAGTCATCTCTTTCATAGAACATTTTTAACCTGTAAGAGGTAGTTGTAGTGAATGAAATCTCTACTTGACCATCAATCGATGACTGAGCATAGTTCTGTAATACGGGTCATAGTTTTTCGGGGAAAAATACCTCGTGCTAATCTCTGTACTGTTTATGGCAAAATTTAAATTTATGATTTCATCTCATCAATATTTTGACGACTGCGCTGGATTGAAGATATCATAATAAAAGTGAATTCCCAAATCGTTCCAGTGCCGCAGTCGTCCCCGGGGTGCGGGGTGTGTACGAAGCGCGAGCTGGAGTACTGCGAGACGAAGGTGGTGGCGGACCACTGCTGCTGCGAGCGGCAGTTCCTGCCGGAGCCATTCCCGTGGCTGCCGCACACCTGCTACATCGGCCCCGAGCGCTGCGAGCCGATGGCGCGGAACTGCGCGCAGTACGCGCGCCTCCGGGACTGCTGCTGCATGTACAAGCTGGCCGAGCACTGTCAGTACCACGCCCACGCGTGCCATCTCTCGTCCTGTAACCAAACGCAAGCAAGGGGGACCGTTCCCAGTAGTCGTTCCAAGTTCTCTTACATTACTTGTAGGACCACTGTGAATACTATTCCCGGCAGACTGCGCGGTTCCTAACTTAGCAAATGTTTAGAATTACAGGACCGTCGAGAACTTTCAGTAGGGTGTCAATCAATTCAACCGAATGTCGTTCGACCAGCAAAATGTATGGAACGCCAAAATTCAAACTAATTTCATTGACGTGCGGTAGTTCGGCCGAAAAAGCCCAAAAAAGCCCAAACATAAGTGCCACTACGTATTGGCTATGCAAAAGATTTAAATTTAGAATAAAGACCAATTCTTCAAATAGGTCTAGTATAGTTGTTAAGGTTTAATTACCTACCGTGGTCTACCCTACCCTAAGCGTCATGGTGACTGCAGTAGATTATAATGCAGACTGAGGACAATGTTGCTGCCCGTTCCCTGGATATTCCCTTAACCGGCTCTTACGGTACACATAGGAAGAGACAGGGTGCTCCTATTCACACACCAGACCCACATGGCACTGGTATATGAAGCGTTGAATAAACATTTGTCTATTTCCAGGGAAGGGCATCCTTTCGAACTCGACGTCGATCGGCGTGAGCGGCGTGACCCTCATAGTGCTGGCAGCCGTGGGGGTCACCGTGTACCTCTGACATCAGGACCCTCCGCGGGCCTACCTGCCGCCCGCGATGGTCTAAACACTTCAACGGAGATAACAGAATCCTGGCTCCGAGGAGCGCGTCCCTTGATGACGTACTGTAAGAACTTGGACACAAAGTTTGGCCTATTTAACTGATGTTTGATGATTGAATTTTAAAAGAGTTATAAAAGTATCGCTATGGGGCCATCTAGAAGTATGATAGAAGCTGTGCCTTGACTACTGTACAACTGGCTGAGCTTGGAGTACTAATTTGCGAGGAGAAGACACGAAAACGGAAGGAATTAATTTATATTTATGTGTTATGTATGTTATGTGTATTAATGTATTGCAGAAATGGTGCCATTACTTGAAAAGCTGTAGAAGTACAATTAGGTGCTATTGAAGCTAATATTCTCTGTCCATCATTGAGAAAGTATAATACGTAGAGAATCGCACAGATTAAGTTATATATGAACCACAGACTAGATTTTATCTTCTATTTTAAAAACAACATGTCTGTGTATATTTATTATCTGACATGTTTTATAATGGTACATATTATTAGTAGTAAGCTTGCTAGGAGCACAAAGTTGTTGTCTCGTGGAGCTCAGGTTGGTAATGGTAACACTTATGCCAGTCTGTACTAATGTTAGACAACTCCTAAGTTCGCACTTATTCCTCTGTAACATACCCAAATGTCATGTCTATGACATTTATACTGCAATGCAAATGGGTATCCATTGCAGTAGGTATTTCACAGTGGGATAAATGGGAACTTCGGAGTTAATGTTTTAAATGCAATTATTAATTAATCGTGACAGTAGTATCACAGTTCAGGATGTATTATCCATCAGAGCTACTGTAGCCATGTATCAATTACAGCAAAAACCATTCCTGTCAGAATGTTTTGGTAGAATTGCAACTTGCAAGTATTATTACTGCGTGAGGAAATAAATGCTGTAAATAAAATAAGCTTTATTTATTGTAGTGAGGTATTTAAAGTAGGTACCTTTTATTAGCTGTGATTTGATTTAATTTTATTGAATAAATAAATTCACATAGTTTTTAATTATATTGTGCATTTTCAGATGTTAATATTCTCGAATATGAGGTGATTATTTTTACGAAAATTTGAACTGGCTCAAATCACAAAACTAGACCTGTTGTGCGTGGACTATAAGTCCAAAAAACTTTGTACTGGTAAGTGCGGTCACTCGACACTCGCTCCGACTCGACCTCGGCGGTCACAAGTCACAACCAAAGAATCAATTCTGCAGTATTTTGGTCTTATAATTATTGGTATTTTAGTAATATATGGTAATTTCTGCATCTTCTTTTGATTTTCTTTTGGATGTCGATTGCCGATGGATGCGTATAAAACGTATAGAAATGACTGCATCTTCTTTAGGATAGGAAAGGTTAACACAAAGGCTGGGATGAACTAAGGAAAGAAAATGTATTTTTTAATGACTTTTTATATAAAATCAGTAATATTTATTATTATGTAAGAAAGACGACCACGGGGTCACTCGTGTTGATTTATTTGAAAATAGTGTTGTAGACGTTGTGAAAGGTAAAATCAGAAAGAGATGCTAAGAAATGCAGTGTGGAGTGGGTAACCTAAATGTAAAATATTCATTGGAATCAGGAATTTGTTTTCGCTTTATTAAGAAAATAACTGTAATGAAATAAAAACCAAATTATGTATCTACGGAGATTGAGTGAGAACCTACTCACTTAATCTTCCTAATTTATTTATAATTTTATATTACGGAGTATCGCCAAAGGTGTGTAATTAATGATGTACAAGTAGACTTATGTTACCATTCATTAATGTTACTTTGTTGTTTTGTTTTTAAGATGTATTAATATGATGTGTTGATTGATTTTTACGTAATAAAATTAAATAACAATGCTTATAGATTACATAATCACCCAATATTTGTATCACAGACCAACTATTCACATACCTACTTAAAAATAAATCTCGTAAATATCGTACTACTAGGTGCCTACCTAGTAGTACGATCTAATTAATTAATATAACTATATACTTACATTTGATATGAATACTTATTATAATAGTATTTAGTACTTTTTACCCTTTTTATCTATTAAATATGGAAATGAATTGATATTGTCTCAACTACCTAGCATATGTCAACAAATTTCAAATGATCCAGTATTATAATTTATGAATTTTTTTTTTGTTTTTGTTTATTTTTAAGGATCAATGAACAGTATCACGTACATTATTTAAGTTATCGGTATAAATAAAAAGTTTAACAGATGTGCTACCAGCATTATTGACCACAAATTACTAAATAAAAACATTAGATACCTACTTATATTGAGACAAGATACTATACTTACAATTATACAGTAAAGAGAAAGAGAAAGAGAACGGCCAATGCAAACAAATTATTACTCTTAGTGTAACCTAACGTAAGCATTTAAACATTTATTATAGGATTTTACAGCTAGGTAATCACGTACCCCGATTGCAAAAGCTAGAAACACAAATTTGTATGATTTGACATTTTAAATACACAGCTTATATGCATAGTTACTATAGAAATTTTTAAATTCACTAATGAAAATTCTTCTGATGCATTGCAACTAAAGTTCCGTGATTACACCACAGATCAGTGGGATGCAGTAAGGTACAGTGCAACCCCCTACTATGATTGACCGCTGCCAAACCCACAACGCTCACCAAGCAGGTCTATCACTGATCGCTTAAAACATCCCACCCGATCGTTAAATATATCTAAACAATTGAAATTATCATTATACGTTTTAGTCATGCGGTAAAGAGGTGATCGGTGACCGGAGTTGGTACGACAGGTAGCCGTGGAAAAGGTTTTATGACTAATTGTATCACGCGGATGAGATCTAAATGGTACTTTTAGGCGAATCCTGTTGACCAGGTCCGGGCAGTCGTATCGATTGTGACATATGTCAAACAATAGCATAACATCAAGTTGTTGTCTCCTAGATTTCAAATCTAAAAGTTTATATTTTACTAATAAGTCTTCATAAGGTATAGTATAACGGCAACACCTGAAATGTACACAGCGCAAAAATTTCTTTTGTACTCTTTCAATATCCTTATTATAACAATTATAAAGTGGACTCCACACTGACACGGCATATTCTAATTGTGAACGAATTAATGACTTGTATAATAGTTGATACGTTTGCTCATTCTTGAAATTACAGGACGACCTAATAACAAAATTGTACATTTTAAAACCACGAGATATTATATTTTGGACGTGAATATCTAGGGTTAGCTTGTTATCTAAAGTAATGCCGAGATCCTTTATTACTTTAACTTTATCAAGATTAGTATCGCAAAGAGAATAGGTAAAGTTACTTATGTTTCTCTTGCGTGTAAAAATTATAGAAATACGTATAATCTACAAAAATATTCTGATACAAATATTCAAATTTATAAATATACTTAAATTTAGTAAGTAGTAGGTAAGATTGTGCTACTTGTAAAGTAAACTAATTATAATGGAAATATTTTCTTGTCATAACAAGGTTTGAACAAAATGGATGCTATAAATGAAATAAACAGGTTACCACTTAAAGTCCAAGGTTTTTATTTAATGATAAGCGGAGAGGTAACCCAGGTTCTGGCTACATACTATACTTTTTTAAAATACAATGTTCCACATTTGCCTTCGATATCGGCCAACTTCTCAGATCACCGTTTGCCGTAACCGAGGTCAAACAGTAATTCGTCAAACCCTCATATCGTAATTTTTAGTTTTTAAGGATAGATGTATATCCAGCTCGAAGGACTCTGTTAAAGTCAGAGTTCTCGGATGCGAAGCAATGAAAGATACAGGTATAACTCGAACGTGTATTATGCAAATTACAAAAGTAAAAAGAAAAAATTGTCTCGCCGAACAAAACGCCTGCTCGCATTCACTTCATGATACAGACTACTCTTTTTGCGGTGACAGCAGCTTAAAAAGAGAAGCTATAAAAACCTAAGATATACAGCCTTCATGAGCGCGTCGCTAACATTCCCCACCCTAGTGCTGGCTCAGCGCTCAATCTCAAGGGAAATAGCAGCTTCCTAGGCTGTTGGCCGCTTCCAAACGCCAGTCCTAGTCTCCACGTCGAGCTGTCTGACTCGTCCTACCTTACCTGGATATACGTTCTGAATAGCCACCCTTTGGCCAGGTGTTCCGGGATTGTTCTAGGGAGGAGCGCTATAACGAGATCTCCTGTAGAGGTTTCACGTACTCGTTCCATTTTCTTCGCGACTGTAAGTCAGATAGGACCTCTTTCACCCACCTACGCTAATACATATATCTGCTTTCGTCTGCGTAAGTTCATCAATTTCTCCTAGTTAGCGTCAAAAGTTAGCGCCCTGAAGGTATTATTTAGGAACGGAGAGGCCGAGGGTTTGCATTTTCGTAAATATAATACCTTTATGTACCCACCTCTATGGATCAAAATTTTAATAGGCATACCTTTTACGATTCTCCGCTTCAACTATCCATTTAAAATAAATAAAGCCTTTATTGCTGTTAACTTATTTAACTAAACATTACTTACATGTTAACAGAAAGATGAAAATGATGACAAATATTATAAAAACTATAAATAAACTATCCATTTAGACGCTGTTAAAAGCTGAATTGAGCTGATTGAAGTTGAGATTTCGTTGCAGTTTGCAGTAAGTGCGTGTGACATGGAATTTCTGAATAAGTACTTAGAAATACTTTAATCGTTAAATTATTTATTTACTCACAATCACTGCAGTTAATCGGAATTATAAATTAATAAATTAATGTTAATTCATTCTAATTTACACTTGAATTGTTTTAGTCACGAACTGCTCGTTTCAATTCATGGTATTTTTCACAAGTAGGTGCGCT
Organism: Ennomos fuscantarius; assembly: GCA_905220475.3. Taxonomy (NCBI): domain Eukaryota; kingdom Metazoa; phylum Arthropoda; class Insecta; order Lepidoptera; family Geometridae; genus Ennomos; species Ennomos fuscantarius. The sequence continues at coordinate 14,150,504 of HG992042.1, forward strand.
GTGCTGCGCTCATACGAAGCTAAAAGTATTTGATTTTAAATACGTGTGTAATGAGATTTTTTGCCTTATTTATTATTCCTGATATTTTGTAGAACAATATATTCAGTACCTACTCAAATCAATGTCCATAATCTAATACTTGAGAAAATATTACCACAATGCGCACCGTGGACCCTGAACAATGGTACAGCAAAATACAGAAGCCAACATTGTATCTATCCAGACCAATGCAGTTTGGTCAAACAAACATGAGTAACGTAGAAGCGAGGGTCAGGAGTAGCTTCTGTGACGCCATGAACGAGTATTGGACTCATTGCTCTGTGGAAGGAGTGAAACGTATTTCTGATCAAACCCTGACTAAGTTGGAAAGGTACGGAGTTAAAAGCGGCTAGAAAATAATGGTCATTACTATCATTATGGAAACGCGTTTTAATTTGAAATCATATTATTTGTACGTAGTTAGCCTGCTTAGCTTTATGAAGATTTCTGACGGCTTAAACTAAATTTTATCTTTTTTCGTACTATATCAAATTAATGGATAGCTAATTAATAAATATTTCGTTCGGTACCAAATACTAAAGTTTTGCAGGTACCGCGAGGCCTGCGTGCTCGTGCTAGCTCTCTGGCTAGGAGTGTCCGCGCTCAGCTACACCTGGTACCAGCGGCGCAGCGTGCCGCCGCTGCACGTCAGCCTGCAGTCGGCGCAGCACTCCATCCAGCGGGTGCCCTTCCCCGCCGTGGCGCTCTGCAGCTCCAACCTCATTTCTGAAGCTGCGCTCAATAATTACACCATGTTCCTGTAAGTCAAGCTTAGTCCTAACTGCCGTGAAGAAATTATAATTCTTCGCCGTTTCAGGCTTAATATTTTATAATATGGAATATATTATGTACTTAGTAGTTCTGTTCCGTGATTGCCTCATCATAGTCATCATTTAAGGCCGCACAGTCATCCTCATTTCTTATGCTTTTCTGTAGGGTTATCTATAAGTACCTAATATTTTGAACGAATAATTTTGATCAGAGCATCACTATGTGACATTGCTAGCAATATACAAAAGGTGTATAATTAAATAACTGGTGAACTAAAATGGTTTGTTAACCAAATTTTTTGGCAGGTATTCTCTCGACAAGAACAAAACGTTTTCTTCTCATGATATCCGAGACAATCTGCTGAGCTTGGGATCGCTGGTCACAATCGTGGATGTCCGGCCCTTCGACACTCATATGTCTCGTTTTATGTTCATGCAATTTCTGAGCCAAATGGACCCTGAGTTCAATGTGACAAAGATCTTGTTCCAGGTACATTACAATAGTGTAACTTTGTATGTGTTGCATTCATTAATCAAATAATTAATAACCACCATGTCGTCCTTGCTACAGTTTGCTCCATCTTGTGCTTCGATTCTAACACGCTGCAGTTGGCGCGGCAGGGTCGTTCCCTGCGAGCTCCTCTTCGCCAAGAGGGTCACTCCTCTTGGGTACTGCTGCGTCTTCAACTCTCGATACTAGTGAGATCTATCAACCATTTCTAGACTAACGTTGTGCTCTAGAGATAACTCACTGGTTCACTTTCTTCCAGTTCTGAGGACTCTCACCGGCCACCGAAATATCTAAACTTAGTGGGGCGGGACTACGGGCTATCTTTGGTTGTTAGGGAGAACATCGATGACTTTGCTTTCGTCAGACGTACCAGTGTTGACCTTGAGGTAAAGTTTAACGCAAGCCACGTCTAGATTATTGTGTATAGTCGTGATGACGCGTATATAATGCGTTTGTCTACTACTATAGGTCTTACTATTTGATGGCAGTGATTATCCCATAATGGAGGGAGGTGGAGTTTGTTTATACCCTGTGGAGCAAAACGTATCAGTGTTCATGTCTATCGCTGCCAAAGCGCAGTACCCGTCTAAAGAAACCCTGCCGGGATGCCGGAGGCGGTCCGCAGGCGGCCCGCGCTGGGCCCGCAGCTACTCGTGGTGCCTGACGCGCTGTCGCCGGCGCACGCTGAAAGCTGTCTGCGGCTGCCAGCCACACACCCTCCCGCCGGATCCCGGGGACAACAACCCGGTTTGCTCGCTCACACATCTTACCTGCTTAAACAAACACAGAGGTATGGAAAACTTGAAGTATTAGGATACACGATTTTACATAATCTTATGTAAAATCGGTATCCTAACACTTCAAATTCTTTGAATCTTCAAAGAGCTTTATGAGTCTCTTGTTCACTTACATCGCAGCATATAGCAAATTATATACTAATGTATAACAATTGACGGATGAACTTAGACAAGACCGGACTTCCACTACCGGACTACTAGACGCTCGGCTAAGCGTCATCCTTTCGTGGTCGAAATACCACCCATTCGTACCAAGCGATTCGACTCAACTTTCTTAATTAGAACGGCTAAGGAATGGAATGCCCTGCCAGCGTCTGTGTTTCCGGCGAAATATGACCCGGGCGTGTTCAAGAGAAGAGTGAATAGGTATTTACTTGGCTAGCATGCTACATCTTCGATCGCATCGTCACTTCCCATCAGGTGAGAGCGTGGTCAAATGCTAGACAAGTTTGAAGTAAAAAAAAAAAGAAAAAAAAAAGACCAAAATTATGTTCAATGAACATGTTAATCCGGAACCTGTTGCTATTCACGGGGCTACGCTTGAAGTTGTTCAGGAATATGTATACCTAGGGCAAACGCTCCAACTAGGTAAGAACAACTTCGAGAAAGAAGTGAATAGAAGAATTCAGCTGGGCTGGGCAGCATTTGGTAAGCTTCGTCGAGTCTTCTCGTTGCGAATACCTCAATGCCTAAAAACAAAGGTATTCAACCAGTGCGTCCTACCGATTATGACATACGGAGCCGAGTCATGAACACTCACAGTGCGGCTAGTCCACCGACTTAAAGTCGCTCAGAGAGCTATGGAGAGAGCTATGCTTGGAGTTTCTCTGAAGGATCGAATCAGCAATGAGGTGATCCGTCAGAGAACTAATGTCACCGACATAGCCTATCGAATTAGCAAACTGAAGTGGCAGTTGGCTAGCCATATTTGCCGCAGAACCGACAACCGTTGGGGAAAGCGTGTCCCTGAGTGGAGACCGCGACTTGGCAAACGTAGTGTAGGACGCCCGCCGACAGGTGGAGCGACGACTTGCGCCGAGTGGCTGGCAGTCATTGGATGAGAAGAGCTGAAGACCGGGCTCAATGGCGTACCTTGGGAGAGGCCTATGTCCAGCAGTGGACTAACACAGGCTGATGATGATCTATATCAATAAATTGATTGACGAAACGTTCATGAGTATTGCGCGCATTGTTGCAGAGAAGTTTATGTACTATTACCCGCGCGGGTACACGGGCGAGGGTCTCGATGCAGAGGTCCAGAACGGACAGTACTGCGAGGAGTGCGTGACCGACTGCACGCGGCACACGTACGCGGCGGACGTTACTACCGCGAGGTACTACTTCACTAACACTTCCGCGCAGAAGATCTTCAGGAACGCTTTCACGTAAGAGGCTGCCTTTAGTTAACCACACTATGTAGTTAGAATAAAAGGTAGAGAAGCTATAAATAAAAAAACTTCGTTGACAAAAGATTCCCTCAACTGTGTATCGTTAGGTATCGCATTTACCCGCGTGTTCTCAACTCCAACCGTCTAGTACGTATGTATTAACTGCTTAAAGCTGAACAATACTTGTATGGATAGCGCTGTACTAAAGAAGCTTTAGGGCAGACAAATTGTTTATATTGACTACATAAATGCTTCTATAATACACCGCGGTTATACCACACCTTAAATATTAAATACCTATAAATAATATCAGTACTTCTTATACAACCAAAGATTTTAGCTACCCATACAAATGTATAACCCCTGTCCCACACTCCCACATCTTAGGCTATCTATAAGTAGTGAGACCAATGTCCCGGTCTCATCCTCCCACATCTAACACGAACTACTTATGGAATTTCGAGGAAATAATGAGCCATGATGACAAAATGTTTGCGCAGGAAGGATGTAATGTTGGTGAACAGCACCGTGCTCCGACTGTACTTCAATACAGAACATCAGAAACTATACGTCATCGACGCCAACCAGAGGTGGTTCGAAATGTTCGGTTAGTTATACGTAACATGCTTATTTTTATCATTAAAGCATAACACAAATATACTCGTACATGCCTTATTACACCATTAATAGCTGGAAGATACTGAACATAGACCTCCCCCAAAACGTCACTTTGGACGCTTATCATAGCGAGAGGTTTGCCATAATCACCACGCTTTACACGCAACGCAAATTACTTGGAGATAGCAAGATTCTAATGTGCCGAAGAGAGAACTGCTGCCAATCTCTGATGGATATTTCGTTAGCCGGCTCTTACGGCTCCCTGAGGAGAAGGGGTGGTCAAATTCTCTCACCGAGTCCTTACTATAACACGTTTCAATAAAGAAAAAATCTGAAAGACATTTCTATTGCTTGCAAATGGTCGGGAAATGGAATAATATAACTTGAAAGGGTGATCACCCGTGGTAATAGCTTGCGAATTGATTCACAAATTAAAATAAAACGCTTAAAATTTCTGAATGACGAGACGATTAAGAATAAACAAGCACTTCTATACTTACGCCATATTCATTGAATACCATTATATGTATAAATTGTTTCCAGCGACTTTCAGCAGCCAGTGGGCAGCCATCGTGGGAGCCACGCTGATCGCAGCATCCGAAGCTATTTTCTTCTGCACCATAAGGCTGGTGCACCATTACCGACGTAGAACACAAATATCAGCCTCTTAAAAAACTGGACCATGACTATCTCCAGGAAAGACGTTCGGAAGGTATTCACGGTACGGTGCGCTAAATAAATCCATTTTGGCCATTTTATATTGTGCGTCCATGTTCTTTGCCATCAATGTTCAACGATGTTAACCAATTCATTCTTTCAGTATAGAATCTAATGACTAGATCAAGTTAGATAGGTACCTATTGTGTCAGTTATCTGGTTTCCATAGTACAAGCTTTGCTCAGTTTAGGACTAGATGGCGCTGTGTGAATTGTCTACAGATATTTAATATTTAGTAATGAACTGTTTATTACATGTAAATATGTATTTATTTAATATTTATTGCTAACTAATTTCATGTACGACACCTTTACCTAGCGGTGCGGTTTTAAATGTCAAGATAATAAAATATCATAATGGCTTTATTTGTTTTGGTTTTGTTAATTAATGACTTAATCAGTGAGCTATAATGCATGTGTAAAATTGATGTGCTATTTATTGTAGGAAGTCTATGTTCAATATAATTACGTGTACAGGGTACTACGATCTACAACTATGTTTCAAACTAAGGACACAAGACTATCACGACTGCGAGATAGTTTTCGAATAAAGTTGTCAGAAAAAGTTGTAAATTGCCCGAAAGTCAATTTTGACGAACCTCTGATCAGAATCAACAGTTTAATGAGTTTATGTGGACCCACAGTTCGATCCCGGAAATTAAATGTATTACTTATGAATAGTATCTGGTATTCCTGTTTACTGAATCGGTGTTTTATCGGCATAAGTGATTGTTAATGTACCTAACGCAGGAAATAGATGCGAAGGGTTATCAGCTTTCAAATTTATCGGTAGGTACTAGTTTGATTGCTACAATTTATTTATAGTGTGTCCTGCCTGTACCTTTCTTTATTCTGCAAAAAAACTGCTAAACTTTGTGTTTAGTTTTTTTTTTTGTGGAAACAAAATCTTGATTTCTGTTTATTAGATGCCATACTAGTTGGACCTTCCTGCGCTCCACGACTCGTCGCTACTGCAGCTACCTAAGTATGTCAACAACACTAGAAGGACCACAGATGCGATATTAGTAGTTCTTAAGTACAGCATCTGAAATGATATAATTATGAAAATATACTAATTTTAATAATGCACTAATATGTAATTTATATACTAAGTTTAAGTAGATTTTTAATGAGAATTGAAAACGTGACGAGCTTGTACTTCACTGGATATTAAGCGACACGGCCACCCATAAGGCCCGTGTCTCTGTGTCATTGTGCCGTAACCGAATGCATATAAACGGGCCCTAAATATAAAGTTTCGCGTGACACTGCACGTCATCCTGAGACATCAACACAATCTAGTTTAGGTTCAATTATGAAATGTGTAGTGATAAATGATGCACCAGCTACTTTCTAGATAATTTTTTGCAATCTGTGCTTTCTAGTCGTGTGCGGACTTTGAACTCGCCATTACAGCGGTGAAGGAAGGCTCGTGGCGCAGCTGGGGGGTGGGTATGTAGGTCAGCTGATATTATTGAGAAATTGAGGTCAAAGAGGCACATTGAATTCAGTATCAAAGTTGAACAAACTCAGTGACACTTGACCTCCCCTTCGGCCAAACTTCGTTCTTATAGGTATTTAAATGGCTCGGTATATCGGTATATCGGTATTTGAACAAGGCGCTAATAAATCCGAGTTTTGCGTCTACATACTCGTAATATTTAGTTACTTGACGTAAGCTTTCAAACTTCGCCACCTTAGGATTAGGAAAGCATTACAATAAGTTGGTAAAAGGAAACAATAAGTACGTATAACAATTGAGAAAAAGACTATATTACTCATTTTTATAACTCCCTACGATCCCGTACATATGTATATCCCGGACCCAAACTAGAATTCCCGGTTTCTAGGGGCCCAGGAACTTGCTGCCACTCCTACACCAAATAAAATAAACAAATCTTGAGAAAAATATTTAAGTTATACATCGTGCTGCTGCATTTACGAGGGTAATAATATGAATCCAGCAATGAGTACCAGGAGTCAGTTACCGTGGACCGGATCATTGGGGATGTCCTCCACGGGCGCGGCGTGCGGCGGCGGCCGCTGGCTGTCGCCGACGAGTGTCGGTATTATCTGCACAATCAAACCAAACATTGGTTGAAGCTCAAACGTCAGTCATGTGCGTCAGCTTTGGCCGTGACGGAAGATCCACGTCAAGAGCCTCCTGTATTGCATAATTGACTACCTATATATCTCTTTAGATATATCTCGTTTCTATTCCCTTCATTATCTTCTATCTATCTTCATTATGTTGTTATGTTATGTTCTATTGACCCAGAAAACACTACAAAGCCCCACCCAAGTACCTGTTCTCCCAGCATGACAAGTATCTGCGCCACCTTCTTGATGGCCTCTAAGTCCTGCGGAGTTGGGATCGGTAGCCTCGGGTCTCCGACGTCTTGGAGGCGTGCGTGTGGAGTGAGGCGCTGGCTCAGCTCAGACACCACGGCCCGCGGCCGTCCGTCGCCCTCCATCCGCGCCTGCCAACACGACATCCTCCTTAACGATCAAGTTCCGACCCGAACTTTAATTAGCATTTTCCCAATCAATCATTAGTAGTCGTTTTCCAACTAGTTGGGTAGGTGACCGACCAATCGAGCAATAAGACGGGGCTGGTGGACGATACAATGTGATTATTTGTGCGCAGGCCAAGATCTACACACAAATAAAAAACCGTTAATTCTAATCTATATGTGACATGCCAAAGGAGTATACCATCATCATCCTACTTACCAGGACCTAGTGGTGACACAGTGGAGAATGTGTTAGGCCAAAGAGTCCAACATCCAACTTGAAGTTTTCAGTGCTAGCAAAAAAAGGTATAAAATTACGTAAGTAATACATAAAATAAACTTACCACTGGACCTGAGCAGGCCTGCCCGAGCACCGCAGCCACCACAAGCCATCCTGCAGCCCTCGACACCATCGTGTGCGACAACCCAGCGGCACGAGCAGTCGGCTCTCTTATAGACTCCAACAGAGCATCATGCAGTAAATAGATCTATTTGAAGTCTATTGTTAAAGTAATTGGCAGTAAATTGTTTTATCAGATAATAATCCCGACGAGAAATCAAGAAAATGGGAAACATTACCATTATACAGACAGACATTACAGAAGAACAGTATTGTTGAAAATCAAATAGCACATTTTATATTCGAACAAGTTCTGTGCGAATTGGTGATGACGTCAATTAATATCAACCAAGAATAGAATACTATTTTATCATTAAGTATGTGTTTGAGTTTTTTTTTTTTTTGTTTATATTCTAAGTATTTAAAATTTTTAACACATGATCTACGATGGTGCATGCTTGTCTGCATGGATAGACAATTGACCGTGAATTACTCTTTGATAATGCCAAGGTGCGGGAGACGGTAGAGCTGCCTGCAGAGACTCCGGCATGTCAGACGTTTCGCAAACTACGACTCAATACAATGACTAATACCGTATCTCTGCACACGAAGTAATAAATAAGACATAATGATAATAACGCGAGAGCTTTGACCTCGGAAGTGAACCTGACATTTGGTTATTATGTAAACATCTGTGTAGTGGGAGTGTAGGTATCGGTGGAACGCATAAAGATACACATCGGAAGTATCTACCGACCTCCGAACTACCTTATTGATATTCACTACCGCCGATATAAATATCATTTTACATAATTTCGGTCCTTGGTCTATGTCTATTGGCTTTATTATTTATACAGGTAACGGAAAAAGCTATACTGTAAAGACGGCTTAAATATACTACTATTATAGTACTATTATACCATGCCACAGTTGTCACCGCCGTCTAATCTTTCAAGTGCTAGATCAATGCTAGATAGCAGCTGTCCCTGTCTCACAATTGCCTAATCTGACCGTCGCGCCGTCGACGTGACCGAGAAGGTAAACAATTATTAGAGGGCCACTACTAACGTTTGAGTAAAACTGCGTTTATATGTTCACACATCACTGATAGGAATATTATAATATCAGAGATGGTCGATATGCGACGCATGATATTACTGGTCTTCGCCTACAAGATCATCTATGCTTTTAGTATGTTAAGTGTAAAAAGAATGCTATCTTATTTGGAGAAAGTTTAGTATGACGTCAGTAGAATCGGGCCAATAGTAACGGTATCAGGACAACGGTCCTTTACTAAAACGGATACAAGTCCATAAAAATGTAATGAACATTTTATATGCTCGACGAACGACACGCAAGCTTCGCTTCACGGACTTGTTGGACCCTCTTCTGGTGATATGGAACCATGTGCGCCTCCGCTTGCTGTTATTGATTAGAAACAATTTCCACCTACCTACTGCCGAATTCAGAAATATGTATGTCTAGTGTCAACATTTTTGTCTCGTAGTTTGGTGCTCTTTAAATCAACTGACATCAGTATAATCCTTGCATAACAACTCTTTGTTACCAGTTAAATATCCTTATCTTCCTTATACGTGTTGGTCATTCTAGCACCCTCCTTACCAGCTGTGCCGACATCTGCACGCCCAGCGCAAATGCTACCACGTGGTTACAATAGAACCATGTCTTCGTGCGAATAGAATAACCCTTCCGGGTTGATGAGTATAAGAGGTGAGCCGATATTATTACGACAAGATAACAAGTCGACAACATTTTAATCTTACTCGCTAAACATTCTGTATCGCTTGTTATTCAGTGGGGTGTTTCTAAATGCCCATTTATATTTAAAAGACGGATGTTCGAAGGCTACGGTTTGTAGGTACTTATGCGCACTAAACCGTCGTTGTGTTGTGATATGACATGTTGGGGCCGTTGTTGTATCAACATTATTACCCGCGCTTTGCCGCGATGGTTAAGGTCAGCCGAGCGATCACGGAACTAGATTGCAACATAAAGAAATACAGTTTCAGTACGTACTATATGTGGATGCTATGAATTTCTTCAAATTAAGAATGAAATTTTTCCGGTTGCGTTGCATCGAAGTTCCGTGATCACCACACAGATTTAAAGTTTGCGTTTTTGATGTCCTGAATTTGAATCAGTTTATTATCTTCTAGTTCTTTAAATCAACAACAACATTACAGACTGTTTGCAGCTAACAAGAGGTGTATTAAACGCGAAAAATTAATAACAATTAATCGTTTTTAATTTGTCACTCTCATGTTTATTTCCTCCAAACAAAGCTGGCCTCTGAATCTGATTTTTAAAAAGGTCCAATTATTTATGCATCGGTACATATTTATCACCTCGTCTAGATTATGTATAGGCACGCAGTCGAATGATGTTATCTGTAGGCGCATATTCGTGTGCGAGCGAAGCTCACGTCCCGCCAGTCAGCAGTCCATCCGCAGCAGCTGCTGGCTGCTGGCCGCTGGCAGCTCGCCGCGACAACTCAAGGTGTCAGCGAAGCGCTTGTTTATATTTACTGTTACGTAATGGCGGGCGCAGTGCGAGGATGGGTCGCGTGCCGGCTGGTTGCCTGCTGCCGATACGATCCATTAATTACTAGCCCATGCAGTACTAACGGTTGACCTTTCTACGACGGTCAACACGTTACATGCCCGAGATAATGAGATGGTATCATTTGATTGTGCTAAGGACTTGGGAGCTTTAGCTGTGCTCGGCTTGCAACTACCCGCTGGCAGAAACGTTAGCCACGGCGGCGTGCTGCCCTGAAGAGACGTGTCTATCGTGAAGTTCTTTACAATATTTCACGTCAACTCGGACAGATAAAGCGAGATCGAGGTCCAATACACACGTGCCGCCTAACGAGTGCAATGTTGATTCGGGTCTTCGATATGTGGGCAGTGATAGTGTTGGTGCTGCTGCTGAGAGGCGCGAGGAGCGAAGCCCTGGGGGCGCTGGAGGCCGTCCTGCCGTCCTATCTCCTGGAGAACGTGGAGGACCTGGTCCGCACCGCCTCAGCGGCTTGTAGGTGATATTTTATTATTAATGCTTAATGCAATAATAAATTCAATGCATTTCATGGCAGTGTAAATAGCGCAGTTTACATAAATACATACTAAAGCAAGTTGCTACTTGTTGTCGTCCTGTCATCTGCTAGGTATCATCCCGACGGTTGGGGTTGCTCGGGTGGGAGTGTGTGGAAAAATAAGAATGTGCATTGGGGTGTCTACATTTCTGACTTTCCGCCTCTCCATGAATGCACACGTGGCTGGCTGAATTGTCCCACGGTGATACTTAATGTATAAATAGAGCCCTCATACTGATTCAGCTGGGTGATCACGTAACTCGATTTCAACCGATAGAAACACAAATGTGTATAGATTTGACAGTTTGAATATGCAGTTCATGTGCATAGTTAGTATAGAAATTTCTCCTGTTGCATTGCAATCAAAGTTTCGTGATGACCCCCCAGGTGTTATCAAATCATTATCATCATCATCGTCATCATCATCATCACCGGCTCGTTGTTACGAACTGTTCTCTCCCCTCTGCATGCTCTCGCTGATCGCACGCGTTATACAAACAAATCAATAACTAATTAGCCAAATAAATTCACACGGTAATTTTCAATATTGATTGATAGACCTTATTTTTGCGCGTAACTTGCATGCACTTGTGACGTTTGTGTTTATTTAACCGTAGTATGCAATCTGTTTCAAAAACGCATATCTACACCAATTGTGCAAACACTCCTCCCCGAGTGCACACACGGTCGGTGTCTGCATAACTTGTGATATATGTATGTTTTTTTGTATTATTTATAGCCAATTCCAGTAGTTTCTATACTATTTCTTATGACGTTAGTTGTTTTTAGCATAATATATGTTAATGAATGTTGTGACGAGCTAGTAGATATTCGTTATGTTAGCGACACAGCCTATAACAGAAGTGTCACTCCGAAGTCCAAATTATAAAGTTTCGCGTGACACTGCACTGCGCACATCATCCTGAAACATCAGCACAGTCTGGTAATAAGATTACTTGACTGTGGGATCAGATAATAGTCTTATTTGCCCAGTAATTTCACTAGGGACACTGCCCTTAAAACCGGAACACGGAAGTGCTTGCACACTGTTTGGCGGCAGAATAACTGGCATAGCGGTAGTGCCTATACCTAGACGAACTTTGCAGAAAAGTCCTACCGCCTAGTAAAACACATACAGGTACATTCAAATCAACATTTTCCTGGAAACCCCAGTGTTTAAGGAGAACTCGCCACTCTATCCTATTGCAAACCTACTTCCCGCCTCCCCTTCCCCTTACTATTTGAACATAATATTTGGTGCCGCATTTCATTGTAATAGCTTCATTACCAGGAATGGGATGAAATGAGGTGCTCAGTATTCACGGAACGGCCGAGAAATGATCGCTGATGATCATAAATTAATGTCACACCCGACTGCCAATAAAATTTACGTAGAACGTACAAAACGTTATGAAAATTGTATCCTTCCGCAGAATTACTAATGTGTATGATTCACTCGAACTTTTCTGAGCACTGTTTGATGACGTCACACAATTGTAACAAATAATGAAATAATGAAGCTTATATTGTAAAGATAAAACGGGTCTATTCGTGCACAAAAATTATCAAAACATTATTTTGAGTAACCTCGACGTTTGGACCAAGTTACATTGGCCGGTCTCGAGGGGACTGTAACTCCAGTCATATATAATGTTTGGAGAGAGGAGGAGTAAGGAGAGAAATAATGTTTTGATAATTTTTGTGCGCGAATAGACCCGTTTTATCTTTACAATATGAGTTCAAGTCCCGAAAGTTTAAAGGGTGTTATAATGAAGCTTAGTCCTACTCGAATCGTCCAAAAACGCTTATATGTAAGTTTTCTGATATAATATGTAGTTCAAACGTTTTCTGAATTTTAGAAAATTTACATGTTTTTAGTTTTTATTTAAATATCGTCGATTTTGATTATCTTGCAAGCACTGCCATTTGATTTGCCTTAGTCAGTTTTTAATTGGCATTCAAAAATTATAGTTAAATTATGCAATAACGTGCCTAACTAAGGCTATGTTCTTCCGGAATCATTAAGCCGCGGTGGTATAGGAATTTCAACTTTAGCCCCTTAGGTTTAATAATCTACAAATAACCGTATATCATCACGTCCTTAATTAACACGTACGAGGCGTAAATGTGGCGAATAATTTCTCGCGTATATATAACAAGGTCAAGTTCTTTGTTTCATAATTCCTAAACGGTCATAACTTCACACAGCCTATAAAATTATCACAATCACGACGAAGGCGAATCGTTCAAGGAGCTAGCGAGATATTAGCGAGCAGTTCCAGACTGAGCCGGCTGTACCGTTGCAGGTGAGATCCTGCCGTTGGAGTTGTTCTTCTCGCGGCGGTCGCGGGCGGAGATGGCGCCGCTGGACGTGGTGGAGTACACGCGCGGCGGCGTGCGGTCGCTGCGGGCCGGGGAGGTGCCGGCGGCGGCGGCCGTGCTGTACGTGCCGGGCTGGTGGAACACGCCCACGGACGAGGCGGCGCGCGCGCTGGCGGCCGCGCTGCTGCAGCACCACCCGGCGCTCCTGGTGCTCGACACGCGCCGCGCCTTCGCCCGCGGCTACCTGTCCGCGGCCGCGCGCGTGGACGGCGTCGCGCACCTCCTCTACCGCTTCATCAGGGGCCTCGACGACGCCGGCATCTCCCCCGCGACCCTCCACGTCGTGGGCTTCAGCCTGGGCGCCCACGTGGCGGGCATGGCCGGCAAGCTGGTGCAGAAGGGGCTCAACACGAAGCTGGGGCGGATCACGGCCCTCGACCCCGCCAAGCCGTGCTTCACCCGGTCGCGGCACCGGCTGCAGAGGAACGACGCGAAGTTCGTCCAGGTGATCCACTCGAGCGCCGGCGTGCTGGGGCTGGAGGAGCCGGTGGGCCACGTGGACGTTTACGTGAATGGCGTGGCGGTGACGCAGCCCGAGTGCCGGCACAGGAGCATCAGCTTCGAGTGCGACCACAACCAGGCGTGGAAGGTGTTCGCCGCGTCGGCGGCGCCGGGCGCCGCGCGGGCCATGCGCGCGCGGCTCTGCGCCGGCTGGCAGGAGCTGCTGGCCGCCGCCTGCAGCGGGCCGCCCGCGCCGCTCGGGTACCCCGCCAGCGGCAGCGCCCGCGGCATGTTCTTGTACAAGTCGGGAAGCTAGCGGTGCACGCGTGCCGGGGCCGGGGCCGATGTAAGGTGTGACACATGATGCCAGCTGTAATATTTGGCATGTTTTGACGTGTTTTTAATTTATTCAACATTATTACAGAACATTATTCTTTCCTTGTGTTCCTCTCAGTTCAGTCAGTTCTGGTCACTGATCTTGCTGTACGGAATAAATGTAGTACGCAACCTACGTTTCAGTAGACATTTTCTCTTAATACTACTCTCTAAATACGCACATTGTAATGTATTGTATTGGATGTAGTGTTTGAACTTAATACTTGGTTAGAATTTGAACTTTTATTTTTAGATCTAGACACCTCTAGAAAAAAAGATTCTTGAATGAACAATCATTATTAAGATCCGTATTACAGTCGACGATGCTCAGTCATCGATCGGTGTGAGCACCGATGTGTATGAAATCTGTAATCTTCGTAAAGTGATCAATTAGTGAATGAGATCTCTGCTTGAGCACCGATCGATGACTGAGCATCGTTCTGTAATACGGACCTTAGTGTCTTGACGGTGTAAGATATCTATGTTGCCATTAAATGAAAACAAATTGTCGCGTTACATAACTGTGATATTAGACGTAATTTCTCATTGTTTGTAACTTTATGAAATAAAAGGTTTACCGCAAATTGTTTTCAATTATTTTTATTCACTCACGTCACGACATCATCACTTCGAACCACGTTTTAGTGAAGCATAGTAGCGACCTCTGGCGGAAAAGTGATGGACTAAATTATCCGTAACCACAACCCGTGGTAGCGTTACTGACACGCGATTGGTGATTGTAGTTGTGTGGCTATATGACAGATGGCGTTACTAGTTCCTATTTTAACGTTCTTTTATAACACAATTTTTTTACCATATTTAATAGACATAACATCATATAATAATAACATTATTAATTTATTTTTTTAAAATTGGTTATATACTTGCATATAATATATGATGTGTTTCTTCTGGCATTACTTACATCTTTGTTAATTAATTAATGAATCTACATGTAGGTATTTAAATTATTTTTCAAATCTGTGATTACAATTCACCAAAATGTTTGTCATTTTATTGCATAGCCATTTTGATCAATGCTTTTTGTATGGCAAACCTACCTTTACAAAATGTTGCCACCTTCATTTAAAAAATAATGAACTCATCCATGTTCTACAATAAATGATCTTTATCTTTATTTTCATCGAAAACTTATTTACAATTTCAAGAAGAATATCTAGTAGAACTAACAGGTAACACCGTGTATTGAATGTGTTGATACGCGTATCAGAGAGACCTAATCTTTAAAATATATCACTACCATTATTTTTCTTAATATTGAACTAATTATTTATTACGTTTAACAAGGCTTTTACTTACATTTACATTTACTATGACATTCATTAACATTCATTATAGCTTAGGCTTAAAGTAAGCATGAAATATGGTATCTGTAGTTAAGTTTATCATAAGTCACCATGACACCGATGATCATCAATTTGCACCGCACCCGCCTCCTGCTGCCACCAGACCTTCGGAGGAGCTCTCAACAGTGAAACCAATTTACGATAACAGTAACGTAGATGTATATAGATACAGGAATTTTAACTCTATATCATGGAGATAAAGGTCATTTTTCCGCTGTGTATTTTGTGTTGCGTGCTTTAGGCAGCTGATTAATGGTCGTCAGCGTCCGGAGGCGTGGTGCCTCGCGGCACTCCTTCCACGTCCGTCACTCTTCGTCACGGAGCCGCCGCGGTGAGGATTATGGTATCCTATTTCGTGTTACGGAATTACGGCTATGACACTGAATGATACGTTTAGAAAATGGCGGAAATATGTGATAGCCACTTATGTTTTTAGGGAATATGTAATTATTGTACTACTGAAATCTCCTAAATTATTTTTAAAGATTACTGTGAACGTTGCGCTTTTTTCACTAATCGGGCAAATTATTATAACTTTTTCTTTTTAACATGAAAATGAGTAGGCATCTAGTTACTTAATATATTTACCAAAATGTATCAGGAGATCTAAATGTAGACTTACAAGAGATGTTTGAGGTTATTACCTATTTAAACTATTATTACGATGACGTGATAATAATCATTAAGTTTAATTAAGTTTAATAATCATAAAAACATATTCTTATCTTATGAAATAACTGGAATCTCACGATCTTTGGTACGATTGAGAGACAATTTTTAAACTTTGTATCTATTTCTTGTTATAATATCATACTACAAACAAAAAATAGGTACCTACCTACTCACTTCCTATCATATATATTACCTGGCCAAGTCACTGAGCTCAACGCCAAGCCGATGCTACAGTATCCGTCTGGCTCGCATTGCCTGACATTTTGCTTGATAGAGTTTCATGGTAGCTCAGGTTCCAGACTGACGGGTGGGGGCGGGAACCTACTACTGACTCAAATTATTTCGAGATTTATTCTAGAAATTAACAATCCATTAAAATATTAATTAAACACGATTTCCTACTCATTTCTATTGTCACTGTAAAAAACTGTGACGATGTTTCATCGGCATCGAGAGGCGATGCATCTTACGCCACGAGTATCCACCTCTTAGCCGATTATCGTAACCAGCGAGGCTAATCAACTTCAACATATCAATTAGTTAATGCCGATCATAAAAAATATGTTTTGAAAATCTAGTGCATCTCTTCCAGTAGCAAACACACCTACAGGAAGAGATAATAATAATAATAATAACGCTCGACGATCACATACATAGATCGTGGGCCCTAACTAGGATTCCTTGTGTCTAGGGACCCAAGAACTACGAGGTCCATGGTCCCACAACACACAGACTTTAAAACAAGTATTTGCGCTTTTTTTCCGTCCACAAATACATGTCCGCGGGAATCGAACCCGCCTAGTAAGCAGGTCGGCTCAGTCGTTATGAGCCGACCTGCTCAATCACCACACCACAGGCTGTCTATATGGAATAGTACTAAGAGCCGGCTAGGGAATATCTAGGGAATAAGCAACATTCTCTTATAATAATTATGTCTATGACTAATATTAAGCAACTTTGATGATGTCCAATTTTACACAGAAATTATTTACGTGCTTTATGTTACATTAAGTAGATGTAATCGTTAACCAATAGTAATAAAGATTTTGCCATGGACGACCAGCCAGCTCGCCCGGGAGTCGGATAAATAGCTTTCCTATGTAAGCCGGAACGGTGGGCAGCCGAGCAGAGCGCCGCCTGCTTGTACACGCGATGACGGATGTGTGGAAAATATTGTAGGCGGATGTAGGGTGTAGGTATTACTGCTGTTATACTTGTGATGGATTATATTTATGATGGATTCAATATAATTATAATTTGCGTTAGAAGCTGTATCCTCCACTATCGTTCTAATTAACATGAGTTATTTGATTGGAAGTATTATGAAGGTAAGTACATGAGATTTGTTGGTATACTCCAATATTTATAATTCAGCTAGCGAAGTATAGAACGTTTCATAGAAAAAATGGTAGGATAAGCATTTTTTAAATTCTAGTTCCCTTTTGTCATTGTTGTCGACATGTAGCGTGTACTATTTTATATTTTTTGCCAAAGGTTTTTATTGACGACGCTACAACTACTCGTATTTCAAATCCAGGAACCAATTGTAACAAAAATAAGACCGTAATAAATATGTAAGTTCACAAAAGGCCGATTACGAGCGTGTTGGTGACGAATCCGTAACCGGATATCGTTTGTCCCTTAGAGCGTGTCCCATCCCTAGCAGCGATCCTAGCCGTTTTGATAAAATAAAATAACACGTCTCCGATAGCAGCCCGCGGCGGGCGCGGGCGGCGCGGTGGTGCATGCCTGCAGTGTGGCCTCTAACTGATGCGGGTTGTGAAGGGAACCGGGGCGGTGGGACTCGGGGACGACTTTTGGATTTTTGAACTAAAACTTATTTACGCACGCTTGACTTGACTGCAGAGTAAGCTGGTGAATGATGTGGTGAAGCGAACGGAAGTTGAAGTTGGTTCCAGTAGATCTCCATTGTCAACATAACAAAGTTAAAATTTTGTATTATTATGTTGGTATGTCCGGTAAAATGACAATTATGGCGACATTAACATTAAACAAAGAAAAAACAAAGTTATACCAGCCGATAGATGGAGCTAAACTAAAGAAGTTTTACTTCAGTCGTGTGATCTAATTCTAAAGCAAACTTTTTATTTATTACATACGATTTTAGTAGTAAGTACCTAGGTACTAATCAAGTAATCATAAATGTATCCAATATATATTAATTTGCTACCTATTGTAGTCCTACTATCTATACTATCTAGATAAATAGGTAGCCTACTCTTTATTAATACAAAACACATACAGTACTAGATCTTATTTAAGCGCCTGGTATTTTAGCGTCATCGCGGCAAACGTCCTGTAAATAGCTGGATGCATTAATCGCTAGGCGTATTAATAAGACGAGTACATTGTTATAGATCTACCACTTTTGCTCTGAAACTCCGTAGTATAGTGGCAATACAGATTATACAAATGAAAAACAGTTTTTCGCAAACTCTAAATTTGATTTTCCTTTGTGAAGGTTGTCCATTTCTTGTAAATCTATATCAATAAAGAAAAACTTTAATAAGAAAACACAAGCCACTAATCTGAGCACTTAGAAAATAATGACAAGCAATAAGCGCACTTACCGCTCCCTTGTACCATGTACGTAACTGTATGAAAACTGGAAATAATGACAACAGCTTTCTTTCGTTAAAATGAACTTTATAACTGAGCAATAAGAATTGGATTTCCGCGTGCGTAGTTGTAAACAGTAGTAGCTGGCAACCCCACTATCGCGGCGGAAACGTCCCAAATTGACCTTTTTGTCATCGCTCCCTGTACCTACTCCTCGCAGGGTAATTATGTAGCTTCGTAACGATAAGGTCCGATTTACTGTGTACACACGTGCTGACGAGGTCTACCGTTTGGATCCGGAGTCCTCAGAGGTCTTTTAATACGTGTCGTACCTACCTATTTACGGTCTGTGAAATAAAAATTAATCAAACAGTTTACACAGCGCCATCTAGTCCCAAACTAAGCAAAGCTTGTACTATAGGAACCAGATAACTGATACAATACTTAGATACTTTTTTTTTGTAAATACATACATAGAATACAATATAACATCCAGACACAGAGCAAACACCTATGTTCATCACACAAATGTTTGTCCTGAGTGGGAATCGAACCCACAACCCACAGTTCAGAAGGCAAGGTTACTACCAACTGAGCTATCGGGGAAGTCAATATAACAGCCAGACACAGAACAAACATCGATGTTCATCACATAAATGTTTGTCCTGGGAAAAATTTGATTTGTTCATGAACGGGATATGGTTACTATTATCATATACCATTAAAATATTTAAAAAAGAAAGTACCAGTATTTTTAAGACTTCCGGCACAGATAATAATATTAATGATATTATTAATAATACTGTAGTGTAGGTAATTTTTAAATTGTTTGATAGGTTTGAGTTAGAACACTACCTCACCTGATGGTAAATGACGATGCGGTCTAGGATGTAACACGCTTGCCTAGAAGATACCTGTTCACTCTCGGTTGGAACACTCCGAGGTAAGTTATAACTATTAACTTATTTTAGATAAATAACGGCTAAACTCACTTTGTTTTTTTTTTATTTAATATCAATTAATAAGTCGAAATAACTCCGACCAGGTTTCGGACATAAGTATTCGATGTCATTCTTCTGGGAGCCAGCTACTAAGGCAAGCCTTCGGCTTCCTCGAGCGTCAGCAATTTCGACTTTATAATTGACGTGAGTTTAGCTGTTATTTATCTTACAAAATGTGTCATAGCCGCGATAGTTTTCAAACTAAAACTTATTTTAGGTATTTCCATTGAACATGTATTCTTCAATCAATCAATTTTATCTTTTTTAATTCAATTTTACCTTCCGACGGATTATGAATCGTGGTGCTGGAGCTCAGAAAGAGCATAAATGTATATATACTCTTAGATAGAGAGCCGTTATATCGATCGTAGAGTCTGTACGCTCAAACACGGGCTCGGATCGGAATAAATCAACGACCTGTGACATGTGTGATGTAAGTACGGAAACCTTATTAGATTCACTATTCTAATGATTCCATTCTTTTAAAACCCGTGAAACTGGCACAGCACCGGAAACCATAGCAGTAGACAAGGTACCTGCGGCCTGCAGGCGCCTGGCCTATTGTTCTAGTACCCTCAGGCTACAAGAATGACAGGAGTCCTGTCTGTGACACCATGGGAATGGGCACATCGCATCTGTTTATTTTTAAGTAGTTTTTTTTTATGTTTTGGCTCCACACTTTTGTGTATTTAGCCAGTGTCGGATTGATAATTTATCAAGTTAATGATATTTGAAGCAAATATGTGTCAAGTCACAATCGAAGTCATCGAGTCAAGTCATAGTTAGTCAAAGTCATACTCCTAGTGAAGTGGTGGCAACTTTACTTAAAGCTTCCTATGGAGTTTTGGAAACAACACGAAAAGAAACGTTTCACCATCATTATACCATTTACCCACACTCACGCCTGTAATCCAGCACTTAACGAATAGAATGCCACCAATTTTATGCACTAACACTGAAAATAACACAAGTTTTGGAAAATAATACAATGCAGTAACGCAATCTTTTTCGCTTTCCCGCCAAAACTCTTTTAAGTAGTTAGCAATCGAGAAATCACATAACACTATCACACTAATCACACTTCACACTAATATTATAAAGGCGAAAGTTTGTGTGTTTGTTACTCCTTCACGTTCAAACGGCTGAATGGATTTGTATGGAATTCGGTACCTAGATATCTTATATACTGGATTAACATATAGGCTACATTTTATCCCGGAAAAGTGAAATTTTCCCGTGAGATGAGCAAATAATTAAAATACTTTATATCCTTGGGTGAAACCACGGGGCGCGACTAGTTATTTTTGTACGTATTATTATGGTTGTCTCGACAAGAACAAGTGATGCGCCGCCCGCGCCAGGTCACTCCGTCCAGGTGGCACGAGCAGTCACGACAAGAACAAGTGATGCGCCGCCCGCGCCAGGTCACTCCGTCCAGGTGGCACGAGCAGTCACGACAAGAACAAGTGATGCGCCGCCCGCGCCAGGTCACTCCGTCCAGGTGGCACGAGCAGTCACGACAAGAACAAGTGATGCGCCGCCCGCGCCAGGTCACTCCGTCCAGGTGGCACGAGCAGTCACGACAAGAACAAGTGATGCGCCGCCCGCGCCAGGTCACTCCGTCCAGGTGGCACGAGCAGTCACGACAAGAACAAGTGATGCGCCGCCCGCGCCAGGTCACTCCGTCCAGGTGGCACGAGCAGTCACGACAAGAACAAGTGATGCGCCGCCCGCGCCAGGTCACTCCGTCCAGGTGGCACGAGCAGTCACGACAAGAACAAGTGATGCGCCGCCCGCGCCAGGTCACTCCGTCCAGGTGGCACGAGCAGTCACGACAAGAACAAGTGATGCGCCGCCCGCGCCAGGTCACTCCGTCCAGGTGGCACGAGCAGTCACGATAAATATATTTTATTCAGGTCCGGTACTTAGGTGATTATTATGAAGCCCTGATTTCGAAGTCCGAGGCCTTATTGTTAGAACTACGTACGTATAGCGACATGCAATATTTTGTCACACCACCTGAACCCGTTTTATTCATCTGGGACATCTACAGGGTGTGTCTACACATCCTTTGCTTATTTAACACGGTTTTGTATTAAAACTGATAATAAATATAAATGAATATTATATCCATATTAATTATGTCTGATTGTATTAATACCCAATAGGTCATTAGTATGGTGTGTCCGTTCCTTGTTTTCTAAAGAAATATAATATCGTTTTAAGATGATTTAGTTGGTACATTCCTTAAAATATAATATCGTTTTAAGATGATTTAGTTGGTACATTCCTTAAAATATAATATCGTTTTAAGATGATTTAGTTGGTACATTCCTTAAAATATAATATCGTTTTAAGATGATTTAGTTGGTACATTCCTTAAAATATAATATCGTTTTAAGATGATTTAGTTGGTACATTCCTTAAAATATAATATCGTTTTAAGATGATTTAGTTGGTACATTCCTTAAAATATAATATCGTTTTAAGATGATTTAGTTGGTACATTCCTTAAAATATAATATCGTTTTAAGATGATTTAGTTGGTACATTCCTTAAAATATAATATCGTTTTAAGATGATTTAGTTGGTACATTCCTTAAAATATAATATCGTTTTAAGATGATTTAGTTGGTACATTCCTTAAAATATAATATCGTTTTAAGATGATTTAGTTGGTACATTCCTTAAAATATAATATCGTTTTAAGATGATTTAGTTGGTACATTCCTTAAAATATAATATCGTTTTAAGATGATTTAGTTGGTACATTCCTTAAAATATAATATCGTTTTAAGATGATTTAGTTGGTACATTCCTTAAAATATAATATCGTTTTAAGATGATTTAGTTGGTACATTCCTTAAAATATAATATCGTTTTAAGATGATTTAGTTGGTACATTCCTTAAAATATAATATCGTTTTAAGATGATTTAGTTGGTACATTCCTTAAAATATAATATCGTTTTAAGATGATTTAGTTGGTACATTCCTTAAAATATAATATCGTTTTAAGATGATTTAGTTGGTACATTCCTTAAAATATAATATCGTTTTAAGATGATTTAGTTGGTACATTCCTTAAAATATAATATCGTTTTAAGATGATTTAGTTGGTACATTCCTTAAAATATAATATCGTTTTAAGATGATTTAGTTGGTACATTCCTTAAAATATAATATCGTTTTAAGATGATTTAGTTGGTACATTCCTTAAAATATAATATCGTTTTAAGATGATTTAGTTGGTACATTCCTTAAAATATAATATCGTTTTAAGATGATTTAGTTGGTACATTCCTTAAAATATAATATCGTTTTAAGATGATTTAGTTGGTACATTCCTTAAAATATAATATCGTTTTAAGATGATTTAGTTGGTACATTCCTTAAAATATAATATCGTTTTAAGATGATTTAGTTGGTACATTCCTTAAAATATAATATCGTTTTAAGATGATTTAGTTGGTACATTCCTTAAAATATAATATCGTTTTAAGATGATTTAGTTGGTACATTCCTTAAAATATAATATCGTTTTAAGATGATTTAGTTGGTACATTCCTTAAAATATAATATCGTTTTAAGATGATTTAGTTGGTACATTCCTTAAAATATAATATCGTTTTAAGATGATTTAGTTGGTACATTCCTTAAAATATAATATCGTTTTAAGATGATTTAGTTGGTACATTCCTTAAAATATAATATCGTTTTAAGATGATTTAGTTGGTACATTCCTTAAAATATAATATCGTTTTAAGATGATTTAGTTGGTACATTCCTTAAAATATAATATCGTTTTAAGATGATTTAGTTGGTACATTCCTTAAAATATAATATCGTTTTAAGATGATTTAGTTGGTACATTCCTTAAAATATAATATCGTTTTAAGATGATTTAGTTGGTACATTCCTTAAAATATAATATCGTTTTAAGATGATTTAGTTGGTACATTCCTTAAAATATAATATC
This sequence comes from Ennomos fuscantarius, assembly GCA_905220475.3. NCBI lineage: Eukaryota > Metazoa > Arthropoda > Insecta > Lepidoptera > Geometridae > Ennomos > Ennomos fuscantarius. Next base: position 14,174,104 of record HG992042.1, read on the forward strand.
GTTTTAAGATGATTTAGTTGGTACATTCCTTAAAATATAATATCGTTTTAAGATGATTTAGTTGGTACATTCCTTAAAATATAATATCGTTTTAAGATGATTTAGTTGGTACATTCCTTAAAATATAATATCGTTTTAAGATGATTTAGTTGGTACATTCCTTAAAATATAATATCGTTTTAAGATGATTTAGTTGGTACATTCCTTAAAATATAATATCGTTTTAAGATGATTTAGTTGGTACATTCCTTAAAATATAATATCGTTTTAAGATGATTTAGTTGGTACATTCCTTAAAATATAATATCGTTTTAAGATGATTTAGTTGGTACATTCCTTAAAATATAATATCGTTTTAAGATGATTTAGTTGGTACATTCCTTAAAATATAATATCGTTTTAAGATGATTTAGTTGGTACATTCCTTAAAATATAATATCGTTTTAAGATGATTTAGTTGGTACATTCCTTAAAATATAATATCGTTTTAAGATGATTTAGTTGGTACATTCCTTAAAATATAATATCGTTTTAAGATGATTTAGTTGGTACATTCCTTAAAATATAATATCGTTTTAAGATGATTTAGTTGGTACATTCCTTAAAATATAATATCGTTTTAAGATGATTTAGTTGGTACATTCCTTAAAATATAATATCGTTTTAAGATGATTTAGTTGGTACATTCCTTAAAATATAATATCGTTTTAAGATGATTTAGTTGGTACATTCCTTAAAATATAATATCGTTTTAAGATGATTTAGTTGGTACATTCCTTAAAATATAATATCGTTTTAAGATGATTTAGTTGGTACATTCCTTAAAATATAATATCGTTTTAAGATGATTTAGTTGGTACATTCCTTAAAATATAATATCGTTTTAAGATGATTTAGTTGGTACATTCCTTAAAATATAATATCGTTTTAAGATGATTTAGTTGGTACATTCCTTAAAATATAATATCGTTTTAAGATGATTTAGTTGGTACATTCCTTAAAATATAATATCGTTTTAAGATGATTTAGTTGGTACATTCCTTAAAATATAATATCGTTTTAAGATGATTTAGTTGGTACATTCCTTAAAATATAATATCGTTTTAAGATGATTTAGTTGGTACATTCCTTAAAATATAATATCGTTTTAAGATGATTTAGTTGGTACATTCCTTAAAATATAATATCGTTTTAAGATGATTTAGTTGGTACATTCCTTAAAATATAATATCGTTTTAAGATGATTTAGTTGGTACATTCCTTAAAATATAATATCGTTTTAAGATGATTTAGTTGGTACATTCCTTAAAATATAATATCGTTTTAAGATGATTTAGTTGGTACATTCCTTAAAATATAATATCGTTTTAAGATGATTTAGTTGGTACATTCCTTAAAATATAATATCGTTTTAAGATGATTTAGTTGGTACATTCCTTAAAATATAATATCGTTTTAAGATGATTTAGTTGGTACATTCCTTAAAATATAATATCGTTTTAAGATGATTTAGTTGGTACATTCCTTAAAATATAATATCGTTTTAAGATGATTTAGTTGGTACATTCCTTAAAATATAATATCGTTTTAAGATGATTTAGTTGGTACATTCCTTAAAATATAATATCGTTTTATGATGATTTAGTTGGTACATTCCTTAAAATATAATATCGTTTTAAGATGATTTAGTTGGTACATTCCTTAAAATATAATATCGTTTTAAGATGATTTAGTTGGTACATTCCTTAAAATATAATATCGTTTTAAGATGATTTAGTTGGTACATTCCTTAAAATATAATATCGTTTTAAGATGATTTAGTTGGTACATTCCTTAAAATATAATATCGTTTTAAGATGATTTAGTTGGTACATTCCTTAAAATATAATATCGTTTTAAGATGATTTAGTTGGTACATTCCTTAAAATATAATATCGTTTTAAGATGATTTAGTTGGTACATTCCTTAAAATATAATATCGTTTTAAGATGATTTAGTTGGTACATTCCTTAAAATATAATATCGTTTTAAGATGATTTAGTTGGTACATTCCTTAAAATATAATATCGTTTTAAGATGATTTAGTTGGTACATTCCTTAAAATATAATATCGTTTTAAGATGATTTAGTTGGTACATTCCTTAAAATATAATATCGTTTTAAGATGATTTAGTTGGTACATTCCTTAAAATATAATATCGTTTTAAGATGATTTAGTTGGTACATTCCTTAAAATATAATATCGTTTTAAGATGATTTAGTTGGTACATTCCTTAAAATATAATATCGTTTTAAGATGATTTAGTTGGTACATTCCTTAAAATATAATATCGTTTTAAGATGATTTAGTTGGTACATTCCTTAAAATATAATATCGTTTTAAGATGATTTAGTTGGTACATTCCTTAAAATATAATATCGTTTTAAGATGATTTAGTTGGTACATTCCTTAAAATATAATATCGTTTTAAGATGATTTAGTTGGTACATTCCTTAAAATATAGCGCGATAATTTATACTAAGTATCTATGTGAGTTTTCTTCGATAACTGAGAACATGAGAATTGTCCGTCACAAGCTCTTTATTACTCTGCCGCGAGTTCATTGAACCTTTAAATATTATTATTAGCTCGCAAACCACCACTTCAGTCCGTCTGTCGTGCACCAAGCATGTGGGAGAGGTGAACGGTAATGAAAGTTCCTAAGCGGCTTGCAAATCTTGCAATGATCCTAACAGAACAGGTAAACGATAGTCTTGCTCGTAATGAAATATCCTTGAGCGCGTCAAAATCTGTGACAGAAGTATCACTGAGGAGTTTTTGGCGGGAAAACTAAAAAGATCGCGTCGCCGCATTGTATTATTTTCCAAGACTTGTGTTATTTTCAGTGTTAGTGCATAAAATTGGTGGCATTTTATTCGTTAAGTGCTGAATTACAGGTATGAGTGGTATAATGATGGTGAAACGTTTCTTTTCATGTGGTTTCCAAAACTCCATATAAGCTTCTGGTAAAGTTGCCACCACTTTACTAGGAGTATGACTTGACTAGACTAGACTATAATTTAACTTGATTACTGTGACTGTGACTTGACTTGGCACATTATATGATATTAATTAACTTGAGATGTTATCAATAACTTGACACTGGCTAAATACACGAGTGTAGAGCCAAAACCAAACAAAAGAAAAAAAAATCACTGAGGTCCTCGAGACCTCACAGCAGCACCTCGGTGAGTATAGTTTACCTAGATTGTCTTTAATAACAAATCTAAATGGAAACATTTAATACGTCTCAATTTTTTATTGTTTATATGTGGGAGGTCTTTGATTTTTATGTCTGCCTTTTGTTTCTCTATGATTTCATTTTACTCTTTCCTTTAGATTATAGCGAATTAATTGAAGTAGCCAATTAGAGAAAGTGTAGATCTGTTACTGGACCGGGATAAGAGCAGGCACTTACTGTCAAATATATAACAGAAACATACTTCAGAGTGATAAATAAAACGCACGAATATAACGCGATATCGAAGAAATGCTCATTTAGTCATGTCAAGCCATGTCATGCATGTGTGCGTGCGGATGGGCGCGGGACGCGACCGCACGCACACGGCGACATGAACACCCTGTACTATTGTCTAATCTGTGACGTAACAGACGGAGAATGAATACAGCACAAAATAGATAAAACATACCCGGCAGCATCAAGTAAATACCCCCAAGCATAAACAAACATCACGGTGCACACAGAAGGTCCACTCAGATCGCTAAATGCTCGAAGACCTTAACGCGCCGCAGAGGCCGGGTTGGCACTTCTGAATTATCCAAGATTATTATATCCCTACATGATTTCATGTGCTTTAATACAATACAATTATGATTTAGCAACCATATGAAGTTTGGAACAATCTGCGTTTGCATAACACGGGTGATGTAATCCTTTATTCTATTTATTGAGGAACAACTATTTTACCAGGTATATACCTACCTACTTTACTAATTTATACATTACTCAGTAAAAATATAAAGGTAAAGCCCTGGATCAATAATGTAGCCCAAGGATTTGTATTAGATATACATATTAACACATTCAGTATGGAGTGGGCTACCTGTAAGATGCCTAAATCTTCTCTTTGTTTAATGGCCTTCTATCGCTTTTAAGCGATAACTCTGCAAATGTCAAGTAAGGAATTTTTGCATAGTTATGTCATGTCAAAGTCTCATTTTGTCAGTCAAATGCCACAGTAAAATGGTGGATATTTTACTGAAGGCTCCAAGAACCTTTGAAGAGAAAAGGCATGGTTTTAAAGCTTGGAACCATTTGCCAACACTCGTGCATGTTCACGAACACTTAACAGACAATAATCCACCTTAATCACACGTTAAAATTTAAAAATACACGGGTTATGGAAAAAAATTCAAAATTCTCAACCGCCATTTTCGGATTCTTTTCAATGACCATCTTGCCTAAACCTATTTATCTAGTGTCGTGAGTCGGCGCGGGTGCCACCCCGCCCCGCTGCCCCCCGCCGCCCCCACCGCCGCCCGCCGCCGCCCGCCGCCCGCCACCCGCTGCGGACGGCGGAGCCCAGTCCCGCGGCGCTCGGCCGGTCGCCCGCACGTCCGCGCGTGCAGGCCGTCTCGCTCTAACATGACCTACTTGTTCTCCAAGAAGAAGGACGACCAGCTGATCGAGCTGGTCCGCACGAACCCGATCCTGTACGACCCCTACCACGAGCGCTTCCGGAACCTTATCATGAAGCATCAGGTCTGGGAGAACATCAGCAGCACGCTCGGCATTCCACGTAAGTTTGTTATCTAATAAACACGAAAATCGCCTTAATTACATAGCTCTACTAACATAGTTTAGTATGTACCTATTCATTAGATAAGGCGAATAGTCGCGTCCAGCTCTTTAATTACCTACTCCTCTTAACGATAAAATATTTTTTTAAGCAGAACGAGCCTTTTTTTTGAGAGGGGGAAATGACCTGGCACTTCCCTTCCACCACGCGGGTGGTGGCAGGGGGGTATGTGGGACTTGAACCCACTAAAACCCCCCCGTGAGCCTTCGTCCGCCGGCGGCAGGCCCTTTCGGGCCTCAAGCAGAATGAGCCTGCGTTTGATCACATGTCACTCACCTGATGATAAGCGTCGATTCAGCCGAGTGTAGCTCGCAGGCTCATGAGGTACCTATTCATTGTTGCCTTAAAAGACCCAGGTTATATGTATCAGGGTAGGACACAAGAACGCCGGGAGCAAGTTCCGTTCGCTGGCAGTCCGCCGCCGTATAATGAAGGACTCGGCGAGACTGTGAACGCGACGTACAATTGTGCAGTACGCCATAATTATAGCGTGGGGTGCATACAGTTAGAGGGCGAATTCTGTGGGGCGTGTAATTGTGCATCTGTGGACAATGAGGCATAAAGAATGCAGAATGTAGTAGGTACCAGCAATAATGATGTCGAGTGTAATACTCATGGTACCTAGTAGGATCTAATCTATGAATGATACCGCTGCGCTTGGTTTATTTGATTGAATTGATTCCTAAACGAACGCCAGAGTACTACCCGAAGTAGAGTAAAGCTATGTGTGTATGTAGACTAGAGCACACATCGGAAGCTAAAATGCAACCCTTGAGGTGCGTCTCGCACTGGGTCCGCGTACTTACCTATATACAGTTGATTTAATTATAAGCTCTAGCTAGACTAGAAAAATAATGTTGTAGTTTAAAACGGGGTCGTCTATTGCATAACCTATTCATAAAATGTATGGCGGCTGATCTGTTTATTTGTTGTTTGGATTTTCGCGGGTCCATTAATCAAAGAAACACATCCTAAGGGTAGTTGGCTTAACGCCAGAGGGCTGGCTTATTGTTAGCCTCGACACGACGACACGAACATGAGGCTGACGGTGTACACGGATATCACTTAAAATTACAAAGTTAACTTCAATAATTATTATTTTTGAAGCCAAAATAGTAATTAGTATCTACTTACTAAATCCGGGACAGGATATAATGAACCATTCCCTTAGAAAGCGTCAGTACATGAAGCTATAAATCGTTACTCATTTGACACAGTCCTAGACGTGAAGAAGCGGTGGCGTCACTTCCGCGACCACTACGTGAAGAAGCTGAAGCTGGCGGAGTCGCGGCGCACCCGCGGCAAGCCCTGGGAGCACATGGAGCGCCTGCAGTTCCTGGCGCTGAGCCGCCCGCGCCGGGAGCCGGGCGAGCCCGCCGCCGCCGGCGACGACCGCCTCGTGTACCTGATGCCGCCGACGGGCTCCTCGGACGACGAGGAGCCCGCGGCCAAGCGACGTCGCTCCTCCAGCGAGGCGTCCACGTCGTCGGTGGCGGCGGACGCCGGCGACGGGCCGGGGCCGGAGCCGCGCGCGCCGGAGCCGGCCCGCGACGCCATCTACAAGTTCTTCGAGTCGATGGCGGCCATCGTGGCGCAGTTCCCGCCGCGCCGCGCCGCCGACGCGCGCCTGCGGGTGTGCCGGCTCGTCACCGAGCTGGAGATGGAGGCGCACGCCGCCGGCCTGCAGGACCCCGGCCGCCAGGACCCCGGCCGGCAGGACCCCGGCCTGCAGGACCCCGGCCGGGAGGTCAAACTGGAACGGTAGCAGCGGCACGCTGTTTGTGTTCAAAGATTGTCGAATCAGTGTTGTGTCCAATGGCCACAATCACAAGAGTCACCACGTAGTGTAGTGCCCCGCGTGCCGGCCGTGGCGGTTTGTTCGTGCTCGTAATATTAGTAGGTATATAGTAGGTATCTGTATATGTATATAGTAAGGAATAAGTGAGTATCGATCGAGATCAAGTCAAGATTTCATTCACTCATTACGAATTGCTGAGCCGACGCCCATTCGATATTTGTTTTTTTTTTCTATTCATTATGTACATATTGTGTGTATAAATTTCACCTGTTTTTGTATTTTAATTTTAGACAAGTATTGAATAAATGTTTTTCTATTCTATTCTATTTTATTCTAATTGATTATTTTGTAAATGAAATCTTGACTTGAGTATAAGTATTCAGTGTAGGTAGTACCTACCTAACTTGCGAGTTGTGTTGTGTGTTTGTATGACACTTTTTTACCATTTTTTATACCTACATGGAGTAAATTACTTGTTTGTCATATATACATATACGTGTAAGTATATTTTATAACGGCGTTGTAGGTGTTGTTGTATATATTGTACATCATTGGTTTGACACACATGACCGAACCACGAGCCATCGAGCTCAGGTACCCACCTGGCCGGGTACACATTATACTTTTATGTTTCTGTAACAATAGAAATCTATGTCAAAATTTAAAAACGCAAATAGTTATACAGTACGTAGTATAACAAATTGATTTCAAGTGAATAATGGTAATAATATAAAATGTTTCTAAAATTGGTTTCTATTCATTTACTACTGTCCTAACTACGTGTAAGTATTCTACAATCTACATGAACCAGTATAATAACGTCTAACCAATAACAGTTGTTTACTCAGCAATACTCATGCCCACCAGTGCGACCGCCTGGCAATACTCATGCCCATCAGTGCGACCGCCTGGCAATACTCATGCCCATCAGTGCGACCGCCTGGCAATACTCATGCCCATCAGTGCGACCGCCTGGCAATACTCATGCCCATCAGTGCGACCGCCTGGCAATACTCATGCCCACCAGTGCGGCCGCCGGCGACGATGTAAAGGTCGATAGAGACCAAAAACATTAGCCCGTTCAAAAAAATACCTATCAGTGCGAATTGAATCCGGTTCGTAATCTACACACCTACTTATATTTTTATGCGATATATTACTAGGTCAGTGATATTAATCACATTATTCTTAGGGCTTCAATATTATGCTGGGACTGTACTACATACTTAAAATGTATAGGTATGTATTTCCTGCCCTCTACGCCAGACTCGTCCAGATGGCAGCTTGTAGCTCGTACACATCTGTTGCCTCCACAGTCCGCAGAAGTTCTTTCGTTATTTTGTGCATACACAATATAAGAGACAAGCTGTAATAAGTGGGAGACTAGTTTCCTAAGGAGTGACTAAGAATGAAAAATGTAAGAAGTACCGGTTCCAATACAGCTTAGCGCACTCAATCATCGTCTTTCAAACAAAAAAGACACCGTCACAGAATAACTAACTATGCATCCGTTTGAGATGTCCGATGCCTCGGCGGCGAGATCCACTATTGTGTGTATTGTACACACGAAGAACTTATGATTTAACATCCCCTCTACGTGAGAACGAGACTTCCGCCAGCTCCTGCTGTTTTTAAGTTAAGGCGCACGCAATTTGCTTATATTTCGGCGGAAAGTTCTATTTTCCGGGATATAAAATAATCTATATTTATATTGCTAGTGTAGGCTATCTATGTGCAAAATTTCATCCAAATCGGTTCGTTTGTAGTACAAACCGAATAATAACGTTCCACTAATATCCCTTAAGAGGGAAAAGTGACAGAGATCCCCAACCGGCGCAGGACGGCGACATCTCTACTGTGTTTTCATTTTTCATCATTATTTTGTGTAATACTAGATTTACTCGACAGCCTAGTAAAATTCTAGCAAAATAATAGTTATACCAATAATGGTAATATTGTGTTATACAAACGAAATAATAATGATGGTGGTGCCCAAACAAGGTAACCACAATAATCCCAATTTAAACTACATTTACATTATGGATGGAATAAACAATTTTATTTTTATTTTAGGGATTATTTATGATGTTTCGGATCTTAATTCGGATTACGAAAACTCTCAATGTAAATTTTAATTAGTTTTTATGTGCTACCTAACCCTATACATCAAAATAAGTAAGTTTATAGCTGAACCTACTACATACTGATTTTCACATAATCTATTATACATATGTAGACTTATAAATATAACATTTTACAAGCACGAATTCCCTGAGTAGGTCGAGGAGAGGGATGCCTCCACAATGATTCATCGTATGTATAACTAGTTAGTTTTTTGTTACTACCCCTTTACTAATAAAAAAAAACAAGTGAGTTTTAGACCACACGACTGAAGTAAAACTTCTTTAGTTTAGCTCCACCTATCGGCCGGTGTAACTTTATTTTTGCTTTGTTTAATGTTAATGTCGCCATCATGACAATTGTAAATTGTCATTTACCGGACAACAACGTAATACTTAATACAAATTTTTACATTGTTATGTTGACAATGGAGATCTACGATAACTAACAACTTTCAACGTCCGTTCGCTCGCGAGCTTACTCCCCTAAGTTTTACTTCAATAAATACTGCTTAGAAGTGGAACAGTTCAATCAGTGTTTCCTCTCGTTTTATCGTCGCCTATTTCATGTTTGATAAAGACAAAACTACACTAAAGCTATTCTTCCGCTACACAATGTTGATAGTAAGGAGTAGATCACAAACGTAGATATTGTACGAAATAACTAAATACACGAAGTTGACCCTCTAAAGAAGGTTAAGAGGGGGGAGAGGGGAGGGGGAAGGTTCGCTTTTAGCCAATGTTCTTATCTCGAGGCTCGTCCGGTTTGAGAAATAGTACCCATTGTGGTTTCTGCACAGAGCTCACTGTAATGGTCTTGTGGTTTATTTCTCTGAGAACAGCCACTCCATAATCTTCTAAAACTCATTGCAGCGGTTAGGACATAAATAGGGGCTTCTCTGGGGCACGTTTCGAAATGAAATATTATGGCTAACACTATACATACATATAACTACATTCAAGTAGGCACAAACTGAAGTGTGTATAGAGGCGAACTGAAGATATTACAATTTGGTGGCTTATTCCCAAATGGCTCCAAAAGAGGTGACAACATATTTTTTCATACATTAATTCTCTTTGATGTCCAGGATATAAAAAGGGAATTAAACAGTAGAAGGTAGCGTCGGCGCGCGGCATCACAATGGATGACTACTACGTTGGTGATTCGTTTCATCCAAGTCGTTAGATAGAGTGGGATTACTTTGAAGTTTATTCCAACGCTAACAATGAGTCACAACAATTTTATCCATGGGCTGTCCTTAAAACTAAATACCAAACTGGGGTTCCTTGTGTGTGGGATATTAAAGATAACAGGAGTAGGTCCTTCTAACATAACTATAGAACAACGACAACAAAGAAACATAAAACTAATATAGATATCTCGCGCTCCGCTATCTGCCGAGAAATCTGAAAGCATCATAACATTGTTACGATTTAGAGAACACACTAAACTTCATAACTGCCGCCAGCCGGAGCCGGCGGTGGCGGCCGGGGCTCCGACGGCACTATTGCAAACAAAGGCGGCACAAGAGCCGTATAATGGCTGCCGTAAACTCCGAACAGTAACGTAGAGAGGCCGTAAACGAAATAAAAACCCTCGGCAGTAAAACGAAAGGTACCCTAAATTACTTTATTACTGGCACTTATTTTAATTTAGAGGAACGGGACCTCGCGAAAAATAGAGGGAACGTTAGAAGTAGGTATAGACCAGGAGACCTATATGTTCCCAAACTATTTATAATTAAGAGTAATATACGGTTGTGGCCTCAATTTTTTTTATCAATAACTATACGAAAACGGCTTATGAATCGCCAAAATTACACTCTGTGTTGGTAATTTGAATAGTAGAATCATCCCACGGAACAGTTGATGAGTTGTGCATGTAATTGGGTATCTGCTAAATGGATCTTTATATTCTTTCATTCAAGAAACCTATGTGAAAGTGATACATTTGGGATCTAAGCCAACAGAGGATTTCTATACATCGCATGGGTCGCGAGATGCTATACAAAGGGTCTCTAAGCATCGCTAGTGTTTCCGAAGTCATTCATAAAATATAAAAGCAGCGGAGAGGTTTTTTCTATGGGCCTTATCGCTAAGCTTGCAGACTGCAGTGTCATGCAAATTCTATTAAAGTTTTAATATCAGTATTCATTAATTCTGGTTTTCCTCTCGCGCGGCGGTCGCCGGGTGGGATGGATTATACTGGCCTCTTTTATGTTTACACGATTTTTGAAACTTGTTTCTTTTAGATTGTTGAATTAATGTTGAATTCTTGACTCTTAATGTAAAAGGGTGTGAGGAAAAGGGGCCAGCTACTTGGAACCAAAATTCCAAATTTCGAATAAGTGATCTTGGAAAACGTCTCCCAGGCAGTGATAATCATATTTTTAGTTCAATAAGTAAAACACGATAAGTTCTGTCAATGCAAAGTATATGTAAACCAACTTTTCTAGAAACGTATGGTTATTTGAAAGCTATATTTTAACAAGAAAATCATCCCCCGTGAACGCGTGAGAGTATCTTATCCGTTTCTGTCCCTACCATGAACAAGGGGCTTCATTTTGAAGTTAATTTTTTTGGTATTTTTCATTTGTCGTGTTCTTTATTGTATTACCAAACAGCAATTAATTTTGTTCTAGCTACTCTCCGCTCTTTTATGTTGTCGTACAATTGGTCGCGGGACGCTGCCGCTTTGTTGTTTTTGTACGAAGTACAATACCATTTTGCAACTCTGCACATTCAACTCACGATTCCTCAAAACAGTGCGCTTTTACACGCCGCGACAGATACACGCGCGAGTGGGGGAATCGGCTAAACTAACTGCTGTGATTCTTTGTATCTATTAAAACTTAACTTAGAAACTTTTACTACAACTTTTACTACTTTGCCAAAAAGTGTTGTGTACCTCAACAGGGACGCAACATTTTTTGGTCCTTCGAGATTTTTTGCATTTAGTGTGTTTGTGACCTCAAGTTGCGAAAGCGAATCGGTACCTGGCCTCCCACAAGCGGGTCTCACCAGGCTATTGAGAAGGCGCATAATTTCGTAACAGCGGGCCGCAGGATACGCTGAATGCTAAAGGACCTTCAACGGAGTTCTCTCGTAAACTGCGAAGAGCAAAACACGCTTGAAGAAGAAGCCCAAGGAAGCTACTACCTGGTCTTCGTGTCCTGAATCAACACCTATTGGAACTTGACTCTTAACTACAACTCAACCAACCCACTCGGCACTCCTAACTACTGGCTAACTTGCCACTCAACTAACTTAACTATGGAATTACTTAACCAACAAGTAAGCATTTTCGAAAGCATAAAATCTTTGTGCAGGAACTATAGAAAGGATAGCGTAAATAGAAAAACTATAGAGTACTTAGAGTCACGTCTTTCCTCACTAGAAAAACAGTGGTTGGACTTCCATGAGAGGCATGAAATTCTAGTACAGAAAATTGAAGAAAAGGCTGAAGTCAGCTACTTCACGACAAATATCTATGGCAAAACTAAAGAACTTTACCAAACTACTAAAGATAACATGATGGAACTCATGATTACTCACAGGCAGAAAGAAAAGAAGGAGGAAGAAGAGAAGCTAACTAGCATCGACTTTGACTTGTCCGGGATTTCTAAGAAGGAACCCCGTGATACAACAATGCTTTCTGCTGATGATAACATCAAACTTCTGGATAGTCGCCAGAGATGCAATTTCAAGGCAATAGAACGAGCTATGTCGAAGATTAAACTTGAACTTGTGACTGAGAAATGGGAAATCGAAGATCATCTATCCACTTTAAAGATGAAATGGGACGCAATCGACAAGCTTCACTGGCAGCTGGAAGATGCTCTCAATTGTTCTAACTTGAACGCAGACTACACCGCTAAATTTGAGAGCATTGAAATAAAATACGATAACTTGAGAAAACAACTTAACAGCAAATTATGGTCAAATATTCACTACGAAAAATCAGCTCCAAAGATCGAAATACCAGAATTTTTTGGTGACTATATCAACTGGATTTCATTTAAAGATCTTTTTATAGAAACTATTCACAAGAATCCTACTATTTCTAAATCACAGAAAATGCAACACCTCAAAACTAAACTCAAAGGTGAAGCTGAACGCTTGGTGCAACATCTCACTGTTAGTGCCGAAAATTATGACTCCTGCTGGGAAATACTCACCCATCGGTATGACAACCGCCGCCTTCAATTTACATCTTTTATGAATGCGATGCAACAACTGCCTGTCATCCGATACCCAGACACGGAAAATCTCAAGAAGATTCATGACGTCATCACTGAAAGTCTCAACGGGCTCACTAACATGGGAGTAGATGCAACCAGCTGGGGCCCAGTTATCGTGTACTACATGTCACAGAAATTGGACTCCGTGACCTTCAATGATTACACCAAAGAGATTCAGAACAACAGAGACCTGCCAGATCTGACCGAGTTTCTAACATTTCTAGAAAGCAAATTCATGGCATTAGAAACCGTCAAAAATCGCCAAAACAACGCTAATAATATCCAAAAACAGAACAATAACTTGAATTTTAATAAACCGGCAAGCAAGTTTTATCAAACTAACAACAACAGAAACTTAATGTACAAGCAAAACTTTGCCAAGAAATCAACCTTATCCAGAGACTACTCTAGCATATTTTACACTGCATTCGGAAAATGCCCTTTGTGTGACGGCGAACACGTACTTATGCAGTGTACAAAATTTGTTGACATGAACATTCCACAGCGAATCCACACTGTTGCGAAATTGAAACTCTGCAAAAACTGTTTATACAGTCACGGAAACGCCGATTGTAAGTCAACAAAGACTTGCAAGGAATGTAATATGAGACACCATACGTTATTACACTTGGCAAAAAAGGTGTATGAGCCAAACAAAACAGAAAAACTGAACTCTCAACCTTCAACTTCCCAGCAACAAAGCTCTCATCACCTAACTACTTCAAACATGGACGTACTTTTGTCTACTGTCAAAATAAAAGTAAAAGCCGTTGATGGGACCTACGTCACGCTTCGAGCTCTACTTGATCAAGGCTCTCAAGTGAACTTGATTACTGAAAACGCTGTACAGCTACTGCGGCTGCCACGTACTAAACTCAACGGCACGGTATCTGGCATAGGATCTGTATCTGGAGACTGCAAGGGCCGTGTACAACTGACATGCAAGTCGATACACAGCGACTACACTTTTAACACGGAGGCTCTGATACTTAAGAAGCTTACGAATAACTTACCTAACTTAACTTTTGAAAAAGCCAACTGGCTGCATCTGCATAACTTAAAACTTGGAGACCCAGACTACAATGTAAGAGGCTCCATCGACTTGTTACTAGCAGCTGATGTCTACGCACAGATCATTATGGACGGAGTATTAAGAGGGCACCAAAACTCTCCAGTAGCACTGCAAACTCAGCTGGGCTGGATTCTGTGCGGAAGGCTGCATAATTTTAATTGTCATGTCGCTATCATGAATACAACTGCTACACGAGGATCTGGCGGCAAAGACGTCGAAAAAATGCCAATGAAGCCGAACTTTGAATCCGAACTCGGAAAATCTAGGCCTACAGAAGTCTCACAATTTACAACTAAAATTAACGAGAAACAAAAACTGACAACCCTACAAGAATCAAATAATGATAACTTTATAACCGACTTATTAAACAAATGCAGCTCATTAACGCGAGCTAAGCGCATTGTTGCTTGGTTCATGCGCTTTATTACAAAGGCCCGGACAACAGCGGCGAAACTTGACACCGCTCGATCCGATAACAGGCTATCTGCCTGCCTAACAACAAATGAACTACTTAGTACAAATAAATTAGTAATACTATCCAGGCAAAGAAGCGATTCCCAAACTGAATACAACAGATCGATTACAAAACTTGCAAAAACTTTGCCGTTTGACGCTGAAACTAAAATGGAGAACTCAGACAAGCAAAACGGCGATGACGCCACAAATACACATTCAGAACCAAGGCGCAGTAGGTGTACTGGACGTCCTGGAAGAAAAAGTTTCATCACCATGATTATTTCATTCCTAACGTTACTAGCACTGATAATTGGATCGCAGTGTGCATCGACTGACGTCACTGAAGGCATGCCGTCGAGCACTCACATTACTGACCTTGGGCGCGAGCGTCCGATCTATTACGATAAAATCGGAGAAATAAAACTAATTCATAACGAATGGATCTACAACTTAACTACTTACTGGCAAGCTACCCAAGAAATGGAAAACTACTTAAAATACGTACAACTCTTGTGTCAAAAACTAGACCCGAGATACTGTGCGAGTACTACGTGAAAACTATACCATGAAATGGATATCTACTAGAACTGATGACTAACCAAACTACTATTATCGAACTGAAAATAAGATCATGAAGAAAACGAAGAGAACATTCGCCAACAATTCGCACTCATGAACAAGTTCATGAATGAAACTGACATGAGACTATCAAAACTTGAGTCGAACATTGGAACTGTCATGGCAATTAACTACTTCAACTCGGTATCGCTCAATGCACAAATACTTGAAACTGAAAATTACGTGAAGGCTCGAGTTACAAACGAGTATTTCATGTATTGAGATTCACATTCCACTGACGAGTGACGAAGACTTCACTCTCTATCGAGTAATTCCTCTGCCTCTGAAAACAAAAGATGTGACTGAAACTACAAAATATGCACTTGTATCAGCCGAAAACATCGCTGTTAACTTCAGGCAAAATACTTACATAAGCTGGAATGAGAACCGAATGAAGGAATGCATCCAGCGAAGCACTAACAACTTTGTGTGCAGTCTAAACTTACCCATTAGAAACTTGGAAAGTAAAGACGCACCCTGTGAAGCCAAACTATTGGGTCATTATACGACCTCACCGTGCATCGTAAATAAAACAGCATGCAACGCTGCCTGGATCGAATTACATTCAACAAATACCTGGCTGGCGGTGTGTTGTGACACGTGCGTACTGCGAACTATCTGCGGCAGTGACGTCGCATCTCATCAGATAAATACATCGGCACTCATAACATTGAAGCAAGGATGTACGGTGCAGAATAAGGATTTGAACATCTACGCCCATAATCAGTACCACAGTGACGCGAGAGTAAACATGTACTTAGCGAAACCACCGAAACTAGATAAATCCATAAACAACATCTTCAATTTTGAGCGAACGCAACTACAACTAATGCCTGAAAAAGAAAGCCTAGAAAAGGTTGAGAAACAACTGGAGCAGCAAAAAATAAACGAGCTTCACCTCCCAGCTACTATAACTACACACGATATTCATCAATATACCATCTGCTACACATTATTAGCAGTCGCGGTTTTTGCGACTATGGTATGGGTTTTGAAGAAGCGAGGCCTATGCAATAAAAGGGCTATTTATGCCACGACGGCAGAACCTCCTAAAACTGTGACTCTGGAACTGCAGCCCCGCAATTCTACTGCAACTAAGAAATCGTGCCCACTTGGAATTTCATCTTCGTTCAAGGAGCGGCCACTCCCGCGCATCGACGACTCACGAGCGGCAGCGGGGTCGGCCGCGACACAGCGGGAACGGGCGTGGTCACACGTCGATGATATCAAATTTAGTTTTGATTAATATTTTTTTTATTTTACTTATACATTTTTAAGAACTTTTACTTATTTACATTTTAATTTTTGAACTTTGTTTAACTTTGACTTTGTACAGCCGATTCTCACTCTCGTGCGTTTTCACCCTCTTTTTTGGGGTTGGTAATATGTACGAAGTACAATACCATTTTGCAACTCTGCACATTCAACTCACGATTCCTCAAAACAGTGCGCTTTTACACGCCGCGACAGATACACGCGCGAGTGGGGGAATCGGCTAAACTAACTGCTGTGATTCTTTGTATCTATTAAAACTTAACTTAAAACTTTTTACATCAACTTTTACTACTTTACCATTAAAGTGTTGTGTACCTCAACTGGGACGCAACATTTTTTGGACTGTATCCATAGGTCGCTGGTTCAAATCCGGCTCCAAGGACCAAAAAATGTTGCGTCCCAGTTGAGGTACACAACACTTTAATGGTAAAGTAGTAAAAGTTGATGTAAAAAGTTTTAAGTTAAGTTTTAATAGATACAAAGAATCACAGCAGTTAGTTTAGCCGATTCCCCCACTCGCGCGTGTATCTGTCGCGGCGTGTAAAAGCGCACTGTTTTGAGGAATCGTGAGTTGAATGTGCAGAGTTGCAAAATGGTATTGTACTTCGTACAGTTTTGTTGTCGTTTTTTGTTACAACACGACAAACTGTCATCGCATCAAAGTGCTCCCTCTGCTTTGATCCGAGGTTTCTAATTGCACATTTCTCGAAAGAAATTGTCGTTTAACATTTCTAGGTGAGTGCGTGAAGAAAACTGAGTCTTTTTTATCATAATTCCAGTGAACGGAACAAATAATGTACAAGTTTAGGTACGCAGTAATACTGTAACTTGAGCAGCCAACGGGTGATAAAATATGACTTGTCGGTCGTTGACCCCAAACCTTGTTTCCTAAAAATTTGTATAATAATTTTTAAGTCCGGCGCGGGTTGATCCCGCCCCTACTTTAGGCGATGGATTATTAAATCTAAATTAACGTTGAACTTAATGAACTCACCTGAAGCTGCGCTTCTGAAATCTGATTGGGTAGAGTAGAGGTGAATGTAAAGGAGGGATGTAGAGTAAGTTTATTTATCAAATATAATTTTCCTTTCTCTATATTAGGAAGCGAAATGCCACGTGTGTGACAGAGACAGAAAGCTAATCGTTTGTTGACAGTAAGAGACTCCCTGCCGGTAGAGAAACTACCTATCTAACAAATTTCTTTAGGGATATAAATTAGGTATTTGTATTGTGTACACAAATCTATATTAGCAATACTGGATTATTCATACTGAACTACATCATGTAAATTTTATAATCTAAATCCTCTTCATACTGTCAACCCGAATTACTTTCAAAGCTTAAGTACGGAGTATACCTTATTGCAACCTACATAAAATACATTTTCTATTCTCCCCTACTGATTTTGAAAAAGTGTTCGGCGCAAATCTATGCTTATATCGATAATGAACCAAACAATAAAGTTAACGCGTTAGGTACGAGTAGAGGTGTTTGATTTACAATTATAGTCCGCTAGAACATTCCAATAAGTTTACGTAGGTATATTATTTATGTATTTACAAAAATAAAACTATCCAAGTATTGTATCAGTTACTTGGTCTATAGTGCAAACTTTGCTTAGTTTGGGACTAGACGGCGCTGTGGAACTTGAAACGTGGAAATGTCCACAAATACATTTTTTTAAATAAAACCAAGCTCACGGATTGTGAGCTTGGTTTTATCTTGTAAATCACAACCCTTCCTATTCGAGGTCTCAACGTTACATGCCACCAAACTTATGTAAGTAAAATTTCTTTACAAATACACCCCATTTATTCTTTATCTATAAAAATATCTTTAAGGGTCCCATAAAGAATACAAGCTAAAACATCTCTGGGAAAAGTGACCCTTTCCTCGAATGTCGTGCTCCCAGCAACCCGCATGCACCGCGGCAGTATGGAATTATTTTTTGTAACATTTCGTACAATGTATAAAGCACAGGCATAAAGCGAAAAGAGTAAAGACGTGTTACCGTTTTAGTACCGTACTGTACTATTGTATTAGTACATATTAAAGAAATAATAGGTCTTTACCTATGAAATTGCCGTATTGCAGTACAGACTTTTTCAAACAAAAAAAAGTTTCGATTGGCTATGAATTCTAAATTCAAATTAATTTTGTTTTAAAAATATGACATTCTATTTACAATATAAGTCTTTTGTTTATTGATTAGCGTTGTATTTTCATTACATTTCAACATTTTTCCTCATAATGGATACTTTGAAATTTCGTGTAATTATGGAATATGAGTTCCGTCGTGGCACCAACGCGGCACAAACGACACGTAACATCAACGACGTTTACGGAGAGAACTGTACAAACGAACGTACAACCCGTTATTGGTTTGCTCGGTTCCGTTCTGGGAATTTTGACTTGAAAAATGAACCTCGTGGTCGTCCGGAAACTTTGGTCAACAATGATGCATTAAAGGCGATTGTGGAAGCTGATGAATCACAATCTACAGCTGAGCTGGCAGCAGCTTTTGATGTTAGCATTAAAACAATATTGGTCCATTTGCGACAGATTGGCAAGATAAAAAAGCTTGATAGATGGGTGCCCCACGAACTTAACGATCGCCAGCGCAACGTACGCGTCGAGACTTGCCTTGCGCTGCTTAACAGGCACAGAAATGAAGGAATTTTGAACCGAATTGTTACGTGCGACGAAAAATGGATTCTTTTTGACAATCGAAAGCGCTCAGCAAGTTGGTTAGATCCTGGTTCGGTACCAAAGCAATGTGCAAAACGAAAAATGACCCCTAGAAAGGTGATGGTCACAGTTTGGTGGTCTAGTGCTGGTGTGATTCATCATAGCTTTTTACAAAACGGCGAGAGCATTACTGCAGATGTGTACATTGAAGAACTGACCACAATGATGGCGAAACTCGCACGTCTGCAACCAGCTTTGGTCAATCGGTCGTCTCCACTGCTACTTCACGACAACGCGCGACCCCATACTGCACAACAGACCGTCTCTAAGCTGCATGAGTTGGGCTTGGAAGCTCTCCCTCATCCGCCATACTCACCAGATTTTACGCCTACCGACTATTACTTTTTCCAAAATTTGGACAACTTTTTAGCGGGAAAAAAATTCAATTCCCGAGAGGCAGTACAAAACGCCTTTGAAGAGTTTGTTGTCTCCCGTCCTGCTGATTTTTTCAAGAAGGGCATCCATAAACTGCCACAGCGTTGGCAAAGATGCATTGATTGCAGGGGTGATTACTTTGAATAAAAGAAATAAATAAGTTCGAAAAAAAAATACTTTAACTATTTTCAAACAAAACGGCAATTTCATAGGTAAAGACCTAATATAATGGTTATTGCAACAGTAAGTATGTAGTCAGCTGTGGTACTGTGTAGTGTGTACACAGTACCACAGCTGACTGTGGTACTGTGTAGTGTGTACACAGTACCACAGCTGACTGTGGGTTGTGTGTAGTGGCCACGAATTAATTAATTAAAAAAAAAATTACCCACCACTGACTGAACAGAAGGAAATACCCACTACTGAATGCTAAACGATAAAATACTCTTTATATGAGAAGCTTTAGTTTCATAGCTTCGGATTAACGAAATAAACGACATTGACAAAGGGTAGAACTTCATGACTTCATCAAAATAAATCATTTAATTACAGCCGACTGATTGGCATTTCAAATAATTGCCCGTAAATATGAATTTTCAGTTCGGGCAAAAGAAGACATAAAACACGGCAGCTATCTGGGATGTCTCGCCGAGATCACGACCGAACAAACAAACTTATCACTTACAAAAATGTATATTTATTTATTTATTTGAAACTGTGCCATCGGAATGTAAGTTGTGTCATTATATTAAAGTGTAATGAACGTGTGTTCTCACACACAGACACAATGTTTAAATTGAAATCGCATAGTTTTATAGCGATAGTTCACAAGGCGAGGGTCCGCGGTAATGGTGTTGTTTACAGCTGTAACAAACGACGGCCGCTGCCGGGAGATTAATGGATATAAAAAGTTTATGTTTCTTTCAAAATTGCAGCTTTATGAAAAAGCTCACGTCAGAGTTTTTTATTCTTCTCATAAAATTAACGACATTTTTGGATGCTTCATTAATGAAATATAATATTATTACATTGTACGATGTACCTACTTATATAAATACATACTAATATACGCACTATATAACTACGTTCAGTTCTTCGTTTATTTCGTGGAAATAATATAAAAACAGAAAAAATACGAGCGGTTTTCCTATATTCTGAAAAAATGTGCAGCCGAATTAAATGAATAGGCTATTGAGATGAAACTATTAATCAAATTATGAATGCCTACTCCGAGTGGACGCAGATTTTTGTTGATTTTTGTACCGAACGATAATTGAAAGCAGTAGTTATAAAAGCACTTCAAGCTTATAGCATTAAAAGCTCCGGGGGATGTGCGTGAGAGCGCTCCGGCGGCTCCGGCTCCGACTCAGAGCCGAGCTGCGGAGCACAAAGCCGTCCTCTCGATGGAGCCGAATGTAATTAAAAACCTCGTTGAAATCGCCCATTGTCGGAACAGCCCATTATAGGAAATGCCCCTAAAAAATAACAAAGGCAGTTAGATGCGTAGTAGCGTTATGAAAGGGAACGGGTCCGACACGACACGTCTCCGGTAATGGAACTTGGAGTCTATGTATCGATTCTGTTCGTTTTTGTATTACGGCCTGTCACTCGCAGCTGACGGCGCGCTCGGCCTCTTATTAAAACTACTAACTAGAGCGTGATTGGCTACTCATTATGCACCGCGCACGGTCCTTTGGCAGGGTTTAATGACGTCATTAATGTGCGCCGCGCTTGGAATTATAGACAACATGCACGCTTGCGTACACTGATGACGCACTCAATTTCTAAAATACAGTTGTTGTGTTCGTCGGTCGGTTAGTTAGCATAATGAAGTGGTCTATTGCCTGCTGTGCCTGCGACCGCGGACTATAACTGGAGGCCACGTTTTCAATGTTTTTCGTGGTTCTGATTAAATAATGAAACAATACGATAGACAACGGAAATATTTTTGTAGAAACTGATGCCTCGGACTGTGGTTACCTACGCCTCGGAGATAATAGAAAATGACTTTAATGATGGCAATATTATTTAATCAATAAAAAGTTTGTAAGTATGGTGTCTATAACCGTAGGTAGGTAGGTGCGTATAACTTTGTATCCGTGTCAACCTGCCGATGGTTTCACGGACGTCTCCTAATCTCTGCGTTTTGTCTGTATTGTGTGACTACTGCGAGCGCAACTGAAGCGTGTGAGGTGCGTGGCTGATCTAAAATGAAACAGTCGCATGTCGGCTACCGACTCTGATTTATTACATTTCACTGTTGCATGGATGTAACATGGAACGCAATGAAGCGGCTCCAACATCCCTCTAGTCACCAGCCGCACCCCCTCCCGCGCCCCGCCTGCCCCCGCCACGTGTGTGCGTTTGATGCGCGCTCGGTGCTCGTTGCACCGTGGAAAATAACCTGCAGCGAATCTAAATGCTAGGGGCTATGTGTCGGGTATCGAGCAAAAAGACGAAATCCATGTTTCAATATGTTTAATTTACCGGTTTTGGATGAATGGACATCGACAAAGCCCCTCGGAACCTCGCCGGGCGCTGTGCGTGCAGTGTGCAGTGTGCAGTGGGTAGGTACAGAGTGAATGTAAAAAGCTGGTACAAAAAGAGTAAATAAAAAGTCCTTTCATGTAAGATTGACGTGACAGCGCGGTGCCGCCGGTGGTCGCGGCGAGCGGCTCGGGTACGGGGTGACGTGCGAGTCGATCATAGGATGTAGCCAATATTTTTGATCTGTGGTGTAATTATCTTGCTGGTCCGTGGTTACGATGGAACTAATCTTATCTCTATTACCTATCTTAAATTTTCTCCATAAAATTAGTTAAGTACTACTTATTGAAATAGGTTTCATTCATAGCAAATAAAAATAGTAATACCAATTATTTCAATTAACTTTTTCCAAAAATTTCGACGAAATTAAACCAACTTTTACTAAAAATTCTTTTTGTAAGGCACTTATTTCTTGTCAACAATGGAAGTTGAACTCAAGTAAAGTTCTATGGACTCTAGTCCTTACAATTGAAGTGAATAGGTTCCTACTGGTAGGGTTCCATTCTTCGTTCGATATCCTCAAACGTAACGGAAACAGAACGAAAACGGGACATACATTTAACAAACCACTGAACCTACGTGTGTCAACTTGTACCTGCTAGGTACCTACCTACTACGAGAATAGGTGTAGGTACCTATTCTCGTCCCGTTGACATCTTAGAGGAATAGTTCATTGGCAGGAAAGCCTTCATTTTTATAGCAATTAATAATAGCATAAATAAGAGCTTATAAAATAATAAATATTTGTGAACATTTCAACAAAGCGCCTTCTAGCACCAAGCCAAGCAAAGCTTGTACTGTGATGAATACGTACATATATACTTTTTGTAAGCTAAACTCACGTCAATTAAAAAAGTCGAGTGAGTTTAGCCCTTATTTATACTTCTTACAAAATGTGTCATACTCACGATAATTTTCACACTACATACTTTTTGTTTGTAAATATATACATAGAATACAATATAACACCCTGACACAGAACAAGCGCCTATGTTCATGACACAAATGTTTGTCCTTGGAGGGAATCGAACAGTACATATAATAATGCATTTCAGAAGGCAGAACTAATATGTACCAACTGAGCTATCAGCTCAGAGCTAAGCTCAGTATGAGCGAACATAAGAGGCTACAGGACCTTCCGTGCAAGTTTCATTCGCCGCGTGCCCTTTGCCCGTCTTTATTTGAATACAATCGTAAACAATAGCGAGCGCTCGTAGTCTTCACTGGCTCATTATAATCTGGTTGAAAACACTCGTTCCAGTCTTTTGTACGCTGAAACAATAGAACATCAATGAAGTAAATATACAATACACAATACTTACTAGACAATACTTTTAGGACAATAAGACAAGACAGTGCTACCTATACTGTGGCAGCAGTGTCCCCCACTCCCCCCCCCACTCCCCGCCGCGGGGCCAGGAGCCGCGCCCGCGACGCGACGCGACACAAAGACGTGTTTTGTGTGACACGACAACACAAGTCGGGCCGTTCGAGTAGGAACAATAGTCGTTAGGTATTGTGCTGATGACCTTTCTTAGCACTCACTGATTAGGTTGGGTTCAGACGAAAATGGGCTCTTTGTAAAACTTTACTGCTAATGGAAACACAACTAAATTGAGAACCTGAAGTAGGTACCTACTTAACTAGATTTTAAATTAAAACGTATTTACTCAAGTATTTACTGCGTGTGTAATCGCAAGCACAATAACTCAATCAAGCTCAAATAAATACCTATTGATCATTAATATTCTGTACATACTAATATTTTTATTCTATGGTTTTGTGAAATATTTTTATGCACGTCTGCACTAAAGTTGTAGAGCTCCTATCGGTTCGCACTTATCTCTCTAGCCACAGGTTTCTCGTATGTTTCTCAAACTCGTGTCAACACACCAATTACTGTATGCTCATTGGTTGAAGACGGCCGATGATCAACAAGCAACCAATGAGCGTTTAGTAGACAAAAATTTAACAAATGCACTAGAACCCGGGGAAAGTGTTGCGTAACTAAGTGGATATTTGCATTTCACATCTCACACACTCATTTTTAGTAATGATTCATTATACAATGGCGGTGATTTATAAAAGGTATTGAAGCGAACATAAAACATGATAAAATATTGAGTAACCAATAACTATAAAGTGTTTTTAGGGTTTTCTAAGAAGGTTAGTATGTAGTGTTCCTTGATAAAAGTTTAAAGCCACTGTTAAATATAAGGACCTATTTTATTTGGTCGTATCGTAACCTTCACGTGTACGGAACCCTCGCCGCGGTGCGCGAGACCAAGTTCTGTTCAGAAATGTTATTTATTTTACATTATATTGGCTACAGAATGTAGAGTATTGCATTTTTATCAACTTATCACGAACTGCCTCAAATGTAGTGTACACGTATAATTAATAATTACGTAGGTACATTTAATAAAGAGGTAGAGATTCATTAAGTAATTTTATGGTAGAGCAGTAACTTTACCACGCCGCTGCGTTTGTAGAGTCGGAGCGATAATATCGCCGTTATTTACGATCGAGACAATCACCCGATATTGTTGTACTACATGTTTGTGGGCGCGCGACAAGTTTTATGTTTCTTAATTCAATCAGTATAAATAAAACAGGCGCAATACCGATATGTATAATATGTAATTTCCTACATTATTGGTGTCGGGCCCGAGCGCGCGCCTTGTACACACTTACTATAACTTATTCTGTGTCCGCGCCCATTCACTGACTTACGGCTAGTGTATTATATAATAATATATCGTTTATATTATCTGTGCCCACGGAGACTACACTTATAGTCTACGTCATAATACGTACATAATGTTTATCGTCTTCATTTCTCATAGTTCCTGACTCCAATTTGTGGTTTTATTATAATAATGATAGAAAAATACATTCATTCATATTACAACAGTTTTTGTATGAGAAAAGTTCTTGACACTAATAGGGAGCGCCTTGAGTCTCCCCCCGCCCCGCCCCGCCCCGCTCCGCCCGACAGCGTGTCTAACTACCCTTCAAGAGCACTTTACTCCATAACCTAAAAACTTAATTATCAGGGCGGCCGCCGCCATTGTCATGCAAACCGTTCGGCGCCGCGTCGGCCGGAGGAGGCCACTGCCTCACGACCGGCTGCTGCCGCGCAGGGACGTGCTCAAAGGGAAGGCGTGCGACAGCCGAGAACGTATCGATAACTTGGTATGGTGCAGCACAGCTGCAGCGGTGCGGTACCTGAGGAACGTACGCTCCGTAGGAGAGCCTGTAAAGGTACTATAAAATCTAATACTTGTACAAACTTGTACATATACGTATATTATACTTAATTATTATATGACTAGCGGCCCGCTCCGGCTTCGCACGGGTATGATATATTTACGTTGGGTTACATTATCGAAGCTTTTATACGGATTCCTAGCTTTTTGAAAATACTCTATCGCCTATGTTCATCAGGGATAATATAGGAATCTAATGGTGGAAAATTTTTCAGATCGGTCCAGTAGTGTCAGGGCCTATTCAATGCAAACAAACAATCAAAATTTTTCCTGTTTATAATATGAGTTTATTAGTAAGTAATAATAATAACACCTAACGATCACATACATAGATCCTGGACCCTAACTAGGATTCCCTGTGTCTAGGGACCCAGGTACTACTCAGAACAAGTATTTGCGCTTTTTTTTCTGTGCACAAATACTTGTCCTGTTTCAGGAATCGAACCCGCCGCATCCAGGTTATGAGCCGACCTGCTCAACCACCACACCACAGAGGCTGTCAAAGTAAGTATGATCGGTAAAAACACTTCTCAACTTTTTATGTCCGCGATCGGCGAGCGAGTATATAGATAATGTAATAATAATACCATGTCAGATAAAAATCCTCCAATAAGCGTACATACAATTCCAACCGCATGGATTCTAGCGCGCGCGACCAGTATTTGATAATAACTATGGAGGTATAACTGCACCATAAGTGTAGTACCATGGAGTATGGAACAATACTCCGCCAGCAGCCCCCCGCGCCCCGCGCCCCGCCCCGCGCCGCGTGGGAGGCTCGCGGCGCTAGGGACGGGCCGCGCTGGGCGAGTCATCGACAACTGATGTTTGGATGTATCATGAGGTTTTGCTGTTGAGACGGAATATGTCAATGATGATTCGCCAGAAATTAAAATGATTCATGTACCGACAAATACATCGGCACAACAGAACAAGAGCGGTCATGTAGATATAACACAATGACATGAGATGATTAGTTTTATAACGCAAGATGAAAATTGGATAATCATTTGTCCACAAGTGCAGATAGATGCTTAAAACCAATCTTTATTATAGATTTTTGTGAACACCAATTATATGTTCACACACAAGGGACTGTGTGATTATCTCAACAACAAATAAGTAGAAAAATAATCTATAAATTAATTTAAAAATGAGATGAGATGGGTTAAACATTACAATGCAACCCGAGCAAATAGGAGAGAAGGGTGAAAGCCAGGATAAATTTAAATAAGCTCAAACTTAAACCAACCCTTTGTTGGATTTATTATTCACAAATACTAAGGGATGCAAATATAAGAAGCGTGATTTGTAAGATTTGTTATTTAATTTTGTACGAATTATAAGTGTTATATTTGGTGATGTAAATTGGAGGCAAGCCTGAATCTCACACAAGGGTGATTCAGTGTCGTGAGATTCTGTTTTTTAGTATATTAATTAAAGTAGGTATGTAGATTAGGAATACCATTTCGATATTTTTAAATAGCATCGGCTACGATTGTTACATGTTTTCA
Source organism: Ennomos fuscantarius (assembly GCA_905220475.3). Taxonomy (NCBI): domain Eukaryota; kingdom Metazoa; phylum Arthropoda; class Insecta; order Lepidoptera; family Geometridae; genus Ennomos; species Ennomos fuscantarius. The sequence continues at coordinate 14,200,997 of HG992042.1, forward strand.
TGTGAAAGATATAGTACCTACATGTAAACGTGGAATATTTTTATGAACATTCGTTTTATTACAATAACGTCGCTGTAGCTTAGATCAAAGAGACGGCCCCATCCCTAGTCAAAGTAAGGATTACAACATGTGCTATATAATGACGTCTCATGTTTAATTACATCAATAAGACGCGGAGTGTTCCGTAGCTCGCGGCGGACTGCGTCGTACACGTACGAGCGTAGCCTCTGTCTCTGCCCTGCCGACAGATGGCTCTGTTATGGTTATAGGACTCATGTTTACTTTATCTTCGCAGTTTGTAACACACGGCGTTACTATAGTGAGATTATGTGATTTGATTTGGTATCTTCAGTGTAAAGAACTATGAAGTATTGCTATAGTAGTAATAACAAATAGACTTGGGTACTAAACAAACAACACTAATTTTATGATTTTAGAGAGCAGCGTTGTGAGCTCACGTTTACTGATGGCCAGCTGTACGGGTGTTGTGTCGGGGCGCCGCGTTCCACAGCATTGTTTCACGCAGATAATGGCAGTAACTTCAATGGGTATAAACATAGAATGTAAATGAAAACGTTTGCTTGGACGATCGTATTGCCGAGACTTGCAGTTTATGGCGCTATTCCCCCATTTGCCTGCTCCACTCCGCTGCCGGCGCGCGGCAGGTATCGTTTAATAGTTTATTTTTCCATTCCGTCCGCAGCGCGGCGTGTTCATAAACTTTGCAATACCGATATCGAGCGACCTACTTACACACCGTTTTGGCGATGAGAAAGAACGACAGCTGCATTCAAAATGATTTCTTTTCATATTCCGCGCCAGGCTATTGTAGTTGGCAAAGTTATTTATTATCTTGTCATTCGAAAAAACTCCCGACAATTTCACATGAAAATCTCTGCGCAATCACATACTTATTCATCTTTCTATCGTCATCGGACAAAAAAGCAATAATTTAATGACTCCCCGAAGGCTGCGAACAAAAGGCCACCCCAACCCCGAGCCAGCCGGAGCGGTAGTTGTTTTGTCCGCGCGGTGGCGATGGAGCCGGAGCCAAGTCGGAGCGGCCAATACGCCACAATGGCTCATTATGTACAGGCGCGGGGCCGCGACACTTACTACATCTAAACAACTTTACGACTTTTCTTTTACGATTCGCAATTAAAATGTTGAACGACTCAACTTCGAACCTCTGCGAAAGACATAAAATTGTTTTCGAAGATTGCGCCGCCGCCGCGCCCGGCGACCCCGCGGCCATCGTTCGCCCGCGGCCATTACAATCCTGAGTCAGTCAAATTCCTGATTCGTCAGCGGAATTAGCATACTAGACCGATAGCCTGGCATTACTTACCATTTCTTGGGAACCATGAATGCGATTTATGTACATCGCGGGATTATTCCGATTCAGTTGGCATTCGAGCCGGTATCGCCTTACGTCGTCGGCAACCAAACGAGCTTCGTGTCCGCTGGCCCTTTTATGGGCTTCGTAAGCTTCTCGTTTCACAGAATTTACCTCTTTCTTATTATAATTTACTGCTTCTGCTTTGGGAACCCTAATTCGTTTTCCATAAACTCGATTCATTGGAATACGCAAGCGATCAGCATTCTGATACATCTGATAACAAGGCGAGCCTATTGATTTTGGATGAAGTTGAAATATTCGAAACAATGGCAGCGGCTTAGCCCCGGGGCGCTCGTCTAGACCACAAATTAATGCCCGCTACAAACACTCGATACCATGTTCCAACAAAATAGGGGAGGGTGGCTTCAACGTCCGCACAAGGGGCTTAACGAGAGGCACTGTGCTGGTGTGTACTTTTCGGCAACCATTTTGTGAGAGACACGGTGTCGGCCAGCTGGAACACTGGGCCCCCTGCAGGTAGACAGGCTTTGATGTCGGCGCCGTCCGGGTAATGGTGGCTGATGGCCCGTCGCTCTTGTTAAATTAATTGAGAGAGATTTATCAGACTGCGGTGGGATGTCTCGAACTGGCACGTCCTGAATGTCCCAAGTGTACCTACCTAACGCCTATACGCCCGCGCAGCGTCTAGAACGGTCAACAAACAGCTCTTGGCTCTTGTGTAGAACCTGCTTTGGGCCCTCATTTATTTATTACCCACACAAAGAGAATCTTTTTTGAATACTTACATAAACTTAGCCCTAGGAGCGCCTTTTTAGCAAGTATGGAATATAAATTACGTATTACGAACCGTATAAAATCTGGAAACCTTTCGCTTTTTTTCTTTTTTATGTACACAATGATTTGACGAGCTAGCCGTACACTTGATGTTAAGCGCCACGGCTGCCCATAACAGAACAGTGTCAATCGGAACCCCAAAATAAGAGTTATCTGCCTTGTATTTAGGTTTCTCCATGTTCGTGATACATCAATCCAGTTTTTATTAGTGTCTCTAATGGCGGGTACCTAAACCATGTACGTTAAGTCATGCAGAACAAACAGATAAACACCATAATATTTAGTGAAGCACGCTGCGGTCGTGCCGCCGCCGCCGTGCGTCCTCGCAGCTCCCCGTCACGCTCGTCACGTTTCATAAACACGAACACATTCATATCAAATCGATACAGTACGTCTAGACGTGTCATTCATTCCACTAACATTTTTTGCAGCGGGGATTGGATGCGATCGAGCGAGTACTTTGTGCGAAAACTTAAACTCTACTTTTTATATTTTGTCGGTTATTATATTTGGAATGAAAGGGCCGGGCTCAGTGCTGCGCTGGCAGGTCGTATTTACTTTCATACTGCGAATCGATAATATTTCATTTCTTTTGTCAGTCTCCTTCGAGCAGCGGCCGTCTTACAGCGAACGAGGTGAAATATCGCATGCTATTGTGTGCGTAGTATAGCTTATAGAATCGTCATAGAATATAGACAAAGGTAGTGGCCCGCGGGGGTCCCGTCGTTTTTATAACACCGGAGATATTCTCGAGATGGACTCGTCGACCTCAGATATAATTTCCAATTCTGCAGCACCCGCGGCTATCACGACCATATACATATATCTATAATTTTTACTGTAGTGACGTATGTATATTCTTGTATGTAATTAATAATTAAAATGATATTGTTCTAGAGGTGATGCAACTTCGAATGACAATGTGAATTAATAAATGTATTCTGTAACCCTCTTTTGTGTTTGAATACATACATTGAAGTCACCGAGACCGTAACACCGGTAATTAATCGTTTCGATTTACATTGCTTTGAATAAGTACTGTACATACAACAATGTTGGTAGCGGCAGGGTTCCTTGTACTCGTACTTTCATTACTTTATGTCCGCCGGCCTACGTCATAAAAGCAGGCAACGTTTACAAGTGGAGCTGTCGGCGCTCGACCGAGCAGCGATGGTTCTGGTTCGCGGAAAGTTGAAAGTTTCGATTAATAGCTAAATATGTTTAGGTACTTATCTCTTGTTCTTTGGCGGATGTGCATTTACAGACCACAATTGACCTAACGACACTGAATGTGGTAAGAAATTACACAATATTAATTTTTTACATTAGTGACATTTAGTGAAGGAATTTTCCTACAATGTTCCTCGTTAGCAAAAGTTTTGGCCTCTGTGGAGTCAACCACTACATTCACCGACGCCAACACTCGACCGGGTACTCGCCAAGTGAGCGAATGTGCACTATACAGAGTACAGAATCACAATTTTGGTGAAAGTGTCCACGTGACAAGTTAGTGAATAACGGCCGAAGAACAACATTTTTGTTAGCTCCGTTCCTAAGTTCCGTTCGTTTTCTTCCGGCTCGTGGCTCGTTTCTAATGAAATTGGATTCTTGGATTATATCTGGTGGAGTACAAAATGTTTTATTTTACTCAAGCACACTCTCCACTTGGAAGCTTTCAGATTGACACTGCGAGTTTCACTTTATATACTAACTAATTCTACTATAATAATACTAATATTTTTGGACATTACACACAGCGCCATCCACCCCCAAACTGAGCAAAGCTTGTACTATGGGAACCAGATAACTGATACCATATTTATATACTTTTTGTTTGTAAATACATACATAGAATACAATATAACACACAGACACAGAACAAACACGGTCTGTGTATTCCACTACTTCTCAAAGGTAGAATCAAAACGCTGCGCTGTGTTCGGAGACGGTTGCCATCGACAATCATAAATATTTGTAGTATATTATGTTGATTGTAAATATTTTTTCATTTATTATCAAAATTCCATATTTTTACCTGCGTATTGAGATAGTTACGCGCGAGTTAAGTTTTTAAGTTTTTACCTAAGTACTGAACATAGTTTATCTATAAAGATAGATAGCGATAGTCACCAGCCGCCAACATGACACGTCCTTTACTTTGAAATGTAAAAGTAAACACGTTTGATATTCGTTCCGAACCATGAGAGGCTAACGTTATGTAAATATCGAAGACCTTTCCATACAAAAATCAATACCAGGCATGTATTGTCATTGATATATGAATATGACAAGGTTTTGTAAAAAAAATGTCAAACTGACTTCTATCTACTTTTAGACAAGTCATGCTGGAGAAAACATGAAGAGAAATGAGAGGCTCTAGGAGATAATGTTACGTTCATCCGAGACGTCCATGACTAGAACATAGCTCTACGTTACACGCACGTTGAAGGTGGCAATAAATTAAGATTGTGCGTGACGCATACAATATCTCTGGGAATGGGACGGAATTGAAGGATTTTGCAGATGAACTAAATTATAATCCTGAAAACTATCGATGTGATCTACTAACACAGATTATTGTTTTAAGAATATTCACACTGAAGCTGGATGAGTTTTTAAACAAATCGGTATACAAATATTATTATTATAGAAGCTAATATTGTTTAAGATTGGTTTTAGCATACTTAATCTGCGTCAGTATATTTACATTAGTAATGTGGAAATATTCCTGTCTGTATCCACGAAACACCGGTCGGCTCCAAACACCCTGATTAAATTCCTTTATGCCGACCCCAAATGCTGTTTGCAGAATCGCCCCCAGGGTCCGTCCGCACTAAAATTTCGCAAGACCCAAAAAAAGAAATAAAAATAAGATCCGGAAATGAAAGGGTTACCCTGATCCCGACAAACCCCACGAGGAATTGATGGTCTACAAGCTGTATTGGACTTAAATGATAAAGTTTTATGGTTCCATGTTGGGTTATTTGAGAAACGTTTTCTAGACTGGTTCTACTTGGTGATACCTACTTCGGAAATACAAGAGTCTCGATATAAAAGCATACATTGATCTCCGGTTTAATAAGAAAACATTATTTCCAAAGGCGATTATGTTTCAAACTTTCAGTATTTTATAAAGAGCAGATGGATCAGATTGTTGTTAAGTTGACACTGTTGTAAAGAGCCAGAGCAGCTACACTTTGAAAGCGATGTTTTTTGTGTTCCGCGTCGCTCCGCGTCATGGGAATGGGGCCGACCGAAGTAATGTACAATTTTACCGGAGAAAAGGATAGATTACGCTCGATTATGTTTAAATTTCCTTTATGCTACAATTTATAATTCAGATGAAATGGAGTAAAGAGGACCCGTAGCCGAATAAATAACAAGTGACGCCGCAGTCGATGGCCTGTTACATAGAGGGGCACAGGAGCTGCATAACTTTTTAATTTATTCATACTCGTTGCTTAATAGTACCTAATAACATTTATAAGTACGTGCGTTGAAAAATATTGCAATTAAATAAATACATTCAATGCCCAATGATCACAAACATACATCCTAGGCTTCATCTATACACATGACTTATTATAACTTAGGGTTTCTTGTATCGGAGCCAGGAACTACTACGACAAATAGTTCCACAACACGCAGCACACAGCGACTGTTTGCGCTTTTGAAACAGTGGGAGTTATCAGTTATGACACTAATATTTTTTTTTGTTTTAAAAATATAAATTAAAATAAAAAAAACACTAATATTATAAATGCGAAAGTTGGTGTGTGTGTGCTGGTTCCCTCTTCACGCCGCATCAGCTATAAGGATTGCAATGTAATTTGGAATGAAAATAGCTCACACTAGATTAACACATACGATAATTTTCATCTGCGAGTGACTGCAAGGCGCAGCTAGTAACAGACTAGAGAATGAAGTCAAAGTTATGAGATATAACTTTGACATCATTCTCTAGTCTGTCAATCCACGGAGCTCACAGGAGCCTTTCGTATTATTTGTGATGTTGAATATAAAAAGTTCAGTTCTGTACGACGGGATTGCGTTTCAAGTGGGAAGAGGCGCAGGTGCGGGACGGTCACATGTGGCGGCAGCGGGACTCGCCACCTGGACTGTTCTCACAGTTACACTTGTGGAAACATGAGGGTGGGACACTTCGTGCAATCATTTCTTTAGCTTGCTACTACTATGCAAAGTATATCATTTATCTTATCTTGGTAATAGAATTCAGACAGTTGAAGTTAATGGAGCAAGATCATCTGGTTCTATCACTAAAATGGGGGTCCCGCAAGGTTCAATACTAGGACCATTCTTATTTTTGGCCTATATTAACGATCTTCCATTTTTTGTAAAGAACCTATGTGATATTGTTTTGTTCGCAGATGATACGTCTCTTATTTTTAAGGTTGACCGATCTATTAATGATTTTGACGACGTTAACAAGGCAATTTCACTGGTTTTGAACTGGTTTACTAAAAACAATCTACTGTTAAATAGTAAGAAAACTAAATGTATTAAGTTTTCGTTACCTAATGTTAGGGGGTCTCCTACAAATTTATTACTGAATGGTGAGCCATTCGATTTGGTACAATCTGTCACGTTCCTTGGCATAACTATAGACTCTAAATTACAGTGGGGTCCTCACATATCAAACATTGCTGGTAGATTGAGCTCTGCTCATATGCTGTGCGTAAAATCAGACAGTTTACTGATGAACCACTGCAAGATTAGTATACTTTAGTTACTTCCACAGTATTATGTCATACGGCATCTTACTGTGGGGTAAAGCCGCGGACATACAATCAATTTTTGTCTTACAGAAAAGAGCAATTCGTTCCATTTATAACATGAAATCCCGCGACTCTCTCAGGGAACGATTTAAGGAGATAAATATTCTTACAGTGGCTTGTCAATACATTTACGAAAATTTGATGTACACTCGCAAAAACATTAGCTCTTTTCCCAGATATTGCGATATTCATAACTTTAATACTAGGAACAAACATAAATTGATAGTTCCAAGATTCAGAAAGTTAATGGTTCATTCATGGGAAACTGTATACGCTTTTATAACAAGTTGCCTGACGGTATCGAACAATTGCCAATGCGTAAATTTAAATTAATCATAAAGTCAAACTTACTTTTACTTGAAAAAAGCCTATTACACAATAAATGATTATGTGTCGGACAAAAATGCTTGGCCTGAATATCCCAAGCTTAACGGTATGAAAGCTTAGGTACTTTGCCTATTTATTGCCTATTCCTATCTATAAATTCAGTTTCTATTTGTAATGTTTATTAAGATAATCACGGTATTTTTCTTGCACCGGTGTGACGTGGTGGTTACTTTTGTAACATATTCATTATCTCAACTGTAATGAATTATATACATTGTAAAAAACAGTAGAAAGAAGAAAAAAAAAATACATCACTGTAAAGTTTCTTGTAGCTTCTTCTTTACAGTTGTAATCGAAGCTTCGGATCAAAGTTTTCAATTCTGCATTGTGCCGGATTTCCTGCACCAGTAGTGAGAAAGAGAACTGCTTTTTTTTCAAACTCATATATTGTAATGGGCTTGCTATATATTATTTGACAATAAGCACTTTGTAATTTTATATGTTTAGTGAAATAACTTAATTTTAAGTACCTATTATAATTTTGACTTGTAAAAGTGCTAAAATTAGCCTATTTGCAATAAATCTTTTGACTTTGATTTTGACTTTTTATCTATGTTGGTATCGTATTTTAAATAGGAAGGTAAGGTTAAGTTAGTTAGAGGCAAGCAGTAGCAACTTGTAAACTTAAACTTAGAGGAATTACGCTATTTCTATGCTTGTAATTATAAAATTAGTGTAGGAAACCTTATCTTTATTTTAAATGGCCTAGTCAACGATACCATACACGAAATTGGAATTAATGGGAAATCGACAAAATATCCCCACTACATCAATACAACCACCCCTTGAATCTTTGCCAAACGAAATATTTTGATTTGAAATGGCCGGTTACCTACCGGCCATTTCAAATCAAAATATTTCCTAACTGTACTGTACTGAAGAATGGCAATTTCATAGGTAACGAGGTATGTATGTATTCTGTGCTATTATGAATGTGTTGTGATCTAAAGGATTCCGATGGACAGATAGACCTAGTTTGTATTAGTAGTTACTGCTACGGAACCCATTTCTGTGTTGTCCAGTCACAGACTGAGAGTATTTTCGTTATTAGTTTCACCACAGTAATATAAAATCGGGTACTCAATAATGCTCTCAGCTCTCTAACAATAGCGCGTGCCTGCATGAGGGTGCTCCACTGTCCCAGGGTGCTCCTCGTATTTTCGCTTGACTCTCGTTTCTGAGACAGACTGCGTACCTACTTCACAATTTAACTGATTAGCATTTCGTCTATACTCATTAGTAGGTATTATTCGGGTCATACTGCTGCGTGTACACATGTATATAGTACATATAAATAGTTCGAGTTTAAATATAAATGAATTATATGGTAGTGGCGTGTGGTCGCTCTACTGGTATAGATCTGTGGTCGGTCGCAGGTTCCACTGCTGGGGAGGTACGCGCGCGCACACAAACGAATATCTTGGAGATGCTTTTTTTGTAAAGTTCACAGAGAACCGCGTCTGAAACGGTTTCGAAACCACGCCATTATCGGATGGTTCTCATCGAGATTGCTTATCTGCGAGAGAAACTAAGCTGGGCGCAAATAGCTCGGCTCCGAACGCTGAGCACGTCCTAAATAAATACAAAGATACGGAGCGGAGTGCGCGTGTGTGTGGGCGGGTGCGTGTGTGCGTGCAGGAGTGTCGGGTGGAGGCACCGGGGCCGGCGGTCGGGTGTCGCGGCCACCGGGCCCACGGCTGGGATTACGTTAACCTGAACTCCTAATGTTCTCACCGCAATTTGTATTCAACGCAAGTTCAACGTTTTCTCTCTCGTATCGTTCGCTGCACTGCACAGTAATATAAATAAAATCATAGAGATAAAAAAAATTAAATAATCTTTTCGTTTTGTCTATAAATAAGATGGCAAAATATTAAAGAAAAACGTAAAAGCTAGTGCGTACTTACGAACTGAGTTGTGAAATGATTTAAGCTAGAAGGACATTTAAATACCGTCTCTCTATACCTACCTATATACACGTAGGTAGATAGGTAGGTATTCCGTTGCCGTTATCTATGTCATTTGTACTTAATGTGCCAAGGCATGAAAATCAAATTACACAATTTTGAAAGCAGGCGCTATCCAGCGTGGCCTCTAAAATCTCAATAAAGTTACGAGTGTTATATTGACAAAATATAATTTAAAGAAAATTTTTGCGTTTTGTTAACTTCAGACACAGGTTAAAATTACCAGACTATGACGTAAGTTGTAAGCACCACCATCTGCTTCCCTTGTCTCTGCGCCGCGAGGCGGCCGATCTGACGTTCCTCCATAATCTAGTTCTGAACAAAACGGAGTGTTGCGATCTTCTGTCGAAGATCAAACTCCGGGGATCAAACACCTACTCGTGCTGTCTCCAGACGGAACTATCTCATGCTTCATCTGGATATATGTTTGACTAATTATAGACAGAATTCTTTATTTGTTCAAGTATGTAAAAACTTTATTTCTTACTATCCTAAGAATGTTGATCTATTTTTAGCGAATTCAAATTTCTTTAAAAATTTACTTGCCCTGGGTTTACTTGCCCTAGTTCTATAGATAGATATGGATTTGCCTTATCTCTTTTTTTTCTCCTTCTATCTTAAAACCTTGTTAAAGTTATGTAGTACTTATTTACTTGAATATAATTTCAATGTTATAATCCCACAATTAAATGTTACACATTTCAATAGTCGGCACATATTTAGTTTAATTATTTATATAAACTGGAATGTAGCTCTGTTCTATTAGTGAAAACTGTTGAGGCTTGTTTGATAACAAATTTTTTACTATAATATATTGCTAAAGCTGTTTGTTTTCCAAGAAATAAATAAATAAATAAAAATAAAGTCGTTAGTGTGAGACCTAAGGTGAGTCCTCCGCTCCGCACTACCCACTCACTACATCATTATGTAGTGCACAGGACAGACGTATAATGTTATCGTGCGCGAGTTACTACAGACCGTGCTATATTTAGTACTACCTAACTTAAGTACTAAGTACCTTATAGAATTTTCGCTAACCGAGTTTTTGGAAAGTCCCCCAAACCAAACGGATAGTTCTCCTCTCGCACAGCCCCGGCCCGTCTCGTCGCTAGCAACCGTCGCCTGTCACGTTTAATGTTTAAACTTCTTTGTAGTCAGCTGTTTGACATTCTCATCACAACCGCCCCCCTCCTACCCCCGCCCGATACTTGTGTGCGTGGTGCATTTCTGCGCAACACTCGCATCGCTGGTTAGGAGCCATCGCCATTTTTATCGATCTGTCGATGAATGGTTCCGTCTGCGGGTCGCCCCGCCGCCGCCCGCCCGCGCCCTCACCTCGCTGCACGAGGGCGCGAGGAGCTTCTTCACCGCCCTCGGCGACGGCATTGAAGGCGCGCGCAGCGGGGCCCGGGGGGAGGGCGGCGGCAGTACGCAGGCGCGCGGGGCGCAGTCGCCAGTCTCTCGGCCGCTGCCACTTCGCGCGCACGTTCGCGCGACCGAGTTCGGCCCTCACGATCAGCTGATCGGCGCGCCCCGCGGCGCACATGCCGTGAGGCCGCGCCCGCCGCCATGACGGGCTACGCCCGCGGCGAGGCCGAGTTCGCCGCCGCCGACCGCTTCCGCCGGGACGCACGGCCCGCCTCGCTCGCCCCCAAGGACTACTCGGTGCCTTTACACGTAGACTGCAGTATCGAATACGAGCTTCCCGACTGTGCCAAGCCGCCGCAGGGCGTCAAGATCGAGCCGCTGCTCATGATCCACCCCTCGCACTTCCGGAGGCTCGAGAGCCTGCGGCGCGTGCCGTTCGTGAACAACCTGCCGCGCGGCGACGCGGCCGCGGCGGCCGCCGTGACGCCGGCGCGGGCGCGCGCGGCGCGGCCGGCGCGGCGCTGCTGCCGCGCGGCGCCGGCGCCGGCCGCGCCCGCGCCGCAGCCGCAGCCGGCGCAGCACGCGCGCCCGCGCCCGCCGGAGGAGCTGCTGGCGTGCTACCGCTTCGAGTCGTTCGCGCCGGAGGTGGCGGCGGGCGGCAAGGCGCCGCGCGCGCGCCTGAAGCCGCACCCGTACCTGCCGGAGGCGCTGGACTGTGATATCGCGCGGCTGCCGCCGCCCGCCGCGCACTACGACCGCTTCGACAAGCGCGCGCTGCAGCAGCTGCCGATCTACATGTAGCCCGGCGCGGCGGCGGTCGCGCTCTCTGTGATGTTTCGTTGTAATTAGTTAGTGTGATAAGTGTCTCGCGTCTGTGTCCGGGCTGAGCGCGCCCGTTCGCGAACGAACCTAATACCAAATAGTACCTATGTACGTTGATATTGTTTAAACGTTGATTTACGTGTTGTTGTACTGGACGATGTTGTGTTGTGTTCGCCGAGGACCTGATCGCGTCGCGTTGTCGCCCCGCAGGCGGCGGCGGGCCCGCGGTCGCCCGCGGTCTCCCGCGGTCGCCCGCGCGGTCGCCCGCGCGGTCTCCCGCGGTCGCCCGGCCGGTCTCCGCGCCGCGCTATTACCCACCAACGAAGTATTTATTCGCAATCGCATTACCGAGCGACGCTTCGCGATTTAAATTATTGTACGGTCGCCCATTCGTTGCGTATTTCTGTATATCATATCGATAATAATTATATGTTCAAAAACTGTATTATAATAAATATGTACCTATAGAGTAAAAAATGAAAGTGAGAAAAATATTACGAATAAAACTAGGCATAGTTATGTTTTCGAATAGGTGATGAGTTCTAGAGCAGCCCCGAGCGGTTAGTTAGGATCGTATCTCTACTCTCATTTTGTAAGCGGTTATGTTTGTTAAAATTATATATAAAGAGTCCTCTGATGAATAGTCTGATTAACGAATATTCGGCATGTAAAAGTCTTTATAAAACGCTTACTTAGCATATCATAGTATTATATTGTGTCATAGTCCAATGCCAAAAATATAACTATCTTTTTACAAAAATCCCTAATGCATCGTTTTATTTATATCCAAACGGTGAGGGCTCGTGCCCGTGGCGTAGTGATGGGGCGCGGTAGTGTGCGTAAAATGAAAGTGTACATATTACGTAGGACGCAGTGCGTAGTGATGTGCGCCGAGGATCCTGGCCTGAGGCACTCGAGGACGCCGCCGGTCGATGTGAGTATACGCGAGAACAGTTACTAACATAACATATTATGCTCGAATATCAAGTAAGTACGAGGAATGACACAGAATTGCATTTTCAGTTATGAAAGGTGTGCCAATTTTATCGTAGTTAATAATGACCTAAGTAATATCTACTTGAACTAATGAAACTCGTTAAACCAAGTCAAATTGACAAGTTATGTATGAAAATTTATATAATAAGTTACAGTCATGGTAAAACACTGGCGCAATATCTTAGCTTACATCGTAAACGAATGGTAGTTATGTTTTTATGGTACTTACCTAATACATTCATATCCTAGTTTGTGTTTTGTTGTTTTGTAAATTACTTCTTGGCAGGTGTCACTGTAATTATTGCCTTGAAAACTTTTTGATATATTGACATTTAAGTTAAAATTAAACTTGAAAATGCTTGCTTATTTAATTAAATTTATTGAAAATAACAAAAAAATATATTCACAATCAACTCCGTAAACTTCTTATAAATTCACATTTGCCAGAAGAATTCGAACGTTAATGTTGCGATAGGTATAATGACTGTATATTACTACTTTCTTTTTTTAACACGGAAAATTGCCTTTATTTTCTAAATACTACAATGATTTAATAACTAATACAAAAAACTACCTACTACTACCACCAAAAAAAAAACATTTGGACTATACTGGCCGCGATGACCTATAGACAGTCCAAATGCTCCAGCCCACTACCAGTAGGTAGCGTACCCAACATGCTGGCAGCATTGCCCTGTTAACCCAAAATAATTATTAATTACTACTTAATTTAATATACTTACATCGTTGAAACCAACAATATTGAGAACGGTTAAAACGTGAGTGGAAATTCGTTCAGATAACATACCGCTGAATCATAACAGCTAAGTGTCGATCATTAACGCTCTCAATAAACGCAGATACATTGACGAAAACACTATTGTCCATTGAATAAATGAATTTAAAAAACAAGACTAAGAGATAAGCGGTCTCAACATAATAGATTCAATCGATTTGAATATGAAAACAACAACTGGCCAAGTGGCCACAGAACCGTCAATAAATTAGAAATCGCGCCGCTGTAGTGGTGATATTAATAATAGAAACAATGGCAATAGATGCAGATTTGTAATGGAGATTTTTATTAATACTAAAGTAGGTACCTGCGAATCAGCTATGTACCTACCTATTATCCACACATGCCGTAGTCGTACAGAACAGACGATATACGCCGCTATGTCGCATCATGAGTGATCTCAACGCATTCCTTAGTACCTACTTATCCAGACGGATGTTTTATTGCGATAAATGGCCTAATATTTTAAATTGTTATTAACATTTTGTGTCCTATTACTTTAGATCAAATGTTTGATGTTTCTGTGACTACCCTATCCATTAATTCCATTTATTTAGTTGACGAAGTTTATTACTGATGAATATTTGATAATATGCTATAATAATAATATATATATATAATAATATAATATGTGTAGACATCTCACACAACGCCATCTAGCCCCAAACTAAGCAAAGCTTGTGCTATGGGAACCAGATAACTGATACAATACTTTTTTGTTTGTAAATACATACATAGAATACAATATGATACCCAGACACAGAACAAATACTTATGTTCATCACACAAATGTTTGTCCTGAGTGGGAATCGAACCCACGACCCACAGTTAAGAAGGCAGGGCTACTACCAACTGAGCTATCGGGCCAGTCGAATAATAGTCTATAATTGAAAAATAAAAATAGTCTATAATTGAAAATGCGTTCATATTATAAATAAATAAAAATAAATAGCACAAACTCAAGACAAAAATTCTATAAACAGTGTTGTTGTTCTTAATAATTAATGACGACATGAAACCAATTCTAACTTGTTTACCTTCATCCATACTTCATATTAATGTTTTTATTAAATTAGCTTGTATTGTGTTAGCGGGGATTTTAAGAAAAGTCGATTAATCCTAAACAGTAAATACACACACAAGCTCGTAAAATAACATGACAAGTACAGTTTACAGGTGAGTCAATTGAGTAACCCTGCTTAGAATGACTCAAGACTTAAGAAGCATAAAGTGTAAGGAAAGGCTCAATGCACGATGGAGTTTTTAAACGAGTGTTATATCGGCAAAGGAAGGCACTCGGGCTTGTTGAAGATTTTCACACCACATGCTCTTGAGCTTTATAAATAAGGTTGTCTACGCTTAGCCAGATTATAATCATAGAATAAGAAAAGTATCCAGATCTCAAAACTCATAAAAAATAAAAAGCAGAGAGTTTAAGAAAGAGAGAGAAAGATAGAGTTATATCAGATGAGATGATTCTGGCGAGAGAACGAGATGAATGAATAAAGAATTTATAAAGTTTTTTCATTTACTTAGATAAATAAAATGATTTTCATGCTGAGACCCTGTATTCAATGTCTGCTTGCTATAATATTAGATTTAAAAGTGGCTGTAATGGGCTATCGAATATTTGAAATTGCTAGTGTTCGTCTGTTTTCAGGAATCATTCCACTTCTGCTATTGTTTCGACACTAACAACAACGCTTCCAAAATATCCACTAAACAAAAGCAAAGTCGTCATTCATTCGACGTTTTATTTTGTTTGAAAGGCATTTATACACAATGATTCGTGAATAATTTACAATGGACGTCGAGGAAGGAATTATTCATACTGAATAGCTATTCAGGGAAACGAGAGCTCAGGCGAAAGATTATAATGAAATGGCAATTATAATGATTCGATACATTCGTGCGAACTGCTAATGTCGTGGCAATTACCTGCGCTGAGGCAGCTCTAATTAAGATGCTGAGAGTAGATCTAAAGCGCACGCAGCAGTTTGTTAAGAAATGAGAATAGCACTCCGCGGTCACGGCGCGTGAGGCGGTCTGTGCTCGGTGGCGGATCCTGCACGGCGTGCCGACACCATCACTCGGCTCGCGGCGGCCGCTAAATTAGCATCCACGCAATAAACACGAAATAAACATCGAGACTTAATGGATGATTGCCGCATCGCTCGCCCTCCCCGGGCTCTCAAGCTCGGCACACCCATGCCGTGCCGAGCCGTGCCGAGCCGTGCCGCGCCGTGCCGTGACCGTCGGACTTCTCCGCGGTGCACTTTACTCTTGGCATGGCGACGACGACGGATCAAATTGAAGCTATATTTATTTTATCTTTTCGGAGACGATAAAAACTTTATTGGTTTTTTATAGGTCTGATATTGTGCGCGCTCAGATTCAGTGTGTCTTATCAGCTGGTCTCGTTCCTATCTACAACTTCGCCGGTAATTAACTATCATATTTTAATGATACCTGCTTTCGTACCCGAGCAACATTCCTACATTTTATGACATTAATAAAAAGAATGCCTGAAAATATTGCTTTATCACGTACACAGTTTATTGTGGCTTGAAGTATTTATTACCATCGGGCGGCTATTAGGGCTCACTGCCGCGAGGCACTGTCGTGTGGAACACACGAGCTTTAAGTAGTGATGTTGTAAAATATGTACCTACGTATAAACGTAGGTACGGCTTATAATGTGGTTGTGTAGGCCGCCATTACCTACTTCGGCAATCGCGGGATCTGTAAGGAGAAGCGCCGAGATAAGACGACGCCATAACGAGTACGGTTCCCGTCACGGCCCGATAACGCCGCTTTACGCTCGTGCTGTAATCGGCCGCTTCCTCGGAACGTATTACGGCAGTAGTTACTGTTAAATGTCGTCGCATTAAAGTGGAAATACTTCGGGTGAAATTCGATTCCCGAAATCCGAGTATAATAATTTATCGTCGGTATTATCTCTCGTAAAACGAATATCCAATTTATGTTCGGCCGCCACCCGTCGCCATAAAACATAATATTATCGACATCGGCCCCCTCCCTAGGCGATCACGAAGCTAAGCAACCATCGCCTGCGAGAACTTGACAGGCGGTATCCCGCGTGGCTCTCGCCCTGTCTCGCTCGCTCTCGCTGCCTACTGTACGCGAGTGAGAGGGACACGCTACGGGAGCGGCGGCGCTCTTTCATGTCTCTTCGCCTCTCCGGAAAGAGCGTTCAAGATCTCAGATTATTTCTATGATAGTATAAATAGGTATTCAACATGCGAATTCTGCAAAGAATTTACTTTTTGCCTTTAGACAAGAAAGGCCACGGCCGAGACAATTAGGTTTTTTTTAGGTACCTACCTACGTAGGGTAGACAACGATAACTGAAATGAAAAATGTGATCAAAGATACGTACACATACAGAACGTATTGTTATGTTGTACCATAGAAGGTTGCGGTGGCCGAGTGCGAGTTGCGAGCAGCGACCGTGTAGCGCGGCCGGCGCGGCGGCGAGGCGAGTGGCGACCTACTGCGATCAGCTGATTGGCGGCGTGTCTGTGTGCGGGGCGGGGGCGCGCCTCGTGCACACACACGCACACGCGCGCAACAGCTGATATCCAGCGACACCGCGCCCCGCGCCCCGCTCCCCGCGCCCCTCCGACATCCACATCGACCAAGCAAAATAAATAACTGACGATTGTGCAGTAAGCCAACGGAAAGAGATTTTATTTTCATTAAGTAGGTACCTACTCAATTTTCAATGCAGGTAGGTTGGTCTCCAATATCAACCCATGTCATTGTGATTTTATTATTACCTGCGATGGTATGTGCTAGCTACAGGTACTTATGCCAAGGTAGGTCATGGTTAGGTAGGTACTTAAATAAAAATAATTTTTACTACATACTAGTACGGTTTTTTCTGTGGTAGTTTTGCTGTGCCTAATGAAATAAAAATTAATTACCTAGTGATTAATTGACACCAATTTTGGTCGTTTAATAAAACTATATTTAATTAGGTACTGGTTTTATTGTAGGCAAAATAGGAGAACTGGTTAGTACCTACGTCTACTTACCTCCTAGGTACCACACGGAGAAGACGAGGTCCGCGTGTGACGGTGGTCTGTTATTTTCCACTGAGTTAGTTGCGCTGTGGCACATTTCCGCAATTAAACCGCTCAAGTATTCATCACATCAACTGTGACGCTGCAGTGCTGACGTTGCCGTTGCCGCTGCGCCGAGCCTCGCATCGCATGTCGCTGCAACTGCGGTGCTTCCTGACTGCACGCGGCGCAGGTTGCAGTGATTTTAGGCAGTGCTACTTATTTCTTAGTCGTTATGTTATGCACTATCTTGTGTCACAGAATACATAACAGTGCTTTGTGTCTAGTTTGACGTATCGGTAGCTTAGAGACCCACTGGAACATTTAATGCAACCCAGTTCACATTCAGTGCTGATTGCCGCGTCACGGAGGCTCTTGTCTTGAATGCTCAATCGTAAATTCATTTATGGATCTTGGTCAGCGAATCGAAATTTGTCGGTTGTCTGTTTAATCGTATAAATTGGAAAATTAAACCGAGATCGGTCGTTAATGAATACATAATTGATTTGAATCGAGTTCTCAAGCTTTCGCCATCTGAATCTGGTTGGGGTTGTAACGACTTGTATAATAAATGAAACTACAACATTAAGTAAAAGATAGGCAAGCCACAGTATATACACAGCGGACTTGTATGTAGCACGCAGCGCGCCGCCCGGGCTCTATACCGCTCCTATCACGGTATCCTTCCCGCGGAGCACACTGACATCGGTGCTACTACGTTATAACCAGTTGCAGTGTTAGAGAGGCTACAAAAATACTCTACACAATACATCAACTACCTACCTAGTGGTCAGGCAAATCAACTCCTATACTTATGTGAATAGAGTACATATGTACTTGTACGATGCATGCCGATCTATAGAGCTGTGGTCAATTGAATGGAATGATCAATAATTGACACATTGGCTCTCTATCTATTAGATAGCCGCCTTGTGAGTTTGACAATCGCTCTCGGCGTAGGTTAGATAGAGTAAGCCCTAACACTAACACATGCCCGTCTGAACTAACACTTACTCTCTCTCTCACTTATCTCTTTTGAAATAGGTACGTTAGAGAGGGACACTCCCGTGCCGGGTGCCGGACGGTGGCCGGACGACGCCGTGTAATATTTAGTTATTATTAATAGTAATGATATTAGATATCAAATTGCATATATTGTACTATATGTTCTGTATAGGTATTCTATAGATACTAGAACCCCCCTTGTGCTGCGGCTGACGCTATTAGTGAGAAGTAGGGTAATTGGACACACGCAAGCCACAGATCATTTTAAAAAAAACATAATTAGTACCTACCTACAAGAACTATATCTACTCACCTAGCGTGACTCCGCTAAACAACCGTGGTGTAGTGGAACCGCTCGCTCGCTCGCCGGTTAACTAATTCTTGACATTCTTGCATCATTATTCATTTGGTATTTTTTGAGAAGTATGGTATTCGGAAGGGCCCCGGAGTATGGATTGGGCGGGCTGGTACATCGCGGCGAGGGGCGCCGTTAACCTAAACAGAACCATTTATCTAGCTCCGGAAAGGCAAGCAAAAGAAACAACGCTACATAAAAGCAGTTGCAAGAAACACGTTTGAAAACATCCCATGTTTACAAACGCACTGGCGGAAACACTGGAATGAGTTTTTAGAAACAAACCTATAAACACGGCGCGGAGCTGGGACCATCTTATTTATACGGATAAAAAAAAGCAAGTCACTATGACAGCTTAGCAGGACCTCAGAACTCTATTAGAAGTGTCCATGGACCGCTCATTCCAGGTTATTGTGTACTCAGAACTCTATTAGAAGTGTCCATGGACCGCTCATTCCAGGTTATTGTGTATTCAGAACTCTATTAGAAGTGTCCATGGACCTCTCATTCCAGGTTATTGTGTACTCAGAACTCTATTAGAAGTGTCCATGGACCGCTCATTCCTGGTTATTGTATACTCAGAACTCTATTAGAAGTGTCCATGGACCGCTCATTCCAGGTTATTGTGTACTCAAAATCAATAATTGGTCAAGAGTATGTCACGCTACGCTTAATAAGGTTCCGTACCTACAGATAGACGCACTATGTGATTTAGGAACTAATTTGGTTCCGTGTCAAAAGGTTCAAACGATTTGTGTTTCAGATTATAGGTTACATAGTTCCAGCTCTTACGTATATCTATATAGCATGTTTTAAAACCACAGACTTCAGAAAAAGCGATAGAACATCCGAAATTCCGAAACTACATTTGCGCCTCTACGAAACCGTCAATTTCGTGACATGATAAATGTTTCAGCTAAATTCTCGGGTGGTTACTTCGTTTAGAACAGCGTTGTTAATTTTGTAGTATTCTATTTACTTCTCATTGGCAGGTAAACGTGCAACGAAGTGTCAAACGATCGTTCGAACACGCTGGAGCGGGTCCGCGGTCACGTGACCTCCTTTTGGCTGCTTACCATCGCTAATGATGATTAGGCTCTTCTTTTTGGAAGTAGTTTAATTCTGGTACAAGGGCAACTGCTTGATGATAAAAAAAGTTCATAATTATGGCCCCACGGCTATGTTTAATGAAGTCATGTAGGTACCCTAAGTCAATTTCGCTGTTTCCATTAAATACGGACTCTTATCGTCAGTTGACTTAACTTCCACTACGTAGTATTCACACTTTACATTATGTATGTGCTTGTTTGATACAGAGGTGTTTAGGACAATGATAACTGTTGGTTTGAACCGGGAAAGTTCAAATAGTAAATACATTTTTATTATCAAGTCAAACCAATGTGCATGCACTGTAACCGTCACGGAATACATAGTAAGCAGTAAGTATAATATTGAGTATGTAGCAATAGCAGCTGGACGGCGAGTCTCTGCGGCACGTGTTCGATACCAGTGTGAGATATAAAACGAGTAGAGTACGACTGATAGCGCGTTTAAAAACAAGCGATGGCATAATCTATTCGCGAGCAGCATCAGTTGATTGATAGACTCACGTAGAGATTTCCTTTCAATTAATTGAATTAATTTTATTCTAAATGATAATTATTGACAGCCTCTGTAAAAAGTGGTGGAGCAGGTCGGCTTACAACCTGGAGGCGGCGGGTAGGATTCCCGCGGCAGGACAAGTATTTCTGCACAGAAAAAAATCGCAAGAGTCTGGGTGTTGTGGGACCATGGTCCTCGTAATTCCTTGGTCCCTAGACACGGAATCCTAGTTAGGGTCCAGGATCTATGTGATCGTTGGGTACTATTATTGCTATTATTATTATTTCAGCCTGTCACCAAATCACCATGCAAGTTAATACCCCAGTAGCGTAGTACTACTACTACCGGCCGCGCAGATGTCCACGGCCGGCGGCGATTGGACACTGACAACTCTAATTAATTGGTGTTCCAGTTGGTACTCTCAGGACCCTAGCTGTCATGCGGCTGCGGCCTATGCGTGCAACAACCCTGTCACCAACCACTTTTTCCGATGTAATGAAGGCACCGTCCGAGCACAGTTACGTCACGTTAAGTGCGTTACGCCACGATAGTGATTGTAGTTTTGGTTTTCCTTTCGAGTCACAATAACATTCTAGGAATGTTCACCGAGTGTATTTTCTTGAACCATGTGACCACACACACACACACACACACAACCATTATTTATTCTGTTGTAGTGTAGATGCGACAGTCGATTGGTTTTTACTGATGTTATGCAAACGGCGTGGGACCCTCTCGTGCCAAATAAAACACTCCTCGACCTTGAGCCAACCTCGGGGAACTAGACGGGCGACCTTTGAAATGTACTCAAAAATAGCGGCCCTCATCAGAATGTAAACGGTTCCAGTCCCGCACAGGCGATGTTCTGCGGAACCAGTTTCGGAAATCAGCACCTTTTATTGTTTTCATTTACCGCTAATTGGTCGTTATTGAAACGATGTAATTTTGTAATTAATCGCAGGAGTCGATAACGTACAATAGATAACTAGTATAGCTACTTTTATTGTTTGGTTTTGGCTCCACACTTTTGTGTATTTAGCCAGTGTCAAGTAATTGATAATATCTCAAGTTAATTAAAATCATTTAATGTGTCAAGTCAAGTCAAGTCACAGTCCAAGTCATCAAGTTAAGTTATGACTTAACTACATGTTCTACATGTCTAGTCTAGTCAAGTCATACTCCTAGTAAAGTGGTGGCAACTTTACCAGAAGCTTTTATGGAGTTTTGGAAACAACACGAAAATAAACGTTTCACCATCATTATACCACTTTCCCACACTCATGCCTATAATTAACGAGTAAAATGCAAACCAATTTTGCATAAAATTTTCAGTGTTAGTGCATCTAACACTGAAAATAATACAATGCGGGCGGCGACTCGATCTTTTTTCGTTTTCCCGCCAAAACTCTATTATAGCTATTATTATGTAGCTGTTATTAAATTGTACTGTTCAGATTCTTTTAAAACTATGAAATGTATATATATATATATATAGTCTCGCTAAAAATGTTCGGCTGTTCGGTAATAACGGAACTGGAGTCGGTTGTGGGGTCGATTCCCACCCGGACCCAATATTTGTGTACTTTTTTAATGTGACAGTTGTGCGTGACACGTGTTTGTTCTGTGTCTATGGTATTCTATGAAGGTATTTACAAACAAAAAGGTAATTTAATTTATTTAATTTTTAATTGTTGAAAATCCGTATTCTAGAATTTCTGTCTCTTGTTTCACAAATAAACAAGTTTCGATAAAAAAATAATACAGTTTAGTCGAACTAGTTTAAAATTGTAACATGCAAATATTTAAAATTACTTTATATGTTAAACCAGAATAATTTATGTTGTCAAAACGAAATTGGCAACTGAATAAATCAATAATAAAAGGCTTGTGAACATAAATTGACAGCATAATAGATTACAATATGCAGCGGGGAAATATAGAATGGCTGTGAGTTTTTAAACTAGTCTGTGTACGAAAACCGACACCATAACACTATGATCATACTCCTAGGACGACTGCAGTGGTTGTTGTATGGTTTTGTAAAATAATTATTAGTAAGAAAGATACATGTCCACAGATGGAATTCCTGAAGTAACAGACTAGTGAAGTAGTAGTGTTACCTACCTACGTATAATACTGGGAAAAAAGCTTATTTACCCGTACCATAAGTTACGACTACCACTAGTACTATATCTATACCAGTGCGGGACACAGTAAATAATATTAATTACTATAAATACGTCAGTATTATTTATGCGGATACTGAATAGCAAACAATAAACTGCGAACTAATTCAGCAAGGAAAATTCAGAATAATAAACTAGCCAATCTCTCCGCAAGGAAATACAAATCTTGGATCAAAGAAGACGTGCAGCAATGGATCAAAACTTTTTTCAAGAAATATAATAAAATAACTGTTGAAACAAAAAGCAGTGTGACAAAAACAGAGCGCAGCCGAAATTACTTTATGGCATTTCCCGTGAATCCACTACAATTCCAGAAAAATAAAAGTCGTGTTCGCTCAAAAAAACTGGGACACTCTCCGCCAAAGAGAAAAGAGATATCGTTGATAGGTTTTGTTTTTGTTGGAGCTCGGTCGCGCGCGGTCCATTCATCCGCGTTATCTCGGGACGCGAGGCGCTCCATCACCGCCGCCGCGGCCGCCGGGTGGAGCCGCTGTCGCCCCGAGATCGATGTCGCGCCGCCTCTAGCCGCCTTCATGCATCATCAGCTTATGGTTCCCAATCACTTCATCGGCTCGGGTAGGTAGGCTATAGTAGTATTTGTAGTTTTTTTAATGACTATATCAGGAATGTGATCAGGCATTAATTTTTACTTCACGATGTCAATGAGTAGAATCTTTGGTCGTCCGTCGTTGATAACATTCATGTTGTTCAGATTCCGTGTGAGTCCCCCCCGGCCCCCACGACCACTCGGTCGTGATTGTGTCGTACTGAAACACGCGGGGGCCCGCGGGTCCCCCACGCTCTAGTTTCTGCCGATATCAGTTAATCAGTTTTACTAGGAGCATGTCGACGTGGCTTACTGTATCGAACTACTGCAACCTGACATGGAATGTATTCAAGTGTAGGAAGGCGAGGGTTCAAATCCCTTTGAAACTACAATATCTGTGTAACTATTACCTGGATACTTATATGGTTTTATTAGTCACGTTTTATAATAGGTATTTAAAATGCCTTTGGGTTGGTACGTAGTTTGTATCTAAAGACTACAATATTATAAATCACAGCTCATTAATTAATTCTATGGAAAATTAAATTATTTACCTTTTTGAAACTGGCGGGCCTGTTTCATTTCACCGACACGATACCTGCAGATTAATAATTTCACACATTTAGGCACTACCTAACTACCTATATCCTGAAGCGCTTGCACACATCAGTTGCCGACACCGATATCGGTACTCTGCCTATACCGACATCGACAAGTAAAATGAATTAAGAACGCCCTACGATCACGTATCCTGGACTCTAACTAGGATTCCCTGTATGTAACAAGAGACCCAGGAACTACGAGGACCGTGGTCCCACAATACAACACCCGGACACAGAACATGTATTTATGTTTTTATTCCTATGAACCCGAATCGAACCCGCCAACCCCGGGCTATCAGCTGACCTGCTCAACCTCAACTATCAAACTACCAGAGATTGTCGAAAAATGCGCGTGATGCGACACCGCCAGCGACAAGGGTAATAATTATCACCAGCTAAAAAACATTATTTCAGTATCAATAAAGTTGACAACATACCTACAACACAACCCTTAGTGTCTATCGTGTTAGTGTCTGTTGTTTGAAAGAGCCCTAAAACTTTAGACTGTTCATGATATCCTGACTCCACCATCGATGGTCATCATCTGACTAGTTTCAGAATACCATCGAAAGCTTATGTCATCGGATATACAGCTCCATGCCAAATTTCAACTTGATGGGACCGCTTGATGTCGTCCTAAAATCGTTACCAACATTGGTACCGTACAAAAAATATACAAATAAATAAAGTCGTCGTGATGTATAATAAAGGCTTGTGATAATTAGAAGATGCAACAAAGCAACACAATAAGTCGGTATCGTGTGACAGCGCCCGGTATAGTTTTGTTCCATTTCAGGAAACATTAATGACCGTTAGTCAATCATCGTCTCCCCGCCCGTTCCTGTAAGACTCAGTCAGCGGTTTCTTAAATATTGTAGATGGACATTCTTCTAAACAAAAAATAAACTTGATATCGCGCCTTAAAGGACCCGTTCTAATAGAACAAAGAAAGCTTTAAGAAAAGTAAAACTGGTCTAACAGAGACATCTCATCAGTTTATGTATCTAAGCATGTCTTTGTAAAATCTACAGACTTCGTTTCCCCCGTTATTGCTCATCATTCAAAATTATGTTTTTGCACTTGAGGCGAATACGTAACAAGTACACGTACTTAAGGGACCTTTTATCTAGTTTATAGGACGGCAGCATTTCGTCCCCGGTGCTTCAACCGACACCGCCGGGGCCCGCACTGCTCCACGGCAGGAAGCGCTGCCGGTTCCGTCAGTAGCAGGATACGGGCGTCGCCGCCCGCGCTCCGCCGCCTCCAGCTGCCCTACATGCCCTGTGTCCACGGCGCGGCGAGATGCGCCAACACGCTGACTTCATGTATTGTGTGCACCATGTAGGCGCACGGTGCCGACGCGCTTGCTGGTGCGTATGAATGTTGCAAGCGCCCTCTTATCTTAGTTGGCGCCTGAAGTGGCAGAATATTGTTGCATTACCCAACCTATCAACATTTATTTTAATGTGTATTTCATACATCTCCCACTTCTCTCGTGTATGTATATAATACCTATGAAATTGCCGTTCTGCAGTACTGACCATATCAAATCAAAATACTTTATTTTAAAAACGGATTTTTTCAAGATTCTTCATTTTTAAATTCTTTAGCTATACAATTTTTTTTTGAAATTTGAATTTAAATATCTTTCATCGTCATGGATACGATTAAAATTCGTAATAATTATATAATATGAGTACCGTCGCGGCTGCCGCGCGGACATGCGGCACGCAACGTCGACGACGTTTGCGGAGCGAACACTACAAACGAACTCACCACCTGTCATTGGTTGCCCGCTTCCGTTTTAGAAATTTCGACCTAAAAAATGAACCTCGTGGTCGTCCGAAAACTTTGGTCGACAATGAGTTAAAGGCGATTGTGGAAGCTGACGATACTCAATCTACGGCTGAATTAGCAGCAGCTTTCGAAGATAGCATCAAAACAATGGGTGCCCCACGAACTATGGTCGTGGGGCATATAATATGTCGTCGTCATATAACTATGGTCGCCAGCGAGAAGTGCGCGTCGAAACGTACCTTGCACTGCTCAAAAGGCACACAAACTAAGGAAAAATAGACACAGTTTAGTCCTTTACTCTACACCAATTTACTAGAGTATACATCTATTTTTTTTTATTCAGATGAATGTTGATTTTGTCGTTCAGGTATCTGTGATGGTGGATGGACAAACAACCAGATTGACGTCAGTTGCGTATATGTATAAGTATAAAGTATTGGAGTTTTATTTGTTCGACAGTTAGCATCTAAAGTGGGAGCCATAAATAGGAATGTGTTTACTTCGCCTACTTTACAAGCGGTCGACGCTAACACAGTGAAAATAAATCAGTACAACAAGTCAGATTTCTAATTTTAAAGTGACCTTACACAGTTCCGTATGTGACTTTACCTCCTGCCGCGTGACCTCCAGACTTTCATTGAAATGACAAACCTATTGCACGAACCATCGACAGTAATTAGTCGCATACGTTTCAATTAATTAAAATATAGATAAGCGTCACAGATTTCGTGGTTATAAAATAAAAACCTTTGCTGTTCTTTAGCTAATTTACTGCGGCTTATTGTAGTTTCATGGTTGCATTCGTTCTCAACGCACATGAACAATACAATAATAATAATAAGTTTATTGGGTATTTCTCAGAGCTAATTACATAACATAATATTAAGTAAAAAGCAATTCGTATACATAGGTACGTAATCTCTCACGCGTTTATTTTTATGATTTATTTTTCAACTCCCCGTTACAAGCAAACATGACTTGTGATTAATACTAGTATAGTATTATTATTATCTGTGCTGTTAGTATAATTATTAAAGATCTAGTTAAAGTATAAATCACTGTAATTTGCTTTGTGTATGATAAACAAATTACATAGAAATATAGCATGACTAATAAATAACTATGCATTATAAGTAAGTATATATGTGTGTATGAAGATTAAGATGACAAAGAATAATATATGAAGTTAATAATTTTTAATCAAATACACTTATAAAATAATAGATTCAACAACACTACATTTTGCATGCGTAAAAATGTATATAAGTTATTGTAAAGTAGTAGAAATAAAGGCTTTATTTATTTATTTATTTATATATGTGTACCTAGACGGCGAGGAGTGTGGCGACTCCGCCCCAATGTACCTCGCCGCTCGGAGCTGTGCCCGCACCCGACCGCAGCGGGCCGCGGCTCCAGGCATCTATCAATCTATTCATTCTCGCTCATCCGCTTTCAATAAAGGATCTCGATATTACGAGCCGAACCTCACAGGCTCCGTAAAACTCACAGGTTCGGCTCGTAATATCGTGATTCAGACACAGGAGTAATAAATATAAACTGCGCTTTAGAACCGACAATTAACGAAGTCAGTTATTACAAAGTGGTTACCTTTCCCGGGGGCCACCCGGCCCGGCCCCGGCCCGGCCCCGGCTCCGGCCCCGGCCCCGGCTCGCCAGTAATGCTCAAGAGCGGGGCGTGCCTTCCAGTTAATGTTACGGCTGACGCAGGGTTGGCAGCCGCCTGCCGGCTTAACCTACTTTTTTGAGCGTCTCCAGGGACTTTTTACGTCTTGTACGTTGGGTTTTAATATCTTTCAAGATTCAAGTTAGGTATTCTACTAAATATAAATTGATGTGTTGTGTGAAAATATTACTCACTTGATGAGCCGTCTATGGTCGGTTTGGATTGACGTGAGGTCAGTATGGCGTCGAGCGATGTTGTCGCTAGTTTATCGGATACATCAAGCCACGTTAGCAACCCTAAAGTAGATGGTTCCAGTGAAGCCCTTATCGAGCGCAGTTCTGGAGTGGTCGCCCTGTGCTGGAGGGAGCGACCACCGACGCGGGGACACGTGTTAGCTTTACTGTTTGCGTTTCCAAAATAAACGCGATGGCAGCCCTACGCGATGCGCCGGAGAATCCTCTACATACGTGTACAGAAATGAGTCGCGCTCTTGGTATTCAGTGCATGTCGGCGAGTAGAGACTTAATGTCGTTTACATCTATCGTGCATTATTAGTTCCGATGACAACCCTGGACAAGCCGAATGTCTGATCTTCAGGTACTCTATAATATGCTGGACACGAAAGTATCGAGGGCGGCCTCGGGGAAGTGGGTAGCCCGGCTCTAGAATACGGTTCGAAGAGTAAACCTGGCGAAGACGTTATCTAGATTTGTTCCAGTTGTGGAACTGTGAACGGTGAGTGAGTATATCTACTACTTACGGAGTCGTACT
Organism: Ennomos fuscantarius; assembly: GCA_905220475.3. Lineage (NCBI taxonomy): Eukaryota > Metazoa > Arthropoda > Insecta > Lepidoptera > Geometridae > Ennomos > Ennomos fuscantarius. Next base: position 14,228,956 of record HG992042.1, read on the forward strand.
AAGTACAGAAGTAGGTAAGTACTCCGCCTACCTACTTCTATAGCGAAGGGGGAAGGGGGCGGCAGGAGAGCTCGGGAGAGAGCATCGGCTAATGGAATATAATAAAGCCTGAAACTGAAATATCTCGACTCTCAGTTGTGCTATCCTAGATTGAATATGATAGAGTCTGAATAATTTACATAGAGATCCAACAATATCCTTATTTTAATATTTGCTGTTTTGTTCCCACATTCGAAATCCATAAGCTTTTGCCTTATTCTACCTAAGATGAATATTTCAAGTGCTAACCTTAGCTATCAATAATCTTCTCAAAAAAGTAAAATAGTATCCGATATGTATCTGGCTGATCTTGAGCAAACACTAGAGCGGTGTAATGTCCGATGCGCACAACACCTCGGCGCGCCCCCTGCTGGCGCCATGCACATGTTCAGTCACACACGTCATAACAATGTTGCAATCATCTGCTCGGGATGGCAGTCGACGCGCGCTTCAGCAAAAACTCGCATCACCCGCATTTATGTGATGCGCTCGATCGATTCCTGTGCGCTAGTGTTGGGCTGGGCGCTAGTGTTGGGCTGGGTGCTAGTGTTGGACTGGGCGCTAGTATTGGGCTGGGCGCTAGTGTTGGGCTGGGCGCTAGTGTTGGACTGGGCGCTAGTGTTGGGCTGGGCGCTAGTGTTGGACTGGGCGCTTGTGTTGGACTGGGCGCCAGTGTTGGGCTGGGCGCTAGTGTTGGGCTGGGCGCTAGTGTTGGACTGGGTGCTAGTGTTGGACTGGGCGCTAGTGTTGGGCTGGGCGCTAGTGTTGGACTGGGCGCTAGTGTTGGGCTGGGCGCTAGTGTTGGGCTGGGCGCTAGTGTTGGACTGGGTGCTAGTGTTGGACTGGGCGCTAGTGTTGGACTGGGTGCTAGTGTTGGACTGGGCGCTAGTGTTGGACTGGGTGCTAGTGTTGGACTGGGCGCTAGTGTTGGGCTGGGCGCTAGTGTTGGACTGGGCGCTAGTGTTGGGCTGGGCGCTAGTGTTGGACTGGGTGCTAGTGTTGGACTGGGCGCTAGTGTTGGACTGGGTGCTAGTGTTGGACTGGGCGCTAGTGTTGGACTGGGTACTTGGGTGTAGGTGGGACCTCGGTTGGGATATGTCCCATGTGGCGCGGCTTCAAAAGGAGGGATGAGTTAAAGGATAACAGGAAATATTTATAATTCTAGTGTCGCCTAGTAGAGTCTAAACTTTTGATACAATCAAGCACTGAATTGAATTCAAATATGAACTCGCACATAATGACTCAATTATATCAGATGGACAATGCAGTATCTAGCAATTATAATAACCATACATTAGTTTAGTCTCGATATAACATCCAGCCTGGGATCCATTCGATCTCCTCGTCGGTCATCTTCACTCGTCATTAGACGTTTGTGTTTCAAATCAGTGACTGTCATGAGACCAAAACTGGATTGAATTATTGAAACACATTTGAACGTTTTGAATTTCGAGAATATGCCTTCAGGTTTTGCCAATAAGACTCATTTTGCAAATGTTATTCGCCAATGTCGCTATCTACGTCAAAACTGACGCACCGTATGGAGATTGTGGGGATTGGTCTCTGTGCGACATTTAGAGTAGATAAGTATCACGATGAAGCACTCAGGAAATTTCAAGGCTTGAGGTCACAGGATGAATACGAACTATTCTATTTATTTTTTCATACAAAGCTTCCCTACACGGTGTCCCTACCTTTAACAGTACTCGTATACACAGTTAGAGGCGCCCCGCGGGACCCCGGCCTCGGACCCCGGCCGCGGGCCCCGGCCGCGGGCCCCGGCCGCGGTCCCCGGCCGCGGGCCTCGCCCGCGGTCCCCCCGCGCCCGCCGGCAGGCACCGAGCGTGTGTTCGAGTCGTAATGAGCCATACCTACCCATACATACGCAACATAGTGTTTTAACCGACTGCGTCGAGCGGAGCGCGTTCCGCTCCCGGCGCTCGCTCCGCGGGGGACGTAATGGCAGTTATTAGGTCCTGTGATGGACGTCATTTCGCTTTATGGCGGAGAGATTGCACGGAATGGCTGGTTCCAAGCAGCGAGCAATCAAACCGAAATTACTCGAGTGACTGCCGCGCCGCGTCGTCCGCCATCCGCGGTTGGTCGGCTCTACATTGTGTCGTCGCGTGCAATCGTTACCTCTAGGTAGAGGCTCTCGGACGGAGTAGACATAATAAATGTACGTCTTATGTTATAGATATTAAACCCTAAGCCTGAAAAGCTTTTGGTAACAATTCAAAATATTTACACTTTCTGAGAATCCAACGTATTTGGCTTCCTTAGAGTTGAATTTTCAAAAACCCTTTTTTTTACAATACCTACGCTATGAAAGAAAGACACCCTTCAAATATCAACTCGAGGACTTTGGCTGTTCATTGTCTGTCAGTTTGTCGCTCTTTCTAGATACATAGATAAGATAAATATTGCGCGTGAATCACGTGATACATTACTGTTTATAAAGCATGCTTTATCGAGCGATCTAGAACACAGCTGTGTATGTAGCGCTCCCAGCACAAAGTTATCGATTCCGGCGAGCGCTTCCTGCAGCTCGACCGCCGCCGGATGTTGTCCCCGCCGACTGCGACACCTGGCCGTCCAGCAGGCGCACCGTTCTACCCGAGAACATTACACAAGCGGACAGACTGCAACATGACGTCATCACGCGCAACTTATAAAAATCCGCAGTAAATTTCATGAACTCGCAATAGAGCAGTAAGTGCTGAGCGCTCGCGTTGCCTTACAGCCGGCTGCACACGGGGGTGGCTGCAGTGTAAGTGGCGGGAGGGTCCCGCGGGTCCCATGGAGTCCAATGGAAGCTCGGTGTGCGGCGGCAGCGGGTCGCGGCACGCTGTGCCAGCGCCGGGAACAAAGACCGGCTTGTTTAGATACGATTCCTACATTCATAACGCGGGCGCCCTCTTTCACTTTGCTAGAAAAACAGGCTTAAGTTTATAATAACAAGTCTGTTGTTTACGTCGAAGAGCGTAATTTATTCGTTCATCTTAATGCCGTGTTAGCGAATAAAAGAGAAAACCGAAGCATACAAATTGAAAATCAGTGTTTGTCGCTCGCACAGCGGCATCGCGCGCCGCACCACAGTAGCTGGCAGTAGGCCGACGCACCCAGTAACGACGCCACAGTAGCTGGCAGTAGGCCGACGCACCCCGTAACGACGCCACAGTAGCTGGCAGTAGGCCGACGCACCCCGTAACGACGCCACAGTAGCTGGCAGTAGGCCGACGCACCCCGTAACGACGCCACAGTAGCTGGCAGTAGGCCGACGCACCCCGTAACGACGCCACAGTAGCTGGCAGTAGGCCGACGCACCCAGCAACGACGCCACAGTAGCTCGTCGCTCGCGCAGAATGTCGGCGGCACAAGGTCCGCTTACAAAATCATACGTTAATTACCTCTGCAACTGACACATAATTGTAGAATTTAAACGTTCCGTTGTAAGCCGCGGCGGGTGAACTGAACTCATTGTAATTCGCGAACAATTACATTTTTAAATTTAATTTTCCTTTGTTAGCTTTATGTATGATGGATGAGTAATAATTATACAGAAAAAACAGCAAATGGTATATAATATGGGCCCACGGCACCACGTGTGTGTGTGGCCTTTCTCTGCCGGTGCTTGCGTCGCGTCGCGTATGTGTCTGCGTCATTTTGTGTCGCACTGTTCGCCATCAGAACATAATATTGCGTCAATTGCGTCTCTTTTATGAGCTATCGCTCCGGCCCGAGGGGCGCCGACTGTCGACGACCACCGAGTGCATCCGTGCGCGGTGCGTGTCAGGGTCACCACTGCACTACAACATTTTCCTGGAGCCTATTGACTAATTTCACAACAGTTACATTATTATTTTAATATACTTAAATTTAACAGTTTTTAGAACCTCGTATTTAGAAAGATATTTAAATAGTATCGGGCTATTATTGTGGACTACAAGTTTCAGTCGGCTCTCGAAGGGTGCCAACCCTAACCCAAACCGACGGGCGAACGTGAATCAAACGTAACAATGGGTTACATAAATGATATCCCATTTAGTACAATAGGTCTGGCAGAGTTTGCTACATTATCCGGATGGCCCCAACGACGAGCGCCCGTCTGTTGCGATACAACTGTACAATACAGGTTCATGCTACGTACGCAATCAGAACTTTACACCTATTAACATTGTTTGTCTCACTAGACGAAACTAAAGATAAAAATAACTAGGACAGTGAGCCAGCCGCCATTCTTGTTCGCGAGTGTCGGCGATGGAGCATTTCGCGAGCCAACTATGCACAAAGCCCTTCCGCCCACTTCTCGTGAATGTTCGTACGTCATCGACCTCGTCTGCCCGTGCCTGGTGCCCGGTGTTCGGTGCCCGGTGCCCGGTGCCCGGTGCCCGGTGCCCGGTGCCCGGTGCCCGGTGTCCAGTGCCTGGTGCCTGGTGCCTGCAAGCTGAGGATTATGTTACTTTAGAACGATATGCCACATCGATTCTCGTAGTTCAAAGTACAAATATGTATTTCACATGTACTCGATGAGTTTTGAAGTTTTCTGAAGCGTTGCGATTTAATTATCTTTCGTATTTAAAGGACGTGGGCTTTCACTAATAATGATTAACTGTACTTAAGTAGCTCTGGGACAAAGATAGGTTAGTCTTTATTCTGTAAGGTTATTGACATAAAATCTCAATGCCTCTCATAAAAATGTATCTTTCTAACTCTATGTAGGTTAAATTCACCTATAATAATTCTATCCTATTTATTACAGCGACATTAATGTGATAGAGAATAATACGCCTTAGCAGAAGGGGTTGCGGTTCCTTTCCGCCAACAGTTGTGCGACCTTATACATCCGTCTGGAAGTCAACATCTTAGAACGTTTGAAGTGTACCAAAGTTATCGAATGTATTTTGTCACAGCTGATAAAGTTGTCGGCGCTCTTCGTCGTCGAGAGAGGTTGGTGTTCTCCCATCGATCTCGATAAGACATCTGATGGCCGGTCTCCCCCCCCCCCCCCCCCCCCCCCCCTCCCCCCTCCCCCTGGCCCCCGGCCCCCGGCCCGGCACGGAGTAATGTATCGGGTGCGAGTGGCGGCGGTAAGCTCCCGGGAGTTATGCGCCGTGATAGGATTTGCTGGAGCGACGGCGGCGATAACCCGACTTTGTACGAGTTGTATAACTATTCTATAGGCTTACATTTCAGTTATTCGTTAGGCTTACAGTTTCTTGAGGTCCCGTAGACCCACAAAAATCCCTTTATCAATGTCAGTCCGTCCATCAGCTGATCTGTCCGTGTCCGCGGCGTTATGGTGGTATCATTACAAAGTTTCCTCTGTAAGTATTGTATTTCCACCGTCGCCAACGACGTGACGTGCTGTAGTCATGAAATAATTTAATTATATCGGCACATCACAGAATAAATAATGATGAAAAGGTTTCTAAAATGACCTAGAAACCTGGAAATGCTCAGTAAATATCTGGGTATCTTTGGAAACTTTTTATATAAAACTACTTGCACCCCGCGGTTTCACCCGCGGATAAAAAGTATTTTAATTATTTACTCATCCCACGGGAAAATTTCACTTGTCCAGGATAAAATGTAGGCTATATGTTAATCTAGTGTATAAGCTGTCTTGGTACCGAATTTCATCCTAATCCATTCCGCCGTTTGAGCGTGAAGGAGTAACAAACATACAAACTTTCGCCTTTATAATATTAGTGTTATAGTGTTATATTAAGTGTTATAGTGTTATTAAGTGTTATGACCTAGAAACCTGTAAACGCTCAGGAAATATTTATTTATTTTATTTATTTATTTATTTTATTCTTGGAAGACCAACAGCTGTTATAATTACAATAGACACACGTTTACAAAAAAAGAAGCCAATTAAAGGTCCTCACGGATACACAAAAAAGAGTACAATTCAAATGAAGCGAACACCTAAGACCACTACCTACATACGCACTGCATTGTATTACTTAATAAGTTATAGAATAGCTATGCACAATAATAAATTATAAGTAGATAAATAATTAAGGTAGCAGCTAGCCTAGTAACTAAAAATATTACAGTTAATTATTGGTAATTAATTAGTCAAAAAATTCACTGCTCAACCGCTGCCGGGCCGACGCCACGCTTGTACAGAATAGGTCAAAGTTAAGACGCTTATCAAGTACATTAAACCCATTGCTGGCCCTCCGTAAATACGAGTTTTGTCTATAATTTGTGTTTACTACCGGTGCACTTACAATGGAATTAAATCTCAATGATTTTGAGTGAGCAACTAAGTTCATTTTGTATAAGAGTTCGGGGCAATCAATTTCATTTGAGCAAATTTTGAGTAGGTCAGTTATATTAGCTATTTCTCTTCTTTTAAAGAGAGGAAGAAAGTGGAGTTTCTTACAAAGTTCCAAATAATTATTAGACTTATACGGGAGTTTCAGTCGATAACATACATATTTGATAAACTTTTTTTGGATTCTTTCTATTCGCATTACATACTTGTCATATCTAGGATTTCACACTTGTGATGCATACTCCAGCACGCTGCGAACAAACGTACAGTACAATATTTTAAAGGTTTTAACTTTACTGAAGGATGCACAGCTCCTTAGGACAAGTCCCAGTGATTTTGATGCTCTGTTTACTATATTATTAATGTGTTCATCGAACAACAATTTACTATCATGAATGACGCCAAGGTCACGAACCACTGAACTATTGACCAATTGATTGATATAGTGTAGGTAGATGAAATGTTTTTTTCCTGGAATAAGTAACAAATGAACACTTTGCTGGGTTTAAGTCCGCTAGTCCGCTTTACTAACATCATCAGGTGATTTTACTGTCGCAAATATTTTCATATCATCAGCAAAGCATAGTAAATGAGAATTTAAATGTGTATGTGGGTATATTTGGAAACTTTTTATATAAAATTGGTTGGTAAAATGAAAACTATAGAACTCTACTGTTTTTCACACTTAATCCTCTTTGTAATGAATTTTCACAGAAATCGCCGCAACAAGCTTCAGGATTATCCTAATGCCGTAGAAACTAAACGAGAGAAATATAAAACAACTAATAAGCGGGTCAACGGTCAAGTAGCTTAGCTATAGCAGGCCATTATATTATTATATATACAATTAATTATTTTGGTTTATTCGCTGTATAATATTGGTTAAATTTTCCTCAGTTATTCAGTGTACCATTCCATTTTCTATCCAGCTACAGCAGTAGTTGGCAAGCCATTCTCCATTTATGTAATTCCATCGCACTTGTCCCTCGTCCCATTCGAAATCAATTAGCGCCGCGCGGCATCCATCATCCGACTCTTTCACAGCGACCATGTGGGGGCCGATTCTCGGTATTCAAAACGTCAAATGTCGAATGAAAAATTGCATTTTATGACGTCAATTATAGTGTGATCTAGACTTTTACCAAGAATAGGCCCCTGATGTGCCACGGACTAGCACCAGCCTGCATGTGTATGCGCCGTCACGTACATCTGCGCTATCTATCTGCCTTGTACGGGTATGTGTCGACACACTCGTGCCGTCACCAGTTAGTGTCGTCGGCTATTGAACCACAGCTGTAGTCCGCTTCTTAATGCGCTCGGTGTGTTTGTATGTAGGTACCAGTAGAGGTTCCCACCGAGCCCCCACAGCCGCCGCAGCGCGCTCGACTGGCCCTTCGGTATTACAGTAAGCTTGACGTCCTGCGGTGGGTGACAGTAACCTGGTGGCCATGTACTGTGCCTCTGGCTACTATCATAGGTAGTATTCTAATTATTATCTGTGCTCCGGATCATGCACTAATAACGTAGACATTATTTTTATCTTGTTTTTCTTTTTTCGTTTATTGCCGTCGTAGAGTTTGTCATTAATATGATCCTCACACGAGTGTCGACTTCCAGGCAGGCACCCCGTCCCTCGAATGTAACTATGTGAACGTGAACGCCGAGAACGATTATAATCTACAACAAGCTGCGAGCTAATTAGATATCTACAAAGAACATTACAAACTACGCGCAGACAATAGTCGTCAATGTCAAACTTGGGAAAGTAATTAGCTAATAATGTTCGGGCATTGTTGTGTTCATTTTTTGAACGCCACGCTCTGTGTTGCGGAGTGCAAGCTGCCGGGGGGAGGGGAGGGGAGGGGGAGGAGGGGGGCCACGGCATGGCAGGCACATGGTTCACGTGTGACCGACGCGGCTATAAATCAATACCGATCATGCAGAACATGGACTATAACATCCAGTATACGTATACACGTTCGATGGTTAACATTATCTAGCTCGATTGGTGAACCGACCGACAATGAACCGATGTGATTTGACGAAATAATAGTCAAACTGGTTGTAGTTTCAAACTTTCGAGTAACGCAACCTCCCATCTAAGTCACGGAGCTTGTAATAAAGAGTTAGAATCGGACATGTACGAAACGTAATGGGTCTCCATGCGACGGCGCGGTCTACTCGGTACCTGCGACGGATTCTAACGCGTACCTTAAACGTCATGTAAAGGCCATTCCATGTCTCGATGCGGTGTTGTAGGTTGCGGCGCAGTTATAACGAGGCGGGTCCGCCGTTTAGGGGATCGGTGGGTTTTTGCGATCCACGCTTGCCAGTAGACTGGAGCGAGTTACTTACAAGGTGTCAACACGTCACATTTTTTCTTTAGCATTGCAACTTTGTTGAGTGTTGTTGGTTGCACTTGCAGCGTCCGCATTCCGCTCGCACGCGTCGCGCGCTGCTCGCGGAGTCGAACGGTGTTAATGTGTACGCCCTCGCGCAACACCAACCTACGAGTAGCTGTGCCACCACAAGGCCCGGGCTACACGACGCTCGTTTTTCAAGCTAGGATAGCAAGCTAGTTTTTTACCAAAGTGTCCTGGCTTGCTGACCTAGCTTGGAGCATGCTAGTTGTGTTTACATGAGGCTAGATTTTTTAAAGCTAGTACTTACTGGAGTGCTGAGGTGACCACTCGTCCAAAATGAACTGCATACGAAAAAAAAACACAATTCGACTAAAACAGCTGCTTCGAAAACTGTGCCATATAACTTGGAAGGTTGGCCTTCCAGGAGGCGTTCATGGTCACGGCACAGTTGTACAAACTTTAAATTAATCTGCGTACTTACTTTGGGCATTTTAAAATCTTAAAAAACTCGTCGCTCGTTTGCCGGTCACATGAAGCTAGTAAACAAGCCAGGATAGTAAAATCAGTGGTGGGGGGACGCTACTAGCCTGAAAATAGAACTCCATCCTATTAAAAACTGTCCTGGCTTGTAAACTAACTTAATAGCTTACTAGCTTACAAATGAAGATAGTTTTGTCTACACGAAGCCAGAAGTGCTAGCTTACTAACACTAGCTTGCTATCCTAGCTTGAAAAACTAGCCTCGTGTAGCCCGGGCCTTATGGTTTAGTCTCATCACTGCGACCTCGCTTGCCTAAAATGTTTATGAAGGTGGAAGGTACCTCCTCTGAGTAAATACCTGCGCGCTGTGTTAATGGTTGTAATTCCTTTCGGCTGGATCTCGAACACGCATGTACGTACGTACGTACGTGTAGAACGGTACCGTGTCGTGCGCGACGTGAGGCGTCATGTATGCCGCCTCGTGGCAGCTCGAGACTCGTGCGTCGTGTCGCCTGAATGTGACAATGATACATGAGAATAAGTTTAAAATCTGCGTAAGTAATTTTTTATGAATTTAGTAATAATAAATAAATATATTACAGCAGTAACAAGTAGAGTATCGCGGGGCCAGCACTAGCGACAGGGGGACGGAGCCCCCCTCCCCCTTCCGGCCGCGGCATGAGATGATATTAACCAAACAACATCCGGAACGTTCATCGGTTGTTGTGTAAAATAAATCTCAAGTTAATAAATTACAAACTGTTAAGTTAGAAGAGAATCTTATCTCTCGAGATGCCATCGCGGATTAATTCATTTCGTGAAATTAGTTTCTGACAGCTTCCAGCGAAGAGGAGATAAGGTGTGGAGTTTGTACTTATCTATTTATAAAGTCCGTAATGTTTCAAACAGGATTAAAAATCATAATCTGATAAAATACTGAGGCACTCCCGGTGCTTCTTTTGGATATCAGTTAGGTAAGAAATATTTTTTTTTTTACCGTAAATATTAAGGACGCAAATTTAAAAAAAAAACGAGTGTGCTTTTAGACCACACGACTGAAGTAAAACTTCTTTAGTTTAGCTCCATTCATCGGCCGATATAACTTTGCTTTTGCTTTGTTTAATGTTAATGTCTTAACAATTGTAAATTGTCATTTTACCGGACATACCAACATAAAAATACAATTTAAAACTTTGTTATTTTGACATTGAAGATCTAAGTGAACCAACTTCAACTTCCGTTCGCCTCGCATTCAGCAGCTTACTCCCCAAGTAAAGCTTGCGGAACATAGTTTTACTTCAATAAAGCCTTTCGGGTGTCGGTTGAAAATGCCAGTGTATTATTCGGGCATTCGAGAACGGTAGATACGTAGTTACAAAGTATTCATAACACCAGTAGAAACTAACGCAGGCCCTCCGCAGCGGCCGCCGCAGCTCCCGCGCCGCCGGCTCTGCAGTGGAGACCATTCAAATAGAAGAGCAGAGTTAAGGACTATCGAGATCCGAGACAAATAAGCGAGCGTATTGTTTGGCGCCAGTCGGCAGGCGGCTAGCGGCGTGGTGGCGCTTCTGTTTACATACTACGAGTGTAAGGCTTGTAATAACTGGTGCATCACTGCCGCGGCCTGCAGTGGCTGCGTGCGTCGGTGGCCGCGGTGATGGCTGAGCTTGGAGGCCGTATCTAAACTAAACTAAGCTCGAGCTCATTTCTACGAGGTGCTCAAATAATGCGAGCAATTCGTATGAAGATATGATTCAATAAATAAATTATTAAGTAAACAAATATTTATATTGATATAGATAGATAGATAGATAAAACTCTTTATTGAAACACCACATTGTAGTAATGATGATATATTTAATGAATTCAAATTAATAAAATACTGCAGGACCTCATGATTTACAAATGTCAACAATTAGAAACAAAAGCGATTAGTTTCTTAAAAATAAACTAGATGGCGTTGTACCCTTAAACAAGCGTTTGTTGGACTATGAACAAAACTCGATAATCTAATAAATCGATAATAGATTTTCAGAGGAAATTGTTATCGGCTAAAACCCACCAATGCACTCCACCAAGCAATGAAACTCCATACTTTGGCGCCGCCGCTGCCGTCGCAAGGAGCGGCAACGTCGATTTTGCTCTCAAAAAATGTTGTCAGACGATGACCACATTACAAGTTCAGTGTACGCGTACAACTTGCAATGTCGTTCGTGTGAGGCCTTTTTTTGAACGGCTAATACTGTTGGTCTCTCCCGACCTTTACAGCGGTAACCTGTTCGTACAAGGCCGCCGCGGGCACCGCGCAGCTCGTCATAGTTATCTATCCAAATTGGTGTAAAAATTGTGCACATTACCCGACGTAGAGCCTCCCCCCTCGCTCCCTCCTCCCCCCTCCCCCGGCCGCCGCACATGTTTATGTAGAGAAGTCCTATCCGTAACATCTGTTGTTTCCGATATCATCATTCTGTACATGTTTTCAATTGAAAAAAACTAATTTATCTACGATGAAATATTATGCTCACAGTAATATAATGAAACGTAATTTTTTTCTATATATTTTAGTGTAGTATATATATTGTTACAAAATACTTCACTTCGGGAACTGATGCAAGCGGCGTAGTATATATACGAGTGACGAAGAAGGCTCTGGCTCACTTTTCGGGCAGCGCTCAGAGGCGATGAACGTTTTATAAAATCACGCGGTTAATTATTGTCGGTTCTTAGTAAATCTTAATAAATATTCTTAGCTTGATTGTAAGGTTACTTTTTTTAAAACTAAAACCACTTAGGATTTCCAACAATATTGTACTACTACATATATACTGCGGTAGGTCCAGCCTGCCTAGTGCCTACACTGCGGTAGGTCCTGCCTGCCTAGTGCCTACACTGCGGTAGGTCCAGCCTGCCTAGTGCCTACACTGCGGTAGGTCCTGCCTGCCTAGTGCCTACACTGCGGTAGGTCCAGCCTGCCTAGTGCCTCCACTGCGGTAGGTCCAGCCTGCCTAGTGCCTACACTGCGGTAGGTCCTGCCTGCCTAGTGCCTACACTGCGGTAGGTCCAGCCTGCCTAGTGCCTACACTGCGGTAGGTCCAGCCTGCCTAGTGCCTACACTGCGGTAGGTCCTGCCTGCCTAGTGCCTACACTGCGGTAGGTCCAGCCTGCCTAGTGCCTACACTGCGGTAGGTCCTGCCTGCCTAGTGCCTACACTGCGGTAGGTCCTGCCTGCCTAGTGCCTACACTGCGGTAGGTCCAGCCTGCCTAGTGCCTACACTGCGGTAGGTCCAGCCTGCCTAGTGCCTACACTGCGGTAGGTCCTGCCTGCCTAGTGCCTACACTGCGGTAGGTCCAGCCTGCCTAGTGCCTACACTGCGGTAGGTCCAGCCTGCCTAGTGCCTACACTGCGGTAGGTCCTGCCTGCCTAGTGCCTACACTGCGGTAGGTCCTGCCTGCCTAGTGCCTACACTGCGGTAGGTCCTGCCTGCCTAGTGCCTACACTGCGGTAGGTCCAGCCTGCCTAGTGCCTACACTGCGGTAGGTCCAGCCTGCCTAGTGCCTACACTGCGGTAGGTCCTGCCTGCCTAGTGCCTACACGTTTCGGTTCGGTCTACCTTACCCTGCCGTACTCGGCAACACGGCGCTCTCACAGTACCCACCTACAATTAACGCGCCATTGAATTTGATTGGGTTTGCATTGATTAAAGCAATTCATAGCAGTTTATTGTTAACGCAAAGAATAGGAACAATACATTTCTAATCAGCGATAAGGTTATATATACCTATTACAGGCTACAGGTATGTTGTCGGTAAAGTAATGGAAGTTACGAAACCTTACAAAAACTTGGTATTTAGTTGCCCTGCGTTTGACCTTTAGCGTCGCGTCGCTGTAACAACGTTGAGGGGCCAATAATACACTTGGGATTTTACTTTTTACCTATACTTAATTGATGGAATCAGGCGTGACTGGCGTGAACCTCGGCGACGAGGTTCATCTTAAATACGAAATGAAATAAAAATATCTAGTGTAATTCCGCTAAAACTTTTTACTTTTTTTACTTGTTTTTGCTCCGAATGTACTCACAAGACGACTAACTTCTAGGTACCTCGGTAATGAATTATTTGCTTGATTATTATAATTATCGTGTGAGTACAATTTTCATGTGTTCATTTCGAAAAGTGACGTGAGAGGTGCCTTCTATTATTTATTCTGTGTGTAAAAACATAAGCTAATAAATAATTCATAGATAGACCAATGCAAATATTTAGTACTTGTAACCTGGCGCGGTATATAATATGAAAAGACAAAATTGAATGGACGTTACATTGGTTTTTTGCTCGGCTGTAAACAAAAACGGTGGGTGGCGGTGGGTCGCGGAGGGTTGCATTACACACAGGTGGCTATGACTATAATGTCCCGGTGTAAAAATCTGGACTTTTTAGTCCTTTTTCAACCGACTTCAAAAAGGAGTAGTTTCTTCCCGTGTGGTCCCGTGGGGCCGTGTGGTCCCATTTCAATTAGATCAAGATCTGATGAGTGGTTTTTGAGTCATCCTAAATAATGTGTATTTCGACTGCAACTACATTGATGATGTTCTCATTTTTGTCATAAACAAATGCGGTGGGACTGAAGTCGGAGGTTGGTTATGTGGCAGTATAAGTACTTCCCGTGTTGTTTTACAGTAAGTACTACAGGTCAGTCGAGCATTAGCAGTATTGCAGAGGCAATGTGGGTGGGTGACCGGCGCGGAGCCGCGTCATGGGATCGTTTGTTCGATTGTTCGGCCAAAAATGCTCTGATGCGTTCGATGATACGTCAGTGTGTCCCACCGACGCCCTCCGCTCTCACCCAGCTTTGTTCGTTATTTATTTCGTAATTTGTTATTGGAACAATATTTTTAAATATAGCAATACAGCGATAATACATAGGTTCATTAATTAAAGTATTCCCACAACTAACACCGGATCAAATCTAATTCCGTTCCATCAGTTGGAGCCCAACTTTATTCCTAATCTTTTCGCTGTTTTTAATCTTTACAATTGAGAATCTTTTATCTGTTCCAAAGGGCTTTAAGATATTTTAAGAAGAACAAGTTCATAAAGAATAAGCCGGAGCGCGATGGGAAGGGAGCCGGGAGGGCAGGGGCAGGCAGGGGGCCGGCAGGGGCAGGCAGCTTAGGGGCAGAGGCCGCTGCGTCCGTTTGTTGTATATCATCCGTCACTGCGGACCGCGATACAAGCACTATGGCGATATCTTGTATCGTAAGCGCCTTGTGCTATACAAAGAAATGCTTTATCCGAGAATAGAAAGCCTTTATCCAGATATCCTGCTCGGTGTTCAATGTAAAGTGGACGGTAGAAACTTGCGCGCCTTAACAATGCGGGTGCGGCTCGCCACCGTCACCAGTCGAGGGGACAGGTACCGTCAGTAAGTAAACTAAAGTGCTATCGACCAACAGGAGGTAAGCTTAATATGTATTATACGAATTCGCCCCACAGATCCTAACTTCAAGCTAATAAAAGAAAAACCAACGTATAATGTCATTTTTAATGGCTGCGGGAAACAAGTGCTCCTATTCACTGACAACCTGACGAGTGGACAACTCCTCCCTCACTCACGTTTCCAAAAACATTTTCAGATCTTAAATTCTCGGAGTTATTCCACAGTCATTTGTTTTGAAACGGTGCGACATCTTTCTTTGAAAAAAGTTTTGGCTTCTCATAACAAAAATATTGGCGCGCCGGACTCGCGCCGGGGCCATGCCCGGCCCGGCGCCGGACTCGCGCCGGGGCCATGCCCGGCCCGGCGCCGGACTCGCGCCGCACAGTGGTCCCATTTTGAAAAAAGGTGGACTTAGGACCGAAAGTCGGAATTTCGGGCTGTTTTTTTTTTATAGAATAGGTCTTAACTATCCTAACAACATCTATTCTATAAAGAAAATCCGTAGGATGCATAGTTTTCGAGAAAAAAAATAATCTTTTTTTTCTTGTATGGAGAAAAACATACTTTATTATTTTTCTCAAGTTGGGTGAAATAGTGACGGCTTTTATTGATATTTTATGAAAGCCCTAGTGGTATTGTATCCAGAAAAAAATAAAACCAATGCGGTCACCTGCGGCCGCGGGAATAATCAGATGTCAAAAATTGATTAATTTTTTTGCGTATTTTGCAAACATTGTTCATTTCTGGCCAATTATTTATGTATTTTAGGTTAGCGCTCCATACTTTAACTCGAACTATTATATAACATTTCAAAAAAATTAATCAAAATCGAGTTTTTTTTTTATAATTGCTGTTTTATTCATGAAAATGCACGCATACATGGTTAATTCAAAATGCAAATCCTATATTACTCAGTATAATGTACAAAATAAACATGCACGTACCTAAAACGTAAAAAAAAATATTTTATATTTTCGTTTATGCTTACTAAAAGTCACCGGTAATGGTTACCGACATTACTTAGCTACCACTGGCGGGCATTATCTGCATAATCGATTTCTTGCTTTGTATTTTCAAAACTGGTTTTACGACAGCATTTTCACAACCGCGGTTGTTGAATGCGAGGCAGGATATAAACAAACGAGTCACATCTGATACTAGCTGTGACTGGTCGCTAGCTGGTCGCTTTGTTCCTGACAAATCCTGACAACAGGATAACTCGTATATGCATGCAAGTAACTACCCCGTAAAAATAAAAGTGATATAGCTACATCAATAATAATTGGCGTATGTTATACACCAATAATGTTTGTTATTGGTGTGTTTTAATCTTTCTGTCATCTGTATACGTATGATTTTCTACCAGAAAAAATGACTCATTTGTTTGTGCAGATTCCTGATTACTTATTACACGTTACTTAGCTCCCATTGGCGGACTTTATCTATACAAACAAATGAGTCATTTTTGATAAATGGCTGTGATTGGTCGTTTACTATTACCTTTCTCTTGCACATAGTGACTAATGACCTATCTGTTATGGCGTATTAAATACAGAGCAATGTTAATTTAAATTGATTCATCGCTAACTGTGAAGTACTAAAAATTACTATTTTGAATTTGCAATGGCTGGCTTAGGCACATATTTTGATATGTTCTTGATTCTTAAAGATAGTGGAAATCTTAAGGATTACAATAAATTGTGTGAATTTATAGTTTCCAAAATACCATGTGAAATATCTGAAGATGACCATCAAACAATTAAGGAGTTTTGTCGGCTATTCACCAATCTTGTAACTAAGAAGTGGAAAGATGCAAGCAGAAACTTGAAGACATTTATGAATCGGGAAAACAACCGCAAGTGGTTAGAGACCAATATTAATTGGCCTACTTGCAATACTGTTGATCTTGTTACTACAATGAGAATGCCAGATGACTTAGTTGAAGAGCCGGAATTACTGCCGGTTGCTATTCCATCTGTCTGCACTGCGGAAGCAGGTACCTCTACTGTAAAAGAAGTTAGAGTGCCCTTTGCCGATTTGGGCAACAAACAGAAGAAAAGACGTTCCAGTGTCTTTGTTAACGATAACTTTGAAGAAGAACTACAGTATTATTTTATTTCCAAGTTAAAAGAAAATGGAAAATATGCTTTAGCGAAGATTGTGGAATATCTGTGCGAGATTCCCGAAGTTGTATCAGATGTAACAAAACTCCTTTTCAAGGAAGAAAAAGTAGTCAGTATAGCAGAGGATACATCTTTGGCTTTGTACACAGCCCTTAGCCTATCCAAATGGCAATACTTATCCTTGAGAATGTTTCTGAAGGATGAAAATTGTTCAGCTGCCTTTCCGTCTTATCACAAGTTACTTGACGCTAAAAAGAGATGTTACCCATCTGAAGAACACGTGGAAGTAACGGAAATGGGAGCTCGCATAAGGTATTTATAAAATTATACAATATGTTGTTTTAAAATTTTTAAGCTTCATTAGCTTACTTTTATTAATTTATTTTATTTTTCAGGTTGCAAGGACTTCTTAACCACACAGTGGAAAGAATTTTGCTAGACTTAAGACCAATCACAAGTTCAACCAACGAAGGACTGAAGTTGATATGGAAATGGGGCCTTGACGGAGCATCGTCACAGAGTAATTACAAACAAGTCTCAGCTCCTGAGTTTGACGATTCCTCTGTTGTATTGATCAGCATCGTCCCACTCCGACTAGTTGATGGGGGAGAAATGATTATTTGGGAAAACCCAAATCCTTGCTCACCACATTACTGTCGGCCAGTGAAATTCACGTTTACTTCAGAGACTGCGGAGTTCATAAAAAGGGAACACTTAGAAATGCAGCGCGAAATTACAAAATTGGTACCAACAAATTGTGGTGATGTGGAGATAGCCCACGAACTGCACATGACTATGATCGATGGGAAAGTGGCGAATATTATTGCAGATGTACCTTCATCAGCAACGTGCCCCATTTGCTTGGCGAAACCAAGTGAAATGAATAACTTGAAGCTTTTGGCCACGAGACCGCTTCGACAGGATTTGTACCAATATGGAATTTCATCGTTACATATGAAGATAAGATGTATGGAGTGTCTACTTCATATATCTTATAATATGGACTTCCAGCGCTGGAGTGCTCGTGGCGATCACAAGGAATTGAAGCAAGCAAAGAAAAATGCCACACAACAAGAGTTTCGGGAACAGACTGGAATACTCATCGATATTGTAAAACAGGTAATTTTTCCTTTACTTTGCTTCCTTTATATTATATACTCGTCTGTTTTTGTATGACCTACTAACTTAATTTCTTGTTTGCAGGGCTTTGGAACAACTAACGATGGAAACACTGCAAGACGTTTTTTCCGAGATTATAAAAGATCATCGAGAATCACTGGAGTTGATGAAGATTTGTTACTCCGATTTTCTGTCATTCTGCAAGTTATATCTTCAGGAAAGAACGTCAATATTGCGAACTTCAGACGTTATTGCAAAGAAACAGCAGAACTGTATGTGCATCTCTATCCGTGGTACTACATGCCTGTTAGTGTCCACAAACTTCTGATGCACGGAGCAGATATTTGCAGTCATTTTTCAGTTCTCCCTATTGGTAAGTAATAATAGATCAAGACAAATGAAATATAAAGCAGTTAACTAACTGTAAATCTCTAAACACTAAAATAATAGTTTCAATGTCAACTTCAACGTATAATTATAGCATATTTTTTATTATTTTTAGGGTCCTTGTCGGAGGAAGCTTCCGAGGCTCGTAATAAAGACTTCCGGAACGTAAGAGAGAAGAACACGAGAAAGACAGGAAGGATCCAAACAAACGAGGACATACTACACGGGCTTTTAATAAGTTCAGACCCCCACATATCATGGCTTAGACCAAAATTTTCAAAGCCTAATCATCTAGAGATGCTTCCTGAGGCAATTCAGTTGCTCGAAATAGACTCGGAGTGCGTATACGTGGAAGAAGAGTAGAAAATGAAAATATACCAGATCCAATGCTATAATTTTTTATTTATTTTATCCTTTAAAAAACTACATATAAAACAGCCCTTTTCAAGGCTATACATTTATCTTATGTTTCTGGTAGAAAATCATACGTACACAACTACATAAGATTAAAACACACACCAATAACAAACATTATTGGTGTATAACATACGCCAATTATTATTGATGAGCTATATCACTTTTATGTTTAGGGGGTAGTTACTTGCATGCATATACGAGTTATCCTGTTGTCAGGATTTGTCAGGAACAAAGCGACCAGTCACAGCTAGTATCAGATGTGACTCGTTTGTTTATATCCTGCCTCTCGGTAACCATTACCGGTGACTTTTAGTAAGCATAAACGAAAATATAAAATATTTTTTTTTACGTTTTAGGTACGTGCATGTTTATTTTGTACATTGTACTGAGTAATATAGGATTTGCATTTTGAATTAACCATGTATGCGTGCATTTTCATGAATAAAACAGCAATTATAAAAAAATAAACTCGATTTTGATTAATTTTTTTGAAATGTTATATAATAGTTCGAGTTAAAGTATGGAGCGCTAACCTAAAATACATAAATAATTGGCCAGAAATGAACAATGTTTGCAAAATACGCAAAAAAATTAATCAATTTTTGACATCTGATTATTCCCGCGGCCGCAGGTGACCGCATTGGTTTTATATTTTTCTGGATACAATACCACTAGGGCTTTTATAAAATATCAACAAAAGCCGTCACTATTTCACCCAACTTGAGAAAAATAATAAAGTATGTTTTTCTCCATACAAGAAAAAAAAGATTATTTTTTTTCTCGAAAACTATGCATCCTACGGATTTTCTTTATAGAATAGATGTTGTTAGGATAGTTAAGACCTATTCTATAAAAAAAAAACAGCCCGAAATTCCGACTTTCGGTCCTAAGTCCACCTTTTTTCAAAATGGGACCACTGTGCGCCGGGGCCATGCCCGGCCCGGCGCCGGACTCGCGCCGGGGCCATGCCCGGCCCGGCGCCGGACTCGCGCCGGGGCCATGCCCGGCCCGGCACGAGGCGGGTGTTGTTTAGCGTGCTCATTTGGGATTTGTGTGCATACATTTCTTTTATACTATAATAGGTACACATAGTGTTAAGCAAGATATTATTATTATTATTCAGATCCTATTTTTATATAGGATCTGTGTATTATTATTCACTAGGTGGTAGGACGTTGTTGCAAAGTTCGTCTAGGTAGGTACCACCGCTTTGCCAGTTATTCTGCCGTCAAGCAGTAGTGTGCAAGCACTACTGTGTTCCAGTTTGAAGGGCACTGTAGCTAGTGAAATTACTGGGCAATTGAGACTTTATGATCTGATCTCACAGTCAAGTAATCTTATTACCAGCCTGTGCTGATGTCTCAGGATGATGTGCGTAGTGCAGTGTCGCTTGTAACTCTATGTTTTCGGGTTCCGAGTGACACTGTTCCGTTATAGGCGGCCGTGGCGCTTAACATTAGGTGAACGACTAGCTCGTCACATCATTCAATAACATAAAAAAAATATTTAATATGATTACCGTAAATACATTTACGGTAATCATATTTTTTTTATAACCAACTATTACATCTTACTTAATTATTTTGAATGAAGGCAACTGATAATGAAGGTTGCAGAGTTCGCCATTTACTTACTCTGGATGATGTGAGTGCCTCCTACCTCCTATTTATTCTGTATTTTTAGTAATAAACACCTAAACCTTTTTGCGAGTGAACAGTTTACAACCAGCGGGGTACCTGCGCCTGCTAGTGATCCCGCATCCCTGAGATCCCGGTACCGCGATTTCCCGCTTCTAAACCCACATGCTTCTAAATTATGCTCATAAACGTATTTAGGCCGAAACATTTTCGGCAAAAACGTCCAATAAAAAGGTAGACAAGCGAGGATTTTTCGTGCTAATTGCCTTCGCATCGGCGCATGCAAGTACCAACTCCATTACCAGGCGATAGAGATGAAAACTGTTCGGCGGCGCCTTGTGTAGTGCAGGTACATACAGCAGGTACCCCCAACACAGGCCGGCACGGGCCGGGGCACGCTCCGGCACGGGCCGGGGCACGCTCCGGCACGGCACCGGCGCCGGCGGTTACTGTCTCTCAGATCAATTGTATAATTAAACTATGTACATAGTAGGTAATGCGCCGTGCGCCGGTCCCGGCCCGGCCCGGGATCGATCGGACGGCATGCAGTCATACCCACGCGATAATTAATCGAGTCTATCACACAACACGACTGACATCTTGAAAAACTAGCTCAGGGATTCATTAACCTTTCTTATTGAGATTTTGTGTTGTTTATTAGGTCCACTACACTATTCATGGAGGTAATTAAAATAAAATGAAATAATTAGATAGTCTCTCATTTATTATGACGTAGGTAGTGTAATAATTGACTTAACATTTAATTCACAACCAATTTCCACCGATGGCGAACTGTAACTGTATTGTCGTGCTTGGGAGCAGTATCTGCTGCAGTTCCCGTCGACGCAGTGCTGTCATGGTATCGTGTCGAATCGCTGATCGATTGTTCGATCCGTGGCCGACTGGAACCCGCGATGGATTCGCTCCGCAGGTAAAACTGGTCGGGAGATAACGAAACTTGATATTTTAAAATACATAATAACAGTATCTACGCCGCGCCGCTTTATTCCCGGAGATATTTTTTAGCTTAAATATCGCCACGGACTAAAGAGGATAATTTGAGAGCTCGGGGAACTTTTTGTCGGTCCAGTGTGGCTGTGTGCGAGCACATGCACACAGACACCACATGTTCGGAACTCGAACCGTTTGTTCTCCAAAATACGATTTTATTTACTTCTGTTCAATAAAGTTGTAAATGAAACAAAATGTACACCTTCCTACCTACTTTAGTGAAGAGTCGACTCCACATGTAACCTCTCTGTTCAACGCAAATAATGAAATGATTTCGTTTGTGGATGTCATTTTAACATCACGGCCGTTCGAGCCCGCGGTGTTTAATCCCCAAACGAACCCATATCAAAACCAATCAAGCCATCATTGGTTTGAGCACAAAGGATTATTCGACGTTATATATAATCCCTATATTCTCCGGTTCATCAGTATTTTTTGTTCCGCTCGGAAAATGAAGCCTCATAGAAAGCGCCGCCCTCCCTCCCTCCCTCCCTCCCGGCCCATACCTACCCACTCGGAGGTATGACAAGTCGACAGAAGGTACGTGAGGGACTTAGACGACTCTGACCCCTTGTCATCCCGTAAGAAATCGCATCTGTTTTCCCCACTCGAGCTAGTTTGGATCTTATAAACTCGCATACTAAAGTTCAAAAAGGAGAGGCAATGATAAGGTTTTAATTTACATATTCGTCCCGCGTACATCTATCAATCTTTTCATAAATGAAATACGCTCGAATGCATTTATCATGGTGAATACATACCTCCTATCCTATACCTTATTCAAAACATCCCAAATGTACGTTCCATTGTCTCTGTCGAGCGGCTCCCTGGAAGCGAACGACTTGTCTCTGTCGAGCGGCTCCCTGGAAGCGAACGACTTGTCTCTGTCGAGCGGCTCCCTGGAAGCGAACGACTTGTCTCTGTCGAGCGGCTCCCTGGAAGCGAACGACTTGTCTCTGTCGAGCGGCTCCCTGGAAGCGAACGACTTGTCTCTGTCGAGCGGCTCCCTGGAAGCGAACGACTTGTCTCTGTCGAGCGGCTCCCTGGAAGCGAACGACTTGTCTCTGTCGAGCGGCTCCCTGGAAGCGAACGACTTGTCTCTGTCGAGCGGCTCCCTGGAAGCGAACGACTTGTCTCTGTCGAGCGGCTCCCTGGAAGCGAACGACTTGTCTCTGTCGAGCGGCTCCCTGGAAGCGAACGACTTGTCGCACTGGACGTACGCTTTTCGGAGCACGAAACAGTTTTAATGCCCAAAACGCTGTGCGCTGGGAATGGTTGCCTTGTAGAGCGACAGTTCGTTTGCGACAATCTATTTCAGTTAGCGGCGAGTGGTGAGAGTCCGCCGCTCCCTTTGTGACCGCGCCGCGGGCGGCCGGCGGCGGGCCGGCGGGCCGGCGGGCCGGCGGCGGGCCGGCGGGCCGGCTCCAGCTGACCTGCTCCATATATTCGCATTTAAAGTAGAGCGCGCCTATCGCAGCAGCAGGCGGCTGATTACACTGCGACGGTCGCCGTCCGGCGCCCGCCGTACATGCTAATGAGCACACGCACGGATTATAGAAGCTCTCCATAACTGCTAAGATGAATACTTAGATGTAGAGATTAATGCGCTGCTACGTACGTGAGGTAGTGTTTTGTTGAATACCTACTTGTTATTTACTTTAAGCACGATTTATATTTGTGTACAAATAACCTCTCGCGTCGCGTCACGTGGCCGGTCCTTCGGTGGCGGCGAGCGATGCGAACGTTTGGAAGCCACCACTGTTCGCGAAGGCTTCCAAGTGAGCCTCCTCTCACACGACGCCGACGATGGCAATCTCTACAGAAACTACGAAAACCACTTAATCACGGTCTCGCGTCCGCTCCGCCCCGAGCGCGCGGGACAGAGTGGGACAAAAACTTGGGGATTAGTCTCCGGCTGCTCGGATCAACGGGCCGTTCCCGGAACATCTCTTAAATTGGATTCGGATTTCGGAGTAACGCGAACGTTTCATGTCGAGGAAAAACGTCGCCGCGAGAGTCGATCCCGATGGAGCGGACAGGACTGTGACCAGGAAGCTGGTGCCTGCACTAACGGCTGGGATCCACCCAGTGTGTCTTTGTCTGAACGAAGCCATATTGCAGGTGATGTAGTCTTCGATCCCACCGGCACCGGGCGCAACAACAACCCTTTGACTTGACCATTACCTTTTATTATTACGTGATAGCTGCTGTGGTCATTACATAAATAAATAGATTTTCCACTATGTCCCCCTGGGCTGGGTGGACAATGTGGAAAAGACACAGCCAATAAAAATTATCTTGTAACCTAAACGTCAATAATAATAATAATATGTGTGGACATCTCACACAACGCCATCTAGCCCCAAACTAAGCAAAGCTTGTGCTATGGGAACCAGATAACTGATACAATACTTATATATTTTTTTGTTTGTAAATTGTCACGTTTAGCGGCCTACTGCCTAAATATAGTTACCTACCTGGTGGAATGTTGGTAAATTAGACAGCAGGTTGTGTACACTACATTTATTATTTGCCGAGGTCTAGCCCAGAACAGTAGGGGCAAATAGCGTGGGTTTGGGCCTATACACTTCCGTCCCTTCTTCCTGGCAAGTACTGCCCTGGAGTGCGAGTCGCGGTGTAGGTGGAGCTCGTCCAGTCCAGGGGTGGCAGTCGGATGGTGATGAGTGCTGGTGGAGGCGTCGGCGCTTACAGCCCAGGTGACGCCGGGAAGCGACCAACGCAATGGTCCGTGTTATGGTGGTTAAGGTGGACTTTGGACCCTGGAACGCGTCTTGATCACATGTATACATAATTTTTAATAATAATTCTTTAGCACTGGAGTAGGGTTCTCACAAGTTTCCATTTGTCCACGGGTTCCACCACATGACGTCACCGCGGGTGTCGACTGTGGGCACTCATATTTTGAAGTGATTTTTATATTTCTACGTTAGTGGGGCGCGGTCGGTGAATCAGAATACAGAATTTTGATTTCTGTGATATCATTATTGTTGTGTGATATTATTGATTTTATACAGACCTAGACGTTCGTCATTCGATTCGTCATTTAAAACAACACCCGAGTGATGACGAATGTTCAAACCACAGATAATTATGCCATAATTTCATTAAGTTACTAATGCTCTCGCGAGGTAGTGCGACAGACATCGTATATTTCAGTGCCAGTTTCTTTTTATTAAAGTTTTGTTTTCTATAGGCCTACAATAACAATTTCAAATCTGAAATTTGAAATGAAATACATCGGTGTATTGGTAAGTTAATAATACTGAAGTCCATTTACTTTAATGTTCAGACGGTGAACACATTTCTCATCCAATTTGTGTTATCTTGGCGAGTCCGATCTAACGTTAAAAATGGAATTTCTGAGTTCCAAATTTAAGACCGTGAACCACGAGCGAAGTCGCCTGTCCAAATCAATTAGATGTCATCCGAACGAGGTCCGAGGTCCGGGGTCCGGGGTGCGGGATCCGCCGAGGTGCGGGGTCCGGGGTCCGGGGTCCGGGGTCCGCCGAGGTCCGGGGTCCGGGGTGCGGGATCCGCCGAGGTGCGGGGTCCGGGGTCCGGGGTCCGGGGTCCGCCGAGGTCCGGGGTCCGGGGTCCGCCGAGGTCCGGGGTCCGGGGTGCGGGATCCGCCGAGGTGCGGGGTCCGGGGTCCGGGGTCCGCCGAGGTCCGGGGTCCGGGGTGCGGGATCCGCCGAGGTGCGGGGTCCGGGGTCCGGGGTCCGGGGTCCGCCGAGGTCCGGGGTCCGGGGTCCGCCGAGGTCCGGGGTCCGGGGTGCGGGATCCGCCGAGGTGCGGGGTCCGGGGTCCGGGGTCCGGGGTCCGCCGAGGTCCGGGGTCCGGGGTGCGGGATCCGCCGAGGTGCGGGGTCCGGGGTCCGGGGTCCGGGGTCCGCCGAGGTCCGGGGTCCGGGGTCCGGGCGGACGCAAGGATGCCACTTGGCACCAAGGGCACACGCACCGCGATAATGGGTGTCCAGTCCATTATCCATCTAGAATATTTTTAATTTCCTCAATGTAATAGTACATTATTGCAAAGGCAGCGAAATAGGCAATTGCAGGTCGAGTATGAGTTTGAAGGCCGAGCGCAGGTGGGGACTTCAATAATACGAGACAGGCAATTGCCATTTCGGCTGAGGCATATATAGTGCTTTTCTTTAAAAAAATGCAAGGAAATAAAAAAGGGCCTTGTACATAATAAATTTAATTTTCTTTTGATTTCGCTAGAAGCAAGTTTTCCATCGCTAATTTAGCTTCCGATCTTAAATCTGGTGGAGTGCAGTCAATGTACATTTCATTTTCACTTTCAAAATCATTGGAACTCATTTTAATTTATTTTTATCAACCAAATAACAACGAACTCCGCTTTACCGCCAATCTTTATTTTATTTTCCAGTTTGGGCCGAATGGTAAACGCATCTGTGGCTATACAACCACGAGAATGCAATGTGTACGATAGATGAAAGAGTTCTAAATTCAAACAGCACACCGTTTCATACAACATTGCCGGCGCGCTCTTCGTTCCAAATTCTAAGTATGCGCCGGGAAGTGATTTTGATTTTTCAGTCTACGTAAATGTGTTCGCGTGTTCTTTATTCAAAAGTAATGATAATATTTCCGCGCATGTTTTATGAAAAGTATTTTTTGTCTCTTTGTAGCCAAGAACACCTACAGCACTGCTAGTGCAGACGCGAGTGCGGAATCGGAACGGTCACCCGATCGCCGCCCGAGACACGTCTGGAGCGACCCGGATGATCCTATGGCAGCCGTAGTATCGGCTGCCATAGGATCACCGGACCCTAGCCCTTCTGGCTCAGGTACCGTCCGGCACCGGTATAGGATACCAGCGTCACACAATCAGTGATGTGATCACAATCATGAAATGGAATACTTAAACTTTTGGAGTTGAGCGATATTATTTTAGAACAACCAGTTAACTTACATCGTGATTATTATAATTATGACGCATTAATAATATATTAAAAACGTATAAAGGTTTTACTGTCTAATAGTTATACTATGGTATAATAGGTGCTGCTTGCGGAAGTTATACTATGGTATAATAGGTGCTGCTTGCGGAAGTTATACTATGGTATAATAGGTGCTGCTTGCGGAAGTTATACTATGGTATAATAGGTGCTGCTTGCGGAAGTTATACTATGGTATAATAGGTGCTGCTTGCGGAAGCTGGTTTGCTCGTGGTGTATGCACAATTAGAAATAAGTACTTAAGTTTTTGGTATTGGCTGTATTGTCCTTCACGTATTGTATATATATTCATGTTAATAATAGGTTAAATTTATAAATATAAAAATAATTTAACAAAAAGCACGGACCCAGCTTCTGTGGAAATGTCGATTAAAAAAATTAATAAAAAATATTTATCTATTGTTTGACATATCTCGTGTACTACTTCGAAATCTACTTACTACACACAACGTTGGAAAATTACGAAGAAATGGCTTTAGTATCTACTATTTAGTGTAGGTAGTAGGTAGGCAACACGTGAGAGCCTTCTAGGAACAGCAGCCATCGACCTCTGCACCTGCCGCCGACCTCCTGGCGGGGGCGGCGTAGAATGCCGGACTGCAAGTTCCGCCAGCAGCGCCTGGACGCTCCCGCGGTCCGACATCAAAGGAAAGTAGGAAACTTGAGAACTAAGATTGAATTGGTTGAACATTTTAAATAGAAATGTTTTGAAACTTTTGATCCCTAGTACGCCTTTGAACGTTTCGGTTGCATCGAACATGCTCGCTTGTAATTTAGCTCCAGGACCCCCTCACCCCGGGCGGGGGTGCTGTGTAGCACCTTTCTTTTCGCCGCTCAAATTTCACATCCGCGTGTTTCATCGCACTCGATAACACGGGTAAGTGGGAGCAGCGTCACAGCTTTATCTCTTAGGAAATAAGGTTGAAAATTGTACTTGATCGTAACTGACAGCACCTCATTTAGCAAATTGACGCTCGTATGTATGGATGCATCAAGGTTTTATCGATCCGATGGCAGCCGTGTGTGGCGTTTCCGTGCGACTGCATGCGGCGGCTGCACTCCGGTACTCGGGCACTCCGGCACTCCGGCACTCCGGCACTCCGGCACTCCGGCACTCCGGCACTCCGGCACTCCGTGGGCAGTACATTTGCGCTATTTGTGCGGGTGAGTCCGCGGGTGAGCAATCGGTTAGTGTTGGGTCGCCGAGAGAAAGGAATACACTTAAGTGGATATTTTTATTATAAACCGGCTGTTACTCACGATAAGTGGGTTTTATCGTGAGCCAGCTACCTACCGCTGCGCGTAATAACCTAAACTGATTCACATCTCATGAAAACTTTCTTAATATTAAAATGTACGTGTATTATTTGATTATTTACCAAATTGTGGTATAAATAAAATCGATTTCATAAATATTAAAAGCCTTCGCGAGGGGTTCTCCAGCGCTTCAAGCGCTGCAAGCGACGTAATTCAATGCAAGTAATCATAACCGAAGCGAATCGAACGTCGCACGTCGCTCGAATCGTCAGACCGGGCGCACGCTAGCGGAGCCTTGTTATACCTGATATATATTTGTAAAAGCCAACTAATACCGTCTGACGTCGTATTAAAACCCAATCAAATTTTTTTTAAGCCCTCACATAGTAGACGTCTCACGGACGCCCGAAGATATTACATATTCTGTGGCTCCGGTCGGCTCAACCCCTCGGCGCTCCTTGTATACAAATCCAATAGACATGAAAGATTTTGAAATCCTCTTCCGTAATGTGTGTATACATTTACTATTTACGAAAAAACCTTTATTTCGGTACTAAACTTAATTTTAACCAAGATTAAAGCCATTTTCATAATAATTTTTAAATGCGGCGCGAGAACAGCTCGCATGTGTCATGGCGTCGACTCTGACGTCACGCCTAGGTAAACATGTCATTGTGTCTACGCGTAGCGAAGAAAGTAAACAAAATATTAAATTAATTTGTGTGATTAAAATGAATGCCAAAGTTTGCAAGTGGTGTGCAGTACCGCAGTGTAAAACCACATCAATAAGAATGCCCAACAAAGTGTTTGTACGTGTTCCAAACAAGAATAATATATAATAATATTTCTTTATGCTCTGGGCAAATCTAGCATTTTACTGTACAAAATGTTTCCTACTCGTTTTAGTTGCATATAACTGATTGCATTATCCCCTTTTGATGGTCTTGAAGACCTGAAATATTTGAATTTAATTAAAACAAATACATACACATTCACTTGGTGAGTTATCAGATTTAGGTTTTTACTATGCGGAAAAATATTACTTGTACTAGTAGGTGCTTTTTGTACCGAAAATTACTCGTATTAACTCTAAAATAGCAACTTACAATCTGTGGAAGAGCTAACCTCAAAAATAAACAAAGTCAAGTTTATTTTAAAAGTAACCTAGGTACATAAAAAAAATTAAGCTCACATGAGCACGAAATATATCTAATTCTTGTTTATCTCTAAGTGCGTTGTATCTACGGTAAAGATATGTGGATACAAAATTTATCTACAAGGACGTTTTTACGTTTCTAAAACTTGGACGACCAAAATTCCTTATTTGTTGCGAAAAATCGCCCATCATTAAAACTTCAATCCTAGCCAAATTTGAGCTATTTGCCTTAATAAAGCTTGGTTCCATTGTTACAGCAGAGTGGAGTCAATAAATCACACGTGAAAGAATACAAAATAACAAAATTAATCCAAATGCGTATATTCACAACAGCAAAAATCTAAGCGTGACGTCATGCGCTGTGATTGGCGTTTCAGTTAAAATGGCCGATCGCAGTATTTTAATGTTTTATTTTATTGAAAATCTAAGTAATCTTAATTTTTTTAATAAAACTAAACCAGTGTTTTAACGTTATTTAATATAAATTTTACCCTAAAAACATTAAATCGGCCATTTTTTGATACTGTCGTCATGCCTATTGCGATCGGCCAATCACGCGGCCGTCCCCTGGGCCTGCAGACTAGGTGCCAGTCGGCGGTGTTTTAGTGTTGGCTGATGATTTGTATTGTAATACTCTTGGAGCACACCGGATTTATCGGGCACGGGGTTCTTTTATACTTTATTTCCCAAAGTGAGTACCTACCGTATGTACCGAAGCTGGCCACGGACCTCCAGTGTCGCAGCTGGCCACGGACCTCCAGTGTCGCAGCTGGCCACGGACCTCCAGTGTCGCAGCTGGCCACGGACCTCCAGTGTCGCAGCTGGCCACGGACCTCCAGTGTCGCAGCTGGCCACGGACCTCCAGTGTCGCAGCTGGCCACGGACCTCCAGTGTCGCAGCTGGCCACGGACCTCCAGTGTCGCAGCTGGCCACGGACCTCCAGTGTCGCAGCTGGCCACGGACCTCCAGTGTCGCAGCTGGCCACGGACCTCCAGTGTCGCAGCTGGCCACGGACCTCCAGTGTCGCAGCTGGCCACGGACCTCCAGTGTCGCAGCTGGCCACGGACCTCCAGTGTCGCAGCTGGCCACGGACCTCCAGTGTCGCAGCTGGCCACGGACCTCCAGTGTCGCAGCTGGCCACGGACCTCCAGTGTCGCAGCTGGCCACGGACCTCCAGTGTCGCAGCTGGCCACGGACCTCCAGTGTCGCAGCTGGCCACGGACCTCCAGTGTCGCAGCTGGCCACGGACCTCCAGTGTCGCAGCTGGCCACGGACCTCCAGTGTCGCAGCTGGCCACGGACCTCCAGTGTCGCAGCTGGCCACGGACCTCCAGTGTCGCAGCTGGCCACGGACCTCCAGTGTCGCAGCTGGCCACGGACCTCCAGTGTCGCAGCTGGCCACGGACCTCCAGTGTCGCAGCTGGCCACGGACCTCCAGTGTCGCTGCCGATGGGAAGCCATGGGAAGCGTTATCCAGCTGTAAGTGGTACTGGCTACGAGTACGACATCGTCATGGCCAATACATGTCGCTTGCCTGCACGTCGCCTCCCGTCGCCTCCCGTCGCGTCGCGTGGCGTCGTGCAGCGGGCGCCGGCCGCGACGTGTCGCAACGCTCCCCGCACGTACTACACTAGAAAATTCGTTACCTGCGGTTACGCTACAATGTAAAAATTAAACCACGCACCACACTTTCAACCTTATGTAAAAAGCTGTACGGTCTTCATTCCTGAAAAATCAAACACCTCCTTATACGACCCTGACGAAGTATTTAGAACTTTGCAACATTGGCAGTATGGTGCAAAATATAGCAGTGTTCAGAATGCGGTTAACAGTTTACGATTTTAGCATGTCTCGTTTGAAATTTGTGGCGTGTTTGACGTTTTATGGCGATGGTGGTGTTATCAGGGACCTGTCCCCTTTGTGGGTCTCGCGTGACGTCACCGCGCCGTGTGTCACGACTCGCGCCGCTCCCCGCGTCCCCGTGACGTGCTTCAAACGTCAGGTCCCGCGTTAGTGTCACGTGGGCGCGGAGCGGGTCCCGCGCGACACGAGACTCCTTCAATACTTACGTTGCATAGGTTGTGTACCAGTACCTTGAAATGTAACTTTTGCCGAAGAAAATATAACAGTTGTGTGCTCGTGCCTAGCTCATGAAGTGTAGGTACGTTCCGCACACGCCGACGTTCTCACTGGATCGCCGGGACCTGGCCCTCCGCTCGCGAGGGTCAGCGAGGGTAGGTACCTCCACGGACCTCTGGCGAGGCCGTACTAATATGTCGCCGCTGACCAAGTGCTCACAACGCTTCCCCGTAGTGCATGCAGGTTATCTCATTCTCGATAAATATAAACATAACGTAACATAATTTTATTTCAGAAAAAAAAAACAGTAAAAACCATTTTAATGTTTATATTGTACACAATCCGAGACAAAGCTATTGCTCATACATTCCGCACTCATTATTTACTCTGTGATATGTCGGTACACTGCTCTGCTGACAACCACTATGTAGTTCGAGTTCTGAGCTTCGAAGCTGATTGCCTTCTAGGTGAGGTTAGTCAGAGCCGACAGCCGCCAACATGCACACAGGTCGGTAGATGCGTGCCTACATACACAGGTGGTCATCGGGACCACGCCTCCGATAACTTGTAATAAGTGATTTATCAAAATCGTCCAAAACATAAATTAGTATTAATGCGTCGGGAGACGTCGGTCGCCGCCGCGCGCCGAGAGTGGCGAGCGATTGAACAATATAATACTATTATAAACCGTTTCTATGAAACCAATTTGTTTAATAAACGACCGCTGCTGTCGTTAAACTTCAAGATACTTATTTATAGTTTCGATGGAGCAGTAGGCCAGGTTCTACAGGCCAGTCACAGCTGATAGATAGTTTTAAAAAACAGCTCTAGACAAGATATTTGCGGCGAAATGTAAATGACGTCACCACAGATACCCGCGGACGCGGACGTCACGAGACACCGAAACACTAGCAATGGCGTCCACACGCCGCCCCCGCACCTGCACTGCAGTGTTACAGGCTCTCCACTACGCTGCACTGTTGACCAGCGAACTTTCAATAAATTTGGCATTGAACAAGCATGAGCGAGCGGAGGGCTCGTACACCGCGGAGCGAGTGCTGCTGTTCTATATTACAGGCTGCAAACCTCGGACGAGAATCTAGGCTCCTACTATTTATTAAAATGTAACGTCGATGTCCCGACGCTGGGCCAGCTTTCTTCCTATTTCCTTCCACGCCATCTCCATCTTGAGCCAGCACCAGCAGGTAGCTCGTGCGGTAGTTTTCGCAATATTACTGGAAGGGAAGCAATGAAGTCGTTACCGACGACGCGGGGGGCGGCGCTCGGCTCGAGACACGGCCGCGTCGTAAAACTTAACTTGATATTTTTAATCGCCGATAAAGCGCACGCTGTTAAACCACAATGTGCATCGAGTGCGTCGTGAGGACGAACGTTGTGTGGACGCATGCTCGTGTGGACGCGTGCTCATGTGGACGCGGGCGTCGTGTGGACGCGTGCTCGTGTGGACGCGTGCGCGAGTGGACGCGTGCTCGAGTGAACGCGGGCGTCGTGTGGACGCGTGCTCGTGTAGAGACGTGCTCGTGTGGACGCGGTCTTCGTGTGGACGCGGGCGTCGTGTAGACGCGTGCTCGTGTGGACGCGGTTTCCGTGTGGACGCGGGCGTCGTGTAGACGCGTGCTCGTGTGGACGCTGGTGTCGTGCGGACACGTGCTCGTGTGGACGCGGGCGTCGTGTGGACGCGTGCTCGTGTGGACGCGTGCTCGTGTGGACGCGGGCTTCGTATGGACGCGGGCGTCGTGTGGACGCGGGCGTCGTGTGAACGCACGATCGTGTGGACGCGGGAGTCGTGAAGACGCGTGCTCGTGTGGACGCTGGCGTCGTGCGGACACGTGCTCGTGTGGACGCGTGCGCGAGTGGACGCGTGCTCGAGTGAACGCGGGCGTCGTGTGGACGCGTGCTCGTGTAGAGACGTGCTCGTGTGGACGCGGTCTTCGTGTGGACGCGGGCGTCGTGTAGACGCGTGCTCGTGTGGACGCGGTTTCCGTGTGGACGCGGGCGTCGTGTAGACGCGTGCTCGTGAGGACGCTGGTGTCGTGCGGACACGTGCTCGTGTGGACGCGGGCGTCGTGTGGACGCGTGCTCGTGTGGACGCGTGCTCGTGTGGACGCGGGCTTCGTATGGACGCGGGCGTCGTGTGAACGCACGATCGTGTGGACGCGGGAGTCGTGAAGACGCGTGCTCGTGTGGACGCTGGCGTCGTGCGGACACGTGCTCGTGTGGACGCGTGCGCGAGTGGACGCGTGCTCGAGTGAACGCGGGCGTCGTGTGGACGCGTGCTCGTGTAGAGACGTGCTCGTGTGGACGCGGTCTTCGTGTGGACGCGGGTGTCGTGTAGACGCGTGCTCGTGTGGACACTAGTGTCGTGCGGACACGTGCTCGTGTGGACGCGGGCGTCGTGTGGACGCGTGCTCGTGTAGAGACGTGCTCGTGTGGACGCAGTCTTCGTGTGGACGCGGGCGTCGTGTAGACGCGTGCTCGAGTGGACGCGGTTTCCGTGTGGACGCGGGTGTCGTGTAGACGCGTGCTCGTGTGGACGCTGGTGTCGTGCGGACACGTGCTCGTGTGGACGCGGGCGTCGTGTGGACGCGTGCTCGTGTAGAGACGTGCTCGTGTGGACGCGGTCTTCGTGTGGACGCGGGCGTCGTGTAGACGCGTGCTCGTGTGGACGCGGTCTTCGTGTGGACGCGGGCGTCGTGTAGACGCGTGCTCGTGTGGACGCGGTCTTCGTGTGGACGCGGGCGTCGTGTAGACGCGTGCTCGTGTGGACGCGGTCTTCGTGTGGACGCGGGCGTCGTGTAGACGCGTGCTCGTGTGGACGCGGGTGTCGTGCGGACACGTGCTCGTATCAAAATATATCTTAATTAACCTATGATAAAAGGTGTTTAAAGTTTTGATGCCACCGAAATGAAACAGTCATTCACCGATATGAAATAACTAGCCACTGTAGTGAATGAATCTATCCACCGAAATTGAAATACCGAAAACATATGCAGACAAGTTTTAATAAAAACCTTTTTTTATATCTAAATATTATTTACTACTTAGCAAAAGCTTAAAGGAGTAGAATAAACGAATATTAAGTAAAAATACACATATTTATTTAAACTAACGACTAAAATCTTACCATAATTCAAATGAGATTAAAAAATTACTTGAAGTTACATTCAATTATAATTATGAACTCTATGTTAAACTCAAAGCTTACAATCTTAAGCACAATAACATCAGGCAAACCTGTGATTAAAAATGAACAACTCAAAATGTGAAAGTTTGTAGTTCTACCAAAAAATTATATATAAATTGCGTTGTTGGTTGTACCTAGTTGAAAATCGTATTTATTATACCTAATAATTACCAAATCTGTTAATAATATAACACAATAATCAGCATTTAAATTAAACCTAATCAAATCATAGTAATTAATTATAATATATGACACGATTTTAATAGTAGGCTTCTCGTAGGACAGGATCGTTTTTAATTCGTTGCTTTCTCCGTTCATATAATCGTCTTTTCTCCTTTGTCACGTCATCGGTCACCGTTAATCCGGCCTTGGCATTCTAAAAAATTATATCAATGATAAAAGATAGATCGCGTTTCAACTTTGAATTCACCTGGCACTTAAAATAAATAAAACGAATTATATTTAAACATATCTCGTTATATTCTGTTATAATTAGTATATATTACATAAAAGTACAGGCCTTAGGAACACATTAGAAAAAGCATTAGAAATCTCCATCTGCTGGCCTTGTTTTTCACCGAAATGAAATAATAACAAACCGAAATGATAAAACAATCCACATAAATGAAACAATTATACACTAGAATGATAAAACCGCACCAAAATGAGATTTTTTATCATTTCGTTGAGTTTTTTATCATTTCGGTTGATAGTTTAGGCTACCGAATCAACCGAAATGAAAACACCGAAGTTAAAAACAAGGACAAATATGATCATTACAAGAAAACTATTTAGTATAGGATTTAATGAATACTACCCCAATAAAGGTACTACAATTAGCGCTTTCGTGAATACTTAATTAAATATACTAGTTTATTGGAAAACAAGTAATACCTATACACAGAAATGAAAATTAATGTGTCCCATGACAGCGATATGAAATACTTATTTGTTTTTCGGGAACACGCAGGCAAGCTGCACACGTCCTCTCACTTTGGATCACTAGACGACACTGTGACGTAAGTTCTAAGCGCACGAGGGGGGAGCTAGAGTTGCTCTATGGAAAAATATTCTTGATAAACATTAAGCCACCGAAATTAAACGAGTTTCTTGGACACATGCATTTTTACTTACCAGTTATTAAACTGGGTAGATATTATTATAAAATTACTTTGTGATCATACTATCACTATTTAGAATTTAAATAAAAGTAGCCATAAACCAAAATAACCAATAGTTTTTTAGGTACGAGGGAAATAACACACAAGCATGTAGTGCGGACAGCCACTGAAATGAAAAATTTCGGGGCTTAACTATTTTTTTTCTCCTAAATTACAATCCTAATAAAGAAATATTTATTGTCTCGTATAGGTAAGTACCTCTTCTATCTAGAAAAAAATATTAGAACTCTAAACTAGCGCTCTGCACTACCGATTTCATCCATGCCGCGTAAATTTTGCTGTTGGGAAATCCACCCATATAATACACACTCCAATATTACAGAACACGAGTCGTCCATCCACCTGACGCCGGCCACACTAGCTTCCAAGGAAAGGTTCATTACTATTGTACCTGAGAGGCGAGACCTCGCGGGTCCGAGGCATGCGGGTCCCGGAGCAAATATTGTCACAATGAAATGTTGACGTTTGACGTCCACAGGCCCCCCCCCCCCCCCCCCCCCCCCCTGCGGCGTACATTGCTGCTCACAACCGGCGCGGGTGAGAGCGGCCATAGTTAAGTACGAGCTTTAATTTAATGCCCAAAAACATGCAATGTGAACACAGATGTATACGGGACTGGAGTTCTAACAACTCGGACACGAATTCAAGCTAGCGCTCGAACAAACTTCTTCTAGGGTGCATGTACCACTAGCTGACCAGACACTAATAGCTGACCAAAATGTAAGAATACGAAAATACTAAGGTTGTGTGGCAACTCAGGGTGGTAGATATTTTTTATTTTACTATATATATATATATACTAGATATTTTTTTTTTTTTTTATTATGGTCAATTATTAGAGTTTAGTGGTCAAGACATGGTACAATATATTTTTTTTACTTTGAGTTAAAACTGTAGTAAACCTATTGGAGTTTGAGTTTTTTGTTCATTGCGTTTCGTACGTACTCTCATTAAACAATCACTGTGTTCAAGCCGAATCGCTAATAATATTGAATTATGAAATTATAAAGAATGTTGGGAATAAAACCGCTTAATTGGTCAACTAGTGGTACATGCACCCTGTAGCGGCCGGTAAGGTTCAATATCGCACAAGAAGCTGGTGAAATGATAGGCGAGCGTGTGTCGGTAGTGAGCGTTTATTAGCAACTGAATTAAAAGAACAGTGGACTGTATAATGGTTAGCGCATATACCTAGCTATAGGCATGTTTCACATTACTTCCAAAATGCTACGTATCTATATATATCTATGTACTATTAGGCTTAACTATTGATTTATTTACTTATGTATTTATAATTTATGAGTAGTAATGTAGGCTGACACTAAAAACCTTACAATTCCTAACATGCCGCCCACCAAAAACAATAGTTTTTCATTAAGATGTCACAAAAATATTTACTGTAAAACCAACAACAAAACAAATATGATAAAAACATCTACCGACATTCGTAACAATTTAACTGAACATTACTTTAAACTCAGACATTATTATCAACACAAATAACAAAACCAATAACAATAACTAAATGGCTTATAGGTATCTACTATATGAAAAGAAACTTAAATTTAATTAACATCGCTGATAAGTATAATTTTTAACTCCATTACAAACATAAAAGATCATCGCAAAATATTTCAATAGGGAGGATCGAGAGAACAAAAGATGTTTACTTCAACGTTAATCACCTTATCATGCTTCGTAGGCACGACCATAAGAGTTATGCACAAATATAACAGGGCCGTATTAAGGAATATAGATTAAATTATTTTTATTTTTAACTTATCTTGATTTTACATTGCATACGTGATTAGTAAACTATTAGCATATGATTTGTGTTACAATTATACTTTACTTAATAAAGGAAATTGTTGAATACTTTGACAAATAAATGTAATTAACATAAATTACTCATCATTTAACGGAAGTTGACACAGTTTTGACACAGAACGTTGGATTATTTTACCGCGATAATTTAAGCTGTACACCCTGCACACATCGTCATTGCCCACATGTTTTTGAACTATGCGACCCATTGACCACTTCCCAGGTGGAAGGTTTTCATCTTTGACCAGTACAATATCGCCAATATTAAACTCAGGAGTGCGTCTTTGCCACTTAGGCCTCTCTTGTAGTCTGGTCAAGTATTCTTTTTGCCACCGGTGCCAGAAGTGCTGCACCAATCTTTGACAGTGCTGCCATCTAGATAGTCTATTAAGGTTAATATCACGCAAATCTGGTTCCGGAACATTGATTGGAGCTTCACCGATCAGAAAATGACCGGGTGTTAAGACATCCATTACTTCAGGATCGTCATTGTCTATCGGGCATAGCGGTCTTGAATTTAAACATGCTTCTATTTGGCACAAAATGGTTGAGAACTCCTCAAATGTCAGATTGGTATCTAAAATTCTCTTTAAGTGGTATTTGACAGATTTTACCCCACTCTCCCAAAGTCCACCAAAGTTAGGACTGTATGGGGGGATAAAGTGCCACTGAGTTCCATCTTCTGCCAATAAACCTTGTAGGTGACCAGGCATATCTATGTTGGCTTGATTCCACAGCTGAGCCAACTCTTTATTACCAGCTACGAAATTAGTACCCTGGTCGCTCCATATGTGTGAGCATCTTCCTCTTCGTGCAACAAATCGTTTGAATGCGTTCATAAACGCTTCAGAAGTTAAATCACTCACGAGCTCCAAGTGAATGGCCTTAGTGGCCATGCAAATGAAAATTGATATGTAGGCCTTGTAGCACTTGGCTCCACGGTGTCTGGACATCAAAACGTGAACTGGGCCGGCAAAATCAACGCCCGAATGTAAGAATGGACGTGCTGGTGTGACGCGGACCTCAGGTAAGTCACCCATTATTTGTTCTCTATTTACAGTTCTTTGTCTAGCGCATATAAGGCACTTGTGAATGCGTGATTTAACGGTATTCTTTATTTTCAGAATCCAGTAGCGGGATCTCAGGTAAGTCAAGGTAAGTTGAACTCCACCGTGTAATGTCCTTTTGTGTGCATCGTCTATAAGTAAGGTTACTAGATCATTATTATGCCCAATAATGATTGGATGCTTCTCACTCTCAGATAGCTTCGCGTTTCTGAGGCGGCCGCCCACCCTGAGAATATCTTTCTGATCAAGGATTGGGTTGAGCGTCTTCAGTTTACTTTTCCTACTAACTGGTTTCCTTTCTTTTAGTGTCACTATTTCTTCTTCAAACTCTTCTCTTTGCACGATTTTAATTATAGCTTCTAATGCTTCTTCTAGCTCTTGTGTTGTAACTGCTTTAACTTCTTCCTTGCATGCTTTTTTATAGTTTAGAAATCTTCTCGCATAAACTATTACTCTTTGTAGCTCTATTAATGTGTCATTTTCTTTCAGGTTGAGTTTCTTCTGTTCTTCAGTGCTGTCAACGACTGTATGAAAACACTTTCTCTTTTCTAACTCTGTTGCTTCTATGTTGTCTTTTACTAATGGAATTTCTTTTGTTCGCAGCCAAGCAGGACCGTTCCACCACATCTGATCGTGTACCAGAGCAGAGGAAGCCAGGCCTCGGCTCGCCACGTCAGCTGGATTTTCTTCTGAAGCTACGTGATACCATCTACTATTTCCAGTGTTCTCCAGGATCTCCACTACTCTATTACTCACGAAAACATTCCATTTTCCAGGATCACCCTTCAGCCAGGCCAGTACTACTGTGGAGTCAGTCCAGGCGAATATGTTCTCGTTAGGTAATCTAGTCGCTTCTCTTATTTGTTTCAGCAATCTGGATAGCAGTAAGGCGCCACACAATTCCAGCCGCGGCAGCGACACTGGTTTTACAGGTGCGACTCTAGTTTTGGCAGCTATGATACCAGTTCGAATGTCTCCATCTTCGGTTTCTACTCTCATATATGCAACAGCTGCATAAGCTTTCGTCGACGAATCACAATAGCCATGGATTGTGGTACTCTTCATTCTTGCTTGTGTTGTCCATAGCCATCTATCGATATGTATTTCATTGAGACTTTCAAACCCTTGACGGAAGTTCATCCATTCTTCTTTCAGGTCACTGTCTACTTCTTCATCCCATCCAACACCTCTTAACCATAACTTTTGGATTATTATTTTTGCAGGTACAAGCGCAGCAGCCAACCAGCCCATCGGATCAAAACATCGCTGAACTTCTGAAAGAATAACTCTTTTTGTGATTGTTTCAGGAACTGGTGGTTGATTCAAGTGATATTGAAATGTGTCTTGACCTATATTCCAGGAAATGCCGAGTGTCTTGACAGTACCGTTCAGTTTCATGTCAAGGTTGACATGTGAACTTCGTTCGGAAGGTTGAAATTGTTGTAGGAATTCCGCATTATTTGAGGCCCATTTTTGCAATACAAAGCCTCCCTTAACAAGTATATCCTTGACATCGGTTGCAATCGAGATGGCCTGTTCTGCGCTATCGTGGCCTGACATCAAGTCGTCCATGTAAAAGTCTTCTTTTATCACCCTTGCGGCATCAGGTTGGTTCACCCCTTCATCATCAGCTAACTGATGCAGCGTTCTGACAGCGAGATATGGTGCTGAAGCAGTTCCAAATGTAACTCGGAGAAGACGAAAGTCCTGAACTTCTTGGTCTACGTCATCACGCCACAATATGCGTTGGTAGTCTGTGTCTTCTTTGGTAACCAAAACCTGTCGGTACATCCGTTGAATATCTGCGACAAAACAAACTTTCTTCATTCTCCATCTCATGATCAAACTTCTCAAGTCTTCTTGAATCTGCGGTCCTACAAGTAACTCATCATTCAATGAAATATTGTTTTTGCCCTTGCTAGAGGCGTCAAAGACTATTCTCGTTTGAGATGTGTCCTTATCTACTCTTATCACCGCGTGGTGTGGCAAGTACACAGATGGGTTATTCATCTCATTCTCTGGAACCTTCTCCATGTGGTTCATGTCTATGTACTCTTTGATAACTTTTGTGTATTCTACCTTCAACTCTGGCTGTCTTTCAAATCTTCTCTCTAGCTGGTGTAATCTCTTCAATGCTACGTCTCTTGTTTCTCCTTCAGCTGAGAGTGGTTGTGGTGTCTTGAGAGGCAGTTTGACAATATATCTCCCTTCATCGGTCCTGGAATGTGTCTCGCTAAATATCTTCTCGCAGAATATTTCATCTGCGGTGTGAGCTCGCCTATCTGACGGCTCTAACTCCCACATGCTCTTCAGCATGTTGTCCAGATCCGCATGAAGATGCAATGAAAATAACTCCTCTTGACTCTCTACTCCTGAATCTCCAAATAAAATCCATCCTAACCTGGTGTGTTGCGCGCATGGTGAGTTAGGAGGACCTTGTATGACACCACTCTTTAAGATTCGGCTATATACTTTAGAACTTAGCAACATGTCTATTCTTCCTGGTTGATTAAAACTTGGGTCTGCCAGTTCGAGTCCTTCAATGTGTTGCCA
Source organism: Ennomos fuscantarius (assembly GCA_905220475.3). Lineage (NCBI taxonomy): Eukaryota > Metazoa > Arthropoda > Insecta > Lepidoptera > Geometridae > Ennomos > Ennomos fuscantarius. The sequence goes on from HG992042.1 coordinate 14,269,586, forward strand.
AGTACTTGAGTTGACAGGTTTCTTCGGAAAAAACGTAGTGAGTTTGCCTGAAATAACATATGCGACCACCTTGAGGCTGAATTCATTTTCATACCTAGATAATACCTCAAAAGATGTCACGTGACTCACAGACGCTTTTGATGACCCACTACCTAATACGTGTCCCTTGACAGGTACCTTGGTTGATTTTAACAATTGAGCTGCTCGCTCGCTTATCAGTGTTACTTGAGCCCCTGAATCTACAATAGCACGTAATATCGTTACATTCCCTAGTCCGTCCCTGACTGGAACCAATGCAGTTGCCAGTAGGCCGGGTGATTCGATCATGGTGAAGAATGACGATAATGCGGCTTGCAAACCGTGATTTGGTTGTATATGTTCCCTCTTCTCTTCCTCTTCTACATGTGTGTGTAATGAAACGTCTGTGTGTTGTGTTTTCTCCGTGTTGTCAGACGATTCCTTCTGTAAATATTGATGTAAAAGAGAATGATGTCTTTTACCACAAATCTTACACGATGATTTATGACGGCAAAAGTGTACAGGGTGCCCAGGTAATAAACAATTAAAACATAATTTCTTACCTCTTACAAAATCGTTCCGATCTGTTTGTGTTAACTTACTAAATTGCTTACATTGAAATAGTGAATGATTTTCCGTGCAAAATAAACATGACCTATCAGACTTAGCTTTATCAGAGGGGGAGGGGGACGCAGCATGGAAGACTCGCTCTCGAACGCTTCGTGAAGACACCGGTGACGTCAGCTCCAGGGTGTGGATTCGGTTCTCCAAAAAAGTCTTCAAATCTTGCAGCTTAGGTAATTCAGCGCCGAACTTCTTACTGACTTCGTCTTCCCACTCCTTGTGAGTCTCGTGGTCTAGCTTCTGGACCGCAACATAAATCAGAACAGGGTCCCAGGTGGTTGTAGGTATCTTCAGGTTTTCCAGACCGGTCAGACACTCTTGCGTTGTATCTATGAACTGTTTGAGCTGGCTAGCAGATTGGTTGATCATCTTCTTTTGTTGGAACAGCCGTTTGAGGATAGCATTAACCACTAAGCGCTTGTGACTATATCGCTGTTGCAGGCACTCCCAGGCAGGCTTGTAGTTGCTGTCGGTTATTTGATAGGACTTCAAGGTAGCAGCTGCTTCACCAGACAGGCACGACTTCAAGTAGTGTAGCCGTTGAACATTACTGAGCGATTGGTTCTGAGCTATTAACGAAGTGAACGTATCCTCAAAATTCTGCCAATCTTCGTAGTTCCCTGAGTACTTCGGGAGGTCAATTCGGGGTAAGTTGACCTGGACTTTAGAACATGACGCCTGTGACGTATGTGACGAACTATTGGAGGTTGATGCTTCTGTCCAACTTAGCGATTCCATCACTTCTTGAAAGTCGGTTCTCAAAGATAGGTACACATCCTCGGCAGTGTCGTAATAATTAGACACCAACAACTGTGACCTTTGCTCTTTCGTTGTTATTTGCAATAATTCTACATGGTACTTTTTAAAATCCCTCCAATATTCTTCAATTGTTTGAATACGCACTTTGATATATGCCAATGTTTTCCTTATATTTGGACATTTCTTGAAATTTTCTTGGGCTTTCTTTAAAAGTAAGTATGTATCTTCCATATTTGACTTCAATTCCTCCACGGTAGGCATGCTTGCGGTATCAAAAAGTTGCAACTCAAATATCTCTTCAGTTATTTTATTATTCAGAACAATGATCGAGTCGAATGCAGGTAAGAATGCTTCTTGTTGCTATCCGGCTCGAAGGACCATATGTAGCGGCCGGTAAGGTTCAATATCGCACAAGAAGCTGGTGAAATGATAGGCGAGCGTGTGTCGGTAGTGAGCGTTTATTAGCAACTGAATTAAAAGAACAGTGGACTGTATAATGGTTAGCGCATATACCTAGCTATAGGCATGTTTCACATTACTTCCAAAATGCTACGTATCTATATATATCTATGTACTATTAGGCTTAACTATTGATTTATTTACTTATGTATTTATAATTTATGAGTAGTAATGTAGGCTGACACTAAAAACCTTACAATTCCTAACACACCCTAAGTACTTTTAGAAAACTCAACCCTATCCTGATGGAAATAGGCTACAGATGTAAGGTCGAGGTAGGTTCGGTTGGCGTGTGTGGGGGAACAAACACCCGCGGAATGTACCGCGCGGCAACGAAGGACAACTTGGCCGCGTCGCCGGCTCGCCGCCCTCCACCTCGGGGATGCGGGTTCGATACTTCGGTGCCATCGCCGGCACATACTCGGAGGTATATACCCACACGTCGTAATAGTTGGTTACACACACATTTGGTTTGCGGGAACTCTGAACATTAGTATTCCCACATGATGTATGAATCTGAAGTGTATATCGCATTAAACTTTCTTTATATTATGTACTTACTTACATAGATAAGATAGAATATTTTTCTTAGATAAAAATACACCTATACAATTTTAGAGAAATCATTAATTACCTACGAACTAACTAGACATCTAATTAAGATTCTGCGCGTCATGGTATATGATCTTCGTCGTAACTTCGCACGAAATATTGTTACTATTACAGAGAACCATGAATTCGCGTTAATTAAACACGAGCAGTTTTAATGAAATGTGACCCATGTGCCAATATGTGACCGGGCGCTAACTACGACGGCTCTCTCTCTCGACCACCTTAAAAATACTTTTATTTTTTTGTTAATTACCTGTATATATGTATGTATTATGTATGTATGTATGTACCTGTGTATAGTTGTTTTCACCAAAACGTTTCTGTTGTACCAAATTCATAATTCCATTTGGCAGAAATTGTTGATCTCCGTACACCGACCCCAGATCCCTCGATCGATCCTGCTTGCCACGAACCCGAAGTAGCCCTCGACCGAGGGCACGGGCCCCTCGCCGCGCAGGGCTCCGCTGGCGTCCCGGCAGCGCCGATGTCGGGGATGGATGTGGGTACGCGAACAATATAATACTTGAATAATAACTATCGTGTGTGTTCACCAAATTCGGAACGCCCTCGCCGTTGCGATGTACAGATAAAGGCGACCGCACCCGCGGGCGGAGGCTAGCGAAGTAAGTCTCCACTCGAAGTGTAAACTTTATTAGAGATATTATCTCGAGACGAACGACTCGAGTGTTCGCCGCACACCGACCGCGGCGGAGCCTGCTCCCTGCTCCCTGCTCCCTGCTCCCTGCTCCCTGCTCCCTGCAGTCCTGGAGTCCTGGAGTCCTGGAGACGGAAGCAAGCGCCGCGAATATTCGTCACAGCTTCACTGAACCAGAACTTTATAAAGTTTCACAGTGATCGCTGATTGTACACATAAGAAAAAAAAAGTAGTTTAAATAATTTTAAAGTACTGAATGATTGCAATAAATAATAATAATAATAATAATAATAAGTATTTTATTAGGAACCAAAAACAATTACACTTAAAAGAAAATGAGAATCGATGACACCTGCAGAAGTACGAGACTGTGTCGCAGATGTCAACGCCCTCCTCCGTAAAAAGGACAGTAAAGATCCAAACTAAAAAAACAATGTAGGTAACAAATATAAAGTTTTAAACAAAGAACATTTGAGAAAACTTAAATTAATAAATGCTAGGTAGGGATATAAAAAAAGTTATTTTACGATTCAAGTACGGGAAATAGGCAAACAAATAAGAAGGATGTGAACGTATGGTGATTGGCGTGTAGTGCGTGATGTGTGATATGTGGTGTGAGGTGTGTGGTGTGTGGTGTGTGGTGTGTGGTGTGTGGTGTGTGGTGTGTGGTGTGTGGTGTGTGGTGTGTGGTGTGTGGTGTGTGGTGTGTGGTGTGTGGTGTGTGGTGTGTGGTGTGTGGTGTGTGGTGTGTGGTGTGTGGTGTGTGGTGTGTGGTGTGTGGTGTGTGGTGTGTGATGTGTGGTGTGTGATGAGTGGTGAGTGGTGTGTGGTGTGTTGTGATAGTAAGTCTTATTTCACAACCATCAAGAGGTCTTCAGTATCTTGGTATGATAAAGTTTGAAGCCATTCGACACATTTTAGCTTGCAATTATACAACGTTAGGGAATAAATATTTAATTGTCTGTTTAGTCTATTGTACAGCATAGAGCTCATATAGTGGTAATGCCGACTCGCTATTGCCGTCCGTCTTTTTTCTGTGGCACATACAATGTCCGATCTGCGTTTAGTTTTAGTAAGGTTTGGATTATATTTCAGGTGAGCATGTTTTCTTAATACGGTTTGCAGAATAAAAAGTTGTCTAATAGTTAGGACTTGGCATAGCGAGTAAAGTTCACTGGTGGGAAAACGAAGGGGCTTGTTGGAGAGTACTTTGAGTACGGCTCTTTGTGCTTTTTCCAAACATATCATATGGGATTTTCCGGAGCCACCCCAGGAAGTGATGCAGTATGACATGACGGATTGAGCTAGGGCAAAATAAACAGTTCTTAGATATTGGAAATCAACCACTGATCGTAAGTTTTTAAAAACAAAAATTAGTTTTCGTACTCTGGACACAATAGATGTAATATGATGCTTCCAAGTCATTGCGCTATCAATCACCACACCCAAGTATTTAGTTAAATAGGAACGTTCTATTATCGTGCAGTTACAATTAGTGGAATTAGCGTTAGTAGCACACAGGTGAGCACGTATATTAAACGAAATAGGTGGTTGACCGTATATATTAGGCGCAAAAGCAATAAAATTGGTTTTAGAAAGGTTGAGGGTTAAAAGATTTGAGCATAACCACGACATTACAATTCGTAATGCGTTTTCAGAAAACTCACGCACTTCGGACCAACTGTGGCCATGAATGAGAAGCGCTGTATCATCAGCATAAGCTATTAGTTTACAGTTTGGAAGTGACAGGTTACATAAACTATTTACGTAGATTAAGAACAACGTAGGCCCCAAAACACTACCCTGAGGGACCCCAAACGAGAGCTGTGCATCAGTACTTTTGACACCGTCTATCGATACTTGTTGTGTGCGATTGTTAAGGTAGCTGCGGAACAAATCATGAACAATGCCTCTTATACCAATGTGTTCTAGTTTGGAGAGAAGAATAGGGATAGGGGGGGGTGAGGGGTGCAGCGCGCTCCCACTAATAACATTTTTAATCACTGCGGTAAAGTAATTTAAATCCGTGCTTACGCTTTACGAAAAAAATTATCTCCGGTATTTGACCGTTAAATGAGTTTTGCCGGAATCACCTTGATTTGGCACCACCGAATACAATCTAGCTCTTTTTCCCGTTACATAACGAACCTTGCACGCATGAAGTAAGGTTGCTTTTGGCTTGAAGGTAGCCATGTAATAGTATATTTAACTATAGTCGAATGTGGAGAAGCGAAGATCATCCAATTACGGCGCACACGTGCTCCGGTGCGCACTGCAACATGTTCCCGGCTCCGCTCCGCAAACAAGAAATTATATACAAAGCAGCGTTAAACAATCACAAGTACAAACGTGTTGCCCACAGTTGTGACACCGTTAACTCACGTTTATATAGATAGCGTGCTATACGATCCATAATATAAAACTTTGCAATACACGCTCCGAATAAATTATAGTACATAATATGCAACGGAATTTATCAATCGCCAAATTTGGCTGTAAATGAATAGATTACAACTTCCATCACGCACCTTAAACACTTAGCTACTCGCTGCGCGGCGAGCGGCGAGCGGCGAGCGGCCAACATGGCGGCACTTCCAGAGGATGGACTTACGTCATCGCGGACAGCAGGCTTACAAAAACTTAACATTTCCTAGTAGTTGATATTCACGTGAGTGATGACGGTAGTAGCGGCCGGCCGAGGGAGCGCCGGCACTCGTGGCGGCTGCTCATTCACGGTGCTGCCGCCCACGACCGCTTTCACTTTTCACTTGTACGGCTTGAGCATTCTTGTATGGCTTCAAATGTAAAATTCTTAAAGCTTGTACTAGTACTCCACTCCATAGTGGTTGACCCCGTGGTCCGTCACTCGGCCGCTCGGCGTCGATATAAGTTAAGGCAAATTTTGAGAACATACGTAATGAAACACCAAGTCGCAGCACAACTGATTTATTTTCTATCTACCGCCTATATACAATATCCCACGGATAGACGCCGGAGCGCGCCGAGCGCGGCTGGACATTCAAAATTCAAGGGAGAACAGACAAAACTATAATACTCCTCTAGTTCAATTCAAAACTCTCATGAAATAATTAATCTTTCGAAATCACGTCACTTCCAGCACGGATAATATAATAGTACAGCCTCCAGCTCGTCGGTGTTTCCATCCACATACAACTTGGGTGTCTTTAAGTCAAGAGTAAATAGGTTATTTCTGGGTAAGCGTGCTCCACCTTCGACCTCATCGTCACTTACCATCAGGTGAGATGTAGTCAAACGCAAACCCATCAACAGTAAAAAAAAAAAAAAAGCTGAAGTAATAGGCAACTGGGTTAGATCAGTTACGATAAGTTGGGTTTTCGAATCGATCGAAATTTGGCATAAACGTACAGTAAATGTAGCCTATATTAATCAGTGATAATGTAGCATTCACACGGTGAAAGAATTTTTAAAATCGGTCCAGTACCTTTTGAGTCTATTCGTTACAAACATATACTTACATACAAATCTTTCCTCTTTATAATACTAGTATAGATAGTGTAGAAGTATAGATTAGAGAATTAATAAAGTTTTTTTGTGTTAAATAAAAAAACTAAGAATTGTAATGAATGAAATCGAAGTAGGAGTGGTGGTACAGGGGCTGGACTAGCGAGTAGGGGGTGGTGCAGGCTGTAGGCGGCGGGTGGTGCAGGCTGTAGGCGGCGGGTGGTGCAGGCTGTAGGCGGCGGGTGGTGCAGGCTGTAGGCGGCGGGGGGTGCAGGCTGTAGGCGGCGGGTGGTGCAGGCTGTAGGCGGCGGGTGGTGCAGGCTGTAGGCGGCGGGTGGTGCAGGCTGTAGGCGGCGGGTGGTGCAGGCTGTAGGCGGCGGGTGGTGCAGGCTGTAGGCGGCGGGTGGTGCAGGCTGTAGGCGGCGGGTGGTGCAGGCTGTAGGCGGCGGGTGGTGCAGGCTGTAGGCGGCGGGTGGTGCAGGCTGTAGGCGGCGGGTGGTGCAGGCTGTAGGCGGCGGGTGGTGCAGGCTGTAGGCGGCGGGTGGTGCAGGCTGTAGGCGGCGGGTGGTGCAGGCTGTAGGCGGCGGGTGGTGCAGGCTGTAGGCGGCGGGTGGTGCAGGCTGTAGGCGGCGGGTGGTGCAGGCTGTAGGCGGCGGGTGGTGCAGGCTGTAGGCGGCGGGTGGTGCAGGCTGTAGGCGGCGGGTGGTGCAGGCTGTAGGCGGCGGGTGGTGCAGGCTGTAGGCGGCGGGTGGTGCAGGCTGTAGGCGGCGGGTGGTGCAGGCTGTAGGCGGCGGGTGGTGCAGGCTGTAGGCGGCGGGTGGTGCAGGCTGTAGGCGGCGGGTGGTGCAGGCTGTAGGCGGCGGGTGGTGCAGGCTGTAGGCGGCGGGTGGTGCAGGCTGTAGGCGGCGGGTGGTGCAGGCTGTAGGCGGCGGGTGGTGCAGGCTGTAGGCGGCGGCGGCCGTTGTCCTCGCGATAATCCTAAATCCTAATCCTCCGTGAAACCTCCCCGACAAGGGATCGCATTTGTAATGTAGCTCGTACCTAAGTTTATCTGTGTAGTACCGTACTATGTGGTACTCAATAATATAATTTATGCATTTTCTATTCCATACAGTCAGATTTAACCAGTTCTCAGTTGTTTCACTTGTCTCCCAAAAACACCCGTCTTTACAAATTAAATGCTGTTCAGTGTAAAAACAGTTTTCCCAATAGGACGTTAATATTGACGTTAACGGTTCACTTTGTTGACGCAGTCGTGTTGTTTCTGTTACTTGAGCGATTCTCTATGACCCAAATCGATCGTCATAATTCGTTATTTCATGATCTGTGCCGTCGGCTTGACCATGTGAGATAACACTTCCTATATCTATCCCTTTCCCACCCGTACACCGTTGTTTATTATTGTCATGGCTTAAGTCCGTATTACAGAACGATGCTCAGTCAAGTCAAGCTTAGTATAGTAATATCAAGTATCCTGTACAATGGGGCTACGGCGAGTGAGCTTGCCCAGCGGGTTTCTGTAGGAGAATCATTACGCAGCCACCAGGCACCAGTGTGGAGCCGGCACCGCGCGGGATGCTGCAGGCACCAGTGTGGAGCCGGCACCGCGCGGGATGCTGCAGGCACCAGTGTGGAGCCGGCACCGCGCGGGATGCTGCAGGCACCAGTGTGGAGCCGGCAGTTGGAACCACGGTTATTTTTTCCTGACCCTAGCAGGTACCACTAAACAGCTTAGAGAATTTATTTATTATTAGGTGACACGTGACAATGTGTCCCTCTCTCGCGCGGCGACGCTGTTGTCGTACGATCGTTTGGCTCCGGCTGAGAACCAATCAGTAAACAGTAGCTCCCCCTCCTCCCCCTCCTCCCCGCCCGCCGCTCCCGGCGCCGTTCGTGCGACCATCACTCCAGAGTCCAGAGTAGTCACCTCAGCCCCATTTTTTACCACGTCCGTCTATTTTCGGAGAGTATCGGTAAAAAGCTTAAATGATCAATTTCGCAGATCTCTGGAGGTCGGACAAAAACGAGGGCCGATTTGCACAAGCGATGTGGAATTGGACAGACCGATTCGGTTTTAATGCCGTGAGAATATTTACTAAGTTGGTAAGCTTCAGTTAGACGCGGATCGGTGGACACAGCCCGTTGGAGCCCTCACTTTTTTTTTTTTTATTATTAATCTGCATTTCCACAGACACCTGGGTCCGTGCTTTTTGTTAGATAATTTTTTATATCTATGAATTAAGCCTATTATTAACATGAACTTATATATATATATATAAGAGCCCTCACTTTTACAACAAAGAATATAGAACCAAGGGGAGTCATCTCAAAGAGAATACCAAAGAGATCTCTTTTCATTTTTACATGGGCTTTATCGAATTGAGAAAAATATTGCGAGTAAAAAGCGATGGCATTCAGAGTACAAAAGAAAATGTACAGCATTCGAAAGAAGCTTTATTGCTCGAAGGAAAGAAGACTCTCTACTTGGATCCATTATTGGCTTTTATTGACAGATCAGACAGATGTAATTTTAACAGATGTCTGGCTTGTGACAGATCTGGAATTTTTGCCAGAGTCAGTGTCAAAATAAAATATCTCTCAAAATGACATCTGTCGGAGTTTTGGCGTGAACGCGAAAAAGATTGCGTCACCGCATTGTATTATTTTCAGTGTTAGTGCATAAAATTGGTGGCATTCTATTCGTTAAGTGCTGGATTACAGGCATGAGTGTGGGAAAATGGTATAATGATGGTGAAACGTTTCTTTTCGTCTTGTTTCCAAAACTCCATAGAAGCTTCAAGTTACCACCACTTTACTAGGAGTATGACTTTAACTAGACTATGACTGGACTTGATGACTTCGACTGTGACTTGACACATATTTGCGTGAAATATCATTAACTTGATAAATTATCAATTACTTGACACTGGCTACATACACGGAGGTGTGGAGCCAAAAAAAAATGACATCTGTCAATAAACGCTAATAATATGCAAAGAGCATATAACATACATAGTATCCTCTACTTGGTCTGTGCATATAACCACTACGATATGTATCTTCTTGGCGTGGATGGCACGGACTGACCGAGCGAGTACCCCGCGCCAACAAAATACGCGGAGTGCTACGGGAGATATTATTCCTCGTATTACTACCAGAGTATCCACAGCTCCGTTCCACGTTTCAGGGAACAAGAAGAAATGTCTGAAACGGCCTCAACAGGATTGGGGATTCAAGTGGCATAGAAAATAGATAGTTTTTTGGATCGAAGGGCCATATAACTTTTTTTTAATAACTATCGACTATTGTGCATATTATAATAATATTTATTCTTGAATCCTCTCAGAGTGGATTTAAGAGGAGATAAAAGTATCCACGGATCCTCATGTGGAGACCTCATCCATCATCATGTGGTCCACTACTATAAATAATCCACTTCAAGCGACGCCATAAAAAACGACACAACACGCTGCGCCCCGTCCGACGGGAACCTGAGGATAAACATTTCATAGAAGGCGGGCGGCTGACAGACAGGCAGCTTTGAAATAGGTACTTAGAATATATATCGGTAACAGCTCGCTGATTCGAATCAATCGAAGGGATTCAATGCTATTACAGAAACCAGGCCTGAAGGCTTTTGCTTTCACGGCCGATCTTTACGGGGTTTCGCAATCACGAAGCCTTCCATTAACAGCGGGTACCGAGCTCCCGAGCGCACGTCACACAAGTGCACGCCTCCTCCGGCAGGCTGCAGCCGCGAGGATTCTCCCGGCACATTGGACTTGGATACGACGATAGTCGACGGTATGGTGACCCGAGCGGCGCGGTTGTCGACGGTATGGTGAGCCAAGCGGCGCGGTTGTCGACGGTATGGTGACCCGAGCGGCGCGGTTGTCGACAGTATGGTGACCCGAGCGGCGCGGTTGTCGACGGTACGGTGACCCGAGCGGCGCGGGACCGGGCGACCGGTGCGTGCCGACTGCCGCGGGGAGATCTATTCCTGAGGGGAAGCTGGTCCAGTTACACCGACGCAAATGCTGTAAAGATAACCCTTCCCAAATCTAAATACCTTTAACGATTACTATAGTGCTCATACTAGAACTTCTGCGAACGGTACTTTAGAATCGAGTACCAATGTTTCTGGCAAATATTATAGACAATGACCGATAAATGGCGCCTCAATAATAGTTATAATCGTTTTTGCAAGTTAAATGTTTTTTACTTTTAAGTCACGTTTCATGATTTTATTCATATTTATATTTATGTTATTGTAATTTGATTTTGAATTGTTGATGAATTGTGTCTTTATTTTATGGAAGTTTTTATTACTTAAAGAATCAAAGGGATTTGGGATCGAGCACGGACAGATGAAAGCAAATTCCGTGAGTTGAAGCAGACACTCGCTTCGTTCACTCGGTCAACTTATTGTTCACTCGTGTATGATGTGAACTTCAGTTGGTGCGTAGGTGCACCGAGCAGCTCGCGGGCGGCGGCGACTGCCGTCCGCGTCCAGGGCGGGGTCGACGAACCGCAAGTCGCCGCAGTCAGTACTCGCCGCGCCCCACGCAGTTGTCCCGCGCCGCCGCCGCCGTGCTGCGCCACCGCATCTGGACCTTCTTCTCTGCAACAGCGCTACAACAATATTGAAAGGATTCAGACGGACAGATACATAGAAGTTCCTTTATAAGTTCGTCCGTTCTATCATGGACGCACCGGACGCACTTATAAAGGTTTCTCGTAGCACTACAAAACCCTATACTTAAATGTTATTTTGTAAAAATAAAAATTGTGATTTCGTAAAAAGTTAAAAAATTATAAAAAATATAAAAGAATAAATACATGAGATAAATACGTAGGTAGGTATAACCATGTATAACACCTAACACCAACGAGAAGCTGTTAGTAGCAACACCTTTTACAAAAGAAACCGCCGGCGCCGCCGCGCCGTCTCGGCGTCGTAGTGCAAATGTGCAAGCATTTATTAAACATGTGTATATAACTAGCTGCGCCCCGCGGTTTCACCCGCGAATAAAAAGAAGTATTTTTGTATATATTTATTATTTATATATGAGTAGAACCAGACTGAAAAAAACGTTGGATAGCCATTTGCTTAACATAATGATAAAATTTGAATGAAATGGTTCTCCACACAAACTTTAACACCACATTTCACCCCTTTACTGATTAATATTTCACAAACTGTGAAACACGTGTTATTTTTTTTCTTTTTCTTGGTAAATTTGCAACAAACAAAATCTCTCCATAGAAACTTTACCAACATATTTTAACTACATTAAATGATATTTGGAATAATAAAAATTTGAATTGAATTGAATTGGAAAATAAGCATATTTTACCATATTAAGTTTCATCAAAATCAGTCCAGTAGTTTTTCCATGATGGAGTAAAAAAGAGACAGACAGATAAACAGACAGACAAACAAACAAAAATAAAAGAAATATTGTTTCGGCATTTATATCGGTAATTTAACTCTGCACAAAAAATGTTTTCAATAAATATTGAATGTGCAGTTTTTACTCGGCTACAGTATTGTCCCACGGGAACATATTATCAGGATCCTATGTGTTAATTCAGGTTTTATACTATCTGTGTTCTAAATTTCATCCAAATCCGTTTAGTGGTTTTTGCGTGAAAGAGTAACAAACATTCATCCATACATTCATACTCACAAATTTTCTCACTTATAATTTTGTAGGATATACAAGGTGGAATTTAATTCACTCGTTTGGTTACCCACTTAGGTTTGAATATTTAAAAATCCATAATCTCAGAGAGGCGGGAGGCAGGGCTGTTGTAGCCTGAGTTGAATTAGCTGAAAGTTATAAGAAATTATAAAGTGATTAGCTGAAACTTGTGTTATTTTCAGTGTTAGTGCATAAAATTGGTGGCATTCTATTCGTTAAGTGCTGGATTACAGGCGTGAGTGTGGGAAAATGGTATAATGATGGTGAAACGTTTCTTTTCGTGTTGTTTCCAAAACTCCATAGTAAAGTTGCCACCACTTTACTAGGAGTATGACTTTGACTAGACTAAGACTTGACTTGATGACTTCGACTGTGACTTGACACATTTGCGCGAAATATCATTAAATTGATAAATCATCAATTACTTGACACTGGCTAAATACAGAAAAGTGTGGAGCCAAAACATTAGAAAAAAAAAGTTAAACCGGCCGATAGATGGAGTTAAACAAAAAAGGTTTAGTTCAATCGTGTGGTACTTAGGGTCTCGTAGATGCACAAGCAAGTATTTAGCTTTAATTACATATTATAAATTTTAAAAAATTCCAGATCTAGCGGTGTTAACGCGAACTGGTATTATCCAAGTAGATCCACCTACACGCCCACTGTGTTTGGCTAACCCTCTACCAAACACCCTGTATAGTAACAATTAGTAATCTGTGGCTATAATCCGTGAATTATTGGGGCCGCGCATTCCTGGCTGTACAATACAGTGACTAATAATGTCAATACGAAATTGTGTAATTGTCTGCAGTGCAGCAGTGCTGGCCACTTCGCAATAATTATTAAATGTTTCATTAAAATAGAAGAGTTTTTACCAGATCTATCAACAGATGATAAGTTTCTGGAGTGCGTACTTTAGAAACGGCAGGGGAGGGGGTTCGCAAGCCAAACTAGAAAAAAATATGTATGGGAGCTACTCTCATATAATATAAAGCTTAAAATAATTTACCTTTATATAGCTTAAGACCTTTGCATGTACACAGTTTTTATACAATAAAGTAAATTCTATTCTATTCAAAACTCCATAGAAGCTTCAAGTTAAGTTGCTACCACTTTACTAGGTGTATGACTTTGACTTGACTATGATCTGACTTGATGACTTCGACTGTGACTTGAATATTTGCGTGAAATAGCATTAACTTGATAAATTATCAATTACTTGACACTGGCTAAATACACAAAACTGTGGAGACAATACAAAAACAAAAAAAAAATATTTGTGACCGATAGTCACTGACACATATTTGACAGCAGCGCTGCTATAAAAGTAAAATTGGAAAACCTAACCTCATTTTACTCTCTCTAATCTTTCATTTCCGTAAAATAATAACTAAAAATATATAGAAACGGATACAACGATTTGACCGTCACAGTTCTTCCTTCCTTCTTAGAGTTCTTTATTGGAAGTATTAGAACCGTGTGTGTGTGGACGTGTTTTTCTTATATTGTGTTTGATTAGTACTTATAACCTTACACCAAGCCGTATTAAAGTGTGCTCGTTTATTTATTTAAATGCCTGTGCAGTATTTCTACTTGGAAATTGAGTAAGTAGAATAATGGAACCCTGTATCAAGTATGTGCCTACCTATTGTGCAATTTCAATGAAGTCATATTCATATACACAGACTTATGTTAATATAGCTATCACACAGTTGTAGATAATGAAATTATTGGCGAAATTGTGGTTAAATTGCCGCAGAAGCCACTAACTAATATTCAATTCAATGTAAGCTCTTGATTCTCCAAATAAAATAAATAAATAAACTGAATACTCTCAATGAAAACAAAATCAAACCATGTCTTACCATTACATTAGCAATTAGAAGCTACCCCTAATGTTTTAATAATAGGTAGGTACATGCACTGTTTATCTGTCTTTAAATTAGATTAGCGATATGTAGGTACTATATATATATAATAAAATAGTTCATAATAAAGGGTATAAATACTTATAGGTTATAAGAATTAAGGCATTAAGTAGCTTCCTAGACAATTGGGTACTTGTAGTAAATTTCTTCTAATATGCATACTATAGTACTTAGTTCATGCTGAGTGATCTTGTAATTGTGGTGGGCTCAGATAATACCAGTGCAATCTGGGTTAACGTTTTGTCTCGAACTGATGAATGAAAATGAGAGTTATTGCATAGGAAATGCTGGATTTGCTCTTAACGTTATTCCCAATAGAGGGAGTCCATAAGCAATTTTCTGCTTAGATTAGTTAGAGGATAGAATAAATAAAATGTCTCCATCAGAAACTTTTTTGTACCCATCTGTCTCCTCGTGAGTAAACGGGTGCAGTGTAAGTACGCGCGGGTGTGTCGCACGGCACACTACGTGGAACAGTATGCAAAATAGCCACCGAAACTTTGCCATTGGAACAGTTCGCACAAGTGTAGACATTTTTTGGAGCTGGATCAAATTGTGGTATAGATGTTCTACCTAATGAAGGCAGGTTGATCTGATCGCGCGTATAGATGTGAAGATGTGCATACGCACACACACAGTCTTAATTTTAGGGTTCTGTAGCGGAACAAGGACCTTAATAAGTTAGTCACGTCCATCTGAAGCCTTTACATCCTAATAACTTCCAAAGTTAAAATCGCGCATGCATGAAGTTTTAAGATAGGCAAAGTAGAGATCTCAAAGGTGCGAGGGCGTGTGCGCGCGCGTGTGCAGGTGCGCGGCGAGCTCGGCGCTGGGCGCGCGGCGCGCGGTGGAGGAGGCCGTGCGGCGCGCGCTGGGCGAGGGGGGGGCGGGGGGGGGCGCCGCCGACGTGCTGCGCGCGGGCCGCGGCCGCGCCGTGCTGCGGCTGCCGGCGGCCGCCGCGCGCGCCGTCGCCGCCGCGCTCGCGCTCGCCGGGGGGCCGCGCGCGCGCCTCGCGCCGCACCTGCAGGCCTTCCTCTAGCGCTGTTCCCCGCAGGTGGGCCCGGCACTGACGGCGGCGGGCGGCATGGCGGGCGTGCGCGCGGGCCCCGGCCTGCAGGTGTGGGAGGCGCCCGGGCCGGGCCCGGCGCGGCACGCGGTGGTGGTGGCGGACCGGGAGGCGCTGGCGGCGCCGAGCCGGGTGGCGCTGCCGGCCCCGGAGCCGGCGCCCGGCCTCATCCTGCCCGACGGCGCCATCAACTGGGGCTGCCCCTGCCTCGGCGGCATGGCCACCGGCCCCTGCGGGAACCAGTTCCGGGACGCCTTCTCCTGCTTCCACTACAGGTACTTTCTTTATGTAAGGCAACGCTGCGCTGCGCTTGACGACAGACTTAACGTAAAGGTAGTCCGAGCACTAGAGAGCGGCGGTCCCTACCTGCAAGTGAGCGCTACGCTGCTGTCTAGTGCTATTTTGCAATCGCGATATTTTTCTTCACCTTCACCAAGATTCACGCAAATTGATCTCTTGCGACCAACTGCGTGAATCCTGGTTCGTCCCCCCGCGGGCAGGGACCAGCCCTAAGGTACGTGACGTTGGTTCGCAGCGAGGCGGAGCCGAAGGGCAGCGACTGCTACGAGAAGTTCAGCGTGATGCAGGAGTGCATGGCGCGGTACCCCGACCTCTACGGGAAGGACGACGACGACCTCGCCGCCGCGCTGGATGAGGCCGCCGGGGCCCCCGCCCCCACAGGGGCCCCCACCGGGGACCTCACCGAGGCACCCGCCCCCACTGGGGCCCGCGAAGGGGCCGCAGGAGATACTTAGACTACCGTTTATAAAATAACAAACGTAGCTTACCTGTTTAGTTTATGTAGAAAATAAAGTCTTGATGTGTTTCAGATTCCATTTATTGTTTTATTTTTATTTTGACTTTGTTTGCGTAAAAATATAGGAACAGTCTTTTGTATTAAAAGGATATTTAGGGTATTAAGATAAAGAAGATTAGGGGTAGTTTAGGCCGTACCTACGGGGGTGCAGGGGATGCGGGGCAGGGATGGACCTCCCGGCCGCCGGGCGCTGCTGGCCTGCAGGGCGGAGCAGTACAGAGATTGAGTCGAACTGGTTCTTTGAAATAACATAACAGCGCAGTAGTTTTTTTTGGAAATATTTCGAAGCAATAAAGAAAAACTAAAAGGATAATTTCAATTTTTATTTGCATGTTGTACAGGTGTAGGTAGTTTTTTAAAATTACAGTTCATCGTGGACCCTGTCGGGCACGCAAAGTTAACCCTATTCTTGGCACAGTGGATAATTTGATACGTTGAACTTCCCAAAAATCTGGATAAGTCCTGAGACATATTTTTTACAATTTTATAATTTTATATGCTACATAATATTATCATAATTCCCCAAAAAAATAGTATTTCACTATTTATAACACAAAAAAATCAGTACAACGCGAGATGACGGACAGGTCGAAGGCGTCTGCGCTTCGTCAGGTAAAAATATTTAAATGTTTATATATTTTCGTATGTTTTTTTACAAAAACGTTTTATTTTGAGTAGTCAACAATATTGACTAATCGGAAACACTACTTTTGTGCACCACATCGGCCTATAAACGTATTCAAACAACTGTTTTTTTTAAATGTATCAGATATGCCACACTGCCAGTTAGCCAACATTTTAGATATTTTGTATCAAATACGCGACATTGCTTGATTTATGTAGCTACATTTTTTTAAATATTTACGGTCACAGGTGGTTCATGAGCTTAGTCTGCAACAAAAAGTTCAGCCCGTGAACTAGTGTCTCTTGTCTGTTCAATCAACGCTCTTTCTCCATCAATTTTATCACCCAAACCATCTGCAATTTGGCAGTTACCTTGTGTTGAGGCTAGTCCAATATCTCCGGCATCTACTCCTTCAGCGGCTACTCGATCAAAAAGATCTAAAGCTATCTAGATAAAACGAAAAGTAATGCTGAAAGATTAGTACCTACCTACTAGCGTTGCTTTAAGTTCACCGGCTCCGGTGGAAAATAAATCGTTTGAGCTCCATGAAGAGAAAAATGTTCTTGAATACTTGAAACTGTTTTTCTCAGATAATATTATCTCACTTATACAAACAAAAATGAGGGTATAAAATATATGTAGGTACGTTCTGGTGTCTTTAGACTGTCTTTAGACACGGTGGTGTCTTTATGACTTTCTGATCTACGGAGGAGACGACACATTTAGGTTTTTTACATTCTTAGATGAAGAAAATATTATGAGCTTTGACAATTTTTACATCGATCGACATTACAGTACTTACGCAACGAAAGCAGTGTTTTTGTACTGAGTACAATCCGAGCAAAAAGGCTCCAAGGAGAAGAGAAGAAGCTACTCACTGGTAAAACCCTTTAAAAAGAGATAGAGCTAGAGGACTGACACGAGCATCATCAGCAGCACAAGTCTCAGCTCAACCAAGACCATATAGAAACCAGCAGCTCAACGACCTTCTGATGCTGTTCGGTATGATTTTTTTTTTTTTGTTTTTTTTTTTTTTTTGTGGCAACTGTCTTTTTGACATTTTTGCCAGTTTCGCGTCAATAAGCGGAAGGAAACAACGAAATTTTGAAAAAATATTTGATCAGAACAGTAAAAGAATAAAATACATATAAAAATAAACGTTAAAAACAACAAGAACTCAGATGAATTGAAAAAATAAATAATATAAAAATAGTAATAATAAATGAATGACGTAACATACTATAATACTATATATATACTAAAGTTTAAGATTATTTAAAATGAGAAAATCGATGAGAACTAAGTATATATCAGGGTTAATGGAAGATAAGAGTTCATGTATATGGGTAGGAAATGAAATATGTAATTTGCGAAGAGAATAAAATAAAGGTGAATGATTTAAAAGAGGGCATGAGAAGAATATATGATTAAGATTTCCTTCGTCTATCCCACATTCACATAGGGAAGAATCTTTTACATGAATTTTTTTTAAATGAGATGGAGAAGAGCAATGACCTAGTCTTAAGCGAATTAATGTAGATGAAAAGCGTTTAGGAAAGTGCCACCGTGAGAACCAAGGCTTAGAAGGAATGTCAGGTTGGACTTTGGCAAATGTAGAACCTTTAAGTCTACTGGAAGATTTCCAGTCAAATGACCATGATTTTTTTAAATAAAATTTGGGAAGGGAAATGAGGTCATGAGGGTAATTAACAAACGGTATCTTATCGCCACAAACAACTGCCTCTTTGGCCACACGGTCGACTCGTTCATTCCCATAAATACCAATATGCCCAGGAATCCAAACTAGTACGACTTCAAAGCCCTTTAATAAACATTCGGATAGAGATTT